>OY756406.1:9268693-11768693 GCA_963576865.1 Anania hortulata
TTGCCTCATTTTTACGCTCGCAATGCCAAAAACATCTGGGTTAACTACGAAATCTGCCAAGCGCAAGTTGTATTTAGAAAATCAGTGTGCTAATGTAAATACGTCTTTAATTACCGTAGATTTGTCTAAAAAGTGAGTCACCTAAACGAAAAAAACATTTATACATCATGAACACTGTAGAGTAGTCATATAAGAAAGATTTTTTTTTCATACACAATTTTAACATTATTGAAACAATTTTGATAATATTTTTTTGTTGGTTGAGGCATTATCTCTGACAAGTTTTGAATTTCGTGATACTTTGACGACATTATCTTTAAAAAAAAACAATAACAATAAACCATATTTAACTAAATAACAATTAAGTTAGGTAGGGCGTAGTGAATAGATCTAAACATAAATTCCAAATGGTAGTTTACTTTAAACTCTACGAGTATAAAGAAAAAACAAAACAAGGTTGAAGTAAAACCACAATAAAAGATCATGGTTAACCCCTTGGCATTAAAAACATTAAATGAAAGCATGGTCGGTTATAACGAAATCATTGATTCTGTCCTACTTAGACCTAATTATGATTGCTCAGTATTGATCATGAGAATGCCTGGGGAGGGGTTCGGAGTTGCAAATAAAAATGCGACTAAGTTTTTACGGGGGAAGTGGATGGGAAATTTTAAATTAGCCTGCGCATCTGCTTAGCATAAAACGGTAATAATATCACCGTATTATTTCATTAGTTAAAATAGATGTTTGAGTGAATAATGTTTCTTTTTTTATGTTATAATGTGGGATAGATTTCAGAACGAACTAGTTAATGTTAAATGCATGGTTTCTGGAGGATGAGTAAGTAAGACGGAAAGGTGTGTAACCGAGAAGTTCTCTATTTAAGATATCCACGACGTGGCAAAGACGTGCTTCAGTTCTTTCCTTCGACATTTTGAAAATGAAAAAATTTCAGTGTAACATCAGATCCATCTTTGATTCCAAAAAACCTTGACCCAATATGTATCTATGTAATCTAGATCTTTCCTGCGCGACCACAAGATGGCGCTGCCGGTATAATAGATCGCAGTTTTGAATAGGTCATCGAAATATATTCTTAGCTCCTTGAGTATTTTGTCTTCTTTTTCTTTAATTAATAATTAATTATAATGACAATTTTTTTATTATTTTGACGTAAGACTTTAAATACTGTGATTTCTACAACTTCACATATAGATGTATATATATGCTATATTTAGGACATGGTTGTATTGTAATAATGAAACTTAACAACTTTGCCATAGAAACATGGACTGAAATATAGAAACTTGGAAACACCGATAAGTTACACGTTACACAAAAAGATCTTAATTGTATCCTGTTGGTTCTAATTAGTAACAAAATAAAAATATAGCAGTAAGATTTTCAGGTGTATCGCCTACTGTTTGTTCGGATTAATCACTTCCTTCCGATTATTGTTTACCGGTGCGCAATTGTTTTTTCCGGTTCTTATAAAGTACTCTCCGTGTACCATTTTATAAGGTGACATTTATGTCTTTTATTTTTATAAATGTAGTTACAAAATGTTAGGTACGCAAAAAAGTTTTTTTTTTATTTTATTTATAAAAGTGTTTGAGTGAAGAACTTATAATGATGTTTCTTTTTTCCCTATCAGGCTTTATTTTTAGGGATGGGTAAAAATGAGTTTCCCTTAAAATAAAATGAAGCCCATGATTCGAGAGACCAATAAAGATTTCAGTAAGGTTGCATTTGGCTGAAATTGGCCAAAAAAATGATAGACTTGCCGTAGTAAAATTATCTGCCGTTTTTGTGGTAAATTCGGTTTGTCACAAATTATTGAAGCTCAATGTTTTAGTAGAGAAATTGTAGTATAGAAAAAACAAGGACTAGTACCAATTATAACTTTTTATACACTGCAACAACTGTTTTACTATTCGATATTTTTATAAACTAAAATATTGGCAAGCCTTTTTTCCTATAAAATTAAATTATGTTTGGTGTTTTTGCAAACTTCATCGATGTAAGGCCAAGATTTAATGTCCCGAACGGCTACTTTTTATCTCGGTCAAGAAGGCCCTTGGGAATATAATTTTATATGGCACACTATTTTTTGGCGTAATTTATTATCGCGAAAACCAAAAATAAGGTAAAATGGGTCGTAATACATTTCACCCTGTCAAATATTAGTATCAGTGTACTTAATATTTAGTATCATAAGTGTTGCCCATCTTTAGGAGGTTTATACTTAATGGTTATTAAAATAATGTTAGTTACTGGCTTGAATTTATATTTAACTGTTGTCTGCCCGCAACATTATTTTACGTAGACTCTAGGATGAAGCTTACGACTATTGCATATTTAACTTACGCGATTACAAAAACGGAATAAAAATGAATTCTATGTGTTAAGTTTTGATAATTTTTTTTTAGCCAGCAAATTCTGTCTTATTCTGTTAATCTGCTAAAAAGCATTCAAACGTGATTAAATAGAAATATCCAAACTCACAGTTGCAATACATAATTTAAAATGTAAAGGAGAGTATTTTGAAAACCACTAAACATAATATTTTGATTAAAACATGTTGTTTTATTTAAGTTACGCAAAACTTATAGTGTGACCTACGTATTAGTGATATAAAACTACAAAATGACTTATTTATTGTAATTCCCAGTGTTGCATTTTAATTAATCATCTTTATTTTATCTGTGACTCTAAGGCGATATGCACACTGAGCAATTTCAGTTAGCAATCAACTTTTGTAAGTAGTGGCCGGTTGCGGTGACTAAAACTAGCAAATTTGTTAATTTAATTTTTTAATTAGTCTTAGTTTAAATTTGCTGAATTTTAAATCAACTTTCGAGGGGGTGAGGTTTCCGACGATACACATTTCCAGTTCCAAAAACTAAGATCTTGACATAACTGGTAGAAATTAGTTAGTAGCCAGTTTTGGCAATTTAAATCACCAATGACAGCAGCCGGTTTCAGTTGTGATTGCCGAAACTAGAAACTACGGTTGCTAGGTAGTAGCAGTTCCTTAAAATTTTATGAAAATGAAATAAAACGCTATTTGCGAGTTGCCGTCGTGTGAATAGCGCCTAAAAATCAAACCAGACCTATGTCTGTCTGTCTGTCTCTGTTTATAACCCAATAACGGATCCCTCTTCGAACACTGTTTACACTATTGTAAACAGTGTTCGTAGAGGGATCCGTTATTGGGTTAGCGGGAATAGAAAGATAAAATATTTAGCTTTACACGTAAATATTTTTTTAGTAGTAGTCACGTAGCACTTTTTCAAATTGTGTTACAATGATATATTATCACGAGATAATAATAAGTGAAAGTTTATTCATTTTTGGATGTTTGTTCATTAATCACAACCAATGATCCAACAGCTTCAGAGAATGAACTCAATACATAGGATAATAATTTTGTGTCGTTTTGGTATTCCCATTAGAACCTTTTTGGCGCATAGATTTTTTCTAAATAAACCTATTCTATTTTACTTTTCTTTTTGGCTTAATTTTGAAGTTTAAACAGAGAAAGTCGCGGGCTGAAGCTATCGCAAAAATAAGGCTATTCCTACTAGGTACAAACTATTCAGATTGATACGAGTAGGTACGTATAAGTAATGTAGAAATATTCCATAGATCTTATTCTGAGATACGAGCACAAGGAAATTGTCATTAACTTATCGCTCTGTTTTCATTGTAGCCAAGGGCAGTTAATTAGGTAGGTGGGTAATATTTTTTATGGCCTCGTTGAGATAAGTGTTTAGTCAGGATAAGAGAACCTCCTTGGAACTTTTTCCTTATATATATACGGATAGCGGTTAAAATGGACGTGGTGCGGTGCGGTGCCAAACTTTTCTATCTTGTTTAACGACAGTGTTATTTTTCTGATAAAAGAAAATCTTCTTGGGATTTCATGTGAAAGGTACATTGCCAAGACTTAGTTAATAGAACGCTGGCAGTCGTTCGTCTAGATTGTTTTGTTCTGTGATCACGGTGAAGCTACTAGATTTTATCTGAAGATATTAAGCTTCGTAACTTTTTCTTTTCAAGATATAGTAGTTTTATTTCAGTAATAGAAGTTACTAAAACACAAAATTTAGCTTTTATTTAAAAATATGTGATGGATCTAATTGCTTAGATACTTTATCGATATCCTATTAAAGCAATGCTAAAAGGTATTCAATCCATTTTATAGATTTTTCTCTTTATTTGTTTAATAATGCTAAAATAAATTACAAATTATTTTTTTATTAACTAGTATAGTTAAAATATATGTTATTTATAATCTTAAAGTATCAAAATTCAATAGGTATATTTATTATAGACCCTTTTGAGCACAACAATAAGGTAAAAGGACAGAGAGAATGACGCTACACACATTCAGTTTATTTTATTGGATAATAATTAAATAATATAACGTAATTAATAAAAATGTATTTTTGTTGGGCATTATAATATTAATTAATTATTATTATTTGAACTTTTTTACTATTACGACGAAATATGCACTCAAATAGAGGAAGAGATCAATGCTTACGTGTGTATTATTTACATACTCATAATTCATCAAAGCCTCAAACATAAAGAACACAAAATATAAGGCTATTTGCACTATGGTAATCCTACTTCCTGCCATTTTCTAGTAACGATAACGAAATTCCTGAAGCACTAAGCTTCAGGAATTTAGCGTCTCTTGAGGTTTGCAAAAAGAAAATAAGACTGTATTATATATGCGTTGGAGTAACTGTTCTTGCATGGAAATACGGTGCAATGAACATGAATAAATTTCGCTTACACCAGAGATATGAGAATGGACGATATCACGATAATATTAACCTTTTAAGCGCTTGGTTTGATAATATCGATTGCGTGCCCTTAGTGCCCGACTAGCAATCGGTAAAATAATACCTCCAAAAAATAGAGAGGTTTGCTTAAACTCATAAAGCAAAAAAAAAACATTAATTACGAATGCATGTTTTTGCCGGATAAATGCGACACGGGTCGTACCGGCTCGCAAATATTTGTCGGATTAATCCGTCAGAAGCGGTAAATGGGTTAAAAGTAGAGTAACCATTTCAAACAGTAGAAATATTAAACGTTATCTAATACATCATGTGATGGTGTTATTGTTTATTAATTTTATTTTTTAGCTTTTTTTATGTATAACTTTGATCTTTCGGGAAAAAAAGGGCAAAAACAACAAAACGCCTGTCAAGCGTGGCGAGTGTTGGAAATCCTCCCGATGATAGGTCATTGGGGGAGGCCTATGTTCAGCAGTGGACTTCCTATGGCTGCAATGATGATGATGATGATGAAAAATAGACTACCCAGAATCAGCGACAAAATAGCTAATAGTCGGTTTGGTGTGAGCAAAAGGTTGAATGTTATATAGGGTATAGCAGCGGTAATTGGGTTAAACCCGCTGATAGATAGATAGAGAGATACTTTATTGCACAATAAATCATTTAAGGTTATTAACGTGTGAACGCTTTGTAATGGTATTCCAAAAACGCGGCAAGTCTAAACAAAAAACAATCTGCGAAGTATAAATCAGAGATTTGGCCACAAAACAGACGAATGGTTTCACTGAAAAGGTCAACCACTTTTACCATTTCCACTTCGCGGTACATTTTTATGTCACTTCAAAGAGTTCACGCCGAGAGAATTTCTTTACCTTTAATAATTGTGAACAAGGTGAGAGAAAGATATGAAAATGATGGCTCGGCTCTTTGTGATGCCGTGTAAAATTTTATTCACTCCGCTGGCTTATACTTGAAATATAACGGATAAATGATGGGATATTATGTTTTATAAAGTCCCGGTAGACTTTAAAGATGAAGGAATTTGTAACATTCTCAAGTCTTTACTTAAGTCATAAAATTTTAACAGTGTTTTAATAATAATTTTCCCGAACAAATTCCAGAACTGTAAAATATGTATTAAAAAGGCAGTAAATATCTACTTAAAATTTTTGCAAAGTACTTATATCAATTTATTTTTGTTTCAAATACCATTACTAGCATGAGCAACGGTGTCAACTTTAAAAAAAAAGTGTGTTCGATCTCTTGCTGCTAATTATATAATGTGCCTATTTTTTGCTAAATATAAGATTGTTTGTTGTTATACTAGAAAAAATGATCCCTGATCTGCTTTGCGATATTGAACCTTAGGGTAGAGGACCAGTTTTTCTGTAGACTGTACAGTCAAAACGATTAATATGTACATATTGTTGGAAGTATCAGCTCTTTTCCATAACAATAGTAACAATAGCCGGAGTCTATTTCGTCGATTTGTGTTCGAATTGGCATTTCTCCCGTTTGTATCTAGGTTGCCTACGTCAAGCTGATGTCACGAGGCAGTCAGTCACTCGTTTAGCCTCCTATGTTTTACGTAACGAGCTTAGAATGTATCGTTTCCAGCTCTTCCTCGATATTGCTACTGTAGAGGGTGCAATAAATTATACGGGGTGTGCGGAAATAGCCAAGCTTTTTGAAATTGCAATTTGGACAGATGCAAAGGTTTATCGTTAAGACCTGTGCTGTAGACCTGATTTGAATTTAGTATTGATGACGTCAACAGTTGAGAGCGTTTATTTAATACGTAAGTTGTTTTGTTCGATAAGATGATAGGTATTTTACTTTATAAATTCGTATTATTTTATAATGCGTTATTATTTTATCCACGTGGGGACGGCCGACACTGACCTACCGCCAACAGGAGGCGTGTCGTAAGAAGCGACCAATTCCTGTAGCACGAGACGGGCAGCAGCGTCTGCGTGCGAAATGTTATAAAAAAAGGCGCTCGCCAACACGCCTGCGAAGCGTGGCGAGTATTGGCAATCCCCCCCGATGATAAGTCATTGGGGGAGGCCTTTATTCAGCAGTAGACGACTTATGGCTGAAATAATGATGTTGATTATTTTATAAGTAGACAAGAAACCTGCAATGCATATAAAATAATACTTTCAAGACAACAAAAAAAATATGACTAAAGTAACCGAATTTCTTATGCTGCGTCTTCTCGGCGCAATGATTAAGTAAAAAGTGTAAGTCAAAGTTAAAGTCAAAAATCATTTATTCAGTTTAGGACAGAAAACTGCCACTTATGAACGTCAATAATAACATTATTGGCCCATATGGGGCAGAAGATGTCTCCTTATTTTTTGGGCCCTACTAGCGCTTCGAGACAAGACACAGACAATCTGGCAAGAGCTGAGAAGAAACGCCGGAACAAACTCAGTCACCACTAGAACAGAAGACAGCCTAATTTAGGTCTATTTGCAGAAATCAATTAGTTTTATACTGTTTTTACTTAGTTTGTAGCAGAAGAAAGGAATAATCACGCAACGGACGGAATAATAACAAAGGGTTGAATTAAATTAAATTAATTATAAATGTGCTTTTTTACATTAGTAATTTTGTCTACAGCCAGTTATAGCCAATGGTTGTTTAAAACGTTTTAACTTAAATTCAGTCGTTTTAACTTAAAATTTTTGTTACATTTTTAACGTCTTATTTATTATTAAGAGTATGTTTTTAGTGCCTAAAACAGAAATAAAAACATAAACAGTTTTAATTTTTTTTAAATAGTATATTTTTTCGAAAATGCGTAAAATTTAAAATATTTTCTAGAGATGTCTTATTATCGGCCGCCCTGTATAAAGTCAGTGTGTATGATAGACGCTAGCCGGCGTAGTTAGGTATAAGTCACCGAAGTCCCGGAGTAATTTCACGTGATATGCATATCGCAGGATGCCTTGCAATTAAGGGTCACAACTTCATGTCATGCTACCTACTAGTTTGTACTGCTACACTTGCGAACAACATTCTAATACGATATTCTCTCAAACAAGTATGTATTATTATGGGCATTATTTTTGCTCAATAAAATGTATATTTCTTGTAGTAAAACGGTAAGTATTCAATCTGTGATTATGCCACATCTAAATTGTATATTTTTTTAAAATACTTATTATTATTACATATTATATCGGATTTTTTATTTTCACTGACCGCTTTTCTACTCATCTGTACAAATAAATAATTGGAATCATTAAGTTCTTGCTAAGAGTCTAAAGCGGACTTCAAAATGAGCATTGGGTCGTTTCGCCCCGCGGTGCGAATCGCCCAAGAGCTCTTTTTGAATGGGGCCTTTCGCACCGCTGCACTGTAATCACTGCGGTGCGAAACGACCTATTCAAAAAGAGCTCATGGGTGATTCGCCCCGCGGGGCGAATAGCTCGTGGGGCGAAACGACTAAAGACCCAAAGTTCTTGGGCGATTCGCCCCGTGGGGCGAAAGGACCCATTTAAAAAAGGTCTTGGGCGATTTGCCCCGCGGGGCGAATAGCTCTACTAAAGACTAAAGACCCCTAGAAGCTAACTTTGGAATAAGGTTCATTCCACTGTATTATGCGAGTAGTAGCTTTTTGGTACATACACTATTATCACTACTACGTTTACCGATCCGGTCCCAGTAACATTACTATCACAAACGGTATTCTCGTAAACTTTCAATTTGACGTAAAATTATTGAAACTATCCCAATAAGACTAAAAACAGAGCAAAAAAATATCTAATTTTGGTTGCTTTCATTTTCAGTCGCATTACGAATTATAATAGCATTTTTTGAGTTTACTAGAATACCGTTTGGGATCGTAATGTTACTGGGAGCGGATCGATACCGGATTGCGAATATTGTCAAATTACGGGAATTGGCCCTCTGCTCTAGACTGAATTTCATGGTTGCAAGAGGTATAATGCTTCGACGCCTTCGACACTGGGCTGCTACTTTAGCAAAATGTAGGCGTTTTTGAATCAAGCCTTTAAGATATTAAATCAACAATAAAACTGAAATGTAGTAAGCTTACGTGGATTGAGTACCTGGGTAATTTTTATATTAGTCAGTCTTGAGGCAATGCAGATAATGTGGTCAGTGGTGGAGTATAAAGTATCCGATATATTTCAAAGACAAATAAAATAGATACACATACCAATATACACAATAATA
Source organism: Anania hortulata (assembly GCA_963576865.1). Classification (NCBI taxonomy): domain Eukaryota; kingdom Metazoa; phylum Arthropoda; class Insecta; order Lepidoptera; family Crambidae; genus Anania; species Anania hortulata. The sequence continues at coordinate 9,277,714 of OY756406.1, forward strand.
AATACATATTATTATATTATGGAAGTCAATGATTATTGATCGAAAGTGTAAAAAGAAAAGAAGGAACCATAAAAAAGATGTTGAATACTATAATTACTCAACACCATTTTTTACTGACCTGACCACTTACCATAAGAATGGTCAGTTCTGACAGGTTCTTAAGTTACGGAACACCCAGTATATAATATGTCTTAAGCAATGTTCCACATAGGCAGGTAGTTATAAAGTATGTTACAAAGCTATAGTAACCTTTTTTTTTGTAAATTAATAAGATTCGTAATGTTTTTAATCACGTTCACCAAGCGCTGCTTTCTCGATCTTTTCCAGGCTTTGCATCGATGCTTTCCAAATCGATGGGGTTAAATCTACGTTAGCTAGAGTGATTGGATGACTCGTGATTCATCAATCAATCACGGAGATCGAGAAAACGAAGGTTGGGAGGTAGAGTTGTATGTCATGCTGAAAACTGAATATGTGTATTGATTGAATAAGATTCATAAAAGTCTGGGTTACACTTAAATAATTTTAAATTTATTTTTGAAATGATAGTTAGTTCCAAACTAAATCTATTTTTAGTCATTTAACGCGATCATTGATATTATTCTTGAGTATTTAATACAAGGTAGTTTAAACACTAACGTGGTGTTATCAATTTAAAACAGAAAAACTTATTTCATCATTAACAATTTACAATTGATATTTAATATTACAGCATCTTTATTTAAAATGTTTATCGGAACATCGACGAGGTCAACGTGCTCCTTTGAAATTTACAGCAACCACACAAAATGTTCTGCCTAAAATATACGAAATTAACAATGTAGTAGTTTGTGCGAGCTTAGAAATTCAATGTTCGTGAATTCGCAAACATATCGTTCGGCCCGAAAACTCCAATGGCGAACGAAATTCACACGTCATCGTTCCCGTTTTGGGAACTGGCACTAAATTATTCCGACTGAGCTGAAATCCGTCCGCTTTAAGATGTCAATTTTAATTTCCCAGTGCAATATTGTGCCTACAGAAGGGGAAAATCGATGGAGCACTCTAGGAACCTTTCCACCTCACTTGCTCCATCCATTTGTGTTCGAAATTAGCCGCAATCAGATCCAACGGTAGAGTTGGTCAACCCGGCCACAGAATAAACAATTGCATAAATACAGAAGACATATTTCCTGAGATTGCACAGAAATGACAAAAATAGATAAGTAAATCGAGTTAAATGAAACCCGTACGCTTCAAAACAGTTTATTGTACGGTTTGACCTATCAGCCAAAAGTTCAGTTCAGATTACGGAATAGATTCGAGTAACTTATACTAAAGACTTTAAGCGACCATCATGTACTTTTAGTTGGTACCGTTTCGTGGAATTCCAATATATTTGCTTTGCTACAATTATTTAAGCCAGTTGCAAGCCCCGATGGCATGTGGTACCTACATTATGTTAACTAATAAGACTTTCTCGTCCTATGCTACGTTCAAGTATTTTTGATCAATTTGTTGGACTCAGGGGATCAGGTTTATGTTATTGCAAACGATGTTTAGCTTTGATGTTAGAACTATATAGTTCGGTTTTTAAGTAATTGTTTTTTACAAATAAATCGTGTAAGCAATGTGCACTTTTCCTTTATTTTACATTATTACTCATTCAACGCAGATTCGATCGACAAAACATATAAAAACTTGTAATTTTAGGGTTACATTGCCAAAGGGGTGCCAAATTTTTAGGATTGGCTCAGAATTAGTAACTTTATCGAACTATGCAAAGAAGAAAAAAAATTTTTTTTTCACATTCAATTATTACTATCCGGTGTTAAAAAACGTACGCACAGATAATTTGCACCGTAAAAATTGCACCGTATGTGCACTGCGTAAGGTCCTTGTAGGCTCGCCGCCTACGCCTTTGATGAATGATCGCGCGGCTTTCGTAGTTTCTCTATTGACTTTATTTTCGAATATATTAAAAGTTCTGTTTTTTTCGTAACTTACGATTATTAAAAATAATAACAATTAAGACGCTTCTTTATATTGTTCCTTAGATCTTATTTTTTTAATTTGGCACCTCTTTGCAATGTAACCCTGTATATCTGTTGCTAAATATCTATCGAAATTTTGTGTAAGTATCTTTTATTTTTCACGTAATTTGTAAAATACTGTTTTAACTTATTTTAATATAAATAATAATAGGATTTTTTTTGTGTGGTTTTTTTTATCAGAGTTTTGAAGATCTACTATCCTTTAGCTAGTTAGCCAATGAAATGAATCAGACTTCTACCAGAGTCCATTCGTACAACGAACAACTGAGTTACCAATTACTAGTTTGAATTACAATTTGTTTTTCGTTAAAACTTCACGTTGGTTAACTTAAACAATTAACTTTGCTAATTAGCAGCGTTAACAATACATTTTATTTCGAACACTTGTGTTACAGATTACAATGTGTTGGAAATGTTGAATCAAACAGAATCGAAATGCAAACGATAATTGTATTCGCGAATTAAAAATACAGACTACGAGTGGAAAGCGCTGCAAAAAGTTTTTTAAAAAAGTTGCAATACATTTTAGTACTTAGTTAGTAATCATACATAATCATATAACTAAATAAACGTTGACAGTAATTACATAAAGAAGATGCAGTTAGAGGAAATATCTGATGAAAATGAAACCTAGCTTGATCAAGCATACGTAATCGAGACACAATGGAAATTCCATTGTTGTGTGGTCTCAGGAGACCTCTTAAAGATGTTGACGTTAAGTCATTTTATCTCATATTCAAACTCATTAAATCGGTGTTTTTTTATATAACCAATACTGAAATAGAAAGAAATAAAATTTTATTTTTAATTTTGCTATAATTCGTATTTTTACACGACTGCCCAAAAATAACCATTTTATTACACCCGTATACCAAAGGTCTACAAGATTCTACGACTGCAATCAATTTATCTGTTGAATTCACAATTTATTTATTTCTTTTATTAACAGCAGTGTGTTTTTTATTATTCTTTTTATAGTAGAAGATGCTCATCAATCAGGAGTACGAATAATACTACCTGTCATTTAAAATTTGAGCCATGTTTGAAAAATCAGCTTGTATTTTATAAGATTCAAATACTTCAAATAAAACAACCAAAAAGTAATCTAGATCCGTTGAGAACTCGTACTTCCCGAGTACAAAATAAAATTTTAGAGCTCCATACGTTCCCCGCTTTCTTTGTGTGTAAGCCTGAATCTACTTAGTAATGTAAATGTTGCACATTTATTTCACTGCCACTTCCTTCCTCGGATTTTAAGTGCAATGCACAGCGTTTTGCGATTATTCACACTTTGAATAGTGTTTCCATTTTTAAAAGTCAAAGCCGTTTGTTTTAGGAAAATCAAATGCTGTTAAATCTTCCATACATTGACTTATTACTTTCAATATATTTTGGACCTAAATGTCTTTTATGCTCAATATGGTTAACAGTTTTCGACTATAGAATAGTCATTACGTTTGTTAGCGTTAAAAGTTATACGACTTTTTAATGGGTTGGTTTATTCGTGAATGCATAACGAGTTACACACTAGTTTATTGTTTAACTAGTACCATTTGCAGAACACTAAAAGCTAAATGGTCTAGTCTGGACTAAGTTGGTCGACTAACTAAAGCTGTATTAGTTTAAGTACCTGCTTAATCGTTCACAAGTTTTAATCCATCATTAGCTATGTTGGGAATTGTATCAAGCAACCAGTTCCTCTGCCTGCAAGTAATCATTATTTAGATTGTAATACGAAGATGTTTGATACTCTAGTGAGAACAATAAATTGATTCAGTGATCAAAGGTTATCTATATTATACTATGACATTATATGTGAAGTTGGTTTTAATTTTTATCATCCTGAATATACTATTAATGACTTATTATAATTCTCTTTTTTCAGTATAGTTTAAATTGTTTAAACATCTGTATAAAATAATCTAGCTAAAGATTTTGTTAATCCAATAATTAATTCGATTTAAACTAATTCTCTTTTTTATAATTACAATTCCCAGCTAAAATGTACCAGTTAAAACTGGTTAAGCAGACTTGTAGAGGCGTTAATCTTAGCTGCTCCTTGGATCTTGAGCCATCCAGTGCAGTAATAGCATCAACTTATCAAACGACTGGAAATTGTGTAGATGAATTTTTCTTTACTCTTTGCCCCTTTTATTAAGAGAAAATCTTACATTTGATTCGGTTACACAACCATAGTTATGTTATTCTTATTTCCTGCATTTGTTTTACCTTAATACCTAGATCTAAGCACTCAGCCACAAATGCGTTTAATTCTAATCATGCAAATTTTATTACAGGTTTCTGAAACATTTTACCAATCTTAATTTTATCGGCATCTTAAATCAAATGCACACGTTTTAAGGTTACCATTTAATACGTTGCGTGGTGGCTAACTCCACTTTATAAAATTCCAGCTTAAATATTGTTGAAAGGGTCACAAAATTGACCTTTGACGCTTTAAGGCTACATTTATAAACGAATACAAACTTCAACTCGCTCTCAGCCCAGTCAGTTTTCAAGTAGCCTATTCTTGACTAATCAAATTAGCCTGTTCTAGTTTACTTTGGCTTCGTCGCTACATTTTGTGTTATTTTTATTCGGTGAGACAGTTTTGTAGACTAATTTTGATTTTATTTCATTTAAATTTATTCGCAAACTTTATTACTTTTTATGAAGTTTTACAAAGAATTCATTGATTGGAAAAACACTAAAAAATTAAATAAAGTGACTTTATACATCTATTACCGCCACTTTGAATAAATTTTAATCATTATTAGAAGACAAAGGATATTTTTTATGAAAATAAAGACCTACCGTGTCCACTACTCAAGGAAAGAGCCCAGCAATGAAATCTTGCACAAAAAATCTTAGTGTTTTCAGCATGCAACAAACCTGAGTCAACGCTGATTTTTATTTGATAAGAAAATGGAACATGTTGCTTATATTTTAACCCCATTAACTGCATGAGCTTTATTATGTAAAAAATATATAGTTTTATGCGGTTTAAACAGTTTTGAGTTTATTATTGTAAAATATTTATTTTACTAGTTGTTCACCATCTTTGTCATAGGCCACGATTAAAGAATTTTCCACTACTGAACTAAGGACTTCTACCCTAATATTTAGCGACATACGTCGGTATAGATTTTTTTTTCTACTATTAAATATAGAAAATTTAAATTGAAGAATAGTATTATTCCGAATACGTTTCATGCGATAGTTCTCCATTCTCCAAAGAAGTTAGTTCAGCTTCAACAAACCTCTGTTACGAATTCTCTGTTCATTTATGAAAAAATTATGTTTCATGTAATATTTGCAAAAACCTGCATTTATTTTATAAAAGTGGCATGCATAATATTAATACCAGGAATAAAGATAAACTTGCAGACTGCATAAAGTGGGTAGGTCGTTTATGGAAAAATTTATTCGCTTTTTTAACAAATTACCACAGTCCATTGCTAAACTGCCTATGTATAAATTAAAATCGCATGTCAAGATGATTAATGAAAAAAGGTTATTACACTGTAAATGACTATTTAAAATATAAAAATGTATGGAATTAATTACTGCATAGCTACATTTTATCTTGTAATGAAAACACACTATTTAAAAAGAGGCTGACAATAGTGACCGAGTTTCTAGCGCTGGTTCTTCTCGGCACTAGCCCAAAATATTGTCCCGAAGCAGTGGTAGGGTGAAAAAATTATTGGGACGTGTAAAACAGCTAATTTAGGCATATTTAAAGAAATAAATTGGTTTTATAACTACAACGTAATCTGTAATCTTTTGCTAATACTCGCATTGAACAATTATTGACTAAATAGTCACAACAGCATAGCTTTAAGTCTAAGATTAAAACTGAAGTAACTCAGATTATGGCCATTAAGCATACTGGTTTCATCTGAACCAACGTTATTTTGTGCAATTATGTGTACAGAATGCTAGAGTTGCTGCCCATTTTTGCAACTCCTTTCCAAGCATTCCGATTTTATACGAATCCCCTTGGTCAGTACTTGCCTTAATAACATTATACGTAGGTAGTACATGTGTACGAGTGGGTATAACGGTTGTTGCCCATGTCACGTCCCGAGATGAGATGAAAGGGTGGTATCTTGAGTTGGTCTGCGCTGACAAACGTGCATTTGGTCATCACAAAGGTTTTTGCAATTACATATGAACACTTCAAAACCTAAATTATGTTATGTTCTACATAGCTTTTCAAAGTTTCGATTTTCAAGAATCTGAAATATTTTTAATAAAAAATATTGGTAAAAATTGTTTTAGAGACTGTATTTACAATTATAATTTATTTAATATATTATAAAAAAGGGTAATATACCTCACAATAAGTTATTCGTAACTTGAAATAAGTAAATTTTACAAACAGAAAATTAAGCCTTAAGTCGATTGCTCGTTTATGTTAAAATTTAACTCTGAATAAATGAGTATATATAAATGTTAATGTAGAATTCCAAAGTCGCATTTCCAGTTAAAATAATGGGATTAATTTAAATGAAAATGCATGCTTTGTAAGTTTAAACTCTTATAAAAATTTAATTTAAGTGTTACCGTAATAGGAGCATCGTGGTTTACATTTTGCTTCCCTATTTCACTAACCTCGAGTGTTCTATTAAAAATTTCAACCCGGATTTCATTTTAAAATTCCGAGCACAAAAACTAAGTATCACATAAGACCGCTAGAATTTTACGTTGGTATATAGAAGCATCTGATATCCTTCAGATTCTTGTTTACTTGAGTAAAATCTCGGTAACTGTCGAGAATATTATTATAACCTGGAAATTTATAGCGGTTATAAAGCACGACATTACTGTATGAAACGAAGCGGATTCATCTTTAGTCAAGAAACGTTTTCGCTTTTGTAGCGGGGCAAATTCAGAAAATTATTTGTTACATGTCTTTATTGCAATTATATGTTACAAATTTCTGTCAAATTAGGCTTTACCTACCACTGATAACAACTTCAATTTACCCCAAATGTAGCAAAAACTCCCGTAACTTTTGAATTTTCAGGTGCGTAAGACTTTGGGCCGATTTTTCGATAGCCAAATAACTTTTATCCAACGAATAAAATTGACGCTTTGACACATTTTCTATACGAAAGGTGTCAACATGTCAAACTTATTCTTCAAATAAAAGTTATCTGGCTGTTGAAAAATCTGCCCTTAGAGAAATTATCCACTTTCTCATATTTATGCAATATTTTTATGTGACGTGCCCCATGAAAAAAAGAAATCCTTTAACATCACTTTTTTCAGGTAACAGGGTAAAGAGCGTTTCTCAAATATTTTACACCCTGATTATTACGTAATTCAAACATCTATGCAATAGTTGAGTTGCCATCAAATTATGGAATTTTTGCGGTGTTACGGTTTTCATATTGAAGTATGTTTAATATATATATTACTACGAGTATCTGAACCAAGGAATAGTACACGCATCGTAAACTATAGTTATAAATTTTACTAGTATTGTAAATGCAAGAATAAAAATGTTTGCTTTATTAGATTATAATGTACTTATCCGTGCCGTGCCGTGTCCCCACACGGGCGTAAAGAGTACACTTCCCCACCGCCAACAGGGGGCGTGTCGTAAGAGGTGACTAATTCCTGTAGCACGAGACGGGCAGCAGCGTCTGCATGCGAAATGTTATAAAAAACGGCGCTCGCCAACCCGCCTAGAGTGGCGAGTATTGGCAATCCCCCCCGATGAAAGTCATTGGGGGAGGCCTGTGTTCAGCAGTGGACGTCCATGGCTGAAATGATGAATGTACTCATCAGGTGTTTTCTACTAACCAGATTATAGAGGATGGTCTTTTAAAAATTGCCTTCGTCAAGGAAAGTTAGTTTAGTGCTCTTTAATTTTGAGTAACGATGGTTTTGCAAAGACTACGCAAACAAAGTCGTGGGTAACAGTTAGTGAAATAATAAAATGTTGATTCATCTTCTAAACAGTGGTGACGTAATTTAGGTAATAAACAAAATGCGACTTGGCAAGTCTAGAGTACTCGTAAATAATAAAGTATATTGCGATAAATTCTATCATAGGAAGCGCATGCATCCGATCGTCTCGCAATCCCCCGTCTTGCAAAGTTGGGAACTTGGAAACGACTCTCGGTTTATTAAGCCTTTGATGTTATCTATATGAATGTTTAGCAGGAGCTAACGCTGCCATCTTGTAGTAAGTTAGTTTTCATTGAACTGCCTTTAAAGGCGAACTAGTTTTGAAATTAACTTAGATTTTATAGTCGAAAGTAGAATGTGATGGGCCATTATCTTGTATTTATTATATGTATGTACATATGTACATATTATAGTTACGGAGACCGTCTGATGCAGTGGTCCGCGCTCCGAACTACAAAGCCGAGCGGTTGCGGGTTTGAATCCCGCAAGGGGGTAAATGTTTGTGTGATTAGCACAAGCATTTATACCTAAGTCAAGTCATGGATGTTTTTAAATGTATTTAAGTATGTTTATCCGTTATCTAGTCGCTATGGTACAAGTGATTGTAAAATCAATTTATTTATTTATTTTAATATCTTTAATTATTTTATATATTATACAAAATGCTGCAAGTGACATTAAGATACTTTAATAAAATTCTTTTGCCCTCTTCTTATATAAATGCAATTTTTTAATTTCCATAAAGGCAAATTAAATTCACTTAGGCATAGCCCTACAGCAGATTAAATTCCTCTGTACAGCACAGATGCATCTTATCAGCCGGCATACTCCTTCTCAGCGACATCGACTTTATTAAATCTTTGGCGTTATCTACTTTGCAAATTAAATCGATATAAGAACTGTCGATAAATATTTAGAGATTTTAATAAAAAATAATTTCAGATTAAAGTTGTAAATTGTTTTTCAACTGTCAGCTACTGTTTTTTTTTTTAGTTAACCCATTGTGTCTTACTATTTTCTAAATCTCACTTTCCAGCTTGTGTTTTTAGCATTCAATCGTGTCGTTATTTTGTCCTTTCTCTAATTATTCTAAGTATGTCAGACAGAATATTTTGTTTAGTCCATTAACTATTCCTAACAAAACCATTTACATTCCTTACCTCGTAAATTGCTTATCATACTCGCTAATTCAAGTATTGTTTTTAAGTGGCACTCTTAGACCAGAATAAAAATCTAAGGCCACCATTTTTTCTTTTTAATTTCAAAATTGTATTGTACAGAACAAGAAAATTTCACTAAAGACTTCCGTGAGCATAATCTAAAATGCAAAAAGGAGGCAAATTAAGCTTTGGCAAGCTCTTCGTGCCGGTGAATAAATTCGAGTTTAAGCTGACACATCTCAACTATAAACCAGCTGAGGGGGCTATAATATGTACCTACTCCTACGCTAAGCGAGCAGTAGATCAGAGGTTTATTTCACTTAGCATTCACCGAGTACCACTTCCTCAACCTACTTTGTCTAGTCAAAACTTTCTCGGGTAAAGTCGGGTTTATTAAACGCGCGCTTATCAACTTCATCTGGAGTGAAAAGAGAATCTGCTTGTAGCTATGCATGACTAAATGCCAACTTAGCGAAACGTGTCTGAAGTTAAATAGATACTACGAGGTCTTGAATGTGCTAGCTGAGACATATTCGTTAAATTTAAAATATTCGTTATTGTTTATAATCACGAATCTAATATTTAAAAAATTCAAAGTAAATTTTTCGCATTCCTGAGTACATTTAGGTACAATAATTATCCATCATTATGCAATGGGGAACCACACCGCAATTTTTTTTAAATGTCACGTTATGTTTGTTCTGGCCCGCGTGATTATTTTATTAGTGGTTCTGTCACTGATCAAATAACTACTACGATAAAGGTTATGATAAGTATCAAGCGTGTGTCAAACTTGCATTATATTTCGTCGCTTCATTCTTTAGATATAGATATAAAACCAGGTAGTTTCCTTAACTTGCTAGGCAGTATTGCACGTATTCAGAGAGAAAAATATTTTTTTTTTGAATTTTTTAAACAGGTATACTTTTGTCTTTCTACTGGTAACCTCACTAGCGCCACCGTACTTACTGTCATTCCTTTTTTCGTGCTTTGGCAGTTAGCACAATGCCAAAAACAAAAAAATCTAATATTGAAAAAATTAAAAGATATAAAAGGAAATTGGAGAAATTAGAAAAATGCCGCAATAAAAAAAGACGTCGGGTCATGTTTTTCGACTCGGATGACTCAAATGTTGATCAAGGTACGTACGCAGTAAATACCAAGTTTCAGCCATCTTTTAAACAAGTGAAAAATCTCAAGTTCATTGTATTTTTCCATTATTTTTCATTATTATTTACCTAATTGGTTTCAAGATATTATGCTAATCGGGGTTGACTGCGAGTCAACCGCGAGAACGAAATTAACTGCGAGTTAATTTCGGTTTGTATTTTACAAACTAAAACCAAATTATAATTTATTTTTACTATCGAGGTGACTGCGAGTCAACCACGATAGCGAGATTAACCTAGAGTTGATTTCGATCTGTTTTACACGAACCTAAATTACGACATTATTTACAAGGTTTTGTCATAACTCGAGTAATGTTCTAAACAAACGTACTTTGTTTTAGATGTAAGTGCGTATTTGGCTCCCGTGGCCGACCAAGATACGATACCTGTCAACGAAATGACGTCAAACTCGCCAATAGATGTGAATACTGCCGATGTTTTGTCACAAGTTGATATAGAACCGCAGGTTCACGAGGAATCAAACAAAGAAAATATACCAACCGAATCAGCTTTTGTAATAGAATCTTTAGACCCTAAACTTCTCGCAGCTTTAGGAGAGTCCACTTCCGAAATCTCTGACTTGGGCGCTAGTATTCACGAAAGCTTAGCTAATCTTTGGCTACCTATATTGAAAAAGGGTTTAGCTAAGGATAAAAGAGACACACTGTTAAAAGAACACTTGATACCCAGCAACTGCACACTATTGCAGGCGCCAAGACTGAACGCTGAAATATCAGCGGCAGTCTCTGAAGTAGCTCGAGGTCGGGATAAAAAATATCTAGCCATACAACAGCAACTAGGGAAAGGTATCACGGCAATCAATAGAGCAATGGATGTCATATTAAAAAGTGATAACAAAGTCGAAAGCCTTAAATATTTAAGCGACGGATGTCGCATCCTTTCAGATTTGCATCATTTTTTTACCAGAGATAGAATAAAGTTAGTATCACCCGGCCTTGACAAAAATATTCTTCACATTGTCCAAGACGTTGTGCGAGACGAAACATTATTTGGAAGCACCTTATTAGAAAACATCAAGGCCAGTAAGGCCATTGAAAAGCAAGGTCAGCAAATTAAGAAGACAATCAACATTGCTAAACCTAATATACCTAATAACACCAGTACCCGTCCTGCACCATCACAGGGAAACTGGATGGGGCCTCCTCGCTACTTTCCGCACAGGGGGGGTCGGGGAGGCAATCGGAGGACGAATACTCCAGGTCCGGCGACACGGCGCCCTTATCTCAATACGACCACACAGCCTCAAGCTACAGCCCAGAACAAACCTCGTGTGCCAGCACGCCAGCAATAATTCAGGTACATGCGGGCCGTTTAAAACATTTTTATAAATGTTGGTCTAACATAACAAGTAATCCTACTGTTTTATCTTGGATTAGAAAAGGCTTTTCTATACCCCTCTGCAAACCAGTTCAGCAACTTTGTACGCCTCAAAATAATTTTTCATTTGAAGAAAACAAACAAATGAATGCAATGATAATTAAGTTACTTGAGTTAGGAGCAATAGAAAAGTGCAAACCTAGAAGTGACCAATATATATCTCGCGTTTTCTTGGCACCAAAGCCTAATGGCAGTAAACGCTTCATTTTAAATCTAAAATCATTTAATAATTTTGTCGAAAAATCGCATTTCAAAATGGAGGACCATCGAACTGCTTCTAAGCTAATACCTCTCAATGGTTTTATGGCTACCACCGACCTTAAGGAAGCGTATCTTCTTGTCCCAATCCAAGAAGCAGATCGAAAATACCTCAGATTTCAATTTCAGCCACACAATTCGAGTATTGAAACCTACGAATTTACCGCTATGCCGTACGGCCTGTGTGTAGCTCCAAAAGTATTCACTAAAATTATGAAAGAAGTAGTAACTCATTTAAGACGCCAAGGATTTAAATCTGTAATATATTTAGATGACGTCTGCTGCATAGGAAACAGTTACTTCGATTGCTTGAAAAATGTTAACGAGACCATTAGCTTACTGAAATGCTTAGGGTTTATCATTAACTATGAAAAAAGTGTGTTAGAACCAGCACAAACTTGTAGATTCTTAGGTTTCAACTTCGACTCCAAAAAATTTACTTTATCCCTACCCACAGACAAGCGAAACAAAATAACTTGTTTGGTACAAAAGTTCATAAAATTACCCCAATGTACCATTCGTGATTTTGCTCAGCTTATAGGTGTTCTTATCTCTGCTTGCCCGGCCTCTAGCTATGGCTGGTTATATACTAAATTACTCGAAAGAGAGAAATATTTGCTTTTACAAAAATTCAACGGAAATTATGAAGCCAAAATAACCCTTTCTAATGCTATTTTACCTGATTTGTGTTGGTGGAACGTTCATATTGACACTATTTCATCCCCCATGAGAATCTCGGAGTTCAAGTTAGAAATATACACAGATGCTTCTAGCATAGGCTGGGGCGCTGTGTGTAGAAATAAAAGTATAGGTGGCCATTGGAGGGCTATAGAAAAAGCACAACATATCAACTTTTTAGAATTGATGGCAGTGTTTTTAGGCATTAGAAGTTTTGCATCAAACGAATCCAATTGTGTAATTTTATTACGCGTAGACAATACTACTGCCATAAGTTACGTAAATAAAATGGTAGGAATTCAATATCCACACCTTAATAATCTAAGCAGACAAATTTGGCAATGGTGCGAGACGCGTAATATAATTTTACATGCATCCTATATCAACACGAAAGACAATCAAGCTGACAAAGAGTCTAGGAAAATAAATCCTGACACTGAGTGGGAATTGTCAGAAAGAGCCTTCCAGACAATTGTAACTCATTTCGGACAACCTGAGATCGATCTTTTCGCATCACGCGCCAATGCCAAATGTACCGACTTCTTGTCTTGGTTCCCAGAACCTGATTCGTTTGAAGTTGATGCTTTTACAATAAGATGGAGCTCAAAATTTTTCTATGCATTTCCACCTTTCGCCCTAATTTTAAAATGTATTAGAAAAATAATAGACGACAAAGCAAACGGAATTTTCGTTTTTCCTTACTGGCCATCTCAGCCGTGGTTCCCCTTACTGCGGAACATATTAGCCTCCGATATAATATTTTTTGATTCGAATGAGTCAATGTTGCATCCTCTTTTCAGGCAGCCCCATCGTCTACACTCCAGCATTACACTGGCTGCCGCAATGCTATCAGCGCAGCCTATGCTCGGCGCGGGGTCCCTGTAGAGGCTATGCCGTTAACACTGGCTTCTCTATCAGAAAATACGTTAAGGCAATATGGCGTGAGTTTGAAGATGTGGTGGAAGTTCTGTACCGATAATAATATTGATCCCTTAGACGCATCTAAAACTTCTGTACTAAAATTTCTATCTGGTCAATTTTATAAAGGTTGTTCATATGGCTCTCTCAATAGTCATCGCTCTGCGTTGTCCCTTTTATTAGGATCTGACATAGGTTCTAATGACTGTGTTAAGCGACTTATGAAGGGCGCCTACAGGCTTAAACCAAGTATGCCAAAATATGATAACACTTGGGATCCACAGGTGGTCCTAAACCATTTATCAGCCTGGTATCCCAACACAGATTTAACATTAGAAAAAATAACAAAGAAACTAGTAATGTTACTCGCACTTTGTACAGGACACAGGGTTCAAACCCTTTCTCTAATAAAAATAGAAAATATTATTATTTCGACAAACAATATTAAAATTGCAATTCCCGACGTAGTTAAGACTTCGGCCCCGGGTCGAGAACAACCCTTATTAAATCTACCATATTTTCAAGAAAACCCTAGTATCTGCGTTTCGTCGGTCCTTAAAGATTATATTTTAATAACGCAGAGTAAGAGAAGCGATAGTCGGGGCCCACTTCTTATGACGTACAAAGCTCCCCACCGAGCCGCTACTAGCCAGACTATAAGCAGATGGCTAAAAAAAGTATTAAGTGCCAGTGGGGTGGATGTATCGGTATTCAGCGCCCACAGCACCAGGCATGCCTCCACCTCGGCTGCCAGTGCGGCAGGGGTATCCATTGATCTCATACGTAAGACAGCTGGATGGACTCCTACATCTCAAAGTTTCGCGAGATATTACAACAGGCCGCTAAATATCGAAAACAGTGAAGTTTTCGCAAGGGCCGTTTGCTTGTCGTTAATCAATCCTTAATTTTATTAATTTATAACAAGAAGTTATTTAGTTTTACGTTTGACAATAATTTAGTTCAACGTGTTATTATAATTTTGTGTCTAACACAAAATAAAATTGAATGTATAATTACTTAAGTGTTTTATTGTAATGTCTAAAATAACGAAGCAAAACTTATCTAGCGCTCTAAACATCTACCTGGTTTTATATCTATATCTGAAGAATGAAGCGACGAAATATAATGGATGATCAAACGAACTTCTAAGTGAAGTTCGATCATTATTATATGAGTCGCTTCATTCGAAGATATAAACTCACCCTCCCGCCCTAAACAATCAGAAATTGAGAACTTCTGTTTAAATCCCCATGTTTTGCTTCCGAGTGACTCTAAAACAATGACAGTAAGTACGGTGGCGCTAGTGAGGTTACCAGTAGAACGACAAAAGTATACCTGTTTAAAAAATTTAAAAAAAAAAATTAACTCTCTGAATACGTGCAATACTGCCTAGCAAGTTAAGGAAACTACCTGGTTTTATATCTATATCTTCGAATGAAGCGACTCATATAATAATGATCGAACTTCACTTAGAAGTTCGTTTGATCATTCATTATTCTGGCAAGTACAGAAAATAACTTTGACATTTGCGTCTACATTATTTTGACGAGACCAAACACGCTGGCGCCATCTGAGATAAGCTTTGCATGTGCTTCCTCATTTAGTTAAATTTATTTGTTTTTAATAAAATTTATAGAAATATGGATTAAGTTTTAAGGTAAATCATTATTGATACAAAAATGTCCAAAATAATAAAAATCTTAATAGTTCTAACTTCTTCAGCATATGTGTTTCATCCACGTTGGACATATGCCTTCTGAAGCTCTGTCCAGCTAGCTCTTAGTGCGGTGATTCTAGTCCAGGTCGGTCCTGCCGCCTCTGAAATATCATCGGAACATCTGGCTGGTGGTCTGCCCACAATTCATCTTCCTGTTACTTTAACCTAATTCTCAAATATAAAAAAAATAAAACAAAATTAATGACGTATTTAATGGTATTATTCAAATTCAAAATATTTGTTCTAAATATTTTAGTTTAGCCAAATAGCTCTTTATATGGTGATTTAATGAGTAAGTAAAATGGGTAGTATGTTTAATTAATAGTGCATGACGTCCATAAAATGGGTAATCACCCATAATTTTCTAAATCAGGGTAAAGAGTTGTGGATTGAATTTAAATACTTATGGGAATGAAATGTAATTGACCTTAAGTATTCCTTTCTTCCTCTTGGCACTTTGTCCAGTTTCGCATTACGCTTACTATGTTTCCAGATTCGTCATGTTGTTACAATTAAAACGTTGCAATTTCTGTCAATATCGTATCGTACCGTCGTCCGTTGCTTGGGATCACGTTAAGAAATAAACTGGAACGAGGTCATTTGGCAGAAAACTAAAGTAATGGTCATAGTCCAAAAATTTTGCAAGCTAAAGTGGCAGTAGGCCGGCCACATCTGTCGCAGAACCTCTGTGAAGGAAGGTGGAGTAAATGGGCTGAAATAGGACGTAGTGTAGGAGATACATAGTGTAAAACGCTCTCCAGTTCGATAGACCGACGACCTTATGGAGATTGCTGAAGGTGGCTAGATGAAAAAAGAGGAAGATCGTGCTCTTGGCAGCGGCTTACGTATATTTGCAGCAGTGGTCTGAAATAGGCTGAAATGATGATGATAATCCGTCATTAATAAATTATTAAGGTTTTAGGTAATTTTTGAGAATGTACCCATGGTTATGGGTTTTGATTTACACTTTGACGTGAATACTGTAACATTAATGCTTGGAAATAACACAACAATTTGAACTAATTTAAGAATCACGAGAACATTCTGATTTTCATAATGTAATATTGTTAGTTGGATAGTTTCGCTCGAACAATCCGAGTAATAAATTAATTGATACATCAAGACGGTGGGTAAGCGATTGTAATACAATACTTAAATTTAATACCTAGAGATAGTGTGAAAGCATTTAGCTGTCACTCACGCAACTCCAATAAGCTTGTCAGACTGAATTTAGAATGAATACAGAATTAATTGCGTTGCTGGAAACGTCATTTGCATAATGCTTCTTGTGTTAAAACGTTTTGCCAATTTGCACATTGGATCTTATAAGCAAATTGTTGATAGTATTGTTTCTAAGATTTGTTTGTGTAGATTTTACTACCTTCTTAATGTTGAAAACATTTTACTTCAGGACTTTGATTTAATTATTTACTGTTTCAAATTGGAAATTGTTCTTTAATACAAGGGGGTTTCGAATATTATATGTATTCATAAATAAATTTGCTTGTATTGTATATTATCTCAACAGATAGTTGATTGTTATCAACACGAGAAACAGAGAGAAATGGTTTAAAAAGTTATAACTCTATATATTGGCAAAAACAAAATGACAAAATTATTCCCCCCCGAAAACATAAATTTAACCTTGTTTATGTCCTTAAGTCTATGGTTTCTATGCGACATTAAATAGCATAGGGTTAATTGAAGGGCTCTACTGTCCGTCAAACAGTGGCTCGTGGCACAAATCGGCTGCGTCTGAAGACCAGCAGCATCTATCTAACTTTCCAAGTTTTGTTCAGTATAAATAAAATACAAGATTTCGTAGTCTTAAGTAATGACAAAGTTAAGATACGGATTAACAAGAAAAACTTTTTAGTTTTTATTTAAAGTTTTGCAGGCGTTTTGAAGGTTATTGTTGGATAACTTTAACTGCAAGAAGCGTTACAGTGATGGCAATTTAGTACAACTGTAGCGCTATAACTGCGCTTTTGAGTCCAGCAGGCCACTACGCGATGATGTTTTTTAAATTTACTTAAAATAGTATTTAAGTGAAAAAATATATGTTTTAGTTTAGAAACAAATACATATTAGCTCATAGTAACATAATCTGATACACTTGGATCGATGGAAAAGCCATAGTTGCCTCCTATTGAAATATTTCTTCAATACTATTCCTAAAGTGCTGACATAATTGATTTAATTTTTATAGCAGCAGGTATTATGTTTTTCTAGACTTTTTTGCTCTGTTTGTGATGATATCGTTATTATTATTATTATTTATTAATTACTGTTAACCTTAAAACGCAAGGACGCGCGTCAATATCGTGACAATCGTTGTGGCGCATCTTCACACCACTAATTTTAAGTGGCCCTTATTCATCAATACACACGCCTTACTTGCCCCTAATTTACTTCGTATTTCTTGGTTTACTTCAAAACCCTAAAAAGCTCAAAACGGCCACAATGTAGGCTATATAAGTAATAATATTTATTTACACGTCACGGTTGGGTGCCGCTGTTTTGGTCATGGTACATTTTTTAGCCTTTGTATACGAAAGTTTTTATGATTACGTAAACTAAACTCTTAAACGCTTACAGTGTACGTTGCGTAATATCCACGAAAACAAATTGACAATAACAAGAAACGATAACCTGAAAAGCCTTGAACAAGTTGCGAATTTAGGTTGACCGCTGTGAAGAGAATTTAAAAAAAGTGCGGTGCGGTTACGGTGTTTTCCCGAACCCATAGGCCATCTTCTTTCATATCCTAAGTAGCTGGATACGCAAGACCTGTCATGCGCTTTAATAGTGTAGTTCGTTTAGCGGAATACTAGCAGAGTTGCCGTTGACACGAAAAAAAAGGAAAAACAAATAATGTTCAATTAATTAATTATTACTCTAAATGTTAGTTAATAAATATGCGCCAGATAACACACCGATTTCCATGGTCTCAAAGTAAGAAATTAATATCCTTGTGAAACAAGGTATCGTAAAGTAAATGTTTCCAATTTAGAAACTATCGTTTTCTGAATTGACCCGACCTAGGAATCTTATCTTAGACTTATTGCGTTCAAGACAAACCACCCAGCACCCAACACTGCGGTCGTCGAATAATATAAAATCACTAGTAGAAAAGGAGGAGTATTTTGGAAGCATAATAAATTCCAATATGAGAAATCCCAAAAATCATATTATTATACAATTTCCTAGAAATTCTTACATGATTTTTGTGAACATTTGTGTTCTACTACCTCGAAAATAAGTCTCTATTTATTTTTACGGCTCCATAGTTACTTTTTCGAATGCGTTTCAATCCAACCGTGTCAAAGTAAAAAGACATCATTTTCGCCAGACCTCACCAAAGTACTTTCCCGCACCCACATAAAATGACATGGGCGTTATCCAGTCACGCACACTAATTATGTCTGTTCAAAACAAAACCATACTGCTTATAGAAAAAGAGCTATTTTCAAACATACTTTTAACTGAACTGACGACCTCAATGCAGTAATTACTGAAGATAACAGGACAAAATAAATTGTGATTTAACGCCGGCGCAATTTCATTTTATTGCTATCTGTTTTAAGCCCTGTCGAAGGAAACACTATTATCAGACTTTCTCAGTCAGATCAGGTCAGGTCATTCGCATATTCAATTCATAATATTTAAAAAAGCTCTGTAATTGCTACGAGTAGGAATGGAAAAATCGAGTCAAGAATATGTTTCAACCGTAAGTTAAATATAGATATACTGACTGCAGCTAGACAATCTACCACAAATAATTGAGAAAATTTGACGTTTGATTGATCTCGAACTACAGACTGGCCGGCCGGCTCACCTCGTGGCCTCTCACTATGGGCCTCATAAGAAAACTCAAGGTCCCACAGCGTGCTATGGAAAGGGCTATGCTCGGTGTTTCCTTGCGAGATCAAATCAGAAATGAGGCGAGAACCGTAAACGAACAAAAATGGCTGACATAGCTCATCGGATTAACAAGCTGAAGTGGCAGTGGACAGGGCACATAAGTAAGTTAGTTAAGTTAAGTTATGGACAACATCACATACATATCACGTAGAACTGAAGACCGATGAGGCAGAAAGGTTCTAGGATGGAGGTCACGTACTGGCAAGCGCAGAATAAAACGCCCACCCATAAGGTCGACAGACAACCTGGTAAAGGTCGCAGGAAGCCGCTGGATGCAAGCCGCTTTAAACCGGCCAATCTTGAAATGAGGGGCGCCTATGTTAAGGAGTGGACGCATCCTACTGCTGAAATGATGATGACTACAAACGGCGGTTACGAGTTGAAACTTGCAAGAGGCAAATGTTTAACGTGATGAGCATGAGCATTTGTACTAAAGTCAGGCACCCATGATGTTTATTAATACATTTAAAGTGTCGCCCTGCCTTCAAAGCTGAAGTGGCCCAATGTGGGCGCAACCGCAGAGGTAGTTTTAACCTTTTTTTTAAAAACATGAAATCTATAATCTTATATTATAAAAATGAATCCCTATTTCCCTTGGTCATCGCATCACGCGTGAACGGATGGAACAATTTCGCAAATTTTTTTTTGTTGTTACTTATTGTCAGGAGAAGGTTCTTTTGCATGAAAAAATTAAGAAAGTTGCGCAGAATTATTTTTCATGAAAGACCACGCGAACGAAGTCGCAACAGCTAGTTCTAAATAGATGTCATAGTTTTAAAAAAAACTATACAATACACTTATACATGCACTAGACTCGTCAAAACGAATCGAATGAGACCAGACACGAAGGTTTCACTAGTAGTAATTAGTTCTACTATCCACCTCCTGACACTATCATCAGATCAGCACCGTGTCGTCAAATTAATGTCATCTAAATGACAAATACTTACTAAGTTTAAAATCAATACGTCAGTTAGAAGTAGGTTAAAAAATACTTCCAATAATTTGTATTACGTAGTTAGTTTGTTACAAATATAAGTGTTTTAAAATATGATGATAAAATATTCTTATTTCTAGATCAGTTTAAAGGATTTCTTTATACGTAAATAGTTATTGTACAGTAGCAGTTTTTGTGCACAAATCGGAAAACGATGTGTAGCTCCAAATTTACCTGCTGAGAAGGAGGTAAAATATATCTATCATATAACAAGCTTTGCTTAGTTCGGTGTTTGATAAATTAATATAATTTTTAGTACATAAGCTTTTTTTGTGTAAATCGCAACTTTGTGCTTCTTTTGACGAGGAAGAATCAACAGTTTTTCTGATGTACGAGAAACATATCACTTTACCATCAATTTTAATTTAGAATCAAAATCCATACATAAAAAAGCGTACAGGTGTTTAATATTTAAAGATAAACTAGACTGACTGACCTTAAAGTTAACTGAATAATAATCTAACATTTCATTCGTAATGAAATTAAATACACCAGTATTTATTACATTTTAATAAACCAAAAATTATGTAAAATTAATTTTAAACTATGAAACATCATTTAAACCCGGTCAAACTTTCTCAATTAGGCTTACACGCGCGCGCGAATACCCAAAATACATTTTACTTTCTGACCCGAAGTTTAAATACAATTGGACATTTACGTAATAAATCAGCTAACATCGTTTTCATAAATTAATGCAAATCGCTGGAACCCCTCAGCCTAGCAAAATGAGACACAATAAATACTTTTTTAGTAACGCGGTCTCACACGACCTTTCAAGGTTTAACAAGTGAGTTCAAAATTTCTAGATTGTGTTCAAATATAAGAATAATGAGTGCTAATATTGGTCATTCCTCCTTACTGGTAAGTTAAAAATAGACGTATAATTATAAGTTCAACTCACACTTATAAAATCGCCTTTTTAAGTTTACTTTATTTAAATTAAAAAAAACTTGGTTTTAGGCCTATGTCGGCTATTAATAATTTTGATTGCTACTACTTATGAAATTTTAATATAGATAAAAACTCGTTTTAATAAAATAGACGACATTTTGACAAGAAAGATCTTGAATAGTATTAATGTACCTAAGTCATTCAATAAACAACACAGCTTATAAAGGAAACGTAAACTAGACGCGAATAAATTTTCACGTCGCCAGTAAATATTTATTTGAACAATAAAGAAACAAATTTTATTTTGCATAAAAATGGTTTGGTTGTGCTACGGTTCGTTACTCACTGACAGAGGGATGTTGCAAACATTCGCTTTGAAATACTTGGCCACGATTCCAGTAATTCACAGAGCACCTTATTTTTACAGCTGCAATATTTAACAGTAAAAACTGGGGCGAAGCTGATTGGACCGAGCAAAGGAATATGCATTTACAGCAATTTCACTGGTTCTCGAGCAAGCTTGCTCGACGTGTCACTTTCAGGAAACTGTTATTATATTTTGCTGAGACATGGATTAGGTTTATAATATCCTTACTCCTTTCAGGCGAAATCATAACACTAAAAAAAATTTTAACTAGATTTTGTTTTGATCGGCCAAATTAAAAGGCATTGGGGTAGGCCTAAAATCAGGAGTCGACGTCCTATGGCTGAAATGATGATGATGATGATTGTTTTGACTGTGTCAAATTATTAAACATTTGTTTTACCTGTTTTGGTCCCATAAAATTAGGAGCTAAATATCATATAAAATTTAAACTATCGTTACATTTTGTCGGACTGAACATAAATCCTTTTTCACCCATAAAAAATTGCACGTCTACATGTCTCATAGATTTTAAGCGTCATAACTGTCATTTTTAAAGTATTCTAGCCAATTTTTCGAGATTTATACAGTCAACCCAGAGGTATTTGGTGGCGATTCATTTTGTTCCGATCTAAAGCTCTGAAAAGCCTCTGATGCGGCAAAATGCGTCGCTACATTTTTACTGAAACAACTTTATTTTCTGCTTTCTTTCCAATTTTCTCAATTAACTACGTTTTAAGAATTGCTCTTAAGTCTTAACAGAAATTAGCGGTTTTGCATTCACTTTTAATTTTAATACAGTTTTGTAAAGCCTTTTTGTCTGTCTCATTAATTATTTTGCAAAACCACTGAACAGTTGAAGATGCGATTTACATTACTTTTGATCACACTTAATTTCCTACTTTTGATCACATTATTTAGTGCACATAAATAATAAATAAGTTCAGTTTAGAGCATAATACTTTTGCTATTTGCAACGAAATTAATTAATTTAAAATATAATAATATGGCAAAAAAAATGTATGGAATTTTTTAACTTTAGGATGTTTATTCTTTGCTTTTAGACAATAGATAGACATACAGGTACTCTTTATTGCACATCACACAAAACAAACAGTACAATGACAATTGTTATTAAAACATAAAATACATTTATTAATATTTCTACTACGACTATCATGAAAAAGTGATAATGGTTAAAAATATAGCCTAATAGTTCAGAGTAAGCAAACAAAACTGTGTATCACGTCTAAATGCAGAAATATACGGATATTTTTGGTCTTGTCTGTGTAAGAAAGCGTCTCAGCGGTATAGTTGTTGAGTAGTGACAGCATCGAACGGGAGGAATTTCTATAATATGATTGAGTGCGACGATAGCTTGTTCATACATACACATCGAAACAAGTGCCCTGGGGGATTCTATCCAGTGAACTATGATTTTAGTATTTGCATTTTACGATGAGTACCTATCTTGGTATGTGCGCATGGTTCTTGCATCATAAATGAAACAATAGCCATAACAATAAAATCAATAAAGCTATACATCATAATATATTAAGTTTAAATTTCAATTGTACACAATGACCTATGAATTTTTTTAAATAGGTGGGTGCTAATATGCCAGTTTCTATATTTAGATTAGGGTTTTATTTCTATCGTTAGGTAAATATAGTGAAACCCAAATACAGAAAACCATTCAACAATAAAGATACGAGATAAAATAAGTAAAGCATAAATAAGGATTCGCTTTGCCGGACAACAAATAGAGGAACACAAATAGAGTTGTGAAAAAATTGGTATCTCCCACAATAATAATGTTCTTGGCGCTAACATAAAAATAAAGGGATTTGTGGTTCTATCTTTAAATTATGACCACTCGTAAAAGTCCGCGCTGTTTTCGTGCCTTATCAAAAAGACCTTTCTTTGTTGCAAATATACAACTTCCCGTCCGACTGATACGGGAATAAAATCATTTATTTTATGTGACTCGAAGCCTGGCTTTGTGAGAACTTCTCTATCTGCTTATTAAAAGTTTAGATAGGTTGTTATCTGTTGTTTGGGGAAACAAAATGAAAAAACGTTACGCAAACCGAAAACATTATTTTTTGCGATGTTTATGACATGCATTATATTATACTTGTAAACGATAAAAGTTAAGCAAATCAATCAATAAATTGAAATACTAAAATCAGTTGTTAGATAGACAGATACTCTTTATTGCACACAATACAAAGTAAATGATTTAATAGTTAATTAATACACATGATTTTTACAGAAAACCGTAAAACTTAGGCGGTCTTATTGCTAATGGCGACAACCTTCAGGTTGTATGTTGGTCAAACAAATGTCCGAATAGAGAAGTAGAGATAGATAGAATAGAAGAATAGAAGATAGAAGTATTCAACTGTTTAATATAGCCTGAAGAATCATAGAAGTAAAGACGATCAAGATAAAATACAATCCTTAACGCTGAATTAGTTAGAGCAACACAGTTTTAAGATAAAAATAGCATATTCGAAGAACTACAAAATATCACATACTAAAATTAGAATATATTATCAAACAAATACAATAATGTTGTTTAACTTTTCTTCATTACAAAATGACTTTATTAAAATAACGTTCTTTTTGCAAAGCCGAACTGACCGGTTGCTTCATAATGTCATCATATTATGCAAACAAAATTGTCCTTTTGTTATAAAACACAACCTTACGTAAGATGTGTGGGTTAGCTGTCTAGATTATAATGTCCCTTGTCATCCCAAAAGTTTTTGCCCATATAAACTCGGTCTATTGAAAGACCCTTGATACATCCGTGTTATGAAGTTTATGGGATGAAACAAAATTACACAAACATGATTTTGTTATTGTAATACAATTATCTCTTGACATATTTATGTCATTGTAAGAAAAGTACTGATAGAACTGATAAAAATTATTGACATTCTTATTTTTTTTTGGTTTAAATTTTAATAGTTTTTTTTTAATTCAAATGTATCGTCGTCGTTTCAGTCGTTTCAGCCATAAGACGTTTACTGCTGAACGAAGACCTCCCCTAAATAACCTATCATCGAGGGGGATTGCTTATACTTGCCACGCTTGGCAGGCGAGCGCAGCCTCTTACGACACGTCTCCTGTTGGCGGTGGGAAAGTGTATTCTTTACGGCCGTCCCCACATGGCACCTTTACTACTTTTATCACTCACATAAAGCTGATAAAATTCATGCAAAAATACTAAAGTAAAAGTGACAAACGAACATTAAAATGTCTGTCTTGGACCGTTTCTGTCAATTTTTGTCAAATTTTAGTAAATGACTGTCAGACAAATTCATTTACGTTGAATTTCTATTTCCCTTGGTCATCGCATCACGCGTGAACGGGTGGATTAATTTCGCCAATTGTATTTTTGTTGTGTTAATTATAGCCAGGAGAGGGTTTTATTGAAAGAACTAATTAAAAAGTTGCGCAGAAACCCTTTATGAATAAACTAAAGTCCACGCGAACGAAGTTTTGGGCACCAGATAGTTTACAATACTTTTTTGCTTGTGTCCCGCCCAAATTAAGCTCGGCAATACGTTTACAAACGTCTTCGACTATCTAATCAATTTAATCCAAGTAATATAGTTCGGGCTTAATATTTTACTCACACAAGAATTGCCTATGATGCTTTGTCATTTGGGCATACCTACTGAAATTATTAATCATAAATCAACGTAATTAATGATTGTCTGATTCATTAGAGTCAATTCATAAATACGAGTAGATACTCTGCAATGCACACCATACAAAGAAGTTACAATTCATTTGAGAAAATTTTGAATTGAATTTTTAAATACAAGTAAATTATTAAGAAAGTTTTCTACAGATAATTGTTTGAATTCAAAAATGAAGTTGCAATTTTTCAATTGAAAAATTCGGCCTTTTCTACAAAACTGGCTTGAAGCCAATAAAATCAGTCATTTAGCTCAAAATAATAATATTTTCTTGCGAATGGAGAGCTGGATGTATAAAAACAAAGATAATATTTTGGGGCGGTAAGGGGCCCAAATTCCGTTTTGAATACGGAATACAAAAAGTGTCGTCACAAAATAGTCAAAAGATATTTTAACTATGTTGTATTTAAAGAACAGAACAAATAATTTTTTCTTTAAGAGTTATTCTATGAAATTTTTTTTTTCATAGTTTTTCAATTTGAGTGTAATAATTTCCTAATTGTACGTGATCCGAAAAACGTTTAACATTTTTAATAAACTCGTTTAACATTCTGTTTCAAGCAAAACAGATTGTAATTTAAAAAGATAAAATCTGTGTCCAATTTGTTTGCTATAAATATAAAACGGGGTTTTCACAAAAACATCCGTTCTTTTTACAAGCTTTGGACTGCGTGACTTTGCTTATAATATTTTTAATCCCGGTACTTCTAATAAGATAACGCTATTTTGTATAAAACTCTTTGAATACCATGGTACATCTACGAGTAATATAAAACATAGTCGGGTTAGTTACACAATTTAAAGATCATGATCGGCTAAATCGATTTTTATGATCTTAAGAATATTATATTATATTTTATACATAAAAAAACAACATTAAAAATAAAATAAAAAACGTAATTATTATGTACATATTCTTAACCTATACTGTTTATATTAACGCAGTCAGATATTTTATTAATAAGAAAGAAACTTATAAATAAAATATCTGACTTAGATCGCTGTTAGTAGGAAAGGTGCCCAAAAGGCTGGCTACATTACCACGCTGGATAGCTAGGCTAATCCGTTGGCCTAGGTATAAGCCAGCCTTAGTATCAAGAGATGTCTCAACTAAACGCTTTGACATCTCACGTGGACACTCGGTCCCCACGGTCCCAGAGTTTCCACCCCAAATGGTTCAAATATATGTCTCACCGAGACTTTCATACTTGCGCCGTTTGAGGTTCTCTGCAGAAGTGGCTGCAGAACCCGCCTTGTTGCCAGTTAGTGGAAGATTGGAAGGGGCTAAAGTGTCGACGCAAGTCGCGTCCCACACTAAGGGCCGACCCATCCTACAAGGAACGAGGGTCATTTTATTTTTATTTTTATGATCCAAATTCACAAAAAAAATGAAATATGAAAAGGCGGTAAAAAGTTCGCCGGGACATGTAGTGGTTATGTAAAGAAACATTTTTAAAAAAAAAATAAACGACTTCAAAAAAGGAGGAGGTTCTCAATTCGTCGGAATCTTTTTTTTTATTATGTTCAGCTATCATTTGTTACTACGTTCACCGATTTTGATAATTTTTTTTAGTTCGAGAGCAAATACTTTCAGAATGGTCCTATATAAATTTGGTCAAATTCTGATGATAGGATCTATAAGAAAATCATCAAACATTGCATGAACTCCATACCACGCCAACTGATTTGTATCTATGTTACCTAATATCTTTGACAAATATGAACCGATTTTGATGATTCTTTTTTTATTGAATAGCTTATACTTCAAAGATACTATAGTAAAAATTTGCAAGAAGAGTTTCAACCCTAAAATAGGAATAATAGGAAATGAAATCGGTGTTCAGCAGTTAAATTTTTGCACTATTATTAAAATCTGTTTTGATTAGGATTTATCACTTAAAAATAGATAAAATAAGTAAATTTAAAATAAAAAAACGACATGTAAGGTACCTAATCAGTTACTTTTGGAGTCGGTGCCAGCCGATGAGAGATTCAATGTTTTCGTTTGCATCGTGTCTACGTGTTATTATTATTTTTAGCTTTTTAGGTTTTTGAAGTCGGTTTTATTTTTTAAATAAAATTTCTTATTTATGATTGTCTTAGTAGCGCGGTGATTTACCTTAAACGTAAACGATTCCAGGTTGTAATTCCGATTTGGAATTACTCAGAAAACCATATTTTATAAATATAATGGATATGCTGGCAAAAACTCAAAGTCTGGTGGTTCCTCCCTCAGTGCATTGTCTAGAACTTACAAATATTTTCTTAATAAAGTAAGACAAACAGACGTCTGATATTACAAGTGGCCACCATGGCTTAAAAACCTGTACCACTAAATCCTATAACGCAACTTTTAATAATGCAAATTTTAATTAAAATCTGGGGCGGGGCAGATTTCTGTAACGCATGCTATAGGGCCCGCTTGCGGTTTCCCCTTTTTTATTGGTTGATAGGGTCTGCAGTTATCTTCATCAACATCATCAATTCAGCCATCAAGCTGCTGCTGAACATAGGCCTCCCCCAATGACTTCCAGATTCGCATGTGGTGGCTTCCTGCAACCTTAACCAGGTTATCTGTCTTTTGCGCTTGCCGGTATTTGGCCTTTGTTTTAGAACCTTTCTGCCCCATCGGCCGTCTGTTCTACGTGCTATGTGCCTCACCCGGTACCACTTTAGCTTGCTGATCTATCGAGCTATGTCAGAGACTTGTATTCGTTTACGGATCCTCTCATTTCTAATTAGATCTTGCAAAGAAACACCGAGCACAGCTCTTTCTATTCTGATCTGATATTTCTTTTCTGACCCATATGTCATCACTAGTAACACACACTGGTTGTAGACTTTCGTGTTTATACACTGAGGTATTTTAAAGTAATCTTAAAATTAAAACGGTAATAAATTAACAAAGAAGGTCAAGTTGTTCCCAAGGGTGGCTGAAAAACAACAAAACTGTCGAAGCGGGCTAAGCAATAAAAACTAATAAAACCTTCATTGCGATTCATTAGAAACGATAACTTAGTGCGTTGGTGTGACAGTGACAGATGAAAACTTTCACCCTAAGAGAGAAAAAGACAAAAATATAATTTATTGTATTCGAATAGGGCGTATTGTGAATCGATGAATCGACCAACTCCCGCCTTTTCGCCCAAGAAACTAATTTGAATAACTTAAACCAAGCTTAACACGAGAAAATCACGACGCAATGAATTGGACGGTTCTACAAAAGAACTTTATTGGTTTGATTGAACAGTCTTTTAAAATGGTGATTGGTTTAACTAACTAGCACTTTAAGACATTTCAATGATTAATTAAATTTGAAGTAGCTTTATTGGCGTTTATCGATTTATATATTATACTTTTTGTTTTCTGTTTCCAAATAATTGTTTCCAAATTCATATTTATTGATTGTTTGACTATAAGCGACTGCCTGAGATGGTTTCAAGTAAAATATTGTTTTTATTAAAATATGCTTAATGGTAATAAATTTCAGTTATTAGAGTTTCTATGAAGAACCCCTAATAACTGAAATTTGTTAAACCTTGAAATTTGTTTTGTTAAACCAACTGTTAAATATTTGTAACAACATTCTTTTGGACGCCACGGCTAAAGTGTAAAGTTTTTCAAGTTCTTCATAATTGTACCCTACAAAATGTTTTGATTGTTTTGCTATCGTATTATTAATTTCATCTCTCGCGTAGTCATTTTCATTACCTGCTGAAAGTACGGCGCGGTGCCAAATTAGGTTCGCCTAAATAAGCTCGCAGTGTTTTCTGGGTAATCTAAACGAGAACGCAATACATTTATTTTGCATAGCAAGATACGAGGCGTCATACGACGAGTTACGTGACTGAAAGCGGTAGGTATGTCGCTACACTAAGACAAACTAGTACTTGAGTCCATCATCATCATCATCATCATCGGCCTTGGGAAGTCCACTGCTGGACCCCTATAGAACGCCTCAGCAAACGGCACAAAACAAATATAGTGATGAAAATTGAATGGTTAAAATTTTGTTAAGAACTTCGATGGATCAACATCAAACACTTATAATGTTCCTATATTGCTATAGGTACATGTGTTCATAATAAGTATATGAGTACAAAGAAAAAGAGTTGCGTGCTGTATTTGTTTAATTTAGTCATTAATTATTTTATCAATAATCTTGACATTGGTACGTTCACTGGATAGAAAATTGAGCCCCTTAACTGATAATCTTCTTACTACCGAATATAATGTTGGGTCTTGTCAGTATTTTTAAATGCGAGTTTCTTAAACTTTGTGAAGGGAAAAAAGTATGCCCATAACTCATTTTAATAACGTTCTATCATATACTGCTTCGTTGTGAAAACCTAATGTATCGCAGAACAAATTTCGTCGAGCTAGTGGAGATGCTCATAACATGATATCACAAACCCTACTCATCCATCATCCAGATAGTTCTTATTTTGATCAACGTAGCTTTATTGGACAATGATCGATGACGCAATCTGTGATTAGGGTTAATTTTGTGTTGTAAAACTATCGTCCTAGTGACAAAATTAATTACAATATGAACAGAAGTAAGTAATTTATAATTTCGATCGCAACTTAATTTAAATCTGTCTTTATGGTAACGATTTAAACTGTTCTAGGTTAACATTTCTAAATCAGTTCAAAAATTAACAAGTTGGTACCCCCGGCTCTGACATTCCATGTCACTCGATTTGCCATAAGGATTCTTTCAATACCACATACTTATAAATTGGTTCGAGCAATTTTCAAGTTATAATATATAGATAGATAGTTATTCTTTATTGCACACCATACAAGTAAATTACACATGATTTTTACAGAAAGACGTACAATATTTTTTAAAATTATTAATGAAATAAATGAACAGACAAACATTTAAATGTGAATCCTAAAAGCAGCTGTAATTTTGCTTGTGGCACATGTATTAGTGATGTTGTGGTAGTGTGTCTAAGGATACGGGCTAGGTACTTAATACCTAGTCTAATGAACTGAAAAAAAAGTAATCTAAGTAACTAATAGTAGTAACTATATTCGATAGTTTACAGAATCTTCTGAGTTTATAAAATATTATGAAAAAAGAATATGGTATACTTAATAAGCATACGTAAATGAGACACAATAGAAATTCCACTGTTATGCGGTCTCATGAGACCGCTTGGATGTTAAATGGTTTAATCATTGTATGCCGTAATTAAAATTTAACCACGTTCCGCTGCACGCCAGCCTTTGTGTTTTAAAAAAATAAATTTACAACCTAAAAAATCACGTGCAAATCGTTCAACAGTTACGACCACTTGATATTTGATTAAAGTTAAATTAACCTATTTTATGTTATTATTGATCTTTCATCGGTCCACTTTTTACCCCATGAAAATTTAACAAGGTAATTACATGTTCCTGGTTGGTATTCCCCCTCGCCGTGTCTAAATTTTTTATTTATTCCGACTAATCAAATTCGTATACCTCTGCTTATTCAAGCAATGCATTAACATAGCATAAATATGGATACCGCTTATACGAGGTATATTAATAAAATAAACTGAAAAATGTTATTCGTTTACTAAGAAAGAGATTTACAAGATTATTGACGTTAGGTTTTTAAAATATCGTTCTAATGGCCTTATTATTTGTACTAATCTTCTTCATTAAGCAACTTGATTATGTTTTTTCAGTTTGAAAGCGATTACGTAAAATGCTGTATTTTGTCCAAAAAATAATCGGTAATTAATATTAATCGGTGTTCTGTAAGTGTGTTTACTTAAAAAAAACAATTTTGGTTGATTTTTTTTAAGTATAAGAGATGATAATCCTTTAATATTTACAATTGTGGAGCAAATGGTATTAATTAATTAAAATAATTGCACAGTTAATACGTTCGTGTTCTTACTGTTTTAAAATTCTTGTTTAGCACGATTTATAATTTAAAATAATTATTATTGATATTTATCATTTATAATATAACATTTTTTGAACATAGGCCTCACCCCAGTGACTTCCAGATTGGCCGGTTGGAAGCGGCCTGCTGTATCCAGTGGCTTCCTGCAACCTTTACCAGTAGTCAGTCCACCTCGTGTATGGACGTCCTACGCCCCGCTTGCTGGTACTTGGCCTCCATTCTAGAACCTTTCTACTCCATCGGCCGTCAATTTTACATGCAGGGTCAGATGACCAACAAATGCAAAGTTTCCCTGTTTGTAGTCGCTACGTTCATTCTGCGAATAATATGACCTGCCAATTGATTTTCCTGGAAATATATCGTTAAATTAAACAACTCTTATAAGTAATAATATTCTACTTCTACTCGAGTGTGTCGATAATTCACATTTTTGAAGTCTAGTATTCCGCTACTCCGTTAACTAAATCCTAGCTCGGCAAAACTTTTTGGAATCTAAGTTTCCTACCACAAACTTCTAGAAACTTTAAGACTATCTCTGGTATTTCTCTCCCAAGAAAATCTAATGTAGCTTGACCACTTCAACTTACTAACTAAACAAAATAAGTAAGATAATGTAAATCACAATTTCATTGATGCAATTTATATTTTTTTCTCATTCCTAAAGGTTTTCTGGAAGAGATCGTTCTTAGCAATAAGACTGCCTAAATTATACAACTTTTGAATACTACTCATTAATACTCATTAAAACACCAACTGCAAGTTCTTCGTACGGTGTGCAATAAAGAGCATCTATCTTAGTGTTTGGACTGTCTGAAGTTACTGTCAAGATCTAAAAACTCATCTCTCGAATGACTTTATTGTGTTAGGTGGCCTAACGGGTTTATTCAAATTATACAAGTTCGTAGTATTAACCTGTCAAGTGCCAAGAGAGTCTGATGCAGTTTGGTGAATATTCTATGCTAGTGGCCGATCTGTTTTGTGCCATTGTTAATTTAAGATAATAACAGTAGCTGGCAGCTGAACGTGCTCGCTACGATGATGAGAATTAAATTGTTAAGTAGCCTGATATTGCATTACTTAAAGTATAGTTTGCATTGATTTTCCACTGTCTAGTAATAAATATTCAAATCGTGTCTAGTTACAACTTATAAATAACTAAGAGTGCATATAGATCTAGCAAACGTACTGCAAAAGCGTTGCGCGTGCACTCCTTGCACGCATTGCATACTGCGAACTGTGTTGGCACCTTGGCACACCGGGTTATTGCAAGTAAACTTTAAACAATTGCGATCTTTTTTAACTAATGAGTTTGTGTAATAACTTGTTAATATATAGACAGATTCGTTAAGATAAACTCGTGCAAATAACTTGTAGAGTGTCTATTCTGTTGTCACTCAAGGAATTTTAAAAGAAAACTACTTAGTATTTCGTTTTACAAACCCTTGAAGAAAAACTAGTGCATTTGACAGATAGGCCCATAGAACGTAGTTTTTCTATAGTTTTTATGTGCTACTAAAAAATTACATCCTGCAATATTTACGACCAAACAGAAGAAAATCGTGCAGTCAGAACCATACTTTACATGTACTCGTTCTAGAACCAGAGTTCATGTATTGTGGGAATATCAGTATTAATTTTTCCTTCTTCTTTGTTTGATGTAATTGCTAATTTTCTGCCAAATAAAAAAACTATTCTATTTCTATTTTTATTAGACGTTTGATAATTGTTTTTTTTTCACCGTAGGTATACAAATCAAACCGAGCGATATCTCAATCGCTCGATTCTAGAACAAGTTAATCGTAATCCGCCCCGAGCCGATACTTATACGAATGAGACCATTACAGACGGATCACAGAAGTTTAACCGAATCGACTACGTGATGCGGTTCTACCATTCCGGTATTGTTCAGAGAAGTAAAAACTTTGATCTTACATTTCAATCGCTCTTAAAATAGTAAGTCTCAATTCGACTAGGTCCATTTTTTGTGTATGATAAACAATATATTCGCTTGATGTAAACCGATTTTGATAATTTTTATTTTATTGAAAATAATTTACCTTTGGAATTGTCTTATATAATTTAAAAACAAAATTACCTTAGGATGGAAAAAAGGGGATAAAATCGCTGTCCTCTAGATAATTTGCGTGTTTACTTGTATTATAAGCTTGATTCGTCACTAAACATAGACAAATTTTATTAAAAAACGGACTTAAATAACTTTTTGGTTACATTATAACATTTGTATTATAACAGACGCTTACGATTAAATAAAAGTAGACTAATTGTTTGTAGCACAAATAAAGAGTCAAAACGTTACAAACATACATCTTACTGAACAAGTTTGAGTGAGCCATACAAAAACGGACCGGTAGTTTATACGAATGAGACCATTACGATTGGCTCCCAAGTTTCACAAAATTGCCTACGTGACATCGCAACACCACTCCGTATTATGTTCTCAACTATCGTATCTTAATAATCCTGCGCAAATGGTATGTAGGTAGGTCTAGGTACCGCTGTTAGAACAGTGCTAATGGCTCTCTCTATTAGTTTCTCAAGTTTCGATTAACCTATCCATTTAGCAAGAAGAGAAGCCGTACTTAGGCTGCCGTCAAACAAGTTTTTTCACACATTTATCTAGCCCCAAACTAAGTAGAGTTTGTACTGTGCAACTAATTACAGCATAGAAATATTTAAATACATTGAACACCATCCGACAGGTACGAATGAAATATTACGCGCTCAGATACGGGCATGCAACTGCCAAGCGGGCATTTAGTACTTATTTGTTATGTAAATTAGACAAAATCATCTTCAAAAAGAAGCTTATACTTAATCAACTTATTTGATGCCTAGCGGTAGCATGAGACCGCGTAATAATGAATTTTTTAAGAAGTCTCCTTGACCTAACGTAACATCGCCTACATTTTATCCAATACCTTGAGTAAGTTAAGAAAAGTTTGTTTTGTTAAGCTACTAAAGAAAACTGATGTCGGAACATACATATATAACATATTACGATACAAGTGTACAATAGTATTTTAAGAAAACATTTTAAAGAAGTAGGATCTTAAACTTAGGGAAAACACTACAACTTTAATAATTTCAATGTTCTCTGTAGGTCTAAAGTAAAGGACTGACTAGTTTTGAGAAATAAACTGTATTTTCAACAATGTTATTACTGTCTTCAATTTAGTTTAATTCGTTGCCTGAAATGTTGGTTTCAAGTTTAAATGAATATCGAATTTAATATTATCTTGTGAAGTTATTAATAATAACTTCACAAGATAAACAAGGACTTTAAAACCTAATCAGGACAATGTATTTTCTTTAAATATAACTGGCTGTAAATTTAGTCTTGTCTTAAACCAAAACAATATCACTTGTGTACTGTTGTTCCACCAACGTTGTTGTTGAAGAGGCATTGATTCTATCTTGTTTTTATTTTAGTTTAGAAATTATTCAGGTTCAGCGGAGAAATACACTTGTTAAGTCTGGAACAGAATTAAATGGGGTAGTTTTGAACTTATTATATGAAATCAATTTAAAATGTAGAGCCGATTTGTTGCTAGAAAAAGTGGTTAATTTTAATGTCATAGGTTATTAAAAAAACACAAAATTATTTCTACTAAAAGAGGTAAGAAAGAACTAATTAAATATTGTAAAATCCGTAAATTGCCATTGCTGAAGGTATATCATTAATATGGGGAGTGTTCACACAACAACTCTCATGGCAATTTGAATTGAGTGGTTAACCATTGTCTTCTGTATTTGTAACATACTACACCTATATCCTGATCCTTCGGTCGGGAAGAGAATAAAAGGATTAAAACTATCAATTTCAGTAAAATCGTGATCTTTTGTATTTATTTTTGACAGACAGTGCAGGAAGAGAAACAAAAAAAATATAAAAAGTTTACAAAGGAGTTTGGTTTGCCTAGGTACCTATAAATGTATAAGGTGCCCATGTTCTTATAATATAGTTTTTAAAATGATTTTTAAAATAGATACCTACACTCTTGTTGTACATTTGCCTTAATGTTTCTTAATGGCACTATCATACAAGTGGAAAAGAAACATATTTCAAAACTTCGCAAGTCTGATAATTATGAGTATAAAGTTCAGTGAACGCTGAACGTACTCAGATTTTTCTTATTTATTATTATGCACTTTTCAATTTATGGTCCACTCATAAAAGTATCTTAGAACTGTATGCAGACGCAATAAGGTTGATTTCTAGTTCTATTTTTCTGCGTAATAGGCCCAATATAGAAACACTATAATCGCCTTAAAACATGCCACGAGTAAAAACATTCCGCATGAACTACATTTTTTACTCGTTAGAAAATAATGTAATTAAATTAATATGTGTATAGTTTAAGTAAAAACAGTCATCTTAATTGAGCAACTGTACACTTTGTTATGTACTTACATTTTAAATTAAATAGATTTTCTTGTATGACAAATTAACTAACTTTTAATAGCATCCACATCTCCAATCTGAACTTACCTACATACATTTTCAAATTCAAAATACATAACGTACTGTTTTGGTGTATTCCAGCTACGCAAGCCGGTTTCGACGCTGTCGATCCCCGGCGCTATGAAGGCGTACTCTGGCGGCGGGAGGGACGCTTCGACCGAAGAGGCTGGCGTCGCACTCGTAGGGGTACACAGCGAGTACCCGCGCTTCGGTGAGGAGCGGGCGCTTGGCGGCGGCACCTACAAAGGAGGGGGGACAGCGAAACAAAAACCGAATATAGGATATAGGTTAGTACCAAATGCACTGACCGTATTGCAATTACAAATTTACTTTAAATAAAGGTATGTTTGTAATCGTAATAATAGGTACTCTGCAGGCATGGTTAAACACAGACCAATATTTTATATTGTTTTTACAATCACAGCAATTTCTAAGCAAAACTTCTGCTATGGCGACTAGTTAACGGATAAAAATACTTAAATACTTTTAAAACATTGATGACTTGGGAACAAATGCTCGTGCTTAAAGTTGTTATGTGTCCGTCACGTTATAAATGTCTGATCAATATGACCGAGCAAATTGGACGTTTTCTCAATGTGACCGGACATTTTGGACATTTATTGTCAGTAACGTCACATTCAAATCTATTGACAAACTATGAAAAAAAAACATTTGGGCACAAATAAGTGCATTATTTTAAGAGAGACAGGCTTTAGAAGTGGTGTTATTTAAAGAAATGAAATTTCTAAAATCTTTCTGCACGAACAAGCTAAAAAGTGTCGTATCGTTACGCACGAGTTTTTTATTTAGTTCGATGCAGATCCAATTACATGTTTTATTGTATGTTTTTATTTTCATGACTATTAAACTTAACATTTAAGACTTACCTTAGTGGCATTTGTGGGGCCATTCTTCTTTTTTTAATTTATCCAAAAAAAAAAATTGACCATCGTGACAATAAATGTCCAACCAAGCATTTATCATATATGACGGACGCTTATAGCATATGACCGTCAATTTACAACTCTACTCGTGCTTATCACACAAACATTTGACCCTTGCGGGATTCAACCCCGCAACAGCTAGCTGGAAATAAATGCTGTTTTTGAGTATTAAAATCTAAGATTTAATCAATTACAGAATGCTAAGAGAGTTTATTCACAAAACATCTTATTTCACACACTTAAAACGCAATTTTTATGGAATATTGTGATACCAAATATTGTTAACAAAAAATACATACCTACGTACGTAGGTACTTTAAAAATAAAACACATTTTTGTTCATTCCACCTTAAAAATGTTAAAAAGCAAATTGACAGAACATGATAAACGACTTTAGGCTGACTCTTTTATAAATGTTGTGTAGGTATATTCTGCATAGTAATCTTAATTAAACATCTATTAAACAACAGCCTATTGACAACTTATGTCTTTGACTTTGGCAAGGGCAAATATCTACAATTAATAGTTAAAATATTATTTATGATTATTTAATTGCAAAAAAAAAGAGATAAATGGCAGACGTAATGCCAATGGCCTTATCTGGCAATCAACAATAGGGCTATAACTATAGGGCTATACAGAGATAATACAAGCGGTACAAAAATATAATCGGTAGGTATTTATGAAAATATAGGTAGCAGCAATTGAAAATAATTATCCTTGATATAATAATTAAATGAAAATAATTTTCAACTTATTTTACGTTGCATTGATTTTTAACCGACTTCAAAAAAGGAGGAGGTTCTCAATTCGTCGGTATCTTTTTTTTTTAACCGACTTCAAAAAAGGAGGAGGTTCTCAATTCGTCGGTATCTTTTTTTTTTATGTATGTTCAGCGATCATTCGTTACTGCGTTGACCGATTTCGATATTTATTTTTTTGTTTGAAAGGTAATACTTTCAGAATGGTCCCATATAAATTTGGTTGAATTCTGATGATGGGATCTATAAGAAAATCATCAAACATTGCATGAACTCCGTACCACGCCAACTGATTTTAGTATCTATCTTACCTAATATCTTTGCCAAATGTGAACCGATTTTGATGATTCTTTTTTTAATGAATAGCTTACACTTGCCGATACTATAATCAAACATTTTTGGAAAAAAAATTTACCCCTAAGGGTGGAAAAGTAGGAAATGAAATCGGTGTTCAGCAGTTAAATTATGTTTGCACTCGTAAGATTTGTTTTGATTAGGATTTATCACTAAAATAGATGAAATAAGTCAATTTTATAAAAAAATAAAAACGGACTTCAAAAAACTAAAACGCTAAAAAAGATCTTAACACTTTCGTACCTAATCAGTTACTTTTGGAGTCGGTGCCAGTCGATGATTCTATGTTTTCGTTTGCACCGACTCCAAAAGTAACTGATAAGGTACGTAAGTGTTCAGATTATTTTTAGCGTTTTAGTTTTTTGAAGTCGATTTTTATTTTTTTATAATTTATAACCTATTTCGTTCGTTGTTATTGTGTTTGTATATTTCCTGTACTTCACTAAATAAACGAACTCATAAAACCTAGGTATGTAGGTAAATATATTTTATGAAATATTTTTTATTAAACTCGTTAGAATTTAAAAATGTTTGAATAGTTTTGTAGATAAACACTCACGTCACGTACCTAAATCAAACTGTATTTTTCATTGTGGAAACGTTGTAAGCGTTGCGTTTCAGGATTTGAACAATGTAAATACTGGTGCAAGCGATAGTGATGCGGTTACTAGTGAAAAGCCTACCTGTAGACCTACATGAGTTTGCTTTCACGATCACGAAATAGATACTTACTAGGTTGTATTTTTTTATAGAGATCCGTTTTTTATCTAAGAAAGAAAGAACATTATTGTACCAAAAAGGTCCCCAGTAATGTATTAGTCATGGCAATTTGAAGCTGCTACGACACTGATATTCTGCAAAATAACAAACAAAATACTATATAGTATGATGGAATTGTATGATGAAGTGTTATAACACTTTATAGTATTTATTTTTTAAATAATATTATTTATTTTTATTAAAGAAAAAAACGTTAAAATTAATGTTATTAAAATACAAAAAAAAAAACTGTCGGGTGCTATTGTGAGTTTGTGAGCGTGTGTTTAAACGTAAAATAGACCAAATTTAAGTCAAAGACTAGCAATTAGCAAATTTTAGCATCCTCAGTCAGTGATTTTGAAACTGTATTGCTTTTTGGCATTCCTTGTGTTCTTTAATTACAAAAAGCCAATCTATTGTATCAATAAATTACGCCAACAAACAATTAGTGACTGGACTTTTTGCGATGTTTCTTGTTCTGTATCTTGTAGATTTTTGTGAGACAATGAGACCATCTACTCGTAGATTAGTTCATTTATTATCAACGTTAGCTAAACATTGAGTAGTTTTACAGCGCCTGTTATACTAAAATATTATAACCCTATATAACTGGTCAGTTTATATAAAAAAATAAATTGCAAGTACGGAAAATTTATTTTGCATTTTGCACTGACGATTTTCACATATCGATATCCAACCACTTTGATAAACATAACGCATCACTACGGTAGAACCCTAACACAATCTGATAAACCACCCGTTACCGCAAAACAGACTGCGTGGATTTATAAGATATACAGTCGAGTTTGAGATTTACTGCACAACCGATATGTGTAGTTAATCTACAAAATGACTTTAAAAGATTATGTCTAGTGATGGTACATCTATTTCATTTGGCGACATAGAAAAATTAAATAACATATTTGAAATCGTTCATGATGACGTGTTTGATGCTAAAAAAAGATTTATTCAGTTATTTTTTCACACTAAATACAATATTATGGTATGGCCCCTTAGCATGTAAGTTACATACTTGTGTTAATAGGCCCCGCTTATCAGGGTCAGAGGTCGAGATCCCAGAAAAACCTTTAAATTGAAAGAGATGATCCATATCATATTATCTTTTTCGAAAAAGAACTCATTTTTTTGCGTAAATTCTTTAGACTGCTTTAATTAAGCTATGGCAACTCAAACAAAAGATATCGTTAATGAGAACAAACATCAAGGGGCTATTATTTGCTAACACTTTATTGGATTTACTATAGCTACTGTTAGTTTATACATAACAAAAACTAGAAACGAAAAAAGTTTAGAATAAGCATAATGGCTTACTTTTTACTGAAAGACATGTTTGACAAAATTTATTGTTTACGGATAGGCGGAAAAACTGTTTGTGGTTTCTCACAATTATGTTCGAAAAAATGATATGTTAACTTAACCTGATAAATAAATAAATATGCGCCAGATGATGCAGTTATTGTCACGCAGTAAGGAATTTAAGTCCAGGTATAATCAGGACAAAGACAACACATTTTTAGGAGCTTCTTTTAGCATATCACTTTTTTTTTAACTAATCCAAACCTGTAACTGAGCCCTTTTAAGAGAAATTACAGCGCCAAACAGTCACCGTCGCAAGTATAAGTTAGTCTTTCTTTTCATATTACTCCCTTTTATTGGCGAAAAAAATGCGTTACGCATTATACCGTCTGGACGACGCAAGTTATTTGGGGCCCCTAGACGAGTGGTGGCAGCCATTTTAAATGCACCTCTAACTTAAATTTCCCTATATTTTAGGATGGAATGTGGGACAAAGTGGGGCTCAACCTGAATCATATTTTTGCGTACTTCAACCAACTGCTTAGAGAATTATAATAATCTGTTTTAAAACTATTGTATCAAAATATTGTTTTTACACTGTGGCAATCGTGTAACTTGTTAAAATGTAAAAATTTTTTGTTTGACTGAGTCGCCGTAAACTTGAATTGAAGATTATTAGATTTTGATGAGCTTTAAGTTATTGTTTCGGTCCTACAAAAATAGCTTCTATGATTTTTCTCTTTGCTTAGGAAAGCACTATTTTCATAAACTCTCGTGGGTATATGAAACCAATAAGCCGCGTAATAAAGTAGAGGCCAAACGTTGGGAGAACAGACGCGCTTATTCCTTCGAGTGCTGAATACATAAACCAAACCATGTATAACCCCTTACGGATTATGGGTTATAACTACATACAAGTATATATTGATTATGCAGTCAGTCAGTCAGAATCCATATCCATACTACATAATGTTAAAGTAACTCTGTAGGTTTGTCTGTCTGTCTGTTACGTTTTCAAGCCTAAGCAATTTTGATGATTTTTGTTAAAGAGATAGACTGGACTTTGAAGAAGGACAACGGCTACTTTTTGTCGTGAAAACTGAACTGATTTTGATGTAATTTAGTACGAAAAAAGCTTGAACCATTCCGTATGGACATAACTTTTGTGAAACATTTAAATCGCACTACAGCACGTATAAAATACATAGATTCAAATAAAATACAGATTTTGTTATTGTACATCATGTTGATATAGTTTTATACCTAAACGTCGATATAATAATTATGTTTTGTAAAGAACATAAATACTTACTCGCAGTACCTACATATCGATTGCCTTGAAACCGTTCAATTATCGTGTTCAAATACACCCATACTTTATATCGAGTTTTCGCTTCAATAATGACTATAATGGTCTCAACAAAACTTGGAAAGATAAACACAGTGTAAGTGAGTTATGGTAGGTAGAAAATGCACTTAAATAATTCTGGGTACAAATCGATGCGGCCCTGATGCAGGCTATTTCCGTTAGTTCAAGGGCGTAATAAAACGTTTAGTCATTATTAAAACCTTAGCTGCGTGTAGGTACTCAACGCGGAAACTAAGATATAATGGGGAAAATAATAACATAATATTATAGTCATTAAAACCACGATCAACCAGCTACATTGCTGTAAATTATTATGATTCGTAGATCCTTTTGGTGTTTTGATTAAGAGCACATGTCTCTATCGTCCACTAAAAATAGTTGACAAAAATATAAATTATACGTCTGATTGTAGAATATTATAATGTACCTATTTTCATATAATCAATATTGAATAACATATAATAACTAGTCGAATTACACTTTAATCGTTAGATTATTCATAGTTTATAATCGCTATTTCACGCCTTTAGTGAAAGCTTTAACTTGATAACAAAATGTAAAGTAAAATTTTAAAAGAAAGTAGAACCTGATAATATTAAACTTTAGTATGAGTATGTATAAGCGGGATAAGAAACACTATTGTATTATATTTTAAAAAGTTACAAAATAGCCATGCAGACTTTTATGACTTAAAAAAAAACAAAGCAACGTTTAGTTTTGAATTAATTTCCAAAATCAAATCACAAAGTACCGTTACTACCACGGCTGGTAAATACAAGAAATAAAGTGCGCATTCAGTTATACTTAAAACATAATCAAATGACCAAAAAAGCCTTACATTACAATTTTTTTGCATTTTCTTTTATTTTTATAAAATCAAGTTTCAAATATTTTGGGAAGCTGTTGGTAATAAGTCCTTGGAGCATTGTACTAGCTATATTAATTTATCACCAAAATGTTTGATAAAATAATCGCGTTTTTCGAAGAAAATTCGTTATAGTCACT
Source organism: Anania hortulata (assembly GCA_963576865.1). Classification (NCBI taxonomy): domain Eukaryota; kingdom Metazoa; phylum Arthropoda; class Insecta; order Lepidoptera; family Crambidae; genus Anania; species Anania hortulata. Next base: position 9,319,759 of record OY756406.1, read on the forward strand.
TATTTTACATACGAGTACATAAATAGTCAAAATCTATATCACATTTAAACAAAAGTTTATAATTTATTGCAAGACATGATTGCTGAAATGATTATCAAGATGACTTTAATCTTGATAATCTGTTCAATCTATAAATAAATCTATCAAATTTTAATCCTGATTGAGAAACCGCACTGGGCTTTGCTCTGTCAAATTGAAGTGTCAGAGTACAGGAATACCCTCTCAGTCAAGGCATCTATCGGAATGCTCGATCATTTGTGGCTCGATCGGGCCTAACGGGTTGAACCAGGCCGATTTCAATTGTGCTCGTAAGTTTCGGAGGTGACAAGGAACGGGAGGGTCCTCTCATCAATAAAGTTAATCTCCAAATTTTGGACAGAGGCACGGAAATGGCCTGATCGAGGTCGCTTTTAACGCACGTAACTTTCTCCTTTGCGATTTCAGATACGTACCTAAGTGCAGATGAATTCGTTAGTTGACTCAGTTTGGGAAACCAAAAACAACGATAAAATTGGGAAACTAAAACAAATAAAAAGTTACTGGTAAACTAGACACGGTATTAAATTTTGTTTATAATGATCCGATTTATAAAATACAAATAAATAAAAATAATTTAAAACTGTAGTCATAAAATACCATAATCCTCGCTTTTATATGTACTGGACTCGTTAAAACGAACCAAATGATGAGCTCATTTGATAGATTAACTAGTAGCAATGAATAGTTTCACTATCTGACTCCGTGAGATCAGCCCAATTATTATGTTGTACTCCGGATTTTATTTAATTAAAAAGATTTAAATCGATACGACAGTAAATAGGAGTAGCTTGAATTTGACATTCAAGATTTGAACACATAGTCATTTACTACAAGTGAAGCATTTAAAAATAATTTCATAGTTTTTTTACTGTGAGCAAAATGAACTCATGCACCGTTCAAAGATTTCCATTTTTTCATTAATAATAATTATTGTTACTGTATTATAATATAAAATGTCCTCACATATATTTTTACAACTTTATAATATTACGTGTTAATTAAAAAAAAAAAATCAAATCTAAAAACAATTTCAAACTTACGTTAATAATTGTTTTCCTTTCAATTTTTGATAGTGAAGAAGAAATAAATACCTTCATACTCACAGGTATGCCCCTAAAAAGGTCCTTTTTCTTTAACACTCAAGTACCACTTTATATTTTCCGGTTCATTTGGTACTCAGTTACTTGAACGCAAAACGAATTCCCAAGATCCTTATGTATTTATCTTACAGCTGAAGTATTTGGTATTGTTGTTACCTTAGGCGTCTTAGGACCAATGGTGAAAATGAGAAAAGAATGTTTTATTCTAAAATTCAAGTGCTCTTCGAATACAATGTTTGGACAATGTATTGTATGACTCGTCTCTGATTGGATATATTTTGTTAAAACTTTTACTTTTTTTTAAATTGTATACTGTATTTTAGAGATTATAAAACACTAAAATTTGGGTCATATTTATTGTTATCTCTTTCATAGACTATCTATATATGTATCTTTCGGGTACCTTTACAAGTCCCAAAATACACCTACAAATGACATTTTGAGATTTACACCCTTTTGCATTAGAGCCGCTTGATGAAACTGATATTAGGATGTAGCAGGTATATAATACTTATGTTTTCCATTTTGTTTTTACTGGGAAAAGCTTTTGCAATCTAAGTCCGTTAATTCCAATTTTAATTGCGAAACTAAAAAACGTCAGGTCCAACTGTTTCCAAAGTTAGGAAAAGTTTTTCAATTATGTCCTCTTACTTTGATTTTAATTACTGAACTACGAAGTGTCAAATATTAATTTCAATTGCTAATCAGCGTTTTAGTTGAATTAAATTTATAGAAATACTTTTTGTGAAATTGTAGTTATTAGAATCAGCATCATTTATTGGAATTATCTTTATATCAAATTTATATATTTATTAATATTTTTATTTAAGACTGTGTCTGTAGAGAAGAGAAGATAGAGAAGATTCAAAAGAGGCGATATAGTGAGCAATTACAACCAAAATTTAAATAACAGTTATTGATTACAACTGTTGTAAACAATAACTATAGAATATCACCACACTTAAGTATTATAAAGTGAGGTATTTATCGAGTCACCCATTTAAACCATAGACCTATTTCACTTGTAAACCCTTTGAAAGGTGACAGAGGTGAAAACGGGTCTTCCGCAGTCAACCCTGGCCCATAGATGCTCACGATGACAATTTTGGTAACAAAATCATGATAAATTATAAGTTTTCCCTAGAGAGGCTCCACTAACATGACTTTTTGCGTATTATAAAAAATTTGTTAGTAAAAAAAAAACTGAAGAAACTTTCACTTGGTCACCGTAAATATTCACCTTCCAAAGAGTCAAACCCTGGAAATCCCTTTGGCGAAAACCAGTCGGTCAGTTTAGACTCACTTGATAGATTCTACGCAGTTCATAGTCTATTTTAATGGATACTTTTAAAAAGTGATAGATTTACGTATTACTAGCGATACGCCGAAGTTTTGTCTAAGAATTTTTGGTAATTTAATGGGTCAGTATCCTACCTACCCACCTCGTGCATCAGTATTTCAATTAGTGAAAAGATATCTGATTTTTATAGGTGTTTCAGATCCTTCCGTCAACACTTTGTTTTTTTCTTCTATTAAAAATTGCTTTATATATGCGGCACATTTCATTAAGCATTCGCAATCGTCAGTTGATTGAAAAAAAATTGTCGGTCCAACTATCCTCACCTTAACCTTGGTGCGTACGGTGCCTATAACATAAAGTGGTCTGTAAACCCATCCCATCAATAAAGTTAATCTCCGAATTCTGAACCTCGGCACGGAAACTGTCAGAGGTCAATGCAAGATCAAAATTGGGCTTAATTGTTTCGAAGTTTTACTAGTTACTCGTCTATTTAATAAATAAGTACCTAACCTGATAAATCTCCGGTCGAATATTATTAACGTCGGATAAGATACTGGAACTTCAAATTCCATCTCTGACAGCCTGTTTACTTCGGCTCAGGTTTGATGAGTTGGTTAAAATTTTATATTTTATCTTAAATACACCGATTGTGATACTAAATTATTAAATTTGATAAACAATCATTAATTAACAATAGTAACATCCCAGCAACACAATACTGCACATTGCCTGAGACCGAGATGCATCAATAAAATTTGATATCATTTTTAATATAAGATAAATTAAAATATATTTTCATCTCTTTTCAGATTAGGTAGAAGAAAGGCGCTTTTCGAAAAAAGAAAACGAATAAGTGACTACGCTTTAGTGATGGGAATGTTTGGTATTATTATAATGGTTATAGAAAACGAACTCTCAAGTGCTGGCGTTTACACTAAGGTATATTTTTTTTGTTGAGGTAAAATATAAAATAATATGTACTTATTTGAACAAACATAGAGATGTTTTAGAATTATACAGAGTGTAACGAAAAGGTGAAATAAAACTTTAAGGGGTTATTCTACGGCTAAATTACATCAACTTTTTCTATAGGACCAACATCAAAATATCAAAAAAAAAATTGACGTTTCCATACAAACTGATGCCAGCTGGTCGCGTTTTAGTAAGGGAAAGTGTTTTTTTTTGCGATTTCGATGTTGGTCCCATAGAAAAAGTTGATTTTCGTTACACACTGTATAATTAGAATACTTTTCGTTACAGATAGCTACAATGCAATTTTTGAGCTAATTCATCGTATTTTTTTATAGCTTAAGGCTCAGATATTATATGAGAGCCATTATAGGCACCAGGGGGGAGGCTTATAATCAGCAGTGGACGTCCTATGGTTGAAATGATGATGATGATGATAAGCACTAGAGCATTCGGTTTTTACTTACTAATTTAAATTTTATTTACATTTACAGGCATCAATTTATTCTCAGGCGTTAAAGACGCTTATATCAATGTCGACTGTGATCTTACTTGGCCTAATCGTCGCGTATCACGCTTTAGAAGTACAGGTAATTACATTTTAGATTTCATGTTATTATTTTCTTTTATGAAACCATTAAAATTACATGTATAGTAAAATTCAGTACTACTATGTAATCAATATTTTAAATAGTATAAGTACATTTAATTAAACAAACAAAGTCGTAATCATTGCAAAATACAGTGCATTTTTTTTCTAATTTTATTTATTTTTTATTTTGTTTATTTAGATCACCAACAAGGTTACACCAATAATATGGCAATTTAAAGTACTTGTTATGTAAAATACATGTGCTAAGTGTGAACATAATTATAGGCAACAAGAGCATGCAACAGAAACAACAGCAATACTTCATTCAAACTATATATAAAACAGATTAAAAAAGAATTAAACAAATAAAAATGAGACAAAGCGTGTTCCTCAAGCTTATCTAACGCGTACCGTAAAAACTTTTTTGCTGTATCTGTATCTTTAAATAAACTATTTAGATGATATTTTTATAAGATATAATTTAAGGAATAAGATAGCAATATTTTATATCATTTCAGTTATTTATGATAGACAACTGCGCTGACGACTGGCGGATAGCCATGACCTGGCAGCGCATAGCTCAGATTGCGCTCGAGTTGGCTATCTGCGCGGTCCACCCTATCCCAGGCCAGTACACCTTTACCTGGACCACTAAACTGGCCAACAAGGGTGGCGTTATAGGCGTGGAAGTTGTAAGTTGATACCTTTTGAATTCAAAGATATTCTTCGAAGATTTTATCCTAAGCGACTGGCGCTTAGGATAAAATCTTTCGAAGAATAATTAAAAATTTCAAGGACTTGTAAAAATGCGACCGACATGTTTAAATGACTGATAATGAACACGAGACTGTAAAATGTTGTATTTGAGGATTTGGTGTTAACGTCATTCTGCAAAAATAATTTTCCATTTTGTTTTACAGTAGTTTTTAAGTTAAATAATATATTTGTATTTGTTGTCTTTCTAGTCTGTCTTTTGTCTTTTTCTCGATAAAATAGGAAATAACTTCAAATTCAATGTGATTTTAAATGTATTTTTTTCTTTATGAGATAGTTTCAATATTAGATTCATTGAATACGTTACTGGTAGCTTTTTAATTTAGAATATATCGATTGTATTAATCAGTCAAATTTGTTTGTTCCATCTATTCAAATAAAATTAGGAAGCTACCATTTTTCACTGTTCAATTATATTGTTTATAGAAAATGTATATGAGATGAAAAATGTCGTTGCACGTATGTTAGCAATGTTTCTTTTCCATACTGCTATTATTTTATCTATTTATTTCAATTGGTTTGCTTACTGACAACCCTTTTTCGATTTTCTCCTTAGGGCACAATGTATAAGCAAATTCAGGTCTGTATAGATTAAATTATGGTGTTAAAAGTTTCAAGTGATGTTAGAGTGTCGTTGGCATGTGTTTATGTTACTCGTTTATTGTGTAAATGCAATTTTACAGTCTACAACAGAAGTAGTATTAGGATAGATTCTAAGTGAATTGCTTTAAAATACTACTTTTGTTAAATTTACTGTTTGTTACGGTTTTGGTCTTGTTCAAAGTGTAGTCTGTCTTGTAAAATTTTTGGTTAACCTGGCCGCTACATGCTTGAGGATGGTAACTAAAATACGCAACTAATAATGCAATCCGTAGTCTAGTAAAGTAAAGTATAAAAACTTGAGAGCTTTGTCCAAAATAATTTCATTGAAAACAAAACCGCTTTTTGATTTTTTTTCTGCTCAAACAGTAGCGACCTCTTTCGTTAAGTTGAGGTTCTCTTCAAAGGAGGTAACCTCATTGAAAGGACATAGGATTTGTGATTGTCCAGACTTGTCAAGTTTATGTGAAATTGCTGTAAACGACAGTTTGATTGAAATATCAGTATTTAAACCATAAGTTTTCAAAATAACGATTCATGTTTGAAGCACGTACTATATGATAATTACAATGAATCTTAAAATTCTTGAACGCTTGTCGAAATGCGGGGCGACTAAAGGACATTTATATTTTTTTATACTATTTATTTACCTATCTTTAATAAGAAAACAGACAGCATTTTAATAATACATATAGGTAGCTAGCTTTATAAATATATTTAGAGAATAAAATGATTAAGTAATATCTATTCAAACAGTACACATCTTTTTTTATTTCTAACTGCTAGTCATCCTTCCACAAGATATAGGTATACCAAATCTACTTGAAATAAAAAAAAACTACTTGCCAATAAAATTTGTTACCTAAAATAGAATTAATGAACATTATTTTAATAATATTTTACATTTATTGTCCTTTGTTTCTTCGAATATTATTGCTAACTGTTTCCAAAAACAGTTGGTCGCCGATATAATATTGATATTATTCCAACTTTGGTTTGATGATTAGTTGAATTTGAATAAGAGATAGGTTTCGATTTATAGAGCGATTTCGAGTTTTACTCGATAGCATAAATGTTGATGAGACTTAATTGCAGATTGGCATAAAAAAGGAGGTTAAGTACATAAAAATTACACCAGTTAACACCACCCCGGGATTTGCGTTCATCGAAAGAAAATTAATCAAGTTAGCCTCTAAATAGGCCGTCGAATGCCGGTATTTCAATCAAACAGGTTAAACCTATTTGGCCACAGTTTTAAGTGCCGTGTGATAGTTAAATGTTTAATAATACGTTTTATTACTAAGAAGGCCGCAAAGAACAAATTGTTATGTACAAAAACTGCGATAATGATAAAGCTTTTTTTAAAATATGTTAATATGCAAAACTTCATTATTTAGGAATTAACGCTAACACAGTTTTGTGTATAATTTAAATAATACAGTTTAGTACAAAATCTGTTGCAATATATCCGCTTCTGCATGCGACTTTATAAATACAATATCATGAAGAATTAAAACTAATATCTTCTACTTTTGTAATAATTGGACACGTTTTGACATATTTGTTTGGCTTTTTTAGGGCTCTTTAGTCAAACAGAACTTAACAGCTTTACTTTAAGTATTAAAGTATTAAAATGTATTTTGGAGTCAAGCGTAAACCCCATCATCCTCTGCCAGCAAAATAGTTGCTTTCAGAAATGTGAAAAAAAACACGACCGTTGTTACAATAATAAAGTCTAGTAGCAAATATCACAGTGTGTTAGGAAGTTTCCCGTTCGTTCGTTAGTTCATAGTTACGAAAACCTACATTAAGCATGGCCCGACACGCACTTGGCCAGTTTATACAAGGTCGCTCTTTATAAACGGGTGAAACTTTAACAGAACTTATATTAAAGAAACCGGGCCCTATTATTTTCGTTCTTAAAAACGGGCTAGTTGTCATTTTTATTATTCCTAGAATTAGAAGAATTTTTTTTTTACGAGCATCCTGTCTAGTCTGAAACGTCCCTACGTCATCGCTTCTGTCTCTCTCATTTCAATCGTGCTCCACTCTTCCCTCGGGGTGCACGCTCGGGGCACGGGGTGTTTTATTTTATGTTGAAATTAAAATAGTTTTTGGCGATTTTCTCGAAAACTAGCGTATAAAATGTTTCTTTTTTTTAACAAAAATGATTCATTTATGTTTTTGTAATTGTTCTTTAAATTTCACCTGTTTATAAAAGGCGACCTTATATATTATTATGAAATCACATGCAACGGCTACAGGCAGTTTTATTTCTTTCCATAAAATATACATCCACCATCGCATTTGGTTACTAACACGTTGGTCATATAAATTGACGATTGTCAATAATCACCAGTGCATCTTATTATTCATCTTTTGAATATTCAAACTAACAATTTATGCGTGCAAGTTAAAAGAATACGTTACGAAAAATATACAATCCTATGGTAAAGATTTATTCTTAGATAATAATGTTGAAAAGTGCAATTTCAACAAAAGTGCATTTATCAGTTTGTTCTTTGCTGCCATCGATTTGACTGTCGAATACCAAACTGCACAAAAATAATTCTCACACTTAGGTCATATTTTCATACGTTCGTATCTCTGAAGCCCGACTGACATCACTTTTAATTAAAAAAAAAAAAACATACGTGCCTTAGGGTGTTTTATTTATACGAGACAAAAAATCTGCACTATAGTACCTAAATATAACGATATTTTTTAAGTGATCGTAATAGCATCTCCTACTTCACCAAGTTGAATATACAGACAGTAATAATCTTTTCTCGTATTTTCTTCCGAGTCATTATTACCTTGGTGTCTCATTGTTAACAAATTGTAACATAATTGTTTTTTTGATTTCAGGTACCATACGACGTCACTTTATCACTGCCGATGTTCTTTCGGTTGTATCTCATATGCAGGGTCATGTTACTACACAGCAAGTTATTCACAGACGCTTCTTCTAGGAGTATAGGAGCTTTAAACAGGATTAATTTTAACACTAGGTAAATAAATATGCGCTAAATATCACATTAGCCTCGTGAGTGAAGCCGATTATAAAAAAATATAGTTAATCACTTAATAACCGCATAACTGTCAAAATTTTGTGATAGGCCTCCTAACATTCTTGTGCAGGTACTGACAGACATGCTCTTATAAGACGATGCTTAAAAGCATGCTTATTACTGGCACGCTCATCTACTGTTCACATTTGCTAGCAATAAGCATGCTTAGTTTGAACATGCCTAAATAAAGCTAAATAAGCATGCTCAAAGCAAACAATTGTTCACATGTGCCATTTAATTGCAAGCTATGGGACAAAATGAAAGCTTTTCATGAAAATACTAATCGAAATAGTGATTCTTATAGTTACAAATATATAAAGTATCAGTTCTGTCCATACAGAACTAAATTAAACAGTGTTACTGCTTGCAACACAATTGATAAAAACATTTTGGCGAAAAAAGTACTATTTGAGTTCTTAACTGGATAAATAGAAAAGAAACCCCTGGAGCGAGAAATCCTTTGCGAGATGCGAGACAGAGACGTCAACAGCTTTAAAAATTATTAACGTAATAGGATTTTTCTCTCTTTTGGAATCATCTTTAAATTAAGGCCAAAAAACTCATAAAATACTTAACGCGTCAGGCAACCAAAAGACTCAAAATAGTTATCGAGTTTTTGCTTCTAACCCAAAAACAAAATATTGTCAAATGAAATAAGCAAGCTTATAAGCAAACCTGTTCAGACGTGCCCAAAGAACGCCCCGTTTCACCCGCACATTATCCTCATTAATCGACATCATCACCCTCATTAATCAACCACCGTTACTAAACATGCTTATTACTGGCAAAGCTTGTTCACACATGCCACTAAGTAGTAGCATTAACAATAATTAGTTGCATGCTTTCGTGCCACTAATAAGCATGTGTGTCAAAACCATTACGAGGTACTAGACAATCAATTTACTAGAGGGAGAGGTGAAGGGTCTCCCAGCATCCCAAACCAACGTCAATTTATAAAAGTTTACTTTCTATATTAATGTGAATATGGAAACGAACCCGACATATAATGATAAAATGTTATACTTTTAACCACTTTTTAAACCATCACTAAGTTATTGATGGTGATGATGTTCCCAAATAATGTATATGATTTGAGTGTAGATATAACATGATTATGAATATTTCACAGATTTGTTTTGAAGACACTCATGACCATATGCCCTGGTACAGTGTTACTAGTTTTTATGGTATCGTTATGGATAATCGCAAGTTGGACGCTAAGGCAATGTGAAAGGTCAGTATCTGTGTTATGTGTCGTTACTCTAACTTATCATATTTATAGGTAATAATGTCACTAAAATCATAAGCCGATGGCTAAACTACCAAAAATCTGTGGAGTACAATATTTTTGGCAAGTTGTTTATCATTTACTTTATTCATGTTTTATTTTTTTACATAGTTTTGTGCTCAACCAGTCTTCATTCACAATTTTTGCTTCAATTTTTTTATTATCCATGTTCTGATTTCACCGTATTATTGTATTCACGAGTATATTGCCTAAGTGGGCATGCTGTTGCTTGATGTGATGTGGCGTTGTATATAAGTTCGTTTTGCTTTTTGTTCCACCGTGTTTATATTTTCAATATCTATGTTATAAATATTAAATGAAAATTTTCTGTAGTAACGCTAGGTTCATAACCATCACAATGAAATACAAGAGTTTGACTTTGAATATTTTAGCAACCGTAGTTTTTTAAGAATCAATAAGAAAACACTGCTATTAAACTTATTTGTTTATGTATTAGATGTAGAAAATGGACGTGATGACAAAGAGGACGCTTGTTGTGATACACTTGTATTTATATCACTAAGCACTAAATATGCAGTTACTGTTAAACAATAGAACATAATTACAATATAAGACACGCACCAATGATGTTTCATACAATGTGGTATTGTAGTGAACTGTCAAGCTTAATGTAAATCTATGCAAAATAAACAAAGTTCTCATAGTTAAGTAACTTACGCACAAAATGGCTCTAACTACAAACAAAACAACACACTTAGATGGCTTACAAAATGTGCCAAAATCTACGTACACGCATTTAGGTACTGCACTTACAAGTATGTCACATTCATGCATCAAAACAAGTAACCTCTATCCCTTTTAAGCAAATTGCTTACAACTATTCCTTACTATGTGTCTTTTTCTTCTACTCTTCTCTTCTCTTCTAAATGTTATATCTATGTTTCCGTAACCCTGTTCACCTAGGCAAACTGAGAAATTTAATTCACGCATGGCTAAAGTAATAATTGTTTGGTATTCAACCCAGATAAGTGTTTAGTCTGCACGTTGTATTTAAAGTCTCATTGTTATTATAATTAGTGGATAATTGTGTAGAGGGAGGTATGTTTTCAAAATATATGGGCATGTCGCAATGTTTATCCATTTTACGTCTATGCTTAGACATTGTTTACCATTTCAAGATCGTAATGTGGTTCTCTAAATTTTAATTGGAAATTACCATGATTAGGAACTGCTTATATTTCCAAATCTTCAAGATTCATAAAATGAATGTCAAAATGTTTTATTATTTGTATTGATTGTGGTTAATACAAACGGTTATCTTGTGGTTCTTGTCGGGCATTTTGGCTCTCAGGTTCCACGATGAAGACCATGCCAATTTGCTAAACTCAATGTGGCTGACAGCTATAACCTTCCTCTGTGTTGGCTACGGCGATATAGTCCCCAACACCTACTGCGGACGTGGCATTACCCTCACCTGTGGTATGGTGGTATGTATAAACCAGTAGGATACTTTGGGTTGACATTAAGGACTTCGACACGATTCTTGCGAATAGAACACGGCTGTCCTCACTAGGCACGGCAAGAATTAAACTCGCCATTTTCGAACTAAGAGTGATTCAAACAAACTTGCTCTGTCTAGCGGACATTATTAGGTCGGTAAAGGTGAGCCATTTTATGTGTCTATTTAAAAAAGTTACACACATTTTGAAGCAAACTTTTAACTCGAAATCAAAGTCAAACTCTTTAGCTTTGAATTTGTCTTTAAATACGTTTATTTATTTTATTTGTTTTTTTTTTTCACTATCGCACAGAAAAAAACGATGCTTAGGTAGGCCTATTAACACTTGGTTTAAAATGAAGAGTAGACGGTCGTCTAAGTAAAGCTTTGAAATTTATGACGATTCAGGTTTCACGATGAAGAACACGCTAACCTACTGAATGCGATGTGGCTTATTGCGATTACGTTTCTCTCCGTTGGTTTTGGTGACATTGTGCCAAATACATATTGCGGCAGAGGTATAGCTGTTAGCACCGGCATTATGGTAAGTTCCTCACAGACAACTATTGTATTTGTGTTGACTGACACGTGTTTCCACGCAAACCTATCGAGACTTCTTTCTTTGTCAGCGTAAATCATAGCAACGAATTTTGTTGGGATGCTTTCGCTGCTCTTACAACTTGTTAATTTCAATCAAGTCAGTCAACACTATTGTTTTAATCGATGTAACAATTACACACTTGATCGATGCTTCACACTGTCTAATGAAAATCTATGCAAATTCACAGAGTTGTCGATGTACCTATCAGTGTTGAAGTATTTAAGTACTTATGTAAATTTTATTTTGATGTATGGAATTATTGTTTCTGCAACATCTATTGTATAGAACACATAACTGTTACATTACCACGACTATGTTACTCACACTTAATGTATACACTTATTATAATACAGAATATCTACATAATTATGTTTTTTTTTTGTTACCGACTAATGTAGTACTTGCTGCTGACACGATGATTGGATTAATTAATTAATAAAGAAATAGAACCGTCTATAATGATTTTCAAGTAAATTAACGTCCATTTCCCTGTTAAAACCAGCTATTAGAAATTATATATTTTGTAGTATGGAATGCTTCATTTCTCCTTACTCTTACTAGTACTCTCTTCACTTGAATATTTCACTGAATTGCACAATAAGTTTGTTTTTTAAAATGGCTCACTTTTCCTCTAAACTTTAAATAAAAGTGTACATGAAATCTTTTGCACCTAATAGTGTCTGTGTTAAATGTTGGTTAAATAACAAGATAGATGTTCTTAATGTTAAATGGAAGTAAACGTCTGAACTGACTGTGCACTAATTAGTAAAAATTGCACATAATTGAACCGACTTTCACAATTAACTAAATTAAGATTGGATTCACAATAAATTGAGACGATAAAAGTGTGAAAGATCGTTGTGATAAATTTGAATTACCTGTAAAACCAACGATTTTCGTACTTTGACTCGCTCTAAATTGTAGCGATTTAAATTTTCAGCACATTAATTTTAGTGACATAATAAAATCTAAGAAGTAAAATGCCTTATAATCAATAAGTTTTTTAAAATTAATTTTGAAAGACGGTTAATTGAGACAGCGTTTTAAAGTATGCAAATGTTTGATTAATATGCAAATAACATAAAAAGCTTAATAATCCAAATTTAGCGTCTCATTTAACTAGTCTTGATCGTTAAATTTTTTATTAAAAAAGAAAAGCACATAGCTGTAAATTATAGTTTTTTTTTTGTTTAGCCTTCAATAATGCCTATTGGAATGTCAAAATTCTTAAATGCTTGTACACGTTCGCTTGCATTTTACATTAAGATATTCAATTAACAGGGAGCTGGATGCACAGCGTTATTAGTCGCGGTTGTTTCAAGAAAATTAGAATTAACTAGAGCCGAGAAGCACGTACATAACTTCATGATGGACACACAACTTACTAAAAGAGTAAGTATTCCGGCGACTTAAGTTCATCAATTATTGTTAATCTAATTAACAGGGGGCTGGATGTACAGCATTGTTAGTGACAGTTGCTTCGAGAAAGTTAGAATTGACTAGAGCAGAGAAACATGTCCATAACTTCATGATGGAAACCCAGCTCACGAAAAAGGTAAGGTCCCTGTTACTGGAGTAACAGATGGTCCGTAAGGTAAGATAAGTATAAGCTAATAAAGTAAGCTTCGCTAATCACGGTAACACTAGAATGCGTAGGGTTTGTAATTTGCAATAAACACTACTTGAAAATAATATTTATAAATAATAAACCGTTAATAATCTGCCTGAATAATTAAAATGAGACTGAATTTTGAGCTAATTTCAGTCATTTCGGAAAAGAGATAGTGTCATATTTTGGTAGTAATTATTAGCTGCTTATTTAAGTTTAATAAACCTATATAGCTCTATCTATATATAAGACACCATATTTTAAAATTATTTCACTTCTTTTAAAGTCGAACACCAATGATTATCTAATATCTTGTTAATTATGTCAAACCATAGACCATAAAAATCGGTCCAACTGTACTTAATTTAAATAAATGGTGTAACTCACCTGACTTTGCTTATTTAAGATATTTATTTAGTGTCCCTCGTTCTTCACTAAAAACGAATTTAGCTCAGAATACAGTCAATTGTGTACTTATTTGAAATGAAACTAAATGCTAACACACAAGTTTGTAGTAGGTCTTGAAACACTAAATTATAACATAATGATACTAAACCGTATGCTGCTTGTTAAAAAAAAACTTCATAAAAAACTAATAAAATAAAACACTTATTAATATTATGAATGTGTTGCTGTCACAGAAATATTTAAAAATATTATTGCTACTTGTCGGAGTATGACTATAATTCATAGATAATAAGACAAAAAGCAAAAACACATCCATTATAATAGTAAGTGCAGTAAAAACTTCACCGTAGTAATAATAGAAGCAAAAAAAAAACGATACATTAAGAAGAAATGAATTTCAGCTGAAAAACGCAGCAGCAAACGTACTTCGAGAGACGTGGCTAATATACAAACATACGCGACTCGTGAAGAGAGTCCATCCAGGACGTGTAAGGACACACCAAAGGAAATTCCTATTAGCTATTTATGCGTGAGTATATAGGCATGACCCTTAATAAAGAACTATCATGTAGTTCCCAATACTTCAAAAATACCCTCTACATACCCATTTTCTGCGAGGAATCTTGCCCGGAATAAGTTGCCAGATTATGTGAAAAGAGCAGATTCTATCCGTATTTTAAAACAAAATTGAAAAGACATATACTTACTACATGACTGAACAATTAAACTACACGTCTGAACATCATGGAAATCGTAAAAAAGTGAATTTTCTTGTGAAGTGAAAGCAAAGATTTTCTTTAAAATATATTTGTCAATTGGCAGGTATGCCAATTACTGTTCAGGGCAAACAGAATTTTGTGTCGAACTTTTACCAACTAAATTAGGGTAGATGTGATTTCGGACTATTTTACTTTAAGTATTGCTGCTTAAAAATCAAGAGAAACAAGTTTTATTACCTTTTATTAAATTTTGCCAGGTTACGAAAAGTGAAGATGGATCAAAGAAAACTCATGGACAACGCCAACACAATAACAGATATGGCAAAGGTACGATTACTTCCACGTTAATAGTTTAGCTAAAGCTACACTCATTTTTTACACTTTCGTTTAGTTCTTATGTAGCACTTAAAGTTATAGTCAAATTGAGACCCCAGTTTGGAACCCCAATGCTTGAAAAATTACTTAGTTGCTAGATAAAATGCAGGAAATTCTATTAGATTTTTTGATATTTACCACAGCTAGGATTGATTTATTTTTTCAATTGGCATGTAATAATCCATTTCGAAATTCCATACTTGCTTGGCGCATGATTATCAAAATTTAGTATCTCTTAGCAAGGTAGCGCATGTCTAGATTCTAGATTTAGGTTAGAAAAAAGTAGAAAGTTTAAGCACAATAGACCTACATAGAGGTTTGTTTTATACAACCTTTATTTCTACATACCATAATCTAACACAACCACACACAGTTTATCAGACATTAGATACTATAGTACTTTACACAGAACAAATACAGATTATACAAAAACTTGTGATTCTAAACTACAGTGAAGTTTGAACTGCAAAGCGAGTGATAGTAGGACCCCTTTCTGTTTCAGACCCAGAACACAGTTTATGAAATCGTCTCCGACATGAGCACAAGACAGGACAGCATAGAAGAGAGGCTGACTAGTTTAGAAGAGAAACTGACATCGTTGCAGGTGATATACCATGCTCATTCACACAGAGTGAATTTGACTAAATAATAATAATGTGTTTTAAGTTTCAAGACATCAAAAAAATATTCCTGTCATTGTAAGAGAAAACTCTTCCTCTTAGTCACGTCTCACGTACTCTAGCAAAAAATTACATCATTTCTTTTTTAAGTTTATCCAATTATCAATTACATACATATCTTATAACCATTTAAAATGAGGCTAATGATGATTACTGAGTTTATTGCCTTTTTACTCACTATTCCATTTAACTGTAGGGTGAGTATAGTTTGGTAGGGTAAAGATATATGTCAATAATAAAACGATGTGTAACGGTACAGTCACACCGTAGTTTATTTTTGTGGGCGTAGCATTTGGAAACATAGAAATAACATTGCGCAACTTTTTGTAGACTTTTATTGTTCTAGATGTTGTCCGGTAATACTTAGAAACGTAACGCAACATAAATAAACTACAGCGTAGATGCACCGTATACCATACGCGCTTGCATCTAGAAAATAAAATGTTCAACGTCTTATTACTCAATAATTTCTTCACTTGTTTCATTAAAAACACTTATTACATGTAACAACATAGCCGATTCCGCATATAACTTCGTTGCAGGAACAAGTGAACAATCTGCCAGATGTGATGGCGCGGAGTTTGCAGCAATGCTGGGAACGGGCAGAGCAGCGTAGAAACTTCCTACATCCTGACACAGCTGCGGCACCGACACCGCCATCATCTACCATAGCGCCTTATGCTAGGTAGGTGACACTCGACAACCCTGGTAGTGTACCAGTTTGTACAGTAAGAGATGAACGAGTGTGGTTGCATGGTCGCGGTTATGAGCACGATGGACGTGTTAAGCGTCGCGGGGTCGCGGGTCAGCATAAGTGACGTATACGACAGCAAATGCAATAATCTTAGTGATGACGTAGAACGAATTATAATACGTTCATTATTGAATGGAAATAATAGGATGTTACCAAATAAATTTTTACCTAATCATATTATATACAAACGACGCAATAAAAAATATGAATTTCAGGTAATAAACTATAATTATCATCACATTCACATCACATCACATTTTTTTGTGATAATTTTCTTTCTATATTTAAATACAAACATAATTAATCACTTTAATATAGACATGTGATAGGTAATACTATATGTGCCGTCTTGTGCCGTGTTATAGTAAAAGCTACGGAATAAAAATTATAAACTGTGTCACAATATGCACGTGACAACACGCGTAAAGCGAGTAGCGACCACGAACTGAAAGTCACAGCGTGACTTGAGACCTTGAGACCGGTGAAGTTTTTTTGTGGCAGCCAGTGGTGACTGAGTTTTTTCCGGCGTTTCTTCTCAGCACTTGCTAGATTGTCTGTGTCTTGTCTCGAAGCGCTAGTAGGGCCCAAAAAAAATAGGAGACATGTTCTGCCCAGTATGGGCCAATAATGTTATTATTGACCTTCATAAGTGGCAGTTATCTGTCCTAAATTGAATAAATGATTTTTGACTTTGTATTTGACTTTGACTTTGACGAACTAGTCAAGGTTACGGGAAGCCGCTGGATGCAAACTGACTAGAACCGCTCTCTGTGGTTTTCTCAATGGGAGCCCTAACACTAGCAGCGGGTGTTCTAAATGCTGATAATGGGATCAGCAAGTTTACGTGGCACGCTTGCAGTCTTCGGTGGCAATCAGCGCCACTGTAACGAGCCTTACCTACTCAACTGCAAAAGGGCATAATAATATGACAAATCCAAAAATAATAATTTTGTCTCTACAACTAAGTCAAAAGAACAAATGTAACGGTTTATTGAATTCCTTACAACTGTAAAAAGCAAACGCAGCTAAAAGCAATAGGTAGATATTGATCTAGCTTGAAACTAGGATAGTTTGTGTTGATTATTCACCCCTTTTTGGCTTGATTCTGAAGTATATAAACATCGTAATATTTGTGTACTAACCTATATTTCTTAACTTAAGTTTTATGTATCTAGGCTAAGTTTTTATACTGAAATAAATTTTACCTTATCTTATCTTTTTTATCTTTTTATATGCAGATGAAGTCGCGGCCAGAGGCTAGTAAGCTAAGCGATTAAGGCTGTCATGATGATGACGAAAATGTACACTATCAAAATACGGTACATTTTATATTTCAGAACACTAGCAACAACAACGCATCCCTGGCCGCAGAGTCCCGTCCTCCAGCCTTCTGGGCGAACGCATTCTGCGCCCGAAAGCACCACGGCTCACTCGCCCACACCACAACCAACCAGCCCCGCGCCCTCGCGCCCTCCGCTACCCAGCTGAGTACCGCCCTCCAACTCCGAACTCCTGTGCTGAACTCGACGAAACTCGGCGCCCCTCCTCTGACCTCCCTTTCATAACCCGAGCCCGCCGGGAAATCAGTGTGACTGCGATGTAAAATACTGAACACGAATTTATTATAGACGGTGGTGGCGTCAAAACTTTGATTTTATTTTGTTGGATTTTTTTAAATGACATATTTTCATCTATTAAATTTTAATTTATTCCAATATGTAATATATTTTTACATGAATGGCACAACATTTTTAGTTATAGGTCGGAAACTACATTACCTCTATTAAAAGATAATAAAATAAATCTTTAACTTACCTAGGATCTGTACTTCACCCGTCGGATGACATCGATTGCGACGTCAAGCGAGGCATTGCTGCTGTGTAGGCCAAATGGCGAGAGGTGATGAGGTGAAGGTATCATTTGTAATCCCACAATGCTGAAAGGACAGATCTGTAAGTCCATCATTAGGCCTGTCCTGTCATTATATAGCAGAGAAGCGTGACCGCTACTTGAAAGACACGTGTCACGGAGATGATATGCTGCGGTGGATGTGATGGATGATACGCCGAAAGACCGCATGAGGAACTCTCAAATCCGCGGTAGGCTTCATGTCCGTAATATTGTACACAAACTGCAGGAGAGTCACCTACTTTGGTACGGCCATGTTTGCGGAAACCGGCAAGCTACGTGGGAAACAAGTATAAGGCCATGCCGCCACTACCGGGTCCTGGCAGAAGGAAGTGATGGCTTGACGTCGTGAGGGCTGACATGCATGCTAATGATCTCACAACCAGGGACGCTTAAAACCGTGCAAAGTGGAGGAGAAAATCAAGGAAAGCGGACCCTGGGCGATAGCTTTGCTTGCACCGGGATTGAAGATGATGATGATGACATCTCGAACTTACGCCTTCTTTTAAATAAAATGATTAAGCATGTCGAAATAGTTTTTAACGACTGATAAAATTACAAACGAGTTATAATCGGCATTGTTACCTGTACGACGCTTAAATTTGTTCAATGCACACTGTATAAAAATAATTAAAACAAAAGACACGCATCATTATTAAATAATAAGCCATCATGTTTCAACTTTGAGCACTGGATTATAAGGGTCCAAATTGGACCTGGTCTGAAATGAAGTAATTATTGATTAGGGATGATATTTATATACAGTCTTGACATCACCACTAAAAGTTGCCAATATTTTTCATACGGAAATGTTTGATTATGAACGTATACACGTGAGACGATATTCCCGGCGAGGCGCACCCCGCCGCGGAGCGAGAACGGTCAGCCGTAGTATTCTTCGCTGTTCCCAAGTTTCGGATGTGTCAGACTGTTCCTAGTGATATTTAGATAGTGAAAGAAACGAGGCGGAATGGACTAGAAGTTGTGATTATACATGATGCTTTATCGATAGACGCTTTAGCTAATACGTTATAGAATATTTTGAATACATTATCAGCATTAGCATAGTTACACGTCTGTTCACGTTTTATCTGAAGTTCAAGGAACCAAATAACACTGTTTTATATAAAACTTCGTGTGTTTTTACTAAGGTTTACTGTGGATACCACTCATAGTTCACATTATAAATCTATTGAAGCACTCGATCTAAATTGAAATTATGATAAGGCTTTTTTAGATTTTTTATGTGAAAGGAGTAGATAAATAGGTCAAAGCATAAAGTGTTATAGAGTCTAGAACACTGTATTAGTTTATTTATACATAGTGGGTTTACATTTAGGCAAGAATTTCTAAATTGGATGGGTTTGACTACATTCGCATAATCTAAACAGTAAAAAGCATTTTGATATACCTAGTCTTTTTTTTTGGTTTGATGTGTTTACCTACCAATAGATTATAATACTTTTTAAAATTTAACAATTTCACGTCAGATTTAGCACTAAAGTCTGAATTTCAACTTAATTTAATAATGTCATTGATCACAGGTAGGTATATTGTGAAAGTCAAACCTTACAGTTATTTGCAAACTAAATAATAATAATGTTTGACTTCGTGGTGTATGTTATAAGATCCTGTATACACAATTTATTTAGATTTAGGTATAATAATTAAATTGTTACTACCTGCCTATTGACATGTAGATTATAAACATTTTTTAAGAATAATTTAAGTAAAGCTTTGTATAAGATATAAGATTGATGGCTGTCTAAATAGTGCCTAAAACACTACGAAAATTTCGATAATTCAGTTTTATTATCCTAATAACTTATGAAAATGTAAATAGATAAACTAAATTTGAGAGCATAAATATTTAGTATATATCTAAATTTTGTAGTTATACGTTAACGTATGATGGGATCAATTTCTTTGTACGTTTAATTTTTAGACCTTTTTAATTCATAGTGAATGAATTTAATGAACAATTAGTTTTATCTGTACTCTAAATGTACATTTTGCGCAACTTTAACCCCTTTTGTGCCCCTGAAATAAAATATGATTAAAAACTACGACTTTAGGTTCCCTAAATAAATGTAACCAAATCGAATCGAATGTTTGAAATTAAACTTAGTTATTAAAATATGCAAAAAAAATACAGATGCTTCTAAATAATTTGATAGACTACTTATATATTTTGCCTATTGCTGTAAGCTTATTAAGATCAGAAATGGTGCTCATCTGATTTGATCGTTAGAATGCGTAATGTTTTCATTTTTGGCTAATACAATATAAGTAACGTAATTTATTTATTTTGTTACACTAGATATTTAGATAATATAGTTTAAAATATAAAATTTACACCCCAAGATCCCCTAATTTATCAAAAATGCATTAAGTTATCAATATGTAATGTTATTAAAAACATTTCCCTTTAAAACTTATACATAGTTAGGATATGAAATAATCCTATTAGATATTTTAATCGTTCGTATGAAAACACCAACTAGAATAATTAGAAATACGTTCGATTTAGTATATTTAGGTATAATATCTCTTACATTATTATATTAATACCTACCCCATCTTATTAAACCTTTTCCTAAATCTTTCATAACAGTGTTTTTAAATACTTCTTATCCCTAGTATTTATAACTACCTCGGCATTTTACAAGTCATTGGTACAATTTATCAACTAATAAGTACTGCCCCTTCTTTGATTGGTTTTGAAAGTGTAATTTGATATTCAGTTTACAACGAATATAAGTTACGTTAAAAAAATAACTACACAAAACTTTTTCATATAATTTATATATTTAAAATACACAAAAGATATTTGCACATGAGTTCCATATATTGTAGTTATACCCAACGCACAATGGGTCACATAGATTACTGTGGCGTATTTATCAGATATTTAATAGTCTTGACCTAGTAGCTAATAAATTGTCCCCAGTATGAAGTTTCAATTTATCTAGTCATTAAGTATATTTTTGCTTTATAGTTTGTTATTTGCGTAATCTCAGAAGTGATACGTTAAAAGATTTACTATTTAAAATTTAACCATCTTAAAACGAATGGTACGCGAATACTTCTGTGAATACGTGTCCTATTTTAGCAAAATTTGAAATTAAATAATACAATGTTACACGTCTCGATATAACAAGGGGTACAACTAATATTTGAATATTGCATTGCCAATGACGACCTTTTAACTAGTGGTTTCTATAGAAAACCATAGTCATGTCGAGGGTTTCCTAATGCAATGAACTGGTTCCATTACACAACTTCATTTTTCATTTGATTATTTTGTAATGTATTATAAATACTAAATATTATTTTAAATTGCATCATATTCAAAATACGGCAGCGCTTGGGAAGCTGCGTCATATTTTCTCTTCGCCACTGCCAAAATGCCTGATCAGCAGAGTATTCGACCAGTGCGTCCTACCAGTGATGACCTACGGAGCCGAAACGTAGAACATGAGAGTAAAGCTGGCCCACCGACTTCTCGTTACTCAGCGAGCTATGGAATGGTCGATGCTCGGGATTTCGTTAAGAGATAAATCCGAAACGAGGTTATCCGGCAGCAGACTAAAGCAATGGACATAGTCCTAAAATGTAACAAGCTAAAGTGGCAGTGGGCCGGCCACATCTATCGCAGAACCGATGAAAGATGAAGTAAACGGGTTCTCGAGTGGAGACCGCGTCTCGATGGACTGACGACCTTAGGAAGATGGCTGGCAGTGGATAGATGAAAAACGCGGGATCGTGCTCTTGGCGCTCTAGCAGTGGACTGCAATAGGTTGACATGATGATAATGATATTCAAAATAAACCCAAACTTGTGGTTGAAATAGTAATATCATGGATAATTAAACATGGTTTCCTCATACATATTGTAAAAAGCTTATTTATAGTACAGTCAACGGTTCCTACAACAAAACCGCCAATTATTTTCAATTCATATTCAACTATATTCGTTGGTATTTTAAATACAAAAACGATTGTGGAAATTTGACATTTTAAGTTTTAGCGCCATTATAGTCTTGTCTTGTACAGTATGAACAAAAAAATCGGATACTACTTAAAACCACATGATCAGCTGCTTATATGTATTATGTACCTACAGCAAATTCATCTATTCCCATAGCAACATTAAAATCGGATAAAAATTGATGCTCACGCGCAAAAAACTAAAACGATACCTCGATGACTATATCTGTACGAGAATATGAAAAAAAAAGCCCTGTAGGGAATATTTGTGTTCTTACTTAAGCATATTCTTCAAGGTTTAAAATCTTGTTATGACGAGACGGGTCCTAATGTATATTTGGAATAAGAATTGACCAAATGTTGTTTAAGATTGATAAACTTAGAATTTATAATTTGTAAATAAATAGGTGCAAGGCAGTAAGACATTATGTAAAAAGAATGTAAATAACAGTTGTATTTGCGAATTTTAATGTAAATAAATAATTTAATGAGATACAGTTCCAGTAAATTATTTTTAAATTATTAAGTTCGATTGTATAATGATTTTAAGTTGTATATGCCAACGGAATGTTCTAAGCGGTGCGTAAACGGAAGAAAGAAATTTTTGTGATCATTGTTGACGAAATGAAAGTGTAACTTGGATTATATGAGCTGTAGTATTTTTTAATCTGCATTTTATTTTATTATCCTTCCATTGCTTAAAATATAGTTTTTCGTCAGTCGAACGTATAAGTTTACCATTTGTTTTTAATATTTATAACTTTCTCAAGTGTAAATATTAAAAGAATATCTTAAATCTGAAACAAAAATACATTTCAATTTTGATACTGTTTCTGTATGAGGTTTAGATTTTAGGACTAGCCATATACTTACCACAAATGGCACAATATCACTAATCAGGTTAAAAAAGTACGAGACAAATTTGAGAGAATGTTGTTTTTATGTTTAGAATCTTCTTTGTGTGCCTTCCCCTGCCGGAGGTTAGCGATCATGATGATTATGAGTCTAGAATACAGAAAAATATTTAAAAAATGTGATTTCTTAATTTTTTTATTTGTTTGTCCAAATACGCCAGCTGCGATCTTGCACGGGCTGTAACGACCGTTGATTTGATGATATTGATGAGATTCTTTTTAGTTTTTTATTCCAATTATTAGTAAAATAATTACAATTCATTTACAATGTTTTTATTTTCTATTTACTAATTAAGCAGAAATAATGTTTTAACAATAGATTTGTTTAAATAATTTCACTCTATTCTGGGCTCAATTCAGGCCTATTTACAGAAATAAATTGGTTTTATTGTTTTTAATTTTTAAAAAATTAAGGATTTAATTTTGGTCTTAAAATCTTAACTAGAAACAGTTTTAAAAGTGGAATATCGGTTGTTCAGAAGGTATATTTAAAGAACTGTACAAATTAAAAAAAAAATTAACCTCAATATACTTTGAGTTAGTCAAAGTCGATACGTAATTTGATAAACATTCTTAAAAAAAAAATTCGGATTTTCATCGATACTGTTGAAATGTCCATGACTGGATTTAAAAATGTAAGATGATTTTATTTACTACATATCAAAACGTTAACCTTTTTCGTAATTCAATTAATGTTCTAAAGGTGAAAAATTATATTTATCTTTCTATTCTATTCTATCTATTCTTCTACGAATCGTTCCCTTGTTGAGTGTGCCCGCAGTGCCACGAATAGAGAGAGATGGAGAAGTCTTGGAAAAGCCGCAACCAACTTATCAGATAATCCATAACCACTACTACTCTGCCAGGAGTGTACGACTAAGAAGAAGAAGAAGAAGAAGGCAAAAAATTAAGGAGATTTTGTCAATTCCCCACTATCAAATTTGAATCACTAAAAACACAGCACTAGACAAAGCCTGCCAAACTAAAACATCTTCCAAAATGATTTCTTATATGAGTTTTACCTTTAGACAACGCTTAAACCTGATACAGAGTCGAAACATGCCATGGTACCACTCCAATAAGATTTATTTTGCTGCAAAGTTTGCAAAATCGTGTTTCTCCAAACCTGAACTTTGTAAAAAAAGGAAGTAGGTGTATTTGACCCACATTTTACATGTCAATCTAAGTAGATGCCTCAATATTTATTCGTGTTGCTTTGATAAAATCGCGTTCGTCAACAAATGCTAAGTGATTCCTATTTAAATATACTTAGGCACTTTGAAAGGACAAAACCACGCTTCAAATCTGTAGTAAGTGTAAAAAATATATGTATTGTTGTCCCATATACGGTTTCCTATTTCATGCTTCGTTGGAGTTCAATTGCCATGCGTGGGAAACTATGTATATCTACGTATACTTACCTAAAAGGGAACCCGATAGCTATCAGATGCCTATTGATGCTACTTCACAATAAGACTAGTAGCACAATGCAATGAGACTTCATTCATATCTCCGCAGTTTGTTAACTCTCAATGTAATTTTTTTTACAAATTCACAAATAAAAAAATAAATTAGGTAGCTGGCACGAGCTTCTATAAGTTTAGTCTAAACAGTTCTGCCTTAACTATTATAAATAAGAAGACGGCCGAATTTTCGTAGTAGCGTGGTGATTTGCCTTAAACGCAAAGATTCCCGGGTTCGATTCCCGTGTCGGTCAATTCAGAAAACGAAATTTTCTAAAATGGCTCTGATGTGGGTATGCTGGGAAACACCGCTGGCAAAATTCATTGTTCACACAAGAACGTGAATTCCTTCAATTTTAAGTATTAAGGTATAACTGAAGAAGATAAGATCAATGGAAGCGCCTGGGGGAGACCTTTGCCCAGCAGTGGGATTGAAGAACAGGTAAAAAAAAGTTCGTATTTTACGGATATTTTTATTTATGGTTGGTGTTTATTAGATATTAGACCTAAACGTGTATCGCCAGTCGATGAGAGTTTAAAAGTTTTCATTTCCACCGACTCCAAAAGTAATAAAGTTAAAGTAAGACTTGGTAATTACGTGTTAATATTATTTTCAGCTTTTTAGTTTTTTGAGGTAAGTTTGAATGTTTTCGTTTGGACTTCAAAAGTAACTGATTAGGTCCTTAAATGTGTTAATATTATTTTTAGTTTAACTAACCCGACTTTGTTTTGTATATACCTAAACATATAATATAGATAAATAAATAAATACATAACAAATATTGGATGACATCACATACATTGCTCTGATCCTATGATAAGTAGCTTAAGCACTTGCGTTACAGAAATCAGAAACCAACCACAAAACCCAGATTGGAGATAATATAGAAAAAAAATCTACATTAACCGACCGCAAATCGAACCCGGGACCTCAGAGATGGCGACACCAAGTTCAAAATGCTCACCTCTCGGCTACGGAAGTCGTCATAGATATTCAGATCTGCAATCCCTTAGAGCTGTAAATAAATCTAACTTCTAAATCAACACATATAAAAGATACCGGCCGACCGGCGGGGTTATGCCGCTTACTTTGACACCCGCAAGTGAATCAAAACGTTAGGCTACTTGAAGTAACAATGTTTAAGCTGAACAACTTAATTACAAAAAAGCCACGCCAAGCCACGTCACGGAGGATAAGGAGAACGACGCATCTTATCTCTACCACTTCTCAACCCCCGTAACCACCGTCCAGGCCGCACGGGCAGGGTAGTATTCACCTTCACCACATGCACATGCCGCCCTCACGGAGACGCACCCACAAGCGGGCTACCCAAGTCCGCCGGGAATGCCTGCTCCCGTGGGTTGCTCTTGACTTCACCACGGCCCTCTTCTCGGCTACTAAGTGCCATCCATCGCGAAAAGATAGAAAAATGTATTTACCTTAAGTGTTACTTTAAAAGTTGTCGTTATTTAGCAAAAACCATCTCCTAAAAGATAGTTAACTAATATAATAAAAACTGAACCCCTCAGCCAAGGGAAACGAGATACAAAGGAAATTCTATTGTTAAGCGGTGGCATAGGTCCGCCGCTTGGCATTTGACGACCATATAACTAACCAACTAATTATAAAGAATAATTCTTCCCTTTAAAAAACCGGGACTTCGTATTGAAATATTTACTCAACAGAAAATTGCCCATTTCAGTTATTTTCTCCAAAACTCGCTAGGGATTTCATCTAGACTCCGACTAAGATATAAAAATCTCTTTACATTATTGTTTCAGGTACCACGTTTCTCTTCACTGACATGTTCATTTGTTGTTAAGAAACTTTATGTGTGTAATGGAACCATTGTTTTGTAAAGGAAAGGGAGCAAGATGGGTTACTGGTCATATCAGGCGATCTAATTCACCGATCACGTTTGTTTTAGCGCATGATGACGTGC
This sequence comes from Anania hortulata, assembly GCA_963576865.1. Taxonomy (NCBI): domain Eukaryota; kingdom Metazoa; phylum Arthropoda; class Insecta; order Lepidoptera; family Crambidae; genus Anania; species Anania hortulata. The sequence continues at coordinate 9,346,314 of OY756406.1, forward strand.
CGCAATGACAAGTGCGCAAAACCACGCGCTTTTTTTTTATTAAAAAAAACTCATCTCTTTTAAATTAAAAAAATACAAGTGACCATCTGCTTTGCGTCCGCGTCAACTCTTTTCGAGATCGTTTTTCTAAAACTCTGGGAAGTAAGTGTTGTCGTACCAATCTGCGGTCACTTTCCTTTGGTTTTCGTGAGACACTATTGTTGTGTAATGATTTACCGAAAAAAGAAGCATCCATTTTCTTACTATATTAATACTAATATTAATGCTTTTTCAACAAGCTTTTTCTTTCTGATTCAAAGCAGGTATCTCCAGGTTAAACCCAGGTTTCGGTACCTGTCACGATATCATAGACAGGCAAAGACTATCCAAAAACAATTTCAAAATCTTTTTACAGCACTTGACCCGCAATCGTTTCTGGTCTTACTTTAAATCATGCGGTATGCACCGAGTGCAAGGCTTCTGAACCTTCAGATGCACATGTAAAATTTGCTGACATATTTTTTTTTCAGTTCAATTAGTCGTCGTATGGTATAAGTATTGGATTTTATAACCGCTGTCGCCGTCCGACTTTCACGTACATCGTCATGGAGATGATTACGTCCACGCTTAAATTTTCGCCATGGGCTTCATTATCAAATGCTAAATGAAATCTCGGGCAACTCTCTTGTTGAATTAGCAACTAGACGCCCATCACCGAGAGGCGTCACGCGGGCTGCAGGACATGCTCACGCGCTCCATAGCGCGTGATTGCACCGAAGATGCACCTAAGAAGAAAATTCTTTCCTGGGTGCCCATTACGCGTGAATTTTTTATTTTAATTTTCTACCCCATTTATTACAATAAATAAAATAATTAAAATTAAGTCATTTTAAACTTGAATATACTTATAAGTAAATAACTTAAAATATAAAAAAATGAGCTCCCAGCTGACTTACCAATAAAAAGTTTAATGGGCAATCTGCAGGGCAAACTGTTAGGCCACAACTCGTAAACGTAACAACACAAATCATAAAAATTCTTGAGCCAATATTTTCGCGGGCTGTTTATCAATAGCGACACACATTTTTTTAAACAATGGAACAGTGAAAAAACAAATGACAGTCATACAAATTAAAAACTAACATGTTCTCAGAGAGATCCATTTTAAGAGTTCCGTACCTCAAAAGAAAAAAACAAACTCTTACAGGATCACTTTGTTGTCCGTCTGTTCGTATGTCTGTCAAGACCCTGTAACTCGAGAACGCTTAGAGGTATCGAGTAATAATTAAAACCCATATACCAAGTCTACCAGTTCCTTGAAGCTGTAAAAAAAACAAACTTCTAAGGAAGCGTAAAATAAAGATACAGTCGTTTAACCGGAAAAAACGTATATTTTTATACTCTCAAGGAAACCGAAATTAATATGGTACTTGCCATTGACCTAGAACTATGAAATTTGGTAAGTCTTATCGTCATATAGGTACTAAAACTAAAGAGGAAAAACTGAAAACTATACATTTGTAAATACATTTTGTAATTAAACTACGAAACTGATTTAAACTATTTAAAATATGTTTCTAAAAATTTTTACGGAACCATCGGTGGCTTTGACTCGCCCTTGTAATTTTGTTGCCTTCTGTTGATATTTTGAGTCAGATTGAAATAAAATAGATGTGACAGTATGTACGACTACCACTTCAAAAGATGTTCAGATAATAAGCAAAAATCTAAAAAGAACCTTTTAAATAAGTAGCTTTTTTATGTCGTAATGGGGCATTATCCCCATTAAAATTATACGTCATTGAGTAATGGGCATCAAAAGAAAAAATCGGCCAAGGACGAGTTAGACTCGTGCCATCAATTAGAAGGTTTTGAGATCTTCATATTATAGATATATTGACTGTCTTATAGTTAACCAGTTTTTGATATTTAATGTTTATGTTTGGATTAACTTAAAATGTTAGACTTCATACCAAAAACTACTAAAAGTTACAGTAATCGCAAAAAAATAAACCTATTAGTTTTTTTTAAATATTTCCTGCTACTTTTTGTGCTGTAAGACTTTGTTTCTTGATTCTACTATTAACGCAAAGTACAAAGGTAAAGGTGGTGCCGTGTGGGGACGGCCGTAAAGAGTACACTTCCCCACCGCCAACAGGAGGCGTGTCGTAAGAGGCGACCAATTCCTGTAGCACAAGACGGGCAGCAGCGTTTGCGTACGAAATCCTATAAAAACTGCGCTCGCCAACCAGCCTGCCAAGCGTGGCGAGTATTGACAATCCCCCCCGATGATATGTCCTTGGGGGAGGCCTATGTTCAGCAGTAGACTTCCTATGGCTGAAATGATGATGATGATGATAACAAAGGTTTGATGAGTAAGATTGCACGTTTCAAAATATATGACATAGATGGTAATATTACCTTTTCTTTGCTTTGACTAAGACACTTAATTTTTTCCCTCCAGGGAAGACGTAGACATTAGTATTTAATATCAATGTCAACTTGATACATCTACTACTCATGGTTTTAACAGACGTACAAAAAAATTCGTAATTCTTTAAGGGTTTTTATGGGTAACAAAACCCCTAAAAAGAATATTAATAAACCAAATTATATCAAATCAATAAAAATATACATAACATGTTAGGGAAAATAAAAATGTATATTCAGATTAAAAATGATCGTCAGCTTGAAATTTAATTAAATAACAAATGCGCGTCTAGTACCTACGAAAGTTATTCTGCAAGTTATTTATTATCCATCATTCTGTTTCAATTTTCGTCGAAATTTAGCCCCACATAAACTTGATATCCTTGTTATCCCCCCCTTTATAAAAACTCACATTTCAAAATTGCTGTAAGTGACATCACTACGCAATTACCAATATTGCTACAGTCCGTTGCTAGTCCGTTGTTACTTTGGAAAACCATTAATCAAATTGATAATAATCCCTGTATCACTGATTTATAGACTTTAGACAATATGCATCATCTCGGACACATAAACTACCCTAACTGTGACGCCATCCTCAATATACTCGCACATAATTATTAAAGTTGGACGAAACTACGCCGAATTAAAATTGCTCTCAAGATTTATTTTCGCAGAACCGATAGCCAATGGAGCAGACGCGTTTTGAACTGGAGACCGCTTTGGGAAAAGCGAAATCATCATCATCATCAGTCTTTGAAAGTCCACAGCTGTCCGCTGGATAATTTATTATTCCGCCCCATAGCGTAGTTTATACCTAAACTACTAAATTATGCTAAATAATTTCTTATTTAAAAAAAGATTTACTGAATGGCTTAATGACAAAAATTTCTATAGTGTTAAGGAATTTATTGACAACTAGCTAGATTTTTACTGACATATATTTACTATTGAAATTTTGATTACAGACTTTTTTAATTATTGCAATTTTAATTCATGTAGGTAATAACATAATTTGCATGCTATTTTTTATTAGCGAAACATGAGCTCTTTTTATTGTTTAATGTTACCATTTATACCGTGTTTTGTGCAAATAAACGATTTATTTATTTATTTACGCCAAATCATCACGCCACTTTCGCCACTCTCATCTGCGTCATGATAGCGAAAGATCATTCGCTTTTTAAGGTTCAAACACGTTTAGAGTTTCTTGGACATTGTAGTAATAGAAAGTAGAAAAAATATTTTTACTCTATGGATGTGTTTTATTACTGATTTGGATTCTAGTGGAACAAAAATAGCCAAGTGTTTTTATAACCCTGCTATGGCTGCTATATTAATTCCAGTGATCGCATAATAATTATGTGTTTACTGGTACCTAGCTAATTCGTTTTTGTTTACTGTTGACTAATTACTTAACTAACAACGTTAACGCATGATAAGCATCATGTCTTGTGTCACATCGATTTTCTTGAACGGCTAACTTTATTTGCAATACAAATAGAAAAGTCAGTTCATTGCAGCTTGACGAAAATTGCGCATTATATATTTACAAAAGTTAAATAAAAATATATATTCGACCAATTAGGTAGGTCACTTAGGTTGTGGTTTACCAATACCATGTGCTTATTCATTGACCTATTATCCAAATTAAGCAGACTTAAGTGTTTAATAAAATACAACTATGATTTTATTATTTTACTTGTCCACTTTTGGTTACATGAAAAGCGTTACTTTAATTTTAGTTATGTCAAGCCTAAAATACTAACAATTAACTTAGCATTATTGGTATTATGAGTAGCAAGATTTATCTGCACTTTACAATAGAATAATCATCTCTTAGCTTTAAAAAAATATTGTATCACCTTTATACTTACATTATAGTTGCAAATAAAGATCTGAAAGATACCTGTGATTTATTGTTGTTCTGGCTTCTGTTCTCTATGCTGTGCTTCATCGGTGAGGCAGATCAGAGCCGTTGTGGTTTTGTGGTCACGCGATGTAACTATTAGCTGGTCTTGTTAAACGTGCCATTGAAAGAACTTACTTCCATGTTATTAAGGGAATCATTGTGTTCAGAATCTTGAGTGCGATGCTAAGATTCCACGTTATTTAGGTATTAAACACTAAAGAAGAAAGAATTGCTTGTCTGACAGAAAATTCTAAGATTTTGCTTCTAGCCTTCAATATGAATAAATAAATACGTTTATGTAAGTGACAAATAATAACGTGTACTCAATAAATGCGCTGCCTATCTTGCCCTTTTTTGAACAAGGAAAAGCTAAAATATAGTAGGAAGTTGATAGTGGGCGGAGGTGAGTTTGCGTAAAGCTCTACTACAGATACGGCAGTGCCTCTTTGCTTTTCCTGGATGAAGAAGGAATATCAGATGGTACACTGGGAAAGCCTTTGTTCAATAGCGGTTATTAATTTCCTATACCTCACATTAAAATAAATTACTAACGTCCCATGTAAACTAATTATAATTTATATCCTTTAACGTCGGGGTTAGTGAATTTGAAATATAAAATAATACCAGACTAGTTTACAACAACATACGAAACGTTGTTGTAAACTACACCTAAGTTTCGACATATTAAATTTTATTAAGACCAAAGCCTTTATTTTTTTGTTTGTGACAACTTTGGATGGAAGGATTCGAATCAAAAGATAAAATCAAGCTGCAATCTCAAATCATGATAAATCAAAAAATGAGATGATGCTGATGATGACGGACGACATTAATACATGGACAGATTACAACTACAATAAAAATATGCTGGCCATTTAAGTAGAGGATCAAAAAGACTGAACTTTTTTGTATGCCTAGCATACGTAAAGTTGCAACGTAATTTTGGTACATACACCAATCGACAGAGAAAATAATTACAAACAACAAATATTCATAAACAAAATATCTTAAATGATATATTTTTAAAAAATAACGTAATTTTAGGTACGCCTATGAGGTTCGATGCCTTATTTAAAACACTTACCTTGTAACTGTATTTTATCCGTTTATTTTGTAATGTCGTACTAATTACGATGTATTTTATCAACTTCAAACTTATGAGATATCCAAGTTTTATAAGTAATTAAAATTTGCTAGGGAACAACGAGAAACAATATTCTCTCTTAATAGGCAATAATTTAAACTTTAGATTAACTTGGCCTAAAGTCAAATGGGCTGATAATAGAATTAAATTCGTTCAAAATTTTTTCGTCTGTTAATTACTTACTTACTATTCTTATTAATTGCTGTCAAGGTCAATATTTTTTTTTTAACGGACTCAATCCCGCTCTGTAAGAATAACAGTGATTTTGCCAATGTCGAGTATTTTCTGAAATAGTGGTCACAATAAATAACGGGTATTTCGTTTTTACTCCTTTTACGCAAGGGAGTTCATTTATGGTACTGTCTGTTAACCATCGAGCACATATCTTATAGAGCAGCAATACGAACTATCTTTCTGAAAAACTACTAAGTGATTTTTCACTTACATTTAGTATGAAATGACAACTCCTGCCAACGCTTGCCCATACAAAAACAGCACAGCTACAGATTAAAAAATGGCGGAAAATTTTGTCGAACAAATCATATGACATTTCTACTCTATAAGGTATGTGATCCTTGCTGTTAACCTATAATCATGAAAGGCAAGGAGCAATTTGATAAAGCGAAAGTTAAGGAAAAAGTCATAAAACCGTAAATTTGTAAAAAAAAAATAATTGAAAAATGCTGTAAACATCTTTGAAAATCGATTCCTGATAAGGAGAAACTATGTGTATACCAACAAGTTTCTACCGAACGGAATCCTCAGTGCGTGAGTCTGATTTGCACTTGGTTGGTTTTTTTATAACAAATATAATATCTATTACGGGTAAAATGTGACAGAGTAGTAAAATATATCTCAATTACGATCATGTATGGTTTACACCATTCATCAAAAGCGGTCTCAGGTGTCTGTAACGATAACAATCATATTAATGTACCTACTAATAATGGTAGCAAATGTTTTCTCACACTCCAGAAACTGTATATGACTTCGTATATGAGCAACTTCGTCTTAATTAAACAACGACTATTTCCGAGAGTGAGTAACCGCAATGTTTAATTAAATGAACTCTCTTCAAGGACATGTCACTGTCATAATTAAGCTTTTACGTTATTTATAGCGATTAGTCCAAGTCAACACCAGCAGTAGCAGTGACAGTATTTTCCGAAATAACCTCATTGAAAAACATAATCACAATTAACCGACCAAATCACTACGCAAAATTAAGTCAAGTCAAGAAGTAAGGTTATTGTGACATCTAGAAGAGCCAGTACTTTTGAAAATTTGTTTTTAGTGGCTACTTCTGATGCTGACTGTACTTAACTATCTTAATTATACCTAGTATTATAACACTGAAGAGCAATTAATTAATATAATTTAGGTTTACTTATTGTAAAATTAATCTTTTTTATTTTATTTTGCCGGCTTATTTAATAATATATATTTAATAAAAAAATATGTTTAGAAAAATAATTAATTTTTCTTGATTAATTTTGCAACTATCACTGAAGTAAAAATAATCTATTTGATATATTTTCAAAGTTGAATAATGTGGAAAGTAACCTTGAACCTTAAATAAAGAATTGATTTGGAATGAGATAACAATAAAGAGCAACTTAAACAATAATAAACATATGTGTAACGAAAACGTAATAGGTTAAATAAAATATTACCTAACATTTTTTTTTTTAAATCACCTTTCTTTCTGAATGCTTTGAAGTTATTTACTCATAACTGCACACTTGAAAATTATATTCTCTAAATCATTTCATAACTTCACCTAGCTTTAATTTGATTAATTTAATAATTTTTGGTTCGGATGTTTTAAATACTTTTTGTGACTTCAAAGAATCCTTTTTCAAAGCATCTACTGCTGAAGTAACCACTAAAGGTAATTAAAGCTTTTAGTCGAAATTTGAAACATTATTCCTTTCGGTCACGTCCGTTTGAACCAATCACCTTTTTCAATTTGCCTCGTATCCCAAATTGGCTTGTGAAAGCTTTGGAAGTGTATTACAGTACGAGATGGTGGTTTTGTACATTTAAAGTTCCGTATTAAAAACCCTATTACTAAGTCGTTGTCTGATCCACCCTACACAATTATAAAAGACTGTAACTTTGAACCTTAAATTAGGTAGCCGGTATTTTTTTATGAATTTAGTATGTATTAGTGGAATTTAAAAATTAAAGGGACCTAAGAAATATCTTGTTTTATCTAACTTTTTGTTACTATATCATTAAATACATACAACATTTAATAATCTGGAATGTCTGACACATTTGACTTGTGTCAATAATGGTGTTTAGTTTAGATAGGCGGGTCATTTTTAGTTATGGTTTAATACCTACTCCATAGTTATTGGGGTGTACAATTATAGTGCATGATTAAAATTTAAACAATAAATATAAAAACCGGTTATTTATCAGGCTCGCGCCGAGGATCCCTGAACGTCACAGAATCTGGGTATGCGAGTCCAAATCGCCCTTAGCCAGATTTGTTTGTGTTCAAATCCATTATAGGTTTGTAATTAATAAAACGGTAAAAACAATATGGCATACCTACTATGGAAAAGGTCAGCTATCGTTCACTTTGTATTTAAAAAACCTAAATTGTTCAAATTGAAATTTTAAAAAGCATTATAATTACTTACGTACTGAAATTCCTTTTCACATTGGAATAATTTCAATTTTATGTCACTTTTTCAAGTCCGTTTTTTTATAGTCGCGCAAGCGCTGAATCCCTACCATTATCGTAAAATAAATTAGAGATTTTTTAGACACGGTAACAGCAGGTACAGTACGCTGTCTTATGATAATAGCTCTAATAAACGATAAAACACGAAAGACATTTCTTTTTAGAATAATATAGTATCGCAGAGAACCTACTTTACCTACAAGCATAATCAAGCGTAGCTACTTATTATACAAATGTTGTATAAGTAAAGCATATTCTTTCTCAAGTTTCCTGTTCCTGTCGGCGGAGATAATTACGATAATTTATTATTGTTTGCGCAGAGGAAACTTAAGATATTTATGTTTAGCGAAGGGAAGAAAACTCTTAATTTGTATGTTTTATACAAACAAAGGCATTAAGTTCGGCATTTGTAATTTTTTCTTCCTTATTGTATCATAGGTATCAAATTATTATGGTGACACTGAGTATCGTAACCATTTTGGACAGTGCTCTAGATTGTTTTGCGCTCTGTTTTTCTAATAATTAGTTATAAAAAAGGAAGTAAAGTATGACAATTTATAAACGACCCATTTGAAGGGCACAGATTCATTTACTCTACTAGATAAATTCTTTGAAAGGCAGATGACTTACCTTACAGTCAGATGTAATCAAGCCAATCTAAGGCTTGACGACTAATATCAAATCAAAAAGCGATATAAAGCCGGGGCCAGTAAAATTTACGTGCTATTCAAAGCACCGAGATACGAAAGTATCTCCGACATTTATGACAACATAAATGTCAATAAATGGTCTGCTGAAATGTACCTACCCACTCACAGCCCAAGCCCAAAACGGGTAGCCTGCCGTTGAATACGTTGAAATACCTACACATTAAAAATAATGCAAAAGGCATGAAATTTAAAAAGTTTACCCGTTTTTGGCGGACTACCTGTTTGGAGCTTGTCAGGGGAGACAATACCTATATTTAGGTAAGTAAATAAATATTAATGGCCGAAGTACATAATCTTACTAATATGTGAAAGTTTGTATGTCTAGATTTTGTAACTCAATCACGCCTCAACGGCAGAACGAAATAAACTGAAATTTGGCACACATAATTATAGATATTGATCTAGTTTAACACATGGGATTTTATCTCGTTTTTTTGTCCGCGTTCGATGACTATTTATTCCTATAAGTAACTAATTTCTGAAGTCTATACAGACTGTTACAGAAAGGTGCAGTGATACTTTAAGGGTTGTTAAGTAGAATCTCAAATACAATAACATTTTCTATGAGACCAACATAGTAAAGTTAAGTATGCCATTAACAGAGTGGCCAGAAAAGTGACGTCCAAAAATATTTTTTAGATGCCTCGGGTTGAGAGGTATCTGAATCACCCCTATGTATGTTCTACGATTTTTCGTAGTTTTCGAGTTATGATTTTTTTATGAATTTTTGCAACTGGACCAGTTTGAAAAATGTCTAAAAAAAGTAGAAGGTTTCTTTGATATTTTTTCTTGCACCTAAATCTCTATGAACTGTGCATTTATGCATAAAATAAACAGCCTCATAACTTCAATGTTATTTCATATAACCTGTATATTTATAAGTTCCACTGCAGGGCATAGGCCTCACCTCAACTTGACGTGGTTTAGGTCATAATCTACCACTCGGAGCCACGGGTGATAGAGTATGACCTAAACCACGGACCCAGTGCGGATTAGTGGATAGTCTGTCAGATATATGACTATATGCTTCACGACTAGTATCAAGCGATATTAGCCAGGACCAACTTGTAACGTACCTTCCGAAGCAGAGCGACGCTTCTGAGAAATGTCACTATACTTGTATACGGAATGGTCACCCATTTAAAGCGCTGCCGGCTCTGAGCTACAAGCACTACCCATATTTCCCATACTAAGCCACCGACCAGCTTGTATGGAGGAGTGAAAATAATTATTGGGATTTCTATGTTAGTCACATAGATATTTTTTTATTTGAGCAGTGGAATCACCTTTTTGCGTTTTCCGTAACACACTGTGTAAGTTTAACATTCACAGGTCAGACGTTAGTTATATCCGATTAGCGCATCTGCCTATTGTATTGATTTAGTCTAATCCCTTCGCGTGCCACTAAGCATTTTTCCTATTGTTTTCCATTGTTTTTCCAGTCTACCGTGGGTAAGTGGAACCTTAGGGATCATATTTTTTTAGGATATTGTCTTTTACTCATATTTTAACGGCTCTCTTAGTCTAAAGTAGTTCACGCTCCGGACTATATAGTCAGCAGTCGCGGGTTTAAATCCCTTAAGAGGCAAGTATTAATGCGATAAGCTCGAGGATTTGTACATAAGTATGTAATTATTTTTATTATAAGTAAAATGTGCTATCAATTATTAAACAAGGCTTTTCAAAAGAAAAGTCCAAAATTACTGACTGAATCAATAATAGACACCCATTTCGAACTCTCAGATCTAGAAAGATAAAATGTTGTTTTCTTAAAATGAAGACATTGGATCAAACTTTTGACAGGATAAGGAATAAAATAAGACTTCTAGTTTCTTGCGAGCAAAGACATGGGCAGTCGCTAGTCAATAATATTTGTAGATCTTTTTCATCAAATTCAAGGCCAATTAACTTGTCCCACCTTGTATAATTGTATAATAAAAGTTGCCCTAAGCGTATACGTTTTAAATTTTCTATAGGCTAATGCCTAAAAGCAAGATCCTGACCAATGTTTAATAAAATCATATTATAATTTTCACTTAATACGGCCTAAAATATTTTTGACACGTCATTTTTTCTTGCAGTAGCAGACTATTTATTTTATCTATATTTACACAGTTGCGGTTATAACTTGAAATGAAGGTTGGTTGTACATTCCGATACTCCATACCATCGTTTCTCAATCGAATGCATTATGACCCCTAGGGGGCGTCATCATCATCATCATCATTACAGCCATAGGCCATCCCCTGCTGAACAAAGGCCTCCCCCAATGACTTCTACCATTGTAAACGTCTAATTTAAAAGCAACCAGGTGATTGATTGATATTTCAAGACCCTAGCTAAGTGACCTTCAGACCTTTAACGCTGCAGTTGATAACTTGGCTTGGCTTTAAGTGGATATTGGTTTGGGTGGCTCTGCATTTCGTGAAATAAGACTTAATAGTTAGTAATAGTAGGGCAAAGTTATGTTTTGGGACGTGTATAAGTGCCCAGACGAGGGCCTATAACTGACTAAATGAGTAAAACCTTTTTATATTTAGTGTTATTACTAATTTCTATTATTAACTAAAAAGTTAGGTCTTAATATTATTTTTTGCAAAATACTTTGCAAGGTTTGTAAAACACGTATTTAATTTGAAAAATACAAATCATCACCCATGGCAAGACTTAAACAAGGGTCGAAAGACCCCTGTACAAAAGTACTTTTCTGTAAAATTTACTCGGAGAATAAAATAACTTAGATAAAAAATAAATAAAAAATCACATGCGTTTCATTAATATACCCTAAAATTTTTAGTGGGCCCAAGTCTCAAACAAAAAAAACGTCTTCTTTGTTAATTACGTAAAACAGGTAGAAAAAACAACAATTATTGTGAATTAAAGAACCTTACATTGCCCCTGACCCGACACACAGTTGACCAGTGTATTTTTTTTTACTTTTGGGCTATAGAGGGATGCTACCCTAAAAAGGTTGAGAAACGATGCTCTAGACGACGTAGTTTATATAAAATATTTACTATACCAAAGTATAAATTAATACAGTATTTTACACCAAACCTATCAATAAATAATATAATATATACCTATAGCCTTTATAGTTTAATGGACTGTTTGCTTTACATCGTAGAAAAGTATCTACTACAAGGTACTATTCTACGAAAATTGAAAAACTTTTGACGGCCGTAAAGAATACACTTCAGCACCGCCAACAGGAGGCGTGTCGTAAGAGTCTGCCTGCCAAGCGTGGCGAGTATTGGCAATTCATCTCCGATGATCAGTCATTGGGGGAGGCCTTTGTTCAGCAGTGGACCTCCTATGGCTGGAATGATGATGAATGATGAGAGTGATCTGCTTTTACGTAAAGGTTTAGGTCGGCAGTGACTATATGCCCCATGTATTAAACTGGTCCACTCTATCTAAAGGGACACTGTTAAGAGTCACAGGTGGTATTTTTTGAGGACATTTGGCAGCGCCGGCCTCAAAGACCATGTACTGACTTTTGCTGACATTATACCATAGACCATGCTCACTGGCGTACCTCTCGCAGACCTGTATCAGCTGTCTGAGGCCAGGTATTTGCGCTGACACATAAACCATTTCTGTATCCTTGATATGTGTTATTGTTGGATACTGGTCATTATTAGTCACGATATTTCTTTGCATGTATCAAGTATCATTGTATGTCTATGTTGAATAATGGATGTATATTATTTTTATGTAGCATATTGTTAAAGTTTATTTCTATTTGGACGTTTATATTTATAATAAGTCACAGGTACGTACAATTTCACATTAAGCTCTCTGCACCACTTTCCCCTCTCTTTTTATTTTGTCCTATAACTGAAGGTTGTCTGGACGATATCGCTTTTTGCGATAAGATGCCTGCCTAAATTATGCATTTTTCTACATCAATTGTAACTTCTTTGTATTGTATACAATAAAGAGTATATATATCTATGTTTCGCTTGTTACTTTTATACATTAAAAGAAAACCTCTGAGCAACTTATTGCAAATCTGCCTAATTTTCTGAACCCAAACACCGGTCATAACAAAACAAAAGAAGAAATGGAATGTAACTCATTCATCCAAGCGTCCAACATTTTGTATGGGAGATGGAACGTCCCTCTCTAAGGCCGGCGACGTACCGTAATGAATTAGCTTTGAATAAAACAAAGGCAGTTCTCATATCTTTTCACATATTTTGTGGTATGCACGAAATAATTTACTGAGATATGTAAGGAAATGAATGGTAGTGACAAAAATATTGGGACTAAAGGGTGTTTTAGAGCTACATATTTTTAAATAAAAACACAAAACCCTCTCGATTACTCTGGAGTCATCTGTCTGTATCTCTCTCTGTGTGTGAAATTAAAAGAAACGGTGTATTTTATATTACAGTGTATTTTATATCTAAATGACAGTAAAAATTATTATTAGCTAGTATAATTATTATCGACAGCAAGTAGTATGGTATTGTCAGTTATTGTCATCAAAATCAATAGGGTACATAAAAGACATCATCCAGAGACTTAAACACTCTTGAAAATTTACACACTAGGAGTTTTTATGACAAGTAAAAGATAAAATTTGAAAGTAAATGACTTGTCTTTGTTTGTGTCTGTTTGTTCTTGTTTGTACCTTTTCGTGTTTTTTTTTAAATTATTATTATACAGGGTTACATTGCAAAGGGGTAGCAAATTTAAAAAATAAGATCTAGGGAACAATATGAAGAAGTGTCTTAATCGTAATAATTTTTAATAATCGTATGTTACGAACAACAATTACCTTAAAATATTCGAAAATAAAGTCGATAGAGAAATTACGAAAGCCGCGTAGTCATTCGTCACAGGCAGGTACGGCGAGCCAACAAAGACCGTACACAGTGCACATACGGTGTAACTTTTACATGTATGAGTTGAAGTTATCCATGCGTACGATTTTTAACAGCGGATAAGAATAATGAAATAAAAAAATAAAATTGTTCTTAATTAAGTTACTAATTCTGAGCCACTCCTAAAGATTTAGCACGCCGTTGCAATGTAAGCCTGTATATTTGTTTAAAAGCAGTGGTAATAGGGTAAAATTGGACATGTTAAAGATTACTTGTTAAAGCACATTTAAAGAAATAAATTGGTTTTTTAAAATTACTAATTATATGGACCAAATAAAAGTTCTTACATTTCCGTCGTTGCAATTTTACTAGCCGATAACAAGAAGATTCACGAAAGTATGAATAATTTCTTATTATAATAATTAAATAAATCATCTTAATAAATGACGAAAGCACTGTTACTCTCTGTCATGTTTACTATTTCTAAAAATAATAATAAAAGATCGTAAATAATAATTACATGTTACGTTTTATGAAGCCCCTTCCCCTTAACACATAAAGTGGGACCCGTATATTTTTTATGGAAGCAAACAAGGACGTAGCCCATTTTCTGAAATGTATTTCAGTCACCCTGGCAAAATGCTCAAACTATTAGCATGAAAATGTTTGTAGCGGCCCAACTTGTTATTTATAATATTTTTTCTAAGAGTAAGAACCAGACTTTCTAGTGGATTTCTAACTGTTCATAAATTTCAAACTTTTGAAAGTTATTACCTATTTCAATGTGAAATTAATGTATCATAACTATTGTGTTTGACGTGAGGTACATCCATTATTTTAATGACTAGCCTTTTTATTGACGACCGACATTTTATCAAATGGCTAAAAGAGGTCCAGTTAAATCATTGAGTGGATCGCTTGAGCCAAAGACTGAGCATCGTTTAGCAAAGTATTTAAATAAAATTTACCTAATTTCAGTGACCACGCCGGCCTGTTTTTGGATCGCGATATCTTTCGATCAGTCATCACAAAGAGTTATATTACTAAATTAGTAATGAAGTTAGTGATGATGCTAGTCATTTAATGACTAATACAACAAGTTGGTTGTGGCATATTTACTTCCTTTCCTTATAGTTTCAGTGCACGGAACCCGTATATTTTACATTATAGCCTCAAACAAGGGCAATACCCACATTTTTAGTAAAATTTTATCTGATCTGAGCTTGTTTTATTTATATCTACGAGTATGATGAAACGTGAGGCCGTCAGAATATTGGTTTGAGAATCTTAATATTGGATGTAGCTATGGGGAAATTTGGTACGAGAAGAAACGATTTATTAAACCTTTAGCACAGTAGGCTACAATATTATGTAAAACAATAAGTTTTTTTTAATGGACATAGTCCAAAAAAGTAGCAAGCTAAAGTGGCAGTGGGCCGGCCATATTTATCGTAGAACCGATGAAAGGTGAAGTGATGACCTTAGAAAAATGGCTGGCAGTGGCTGGCTGAAAAAAGCGGGAGATCGTGCTCTTTAGCGCTATTTGGAGGAGGCTTACGTCCAGCAGTGGACTGCAATAAGCGGATATGATGAGTTTTTTTGCGTAAGATATTAATTTAAATGAATAAAAAAATATTATAATTTTCATGTCGATAGTTGACAATTATGAGAGATTCAGACAAAAATAGAATAAATTAAAATCTATACATTTTCTCTGCCTAGCTGTTTTGATTCGCCATAAATTGGGATAGTATTGACACTGATTTCCCCCCCCCCCCCCCCCCCTCCTATGATTTAATGGTAAGTCATTGTAAGAAATGTTGTACTTTTGTTGTGCTTACACCGGGGACAGTGTTTTACTTGATCAGTTACCGGGGAATGTTTTTGAGTTGAATTGAAACGGGCAACAACTAGTTGCTATAGTCAATACCTTCATTGCAGTCTATATTGTACACCACATGTATACCTATATGTATTCAAGTCAAAGTAAGTGGTGTAGCTTAAGGAGATGATAATATCTTGATTGAATCGGCTTACAAGCTCTCCTCAGTCCTTAGATGGAAGCACCTTAATGTCCCAAGTATTACTTTGTATCTGAAAGCGTACCAAAACCCTACACATTTTTGAAAAAAAGGATACATTTTTGACCATATAAAATATAAATATTGGACAACATAACATACATTGCGCTGATTATAAGGTCTAAACCTAAGCTGAAGCACTTGTGTTTAGAAATCAGAAACAACGATGGTACCACAATACACAGACCCGGGATTATATAGATAATTTTGTTTTTTACATCGACCATGTAAAGGTAGCATAGACTTGACCACTAACATGTAACAGACGAACGAGCCACTCTAATGTTAACAAGTTACAAACCGAACTTTGAACACCACGTTTGACGCTTTGTTACACCCTGATTTTACAAACCAACGAGCGTATTGGTGTAACAATTTATTGAGCAAAGGTACAAACGCGGGATGAATGACATTTCAACGAAGAGTAAACGCAATGATATAAAAAATACAGATGAACGCTCACTTGCCGTGATTATTGCGTCGAATGCAGCGACGAGCATTCGAAGAAATGCAACGTGACATAGAATTAATGATTTTTTAACAGTTATTGTTGTATTGATTATTCGTACAACAAACTAAACTGCTCTTGTCTATACTCATAATAGCTGATGCGCAAAACGTGATGCAAAAAATGTTTGGTAACGTTGCTCAACAGCGCAACATTGTCCGATGCCCGTAGACATATTGTATCACGACCTTAGTAACACAATTTTATTAGCTTGACTTATAACTAACGGCTAACTAATTTACGATGTAATTAAATCTTGGGAGTCCTTTTTAACCAACTTTACTATTATATTGATTTGAATTTTCATTCGTTTTTTTGTGACATTTAGATGAAAAATTTAATTTAAGCTCGGTGGTGGATAATGAAACTTTTTATTGTAGATAATGCCTTCTAGTAAGTCCTTGTATATTATAATAAACATAAAGGTGTATTTTAAATATTACAATAATACATTATTTAAAAAAATACACATTGTTAATATAACTACTTTTTACCAATTAAAAACAAAAAAAAAAAACTTTAATAATACTCTGTTGATGACACCACTAATAAATTCAAATCTAATACTTCTTCAAATATTTTGGCTGATTCCAGCTTATCCAATTACTTCTTGACCTGGGTTTTTCTTTGAAAAGTTTTTGTAGATACGTACCAATTAAATATCTACAACAAAATGTACTTTACGTTACACTAAACATGTAAGTTTATCCTTTTATTTTTTTAGAATAACTTTACGAAAATAGTTAAAATACCCACTTGCGCCTACTGTGTCTTTAACGACACACCAACTTAAAAAAAAATATCTAACTTTAGGAGGGTAGTTATTTATTTGTTCTATATCGCTATTAAATGTGGCAAGCAAGCAAGGCCTTAGGCAGTCATTGTGACGTGAAGCTGCAGTTAATTTTACTTGTGTAAAAAAGAATTGAGTTCTGTGTTAATTTTAATGAGTAATTCAATGTGATTTGACATATTGTTTTATGTTATTTTTAATTAATTTTCGGTTTGATTACCAATATTCGGTTCCTACAAACTTTAAAAACGTACAAATATTGGTTATTTCAATACATTTTCATAGTGCATTTTTAAATTATTCTGTATGTTCCGTAAAAGACACAGTAGGAAAATGTACTACCATCTCTTATGCATATTTATTTAGGCCATGAGTTTACGAAAACCACTCAATCTGAACGAGATAATTGAGAAACTGGAGCATAATGATATTAAGAAAGTTTCAGACTCCAAAACTATCATCATCATCATCATCATCAGCCTCTAGATGTCCACTGCCGGACATAGACCTCCCCTATACAATCAAACGGAAATCCCTCTGTCCTTATTAAAGAACCACTACCAAATGTTAATTTTAAAAATAAAATATAATCATAAAACCCCAGGAATATTCAGCTGCCACAGTATGTGGCAGAATGTCTAGTCAATAACATAAAACCTATTGACTATTTCAAATGTACGTTTGACAATTCTTTCATTGCTATACTTAAACGCAAACGCAACCCAGAAAAATAAAGATAGTAGTAAGGTGAAATGCTTTTTAGATCTTCTCTGTCTTACTAGTGGTTATGTGGCTGTCCCAAGATTGTGGTATGCCTATTATTATCACTACAATGTTACGGAATCAATTGTATAAGCAAAATTGAGAACAGTTGAATGACAGAATTTCGAAAGAAATATTTCTGTAAGTCCTCTTGAAATGAAAAAGGACTGGACAACGGCCATTACAAAAGATTGCTGGGATATAACAGTATGATCACAAGGGGCATTTAGTTAATTATAGGCAAGAATGGTTGCGGTGTGGCTTCTGTCACACACGTGCCAATTTTTATTGTATAAAATGTAATGCAACATTACCTCAAAAAACATGTTGCGAAGGACAGCATTATTAAAGAAGTTCCTTTAAAATTGTATGAATGATGCTATTTCTTTTCTGATTCATTTCTCCTACTGTGTCGTATACGACACGGCTTTTTTCGGCTTTTCCTGAAATTATTTATTTTTTTACTATTTTTTATCTCTTTTATGTTACCTTCATGTAAAGTATACGAAATTTCAAATCAAAAAAAGATAATTCAGGAACGACTGGGTTAAACAGATAATGTTTTATCCAACAAAAAATTTTGGTACTTAAGAACTAAACTTTCCTATTAAAAGTTATGCGTGTTCATACTAAATAATATGCGAAACAAAAAAAAACCGGCCAAGTGCGAGTCGGACTCGCGCACCGAGGGTTCCGTACAAACCTATATAAGTAAAAGTTCACCCTTCACGACAATTGAGTCATAGTAATGGTATTTTTATTGAAAAATTAAATCCATAACATTACGAAAGGTAAATGGCGGTTTACGATTTATGACGTATTAAAAAAAACTACTTTCTAGATCTCGTTCAAACCAATTTTCGGTGGAAGTTTGCATGGTAATGTACATCATATATTTTTTTTAGTTTTATCATTCTCTCTTAGAAGTTATAGGGGGGCCGACGACAACGACGACACACACATTTAGTGTCTCTCGCGCAGACTATTCAGTTTTTTTTTATTGTTTTTTTTTCCCCCAAAATTTATTGTTTTTTTTTTCTATTTTTGGGTGAAAATCTTAATGCAGTTCACACAGACAGACGGACATGACGAATCCATAAGGGTTCCGTTTTTTTCCATTTTGCTACGGAACCCTAAAAATTGTGACAAATTGAGGACCCTTCCCATTTTGAAGTCTGTTAAAAAGATAAAGCAATCTTTCACTTAGTCTAAAGCAGCACGCACTTAAATACTCTTCCCAAACCTTCAAGATTAAGTTCTACATTTTAATTAGTTTCTTTTCGTTCTTATAATTCTTAATTTGTTTTGAAAATCGTAAAAATACTTTTCAGATCAAGATAAAAGAGCAAACTTGGAAAATACAGAGAACCTGATTATATTAAATAACAAAGCGTCTCATTTTGATTTAATCATGAACCAATTCTTCAGAATGTTAAACACAAATTGTCTCATCTGGACATTTTGGTTAAAAAAATAGGTATTTGCCTCAGCGACGAATTTCCCCAAGGAATATTTTGTTACTAAATAATGCAAGAAAATATTCTAAAGATTGCGCTAAATTACTAATATCTTACTAAGTAACATTAGATTAATAAATTAAAGACCATGTTTTGACAAACTTAGTTAGGTATGAATACCTGTATTATAATATTTATGAAAGTAGATGTAACTTATTTTATTATTTAATACTTGTTGGGAGTAAATTCAAAATCTTACTATTCTTAAAGGACAGACGAGTATTCAGTTGTGAGACCAATCACAACATGTTTATAAATCTAGGTTAGAATCGATTTCATATAATGGAACTGATATTGTTTGTGCATAGTGTATTCTTGTAGCAGACGATTCAACTCAGTTGAGACAATTTCAAGCAAACTAATGATTCGAAAATTCATGTTGGTATGGTTAAAGGTACTCCATATTAGTATGGTCAAAATCATCTCTATTAATACAATCTTCTTTGGTATCGAGTTGTAAGTACGTTTCAACAAATTATTTTTACTAAGTTCATTTAGGCAACAGATTTTTTAACTGTCTAGAAATTAAACTGACTTGTTTACATTACCTCGCCTTACTGTAAAATAATCTGTATGCAGAAAAAAAATTGTCTTGAGTCATCATCGTCATCATCATTTCAGCCATAGGACGTCCACTGCTGAACATAGGACTCCCCGAGTGACTTCCAGATTGGCCGGTTGGAAGCGGCCCGCATCCAGCTGCTTCCTGCAACCTTTACCAGGTCGTCTGTCCACCTTGTAGGTGGACGTCCTACGCTGCGCTTGCCGGTACGTGGCCTCCATTCCAGAACCTTTCTGCCCCATCGGCCGTCAGTTCTACTTGCTATGTGCCCCGCCCACTGCCACTTCAGCTTCACTTCAGCAGTTGACGTCCTATGGCTAAAATGATGATGATAATGATGAAATAAAAACCGTTGCAGATTGTCTAGGAAAATAGGACTCTTAAATTTTTACGAAAATACACAAAAATAACATTTAATTGCATCAATTTAACACTAAAATTATTAAAAACAAGAAAATTAGGACGTTCAAACTTGCTGATTACACGAGACCCAAACAAATAAACAAAAAATAGTAATGGCTGCCGCCTACGACTTCTTGAACCACCCTCTCTATTTCACACTTTTTGAAAGGACCGTCTCTTAGATTCAGAACTTCAAAACGTCGCAAAAAGCGTTAGAATAACACACGTGCAATGTAGAGAGGAGATATTGGCAGCAAAAATTCGGTTATTTTCAGTTTTTAAGTTAGAAAATTACGAAATCCAATTTGGTGGTTTTGCTAATGCAAGCGAAATAGTATTTTACATCGATATACATAATCAAGAATCACAAAAATAGCAAAATGACAGTTAGGGGTTATTACACTTCATCGTCGATATAGAAGTTTTGACTCTCGCTTAACCGAAGAACCAGTAGTATATCGTGTTAAATAAAACCAATTCTATGCTTGGGGTTTTGCGTTAAACTGTAAGCCTTCGGTGAATTTTGCCTTAATTTTTATGTTAGCCGTTAATGTCCATGTCCCATTGCTGGGCAAAGACCTTCCCCAAATTCGCCATTCATCCCAATAGTAATAAAAGTTAAGTTAAATTTTAAAACATTAAGGCGCAATCTTTGAAAAAATACTAATACTTCAGTGATTTAGTTTTGAAAATGTTTCTTTGTTTGGATTTTTTCGCGTATTTTGATTTCAAAATAAAAGACAATATAAACTAAAAAACATAAATGTATACAATAATGAATCGCAAACGTATTTCTAATATCATTATCACATACCCTATAGAGTAGAAATGTCATACGATTTGTCCGACAAAAAAATCCGGCATATTTTTACTCTGTATCTGTACTGTTTTTGTATGGGCGAGAGTTGACAGAATTTGTCATTTCATACTAAATGTAAGTGAAAAATCACTTACTAGTTTCGAAGAAAGATGGTTCGTGTTGCTGCTCTATAAGGTATGTGCTTGATGTTCACAATAGATAACCCTAAGGCACATTTAAATTAATTTTCAATCGTCAGCCTAAACCTAAATTTGACGACGATATACTTTCATAAAAAACTTTGGTTACCCTATTTTGCTGTTACCTTGCCCTTTGGTAGAATTTCTAAAATTTCCTACACTGAATAAGATATCTATATTGGTTACGTACCTAATTTTAAGGACTTGCAAGATTTCACAATACCTTGTATTTAGTAACCAGTGTCTAGGTAACTAAAATAAGGGTTTTACTACGTGTATATGAGATAAGATTGCATATTCTAGCTTAAACTTAATTACGCGAGATTAGTCAAAGTTCTGCAGTAAATTGCCTAGCAGCAGTTTGTTTCGACAAGCTCATCGAAATTAATCTGAAGTTAGTTTCACAGTTTTTATTTAAATCTCCTGGTCTCGTAAACTAAAAATGTTTTAAGTATGTTATTTAATTTAACTTATTTAAGCAAATTGACTAAATGCATGTTTTCTCAAAAGATAGAAGTGTTCGTAAAAATATTTTAATTAAAAAAAACCTATTTGCCCGCTTCATATAAAATGTAATTTAGTAGATAAAAAAGGTATAGCAGGTAATTATAATATGTTACCTAGTATGGTATTCAATTCTGAGAATTAATGAGTTGATTCGGTTTTTTGTAAAAAGATAATCGGATAGAGCCGCCGTTTAAAACGACGACGTTTGCCAAATTTTTTATTTTTTACTTTCATTAGCTGACAACAACATTATCAAAACATCTTAGTTTAATTAAATACTTGATTCATAGTGACATTCACGTTAATCTGGGAAACATTGAATAAAAAATTGAAATTGGTATACACGTGAGTGACAAAAAAGTCCGATTTAATTTAACCTGAAAACCAATTGTAAAATTTATTTTTTTGCTGTCTGGGGATTTTGTGACATATGACTTTCAAATCACTCGAATGTTTCACATCGAATATTTATGATCTTGCTGATGATAACGCAGTATTGAATGGAGCTGCGCCCTTTTGAGATATCTAGGGATTTCAAGTGGAACCTTTTATATTTATCAAGAAAACCATTACTACTGCGAATTTGTTTTTTTGTTTTTCTCCCTGGCTATGCATCAATTTATATTAGACAAGGCTTTTCCTAAGGCTTTTTCTAATTTTTTGTTTGTTAATAGAAAGGTACTATTGCGCATCAGCTTGCTATAAGCACTGTCCACCATTATGTTTGAGGTCTGATAAAAATGATCGATTAGATTGATGATTTTGACTGTAATTAAGTATTCAGGAACGTCAAAAAGCGTCAGGCTGTAATATTGACGTCAATACTAATTACGAAGCGACAGCCGGAGGGTTAAAAAAAAAACTTAATATCTAATTTAATTAAAAATTAAAATTATAAAGCAACTAGTTCCTAATACTAATCAATCCGATTGATGTTAGATACGAAGTAAGGATGATGGCGGTGGCCTGATGTCCGGCGGCTCGGTCACGTTAGCGGCACACGAGCGCTGTGTCAGCGTTTCCGTGATCTTCCAATATCTTGTGTGCTCTAGTTAGGCGACCGGGGTCAGCGGTATTTGTACTAGTAGAGTACGTAACTAGCTTGACTTTTCAATGTCCATCTATGAGTTTATTGCCTTCTGTTTATTCCCTGCATAGTTTATACAGGTCATCTGAGCTGTCACTCGAGATTAGTGTAGTTTTAAATTACATCATAAATAGTAAGTGGGGTAGCTTTATACAGGGAGGTCCAAGAAGTGACTTCCAATTTTTTTTTAATTCCTTAATCCAGGGCTATCCAAATATACCCTATATTATGTTACCTGGTTTTTCGTAGTTTTCGAGATATTATTATTTTTCTTTAATTTTAAGAATATTCGTTCTAATCAGCTTTAAAAAATGCTTTTTCCAATTTTTTATAAGTTAGGTTGGATTTTTTTTGGAGTATGATCCTTAAAAACTAAACTTAGGTACTTAGATAAAATTATCAGCTAGCTAAGACTTACAAAAGTTTACAAAAAAATTATCTTAAGTCAATAGTTTACGTTCAAGCTAGTCAGAGCTTAATTTTGAACTTTGAATTAAGAAAATTTAAAGTGGTTTCACAGTTTCCTAAATCATTCAAAAACTTTTAGAAAGCGAAAGCTTATAAAATTACAGAAAAAAACTGGTAGTAAATTTTTTAGAAACTTTTGTAAGTCTTAGGTAGCTGTGACTCTATCTAATTAAGTTTAATTTGTAAGAGTTATACTTAAAAAACACACTTAACATAATAAAAACTTGAAAATAAGTTTTTTAAAGCTGATTAGAAAGAAAATTCTAATAATTTCAGAAAAAAAATATCTCGAAAACTACAAAAAATCGGATAACATAATATATAGGGTATATTTGGATAGCCCTGGATTAATAAATTTAAAAAAAAATCGACGTCACCTTATAACCACCCTGTATATTTTATATCGCAAGCGTCTACGAAAATTTTGATTGTGTTGCCATTAGGAAAGTATTGTATATGAACAACGGAATAACACTCATAAGTAATGTTGTTTAGTTTTAAAACAAACGCTGTTTTTTATAATTAAACAATCTGAAAAACTTACGTTATTATTGGCCTTATTGATATTTATTTAATTTTAACCTTACTAATCAATAAAGTAAAGCAATCATGTATTTAACATGATTGCTTAACTTTACTTTAGAAAACAAAAACATCTCGTTTAAAGATACAATTGAGTTTATTTTCTATCAAGTTATTTATGTTTAGGACAGGGAACAACAAGTATCATGAAACTTTAATATAACTGATTCGTTCGTCATGTTTCTTGAACTCTCTTATCAATTCCAATAAAACTTTTAAATCGACAATATTTCCTACTTTTCTGGCGTGTGCGATGTGACTTGTGAGTTTTAAATTGAATGACGACTGTCAGGTGTTGAGGTTCGCGACTACAAAGCCAGCGGTGGCGGGTTCGAATCCCACAGGGGGGCAAATGTTTGTGTGATGAGCACGAGCATTTGTACCTAAGTCATGGATGTTTAGTTTATTATTATTAGTTTTGTATGGGTTTTGTTTTTCATTCATTTTGTTCTAGATGTTTTATTTAACTGTTATACATATTTGTGTTGTTATTAAATCTTACTTAACTGTCAATGTTGTGTACGCCGATAAGAATTATATGTTTAAGAAATTAGTGATACAAAATTGGTGTAACTTTATAAATACTGTACCTACGTACTGTTGGTTTACCTTTTGAAATAAATAAATAAGTATTTTAGTACGTTTATCCGTTATCTAGTAGCTATAGTACAAGCTTTGCTTAGTTTAGGGCCAGATGATATAAATACTAGTTACAATATCCGCCGAAATCCCGCCTAAGCCATAAATATATTTTTTATCTACAATGTGTATTGGCAAGCCCTAACCACCGTAAAGAATAAGTGGAGAGATTTGGGGAAGTCCATTGCCCAGCATTAGGACAGAAATGGAGATATAAAAAAGTTGTATAATATCCTATATTTCCGGGCGAGGTTAACAGTTTATTCTGAACTGGCGTTCTACCCTACATTCATTAATATTAATAAGTAAGAGTGTGTCACAAGTAGTTCTATCGAGTGAATTGTACATCTAATCAATCAACTTTGTTACTTTGAAAAAATACATCAACGTTAATTTCAATTTAAAAATTTAAAAATAAAAAATTAGAAATTAATATTACCTACTCCCAAAACAACTTTCTTGGAAATTTTAAATAATCAGATTTATAATTTGGTCATAACTTTAGGATCTTTTAATTAGATCGACATTAATTTTCAGCCAAAATTTAACTCGGTATTACTTTGCGGAAGTTAAACTTGTAATATCTTTGTAAGTAATAAAATTAATTCGTTCTTCGTTGCAGGTATAATTTTATCAAAGAAGGCACAGAAGAGTTTTGTCGTTGAATCATTGTTGTTCGTTACCTTTTAATAAAATGTGTATCTGCGTAATCGCAAGCTTTTAATAAGCATTTGATTTGCGTGCTACAAGTATTATTAAAATTTTGATTTGTTAATTTAAACATTTTAAACTTTCTTGTTGCATTTTTTAACTAACACTATGCACTAAACGGGTAACGTAAAATAAGGTATGTGTTGCATAATACCCGTTTAGTGCTTGTTAATTTAAAGTCTTAAATACATATAATTAACACTTCACGTGCCACAAAAAAAATCCTTATTGTTTTTCACTGTTTTTCTGGTCTGCCATGGGTAAGTGGAACGCGAACGCTTAAATATTCTGTTGTATTCAAGTTTTAATTCTGCACTCAACCGTTTGTATAATTATGACAAACCGTTGTTTATAATGTCATTGCATATGCAATCCAATAAGCACTATACATTTTACTAACATAGTCTTATCAGTGTCCTGTCTACTAACAAAAACGTATCTTCTGTATTTTTTATGTTGTATGTTTATATGAATTTAATTTGAAATAAATATTTGTTATTTCATAAAAAAAATGTGCACTTCGTTGTCGTTATAATAAGTACGCCAGTCCACAGCTGGGCAAAATCGTCATCCAATGCCCGCCACTGAGCCCAATTCTCGCCTATTTTTTGCTATCCCCTGCCAGCAACTTTGCGTATCGCGTCGCTCCACCTTAATAGAGGACTATGAGGGCGCCCTCTGAGTGTGGGTTCACGCAAAATGTGACTGCCCACTGCTACTTTAGCTTTTTTAACCTTTGAGTTATTTCGATTACTTCAGTTATCTGTCGGCTTAATTTATCCTGTGACTCGTTTTACGGTAGGTACAGGCTCTGCTCAGCTTAGGGCAAAGCAATTAGTTTATTTATTAGAAGAGTTTTTTATATCCCCGTAACGACGACTGACGATTTCATTTGTCTGAGGTCCATTTTCCCATGTGTTTTATTCTGGTCTAAATCCTTTCACTGAGTGTGAACAAAATAACTCACTAAAATTTAATCGTTTTTCCGACAAACGAAAAAACGTCAGGTGACAGGTTTCCTTACAGATAATGTCTTATGAATTCGCGTTGCCTGCCATATGGGGACGACCGTAAAGAATACACTTCCCTACCGCTAACAGGAGGCGTGTCGTAAGAGGTGACTAGTTCCTGTAGCACGAGACGGCGTCAGCGTGTGAAATATTTAATAAAACTGCGCTCACCAACCCGCCTGCCAAGCGTGGCGAGTATTGGCAATCCCCCCCTTTTCGGGGAGGCCTAAATTCAGCAGTCGACGTCTTGTGGGTGAAATGATGTTGATGATGATGAAATTCATGTTTCCTTGATGATCGTTACAAAATAAAAAAACGAACACTATAGGTCCTTACGATATACGATATTTTAGGGTTGACACATTTGCGCCACTTTATCTATAAACTATTGCTTTTCTTTATCATGCTTGCTAAGTGAGACTATGACGCTGAAAATACGCACTACGTTTCACTAACGGCTAGAAACACCACAGGAGATAAAACGGATCCATTAAGCATCAATAACGCGCCTATTTCTTCGCTATTACATTTAGACATATACAGTCTAATTCCATATTTTATTGTATTTCTAGTAAGGCCAAGGGCATAAAAGCTAATACCGATCGTATTATTAACATCAAACGATCCGACTACGATGGTATAAATTTGTAACTACCTGCAAGATTAAATAAAATTCAGACACCAACGACAATGGTTTTATTTCGAACAACCAACATAATAATGAAAACTAAGACTAGGATTAAAGTTAGGCACGCGCAGAACTAAAACAATAGTATTTGTACATAAGCAACTAGAATAGAAGATACTAGATAGATACTAGAATTGACTCATGATAGAAGTATTGATTTTAGTAATTGACTAAACAAAACTAAGTACTAAAACAATTAATCATTTAAAAGTTGCTAGTAACTGGGGAGGGTGGTGATCGAAATTCAAAAAGAATATTGATAGGTTGACGGCCAGAGGTTTTTCGGGTATGGTGTCCAGCGGCGAAAAAGAGGCAGACTGGTGACGCGCTGCCGTTTTATACACCTGCGCCGCCCCGGTATGACGCGCTCAGGTCGCCGGTGTTGCCATGCTGGGCAGGGTGGTCAGCGTTGGTGTAACAGCTCGGCCATCCTGCAACAGAGTGTCCACACGAAAACATTAGGAAAGCTGTTAATTACCCAAATCAACTTTCAAGTAGGTCAATCAAGTCTTCGGTGTCTAATTCACTGTCATTGTCTAATTCGCTGGCAGAGTCAGCCGCACCAAGATACGGCCTAAGAGAGTCTACAGCTACAGTTGTCTGAAAATGTTTGTACCCTCTGAAACCTTTCACACTCTGAATAATGTAGCGATCGTGATTCAGAACCTTAAATATACGATATGGCCCAGCGTAATAAGCATCCAGTTTCTTATTTACCCCAGACTCGCTACAAGCTTTAGAGTTTTTCCACAAGACCAGGTCCCCTTTCTTATAAACGCGACAAACTTTCCTTTTCTTATCAAACTGTCGTTTCATTTTCTCTTGTTTTTTCTTAATGTTACTGGAAGCCTGCTGACGCGATTGATCTATAAAAGAGTTATTTTCAACACCCTCTAAGTCTGGCAAAGTACGACTTTTATGTTTAAACATCAGATCGAAGGGGGCGTAGCCTGTGGTTTCGTGACGCATATTATTAATTCCAAAGACAACATCAGGTAACTTTTCATCCCAATTACTATCATCAGCACTGACCCTTAATCCGTCAAGTACAGTCCTATTTACCCGTTCAACTTGACCGTTCGCCCTTGGCGTGGCCACAGCAGTCAGCACATGTTTAATCTGCTTCTCAACCATGAAACTCCTAAAGTACCGACTACAAAACGCAAGACCTCTGTCCGATACAATGGTAGAAGGAAAACCAAATAAACTGAACATGTCCTTTAAAACTTTAATAGCCTCTGCCGAGCTTAACGAGCGTGTGGGTCTTGCTATCACAAACTTAGAAAAAGAATCTGTAAGCATGAGTATATACTGGTTGTTTTTCCTAGTTTTAGCAAACGGACCTAAGTGATCAATATGAACTGTGTCCATAGGGACATCTGGTTTTGGAATAGGATGTAATTTTCCTTCTATCTTGCCATAATGGCCCTTACGAAAGGCACAATCCAGACATGAATTGACATATTTTTTAATAAATTTAGTCATTTTTGGAAACCAATATTTACTCTTAATTGTCTGATCACACTTTTTTAACCCAATATGGCCTACCCCATCATGAAATTTTTGTAACAACTTCCATCTAGCACAATTTGGAACTACTAAACGTTCACCATTAAGGGTTTTTCTGTAAAGCCGTTCACCCCGAATTAAGTAATTATTAACAATGTCTGGATTGGCATTATTTTCTCTTAATTGTGAAATAATGTTTTGGAGCCTATCGTCCTGCATCTGCACTGTAAGGAACCAGTCATCGGCTGACAGCAAATTAACACCAACATCAATAGCATTTCTGCTTAAAGCGTCCACATGTCTCATTTTGTCTCCAGCTCTGTACTCTACCTCAATATCAAAATCCTGTACTTGTAACCACCACCTGGCTATCCTAGGCACCATGTCTTTCTTAATAAATGTATATCTCAATGCGGCACAGTCTGTAATTACCTTCAATCTCAACCCCATGACATAAACCCTAAATCTCTTTAAGGACTCTACGAGAGCTAATGTCTCTAGTTCATAGCTGTGATAGTTTTGCTCTTCCGAAGATGTGACTCTACTGAAATACATAATAGGTCTCAAAGCCCCGTCAGTTTGACGCTGTAATAAGATGCCTGCTATTCCCCATTTGCTTGCATCTGTATGCAGTTCGGTGGAAAGGGATCGATCATAAATGGCTAGCACCGGTTTGGATACTAATTTTGCCTTCAAAGTAATAAATGCCTCATGTTGCTTACTACCCCAATGCCATGACACATTTTTTTTTGTCAATTCTGTGAGAGGCCTAGCAATAAGTGCAAAATCCTGGATAAATTTCCTAAAGAAAGAGCAAAGCCCTATAAATTGTCTAACTTGCCTAACGTTTGAGGGCGCGGGAAAGTCTTCAACAGCCTTTATCTTGGTATCACCTGGTTTTACACCCTCTTTTGACACTTTGTGACCCAAGTAGTTTAATTCTTCTTTTAAAAATGAGCATTTTGATATGTTGAGCTTAAGGTTAGCTTCTTCTAGTGTAGACAAAAGTAATTCAATGAGTTCTAGACCCCTAGCTACACTTTCAGATGGTAACAAGATATCGTCCATGAAAGTCAATATGTGGTCTTGTCCATTATTGATTTTACCAAGCACCTTATGGATCATACGTTGGAAAACAGCTGGACTATTAGCCAAACCAAAGGGGACACGTAAGTATTCATATTGGCCATCTGGTGTAATAAAGGCTGTCTTATGAATAGAGTCAGAAGCTACTGGTATTTGATGGTAACTTTGAGAAATGTCACAACTACTAAAAATAGATTTCCCTGCCAGTTTAGAAAGTTCGTCCTCAATAAGGGGTAAAGGGTAACGGTCCTTTACAGTAATTGCATTAAGGGCTCGGTAATCTACACAAAGTCGCATGTCTCCATTGGATTTTCTAACCAAAACTACAGGGGAAGCATAATCAGAGTCTGACTCTCGGATAATACCAGCTTTAAGCAAATCCTTAACCTTATCACGTACTATTTGAAGCTCTGGTAAAGAAAGCCTGTAAGGCCTATGGTAAACCGGCTTATCTGTAGTTAACTTTATTTTCATTTCTGCCCTATCTGTGAGACCTAACTCATTAGTACCGGAGGCAAAACAAGACCTATGGCGAGACAAGATGAAATAAAATTTTTCTAAATCATCATCATTGATATTTCCTACATCAATTTCACTGAATTTAATCCCACCTATAAATTCCCCAGAAGTTATGGTTTTTACCTGCATCACATCATTAATTCCACACAACTGGCCTACTGTAGACTCAGAGCAATTCGAATTACAGCTCATCACAACCCCACCATCAGACTGCCCAGCACAACAATTCGGTACGGAGCCCAAAGAACTGCTCGGTACGAAGCCACTGCCTTTCACTATTTTAGTCTCTGTCTCTACATTAGGCCATAGCAATAAAAGGACTTGTCTCACCTTATCATTTCCCTGCTTACTCTCGAGGTCGCAGCCGTAGCCACGTACCATCACCTGCCCAGCAGCAAACTCCAATACAGTTGAACCCAGATTGAAAACCTTGATGAAGCCACATCGGCCTTCCAGAATTGTGGCTGGTATGGTGTATTCACGGCCTAGAAGGTTAAAATAGCGTGGATTAGTACAAACGGGTCCATCAATCCCTCCACTGATTATAACCTCAACAAAAGCAGCTTCGTTTGGAGACAACGTAATGTTCTTGCCACACAATACGTTGACCTTGTCGTTACAGCTATCCACCTCAATCTGATTGATCATTACCTCCTCTCTGAGAGACACTTTAACTTCGTCTCCCTTCACAATTAAAGTAACATCATCTCTGTTTAACACGGGCTGCCCTACGAGCAATTCCATGCGGCCCATGTCACAGTGTGTAATTATGGCGTCACTTCTTAAAAGTAATCCGTCAATAACAAGAGTAATGTCCACTTCACCCAAAGCAGGTATTTGTTGACCGGTAAACCCTTTTAATAACTTATTGGTCGGTTTGACGTTACAATTTAATTTTTTTGCCGCATCTAAACTGATGACATTACTTTGGGCGCCCGTGTCAATGTAAGCTGTCATCGCGATGTCATTTACAGTTACGTTCTTAAAGTACGCGTCACTTAAATTCTGTACAATTTTAATATCCTTAACGTGATTATTGGATGTCTGGTCATTCGAATTCGCAGTAAACCGACAGAATCGCGCTATATGGCCCGATTTTCCACACAAATTGCAAAGTCTAGTATCGGGGTTTGAACAGTTTTTAACTGTATGCCCATCTTTGCCACACCGATAACACTTGAAAGAAACGTTCGGAACGTTTCCGTTAATTCCGGAAGTAGAGGGTATCTGTGTACGTTCAATCGGTCTTATAAAAGGGACATTGAAGGTAGGTCGTCTACGTTCGTCTGTTTCTCGATTTTTATTTTGCATACTCTGATAAGTCTCTAACGAAGACAAAAATTCACAATACAGATCCTCAGGATGTAAACTTTTAATAGCTTTTGCGCTTGCTTGTAGCTCAATTGGGAGACCGCGTATTATGCAAGAGACAGCTGAAATATCATCTAATTTACATCTGTGACACATTGCTAATTTATCATAAAAGTATTTGCTCATGGGTTCTTTAGGGTCTTTCTTTCTAGAAGCTAATTCTTCGAGCATCTCTGAAAACTCGAATGACCTTGGAAATGTTCGACATAAAAGATCTTGCCATTGCTCCCAATTATGATCATAGTTTTCCAAACGATTATACCACTTCCGAGCAGATCCATCAAGACGGGCTTGCATGTAATAAGCTCTTTTAGCATCATCCCAGCCATAGATTTCTCCCAATTGATTAATCTTCTTTAACCACACGCGAACATTATTCTCCCGGTCATCGGGGTCAAACAATGGAATAATGGCATCACCTTTTAAACTGTCCAGCTTAGGGCCTTTCTTACTATCAAAATATTGATCGACCATACCTTGAAGCTTCTTCGTTACCATTCTCTCGAACATCGCCTGCTGCTGTCCATCGGTAGATTCCGGTGGGTGCGAGTCGTCATCTGCAGCATCTTGCATTAGCCTAGTCCTTCCACGTTTTGCTGCTGCTTGCTCTCCATCGCTTCTCGAATCTTCGTCTTCACTGTCACTAGTCTCATCACGTCTAACGTATCGTCTTTTCATCTTGTATCCCACTTCTGAAACTGTAACTACCTGCAAGATTAAATAAAATTCAGACACCAACGACAATGGTTTTATTTCGAACAACCAACATAATAATGAAAACTAAGACTAGGATTAAAGTTAGGCACGCGCAGAACTAAAACAATAGTATTTGTACATAAGCAACAGTTGAAACTTAACAAAGTCTAGACATCTCTTAAGAATTGACTCATGATAGAAGTATTGATTTTAGTAATTGACTAAACAAAACTAAGTACTAAAACAATTAATCATTTAAAAGTTGCTAGTAACTGGGGAGGGTGGTGATCGAAATTCAAAAAGAATATTGATAGGTTGACGGCCAGAGGTTTTTCGGGTATGGTGTCCAGCGGCGAAAAAGAGGCAGACTGGTGACGCGCTGCCGTTTTATACACCTGCGCCGCCCCGGTATGACGCGCTCAGGTCGCCGGTGTTGCCATGCTGGGCAGGGTGGTCAGCGTTGGTGTAACAAATTGATCGTATCGTTATATGAATGACACATAGGTACTTACAAAGTTCTAAATCGATGCAAAAATAAGAAGTAGATTAAAAATGACATCAAAGCATTACGTAGCTAGTTAGTTAGGACAGTTAGACAAGTGAATCTATATGATTGTATATAAAACAAAGTCGGGTTAGTTAGTTACACTATTTATAAGTCGAGAACGGCGGGACTTCGTCTTCGCCCCGAATAGCAGAATAAACATGGGAAAAATTCTCAAAAAAAAAGAATTAAGAGAAGATACGAGGTTCGCCAGGGCAGCTAGTCTTATATAAAAAAAATATAAAAATAAAAAACTTTAATTCTTGTAATTTTTCTGCCTGTACGTTTTTGCTTTTCTTACAGAACAGATAAAGGTGTCAAGTTGAAATAATTATCAAATACTTCTTCAGCTTCTAATTTAACACAATCAACAAAAGATAAGGCCATCACATATACCTACAAAAATCAAACGAAAACAATGCATTAAAAAAACTCATGTTATTTATGCACAAAATATTCTTTAACAATTCGAGATTGTTAACGGTTGTCGTAAAATTTGTATTTCGTGAAATTTCTTTGTTGGTCGTTTCTTTTGATAAATCAAATATATTGTGAGGGTTCTGTGTTTTGGTCCACTACGAAACCCTAGAAAGTACTTTCAATAAAGTATAATACGCATCGTTTTATTAAATACAAACTTTATTCTATTGACAAATTATGTTTGCCGGATTTAATGTCCTTAAGCATTTTCTACTGGTCAACCCTAAAGTAGTAGTTCTCCACATAAAGAGCTCTATTCAACATCGCTGTAATATCAGCCAAAAATGTACCAAAGTACTATAGAAATGGACAAGTACCCACGCTTGTTTAAAATTCAAACGATTTTCATCAAATTTCGGCCCTTACCCAACCACAGAAGTTAAGACTTGAGTTTGTCTTTCAGTCGGTCTCGAGATTGTAATTTAGAAACTTCGTATGCCTGGGGTTTTTTTCCGAAAACTTTGCAGTATTGTTCAGAAATATTCGCATAAGCATTTAATATGAGACAGTTTGGAACTCTGCAAGTTAAGATTTTGTCAAAGTTTACTTTTGTGCGGTTGACAAAATTACCTTTGCGACTCTATTTATAAGAGGTAGGATTCCGCAAATTCTTTTTGGTAATTATTTTCAAAATTATATAGAATCAAAATTTAATTTAATTAACACACTGAATGCCATGGTGGTTACCATTGATCCTTAAACAAAATATTTTCTCTATAGAAAATATTTAGTTTAAACACTATTGTTTAGTTTCTAAACTAAACATAGAATCGATTTGTTACCAGTATTTAAGATTTAATCTTGATTTGGTTTGTTCTGTTTGTGCCATGTCCTAAATCATAAAATACAATACAATTCATCAAATTGTGTTTAGCATAATCGTGCTAGCTTCAAAATAGAAATAATACTACAGTATGTTGATGACTAGTTGTTGATAGTTGATGTTCGTATTGCGTGCACATTGTCTGCTGGACGTTACTTAACCTAACTTGAACTATAAACATAATCAGTCAAAGATTTTTTTGGTATTTTTATCACTATAACAACTTTTCTGTCAAGAGTGAACAAGACAAATGTTTATATAATAAACAATCACACTACATACTTATATTATAACAGCACCAAACCAAGCAAAGATTGTACTACAGTGACTTAATAATGAATAATACATACTGAAATAAATTTCAATTTGTTCCTTGCGGGATTCGAACCTGTAGTCTGGAGTGGATACCGCTAGACTTCCAATGAAGTGTCATCTGCCTGTCTATCCGTATACAGGGTTACATGTATGCATATACATACATACATGTAACCCTGTATTGGCCTATTGGCACCCCTTTGTATACACAAAGGGGTACCAAATTTTTAAAAAATAAGATCTATGGAACGATAAGAAGGGTCTTAATCGTTACTATTTTTAATAATCGTGTTACGAAAAAAAAATTACTTTAAAATATCCGAAAATAAAGTCAATAGAGAGATGACGAAAGCCGCGCGGTCATTCATCAGAGGCGTAGGTACGGCGAGCCTAGAAGGACCTTACGCAGTGCACATACGGTGCAATTACCTTAATAAGGACATTACGAAACTATAATGTAGTTTCGTAATGTCCGTCTGTCTGTCCGCGGCTTACCTCAGAGACTCTTAAGGAAATTTGTAATTTCGCAGTGGTAATATATATATATGTCGTGGCCAGATCATAAAATTGATCATTTCATGATTTGACCGATCATTTCATAAAATGGTGTTATTTCATTATATAAAATAGAACACGCTGCCTACATCATGATGTGGTCTGACCAGATTAATGAATACTCTGCGTTTGTCGATATAAACAGCTAAACGCACGAATACTTCATGAAATGGTCAAACATTAGTGATCATATCGTAAAATCGTTACATTACCCACCGGTAGAGACGCTAATGCTGCTTTGTTTTTGTGATGAGTAATGGCAGCGTGCAAATATTTTATTCTAAAAGTGAATAATGATGTGTAAATTGAAGGTGAAAGTGCAGTGAAATATCGTTACGACACCAAGCTAGGCGACTTTTATGAAAGTCACTCAAAAAACGAGCGCAACATAAAAAAATCAAGTATTTCGGAACCTAATTTGAGAGGTTAGTTAGGTTATTTAGCTATTCAAGTGTTCTATTTAGTAGTGTTGCTTAGAAATAATAACCTTAAAAAATGTTCAATTTATTTATCGACCAAGATTACAAATATTAAACAAATTCACGTAACTTGTAACCATATTTTTATTTAAATCATATGGCCGGATGGTGGATTGACATTTCATTGAATGTTGACGTTTGAACGATATGTTCAGTTTTAGTTGACCATATCATGAAATACTACCATTTTATAAAATGATCGGTCACATCATGAATTGGTCAATTTTACGATCTGGCTACGACATATATATATGTATTCTGCGAAATTACAACGTTCTATTCTGTACGTTTACAGGAGGTACTTCCGTTCTTACACATATTTTTTTCTCGTTAATTCCATTAATTAGGGTGACGTTGGATAGGCCTTTTAAAAATATTTTGAGCGAACATCATTTTTCGAATCAGTGATCCGCGTGCGTAATATTAGGCTTTTAAGTGCAATTTTGGTCAAGCCCGTTGAAAGTGCTGACAATATGTGTACCTGGGATAAGTCATCCAGTTGGGTAGGTCCAATTTTGAGACGGAGGTCAATCGTCGAATCTAACTTGGGTGGGCAGCATTAGGGAAAATATACAACGTCTCCTCGTACAAAATACCTTGATACCTAAAGATTAAAGTCAAACAGTGATGACATATGAAACTGAAACATGGTCTCTCACTATGGGTCTCATAAGAAAGTCCAAGGATGCACAGCATCTATGGAAAGGGCTACGCTCGGTGTTTCTTTGCAAGATCAAGAGAAGAAAATCCGTAAATATACAAAAGTCGCTGAGAAAGCCCGACGGATAAGCGACGACGGGCACTGCCGGCCGATGGGGCATAAAGGTTCTAGAACGGAGGTCACGTACGGCAAGCGCAGCGTAGGTTAGTTAGTTAGTTTAGCTGGGCTTTCTCCGCACTTAGCCTCTTGATTGGGCCATTGTGCGTGTTGCTTAGTCTTTCTTACTCCAACCATCCTAGGTCATCCCAGAAGGTCAGCAACCTTTTCAGATTGCTGCAGGCTTCCGGGAGCGATCCTGGTGATTGGAGGATCCGTGCCCGTTGATCTGCCACGCTTCTGCATTCCAATAGCACGTGCTGTGGCGTTTCTTCTGCCTCCATGCATCCTCTGCATGTGGGGCTGTCTGTCACACCTATGTTAAACAGGTGTTTATTAAGAGGACAGTGGCCGGTTATAATACCTATAACCTTGCGAATTTTGTCCCTTGCTAGTCTGATGAGGTGGCGGGCAAATTTATTTGATGCTACCGGAACCGCATTTTTCGTTTGCCTGCATCCTTCACTGTTTCTCCATTCATTTAGATGTGTTTCTTTGGTTCTTGCGCGCAACCATGATTTTATTTGGGCCTGAGGTATGGGAAGTAGTGGTTCCGGTCCGTGCACAATTGCCTTCGATCCTCTTTTGGCCAGCTCGTCTGCTGCGTCATTGCCTAGAGAGTTGCTGTGTCCTTTAATCCATTGCAGGGTTACTCTGTTCGTGTTCGCAATAGATTGGAATGCGTTGTGACATTCCAGTATAAGGACAGAGGTTATGATATTGTTTTTTAAAGCTTGAAGCACGGATGCACTGTCTGAGATAATTTTTATATTATGCTCTCGGACGTCTCTGGCTGCTACTGCCTGTGCTGCTTTGGTGATGCCAATACATTCTGCTTGGAAGATTGTGTTCAGCTTATCTAGGGTGGTTGATATTTTTATATTTAAGTCATTCGAGAAGACACCGGCTCCAGTACCATGTGCAGTTTTGGAGCCGTCTGTGTATATCCTAACTTCGTTGATGCCAGAGCTATCTTTTGCTTCTTCCGTCAGTTGGATGTTGTATCTTCGATCGAAAATGTGATGACACGGTATTCTGTCCATAGGCGCCTCAAGAAGTGGTATCTCCTGTAGGATCGCCTGCAGAACTTTTGAGTGTGTTGTTTCTGTGTTTTGTTTCCATAGTCCGTTTGCTCTTAGTCTTAAGGCGGTTGCTTGTGCTTCCTCTTGTATGACAAAATCTAAGGGTCTTAGGTTCAAGAGGAGCTCGAGCGCGGCTGATGGAGTGGTTCTCATACATCCAGTGGTTGCTACACACGCTAGTCGTTGTAGACTTTGGAGTTTTGATTTCACCGTGATCAGTTGTGTTCTGGGCCACCACACAACTGATCCGTAAGTTAGAGACGGTCTGATAACTGATGTATATAGCCAAAGTGTAATTTTTGGATTAAGACCCCAAGTTTTACCAACTAGTCTTCTACATTGACAAAAAGCTATACAGGCCTTCTTTATTTTGGCTTCTATGTGACTCGCCCAGTTCAGTTTATTATCGAGGATGACGCCCAGATATTTCACTTGATTTGATAGCGAGAGTTTGGTATTAAATAATTTTGGTAGTTGTAGTTCTGGTAACTTCCTTTTGTTGGTGAAAAGGATTAGTTCTGTCTTTTTCGGATTTACTGACAGTTGATGCTCGTCACACCATTTTTCTACAATCTGAAGGGCTGAACGCATTATTGCGCAGAGCATATTTTCAGCATTTCCATTTATCAGTATTGCTAGGTCATCTGCATAACCAATAGTAGTGTACCCTCTTTCATTTAGTTTGCATAGGAGGCTGTCCACTACTATGTTCCATAAGAGTGGTGAGAGGACTCCTCCTTGCGGGCATCCTCTTACTACCTTTGCTCTTGTGGTAGTATTCACCACTATCTGGACCGCCCTTTTGCTGACAAGCTCTGTGATCCAGTACTTGATGACTGGTTCAACTTTGGATTTTTGCAGGGCGTGGTTGATGCTGTTGTGCATGGTTTTGTCAAATGCCCCTTCTATGTCTATGAAGGCCGCAAGTGTTGAGGCTTTGTTAGTGATAGCCGATTCTATTTTGTGCACCACCATGTGTAGTGCTGACTCTGTTGATCTGCCTTTTCTGTATGCATGTTGCTGGGGATGTAGTGGTTTGCTTTTTAGAGCTCCATCCCTTAGGTATCGATCTACTAGTCTTTCCAGCGTTTTGAGAAGGAATGATGTTAGACTAATGGGCCTGAAAGATTTGGCGTGTGTATAGTCCTCCTTGCCCGGTTTCGGTAGGAAGACTACCTTCGCTTCCCTCCACGATTTGGGTATGTATTTGAAAGCTATACAGGCCCTGTAGATTGGTAGTAGATATTTTATTACCTGATTGGATTGCCATTGTAGTAGTGCTGGGAATATCCCATCTAGCCCTGCAGATTTGAACGGTTTGAAGCTTTTTAGGGCCCATTCCATTCTTTTTGCAGTTACTACCTTGTTTGCGACTTCCCATTCTTGGGTTGTCGGTATGCTGTGCTGCTCGTCTGGCCACTCGGAGTCTGACGTGATTTGACATCCGGGGAAGTGTGTTTCCAGTAACACTGCACTGGTCTCTTCGTCCGTGTTTGTATAAGTGCCGTCTTCCTTCTTAAGTGAGCCCAAGAGTTTGAGATCGCCTTTTGACAGGATTTTTGTTATTCTTGCGGCTTGGTTGGTTGAGTTTATGGTACTACAAAACTTATGCCAGGCCTCCGTTCTCCGGAATCTAATCCGCTTCTTGTAGTACTTTTGTGCTGTTTTGTATTTCTTCCAGTCCTCAGTGGACCTGGTGTTTTTTGCTCGGTTAAAAAGTGTCCTGAGTCCCTTGCGTAGCCGTTCAAGTTCTGGCCCCCACCAGGTCCTTTTTTCCAGGCCTTTGGGTATTACAACAGGACATGCCAGTTCATAACTATCTGTAAGAGTTGTAGTTAGGAATTGTATGTTTGATTCTATGTTGTTAGTACTAAGTATTACGTCGGTTGGTTCCGTGTCACCTAGTGCTTTGGTTAGTAGATTTGTGTACCTTGTTATATCCGTTTTGCGGGGGTTACGATATGGGACAGGGTTTGTTTGCTTGTATTGTATTTGAAAACACACGCGGCGATGGTCTGCAAAGGATGGCTCGTTCGACACATGCCATCCTTCAATGAGGTTGGTCGCCGCGTGTGTTGCCATGGTAATGTCTATAATAGTTTGATACCTTGAGCTTACGAATGTAGGTTCCGTACCTCTGTTCATAATGTTCAGGTTTGCTTGGTATAAGTATTCGGCTAGTGACTCACCCCTATATAGCCCCCCCCCCCCTTTTGTTTGTGTCCTTACTTCCCCATAGCGGGTGATGCGCGTTGCAGTCTGCGGAGATGATCAGATCCCAGTCGTGTGCTTCGCAGTGTTGCACCAGTTCGGCTAGTTCTCTTGGAGGAGTTTCGCCATCGCTGGGCATATACGCTGAAGCTAACACTAGGACGGTTTGTTGTTCTGTAAGTATTTTCACTGCTGTGAGGTCTCTAGAACAGAATTGGTTAAGCAAAGTAGTTGTTATGTTTTTGGGCATAAATATGCAGGTTCTCGGTTTTTCAACCGAGGTGTCCAGCAGCAACTTACCACCGATGTTGTTTAGACCGCAGACCCTGTTGTTTCTGATCCAGGGTTCTTGTATCATGGCGACGGTCTTGTTGTCTTCCTCCAGCACTCTGCGAAGAGTGGCCGCCGCTATTTGTTTGTGCTGGAGGTTGGTTTGAATGACATTGAGGGAGCTAGGGACTACGCAGGACGTCATCTTCGTCGCTAGTGCTACCCTCAATGTGCAGGGGCGAGTTCATGTCCATCTCGCTCGTACCCGGTTGGGGAGCTGAGGTGGATGGCCCTGGAGTCGAGGTTTCCTTCCCAGTGGCCTCACTTACCGCTGCTGGTTGATTTCCGGCCGTTGTCGTCTCTTCTGGGGAGAAGAAACGGATATACCCACTTCCGGACATGTGGGCTACCCGGCGGTCTCTCTCCAGGATGGTTTGCTTGTAGCTCGCAGCGTAGGTAGTAGTAGTAGATGGACAGGCGACCTGGTCAAGGTTGCAAGAAGCCGCTGGATGCAGGCCGCTTCTAACCAGTCAATCATTGGGGAAGGCCTATGTTCAGCAGTCAACGTCCTACTGCTGAAATGATGATGATGGTGATGAGTATATCCATATGATATAACGAAGTTAGAAGAAAAAGTATCACAGCTAAGTAGGCTTTACAAATTAACAAGTTAACTTATAAAATGCTCTTGGAGAAGAAATTAAAAATACCGCATATTGTGTCGGGCAACTACGGAACCCTACATTTCCCGTAGCCCGAGATGCACTTGACCGGTTTTACATGACTGGTTAAGGGTTTAAATTTGTTTTTTGTATTAAAAATTGTCTCTCAATAAGTATTAATTATTCGTATAATTAAAGTGCTGACAAGTCGGTGACTTGGCGAAGCCGGCAAAGCAGAAGGTAATAAAAAAAATAAACAGACTTCAAAAAACTAAAAAGTTAAGAATAATATTAGCTTAAAGTAAATGATCAGTAACTTCTGTAGTCGGTGCAAACGAAAACATTCAAACTCTCATCAGCTGATCGCTCAAGATACATGAAAACAAAAAAAAGTACCCAACGAATTGAGAGAAACTTAAAAAACCATCGTATCAAATAAATCACATTCCAAAAAAAAAAACAACTAGATTTCATCGATTGGTAAAAACGTTCTTAGACCTTGTCAAAATCCGAAACTTACAAAAGCTCTTTTTTGTATTTGGAGTGAGATTTGGACATGCATCTTAGTGAGTATTAGAGTGTTTCGTTGCTTTCACAGGGGTAACATGAAAGCTTTGGCGATAGTGTTTTGCTAATACTCTAAGCCTTATAGAAAAGCTACGCTGACCGCAGGGAACACCTAACTCTTGTAGGTATTAAACCCGCTACGAATCTTAGCACTGCAGTTTAGTGAACTCTTGCGTCATATTAAAGCTTACTTTACAATCCTATTGAGTTATCGTTTTCGTTTGATTGATTAGTTTTGTTTTCCTAAAAATCAAACAAAGTGTTAATATAGTTGAAGCTAAAAGGCATTGAATACTTTTTGGCTTAC
The DNA here is from genome assembly GCA_963576865.1 of Anania hortulata. Taxonomy (NCBI): domain Eukaryota; kingdom Metazoa; phylum Arthropoda; class Insecta; order Lepidoptera; family Crambidae; genus Anania; species Anania hortulata. Next base: position 9,387,625 of record OY756406.1, read on the forward strand.
CTAAAGTTGCAAGTATCTGAAATTTCGTTCTGTATGAAACATACGCCAATCGACAGAGAAAATAATTTTACAACAAATTATCTTTGTCAAAATGTTGTAAATGATATACTTTCAGTTTGAATGTGTCATATTTATTTATTTTTATTTATATATTCAAACTAAAATTCGGAACTAAGTATAATTATCATTTACGACATTTTTTCAAAATGTATTTGTTGTTTGTAAAGAGAAAATATTCTCTGACGATTAACGTTTGTTTTGTAGGTGTACACAAAGATAACTTAGTTTTAGGTACTTTAGATATGCCAGGCTCAATACAAAAAAAATCCAAAGTATTTTTAGTATTAATCCACAGTACATAGAAATCTAACAATATTATTATTAAAAAAAAGTGCAACAAAAGTCATAAATTAAACGGCACGATTGAACGGTAAAGGCCTACAATACCGCCCGCATAGTTCAATATCCTTATTTTTGCATAATGTATGATAAGACAAGTTATCCGTACTGGAATTTGAGTCCAGGGGTTGAGTGATGAGCCAGTATTTTCATTATTAGGTACACTTCCGAGGTCGTCGTAAGTTACGACGGATTTTTAAAATATTTACTTGTACACTTGACTCGGTTATAAATCACACCCTTGAATTTGACTGTTACTTTTATTAACAACCTGTATGCCGACAAAAAATGGGAGTCGAATGTTTCCGAATTCATACAACTCTTAACGCAATTAAGACAACGGTAAAAAATATTTTTCATCAAGCTCGCTTGATCATTAATCATATTCTACTATCTTCAAATTGAATCAAATTTGTTAAGAAGAGAAAATTATAAAAAACATCGCAAATCATAACTCCCGTAATGAGAACATAGCAAGGAGTTAAATTGTATTGTAGTTGGTTACGATGCGGTCAACACAAGTTAATAGTTAATTAACAAAAGGTCACATAATAGATATGGTAACATTCAGGCGATTGCAATTTGCTACACAATCAACAGCAAATCGGGGTGTGTGAGAGAATAAATTGCGTATCGCCTCCTATTTGTAAGTCTTGGGTTGGAGTGACCATACTTCGAGATCTACAAAGTTACTTTATTATTACTGTTCAAGATCACCACCAGGAACAAGATTTCAATGTAAGTAATTATATATGATTACTTGGTTTCGACAACAGATGGCGCTGTGCTCTGTTAGTTCGCGGTATAGGTTGATTTTTTTAAAACTATACTCGTATACCCTTTGTGAATGACTGATCGGGCAGGTACTCGCAACTATTGCTTAAACACCTCAGCTTAATAAATGACTATTTAACAAATAGCTTATTTATTTGCATAACACCTTACTAGCGTGTACTATTATCTTTAATTACCTTTAATAAAATATCGTACCTAGTAATTCATTCTCAATAACACAGAGAAAATTCAATTTATCCTCATGAATTAATACTGTTAATCTTGACTTTTATTAAGTATACTATTAATAATTAAAAACGCTGACTTACTAGATGACTAATTTACAACGCCATAATGAACAGCAACATGTTGAATAATAACTACCTACATTACCATATTAATTTATAATAATATTATAATAAAGAGCCGATATAAACCTTGTGCACCTCCCGAATATAAATGAGAAGAAACAGTTTTGTTTCAATTTGTCTGTTAAGCTAGGTCTATACTGGTGAATCATGAAATATTAACGTCATGCATGAGTGACCGTGGATGAATACCGACGTGATCTCTTTGGTTCTTTCAAACTCGAAAGGATGACGTGTTTTGTTTTCTTTTTTAGGCGCGAAAATTGACGGTTGCGTATTTTTATCATTCTCAGCTCAATAAATAGGATTGACACCAAACAGGCTCGGAAATAAATTGAATTTGGTTTGTAAACATCGCCTGTAGATGACTAAGTATATTTCGTCGTTGTCGACTTAGCTTTATATAAACTGTGAATACTATTACGCGTTAATAGCGTATCGAAGTGTAAGTCAATAGGTACATTCCTTTTCAGTTAATCATTATAATGTGTGTGTTTATAAACAAGTAGGCATGGTCAATAAATGAAACAGGTGTTGAAGGTGTTGTTATTATTTTTTAAGTAGCGCGTAGTAAGAATAGCCAGTAAATGAAATTAAGTTGCCAACAATGAACTTAATTATATTAATAGACTTCATTTAGGTTTGGTAAAATCACTTGATCAAAGCCTATGTAAAAAGACCTTCGCTTACCGTAGGATACAAAGGGCTTACGTCTATACTAATATTATAAAGCTGAATAGTTTGTTTGTTTGGTTGAACGCGCTAATCTTAGGAACTACGAGTTCGAATAGAAAAAATATTTTTGTTTTGGGTAGTCAATTTATCAAGGGAGGTTTAAGGCTAATATTATATCACGCTGCAACTAATAGGAGTGGAGTATCAATGAAAAATATTGCAAAATCGGGCATTTAATGTATAACGGATTTGTTCTCCTTTCAAAGTTCTAAAAAAAGTCTGTGACAGTATATATTTATCTTTTCGGGTTGATCTACTTTCACCTTTTTATGGTTATCAAATTAATTGTTCTAAAATAATGCATCGGTGCTAGCGTCGCTTTTAATTTTACTTTTAGAGCGAGGCATTAATGTGGTTAATTGTATTGTTTTGAGCTATGAAGTGACATGGGTCGTTGATAAAGACTCTAAATGACACATCAAAGTTCACGTAGGCGCAGCCACGGGCTAAATCTAGGATAATATACAATATTAGTAAAATATACAAAAGTACAAGGACGGATTTCCCAAAAGAATTAATAATTCTGCTAGTTTATCTGCGGGTAGTAACTGTTTTACTAAGTTTCTAAGGTAAACAGCTTTGCTACGTTCCGGAGAAGGGCCAAGCAATCATTGACACCGAAGCTTATCATGTCTCAGGGTAGGATGCGGAGCGTCAATTTCTGAGCTTGTATTTTCAGCTGCATAAACTTGCTATTGTTAGTCCTTAACCAACTTTGTCTCTCATTAGACGATTAAAATTTTGTAAAGAACAATCTCTTTAGAAGAATATCCACAAAAATTTGGCACATGCTCAAAAACCAATGAGAATGCATAATTTTGCAGAACAAAAGACCATATTTTTACCAAGTTTAAAAACCGTTAGGCTGCTAAAAAATTTTCTCAAAAACTAAATTATTTGACTTTAATTTCTAAAGACTATTTACCTTTTTTGCCATTTTAATTGCCATCTTCATAATCGTACAACACCTTGTACACACACCTGTAGTGGTTGGAGATTAAAAATATTTTGTCAGCCCAGTTAGTTAGGGAAGCAAATTAACTTTTTTTTTAAACCGGAAAAGTGCGCGTCGGGCTCGCCATATATAGTTACCACATATATATAGTTCAGGAATCGAATCTCGCAGTTTAATTCCAAATGTATAGTTTTCAGATTTCCCTGTACTTGTAGTTAGTAGTTCAACGAAAAAATTCCAAAAAAAAAAATATTACCTTCCGAGTGTCGACATACGTTTCTTTTGCGGCATTAACGGTCATTTCTTTTTAACGTTACTTTAAAAGATTTTTTTTTTACAGCTTCAAGGGATTGTTGACCTGAGTACTTACATGGTTCTAATTTTAACTCGACCACGCGTTCCGAGAAAAAAGGTCTTGAAAGACAGACAGGATGACAGAATACGGACAACAAATCGTAATCCTATAATTTCCTTGTGTGTGATCTTATAAGATCCTTTAATTTTTTTTGAGTTATGAAACTAAAAAAAAGTATATTTTCGAATATTATTCATTCGGAATCGTTTTTAAATATCATTGTTTTCCCGGCATATTATCAATAAACCGTGCGATTCTGTAAACATTACCCTACCGCCCTCACTTCGACACTGAAATCACTTATCGACGACTAATGTGAACCCACTTCACAACACAAACAAAGGCTAAGTTCATTTGTACCGCTTAGGTGACTGTCGGAGCGAGTATTCCTGTGTGTTTTTTACAGTATCATCCTGTCGATTCTGCTAAAATGACGATTTAAATGTCTTAAAATTCATATCAAAACGACTGTTTGTCACATGTAAAGTTCATTTGTATTTTTGAGATGGACCAACATATGGGTTGGTAACGCATACTACTTTTAAAAACTTTGTGTTTTTACATTGAGACTTTTAAGATTTATCACATAGACGTTGGATCTACATAGGTTAACACTAAATCATTTTGCCTAAAATAATAAAGATATATATTAATTAGTAATATGGTCCTCAGATTCGTTGAATAAATATTTATGAACTTTTTACGATCAAATCTCAGATTTTATGATTTATTTTTACCATTTTTATGTTAATGACGACATTAGGCTCCCATTTTATGACACTAATAAAGCTGTGAATAATTACAACAATCTTCTGATTGGTTAACACATCCAAAAACTGATTTCCTGTTAAATCGTAGTATTTTTTCATACTTTGGCAAACTACTTAGCTTAAATTGTAGTACAAGCTACACACTGTTGTTAGTGCACTTATAAACAGTGTTGGTATTATTGAAAGCCTAAAATAAAAAATAAATTTGACGACCTCCGTAGCCGAGAGGCGAGCATACCGGACTTGGTGTCGCTATCTCTGAGGTTCCGGGTTCGAATCCCGGTTCTATATTGTCTCGGGTCTGGGTGTTGTGGTACCGTCGTTGTTTCTGATTTCTGTAACACAAGTGCTTTGGCTATTTACCACAGGATCAGAGGAATGTATGTGATGTTGTCCAATATTTAAAAAAAAAAAAAAAAAAAAAAAAAACCTACAATGTTTATTGGCATTACCAAGTTTCATATCTCAAACTAATAGTGAAATGTGTCTTCTTTTAATATTAAATCAAGTTTGTGCCAGGAGACATCGCTCTTCCTTAAAAAGATGGTAGGTACAGGCAGGGGGGTGTCACACCGCAGTTTAGGTATATAAAAATATGAGTCTCTCATATTTTATCAATTATAAAATAATTTTTATTACGTTTAATCTTCTTATTTTATTTGTAGCTCTTTCTCGGTGGACTGAGAACCTTAATCAAGGTTACGGGAAGCCGCAGGATACAAACGCCGCTTACATGAAGACATGTGAAACCTATGTCCAGCCGTGGGCTTCCGAAGGCTGATGGTTATTATGATTATTTTTATTTGCTTACATGTATTTTTTACTTCATCATCATCATCATTTTAGCAATAGGACGTCCACCTGTACCGTGTGGGGACGGCCTTAAAGATACACTTCCCCACTACCAACAGGAGGCGCGTCGTAAGAGGCGACTAATTCCTGTAGCACTAGACGGGCAGCAGCGACTTCGTGCGAAATCTTATAAAAAAAACTGCGCTCGCTAACCCGCCTGCCAAGCGTGGCGAGTATCGGCAATCCCCCCCGGTGATAAGTCATTGGGGATGGGGATTAAGTCACATGTTATGGCTGAAACGATAGGTCCACTGTTGAACATAGGCCGCCTCTAATAACTTCCAGATTGGCCGGTTCCAAGCGGCCTGCATCCAGCGGTTTTCCGCAACCTTTACCAGGTCGTCTTTTGTTTAGTCTTCTTAATCTTATGTTTCTACTTGTTATTAAATCTAATGCAATTTATGTCACAGACAAAGTAAATATATTATGTAAAAGACGTGTCACTATGACACGTCTTTTACATATATTTATAGCGAAAACATAGCTAAAGAGACCTGGGAGAGACCTAAGCTAGCAATTAGAGATGGCTATTAATATCATTATTTTTGGGTTTTTGATTAAAACTGTAAAAAATAATATCGTTGGTTCCGTACTTCAAAGGAAAAAAGGAAACCCTTATAGGTTCACTTTGTTGTCCGTCTGTCTGTCTGTCTAGACCCTTTATCTTGGGAACTCGTAGAGGTATTAAGTCTAAATTAAAACCATAATTATACTCAAATCAAGAGTCCCTTGAAGATGTAAAAAAAAACTTATAAATTAATATTTAAAAAAGATACAGCCGTCTATGCCGCAAAACGTATATTTCGACTCTTTAGAGTTGTAAATTGACGGTCATATGCTATAAGCGTCCGTCATTAATGATAAATGCTCGGTCACATTGGACATTTATTGTCACGATGGTCACATATTTTTTTAGTATAAACTAAAAAAAAGAACAATTCCTCTAAAGTAAGTCTTCAATGTTATGTATTTGACAATAAAAACATACAATAAAACATGTAATTTGATCTGTATTGAACAAAAACAAAAACTTGCGCGTGACGCTTTTTATCTTGTTCGTGCAGAAAGATAAATTAATTTTGGAAATTTCATTTCGTTATAGATCATCACTACTAAAGCCTGTCTTTCTTATAATAATGCACTTATTTGTGACCAAATTTTTTTTTCATAGTTTGTCAATAGAATTGATTGTGACATTAGTGACAATAAATGTCCAAAATGTCCGGTCACATTGAGAAAATGTCTAATTTGCTCGGTCATATTGGTCAGACATTTATAACGTGACGGACACTTTACAACTCTGGACTCTCAACAGAATCAAAATGATTAGGAACTTACCATTGGCCTAACCCTTAGAAATTTGGAAAGTAATATCGTCATAGACCACAAGTAAAGGGAAAACTGAACGGAACCTACAATTTGAAGGGAACCCATGGCAAAGGCGCCGGGAAATAATATTTGTTTAACAGACTATTTATAATTACAAAGCGAATAAGACTTCCAAAATTTTTCAGAATAAAAGACGCATATTCAATTATTCAAGAGTAATCATCTAATTTGGTACAGTAGGTTCCTTCGATAGAACACAGTAACATAAGCACGAAACCAAATTAATCGTGTGTCTTGTCCATGCCTGGCCTCTGCTGTAGCAATAAGCATTGTCAAGGCAATATAGAGTTCCGTGCAGATAACAATATTACAGTATTCGGCATTTCGTCATTAATTAACCCTTTCACTGCGGGTGGCAACTATTGTTGGTTTTGGAAAGTCACCTCTGAATACGGCCGGCATCTATTGTTGATTTCACAAAGACTTTTTATCCTATCGCTACTCGTGATATACTAATGTACTCGTGATATACTTTTTCATCAGTTCCACCTCAGCAATTGATATTTTCTGAATGCAAATGCTTGATTTGTTGTTAAATTTATCATAATCGCTACATATATGCCTATAATATTTACAGAGTTCCCTCAATTTCTTATAGATCCCATCATCAGTTTTTTTTAAATGTGACTAATCTGGAAGTGTACTCTTTTAATTGAATAAATATTTTTTTTGAGATCGGTTCATTACTGGCGGAGTTCTGAGGTAGCAAACATTTAAAAAAGTCCATACAACCGAACTGAGAACCTCCTCCTTTTTTTGAAGTCGGAAAAAACCAAGCCACAACATTTTATTGTTACGTAGTTTCATCTCAGTCTACTCGGCATCCAATAAGTTAAAAGATTCGTTAAGCTGTAAGATTTATCGATCAAATATCAAGTGGGGCACATCACTAAAGGGCAGTGTATATTTGTTTGAAGTCAGTATTTTTCATGTTTTAGCCTTATATTTGGTGTTTTTTTTTTATTATAATGGATAGTTACGTAATATCATATAAGTACTAAATTTAAGGTTGAGTAGTAAAAATCACTGAACTCATGCTGATCTAACAGGATATGCCCGCGTGAGGAAAAAATGATTTTTCTGTTTTCAGTGTTGAATTCGATAAAATGTGTATTCTATATTAAATTACCATAAATAGTTAATAAACTGTGATAGTTTAATTAGCTTTACTTTAATGAAATAGAAAATACCGTGATGTGTAAAGCAAAATTTCCGACTAGTTTGAAAATTTTATTGGGTGGTGACTGGCTTCCAGCGCCCCATAGGGAAACGCTCGTTTATTGGTTGGTCAAACAAAACCCTTTACATCCTGATACATCAGCCATGCAAAGTGAGACACAGTGAAAATTGTACTGTTTCGCGGTCTCAGCGTCTGATTCTTGAGTTTATTAAAATAACAAAAAATCAAGCAAGTAAGCTTACTGAATTGAACTGCAGTGTTGTGTAGGTGGTAACTTATTCAAAATTATCTCGCTATGCTTTTTAACAATGCTAATTTGATCCTAATGTACTTGTTTGGAACGGCAAATATGTAAAAATGTCGCAGAATAGCAGAAACAATTTGAATACTAAACAAATTGAATTAAAACCATTGATAACAAAGAATCAAATGAGCATACAAGTTTTATTAAAATAAAACATATGTGCATATATTATACGTATATGAGAAAATAACTAGCTAATAAAGAAATTGAATTATTTCAGATCTTAAGAAAATTATATTATTATACAATACAGCACAATAATTAATTATTATGGTTGTTATTTGTGTTATGAGATCTTAAAAATTACCGCAGTTAAATGGTAAAATCGCAGAAGAATAATAGAAGAAAAATATTAGGATAGATGTCGTGCAATGATATTATATACCACCACAACCAAAATTATTATTGAGGTGGAATCAATCAAAATGAGGTGTTTTTCACAATATCAATCATTCTAGTCACAGTAATATCAATACTAGTAGAATAAAGTAATAAAATAAAGTTGAAATATCATAATTTTGTTAAAACAGTGATGGAATCCATTTATCTAGGTCACATAATATACAGGGTGTAACGAAAAGGTGAAATAAAACTTTAAGGGGTTATTCTACGGCTAAATTACATCAACTTTTTCTATGTGGACCAACATCAAAATCTCAAAAAAAAATTGACGTTTCCATACAAACTGATGCCAGCTGGTCGCGTTTTAGTAAGGGAAAGTGTTTTTTTTTGCGATTTCGATGTTGGTCCCATGGAAAAAGTTGATGTAATTTAGCCGTAGAATAACCCCTTAAAGTTTTATTTCACCTTTTCGTTACATCCTGTATAATAGGACAAGTCTAGGTTATATTCGAACGCGCAAAAGACGCCAGATTAAAAATTTTATTATGAGAAATTTTGGTAAGGCAATATGATAACTATCATTTTCTTCAGATTCGGTGTAAAGCTTGCAATTTTTAGGAGAATCTTTAAACAGTGTCTAGAAAATAAAGCCCCCTCTACTTTATAAAAGACTCCATGCATTTGCGGCTGACTCTCGCCATCGAAAAGGAAAAGGGTCTCCTTTTCCTTATCGCCAAAGCGACAAACGAGACAGTAATTTATTAATTTTACTTATGCCAACTAGATATTATGAACAGTGACATGACTAGCTAAATTAGTTAATTTATTGCAATATCTATTTAATTATATAATTTACATTTTATAATAACTTTGTCAACACCGTATTTGCTTTAGTGGAACTCTAAATTACATTTTGTAAATTTCTGTATTTTTTTTTCTTTTAGTCGTGATTATAATGAAACGTAACGAAACGAAAAGTAACTGCAGTGTGGATGCACTACAACAGTGAACATTTTAGGTTAAATAAAAATAAAACTAGATTCACTTGACCTAAAAAACGATTCAAGATCAGCTCTGACAGATTTATAAAGCTTGCCCAAAAATATGATGCACTACTCGATTAGTGACGCAGGATTTGTACTCTCAGATTAATTTTTAAGGCTGGAGACACACTCCGGGTGTTTCGATTATTTTAGTAGATTCCCAAAGTTGACCTACCACGTATTGCACGTGCTAAGTATCATAGTTATGTGTATGTAAGTATACATATATTATTTATCAGATACGTAACATTTCACATAAGACACTGTTATTAGGAAATGTTACTACTTACGTTGTACATCTGAAAACAGTATTTTTAAATCATTATCCATTCACTATCATGTTTGAAGAAGCGTCAATTTGATACCGACACAGACACGTATTGCAGTTAGACGCGTTATTGCTGAAAAACCAAAATACTAACAAATCATCAATATGTTCGACTAGATTAGTTCTGATTCACGCCGTATTCGCCAAAATACGCTGCGGCTGCGCTGTTTTAACTAACAGAACAAGTTTACCATAACATTAAAATTTTAAAAATAAGAATGGGTGATATTTGTCTCTAATATGGTATACCTTGTTTGATTTGAGAATGGTCTTATGTTAAGCCTCTTCAAAATAGCAAGCAATCACACTTTCATCATTATTAAAATAAAATAAAAACACAATTTACTCACTTTGTAAAACCTTTGAAAGCTATTTGACTTAGTCTTTTAACTTATAAATAATACTTATAAATAATCATATAGATTCCCCAAGTTTACTATCTAAAATTAATTTAATTACCAAAGCTCGTTTGCCCGTGCGTTCCTCACGTTCCCTTGAAATGTTTGTGCCACCTCGATCTGATATAATATATATAACTTCACTCGCAGCCTTACATCGTACAACATCGAATTTTATAACATATATTTATTTAATACTTCTCTCAATAGCCTAAGTCCAAACTATTAAAGAAATTATCTAATTTGACCTAATCCAACTCTAAACCAATACATTAATTTAGTAATAACTAGTCTTAATTATGTCGTCTCACATTCACATGTAATAATCGATTTGTTGCCCCTAACTCAAGATACATTATTTTGAAGAAATGCGTCGGGTAGGTTTATATCATTTTTGGGCACGTTTTGTGTGTTATTTTTATCTTTTTAAGTTTTTCAGTAATCTGTTCTAACGACTGTTTCGTGCCAAAATAATTATAAATAATTATAATAGAATTAATAAAGCTATCTAAAACATAACTTGTAACAAAAACCAAGTCTCGCAACTCAGTTCTTCTACCGTAAAAAGTTGTGAGATCCATGTAATACCAAGTCGGTTAATTTATTCAGTCCCTACTTAAGGGGCTTTCTGTCTTAAGTTATTACGTAATGAGCTAACCTACCAACATCTTATAGTGACCATATCAATATTAAAAATCTTTTATGTTTCAAATAAATAGATTGACTTGGCCATTGCATGAAAATACAATGTATCTCACAAGTAATATACATTATATTAAATTAGATTGTTTAGTCAATCTGTTTATTTAAAACATAAAATATTTTTAATCGCGCATACCCAAGCAGCTCTCTTTCCTTACTTGGCCGATATAGGTATAAATTATACTAGTTTTGTTATGTATTCGGTCTATATTAATCACAATTAAGTACTCTACAGCACAGCATGCAGTACCTACTTATTCTGAAACAATAATTCCCGCTATCTGACCTTATGAGGTCGTAACTCAACCAACCGGTGGGCTCCACACTGACCTATGATTCATATAAGGCCACAACACAATAAAAATGTAAGCACTTCTTTTTCTGTACGTCTTTTTTCATGTAGCTAGGTATTTAATCTTACGAAGTTTATTTATTATTTGGGTAGAAGCAAAATTGCAACCATTATTAGGCCAAAATCTAAATTTAGAAAATAATATGAGTACAAGCTGCATTTATTTTATAATTAAATATATACAAGTATTTCAGAAAATATGTAGAAAGTAGTAAACAACAAAATATATTTCTTGTAATTCTTTCTAAGTTAAATGATACATCATCATCTAACTATGTAGTCGTAATTTTTTAATGAAGACTTTTTCCAAGCCTAAAATCGGTAAGTCTAAGATCGAAAGAACGGAGATGCTTACACCTTCCGGACTCCATGATGAGATCCTGTTTATCATAAGACTCTTTAACAATCATAAATTCGACATTATATTATTAATTAGAAGCGATATTTAATCGCTAAAAGTTCTTTTATTGATCCGATATTGTTATTTATTTAACACAGTATGCATAATTCTAGCTTATTTGTATACGAGGAAGGTAGTTAAAATTCGGCCACATGATATTAACCAGGAGGACTTGTTCGTAACATTATGATTTATAACTTACTGAATTATTTTTATATAAATAAGTTAAAATAATGGAATGTAATATGCCAGGTCAGTCTTTTAAAGAATCGCTTAAATCGACTCTACTCAACGCGGAGTAATCGGTGTACCTACATAAAAAAATGGGAAAAATTGAATTTCCTCCTTTTTATACAAATTCATAAAAAAATCTTTTAGGTACTAATTGTGTAAATAAAAGAAGAAATAAGGAGGAGGAAAATGAAATCATTCTGTTTATTAGAAATAGCTAACTACTATATTTTTTACGCAATTGTTAATCGCATAAATAGGTTAAAAATATTTCATTCTATGTTTTTGAATCTTTTTTTAAGTAGGTGTATGTAAAGTTTTAATTATGTTCTTGACTTTTATCACTTGATCTAGCCAATGAATTAATTAGGAAAGAAATAAGTGATTTATTATTTTTAAAGGTACATACCTACAAAATATTGTATGGTTAAAGTTTGTCCAAAATCTTTTGATGTAGTTTCCAGGTATTTTATTACTTACTTGATAACAATATGTTTATCTTGCACGCCTGTAAAACATGGTACGAGTAAAATACAATAACAGCTGAAAAAACATTGGTTGTAGACAGTAAATTTTAATGGGTATCTCTTGAGTTTGAACCCTATTTAAAGAGGAAAGAAGAGTCAATGATTTATGTTAACTATGGTTACCCTTTAGTTGCCGGTTGTGGAAAGAAATTTTCAGTACAGAAGCGCTGCGAGCCGCGTCGTCTCAGTCAGTGTTGTGAAATCGCAGCGGCTCGACGCATGGACCATTCCGATTCTGTGACGCACATGTTCACACATGCTCGTCATTAAACTAAGTTTTATTTCGCTTTATAGACCAATAAGTGGACCTGGTTAAAAATAATTAACAAGTTTGTGACAAAAACCAGTTTGAACAAAGTTGTGAAGTTCGCAAAACTTTTAAGATCGAAGTGTTATCGCAAGTTGTTTAATTGATGTTTTTGTCTACGGTTTAAGATTTGGTAAGTTTAAGTGCGTGACTAAATGTTTTATTTAAACTTTATTGATAAGATATAGTAATAATAATATGATAGTAGATCAGGTACGTTACAAGTCTATAAAATTTGTGTTAAAACACAAAAATCAGTCGGGTAAAAAACTTGTTTTCTTACGCAAATAAGCGTAAGCGCAATAATATTACTATACAAGAAAGCGAATACAAAGTCTAAACAAATTATGTATTTTTATCTTGAAATAAACTACCATATGCCAAATTTAGCATAAAATAACTTTCAAAAATATATATCGTGTACTTTAATTCCCTAAAAATGAAATTACCAACTTCTTGAGGCCCTATGATTTATTTTTACTTATTTTGACCTTTAAAAGATTATTATACTATAAACTCATTATACCTACATATAATATACTATAAGATTATTATTATGGTTTATATTAATTTAATGACATGTATTAGAAAATCACATAGAATCTGTATTTTTAGAGTCGGTTACACAGAAAAGAGCCAGTGACTTTCATAACTAATGTTTGTGACAAAAATGCTTTTTTAAAAACAATTTTCAATACCTATCTCAATACATAATAAACTAAAAACAACAATATTGACTTATATACTTTACTTTAACGCCTAAAATGCATTGAAATCATTGCATTTATAGCAGTCATATGAAGATGTGGTTACTCTTATTTCGCATTCTACGCAGGAAAGGATAAAAAATGGTGTAAATTTATTAACCATCATTGCCGTTTTTTCACTTGTCCCAAGTTCACATATACGCACTATTTTGATCCCAAGGCACGTCTTTAGACAATATTTTAGGCTTTGTGTCACAACAGTCAATCAAGCTTTTCTTTCTTCGTTGTTTGTACATTTTTAGATTTTGCTTAAAATAACACACAAAACTAAAACAAAACAATTCTCTGTTAATTTTGAAGTAACGTATTTATTTATTTTGTAAAAGCGACTATACCAATGTTCGTGCTTATCACACAAACATTTGCCCCTTGCGGGATCCGAACCCGCAACCGCTGGCTTTGTAGTTCCGAGCGCGAACCAATAAACACGGTCGTCAAGTATTTAAGTAAGTAATCAACATGCTTGTGTACGATGTACCTTTACTATGTATGTATTCTGGCTAATAAATTTTCTGATTCTGATTCTGAATGATTTACCGGGGTTCCTCCCCAAGCGTTTTCTAAATTGACCTAAACCGGGAAAAAAAAGGAATTATTTATTTGTGTTCCATGCAACTGCGCCGCTGATGTTAAGTAATACCTATGTGTATATTTAAATAGGTAATATAGTTTCGCGTCCTATTCAGATAAAGTAAGTAATTAATGTCATGCGCGATGTACCTACTTATTATTAGTATCAGTTATCAGTTAAATTACTATAATTCAGTAAATTATATTTAAATTTGTGCGGAAATTCACTACTGTCTCTGATGCCAGTTTTATTCTTTAAAAGCCTTAGGTATAAATCACACGTTGATAAATTGAGCACGTTTTAGGAAATTTCCAACATTTCTTGCCAGTTCTGGCTCTAATACATGCCCATTTATAGTGGTCCAAACAGTTTTTTTAGGCAGACGGCGTTGTTATTATTTTCATGAAATAAACCTAGCTATTAGTTTATCGAAAATACTAATTTAGAAGTTATTAATTTTATATTTCAAGTATGAAATTCAGTTTTATTATTATTTCTCTCTTGCTTAAAACAGATATTTAACAAAATGACATGAAATTTAGTATAATAATCCTATTATTCTTAATTTCATGTCAACTAATATGTTAATAATGTTAATAATCCTATTATACTAAATTTCATGTCAAATAATATGTTAATAATGTTAATAATCCTATTATACTAAATTTCATGTCATAAGGCAATGCAATAAGTGTTTGTTAAGTTTTTTTTTTTCATTAAAATCCAATCAATAAAATAATCAATGCCACGTAAGAAATATTACTTTAAAAAAGTACTTTACTAAAAAACTATGTAAATGTTCTCTCAGTATAATATTGTGTATTTTTCACATTATTTGACGATTCTTATAAGACCCTGTTGAGGTTGCGACTTGTTTACGCGGGACTTCAAAAATCCCTTTTTATAAAGGCATGAAGTATTCAAGTTGGGTATATTGCCAATCGTTGCCAAATATAATAAAAAGTTTGGCGCATAATATAATACAATTTACGTATTTTATAGGAGTAAAGCTTTTTGTTGTTATTGGTATTGATGTCTAGATAATTTTAGGTATTTTGCAATAATATAAAACTTAACACCATTTATTAAAATTATGTTTTCATAATAAATATGTAGGATTTCTTACTGAATAATAATATAAATAAATAAATAATTTCAATAAATACACAAATCAGCTAGCCCTTAACTATGTAACGTTATTGCTATGGCAACTAAGTAACTAATAATAAGTAAAAAACGAAGTCAGTCCACTCCTGGACATAGGCCTCTCTTAATGCACGCCACTGAACCCGTTTCTCGGTTCTACTTTTCCATCAGATTCTACTGCCAGCAGTTTATCGTATTCATTTTCATCGTTCGTCGTTTTACCTTGTCGAAGGGCGCCCTACGCTTTGTTTTCAGCTATGAGGTGTTGGTATAATAGTATAAAAAGCAAAAAAAGCCAACTTCCGACTTGTACGGGAACTAAAAGTAACGGGTACTTTTCATACCTTTCTGTTTCAATTTATAGTAGTATCGAACTCGTTTCTATATGTCAAGGTAGTTATTTGCCTTCTAGTGAATGTAATTGTTTACTGTTAAAAGTAGAAAAGTTAAGTAGGCCTATAAAGCGTCCCCCCCGGCCGATACTTCAGCACGCGGGCCCTGTGGAGGGGTGGGTGCTGCAAGGCAATTGACTAAGCTTATTGCCAGATGCAATCAAGCCGCCTGGCTTCAAGGCTAGACTAGGCTTAACGGGTTAAATTAAGTGATATTAGACGGGACAAGTTTTTAATCTGCCTTATTCAAAGGACGAAAGAATGAGCATCCATCCACGCACAACTGTGGCGTTAGCTTAACCATAGTAATCACTAAAGCTAATAATTATACAGTTACATTTAATATCTTCATCAGTTTTTAGAAGTCAACAGCTGGACATAAGCCTATAGAGGTTGTACATAGGTACATTATTATAAGCTTGCGCATCACCGAATTAGTTTAGTCCGGGATTAAAACATCTATCTGTCCCTATCAACGCCATACAACGTGACAGCTATAGAATGATGTTTAATACCGTATTATTGGATAGTTTGGGATTAAATTCGCTAATACTGAGATGCGCAAGTGGATTTTAAACATAATTATTTACAGCCGAGAGTAGCATTTGCCAAAAATTATTTTTGAATCGTATTAGATTTTTTTTAAAGCAATACTTAAAATGCATTGCTTACTCGAGTAAACAAATTCCATCTCACTTCCATTTACAGGTTCAATAGTGCGTGCCTGACATGTCAGTAGGAGTAAAGTAATGAATGTGAAAATGGATTCTTCGAGAAGCTAAATAAAAGTCTTGGACACACTTGCACAATCCTTTAAGATCTAAGTTAATCTAAATTAAAACACAATTCTATTTATGTCGACCGTATGGAACCACTGATTAGAAATAATGATTTAAACCAGATTTAGTGTGCGTGTGTGCATATTGCGGCTATTTTGCAATCGGATTTATATTTTACTAGCTGTCCCGGCGAAATTCGTACCACCTCTTAATTTTTTTTTTGTGATTTTTTTTACTATGTTTTAGTGATTATTCTGCTATTCGAGGCGGAAATAAGTCTAACAAATCAAAGATCATAAAAATCGGTCCAGCCGTTCTCGACTTATAAATGGTGTAACTAACCCGACTTTATTTTATATGTATAGATATATAGATTCACTTGTCTAACTGTCCTAACTAACTAGCTACGTAATTCTTTAATGTATTTTTTAATCTACTTCTTATTTTTTTAAATATTTCTTTTATATATAATATATATACTTATATATAATATAAATACTTATATATATATATAAGTATGCTCATTGCTTATATTTAAGTTAAAGTACTAAGGGAAACACAATAAGTAAGGTATTTGCTGTATTAAAGAGTCAACACACCGAACCCGCCGTCATGGCCCAACGGCTTTATTGTCACGGATAAGTCGGTGGCTTCACGTCTCGTTCAAAGTTGGAAAACTTCGTCGATGGTACGAAACCAACAACTTATTTGGCAAGAGCTGAGCGCGTTTACAAGTCCCAGGGTAGCATGCGCGGGCGAAAGTCGCTGACATTAATTCTTTTAAAATAAGCCGCCGTCACTGACACGCCGGGTTCCATTAGAAAACAATTAAACAACTTTTTGTTTTTACGCCACCTTTATACACTACGTATTGTTAGGTTAACGTAAAAAATGCTAAGTCATAAGTTTAAAGGATAAAAGAGTATTATAACCTACTATGAAAAAATCAGGGCACGGTGATTAATGATCCATCTGACACAGCAATGCTCCAAAATTGACAAAACCTTGTCGTTTTTCCATTAAATTTCGAGGAAAATAGCAAACTCGACTTTATTATAATGCTTTGGTCTCAAGTCCTACAGTTAAAACTGTCACGGCAAGAAGGCTATTTGTCAAAATCTTATGGTTTGCAGTTCGTTCAATGGAGGTATCATCAAAGCAATATTATCTCAACCTTTTTTCCTTACTTTGATGATATAACCAATCGTGGAATGATATATTATTATATACAGTGTTGCAATGGTTATTGAATTCACCATCAAACTTATTAAAACATTATTTCTTCTGAATCAACTTAGCTTATCTCATAACTCTAGCTATTTCTGACGTATGGACATTTGGCCATAATGGGGCATAGTTTTACTAAAATTTTGTAAACACATTTAATTCTTGTATACTAACTAGGTAGATGACATACAAACAAAGTATGTAATAATTAATAACCTTGTGGTGTAAGTAATGGTTAAATTAATCTCTGTCAGTACTTTACATTAAAATGTGTAAATCTACAGGATTCATGTTATCAGAAGGAAATTTGCGGCTTCCTATTGAGCCAAGGTTGTGGTTACGATAACATCGATAAAGCGATAAGCGTAGTTGCAAAAAATCATATGACGTAGATGGTGTCGTCAGATCTTTCGGAATGGATTGTCATTTTTAGGCTACGTTTATAACTTTTTAGCTCGCCTGTTGCTTTTTAAGGGTTTTTTTTAAAACTAGGAACCGGTTTTTCTGTTACCATATAATATGTGTCTGTCATAGATATTTTACTAAAAGAACATCAGTGAAATACACATCTAAATTATCATAATTAAGTTTATGTCTTTAACCACCATTTAATTAGTTTTTATATAATTAAATACATTTTATTTTATTCGTTTATAGATTATTAAATTGTACTATCATGTGTGTAATTTTAACACAGTATTAATTGTTGTTTTTTACTGTTCTTGTTAGAAAATGGATTGTTAACAGATTTTAAATACAGTATTCGGCCTTCAAAGCAAATTTTAGATTAGGTGTTCATTGATAGTTAACTATTCTGAAACTGACAGCTATTTTGTTAGATTAAAAGGTCTTTTATTATTACAAAAATAATTATCTTTAATCATAATTAATTTACCATAATGTTCAAATTTGGTTTTTAAAATATGTGTATCTGGTCAACGGCAGGTAAACCAAATCCAAAAAGTTAAAGGTCATTGAACTGATTTTGAACTTTAAATTCGTAAAATAGAGATCAATATCAATTGAGAAAATTGCAATTTTGTGGTTGACGTGCTGTTGTCTGTATAACTCGTTTTTTTTATTGTCAAACGTTTTTATACTTTGCGTAGCAGAAATTGAAGGCTGCTCTAAGAAAAACAACTTGCCTCCATGAAGCTAATACATAAAAATTGACCTTTCTATATGACCCAATCGGTTATTCAGTATAAGAAAGTGTCTTTGAGATTGAATAAATATATATTCGAAAATCTTGTATACGAGTATTTGCAAGTGGATGTTTGTTCCTATCTACCATTTTTGCAAAGAATTACGAAAATAGAAACCAGTAAAAACCAGACGACCTCCGCATCCGAGAGGCGAGAATAGCGGGCTTGGTGTCGCTATTTTTAAGGTCCCGAGTTCGATTCCCGGTCGTTCAATGTAGAAAAAAACTATTCTACAGTAGGTAAGTTAACTAACGAAAGGCGTTTCCGTTAACCCGTAATACTATAGCGACCATATTATACTAAAAAAATATCTCATTTAAAATAAAAATGTTTTTAATTTTAAAATTTGGTAAAAATAATTGACATCCGACCCTATTCTCACCATGCGAGCAAGCGAGAGAAACGTGGTATTGCCAGTCTGCGCATTGTAATAACGCTAGTTACTATTCCGCGTTACGATTTTGGTTTTAAACAGGCGTTTAATTTTTTTTTCTGGATTTAGATTTTTATGCTTATTTTTGTAGATTTATATACTTAAATATTTAAAACTTTTAATGATATAGATAAACTGGCTAATGGGCACGCCCTCTGCTATTTTACAAACTATATATTATCTCAAATCCAAATTTTTTGGGGTACCGTCGTTGTTTCTGATTTCTGTAACACAAGTGCTTTGGCTATTTATGATAGGATCAGATCAGAGTAATGTTCAGATGTTGTCCAATATTTATTTATTCAGTAACATCATCAGGCAACATCATCAGCAGGTCGATCTCCCAATGGACGCCATTGAGTCTGATCCTTAGCTATTTTATTTTCTATTCGCAACTGCAGCAAGTACGCAGTTTTTTTATCCACTTATTTGGATAAACAGAAAGTAAAAATATTTAATAGAGAAAAACCATACACGTGCGTGTTGGAAGTATGGACGGAAATATTAAAAAAAATAAAAAAATCGTGAAGAACATTACAACATTTTGTTTAATCAGGAATCCTGTCTCGCACCTATTGTTCTCATCTAATTGCCTCATTATCACGTTACTCAATAGAACTACAACATAATGTCGCATTATTGACGCATTGGTGCAAAGTGACTTATACATTCCCACTGTGTGAATTCAATGTATTGATAATGATAATCAATTAAGCGAGTAAAATAAATTGTGCAAGGATTATTTTTGAAAATTAAGTTGTTTCTGCATAATTGTATAATTTAACTATCACAATAACACTATAATGTAACTCAACATACACATACTTGCTAACATATTGAGAAAATATCCACAAAATTTATGTTACGATGCATCTAAGCAACACTTAAAAATTAAGCCTCTATGTTATACGTCATTGCAAGGTACAAGTCTAGTTTTCTTTACTGCTACTTGTAAAGAATCTAACTAACCTTAATTTCAGATGTAATTAAGCCATTTAAGGTCTCTGACTAGGCTTAACGACTAATCTAATATCAAATGATCTTAACCGGGACTAACTTTTAACATTGTCTGTCTGTTTTGATAAGTTTTCACTAAATTTGGTTAGAATGGTCACTTACTTACTCATAACCGCGGCGTGGGTAGCTTTACTTTGGTAATCAGACCAAAAGGCTGCTGCCACTAAGTTACAAGCACCTATAAAAGTAAATATGCACATATTTGATTGGACTTGACTACTAAGCCAGCGGTCCCAGGTCCGATCTCGCAACAAGCTAGTATTTGTGTTATGTTCACTAACATTAATTGTACCTTAGTCAGGGATATTGTCATATTATTTATATAAGTATGTCTATCTGTTATCCACTTGCCATAGGTAGTACATGTTATACTTATTTTTTTGGTAGATAATTGTTGTGATTGTTGTAACGATATATAAATAATAAACTGACATACTGTTACAATAAACTACAGAATACTACCTCTTCAAAATATTCAATAAATGAATAAACCTCTACCTTTTTATCATGACAGAAGTTCTTTTACAATCTGTAATAGAGAACTTACACTTAAAAAATAAACAAAGGCCCTTCACAGCTTAGTCTGTTCGCCGAAAAGGACACACCGATTATTTGACTTAAAAAAATTGGTTGTTTGTAAAGTAGGTTTACGATCGAGATGTTTACGTGATAACGTCTTATTGGTGATATAAGTTTTTGGGAAGTAAGGAATTAATGAAGATAACAATTTTTTCAAATTTTAAATTACATCTATCGTTTTATTCACACTTTCCATTCCATCTCCATTCGTTTGTATGCCGCTAGAGTGAGAGAGACGGAAGATCGGTCCACTCACTCGAACGCTATGCCAGCCTCCGCTCGTGAGGATTCCGCGTGACAAGTTTCACGGAATGACTGGCAGCGCTCGAGATGAGACGGGAGATCGGTCCGTCTCTCTCTCGTTATACCTGCGATCGCGCTCGTGAGGTTTTGGTGTGACACAAGTTTCTGAACATGTCACCCGACTAAAACGATTTTAAAGACGTTATCACGTCAAAAGTTAGAACTAGCTAGTCATAGACAAATAAAATTTAAAAATACTCCATTTCACGCTGTTGAGATTAAAATGGTTTAGTAAAAAAATAAAATTGATACAAGTTGAATGTACGTTGCATAATTCGGATTCCTACGCAAAAGTCTGTGTTATGTAAATAAAATAACTGCCAGCGTGGATCGCGAAGATAGATAAAAAGTGGTTATTTGCATATCATTATCCCCTTTCAGTAGCTATCAAGGATGGTAGTGTTGTTTTATGCCATTTTTACGGTTCCGTCGAAATCGAAATCCGTATGATTATTCGCATGTATGTCCGTCTGTCACAATTTTCAGCAAATCTACTACTTACACTAAAGAAGTTAAAATTTTGTACACAATAAATTCCCATCACTATATTATTTTTTAATAAGGAAGTCCCTTAATGGAGAAAACTTAAAAAAGCTATGCAAACTGACCCCGCCCTTTCTTGTGACAATTCAAATGAAAGGTCTTATTGTAAGAATCACAATAGTACATTGTTAACCTAGCGTTGAAAGTAACTTATTTATACCCAAGACGGGGTTTGATCGAGGGAGGAATAGATCGAGGGTCTAAATAAGTCTTTAAACCGAGGTAAACACTGTGCTTTTCATTACGAATACAAGGAAAGTAAAAATAAAAACATGAATTAGCTGAAGGAAAAATTAGTCAATTTTAACAAAACCGTACCAAAGAGTATGCAAACACTACGTTCTAAAAGTTAAAAAAACAAATGAAGATCGGATTGCTGCTTTCCCCCCATTTTTTTTTTGTGGCCGGCCAGCTGCTATTCAGTAATTTTTTTTTCATCATCGAAAAAATGGTAAATATTTTGCACAAATAATTATTTTTAAGAAATAGTTGAAAGTAAACTTATAATAAGGTCATTAAAAAATCTTTAATTAATACTTAACTTTATGTTACTTAATAAAATTTTACATCGCGCTGTTTTTGAGTGGCTGTATAGAAAGTTGCAACATGATTCAATATAAATGTAAAAATAGAACTAGTTTTTTCTTTTTATAATTTTACAGCTGTCAGTTGAAAAAACGATTCTCCCTAGGGCTGAAAAGTATTACTTTCAACCCGCTTCTCAGGCAACTTCAGACCTATTTTCCTAATATGAGTAATGAAAATATATATATTTTTTAAAATTCAATTTAAAATAAGTTTAGTTTTTGACCTATACATTACAGGTAAACCTATAAAAAAATACGGAACCCTCTTTATTTAATTATAACCCGCATTTATCCTGTTTTTCAACTGCAATATCGATTAAATCAAAAATATCTTTTTTTTAAGGTACTAACAGACATGCTCATAAAATAGCATGCTTATTACTGTTATACTAATGCACTGGTCACATTTAAATTTAAATTTGCAATAAGCATGCTTAGTTTTGAGCATGCTCGTAAATAATCATGCTCAAAGCAAACAACTCTAATTCACGTGCCATTTAATCGCCAGCTATCGGGCAAAATGAAAGCTTTGCGTGAAAATACTTATCGAAACAGTGGTTCTCTACAGTAACAAAGATATACTTACCAGCAACAGTTCTATCCGTACAGAATTAAATAAAACAGCTTACAACAACAATTGATAAAGAATATTTTGGCAAAATAAAAAAGTACTATTTGGGTTCGTAACTGGATAAATAAAAGAGAAAAACTTGGAGCGACAAATTTGAATAATCTTAAATTTTTTTGACCTAGAATTTAGGCCAAAAAAACTAATGAAATAGGTACTTCAAGTTTTGCACCTAACCTAAAAACAAAATGTTGTCAATTGAAATAAGCATGCTCTTAGGCAAACCTGTTCAAACGTGCTCAAACCACCCGCGCAACAGGTAGCATGCTCAAAAATCAAACGCCGCGGCGGTTGATTTATAAGCATGCTCAAATTAAGCATAACTTATGTTGTACTGGACATGAACACATTAAAATTTGGGAAGAAACCGAAAACTGTTCCAAAAAACATTTTCATTTTTGTCGATCGATCAGTCGTAGTGACATAGCCTCGAATTAACCGAAACCGTAAATTATCACAAAAAACAGATTACATTTTTGTCAATCGATCAGTCGAAGTGACATAGCCTCAAATTAACCAAAACCGAAAATTGTCAAAAAAACAGATCACATTTTAGTCCATCGATCAGACGAAGTGACGTAGCCTCAAATATATGGTCCTGAATTCAAATCCCAGCTCGTGTCCCAGGGTAAGCTGTATGTAATTTTCATATATCCTTACGTCTTGCTTATTGAAAAGACATTATTAAGAAATCTGCTTATTCATTTATCACTGGTTGAGTACCTAGGTAGTGAAGATCCAAACGGTCTGGTTTTCCTGTCTAAAGGCAACATCGGTCAGATGAGATGAAATGAATGCAGATTTGCCAAATCTATTATCATGGCCAAGCGTAGGCAGGCAAACGGCGGGTCAACAAGGGCATTGAATTGATTTTCAACTTTATGTCCAACACTTAGAGATCAATATTAATTGAGTGAATTTGACGTTTTGTGGTAGGTTGACGTACTTACCCCTTTTAATAATAATATAAAAACAAAAGCGAACTAAAAAGTTTGAAATAAATTGTAAATACAGTAACACATAGGTGTAATAGAATGGTTGCTCTATTTTGGCCAAAAGAGCCTTAACAACTATTTGTCGACTCGATTGGCGTTATGGCGTAGCAGCGCAAAGATTCGTTTTGAATGCACCGGGTTCAATTTCCGATTCGTGTCAATTATGAAAACCGACTTTTCTAAATTGGCTGGTGCTTTTTATTTCTATTAAACTTGCTCATTGTTTGAGATAGATTAATAAGTCTTAGTATTACCGATGTTCTACAAAGCGTCGTGTCACATTTTTTTACAACTGGAAAAGAAAAAACATTTATCCCTGCAAATGCATGGCAACATTTGTTGGTAAGTTATTACATTTAGACAGCCTTATGAGCAACCCTGTAATACACTTTAAGTACAAAGTATTAGTAGGTGGGATTTAGGTTTTGTCATATCTCAAACAATGAGCTTCGTATAATTATTATAGAATCCTTCACTCTGTATTTTTGCCAAAAAATAATTCACATTCTTGTCATGATATCCGTTATCTAATGTAAAGCAGAAACCACTTTTAAAACCTGTATTTAATATTATTTGGAGCATCGTTTTATGTGTGGCGTTATTCAACCACATAATCTTTGATTGAGTTACGAATATGATCTATGAATAACTTGATGTCATAAAATGATTTATTAACATTCAACTTGCCAATATAGGTACAGGTTTTAAAACTGCAATAGCTTTCGATATTTTTTTTTTACATAATATTGGAGAGCTTTATGGGTGTAATAATAATAAAGTTAAGCAAGTTAAATTGCTTTGGCATAATAATTTCCGACTAAGTGACTATTATGATAATTGAGGGGGTTTTTGTTTGAAAAATGTATTAGTTCAAACATTAATATATTTTTTTTATTATTTATTATTATACATGTCCTAGTCTTTTGTGTAAACTGGTCTTTTTAGGCTTATGACTATTATAAATAAGGGAATTTCAGTCACTTTTTAAAAATAAACTTTGATTTTAACATCAATGCCAATTATTAGCACCCGAAGTTTATCTAAGACTCAATTGGCGTAATAGTGGTGCAGTAATTCACCTTGATCGAAACGGGTTCAATTTTCGTTTCGGGTCAATTACGAAAATCATGTTTTTATGGCTTGAGTCTGGGTGTGCTGTGTACCTCGTTGTAATACCTGGTTTATTGGCAGGCAACACACACGTCAATATTATTCGGATTACGGACCATTGTTTAACCTTTTATAAAAACTACATAGATTTATTAGCTTTCCTGCTTCAAAAATTATGAACGTCTCTTGTGTTTCAATCCTTAAAAGCAAGAGCCTGCTTTTCTATAAAAGCAGAGAAGATCCATATTCTAATATTTCTGTGTAATATTGTTGTAATTTACTTATAATTATTTACATTGAATATCAACTTTTTATATTTGCATGACTAATTAAGTCAAACATGAGGACATATCATTTGTAAAACCATGTTAAAAGCAAATAAATAGTTCTGATTTTTGTGGTGTCATTGTTTCTGGTTTCTGCGTATTGTAAATTTATTTTATACACCTTCTTCTTTAAATCTCTAGGTCCACAGGTGTGTGTTGTCTGTCAGTCTGTCCCAGTACTGTTTAATAATTACTGTTTGCTTTAATATACGCGTGAAAAATATTTATGAAATGCCAATTACCTAGACCGAGATATTGATGAAATGATCTTCATTTTAATAGGTACGATTGCGTCAGTAAATTATGTTATTTTTAAATTGATTGAAAAATATACTGAGGAAATGTTAATAAAATTTAACTTTCGCATATTTTGCGGTCATGACCTATACGAAGTATTAAGAAGTTTGATCCTTAAAATTATAGAGGCAAGGTTCAATGCATTTTTTACTGTTATTTCATGACCTGTTTATTAGAAGTGCTTTTTGAAAGAACTTTATGGTTTCAACGTTGGCGTTTTTATGTCCAAGAAAACCCTCCGTTTCCGTTCAGCAGTAAATAACGCTTCAAGTGCTGGTGTTTTCATAGCTTATTATTAGTGTAATTAGCTGTTTTCCTCGGCCGCGAAATTGTAGAATTATTTAAAGAAGTAAATAAGCGTCAGGTAACATACCTCTTGTAATGTTCTCGAAGGAATTCTAAGGAATCAACATTCTTGTGTTAGGAGATACCAGATATTGTATTTTAACAGAAGCACAAGAAAACCGTTTTCTGAATTAACCTGGTCCGGGAATCAAACGCGGAACTTATAAAATTTATCGTAATCATGTTTATTGTTCAAGTGTTACAACAGACTAACAACATCTATACATATGTGTAATAAAACTGTAAAAATTCAATTCCTGTACATTGACTAGAAGAAAAAAAAACAGTCCACCGGCTTTGTCTATGATCAAAATTATAAGCAAAAGTTACTTGAGTGTTATATTTGCAAAACAAATCAATGGTTAATATGTCGTATACGAGTACAATAAATATCTGACAAATATTTCATCACTTTTACGTCTATCTGTTAAAGTGATGTATAACGTAAACAAAGAAATCCTATCACAGCAAGGACCGCCAATAAAACCAAATCGTAAGTAAATTTTTGTAGAAGGAGAGCCTGCTATGGCTAAAACAGACAGTTTTAAAGACAAACGTCCTCAAGACTGTCATTACAGCAGCCCAGCCTTGCGATTCTGTAAACGTAACCGCGCTCAATTTGACACTGAACTCACTTATCGAAGATAAGTGATGTGAACCCGCCGCTTAGGTGACTTTTAGAGCGAGTTTTCCTACGTGTTTCTTACAGAATCGACAGGCAGCTCTTAGTCAAACTAAAGCTAGATGTCGGAACGGCAAGATCGTAAGAGATAACTCCGCCGTAAACCTTCAATATGTCCTTATAGTCAGTGTTAAGAAAAGAGTGTTAGTTTTTAAACTAAGCTTTCTTAATTGCACCTTATATTACAAGTGAGGACAATTAAGGTTGATTGGTATAGCTCCGTGGATATAGTTGCGGCCCAACGATAATAAACTGAAGACCACGCGAACGAAGTCGCGGGCAGCAGCTAGTGAACAATTAAATTATATACCAAGATAAGTCTTTCGACAGAACATGTTTATATCGACCGTCTTTCAGATTTGTGCTTACGTCCGTTCCTTTATCGTGTGTGGAAAATGTGAAAAATTCCTAGAATAATTTGTTAATTGCAAACTTTTTCATTTTAAGCCACCACCGACTGTGGTTCCCAACTTTTTAATTGCTCTTGCACTACCTATGTTAGAAATGATATCAACACTACGACATCAATAGTACGACAATCATAATTAGCTCTATAAAATGTAATAATAAACAAACATCAACAAATTTTGAGGTGCTTGTACCTCAGTGGCGGTAGCGCTTTGGTATTACCAAAATTAAGCCACCTACGCCGCGATTGTGAATGGATTGGACTATTCCAACCATATTTAGTGACATTTATCACAAACTTCGAGCTTCGGAAGGCACGTTAAATGTTGATCCGACTAATATCGCTTGGTACTAGTCGTAAAGCCTAGTCAGAGGCGTTAGGGCGGCTTAATACCATCTGACAGTAATGTTAAGTCACTGCTCACAGTATAAGTATGCCAGTATAAGTATGCCTCATAGTTGAGGTGAGGCCTGTGCTCTGCTGTGGGACGTATACTTTACAACAAAACTAAATTAAAAAAAAAAGTTGTTTCAGTTCTTTTAGTTTCCCATTGATATACTGACTATATTTAGCTATTGCTAACAATGATCAATTAACAAAAAATTCAAAAAAATTTCAAAGATGTAATCTTGATTTTTATGATTTTTATGATTTTTAAAGCAGTCGAATTTTTAAAGAAAAAATCTTTAACATTACAAACGTTATTTTGTAAATATTTTTATTCTTAGACTTGTATTATATAACAAGTTTTTATACAAAGAAAAAAGATAGATATGTATATATTAGTATAGTAATGATATTTTTATTCCGGTAAATAATACATTCCTATGGGTTGCTCATAATCCATTTAGGTAAATAAAAGTCCAAACACACAAAATGGAAGAAATACTTCTAGAGCAATAAACCAATGTAAAACAATTTGTATTGAGAGGTTTCAAGTAGGTTTCGCAAATATAGGGAAAGGATGAGTAAGGTTTACCGGCAAATTCAATATAAAAATCTGAAAGCAATTATATCGACTTTTTAAAAATGTTGTACAAAAGTGAATTATGGTACACAAAATATTTGGAGTCTCTAAAATGCAAATTAATTCATCGTCGGATAATGATCTAGAGATAATTTGAAAGGTTGGAGGTGCGATTAGAAATTGAACTGAGTTTCTGAATTGGAATTGTTCCCGCGAAATATTCGGCTGAATAATTATGATTAGTATTACTCAGAAGTTCCATCGTTAAAATTAATATTCGTTGATCTGCAACTTGAAATTAATTTTATTATTTACTTTCTGAAATTTTATTTGGACGTTCTGAAAAGGATATAAAATAGTCTAAGTAAATCGTATTATCTCTTTGCCACGTACCTAATTAATATGCCTCTTGCGTTCTGTCAAGGTTTTTTCACGCCTCATTTTTACGCAAATAAACACGCACGGTTGAGATATATTTAAGTTAGTATTTTTTTCCTAATTTCCACCTCTTTTAACAACTCAAATTTGAAACACATTACGTAGAATATAAGTATTAATAAATTCTTTTCTTCTGTTTCATAATGTACCCTGCATTATATCTCGTTTCGTTTACAAGGTATTATGCAGACTTTACCTACTAAATTTAAAAATTATACAATCAGTTGTGTTTATTATGTACCTTACTATATTATGTAGATAGATACTTTATTTTTATTTTAACTGACATTAAAAACGGTGGATTTTTTTCAGCGCGTTTTCTCTGAATACGATTTTCCCGAAATGTGTAAACGATTTGTATCTATTTTCATAAAATTGTAAATATGGTCCTTTTAAAAAAAAATGGGTATCCTTCTTCTAGTAAACTAAATGATTTATCTAATGACCTAGTTTGAATCATCAATCACCTTTCTCATCTCCTTATTTATCCAAATAAGCTGAAATTTTGCTTACGTGTGTTAAAATTAATAATAGTATTGTATTTCTCTGGTAACCAGATCCTAATAATTAGAACCTCTGACTAATTGCTACAGAACGTGTTAAGTTAATAATTATTAATGCACTTATATTAATTTCTTGTGTAAGCCTAGATAAGCCATGATGTAAAAGATCTCAGCCCAAATTCTCGTGGTTTAGTCACAATGCAGGTTCGATCAGGTCCCAGAAATATTTTCATCAAAAATTTAATTTTCGTATCTCATAATCATATTGTTAGTCTTATTTTAAGACTTATCTCTACGTCCTATGGATCTTCAATCTCTGCTATCTGGTAGTTATGTGATAATATGATTAGAATTCCTAGGATTTGACAGTAGAATTATAACAGTATGATAATTGACGTATATATAGAATAAAACAACGCCTACGTGAACGAAACATGATAACAGCATGCCCATGTACATGCTTATATATATATTATTCATCTCATGAGTAATATCAGGTGTTACTGTGCAAAATTAATTAATTTTATTAGAATTTGGAGAATCGAAATACGTCAAGGTGTATCCCAGCTGGCATAGACTAATAGATACTCAACCAGCTGGTGTTATGTGGATATACAGGTGTTTTTTTTTGGGTAAGAATTGTAGAAATCTGTCTGTTTGCGAGTTACTTTTAACAAACGTCAAATAAAAATACATATTTGACACGCATTTGGTCAGCTGTTTGACATTAATCAACAAATCAAACATTATAAATTGATAAGCTCTAAATAGCGTTTATAAATATGGCTGTAAAATAAGAAATTAAAATAAATAACCAAATTCAATACAATTTAAATTGAACCACCTACAAGGACTACGGTTTTTAATGAAGAACTGTTCTTTGCCCACTCTCCTGCAAGCACCGCGCGGTGGCATACGAGGCGCCAGGGATCCCGGAGACACCTCGGTGTGGTCCGGAACTCATCCGAAAGGGGCAGGAGGAGGAGGATGTTCATAAAATATGTTACAATATGTTGCTAGTAATTAGATCGGTGAACGTAACACGACAAATTGCACGACGAAATTAATATATTAAGTATAATGAAACTTTAATTTTGATGCTGGCTCTATAATAAAGATGTTATTTTCAGCAGGTCTCATGCTGTCATTGAGGTAAATGACTTGTTTTCAACGTACGCACAATATATTATGAATACACATACAATACACTCAGCGGCTTTGAATATCTTGTGTGAAAATATCTAGTGTGCCTTACCTTTATTGTTTGGTTTAGTAATGAAACCCAGATCCTATTAAAATTTTACATAAATGGTTTTATTAAAAATATTTAGGTACATTTCTAAACGTTTATTTCAAAGTGTGAAGGCGTTAATGAAACTTAAGCGTCGACGAGATGATTATTTTACATTATGCTACAACTAACGAAGTGTTTACGATTATTTAAGTTTTCGGTGGTCACTAATGTTTTTTTTATTTAAATTTCAAACAGTGTTCATAATTGTATATATTTTCATTCACATCTTATTACCTAAGTTTGTATAGACACAGCACTACGTTTTTAGGATTCAGTGCTCCAAAAGGGAAAAACGGAACCCTTATAGGATCACTTTGTTGTCAATCAGTCCGTCTGTCTGTCCATCTGTCAAAACCCTTTAACTCGGGAACGCGTGGAGGTCATCATCATCATCATCATTTCAGCCATAGGATGTCCACTGCTGAAAATAGGCCTCCCCCAGTGACTTCCAGATTGGCCGGTTGAAAGCGGCCTGCATCCAGCGGCTTCCTGCAACCTTTAGCAGGTCGTCTGTCCACCTTGTAGGTGGACGTCCTACGCTACGCTTGCCGGTACGCGTGGAGGTATCGAGTTAAAATAAAAACGATATACCTACTCAAGTCTACAGTCTCTTGAAACTGTAAAAAAATCAAACTTCTAAGTTAACGTAAAAAAACATGCGTTTTTTGCAGCATAAACTGCAAAAAACGCTCGAACGACTCTCTTAAGGGAATCAAAATTAATATTCCCTTTGACCTAGAATCATGAAATTTAGCGAGAAACAATGTTTCATATGTAAAAACAAAAGTCTAAAAACCGTAAACTTGTAGCTACATAAAAAAAATATTTTAACAAACTCGGAAAATCGGTAAATATCTTCGAGACTCGATGTCCGTTGTAAACGAACTATTTACTTATCTATAATTTGGTACGGAACCCTCGGTGCATGAGTTCGACTGAGACTTGGCAGGGTTATTTTTATTCATATTTAATACATTAACATAACCGTAGCCATAACAGTCCATTCGCATACATACACCAGTTAAGTTTTACTACACCAGTTAAAATAGCTGTATAAATAGTTTTTGATCTTGTTTGTAATTTTTATGAAAATTAAGCGTAAAAAATATTTTATTACATTTTGTAAATGTTAAAAGTACGTAAATGCTAAATAATAATAACAATACTATTTGTTTTATAGAATACCTAAGCTGGAAAAGAAGGATTCTTCGATGTGTGAATAAGCCGTTTATAAATGAATAGTAAAATTGACAAAATAATTTGAAGGACAACGGTCGCTAGTATATTTTATTACAAAGTAAAATCCCTCGTCGCGTTTCTTTAATATAATTAATTTACAACCGTAGAAATTTATTACTTATTTGCTACCCACGCACAGAAAATCCTTTATTATTAAAATACTAGCGGTTGGCTACTATTTAATTAGTAAATAAGTATTAAAGTACTAAATTATTTACTCCTACAGTTGGCTGTAGTAAAAAAGACCCGTGTAACACGTACCATCGTTAAATTATTTTTATTACCATCACATTTGTCATATTAACATTTATATTTTTCTGTAGTTTATTTGTTTAAGGTTCTACATATTTTTTTGTAATGGTTCGTACATATTTGTTGTTGTTTTTTAAATAAGTTAAATATTACTTTTATTACTTAAAAAACCGTTTAAATACACAATCTTTATGTTATAAAACTAGTCGTTTAATTTAGAAATAGATGAAGTATATGAAAAATATAAATTAATATTTATTCAGAACAACTTACAATTTTAAGACTTATAAAAAAATAAAACCGACTTCAAAAAACTAAAAATAATCTTAAAACGTAAGGTACCTAATCAGTTAGTTTTGGAGTCGGTGCAAACGAAAACATCGAATCTCTCATCGGCTGGCACCGACTCCAAAAGTAACTGATTAGGTACATTACGTGTTAAGATTATTTTTAGATTTTTGAAGTGGTTTTTTTTAATATAATTTACTTATTTTATCTATTTTTAGTGAAAACCCTAATCAAAACAGATCTTAAGAGTGCAAACAAAAATGTAACTGCTGAACGCCGATTTCATTTCCTATTATTCCACTTTTAGGGGTGAAACTCTTCCTGCAAATTTTTATTATAGTATCTTTGAAGATTTTTATTATAGTATCAATAAAAAAGAATCATCAAAATCGGTTCACATTTGTCAAAGATATTGGGTAACATAGATACAAAAATCAGTTAGCGTGGTATGGAGTTCATGCAATGTTTGATGATTTTCTTATACTCGTAGATCCCATCATCAGATTTTGACCAAATTTATATGTAACCATTCTAAAAGTATTACCTTTCGAAAAATAAAAGAATTATCAAAATCGGTCAACGTAGTAACGAATTATTGCTGAACATACATAACACAATGTATATCATAATAAATGCCACGATTCAATCATTAATAACCAAGTTTGTTCGCCTAACTTATAGTACATTGATGGTGTCTTTTTATTGTATTCCTAAGTTGAATTTAAATACCACTCCATCTGGTCTTGGAACAGATGTTTTATTAAGAGTTCTATATATAAAAAGTTCTAATCTCTTTATAGTAAACAAGTTTCTACCCGTGACTTTATCCGCGCATACTTTAGAGTTAAGCCAAAGAAGAATGAACCATCATCCTACGGAAAAACACAAAAACCAGCCAAATGCTTGTCGATCTACCCGTACTGTAGGGTTCCGTATTTTCCTGTCACAGTATCAATATTAGAATAAAATATTTAATAAATTTAAATATAAATATCGGACAACATTGTGCATGAATTTCTCTGATCCTAAAGTAAGTAGCTATATTACTAGTTGTGTTATAGAAATCAGAAACAGCGACGGCATCACGACCCTCAGACCTGAGATAATATATAAAAGTTCGTTTTCTAGGTCGAAATCGAACCCGGGACCTCAGAGATGGTGATGTCAAGTCCGGCGTGCTCGCGTTTCGTCTACGGATGTCGTCGGAATATAATACAATATGCGGACTCAGAAGCGAGCTTTTTGTTTGATACTAAGAATCTGTCAGCTGTTTCTATTTAAAGGTAAGGTGGGTGGATCATGGTAGGCCATAACTAAATCTTAAATTATTCACACATTAAATTGTATTTACTAACCCCTATTTTTTATGCTATTTGTACTAACCCATGTAGTCTGCAATAAATATTTTTTTTATATGATTTGATATAGGTATTAAACATTCGTAGATGTCATTTTTTTTATACTAACACCCATCGAACTCAGGGCCACAGCCGCTGCGGTGGATTTGTTTGTTGCATTTTTATCGAGTAAATAAAGGAATAATAACTGTTTCTTCATTATAGTGGCCTTCCTTGGTCCAATCATCTTAGTCGATTGTTGGGTTTTTTTAAATTTAGTATTGTGCAATATGTTTTTACCTTTTTTTGAATAGCCAACACTTGACTGTCAAAAAAGATCTGGTTTTATCCAGACTTGTTGGTTCAGTACTAAGAGAAATCAAAGTTAAGTCTGATTAATTATTCCATTCAGGCTACAAGCTTATGAAAGTCAAATGAAATTGCTACTCCGGAAAACAAAGCTAAAACCAACCAGCTGAACTCAACGAGGGATATTTTAAAAACATGTTTTTGGTGTTATCTATAAAACATTCCGTTTTAGCAGAGTCCTTTAAACTTTAATAATCTCATATAGTGAAAGTAAACTTCTAGTGTATAAGATTCAAGTAACCTTTCTTTATAAAATGTTTATATAAAAAGGTTATAAAATGTTCTTTATAAATTCTGAAAACTATTGAAAAGCCAAGATCTACAGTAAGTCCGCCAATAAAACCTAACAAATATTTTCAATAGTGTATTCATGAATTTTGAGATATGAAACCTTATTTCTCATAGCTATGCTTTAAATTTTCTTTGTTACGTGCGAGTAAACTTCTTTTAAACAGCATAATTCACTTCCAGAATCCATAACATGAAGTTGATAATCCAATATTAAGTCTTAGCTGAGATCAGAGAGGGCCAAGTCAAATCCCTTCCAGCAATATCAAAGATGTACTTCCGTGGCATAAATAATAATCAGATAAGAGTACAAAAAATATCGCAAAAAGTTTCACGAAATTACGGTAACTTAATGTAAATGTCAAGAAAGCAACCCTTTGCTTATAAATAACCTCTTTGAAACCCCTAAAGGTAGTGAATTCCATACTTTTAAAGTCAAAAGTCAAAGTCAAAGTCAAAAATCATTTATTCAATTCAGGACAAAATTGCCACTTATGAACGTCAATAACAACATTATAGGCCCCTAGGGGGCCAGAACATGTCTCCTTATTATTTTTGGGCCCTACTAGCACTTCGAGACAAGACACAGACAATCTGGCAAGTGCTGAGAAGAAACGCCGGAACAAACTCAGTCACCACTAGCTGCCACATAAAAAATATAAATCAAAATAAACAGGTAGGTACATCAGTTTAGTGCAGGCTGGACTGACCATACATTCTTGTCATCAAGATAGTCTTGAATTTTATAATACCCCTTAGACATCAGTGTAGTTTTGACATGTGACTTAAATTTATTAATAGGAAGTTTGGTAACATTGTGAGGTATATTATTGAAAAATTTAATACAATTTCCCAAAAATGAATTACTTGTTTTGGCCAATCTAAAGTTTGGGACTACAAGTTTGTTTTTGTTTCTGGTGTTATATGAATGAATATCACTTTTCTTTATAAAAAAATCTAAATTTTTGCGTACGTACATGATATTATCAAATATGTATTGAGAGGCCACAGTGAGTATGTTAATTTCTTTAAAGAAATCTCTCAGGGATTCACGCGGACTAAGTTTGTATATAGCACGAATAGCTCTTTTCTGTAAAATAAAGATGGTATCGATGTCCGCAGCAGAACCCCACAAGAGAAGACCATAAGACATAATACTATGAAAGTAGCTGAAATACACCAGCCTTGCCGTTACAACGTCAGTTAGATGTCTAATTTTTCTAACCGCAAAGGCAGCCGAAGCAAGTCTCCCAGCCAGAGTGTCAACATGTGGTCCCCATTGCAACTTCGAATCCAATGTAATGCCCAGAAAAACAGTGGAGTTTGATAGATCAAGTTTTTCACCATTTAGTAAAATTACTGTGTTAGCTTGTTTCACGTTAGGCATAGTAAATTTAATACATTTGGTTTTTTATGTATTAAGAAGTAAGTTGTTACTTGTGAACCAATTTAATACCTTAGAGAGAGCTCCGCTTACATCGTCAAATACCTCTTTGCCTCTTTTTAATTTGAAGATTAAAGAAGTATCATCAGCAAACAGAACTATCTCACAGGAGTCTTTAGAATAGAAAGGGAGATCGTTAATATAGATCAAAAATAGCAACGGTCCCAATATTGAGCCCTGGGGCACTCCCATTTGAAGCGGGGCGCCAGAAGAGTTAGTACCATTAACGTTTACTGTTTGTAATCTGCCTGAGAGGTAAGAATTTAACAATTTTGATGCGTTATTAGATACACCGTAATGTTTTAGCTTCATAATAAGTGTTTGGTGATCGACACAATCAAACGCCTTCGATAAATCACAGAACACACCTATCGCATCATGCTTATCTTCATACGCATCCAAAATGTGTTTGACAAGTGCCACCCCAGCATCTGTTGTATTTCTACCTTTAGAAAAACCAAACTGTTTCTCGTGCAGTAAATTGTTAAGTTTAAAATGGGAGAGTAATTGACTAAATATAACTTTTTCAAAAATTTTACTAAAAGCAGGTAGAATGGAAATTGGCCTGAAATTGCTTGGGTCACTTTTTTCTCCTGATTTGAACAAAGGTATAATCTTACTATATTTCATTAAAGTAGGGAATTGACCTTGATCAATACATTCATTGAATAAATGTGCTAAGTGAGATGCTACGAGAGGTATAATGGGTTTTATTGTGTCAGTTGATATGCCCCACATATCCTCAGTTTTTTTCTGTTTCAATTCCATAAAAGTTTTGACTACCATTACAGGATTAATATGAGTGAAATCAAATAAGGAGTTGCACCCGTCAACACTGGACACAAGCAGTGATTTTGCATGCAGAGCAGATGAATTAAGTTGTTTTGTGGTTTCGACAGGTATATTACAGAAGTAATTTTCGAAGGCGCCTGCCACCTCATCATCGGATTTAATTTGCTTATTATCAATTTTTTGTGTAAATGTGTGATCGCGATGTTGTGTTTACAAGTTTCTTTGTTTATAATATTCCAAGTCTCTTTAATTTTATTACTCGATTTATTAATTTTTTCACGTATATAATTAGATTTAGCTACCATACAGACCTTTTTAAATAACTTTGAGTATTTTTTAACATATTCTACAAATATTAGGTCATTATTCCTATACACTTTTTGATTATATAGTTCAAACATTTTCCTCCTACTGATATATATACCAGCAGTAGCCCAATCACTGAATTTCGGTTTGAAATTGTTTATGACTAATTTCTTTTTAGGAAAGTTTTTGTCAAATTAGTTTTTGATTAGTTCAAACAATTCTTCATATAAGTTATTAACACTGTCATCAACAAAAGGTAATAGCGGTATTTTATCACTTAAGTTAGTTTTAAATTTTTCTTTGCGAGTATCAGTGACTGGTCTATATTGAATAACACTTTTAGACGGCACAAAACGGTGTTCAAACGTGACTGACTGACCGCAGTGATCAGATTTTACAAAATTTACGATAGATTTTTTAATCACAACACAGTTCTTTACAGAAAACATTATCCAAGCAAGTAGCTGTTGTAGCAGTAATTCTAGTCGGTTCAGCAAATACAGGCTTTAAATTAAAAGATTTAAAAAGACTTAGAAACCTAACCTGATAGGTTTTTTCTTCATCTATGATATCGACATTGAAATCTCCACATACAACTACCTTCTTTTTATTAGTAAATATTTTCCTGAGTAATTCTTCCATTATGGACTCAAACAATGTAAAATTACCACTTGGGGGTCTATAAACACAAACAATAATGTAATCGTCCAGCTCTGCACATGATATCTCAATAGTTCGCTCGACAGAGAGAGATACAATATCTTTTCGCTCTTTACATTTTAAGTTATTATTAATTAATATTAGTGACCCGCCACGGATGGCGTTCTCCCTTGAGAACGAACTAATAAGGCTACAATTATCAATGTGCAAAATAAGTTCATACTTTTTGAGCCAGTGCTCAGTTACACATAAAACCTGAATATTCATTTCTTGTACAAATAGTTCAATTTCTAAGTCTTTTCCAGATAAGCCTTCTATATTTTGGTGCACTATGTTTAAATGATTTGAATCTTCTATGCTCGCTAGGTTTTGTAAGCAAGAGTTTTCCTCTATTGTCTGAATGTCTAATTTAAATAATTATTAATTGGAACGGATTCCAAAGGTCGAATATTCATGTCAATTGTCTGCTCAATAAAAGCAGACTTGGTAGCCAAGTTCTTGGCTAAACAATCTAAACAATATGATAGCGATAACGCTATTTGTCTTTTGAGCTAATTATTGACAAAATAACTATCTCTCGTCAGATAAATCTTATTTTTAAAATAATTATTTATGTCAATAACATGCAATTTATATTCATTATAAGATGTCAATTTATGAATGTTCAGGTTAATTTTATACCTTAAATTATTTTCTTCATCTGGCAAACCGCTACTATAAGGTAAGGTGAACCAAATAATTTTACTTATTTCTAACAGTTGCAAACTCTCAAAATAATGTAATAATTTATTTTTGTTGACATTACCTCTATTACCTATAAAAATTATTAGGGTAGAATTTTCACTAAATTTAAAAGAGAGTATTTTATTAACAATTTCCTCATAGGATGCTCCGGGCATGCAGTGATTAATCACACTTTGTCCCGTATAATGTGCAAGTAGGTGCCCCATGTTCTTACCGATCTCGTCACTAAACATAACTATATTATTTGCTGATTTATGGGGAGTTTCATTAGGCAGGAAACTAGTAAGATAGTAATATAGGTAAGATAGTAAGATAGTAGTAAGATAGGTGTTCCTTTTCCTTGATTGATATTCATCAATCATGACTGTTATATATTTGGGCGGTTTTTATCTAGGTACACTTTCAAATTTTTGCTGCCCATGGAAATAAAAATGGCCATTCCTTACTTATAAAAATGTATTTATTTAATACTTTAATCCTATTATTATAAAGATTTATATGTAACTGAGTAAATTATAAAATTTGTCAGTACAAAACTGTTCCACACCAGTGATTTAGGACGATTTCCTGGCAAAGTTGGTGTAACGGACGACTCAGCAAGGAGACGAGGGCGGAGCATCGCGGCGCGAGACGAAGACGCCGCTATAAGAGGGAAGGAGACGGCACACTGGTGCCGTGTGCAAATCGGAGCGCGCTGATTGGCCGACAGAGTATCGGGCAATAGTCACTAGCGTAGGGATGATTTTGTCAATATAAATAGGCATAAGTCTGAAATAAATATAGTGTAGTATGAGTATAATATAGTTGTTTTTGTTTTGATCAACAAAGTCGGAGTTTGAAGAAACCATTACAGTCCACAACAAAGTCTGGTCCTTCGAGCCGGATGGAAGAAAACCGCCAGTACCCTAGTGAAATGGTACGAACCAGGAGCCAGGAGCGGGCAATGGAGGGCACGGAAGAACCGCTATCCATTGCCAAGGCGCGAGTATTTCACTCGCCACCGAGATCTCCGTCCGCGGCCTCAAGATCGCGACCGGTGACGTCACAAGGGGAAGGAAGTCGTACTTACGAACCAACAGCACTTCCCGCACCCCTCGTACCGACCGCCGCACGCCCAGCGACTACGGCCGAACGGCGCCGTGAGCCATCGCCGACGCGCTCGCATACGTCACGACGATCAACGGGTAGCACCGAGGCGCGAATACGCACCGCGCAGCTAGCAGCGGAAGAACAGTTAGCGGAAATAAAGAAGAGGGAGTTCCAGTTAGAAGCCGAGCTAGTCAAGAAACGATTAGCAGCCACTGTAGAAACAATTCGGGAAGAGGAAGCCGCCAGTATCGGGGACCCGGATGAACGCATCAACAGTTGGCTACAACAGAGCATCGTAGCGCCAGGGATCGTCGAAGCGACTACCACTCTGGGGCACACAACGTCCGAGCCGAAAGAAAGCACGCTGCCTGCGCGCGAACCGCGCACCCCGAGAGCCGACCGGGGGGAGCAGCCGCCTCACGGAGGTGTACGCTTTGAAGACGCACGCCGTCAAGCTCGCTCATCAACACCGACCAGGAATCGAAGCAGGGGCATCGAGCAATTAGCGGAGGCAATCGAGAAGATGGCAAGAAACCGACCGGTGCCGCGGCAGGTGACCGACTTACCTAACTTCTCCGGTGCTTTCAACGAGTGGATGCCATTCGCCGCAGCATTCAAAGAATCAACTACGGTCTACAACTTCAGCGACATCGAGAACATGGCGCGCCTACGAAATTGCCTGAAAGGCGAAGCAAAGGAAGCTGTCACCGAGCTCCTGTACACCGGTGGCAGCCCCGATCAAATCATGCAAACACTAGAGCAGTGTTTTGGCCGACCCGAATATATCATCGACAAAGTGATAGAGGACATTAAGAAGCTACCACGACTGGGCAACACAGCGAGAGAGCTTAACACGTTCGCCGTACGACTTCAGAACATAGTCTGCGCTCTCAAGAATATAGATCGTCGTGATTACTTGGAGTTTCCAATGCTGATAAGGGATATCGTGGATAAACTTACGCCAAACTTAAGATCAAGATGGTGCGACTACGCGTATGAACATGAACATGCTATGTCTCCGGAAATCGTCCTGCTATCGCGCTTCTTAATGCGCGAAGCGGACATGGCGCTGCGATACACATACACGACGTCAGCAACCGTGACTGGGAACCAGAAACAAGCTCCAGCAGCGAAGACCTATACACGAAAGAAACAAGTGGAGGTGTACGCAACAACTGCCGCCGCGACGAACGAACAATACAAGTGCTATAGCTGCGAAGGAAATCATACACTAACTAAATGTGACACATTCGCAAAATTGACATCAGATTCACGGTGGGAAATAGCAAAAAAAGCAGGCCTTTGCTTCAAATGCATCGCTAGCCGGCACAGACGAACGAACTGCCGAGCAAAGCCATGCGGAGTGAACGGATGCCGCCGACCACACCACGAACTCTTACACACCGAACCCGCGTCATCGCCACCTCTGAGTTCACCACTTGAGCCACTGCAAGTCACTAACGAAACTGTGATGTCCGTCGCCGCCACTGAAGATCAACAAGGAGCTTCGGTACTACTGAAGGTGGTGCCTGTTAGTTTAACGGGACCCAAGGGAAGCATTAACACTCATGCTCTCCTTGATGAGGGTTCTACCATCTCTTTGATCGAAGAAGACCTGGCGTTGTATCTGGGAGCGGAGGGACCGACACGACCACTACACATCAAAGGAGTAGCCGCCAGTCAACGCCAAGAAAAAAGCAAGTCAGTCAACCTCGAGATCCGAGGCAAGAACCAAGAAGATTGTCATCAAATTAGACTGCGCACTATCCCGCAGCTGGTGCTACATACACAAACAATATCCACTCAGCTGCTTAACTACGAGCACCTGCGTAGCCTGAATCCGGACGACGTGTGCTACGAGAAGTCGAAGCCGCGACTGCTTATCGGTGCTGACAATTGGCACCTAATAGTATCACGACAACTCAGAATGGGAAAGAAGAAACAACCAGCCGCCTCGCTGACCACGTTGGGGTGGGCGATCCACGGAACGGTACCGCGCACTATCCACAGACGAGATACAGAGTCTGTCCTGCACCTATTCATGCCTGAACGCGGCGTGGATGAGAACGACGTGCCTGACAGCCGTCTGGACACAATGATGGAGGAACACTTTAAAATTGACTCATTAGGCGTGTCTATTTGCACTAAGATAACGAAAGAAGATCAACGTGCCATCGAGAACTTTGAAGCTACGGCCAAACGGACCGACGGCCGATTCGAAGTCGGACTACCATGGCGCAATGATGACCTGGAGACGCCACCGAGTTACAACGCCGCCTATAGAAGACTTATTGGACTAGAGCGCAGGTTCGCCAGAGATCCAGACTTCGCAGCACAATATAAGAAGGAAATCGAAGCCCTGAAAGAGAAAGGTTACGCGGAAGCCTGCGATGGGACAGAAGAACGGAACCCAAGAAAATGGTATCTGCCGCATTTCCCGGTTTTTAACCCTAATAAACCGGGAAAGCTCCGCCTAGTCTTCGATGCCGCTGCAAAGTCACACGGAGTCTGCTTGAATGACTTCCTACTGGAAGGACCGGACCTTCTTCGACCGCTGCCAGGTATCCTGTTCCGATTCAGAGAGAAGCCAATAGCAGTGAAGGCGGATATTCAAGAGATGTTCCTCAGAATTAAGATCAGATCAGACGACCAACCGGCCCAGATGTTTCTTTGGCGAGAAGATCCAAATAAACCGCTGCAGGTCTTAAAGATGACGTCAATGATCTTTGGAGCCTCCAGTTCCCCATTCTTGGCTCACAGTGTGCGCAACCGGAACGCTGAAGACTTTGTGCATACCCACCCGGCAGCCTACGAATCCATAACACGTAGCCACTACATGGATGACCTGGTAGAGAGCTACGAGGATATCTCAACTGCAAAGAAAACGATCCAGGAGGTGACTTTCGTCCACAAGCAAGCTGGTTTCAACCTACGACAGTGGAACTGCAACGAACAAGAAGTATTGGCGGAGGTCCCATATGAGCTAAGAGCCAAAGCGACCACACATCTAGCAACGCCATCAGACAAGGCGCTTGGACTGCTGTGGGACGCTGAAAGAGACGAGCTAGCTTTCAACACGAATCTTGCTAAGGTACCGAAGCAAGTAGTAAAGAATAACAGAACGCCAACTAAGAGAGAAGCCCTCAGCGCCGTGATGTCCGTATACGATCCTCTCGGACTACTGAGCCACTTCACGATCAGAGCGAAGATACTTTTGCAAAATCTGTGGCGAAATAAGATTGGATGGGACGAACCGCTGCCCGCCGCTGAAGCAGAAGACTTTCGAAAATGGCTCTCAGAATTAACAAACAGCATAGCCGAGATACGTCTGCCCCGTTGTTACGAACTCGGCAGCCATGAACGAAGAGACTTGCACGTTTTCTGTGACGCCAGTGAACAAGCCTACTCGACTGCCGTGTATTGGAGATTCACGAAAGCAGATAACACGGTGAACGTAATCCTAGTCGCAGCGAAAGCAAAGGTAGCACCGCTCAAGAAACAGAGCATCCCGAGACTGGAACTGCAAGCTGCGGTTATCGGGGCACGCCTCGCGGAGGTCATCGCCGCAGAACATGAGTTGCAGCCTAGCAGCGTCACATTCTGGAGTGACTCCCGCACCGTACTGCATTGGATTCGACAAAATGCACGACGATACACACCCTTTGTCGCGCACCGCCTCGGCGAGTTAGCGGAGCGCACGAAGAGTGAGCAGTGGCGTTGGCTACCATCCGAACTAAACGTAGCCGACGACGCAACTAGATTGAAGAGCAACTCGATAGCTGCAAGCGACCGATGGTTCACAGGGCCGAGTTTTCTCTGTAGACCTGAAGAGACTTGGCCCCAAGAAGAAAACAAGGAACTTGACCCAGAAGAAGAAACTGTCACGCTTACTTACGAACATCCAAAGGCAACTTACCTACCGGATATCAGCCGCTTTTCATCGTTCGAGAGGCTCATCCGCGCGACGGCATACGTCCTTGTATTTATCGAGAAGTGCCAAGGGCGAGCGAAGCGACTTGAAGTCCGCCACCTGGAAGAGGCAGAACAGCTGTGGATCAAGAAAAGCCAACGCGATAGCTTCCCACTGGAAGTTGGATTACTAGAAAACGGGAAGCGCATTCCGAAGTCTAGTCGATTATACAAGCTCGACCCGAAAATCAAGAACGGAACTTTAAGATTGGACGGCAGAATAAGCGCAATAAATGTGCCAGAACCAATGAAGGAGCCTGCCGTGCTGGACGGACGCCACCCGTTCACCCGCATGCTCATCCAACGGGAACATGAAACTGCTGGACACGCGAATAGAGAACGTATCGTCAATGACCTTAGACAGCGGTATTGGATCTTGCACCTACGAACAACAGTGCGGAACGTGTCTAAAAACTGCGCTTTTTGCTGCCTCAGAAAGGCAAGACCACGGGTGCCAATCTTTGGAGACCTGCCGACGGCGCGCATAGACCCTTATCGACGGCCGTTTACGAATTGCGGGGTTGACTATTTTGGACCAATGATTGTCGCTGTCGGACGAAGACGTGAGAAGAGGTGGGGTGCACTCTTTACGTGCCTCACAACCCGAGCTGTCCACCTGGAATTAGTGGGCTCCCTGTCCACAGATTCCGCTATCATGGCGGTTAGAAGAATGGCAGCACGCAGAGGATGGCCCGCGGTAATGATGAGCGACAACGCTACCAATTTCCGGGGCGCAGATGCAGAACTTCGCGCCGCTTATAAAGAGTGGGCACCTGCACTAGAAGAGTTGGGTCAACTACACCGCATGACCTGGCGATTCATCCCTCCAGGAGCACCGAACCAGGGGGGAGCTTGGGAGCGCCTGGTCCGATCAGTGAAGACAGCTCTTACCGCAGTGCTGCTGGAAAAGACACCAAAGGAAGAAGTGCTACAGACCGTAATGACTGAAGCAGAGTATTCCGTCAACGCACGGCCGCTCACCCATGTCTCGGTTGAACCTAATGACCCTGAGGCGATTACCCCAAACCATTTCCTGCTGGGGTCGTCAACGGGCCTGCCACACACCGGGCCATGTCAGCCGGCCGACCGCAAGACTTGGCGCGCTAGCCAAGGTATCGCCGATGAATTCTGGAGAAGATGGGTTCGCGAGTACTTACCGACACTCGTACCACGCCAAGCGGCTGCATCGGACGAACGTCCACTGCAAGAGAATGACCTGGTTATCATCGTAGACGCTGCGCTACCCCGCAACACCTGGCCGCGCGGGATTGTTCAGAAAGTGTATCCTGGTCCGGATGGCAGAGTACGTAGCGCTGACGTTCGCACGCGAGGAGGAGTCTTCCGACGGCCCACCACAAAGCTCGCCGTCCTGACCGTAGAAAGGGCTGCGACGGAGTCTTCGCCGGGGGGAGAGCTGTAACGGACGACTCAGCAAGGAGACGAGGGCGGAGCATCGCGGCGCGAGACGAAGACGCCGCTATAAGAGGGAAGGAGACGGCACACTGGTGCCGTGTGCAAATCGGAGCGCGCTGATTGGCCGACAGAGTATCGGGCAATAGTCACTAGCGTAGGGATGATTTTGTCAATATAAATAGGCATAAGTCTGAAATAAATATAGTGTAGTATGAGTATAATATAGTTGTTTTTGTTTTGATCAACAAAGTCGGAGTTTGAAGAAACCATTACAGTCCACAACAGTT
This sequence comes from Anania hortulata, assembly GCA_963576865.1. Lineage (NCBI taxonomy): Eukaryota > Metazoa > Arthropoda > Insecta > Lepidoptera > Crambidae > Anania > Anania hortulata. The sequence goes on from OY756406.1 coordinate 9,432,356, forward strand.
GGTTATTCTCATTTAACAGCTGGTACCTACGCGTATATCTTATTTTAGTAGAAGGTGTATACAATTATTATACAAACCTATTTTAAGTAGGTATATACACCTCTTTTGTAGTAACTTAAATGCATAGTTTGAAGGTGGTACTATTTATAATTAAATTAACAATGCGCTCAATAATATTTCAAAACCAAAAGATAAGCAATAACTAGTAAAAAGATAAATTCTGAATATTAAACGTAGTTTAAAGTTCCTTAAAATTTTATGTTTCAGTAACAGATTGCCGATATGAGGTTTTAAAATGTTACGAAAATATAAAAACGAACGTAGTTTTGAGCTGAGTTTTTGTACTCACATTCTTTGTTGGGTACGAAAGGACAAAATATACCTGGTTAAGTATATATAGTAAGGTTTCACATCAAAGGATTCAAATTCTGTAAGAATTATCACAGAAATCTCGAATGCCAACGTCTTACCTTAAGGCTGTTGTTATTATTCATACAAGATTTAGTCTGAAGTCTGAGACGAGGGAATCGCTTTAACAGGATATGTTAAAGAGCCAAAATCACTGAAAAAAATAACTTGTACTCCATACAATATTGTCAAGGTAAATAACTATTTTTAACCGACTTCAAAACAGGATCAGGTTCTCAATTTTTCTTTTTTTATAAGTATGTACAGCGATCATTCTTTACCACGTTGATATCATTAAAAATCTTCGAAATCGTTTTTTTTTTTGTTCAATAGGGAATATTTTCGTAATGGATGAACCATTTACATGTAATACTTTTTAAGCAATGATGTTCATATATAAATTTGGTCAAGTTCTGATAATTGGATCTATATGAAAATCAACAAACATTGCATGAACTCCATACCACGCCTACTGTTTTTTTGTATCTATATTACCCAATATCTTCGAGTAATGTAAACCGATTTTGATGATTCTCTTTATACTGAAACATTATGGGCAATAATTGCGAAGAATTGCATAAAATTAATTACCCCTAAGAGTAGAAAAATAGGGGATGAAATTGGTGTTCTTCTTTATAACTCTCACTGACACTAATCTCACAGTACTTTCAATAAAAACGCTTCTTTTTGCCTGCCTGCAACACACAGAAGGCGTACGTTTGAATGGGCGTCGACAGACATCCGGCGTGCCTAGCGAGCCGTCTGGCTCACGCTGGCTGTCTGTAGGCACCTCATTTTCTATTATAATTATTATTGTACTTACTTGTTTTTATTTGTGTTAATAAAGTATAGTTTTTGGTAGTGTGCAATAAAAGATAAAATATCAAAGACCGGACCTCTTCAAACTTACTGTCCTGCTGCACTAACCTGACATTAAGTAATAGTTTCATACTGTTTCTGATTTTGTTGAGACGTCAAAGGTAAATAGCTGCAACACTTAATTTGAGCATAATAAATACGCTATACGGAGTTTTGTTTTGTTGAGAATACGAATATTCTTTAATAAGCAGCATTCTTTGTTTAAATGAAACCGAACAATATTTGGGATGTCTAAAGGCCAATGCCACATTCTTTCCGGAATTCTGTAGTCGTACCACAGAATACCAAATAAAACAAGTACAAAAGGCTCGCTTCTATACAAACGAGACGTTTTGATCATAGAAGCAGATTTCTCTTTCTATCCTATGACTCGTATTCATTCATGCGTGAAGAGTTCAATGTTATTGGTCGTACTTAATAAAGAAGAACAAAGTATAGATAACAGATAGGTGCTGGCGATCCAATAAAAAACAACTCGAAAGAATTTTCGTGAAATGTGATGCTGGTATTACACAAAGGAAATTCACACGTTAGCGTCACTTTTCGTTAGTGATAAAGTTGGAAACTAGACTGGACATGTCAAGTTTATATCAACTGTATTTTCTACAAGAGCATGTCCTTGTAAGTAATACATTTAACGACGTTAGTACAAAAACAAGCTAGGGCTTTGAAAGAGTGTACATATTTTCAAATTGCACCATCGCAAGGGGGATTTCGCTACTCATTTCTGTTTTGTGATGGTATATTATTCCATCTACGTAACCAGTCGTTGGCTCAAAATACTTTAAAAAGTCAATGCTCAAATATAACCGTCAGCATAAACTTCATAATTAAATTTATAAATTTCGTGCTAGTCATACAAACGCTTGCTCCTGTCGGAATTTATTATAATTATGCAAAAGACATACAGTAACAGTCGCTAATCCATGGCTCCGACTGCTCCCTGCCGAGCTATGTTAAGAAATCTATTTACCTTTGATTGATTACTTATTTAGACATTTTTATTTATCTACCAACTTCGAAAAAGAGTCATGGTTTTTAATTTGATGCTATAATATATATGTTATAATATTTTAAAAACATTTTAACTGGTCGTCCAATTTTAATAATTCTTTTTTTGTAGAATAAGGTAAGAATATTATAGGTATTTTATACTAGCTGTGCCTGCGACTTCGTTTGCGTGGACTACAGGATGTTTGGTATGACCTAAATTAAGCAGCGTGTGGTCTGCGTTTATGCATTCTTATCAAGAAGGAAACTTTTTACTTTGGATTGAATGTTAGAGCAAAGTCCTTTGTACGAGTCTCTGGAATTATAACTATATGACATTGTCTTTTCACCGAGGTTCTTCTCGTTTGGTGGTGGAACAAAGATCTATGATATTGTGTAGTTTCATTGCACAGTGCCCGAAATAATATTAATATTCTTAAGTTTATTCTTATTCTTTTTGAAGTCGGTTAAAAACAGATAGTTTAGACAAAGACAGACTGATCGCAGCGAGGTTGCAGGTTTTAGATTTAAAGTTTTAACTTAGCAGGGTAAACTTTTCCAAAACATATTTCGTTTTACTAATCAAGTTCACATAATTATGAATAGGTTATTTTTATTTAAAATCGGATTTATATTTTCGTAAGATCTATTGAGTCCCAATGCTTGAAAACTCACAGATCCCTCCAGTTTCATTTGTCCATAACCAACTTTGACTTAAGTTATGTTTACAAGCAATCTATTTTAATTAGTACAAACCATCTCGAGGGTGAATGTACTGAATAATTTCCTTTAGTTAGGTATAGTAAAATCAAAAAAATAATAATCATAATCCTTAATCTTAATCATAATTTTTTAGGTAGTCGAATTCATAGAATGGAAAAGCGATTTTCTTCACTATGGATATAAAGGAAGTCTGTGTCATTAATACATTTACCTTAAAAATATTTGTGCAACTTAATTTAAAAAAGGAAGTTTTTTTTTGTCAATATTTATACAATAGTAATAAATAAATATTATATAAATAAATAATAAATATTTACAAAATAGAAATATAAAGTAACTTAAAAGCTAAACCTAAAAAAAAAGAAAGAAAATAAAAAAAAGAGATATTTGCACATAATCTGAAATTCTATTTATAGGGGGGGAAAACCCTATAAATAAAATAACTGATAGAGCTCGCTTTCTTGGGGAAAGGTGCCCAAAAGGCTGGCATCGTTGCCACGCTGAATAGCTAAGCTAATGCGTTGGCCTAAGTATTGGCCAGCCTTTGTATCGTGGGATATCTCAGCTAACCGCTTAGATATCTCACGATAGAGTTTGTAGGCACTTGGTCCCCACGGGTCCAAAGTTTCGACCCCAAATGGTTCAAAGATATACGCCTCACTAAGACATTCATATTTGCGCCGTTTGAGGAGCTCCGCAAGAGCTGCAGCAGAACCAGCCCTGTTGCCGGTCAAAGGAAGTTGGGATGGCGCTAAAGTATCCACGCATGTTGCGTCCCACACTAAAGGCCTACCCATCTTCCAAGGAACGAGAGTCATGCCATCAGGACGTTTGCCATCGTCTCGTGCGAGGCCACTCGGTTCCAGAACGGCCAGAATACGTGCGCAGACAAGTGCCCAACGGATGACATCGTTCAAACTGGCATGACGGGGGATTCTACCAGCACTTCTGCAGCAAGAGAGACCGTAGTGAGCAAGCTGATCGACAAACTTGCCACAAGAACAGCGATGAGGAATGGAATTAAATGCTCCTAAGCGGAGGCTTACGGCCACTCTTAATGTAGTATTGTCCAACAAAGTCCCCAGGGCAGGAGAAGGCTCCCTGCCTGCCTCCTCCTCTCCTTCTAAGCCAAAGACTTGACTCCCATTCAGCTACAGCTAAAAAACAAGCACGGTCTGCAGAGTTCGTAGTCGTTTGTAGTAGATCATCACGCACTACTCTGCAGAGGGGCTCGTCCCACAGCCGTTGAGCTGAATAGTTACGAGGAAGCTCATCGGTGGCTAAAGTTCTCCAAGCGTCAATAGCCTCGTCTAAAAAGGGAATGTGGATGGAGACTGATGAGATTTACTAAGAATTTTGCAGATTAAGCCAAACGTACGATGAGATGAGGACAAAAAAGCTGGTAGACTGACGCCGGAGATGGATCTGATACCCAAACCTCCATGCCGAATAGGTAAAGAGGTCTGAGACCAGGTTCGGCCTTCCAGCTTAATGTTTAAAGTTGATGAAATAGTATTTTGAATGATAGTATCTAATTTAAATAACAATTCGGGGTGTTTCCAAAAGTGTGATGAACGGAGCGCGTACATGAATTTTTTGTACAAAGAGACAGTACCGAATGATGGTGTAGGCAATGTGCCTATTAATTTTTAGTAACCGATCAGAAAATGAGTTAAATTTAGTAATTCTTTCGTCTGTGTAAGCCGAAAACGATTCATCCAAAATTGGGGCGCCGAGAAGACGAAAAGAAGATTGATCTAAAATTTTAATGTTTGTTGCCAATTGCCTAAAACGGTTAATTATGTTATCATGGTCATTGCAATTTTGAGGAACAAAAAGTTCACATTTTGTTAAATATAGTTCCAAACCACACATTTTAAATTCACGAATCAGGGTTTCAAAGTCTTCTAAAACTAGGTCACCACCAAGGGTTCCGTCGTCCAGGTACCAAACCTTTATTTTAATGTTAGTTTGGTAATAATGGGGTGAATGGCCAGGCTAAAAATAGCTGGACTGAGAGGGTCACCCTGTTGACACCCAACAGCAGAAGAGAGTAAATGATCCCTGTACATGAGTTTTGTGGGAGCACTGTAGCACTGCCACAAAAAGCTGTACAGAGAAGGCACCTGCTTTCGGATCTCTGTCAACAGGAGTTTAGTTACTGTAAATTCTATTGGTAGTTTAATTTTCTAGCATTATCTGCACATAATGCTTTTATACAACTGTGGCACTTATTTTCCGACACATCACGTGCTCGCTTGAGCAACCGAGTGTAATTTATTGGAGAAAATAGAAAACACGAAGATTATCTGCATTCGCTTTCATTCCTATTAAACGAGAAAATAAGAAAGCAAGCTGGAAAAACTAGGAAGCAAGTTAGATTTCGATGTTTTATATAACGCTTTAAAGGGTTTATGCAAAAAATTCTTGCTTCTTATTAGTAATCATCTTTTTGAATTGTAAAGTATACCATTTCATTTAATTGACAGTAGTTTGTGGTACAAAAGGGAAATTAATACAATCATAGCCCTATTATAAGTCCAGAGCAAAGCGAAATATTAAGTAGTAGTAGAAACCCGAGGCAGCGAAGGGCATTAAGGGTAAAAGAACGACAAAATCTGTAACAAAACATTGGGAAAAATAATCTTAAGCTTCGTAACTCTTTATGTAATGTTTCTCTATAGCTCGTCAGTTCTTATTTAAAATTATTTACCTTTTCATTTTGTGTAAAATTACTTGTTTGATGCAAAAATCTTCTAAAATTTAAATAAAAAAAAATTACTGTGGGACCGTTATGCTGATATTGCTAATAAAAAAAAATCTTTATCTAAATTAAAATATTGACTTACAATTCTATTTTGTAGGTAAATCAATTTCTTTGGATTTGTAAGGTACGATCAACTTACATTAATTTTAATCAATTTGTGTTTTATCTAATTTAAAAATAGCTCTTCTGGGAGTTTTAACTGGAAATGTATAATATAGAGTTAAAAAAGTGACAAGGTCCGAAAGTGATCATTAAAATGACTAAAGTCAGCGCAAAATTATGATAATGAACTATTGGTTTTTATTTTACACACTGACTATGGCATTTGTCCACACTGGACCATTAACAGTGCAGTGCTTGTAGTAAGAAGTTTTATTTTAATTTGCGTCAGTATTTGCCTTCTATTTCGTTTGATGTACATTTTTGATGATTTCTAAGGTGTAGCACGGAAGTAAGAAAATAATACCATTACAGAATATCCCGAAAAGTAATACTTTTATCCGAAACGTGTTCGCTCTTCATGCATATCACATGTGACGTTTCAATTTCACTCATCACGCGACAAGAGTATAAAGGAATAATAATCCGCGACTGTAAAGAAGGATCGGAAATACCTATTCGACGTAATTATTTGGACGCATTTATGCGAAACCGTTCAATAACAATGATCATTGAGAGATCAAAGAAATTGTTTCTTGAATTCAAAATGAATGATTTAAAAAATTGTATAAACAAGTAACCCTAACTGAATGCATTTTTAAACATCTTAGAACGCATGAACCATAACTGATAGATGAAAAAAAAAACACTTATAATACGCTACAAAAAAAAAATGTAGATGTGTGAAAATAAGTACCTTTTATTTTATGTTAAAACTTGAAATGTCCGTGTGTTTTACTTTATCATGTCATCATACTGCCATAAACTTTAGTTTAAATATTTTTAACTTTACTATCTACTCCGGCACCGCTACGTTGCAACCGGTGAGTACCGCCTACAGGCGAAAAGAATATGATGTCCAGACGTCAATCTAGCAAGACCTTACTAAATAAAAATGTATGTAAATACATAAAAATTTAAGACATTTATTGTGCAGCATTAAATGTATCGCATTTACTTCATATGGTAAACAGAAAATATTATCAATCTATTTATATATCTATTCTAATTAGTATAAATAAAACATATTTTTATTTTTATTTTAAATATATGGATGGCCATGCTTATTCGTTGACCAATGTAGCTACCGGCCTTCAGGTCAACAGAAACATCGACCAAGCGGGTGGATAGTTCGGCAAATCGTTTTTTAGCCTCAAGGCTCCAGGGACCAGTTTCTTCACTCCAAAAGCCGCAAAATAGGAGGAACCACGCAGGTAGCATCCCAGAATAAAGCACGGCCATTGCTCTAGGGAATAATAGTAATTCCGCCGGGCCTTTTGCCATCATCCCGACAAATACCCGCAGGTTCTAGAAAAGTCAGGATTCTAGTTGATCTAAAGGCCTTGTGAAAAAGGGCGTTTAGTCTAGCGTGGCGTGAGATACGGCACGCGCTGACACAGGACAAACTATGAAGTCCGAGACTGTCCACTGTGACACCGCAGCGACAGCGGTGGAGATGAGTGATGTTAGTATCGGGACGTAAGCAGGTAATGATCGAAAAAGACGTGTTGTTGGTGAGAAATAAACTAATTTTAAATATTGATTAATTTTTGGTTAATTGATTACAATTAACCAAAATACACATAATAATCTACATATTAATGTAACTGGTTTTTTATTTCATCTATGCAAATAAATTACAGTTGATGTTTACAGAAAGATGCACAATTCAATTTAATCATAGTAAATTTTGTGTGCGTTATTGTTTGAATCTTACTAATGACTACTTGTTTATTCGTTCTTTGACTCTCATAGTAAGTAAATTTGACTTTTGCCTAAAAAAGTGGTACAAAAATTGGTTAATTTCGATATTTTTTCCATGCTGAATAAGGCAAAGCTCTGCCAGAATAAAGTGTAACTACTGCAAAACTCATTTTATCCTTCCTAACCTTCTCTTGTAACACTATACCTCTATTATCAGACACCAGAGCTTAGTATACCTATCAAAGCAATTTCTTGATTCGCATCCAAGAAGCCGTTACGTAAACAAAAGCATGTATTGTTGGATATTGTTAGATATATTACGACGCAAATCACTCTAAGTGACCATTCTCACATTTCGCTTTAGCTATTCTCTTCGCTCTGTGAGAGGCAAAAACTTCTAATTGAGTAAGATTAATCTACGCATAAAAATTGCTAATAAAATTTTGTGTACGGGACATTTGAGGTCCAATTTTAGTTGTTATCTTCCTTTCGGGATAGGATTTTACTGTTCCAACGTAGCAACTTTTTTATAGAACGAACACCGAAATCATTAAATACGCACACCTACATACATAATGTTGGTCGTATAAGAGTGACTTTTTTAACGATTTCGACGTTGGTCTTATAGAAACATGCTGTATTTGAGCATTAGAATCACCACCTAAGGTAAGGTAAGGTACTTAATTAATAAATTAGGTCCTTATATACAGGACACAATACAAAAGAAAACGTCACTCGTTCAAACTACATAATCAGCTCATAAATAATAACTTTTAAAAACTTTGACTACCGTTAGGAAAGAAAGGTTCTTGAGTGGCAACCATGAACTGGAAGACGCAGTATGGGCAGGCCTTCCAGACGGTGGACTGACGACCTGGTCAAGGTTGCGGGCAGACGCTGGATGTAAACGGCCCTGAGCCACTCGCAGTGGCGTTCTGTAGTGGACGCCTATGTTTACCAGTGGTCTTATAAATACTGATGATGACGATGATGATACATTTACTGTTACTATGAGAGCAACATCAAAATTATAAAAAATATGGACATGTTCGATCCAAACTAACGCGCTACTTTCATGATAATACCTATAGCTTTTTTATATTGATGTTGCTCTTATACTATAAGATATTTTAAATCAGCATGGTTTTAGAAAAAACGCAATAAATATATTGAATTGAATTGAACATACAATGATTAAAATCTGCAATCCTAACAGCTGATAACATTATCTGCATTGTATAGCATTAAGTCCACCAATCGTACTTACAAATAAAGTATAAATAAATAAATAAATAAATAAATAAAATCCTCTAGTAAACCAAATCACGATCACAAATCACGATTTATCCGAAAACATTATGTTCAGTAGGAGATTTTGTAAATTGTGACAAGGGATTTTGTTATGAACATGAAAACAAAGCAAACAATTTGTAACTCCTCACGCGGCCTCAAATCAAAGGAGACCTATGTACAAAATGTGTATTCGGAAACATCAGAAATCATTTTACAGCATCAAAACTTTATAAATAAAACTTTGTATATAAACTACTTATCCTTATTAAAAACATGACAATTATTTTTAAAACTTGATCATTGAACTAGATCCTTGCTATTGTATCTGCAAGCGTTAATAGCGTAATGTTAGACACATTTAATTATTTTTTTTCTACAAATCTCTTCTACATTATGTTGTTGTTTATAAGCAATAGAAGCAGTACCAGTAAAATGTATTGTATTATAAACTTTAAAATTACCACCTAAAAAGTTACCATCACTAACATGATATGCAAATACATTTTGAAACAGTAACAAGCTCCAGGCTATATTATCTAAAACGACTTTGTGCTAGTGACATCCATGTTTATGATCAACAATTTAAAAAAAAGTATTTCGTTTGCAAATACTTTTAATATTATTTTTTTAATTCTCTGTGCTCTGCTCCCGAACTATCACTGTAATAGAAATATTTCATTGTGTGAAACTGACACCTGCTAAGTTTGTTAGTCTCACCTCCATCACCTCGGGTGGATATTGAAATATTTAAACCTCTGACATAAGGTCCTGACGTCATTATTCATTTAAATTTTAATATGATGTAAAGAAATCTAAGTTAGTTAGTTATTGGGTATTTCTTTGGACTTTGCGAATGAGAGACTTGGCTCTTGACTAATGACCCTTTAAACAAGCTTAAAGTCACCCTGCGTGGTATGGAGAAAACTTTGTTTGGCGTGTTTTTACGAGATGAGATCTAAAATAAGGATTTTATAAAGTACCAAAATCAGCGACTTACCACCGTATCCCAACAGCGAGAAGCCACTGGATGCAATGGTAGCAATCCGGAGGGCCTCTTCCTATGTAGTTCTATACGCAAGACATATGTCCAGCATTGGACTTCCAAAGGCTGATGATGATGATGTATATAAGACCCCAGTAAAGAAAACAGCGAATCAGTATTAGCCAATTTGCGTTTTTGATATTGTATTTTCTAACATTACACCTACGAGCTGATTGTATATTTTTATGACATAACTTTATAGTTTAAAAAGTTTAAATGGTTGTATATATGTATATTTTTTAAATATAAACCACTTTTACAAATAATTGAAGATGATAAATTAAATAATGTCTCATAAAATAAGGTGACATTCTAAAGTAATGTTATGAAATTGTGCCTAATTTATGTCAAAATTCTAAATTGTTTGGAAACCTTATTGTCTTTTCAAATTAAACGGTTTCGAACATAGGCTTAGCCCACTTAAAAGTTAAATACATATGAGCCCTGTGGGTGCGATTTAATATGTTTCTAAAAGTTTAGTGATAGTTTTCAGTCTCTCATAAACTCATTTACCAAGGATATTGCAAATGTTGTCAAGTAACGATGAGGTTCTTCTCGTAAAGTAATTAAATCTATATCTGCATCAGAAGTTTAATCATAGATATAAAATATAATATTTAATTAAATAAAAATGTAATTTAATAAATTGATTCTTTGATTACAAATGTTAAAATAGAGTAACATCTAGGCTATTACTGGTCGATTAAGGGATTGCGTAGGTCTTTTTCCATGTTCGAATTCTCTCAATATCTTGACCCTGAAGTATAGTGAAGAAGTTAATTTATATGTCAAACTAGATGATTCGGTAAATTTCGTACCACCTCAAGTTCCTTCCTATACAAAATTTTCCGAGGCACAAGGCATGGTTAAGCTATTAACAGCTCAACTATCAAACATGAAACGATAAATATTTTTTCTTTTTATGTATTCTTTTTTTAGTAAGACTTACTAATTCGTTGAATTTAAATTCTTGTGTTTGATAGATAGCTCAAGTATTTTTAAAATAATAAAAAACTAGATTGAAAAACTTCCTTAATTGTCAGTAGTAAATTTTCAAAGTAAGCGTCCTGAAAACCGTGGTATTTTTACTGAAGTATAAATTTGAGAGGCCATGATGAAGCCTATCGTCCATTGTTTTTAGGAAACTTGTATCATGTTTGATTACTAAAATTAACAAATGATACAAACTAACAGTCACCATACACAGGCGATGTCATTCACCTTTTGAAATTGAGCTGTAGTGTAATATTAGATTGTTCTTCGATGCGTATGAAGTATAGAAAGCTTATCATACGAAACATGTTGAAGACTTAATTTATTTGGCTTTTGCCCTCGAATTTATCTGCATAGACATCAGAACTATGTCAAAGTGGAAAAAAATATTAATTATTGTATTGTTATATTAACAAAAAACACCTAAAGCCACGAGGCTGACCATGAACATGTCAAAAACAAAAACCATGACCAATCACGTGAAACGTAGGGTCATGGCTTGATAGACGGACAGAAAATGTGTGTCGACAATTACAGTTACTTGGGCTTTTTTGAGAACAGGCAAGAAGAAATCGAGCGTCTTATCGATAACGCCTGGAAGAGCTACTGGCCAGAGGGCGATATAGGACAGCATATTGAGTATCAAAAGAACCGACAAGGTCAGAAACACGACCGTCCGATCCAGAACTGGCATTGTCGATGTGTTTAGAAGGCAGTGAAACTGAAGTGAGAGTGGACTGGTTAAATCTTCTGGATGCATGACATGCAGACTACAGAACCCAGATTGCCACTCAATAGATTTCTGAATGGGTGCCGTGTGGGTACGGCTGTAAAGAATACACTTCCCCACCGCCAACAGGAGGCGTGTCGTAGGAGGCGACTAATTCCTGTAGCACAAGACGGGCAGCAGCGTCTGCGTGCAAAATCTTATAAATAACTGCGCTCGCCAACGCACCTGCCAAGCGTGATGAGTATTGGCAATCCCCCCCCCCCCCGATGATAGGTCATTGGGGGAGGCCTATCTTCAGCAGTGGACTACCTGTGGCTGAAATAAAAAAAATATAAAAAAAACATATTTTGAACTTTATGCTCTTGGGTAAATACCAGTTATAGAGTTAAAGCACAGAATACCTAATAGTACTAGTTAAAGTTTCACTGCAAAGTTTTGTTACACCCAGTGTAAAAGAAAGTTTGTTCGTTTATCCCATAAGCGTTCCTAAGCCATGCATCTGATTGCGGTAAAACATTGATAATTTTTTATCGCACTCCGAAAAAGGTTTATGGATTAGATTAGAAATTACGCTTACAAAGTTGCGGGCAACAACTAGTTTGCAATAAAAACGGTAGCAATCCTTTCATCTTTATCAACAAGAGTAGGTAAGTCGCTTACCCTTGGGAATAAACTCTTTCAATATTGGCTCTTATAAAAACTAAGGGATACAGCTCTTAAGAAGAATAAATAGTCTTGAAAAAGTCTTCAAATTAATGATGTGATGATATCTTGTAAATTAAGACAGACTAATCAAGTTAGGGACTTAAAGATTAAATAAAAAAATGAATTATTCTTGCAAATATAATCTACAGCTGATATACATGCTAAAATAAAATCTATACATATTATGTAGAGGGAATCTCATATTTTCTTTGTGATTTCGATATTTGTCGCCTAGACGAGAAAAAGATTCTCTAGAGACATTCATGTTTTGGTAGTAGATTTTGTCTCCTTAAGGTTTTACACAAACTCGTATTTTATTCAAACTATATGTATGCTTCTCATTGAGAGCGTTGATATAAAAATCTGTGTCTGGAGTAGCATAAGTAATTTTCACACTTGCTTGGTTTCCGTGAGTTGAAAAAGTCCAAACTGTGTTCTCACTCATTTCTCGTAAAAAAAAAAACATACTTAATAGTTTCATTTCCATTCTCTCAAATTAAGCAACTCCCTATTGATATCAATAAGGATTATTACACATAAAGTTACTTACCAAGGATAACCTTGTAACCACATATTCTATTCATCATAGACGACAACTTTGGTTCTATGGTTTTTGCAAAAACGCTTGAAAATGTATCGACTTCCTATAGAAAATTACTAAAAAGCCGATTCAATGTCTAAAAAAAAAATTATATTTTCAAGTCAGTCAGTCAACAAAAGTTTAAATTTAAATGAGTATCTGAGTATCTTGCGGGTAACAGAGTAATGGTAAATAATTTCTACAATTTGAATTTCGTTTATTGTTTTCGTCAACAAAATGTTATAAATACATGACATGAAATCTCAAACAATTGTATTTGGTTTGGAATCATTTTGTGATAACCAGTGAAGCGCGCATTTGCTAAATAAGTATAGCTTCTCGAATTTTAAACCCTATTAAACATTTATTTTGTGTTGAGGAAAAAAGTGATTGTAGCTCAGCGGTGGCAAAAGTTAGTTGTAATACCAAAGACAAGCAACCATAATCAAGATTTACATTTCAAAAAGTTGAGCGACTGTTTATGCCAGTACCTGTCTTTTAACTGAGTGATGAATGCATTAAATACCATCTCTTTTTTCAGGTACCTACTTCTTTGTATGGCCCGATAACCTTACAGAAATATTTTATGGTTTACCTTATAAGCCCCAAATATTTTTTCACTAGACCGCATTTAAAGAACCTCTAGTTAAGTTGGTCTACGGAAGATTTGAGGGCAGTTTAACCTATCTTAAATCTAGAAACACTGCTGTGTTCAAAGTTAAATTAAAGAGTTTAATTTAGAATTGTGAAAATGTAACATTTTGTGGTAGAAGTAATACCTACTTCATTAATGTGCGATAGAAAATTGTGTCTTCAAACGTACTCTATTCTTGTAAATGGTGAACCTTTGTGTGTGTTGTGGATTGTGTGAAATCCTCTGAAGCGAACGTACTCCCTGAATAAGTAGGGTAGTCAATTTATAAGCAATCGTACACTGACAATAGGATCCAGTTTCGAAACCTTTAACGATATCTAAAATGAAGTGCTTTCGTAAATACAAAATGGTTTTATACGGGGCTTTACAAATGATTTTTGTTACAGCAGAGCACTATGCATTTAAATAGAAAAGCGAATTCGGATTTTAGATTGGATTAAAAAGTTATGAAAAGTTTTGCTTTGTCAATGAAAAGGGTTTTGGCCTTGATTTGAATATGTCCTTGAAGTAAAAATTATCTTTTGTATCGAATGAATCACCTGCAAATAGGGCTGAATTAGAAGTCAATTTGGACGCAGATTAGATTACGCCGGAGTTGTTGTAAACAAGTAAGGGTGTTGTTCTCTAAAATAAATAAGCCGACCAACCTTGTGTTGTTCCCAGTCTAGTTCTGTAAGAGTACAATTTTTCTGTTCATTGTATCGTGTGACATCGGCATGCAAACAAACCACTGGCCTATTTTTTGCCATACAAATGGAACAATCCGTACAGATTTAAGAAAAAAAAAACAACTTTAACATGATTAGTTTCGGTTTTTAACCTTAATTTGTTTTAAAATTATCCTGATTTTCATGTTCAATCCATAAAACACTCCATCTCTCTAGAGTTGTCTTAAGAGACATTTCCATATCTTAGGAATCAAATATGAAATCTACAAATGTAAAAAATAGCCATGCTCAGACTTCTGGCTGACTTATTGACTTACAAACGTTCCCTCAAACTAACGTTGAAATTGCGACAGCTGGAAGGTTGAAATTCGGGAAGTATCAAATAGAAGACATTTTGAATATTTATGCCCTAAAACGGTAAGACGGGTTAAAAAATTATATGAAACTTCGTCGACATCAAGTTTAGGGTAGGGAAAGACACATGAGACGGCGTAACAGTAAAATATCTAGAGTGTTTGTTTCGTTCGGCTGAAAGGTTAAATCGAGATTAAAACTAAGCTTAGCTCTAGCTTACAATATGATTTTAGGGGCAGATTTTTATCAAATTTTTTGAATAAGAAGTTTGTGCAAATCTGTGTAACTATTTCTAAACCCCTTTGATAGAATTTCTTCAGTTCTGTCCTAACTTATATCAAGCCCAAAGCCCGTATTGTCCTAAGCCCGGAAATTGCACGGAAATTGTATGTACCAACCAAATGACATCGGCCTGCTAAACCATAGGCCAAGTGAAAACAGAAAGCATACTTGTAAGGAAATATTATAATTGGACGCTGTTTAGCATTCGTGTGTTATCCCACACTTGGACACATTTGAGTTACGAGCGTTTAAAGTTTTTCATCGACTTTATGTTGTAGTGCTATAATTATAAAGACAATATAGAAAGATTTTGTACCATTAAACGGCTAACGTTATGAAGATTAATATTATTAATAAAAACTGTTAAATAATGTGGTGTTCTTTTAAATAATTCAGAAAAATTGTTATTGCTAAAATATAATTAGGGATTTTCCTTTTAGCAATAATGTGTTATGTGCCTTAACACATAATTGCAAAATAACAGATGCTTATTGTTATAGTAAAAACAGGTTATAGTGATTATTTTTTAATTACTATAAATTATTATTTGGAAAATAACAACAGCAGCGTCTTCTGCATAATTATTCTCAAATTAAGGTTTTCCGAGATCATAGAAAATCATCATTACAACCATAGGCCTCCTCAAATGACTTGGTCATCTTAGATTGGTAGATTTGAAGCGGCCTGCATTCAGCTGCTTTCTTCAACCGTTACCAGGTCGCCTGTCCACCTTGTGGGTGGACGTCCCACGCTGCACTTTAAGGTACGTGGCTTCTTTTCGAGCATAGCCCTTTCCATAGCATGTTGTGGTCAGTGCAAGTCAGTGATGACTCACACACAATGTTACAGACGTTGTGTAGTTTTTGGACCGCGGTCCAGCCTAGTTGGATTCAACCATTGACCTCTTTATTAAAATTGTATCCCTTGTCCCACGTAGACGTATTTGTCAACAATTTCGAGGATAGAGCTCCCAACTGATACTGGGTATGACTCAACATTTGCATTCGACATGACCTTCGTTTGCCTTTGTGCCGGGGTCTTTAAGCGATTCTGCCATGTCTACAAGTGTTATCGCAGGGTCATCACCAATTGTGTTTTGCTTTCTTGAATAAGAGCACCACCACGCTCCTGTTCCATGCCTCCAGCCATATTCCCTCGAGCAAGACGCAGTTAACTGAAGGACTTTCAGTATCGGTATTCAGAAGCTCTGAGGTGATTCCATCATCACATCTCTGGCTGTATGTATAGGCTGTGATATCGGGGATATCTTCTGTTTAGTGTGTAGTTAGCTTGGCAATTTGATCTGCAGCCAAGCAAGTACACGTTTAGTGACCAAGGGATATAACTGCCCAAACAACGTTCCGATTTCCCTCAAAACTTCGTCTTTTGTCGACGTAATACCTCCTTCCGTAATACAGCCTTTCCTTGTTTTTTATTTTAAAAAATCTAGAAGACCTGTTTTGAGTAGCTTTTTAAAACGTCAATTAAGTAATATTTTGGTAAAACATTGGTAAAATATTTGGAAAAGAAAGGTTATCGTTTGGCATCCTTGAGCTGGAAGACGCAGCGTGGGCAGGCCTCTCACGCGGTGGACCGATGACCTGGTCAAAGTTCGAAGCAACCGCTGAATGCAATCGAACTAGAGCCGCTGGCTGTAGCGTTCTATAGGGGAGGCCTATGTCCAGAAGTGGACTTCCAATGGCTGCTGATGATGATGATGATCATAAAAATTGTCAATTTATTTGTAATTGAATTCGGCTTACTATAAAAATCATAACGTTTTTAAGTAGTTGAACTTAAGTAAAATATGTGGTATAACACATTAATGCAAATTATAAAATTTAAGATAGAAAATTTGCATTATGAATTTTTCGCAATTATCTATTTAAATATATTTTATTATTTTTTAATAATCAGAAACCTTGTTTAGTAAGGAACAAGACTGCATTCATAACTCAATTTCGTCCAATTATTTTGTAATTTTTGCATTACAATAATTTTGTTATTAGCCCATACCTATTACTAACTAGTAAACCAACTTGCACCTATACAAGGGGTCAAAAAAGTACGAGGCAAATTTTAGAGGGTGGTTCAGTATCAAGACTAGAATAAAATAATAATAAATAAAAAATCTATCGAAAAAATTTATAAATCAGAAACAAGTTTAGTATTACAGAACTTTGTATTATTTTTTTGTTACAATTATAATTTTGGGTTGTACTTCGTTCCACTATGTTCAAATGTATGAATGCATGAAAAGCATACCTCTCTTTTTATTACATTACATTTATTCACTGGGTATGAGTATTGATGGGTGGAGAAGTAGAGGACGACATAGGAAGTGATGGATGGATTGTGTGAGAGCGATATTACTGAGAAGGGAGTGAATGACTCGATGACGAGTGAGTGGATTGCATGGAAGAGAAAGACATACTGCTCCGACTCCAGGTGACTTGGAAAAAGGGCAGGAGAATGATGATGACGACATTATTCTCTCGTGAGTTAAGAGTATGACCCGGGGTTGCATTGGTGTGTTTGTGCGTTTCTCCTATAAATATAATATAACAAGCGTATAATAGCGTAGTAGTGTGTAATATAAAGTATCAAACTTTAAAGGCTAATGTAACTTTTCGATAAAAATCTTATCTTATTTTAAAATTGGTGTACGAATTTAGCTTAAGCTTAGAATACCTAATAAGTTCCTTCTTCAATCAAATTAAAAAAACACTAACATCGCTAAATAAATATTAAGTTTTTTTTTTCTCCAACCTGTTCAATCCCACTGCTGGGCAAAGGTCTCCCCCAGACTCTTCCATCGATCTCTATCTATCGCCAATGACTCCCAATCCCTCGTTAAGTAACCAAGTCGTCACACCATCTTTTTTTGGGTCTACCTCTTCGGCGACCGCCGTCTATAGGTACCCATCGGGTGACGATTTGGGCCCACCTGTCCGGATGCATTCTGCACACGTGTCCTGCCCACTCCAACTTTAGCTTTGCAGTTTTCTCGCCTACATCTGCGACACCGGTTTTGGAGCGTATTCTTACGTACGGAGCGCAGACCTGGTCTTTGACCGAGAGTCAAAAGTCCAAACTCAAAGTTTGCCAAAGGGCTATGGAGCGGAGCATACTAGGTGTAAAAAAGATTGATAGAATCCGGAACACCGCCATCCGCTCCAAATGTTAAAATTATTGTTTTTTTTTCTTTTATTTGTTTATAAGCCTGCTGTCGTTCTTGAGGAGTAATAACAAAAAGACTTTACACTATCTGAGTTGTGTTAGCTGGTATATTTATGCTATGGTTAAGTCCAGATACAGCACGGTTGTTGACTTTTGGAATTGTGGTGACTTGCGCTGTTTGTTGCCTGTACCAGCGATATAGGAAGACAAGAGATGTTACATTTACCGATAAATGCCACTCTGTATGCCGCTTATATAAAGTAAAACAAATTAGCCTTATATTCAAAGGAACTACAACTAAAAAAATACTTAAAAATAAAGAAACGGCATTTTACTTAAGTAGCTTGCTTAGGCGCATCCTAGCAAAACGAAACATAATAAACGGTAATTGTACTTCAGATAAATGCTGCCAAATAATATCAGAATTTTGTATTAATTTCGTTTATCAAACTGCTACTCGGTTAATCTGTGACCAGATGTTTATGTGTGAGATTTGATCCATCGATTGGCATCATAATAAATAAATAAATATTGAACAACATCACATACATTGCTCTGATCCTATGTTAAGTATCTTAAGCACTTGTGTTACAGAAATCGAAACAATGATGGTACTACAAGACCCAGACCCGAGACAATATAGAAAAGTATTTTTTCTGCATTGACCGACCGGTACTGCAGGTACCGCAGCTAAGGCTAGAGCAGTTGCGGTCATTGTATTCAATGCAGGTTTGCTCGATGTACTAGGCAGGTGAAAATTACCCTATTCAAGGCCTACTGTCAGTCGTTCTACACAAGCAGCCTATGGGTTGACTATACTCAGAGGGTGTACGGCGCGCTACATATCCAATATAATAACGGGTTAAGCATGCTGATGGGGTTGCCACGGTTCTGCAGCGCGTCCAGAATGTTTACGGAAGCGCACACGGATGGCTTCCATGCTATCATCAGAAAGCGTGTCGTGTCGCTGCTGAAGCGCTTGCGGAGTAGCACCAACAGCATACTAAGCACACTGGCAGATAGGTGGTACTCTCCACTGCTGTGGCACTGGATTCGCCATCACTCCGCGACTTAAGTGGCCGTTGCCCGGGTTACGTACTTTGGTCGCACTCATTTTCGGTTAGTTTGTGCTTATTACTGATTATTTTTGTACTCTTCTTGTTTCATTACTAACAACATTATCATTAGGTCTTACTAACACTTTATGGGCTCAGTTGCCTGAAATAAATGTTTTTTTAAATTTTATTTATTTAATTTAATTTGAATAGTTAATTTCATAGATTAAGATCAAATAACCCAATCGTAATTACACTTTCAGAACTTGTGCACTGATGCACCTATCCAGCATGCTAATTAAATAGTTTCCAGGAATTGCGGCCGATGTTGACTTCATTCCAACCGTAACTTTCGCTTCACTTCTGAACAAAGTAAATTTAGTTTTCAAGTAAAATATGATAATGTCTAATTGAAAAATATATTTCGAAAGTTAAGGCGGAAGAAGTTTCCCGGAATGTATTTGTTTAAAACTTTGGCTGCATATTTTACCAATGATTAAGTTTGCATTGGACAAGTAGGTCATATATACTGGCTTAGATAAAATATTTTAATATTTTTGGTTCTGCTCGGCGCTTGTTAATTTTTGTTGATGTTTATACTTTAACACATAACTTTCGACCCCTCGTAAATAGAGTGGCAAAAATCCGCCGGTTAGTCCAGGTTTGCTAGAGGGCGGGGTTGCTAGAGGCCCTAATAACATAATATATCAAGACTTGTCTCGTTTGGTTTGATTCAGTTTAAGTTAGTAGTTTTCTGTAAATAAATTGTCTTCGTAATCCTTTGGCGATATTAATCACAGTAAATTAAATGAGAAAAAGAGGTGAAAGAAGGTAAATGTAAAACCGATCAGAAATTACTATCGAAGAACCTATATTATTTCATCATCATCATCATCATTTCAGCCATAGGACGTCCACTGCTGAACATAGGCCTCCCCCATTGACTTCCAGATTGGCCGGTTGGAAGCGGCCTGCATCCAGCGTCTTCCTGCGACCTTTACCAGGTCGTCTGACCACCTTGTGAGTGGACGTCCTACGCTGCGCTTGCCGGTACGCGGCCTCCATTCTAGAACCTTTCTGCCCCATCGGCCATCAGTTCTACGTGCTATGTGCCCCGCCCACTGCCACTTCAGCTTGCTAATCCGTTGGGCTATGTCAGCGACTTTTGTTCGTTTACGGATCTCTTCATTTCTGATTCGATCTCGCAAGGAAACACCAAGCATAGCCCTTTCCATAGCACGCTGTGCGACCTTGAGCTTTCTTATGAGGCTCATAGTGAGAGGCCACGTTTCAGTTCCATATGTCATCACTGGTAACACACACTGGTTGTAGACTTTCGTCTTGAGGCACTGAGGTATTTTGGACGAGAAGACGTGGTGTAGTTTCCCGAACGCTGCCCAGCCAAGTTGGATTCGACGATTGACCTCCTTCTCAAAATTGGATTTACCCAACTGGATAACTTGTCCTAAGTAGACATATTTGTCAATAATTTCGAGGGTAGAGCTCCCAACGGATACTGGGTAGGGCGCAACATGGGCATTCGACATGAGTTTGGTTATTTACCTATATTATTTACTTGTATATTACTAGGCGACTAAAATACAATTAGTTGAAGTAGTTTTTAATTCAACGGTTTGATTTTGTATGTATTTTTTACATGTTTAAAGCCAAGTATACTATCGAGTCTTAGAAAAGTTATAATTTAAGAAACGGTGCACACGAAAAATATAAGTTAATAACCATTGGCCACTTTTGTTCAAAGTTTAAAAACAAAAATAATAAGTTGACTAACGATCAGACAGTAGAAACCTATGCCTTTACGTTCGAGTCTTTCTTAGACAAATATTATTTTCATGAATAAAGGTAAATAAAGTGTTCCTTTTTTTCGTAAAGACAACATAATTTATATTTTAGCTAGTTATTAAATGATGTAATTACTTCCAAGAGGAGCGTCAGTTAGAATAACCCTTTTTAGATGATTTTATTAATAAAAGCCATAGTTTTATATTCATGACTGTTTTTATATTAACTCCAAGATATTAGGAAACTAAATTAAACGAAGGTTTTAGACCTTGTGTTTGACTTATAATTTTATTAAGTTTAATTTTGAATACAAAGGTATAAATAAAGTTAATAACTGTAGGTATATTTAATGTATCAACTGAAATAGTTTTCTTAGCTATCCATCATCTTATATGTCAACATTGATAAGAATCTGAGACTGAATGTGAAAATTTGTTTTACAATTCGATGTATGAGTATGGATATAAAAATCTTATTTTAAAGTTTTAAAAGCTACATCAACCGTAAAAATATTATTACCAAGTTTCAGTGTTTTATTTTTTTCACACCCATCTTTTTATGTCCGTTGAAATTCTAATTCAGAGACACAATTATTGTATTTAGAAATCACCAATTCTCCTACTTTATCAAATAAAAAATATTTGTGTAGGTAATGGAGTTATTAATTTTGATCACGTAAAGCCAATTTAAATAAACGATTTTGTGATGGATTATATTGGAATGGAACACGTTGTTGCGGAAATCGTTTGATGTGAAAAAACGTAGATTTATTGTGTGAGTATGTACATACAGCTTTTTACATATAGTATCGTTTAAAAATAAGGGAAAAAAAGTAATGGCTTTTTGTATTGTGCAGACAAATTAATACCTATCTGTTTTGAGTTTCGTTCTTTCGACATCAAATATTTAATTTTGTTTAAACTTATTTTAATAATTAGAAAAACTTAAGCATAATTTATAATCTGGAAGTCAATTTGGGAGGCCTACTCGTATGTTCAGCAGTGGACTTTCTATGACTGAAATGATAATGATGATGATGACGAAGCATAATTGTAGTACTGTTTCTAAAACTATATTTTACACTATTTACTGTTTTTAATTTCAGTTCGTTATAAAATTAACATCATATTTTTTATGTTGTGTGAATGTAGTATTGTGGTGTATTTTATTTTGTAGGTACTCATAAGGTTGTAGGAACTATAAAACTTTAGTGTTTTCTTCGTTTGCAAGGGAAAGAAAGGAATTGGAAAATAATTATTTATAAAATACATGTAACATACAAATTAGTACAGTACTACTTTTTAAAAACAGCGGAAGACTTGATAAAAACAACAAAAAAAATGCTTTAAATTTAAATTCTCTAGTTTACACGTGTGTCAACAAAACACGGCTCAACGTCGGTTAGCATAAACAAAATCGTAAACGTTTAAAGTAAAGAGAAATTCAACTCGTTGTTTTTTCTTTAAAAACAAATGACGTTGACATTTTTAACCCTGAAATTATGTAAATGTTCGCCCAATTGATCAGCAAAGCGAACAGTCAAGCGTAAAATGTCAGCTTCCGTGCAAACATCAATTAATCAAACTCAATTGAACTGAATCGATGATGCTAATTTAACTAAGCCATCTGTATTTTTGACGATCGGTTTTGAGGATTGAATCGTACTTAAGAAGTAAGTAATTTTATTTTTGTATAAAATCATGCACGTTTATTCTAGTTAAAATTTGACTTTAAAACTTAAGACGTTTTTATTGTTTTGCTTTTTTCTCGGAGCTACTATTAAAATTAACTTATTGGATGCCGAACTGTCGCGTACCAAGTCACATTAAATTGATGTATATTGTATCTCGTTTTGTTTGATTCTTTTAAAACTGAAAATTGCATTGAAAATACCTAATACGAGTAAAACAACATTAGTTATTTTCATAATGCATTAATTATGCATACAATAGAGACAGCAGCCAATAAATTAGTTCTATATCTTAGATATAAAAAAGATGTAAAATTTAAATTCGATGTAAAGTACAGCGCTCAGATTTGGATGAAACCATACATTAAATTTTGATATTTTCAATCAAAAGCAAGTTCATGTTGTAAAACAGAAAAAAAGGTGCAGCAGTTCTTTAGGATACTCTAAATTAAAACTGTTTTGTTCAAAATGTCTACCGATGTTAAATCTGCACGTCATGAAACAAACTACAATCATACGAGACCTTGTTGTTGTAATATTCAAGGGTCTTTAGTCGTTTCGCACCACGAGTTATTCGCCCCGCGGTGCGAATCGCCCAAGAGCTCTTTTTAAATACGCCCTTTCGCACCGCAGTGATTACAGCGGTGTGAAAGGCCCCATTTAAAAAAGAGCTCTTGGGCGATTAGCACCGCGGGGCGAAACGACTCAATGCTCATTTTTAGTCCGCTTTAGACTCTTAGCAAAAACTTAACGATTCCAATTATTTATTTGTACAGAACTGTTTTATTCCCCACTGCGGTCCCAATCGACCCATTACAAAAAGTTCTTCCGCGATTCGCCCCGTGGTGCGAAAGGACCCATTTAAAAAATGTCTTGGGCGATTCGCACCGCGGGGCGAATAACTCGTGGTGCGAAACGACTAAAGACCCATATTCAAAACATCTTTATCATAAAAACAAAAACAGTATCTACAACCGATCTGTCACTTTCTGCAAAATGTTGACAGCGCTAACAATCAAAATGACAAAACAAATATTGAAAACTTTAATATAGATAGATACTCTTTAATGCACACCACGATAAAGATGGACATTAACGCCCACAGCCGTCTAGGCGCTTAAAAATGATACGACAGAACGCCTGCCTGTTTTTACACTTTTTAATTCAGTAAGCATAAGGACGTTTGATTTCCATAATATCACAATAATGAGCATGTTGTAATGTCACCGCAAAAATAATGCGCCTTTTGCACTGTCGTTATACAGTTTTATGAGACGTCATGATACACACACATTGATAGATTTCCGTAGCCTCCCCTTACACATGGGCGTCGCGTTTTCATACATTTCGTCGCGTAGTAATGTGTCACTACAATACATGCTTTCGCGCGCAAATAACGGCTTGAGCGGTAAGTTATCAATCATTTTTGTATTTTTATTTATTGAAACATTCAGAATTAGGTCGTGTTACATACGCATAAAGTAATTGTGCTTCTATTATTATTTGTTAATTGTTTTGAACACGGCTACTTGTTAATGAAACCAATAATGAATTTATTTGCAGACGGGGTCTAAAGATCCATATCAAAAGCAACAAAAACGATTAATTACAATTGTTTAACGAAGCTTCATCTAATAAGGAAAACAATTCCGAATTTCAAAAAATATATAAATCAGTACAATTAAAATTAGTTTTATTATTATGGCTTGAATACATTTTATGGCTATAGTATAGGCGTATAGGGCCTATATCCGTACTGACATCAGCCACATATTTTTCGAGACGCATTTTGACACTAAGCCTATAAGAAAGTATGAACGCAATGTATGAAACTTAGTAGTATCATGGGAGAAGTAAAGTACTGTCCATCAATGTGTTAAGATTAGCACAATTTAGGCGGTTTTATCGCTAGAAGTGAAACTACTAAATACTAGCTGTGCCCAAGGCTTTGCCTGCGTGAAATACGGTTTATTTTTTTTACTTGTTTACGAAGTAGATTAAAAATAGTATCTTAACCATTCGCGTGCCACAAAAAAATTCCCTATTTCTATTTTCCATTGTTTTTCCGGTCTACCATGGGTAAGTAGAACGCGAAGGCATAATATGTCCTTACCTAGAGTTCAAGCTATTTTCGTATAAAATATCATCAAAATCGGTTCACCTTTCACGACAAAAAGTAGCCTATGTCCTTTTCCAAGGTCCCAACTATCATTATAATAAAATAGTCGCCGTAACCGAACAAGGTTAGGAGGATGTAT
Source organism: Anania hortulata (assembly GCA_963576865.1). NCBI lineage: Eukaryota > Metazoa > Arthropoda > Insecta > Lepidoptera > Crambidae > Anania > Anania hortulata. Next base: position 9,457,274 of record OY756406.1, read on the forward strand.
GAGTATGAGTATGAGAATGGACTCCCTTTTCCGCACTTAGACTCAAATTCGGTCCTTTGTGCGTAGGGGTATGATGGTTACGGATATAACCAGCCTAGCTCCGCCCAGAAGCGCAGAACCGCGAAGCCTGTGAAAAACCCAGGAAACTTTTCCTGGGTTTTTCACAGGCTTCGCGGAGCGACCTTGGGTTATCAAGGATTTCATTACGTTGTCGCAACTATTAAAGCATAAACACTGACCCTCCCCTAAATTTGGTTAGGTTAGGAGGATTATTATTATAATAAAATTGATCGAAATTCGTTTAGCAGTTTAATCGTGAAAACGTAACAGACAGACAGACAGTTACTTTCGCATTTATAATAGTGTCTTCCTTTTTGTTTATGTTTAAATTCCAATTCCTTTAATATACTGCCGATAATACCGGTGCTACACATTATACTTGCTGATTGTTTGAGATATATTTACGAGTAGTACCGATGTTCTACAACAGCGTCGGGTCACAATGTTTTAAAGCTGGAAAAGAAAAAACATTTATCCCTGCAAATGGCAACATTTGTTGGTAATGTCATTACGATTGTTTGTGACAGCGCGGGCACGTAGTCCTTGCAATAAAATGTGTAAAATAACTATTATTTACTCTATTTGTAGCTTAAAAGTTAGTGTTTAGAATGCTATTATACAGTTCTCTATGTGGATTGTGTTTACAATAAGGTTTATAGTGAATTTCAGCCAAAAATCAACAAGGGATGAGCGCCATAATCAAGCGCGGTTATGGTTTGTTTTTTAACGCTATATTAATGGAATCAACTTATATATTCATTAGTTCCAGTTACAGGTATGTACAATCAAATACTTAACTTCCTTTTGTGAATTATAGATATTCTCCTATGAAGGAATTACTTAGGTACCTAACGTATAATTGATTGATAGAATATAACATAAAAGTCATTTTTAAATTATAATCTTGTTACTTTTTCTTCTAAAAACCTTAATAGAAGTTGAGAATGAAATACAGAGCTATCAAGTTTAAGCTCCAGTTCGCCCCAAAACTGAAGATACCTAGTAAATATACAATTTATGAAAATAAGGAAAACTTAAGAAATTTATAAAACAGCAAGATGAAGAAACCATGACACAAGTATGGAGAATCACATAGAAAATATTAAAGCAGCCTCCTCAGGCTTCAGTCTATATCAATGAAATTGAAGTGGAAACGCAATGGCTGGGTGTTGAGAAAACAAATTACCTACTGAAATAAACTTCAAACGCCTGGGTAGTATATACATAATGGGCAATAGACAATACCATGAAAATTGAGCCAATGCCCCATTATTTGACATCTAGCTCTATCACTTATCGGATAGACAGTATGTTGCTATACCATGAAAATGGAATTTGATCCAGTGCACCAATTAATTGCCATCTAGCGCTATCACAGTGCGGATAGACAGTATGTTGCAATACCAGGAAAACTAAAAATTGAGCCGGTGCACTAATGACCTGACATTAAGCGCTTTCACAAAGCGGGAAGACAGTATGACAGTATATGTTACATTACTATGAAAATTAAATTTGAACAAGTACACAAAAATATTAGATGTCTAACGCTACCACCAAGTGGATAGATTAGTATGGACAGACAAGCATACTCACTCAATTTCAATCAACTAGCGCTACTATCATGAGACAACAATTAGTATGGACAAATGAGCAGGATCACTCATTTTTAAACACCAAGTCCTACTGTTACTAAGCGAATAGACAGTATATAGAAATGGGCAGGCTCACTCATTATTAAACAAGCGCTAATATACTAAGAGAATAAAAAGAAATTATGGACAAACAAGGAGGCTCACTTGTTATATTAACTAACCTATTGCTATGCAATTAGTGTTATATTACATAAATAACAAATGAAAAATCAAACAAATTATTTGAAATCTTGCACTGTAAGCTGATGTGATGACAGTATAAAACAATACTATATAAAATTGTAAAACCAATTGTACAAAATCAACACAACACTATAATATTATTATTGTCAGACAATAGTGCTAACAAATAACAAATAAACAAAGATTGTTTTAACTAGTTCCTAAGGGATTGGATGGAGATAGAAAATTCAAACCGGAATTATTGTGAAAAGCCCTTTACCTCAAGAAAGAAGGTTACAATAGAGATACAGATACTTACTTATCAAAGCTATGGATTACTTTACTGGCCATCTTATTAAACACAAATCTCTATTATAAAGTCTTAGCCATTGCGCTAATGAATCCATTGTTTGGTTCAAAACTCCAAAATAACCCTTTCTTGGTTTTTACCATAGTCAGATAATGAAGTTGCACTACTGAATAATTTATCAAGAAATTATATTAACTAACCCAATCTTTTACTAATTAATTAGTATTTAAAGGTATTATTGCACTTATGCAATTCTTGGAAGAAATAAATACTCCTGCAAAATTGCAGTGAAACAAGGATTTTGACAAGACAACGTTTATAAAATCCAGCTTGTGACAAATCAGATGCCATCTTATCAGCTTATACTTCATGTCAAAGAATTTTTGCATAGAAATCCTTAAGGTTAAAATTTATTAACCCTAATCCAAAGTTAATGTCACAAACAAATTGAAAAGTAAAGGTGTTATGGAAGTACCATAAAAACCCTTAAAATATTAGGCTTACATTATTTAATTAAATAATAACCTAGATATTCCAGATTCCTTTCCTTCACTTCATTGTTGTAAACAATGTAATGTACTAAGAATACCTATTTATAAATATGAACTTACATAAGTACCTACCATTATTCAAAATAAGATACATTTCAAAACTATTGGGAACGCTTGATTTGTTCAGTCCTCCATCATAACGATATGAAATAAGTATAAGATGGACAAAAGTCTGTAAGATTAGTAATATGTATTTAACTATTTATTTATTATTTATTAAGCCTTTTGTGCTGAGTCTTTTTCCAGTCGAGCCCAAGCTATATGTGTGGAACCATCTATTCTTTGGCTGACCTTCTTTTGAATATCTTGTTATGATAAATTGAGGACTATAAAAAAAAAATAAAAAAAAATAAAAAAAAAAAATGTAATAAAACCTTATTAAGGTAGACTTCTGTAACCGCTGAATTAACATAAAGGCTATGTGATGATCATTTACCTAATACTAATTTAGTAATTTCAATAGATCTTTTGTTTTTTATATATTGATGATAATAAAATAAAATAACGCTGTGACCCCTATCACATGCTAAGGAACTGCTTCTAATCACTTAAAAGTTCTGATCATAATCTAACAAAATCATTATACCTATTCAATTTCTTAAAATTGAAATATCCCTTTTAAATTACCATTAAGACAGACATTTCTCAAAATTAAAAATAGATAAATTCACAATAAGAACATAGTAGGTACCCCTACATATGTAATTATTGGTATATCACCTTAAATATAATCTTAGAGATTACTTTTATTTCATTTAAGTCACTAAAACAGGAACAGTCTAATACCTGTTGTCCTGATAAAAATTACATAATGCCAGGGCTTGAATTTCCTTAAATATGACATATTGAAACTAAATTTCTGAACAAAGTATTCTTGTAATTACTAATTACTAAAGAAGATGACAATCTTGACAATAATGTGTGATGGAAAATAATACATTAAGAATAAATGTACTTCAAACAATTAATTCATGTAGAAAACTTAATTTAAATCAATTAGGTATAAATAAAAAATATGGAAGTAAATTCCAAAAACAAAGCCTAGTAACCAGACATTTTAGTAGATACCATAATTAACCTGTACATGTAGAAACATGTCTCAGATAGAACCATTCCCTTTTGGTAAACACTTAACCCGTTGACTGCCCAATAACAGTCAATAAAAATAAGAGATGGGCAATATAGAGTTATAACAGATAAGTCGAACTGATAAATACATTTATCGTATTCAATAATATTTTCTACCATAGCAAATTAAAAAAAAAAAAAAAAAAAAAATAAAAAAAAAAAAAAAAAAAAAACAAATTAACACATTCTTTCACATTATAACTTAATGTTACATTTATTAAAATTATGCCTACATTGCTGCATTCAAATAAAGCTATAACTGAGTCTGTTAAAGAATATTTTTTTCTGTTAGTTTACAATATTATCAACTGATAAAATATTTGGTTTTATGATCCGATTATACGCTCTATCTTGCTAAATATAAAACATAAGCTACCGTATTGAATTCAATCGATATTTTCAACTAAATTATGCAATATTATTTCCTTAATATTAACATTCGGTAGCAATAAGAACGTATCTTAACTATGGTCATCTGTACATCTGTGACCAAAATTGAGGTTTCTAGAACCCCGGTCACCCATCCATTTAGTGACCAAACCTGAGGTTGATCCAATAAGTGACTAAAGTGATTAAACTTGAAGTTGTTTGACCACGGTCACCCATTCATTAAGTGACTAGATTAAAAGTTGCATAATGCATAACGATTGATGTTTTTAACAAAAAAAAAAAAAAAAAAACTTTTTACAGGATGAACCCTCAACAATAACAAATGTGCCAACTTAATTACATAGGTCAGTTACTTGGAATTTCCCGTACTGATTCTATAGATTACCGGCCTTAGCTGAGATAAAAAATAAAAGAATATAATAATTGATTGTTAACACGTTGAGCGCTACACGGAGCCGCAAACAATAGATTTCCTATTGTGTCTAGTTTGTGGCAGTCAAAGACTTTTATCATTTAAAGTATAAATATTTTTAATCATTATTGCCACCTTTAGTAAAAATATTAATTGTAATCATACGCTAAGATATTATGATTGCGCACCTGCATTTTTTTTTTTTAATAAGATACTCTCCTTTCGTTATATTCATTTTAATCTTTTTATTTGTTTTTTTTGTTAGAACACTTTATTGAAATAAGTATTTACAGTACTTATAACAACATATTTGTCTTACAACCGGTCTTCAGGACCAATTGTTTTCGATGCTTAATCACTCAATTATGGAATTGGCTAACAATGGACATTGTTGTTATAATCAGATAATAAAATAAAAAATAAAATAAAAATATATTTATTAAAAAAATAAAAAATAAAGTGTGATGTAACACTATCGTAATAGACTAGTTATTATTTTGTGGCCTGGCTTGTGCAGTATATTATGTGAGACCTAAATGGAACGTAATTTTACTCTCGACGCATTCAGAATTTCAGACATTCTACGTGAATTCATTAGTTACTCAGCCTTAGCACTAAACTTAAAAGATATGATTAAATATAAGTACCCTTTTTGTTTTGATTTGCCATCAAACGTCTCCGGATTGTACTTAGTTTTCAAAATGTTTTTTGCATTTTCTAAACTAATAAGCAACTTATTCGCAACCGAACTTCAAACATCTACTCGTAAATATATCTCAAACAATCAGCAAGTATAATTATAAGATTAAACGAACTTACCTTAAGTGAAGTTCAATCATAATTATACGCAGCTGATTGTTTGAGATATGACAGTCCCAAAAACCCACCCACTAATACTTTGTATTATCCCAGTATATTACAGGGTTGCTCATAAGGCTGTCTTTAAACGTAATGACATTACCAACAAATGTTGCCATTTGCAGGGATAAATGTTTTTTCTTTTCCAGCTTTAAAACATTGTGACCCGACGCTGTTGTAGAACATCGGTACTACTCGTAAATATATCTCAAACAATCAGCTGCGTATAATTATGATTGAACTTCACTTAAGGTAAGTTCGTTTAATCTTATAATAATATGTGCTTTCTGGGAAACGTGTGTTTGTGTTATTCTGTAAATAAATACTCGCTTCGTCTCGACACTCCTATTAAATGCGGGCAGTGTTTATATAATAAAGTTACATATGGTAGATTCACTCCATGCTGGACATAAGAAATACTCTCACACATTATTCCCTCTTTAATTTCAAGTGATAACAATTAATTGCCATAGCAGTCTGTTTTCTTTTTTTTTTTTTTTTTTCAATTTGCAATAAAATATGGTATTATACAAAATAAAGCTATACGATATGTTTTGCCCAATATAATTAGGCATGCATAGCGACAATTAATTTGTAGGTACACACGATTATCTAAATTCAAAACAAATTAAATCAAATTAGTCATACAAGTCCAGTTTTTTAATCTTATTAGTCCTTTACATCGTAGAAATTATTTAAAAGTAACCATTTATACAGTTTTGTTTTTAATTACCTGCATTTAATGAGTCCCAGCCTTCGATGTGTGTATAAGTGTATTCTACCTTTCTTCCTTCCTTTATTCAAGGTCCCAGCAGTCTTTATCAGAAAGTCAGCCTAGATACTACGCTTGCTCTGGCCTCTTTAGGAGTGTTTTTTGCCTCCGTAGCCTTTGGTTCTCCGATTTAATACTTCTACTTGAATACACTCTTCTTCTGCTTAAGAAAAAGAATTTAAAAAACGGTTGTCTATTTGTAAATTAAAACCCCTATTTGTGTGAACCTATTATATCTTAGTCCATTGTGGTATTTAATATCACATCTTAACCTATTGTGATGCGTGAATACACTAAATCGAGATTTTGACAGAATTCCAGATGAGTAATGAGTTGTAATGCTTCCTATTGTTTTTCATCCATTAAGTAAACAATATCTGTTGAGAAATCGTAAATTGGTGATTTAGTATGGTAAAAATAGACTTTTTGTCTTTAAAAATAGGTAGATAGATAGATAGATACTCTTTATTGTACACGATACAATTTGTGTTTACAGAAAGATGCACAATTTAGGCGGTCTTATTGCTAAAATATTAAGTTTATAAAACCAGGAATCATGATTTAATTGAATTAATTTAATGAGATGTGTTTTTTTGTAAGAATTGCATGCACTATAATCATAAAATATGTTTTATTGTAAATTAAACATCATTAAAAGGAAATGTAAAGGCATAATAACCTATTTACTTAATTAATATACCATTGAAATAAAAACGCTATAAAAAAGGCCATATAATAAATACCTTACAGACTAACACACATACAATAATAAAAAAACCGGCTAAATGCGAGTCGGTCTCGCGCACGGAGGGCTTCGTACTATTATTTATAATATTCTGTAAATATTACAAAGGTCTGCCTGTTGCCGTTATTAATATCAAGCACAAAACGGCAAAAAATCACGTTTGTTGTATGGGAGCCACACATAAATATTTCTTTTATTCTGTTTTTAGTATTTGTAATTATACCGGCAACCGAAATACATTATCTGTGAAAATTTCAACTGTTTAGCTATCACAGTTCATGAGATACAGCCTGGTAACACACAGACAGACGGACAGTGGAGTCTTAGTAAAAGGGTCCCGTTTGTACCCTTTGGATACGGAACCCTAAAAACCGGACAAGTGTGACTCGGACTCGCCCACCGGGGGTTCCGTATAAATTTGTATACATATTTTAAATACTTTAGGAATCGAGTCCCACAGTTTAATCATAAATGTATACTTGTTAGATTTTTCCCTGTACTTGCAGTATAAAATGATATTACTTGGCAAATTTCATAGTTCTAGTTCAACGGAAAGTACCCTATAAATTTTGATTTCCTTAAGAGTGTCGAAATATACGTTTTTTTTTTTCTGGATAAATGGCTCTATCTTTATTGTTTACGTTAATTTTGAAGTTTGATTTTTTCACAGCTTCAAGGGACTATAGACTTAAGTATATAATTTTAATACTAACTTGATATAGCTCCACGTGTTCCCGAGATAAATAAAGTGATCCTAAAGGGTTCCGTTTTATCTTTTTGAGGTACGGAACTAGGGTTGCCTACCCTACTATATAGTATCCTACTATATTAAGGGATCAAATACTATATTTAAAAAAATTTTTTAGGTAGGTAAACTACTATAATTTGCGTGAAGCCTGCTCCGCTCCAGACAGCCCGCGGATTGCGCGCGATATATAAAACATTTATTTAAAAAAACTACCACATATATTTTTTTTCTATTTTCAAATTTTTAGAAGAAATAGCTTCGAAAATACTATATTTGATAGAAAAAAAAGTTGGGAATCCTATACGGAACCCAAAAAATTGGTACTATTGGGTTATTTTAGGGACTTCGTTCTAGTAGTGTCAGTATAATTAAATAAACAATTTAATGTGTCACACATTAGATGTGTTGATAATGGTGGCGTATAAATTTAAGATAGTGGGCCATACGGTGTCCAATCATTTGACAATAAACAAATAACAAATATTCATTTGAAAAATAACATTTGACAAAATTATACTTGATAAATTTATCATTTTACAAACTTTTGTTTGATAAACTACTCGTTAGACAATATATTTAATAAATAAAATTCATTATGCTAAAACATTATTTCACAAATTTATTATTTTTTAAACATGTTAGTTGGCAAAACAACGTAAAGCAAAAATAACATTTGACAAAATGCATTGTTTGGTAAATATTTTATTTACCAAAACCTACGTTAATACAACAATCTTTCTTACACAGAAGAAGGTAGTTAGCTATTAAGTAGTAGTAAGTTTAGGTTCATGCATGGAAGTCTAATAATAAAAATGAAGTTTAATAATCATAATAATCATTTATTTAAATTTTTTTTATAGACATGAGAGATGTTATTAATTACTAGGTTGTGACACTCATTAGGTTAGGTTAGAACAGTGACCACACAAAAGCGCGAAGCCGCGAAGTGGCAGCGGCCGGCGAGCCCTCAATTCTTATTCTATAATGGAAACGTAGATTTAACTTCCCTTAACAGCCCCCTCTACAACAACCCTAAAAAACGTCATTTTTCAAGGTCACTGCTGTAAAGTCATTTTTAGCAGAGTTCTAGGTTAGGTTAGGTTAGAACAGTGACCACAGAGTGGCCGCCGAGCGCCAGATCCAAATATTTTTTCAAAATTAAGGTATAAACTAAGGATTTTGAGGTTTATAGGAAAGAGGAAAGAGGAAAGTTTTATAAATTTTCATTAATTCATATCTTTTGAACTAAGCATTTCCGAGAGGAGGGAGTGGTACCAGGGGTAGCTCCCAACCCTCACCGCCCAAATCGGGGGTAACTAATCAAAACATTTTCCTACAAAATGATTACTTGCCTATAAATAATCTGTCCATGAAATTATCTAAAATACCGCCCTTTGTAGAAAATAGTTATTTTTACAAACTAATTATTATAATTTATCTACTAACTTTTTGTAAAATTACTAATTTGGCAAACGAATTATTTAGTCATGTGAACATTATTAAAATAATATTTTAACAGTTGTAATATTTTCTAAGTAAAACATTCGCGAAACATGTATTATGTCAACATATGATTGTTTTTAAAGTAATATGTTTGCGAAATGAAAGTTTGTCAAGTGACTAGTTTATCAAACGTTGTTTGTAAAATGATCTTTTGTCATACGTTTTTTGTTAAACAATAGTAAACCGGGCCATAATTATGTAGGCATAACTTTAACTTACTATTATTAGTTGTAATTACGATTAAGTGATTGTGTTATGATTAAACCTATAAAGGTAACGTGTAAAAAAGAGCCATGTCCCGTTATTATGTAATAAAATATTATAGGATCCCATTCCGGGTTAATTTCTATTGTAAAAAAATAATGGCAACACTACTTAGCAAATGTCCTCGTTAGTTTTAATGGCGATAATCGCACGGACCAAAGCAATTTCTCAAAAATATGTTCTTTTTATTGCTATTTGCACTTTCATTAATGCTTTTTATCTGATATCATCGAGACGTGTAAGCTGGCAATAACTTGTGTTTGCATTACCCTTTTCAACTTGCTAGTCAATATACTCGTGAATGCCAAACCCAATAGTATACACCCATATCTTTTTCGGAAGTGCAGACCGCTTTCAGACCGCACTTAAATTTATATCCTACGTCAGGTCATAGCCACAACACTTATAGAATAGTCCAGGTAATTCCAATTAGAGTTGCCAAACTATCGATGGTAATTATCGATAAGAAACTATATAAAACAGTTACTGTTGATAAATAGCGTCACTGTTTTTTCACAGAGGCATTCAATTCAATTCAATTCATCTAAAAAAAACCAAAACTGTAATTTCAGCCAGGTCATGTGTCTCTCTATCTGTGCAGTTTTGGCCGGCTTCTTAAATAAATAGCAAAGCATAAGTTATATTCACATACTATAAGTTATGGAAACTTTAAATTTGGCATAATATTAATTGATGTCTATTTGTAACATCTATAAAGCAAAGAAATGTAATTTTAGAAATAATTTAATAGTAAATAAAAATATTAACACATAACGACTCACATCGATAGTTACAAGTTTATTTAAATGAAGCAGTATGTTAGACTCAAGTATAACCTAATCAGAAAAATATAATAAATATATCAGAAAAGGTAAGGAAAAAATCGTCTTGGAATCTCGATGCAAGCACCCAAAAAGAGCATACTCATTAATTACTGTTTCAAGAAATAAAAGAAAGAAACAAATATTATTATTGTATTTGGTTCATATCACAAATAATAAGTATGCATGCACAAAAATATACATTAATAGTAAATATACATAATACATTTTTCCATATATTATATTCCCAAAATGCGTTTTTATATAACAGTGCTCAATTTTAACATTTTATTAAGCAAATGTTTATTTCATTTAATATTATTTTCGCCCGATGGTAAATCTGAGAGCACATAAGATTGCTGTCTTTACGCAATAAATTTAAGCCGTTATATATCAGCTTCTATATATTAATTGAAAAAATAAATAAAGACGACGTTATCTGATTGTAAAAAACATAATTTGTTAAAAGAAACTTCTACTTTTTAAATCATTTGAAAAGTAGGAATTGACAGAAGGCGGCTAAGGACAGAGCTCTTAATAATTTAAGTATTCAGTATCAAAAACTTTTCTAATTACGAAAGGTTACTAATTATGTCGCAATTTGTGCGCGTGAAGCCAGAACTTTGACCTTACGCAATGCTAAACAGAATTTTTGGGGAACTCTCAAACCACAACGAAAGGTTACACAGTGAGTGCGTTCCATAAAATAGATTCAGAATAGCAATTTTAGTTAAGTATTTTATCCGCTATAACCCAGTGGTGTTTGTTAACATAATAATTAATAATACTTATTTCTAGGTTTTGTAAGACCAGTATTAGGTATATCTGATGTAGCCATCCTACGTTTAAATAAACCATTGTGGGAAAATTTGCACGCCAACCAACTAGCCTGGGTGTTGAATCTTATACGAAACGACAAGGCAAGAAGTCGTTGTAAGTGCAATGTGCATTTTATTTTACATATTTAACACGAACATCGGTAATTAAATATAGAACTCTTTAAAGAAGAAAATACATGTAAAGGGATATGTGGGAGGCGAAGACTGTGTACAATCTCAAATACGTGTTTATTGGGAAGCGAGAACATACTTTGCATTTTAGTTTGTTTCACCATTATGTAACTTACTGAACGTTCAATGAATTAAAAACAGTCGTTATCATTAAATTACTGAATGTTCCAAATGCTTTACAAAAGTCACTAGCAAAAACACTAGCACTAGAAAAAAACAAGAGAAAAGTGCCTATTTCGAACGTACGGCTTACCGTACTTAGATATTGGACTTTTTAGGTAACTTCAAAAGCATGTTTTATTTTTCTATGGCGTTACTAAAACAAGGCTGCCAAGTTAGTTTTTGGTGCGAGAACTTGTATTGAAACCTGAGCAAGCGAAGGACTTTAGTATTGGACTATTCGCTTCGCTCGTGGTAGATAGAATTCCAAGTGTAGCGTGGGTTTCAAAAGTAGGAGATGCAAAATTACTTTTATTAACTAACTTTGCTGCCGAGTGAAACACAAATTTTTCACCTTACTACAACGAGGAAAACGCTAGGTGCAAAAAAACTGCTTATTTATTAAATTTGTGTTTATTCATTCAATTGATTTTCTTGTTTTAGATAGTTAATAATAAAGTATGACATCATCATAGTCTCTAAAAAGGTTTACGCACCATTATAATGTATATGCATTGAACAAATTGTACGCTTTTAAGTACTTTTTACGCGATTTTTCCGGTAGAAAACTCAATTCGGCATTATGTACCGCTTGCACTAACTCTGCAGGTGTTAAATTAATATCTTCGTCGCTACTGGACTCGCTCTTATTTGATTAAATTACGATTTTCAAAACAAATTATGAAAGGTGAATTGAATATAGAGAAGAAAATTTTGAAATTTTTTTTTTCATTCAGTCCAGTGCTGACACCTGTGACTGGCCAGTACTATTATTCAAAGAAATGAGGTTGGCGCATTGACATGAAATAAGTATTTAATGCATTTTCAGTGGACTTGCGGTATAGAAAAATATGGAATAGAAAGGTTCGAATAATAAAAACTCTTTCCACGCTAGCTGATAAAATACACTTTTGAACTCGGATTTCTAATGACAGGCAGAATCATTTCAAGGTTGTAAAGTGAAAAAAAATGTTACAATACATAATAAGGTCAAATATAACACTAATTACATTGTGTCAAAACTTTGTACTTAATTAGCCACAAACAAAGCGTGGACAAAAGAGTTAAACAGGGTCTCATTCTCGCATTACAAATGTGGTTCCTTTGACCCTCTTTTAAATAATTGAATAACGTGTGTGTAAGCTGGAAAATAAGCTAACAAAAACTATCTAGAAATAAATCTAGATACCAACCTAATTAAATACATACAGCCTTATCTGAAAGAAGTATCTTAGAATGTCTTTGTCTGTCTATTACCAGTAATAGTGCTAGACAATGAAGTCTTAGTTAATCCTATTGTTCTTTAGAATTCTCAAAAGAAGTTTACTAACATCCCTATCAGTATTTTTTTTCTCCTTAAAAAGCGCATTTCTAGTTCAAAGTTCGGAAAAGTTTTTAAATTAAATCTTACACTAACACGCACTGAAACATATTATATTTAATCTAAGGTGACAACAGACAGACAGTTACATTAGTTGAATGTCGTTGTTTAGTCTCTAATTCATCATCATCATTTCAGCCATTGGAAGTCCACTGCTGAACATAGGCCTTCCCCAATGACCTATCATCGAGGGGGACTGCCAATACTCGCTACGCTCGGCAGGTGGGTTGGCGAGCGCAGTCTTTTTATAAGATCTCGCACGCAGACGCTGCTGCCTGTCTTGTGCTACAGGAATTAGTCGCCACTCTTGCGATACGCCTCCTATTGGCGGTGGGGAAGTGTATTCTTTACACTCGAATTATTTTCTAATTATACTATTGAAATCGTATTACAGTAATAAATGTGCGGACTCATTAATTGAGATAATAAACAAATATGTGCGAGACAAAATGATAGGAAAAAAATTATTTGCCTCATGGACATGCTTTTATTTATGAGCAAGTAGATTTTAGTTTTAGGTTAGTTTATTTTTGTATTTGATGCATTAATGTATCTTTGATATATTAGTGCATCCTATACACTATCCTATATACTATACATACTATTGTCTGTCGCTTTATTTAATTGCAATGGATACTTACCTTAATTATCAAAATGCTATTAAGGCAACGTCTTTTGTTGCACAGATTTATTTATTTAATCAGACTTTGGTGGTCGTCCAATAAATAAAATCAAATAATAAGACAAAATACCAATATAATTGTAATTGTTTACAAGAAATAAATTTGTTACCTTTGTTAAGAGGCACAAGACGATGAATCTTGCCAGAGGCGTCACCCATCACACTTAGACCCAACCCAATGTAAAGAAACCGTTTTTTAAATTGACCGTAACCAGACAAGGGTTAAGGCAAACGGCCAAACCCACAAATCTGGACTTCAAATGATGAAATGTTTATGTTGGTAAGTATCTGTCAAACGGTTTGGCGGTAATGGCTATGCATTAGAAATGATTCCACAAAATTATACTATCTGAATGGTAACCTATCTCAATTTCGAAACTCTTCTGTTCAAATTTCAATAGTTCGAAAACGGTTTAACGAAGTTTTGAATAGCAGGTAGTTTCTTTTACATAATATAAGTAAGTAATAAATTTATTTTACCGATGTTTAATTTTCCAGAAAAACAGATACCCGATTATCAAAACCATTTTTTATACCATACCCGACTATCATAACCAAACCAGCGGCCGCCGAGCGCTTAATCTTGGAATATTCAATATTGAAAGCATATTTCTGGAAACTAAATCATCTAACATCAAAAGCTTTGGCAAATGTTGAGTAAGATTTCAAAACATATAGATTTAAAAAAAAAATCGAAAATCTGAATATCAGCAATATGTTAATTGTATTTTCGGTTTAATAAAATTATGAAAAAGGAAAAAAAGGCAAAACGTTTTCGGAAAAATAAAATTCTTACTACAAAAATCGGATTTAAAATAGGTAACCTATCTGAATACACAGGAATCCTAATTAATCGTTCGGCAAAATAGGACGAGAACATAGGTTTAAAGAACTCTAATTATCGAAATTAAACATGACTTGACTATTTTAATGGTTTAGCGGTTGAATTGATTAACAACTAGGTGGTAAAACTATGTTTTATCAATACTCGTGTTCTATTGGACTACCATAGTCACTCATACCAATCACAGTTGCGATCAATGCTAGATAGCTATGGCGTTAAATGTTAGTCTCGAGAATTTAATACCATTTCTTTTCTTTTGGATTTAAAATAAAAAACCACGTCTTAAATTAAAACAGTTAAAAGTAAAAAAAATATTTCTATGTTTGTATTTAAAGGCGTTGGGGGCCTTGTTAGGTTTAATCCTCTCATGGCCTCCGATACCTGATGATAATAATGATTTTATTAAGTTTTTTTTAGTTTGTTTTTTATTGTCAAATTTAATTTTTATATTCATATTTCATATTTTCATATTGGGTATAAATTTAACGTCTATGTTTTTTCTTCAACGGTGAAGAGTTTAGGAGCCACAGGAACTTATAGATCTAGGATGCGGAGATAATAATTGAAACCCGTCTTTCTAATGAGGCGTATAATTCTAGAATGGCACACAGATACATGGACACAAGAACAAACATTCAGTTACGTTATTAGGACTACCTTACATTATGTTGATATTTTTAATAAATAGAACTACCCATACATTACACCTCCACCCTTATTTAACAATTATAAGATACAATAATCTTTAAGTAGGACTTAATGTATAGAATAGTGATTACCTAACTGTAATCTCACATAAGTCATTTTACAACAATATATGAAGTTTAATAAAACCCGTTAAGTACAACATATAATATATAAGATACATTTTTTCATTTTATTAAAACTATTATATGAATAACTAAGTAAAATACTTTAACCATAATATTAGGCTGCCATATTTAATACGCTAAATATTTTTACTCTTATAGGCGTGTAGGATTTACATTACTTACATCTAATCTATTTCGAAACGTATTACAGGTTTTCTAATTCTTTGAGAATAAGTTTTGTGTTCGGGCTATGTCGGGACTGTCGGGGGCGGATCAAGGGGAATAGCTGCTTGCCTGTTACTATTGTTAACTTCTTGGCTAGCACTCTCGGCTACTGGTAGTAGAAACGTACTAGTAACCGGCAATGGCGAACTAGTTTTCCCTTCATCCGGAATGGATACGCCGACATCCTCACTAACCGGACTCTGGTCATTAGGACAAGTAACATCAGACATATTGATCTGCGACGGATTTGATCTGCGTGTCTTTGAAGAAGTTGACCGTCATTCCTCGTTACCGAATACCTACGTGCACTATCACTCACTTCGGTGACCGTACCCTTCACCCACTTATCCTGACCGGAATACCCTCGCGCCCAAACCGGGTCCCCTTCCGCGAAGGGGCGCAGCACCCCGCTCGCCGCTGCGACCTGGCGGCGATGGGCCTCGTGCACGCGCTCGAGCACGGCGCGCTCCGGCCGTAGCGCGTCCAGTCGCGTACGCAGCGAGCGCCGCTGCAGTAGCATCGCGGGCGACTCGCCAGTGCTACTATGCGCTGTATTCCTATAGGCTAGCAAAAATGTTTGTAATGCGGTATCGATGTCTACTCGGTCCCTGTATGCTTTTTTTTATAGCGCGCTTACAAATTTTTACTGCGTTTTCGGCGGCTCCATTCGACGATGGGTGATAAGCAGGCGAAAACGACTGCCTAATCCCATTATTACATAGAAATGTCTTAAATTCTGTGCTAGTGAACGGGGGGCCCTGGTCCGATACCAATTCATTGGGTAATCCAAATCTAGCGAAAGTTGACCTGAGTACCTTGATTACGTTAGTTGCATTAGTACGGTTCATTTCGAATATTTCTATCCATTTTGATGTGGCATCTACTAGAACTAGAAAAGTTTGATTTTTATAAGGACCCAAAAAATCGATATGAAGCCTCGTCCATGGACGAGTGTGAAAACGCCACGGCTATACGGGGGTGTGCGGGGGCGCGTCGGCTTCCGCAGCACAGGTCTCGCATTCCTTACATACTGTTTCAATATCACGGTCGATGTTTGGCCACCACACGTAACTTCGAGCTAGTGATTTTGTTTTTACAATACCCAGATGAGCACTATGTAATTGTAATAGAACATATTGTTGTAAAGCCGACGGTATAATCATACGGTAACCCCACATCAAACAACCGCACTCGATATAGATTTCATTACGTCGCGAATAATATGGTTTTATCTCCTCATCGGGACAAACTTCAGGCCAACCCGTACCGGCGTAAAACATAACCTTGCTAAGCAACCTGTCATTTATTATTTTGTTCTTAACATCTGTACTAGTAATAGGTAAAAAATTCTCCACAAAGTTTACATACGTTTTAGTCTCTTCATTTGGGTTTTTAATAGTTTTGCACGGTAATCTGGATAGACCATCGGCACAATTTTTACTAGACGGAACATACTGTATATCGTAATTATAACCTGACAACACTATGGCCCACCGCTGCAATCGTGACGTGGCCATAACTGGTATACCTACTTTATCGCCGAATATGTATGTTAGGGGTTTGTGGTCCGTCCTCAGAATGAACTTACGACCGTAAAGGTACTGGTGAAACTTGCGGACGCCGTATACGATACTGAGTGCCTCCCTATCTATCTGGGCATAGGCCTTCTCCGAGGCGGTGAGCGAGCGCGAAGCGAACGCCACGGGGCGCTCCCCGCGCGGCGTCACGTGCGCCAGCACGGCGCCCAGCCCCAAGCTGCTCGCGTCCGTCGTCAGCACTAGCGGCAGCTCGGCCGAGTAGTGCGCGAGGACCTCGCTGCTAGCTAACGACGACTTCACTCTCACGAACGCCGCCTGACACTGCTCGTTCCATGTGTACCTAACGCCCGCTTTGAGTAGGCTGTATAACGGTGCCATGATTGTACTTAAGCCCTTTACAAACTTTCCGTAATACATTACCATACCTATAAATGCTCGTAACTCAGATACCGTCTGAGGTGCTGGCGTGTTGACTATTGCGTGAACCTTATCTGGACAGGTTTGGACCCCATCTTTGCTGATACTATGACCCAGATAATTGACAGAATCGGCAAAGAAGACACATTTTTCTTTTTTAACCCTTAACCCATATTTTTGTAACCGGTCAAAAACTTTGTGCAAGTTTTGTATGTGCATTTTTTTTGTAGCCCCCGTTATAATTATATCATCTAAGAATACCCCCACATTGGGTAAATCGGAAAATATTTGTTCGAGTCGTCTTTGAAAGATACCTGGGCTCGACGATAGGCCGTAGATTAGTCTATTGTACATAAAAAGACCCTTATGTGTATTTATAACTGTATATCTTTTGGTTTCGTCCAGTTCAAATTGAGCATAAGCCTGACTAAGATCGATTTTACTAAAGTGAGTGCCTCCTTCCAGTTTTACTAATAAGTCCTCCATTCTCGGTAAGGGATAACGGTCAACTTCGATAACTTTGTTTAATGTAATTTTATAATCAGCACAAATTCTAATGTTACCGTCCTTCTTGACGACGGGCACGATCGGCGTCGCCCAGTCCGAACGCTCCACGCTCGTGAGGATGCCGTCGCTCACCATCTGGCCGAGCGCGCGCTCCGCGGGCTCGCGCAGCGCGTACGCCAGCGGGCGCGCGCGCATGAACACCGGCCGCGCGTCCGGCCGCAGCGCGATGCTCACCGCGCCGCCCGTGAACCGACCCAGCCCGTCCGCAAACACCTCACTGTATTTGGAGCTGAAATCAGATACATCGAAGTCTTTATTCACGTTATGCATAAATGATACATCACTTTCGAAAGTAGGCAGTTGTATTTTTAAAACAGACATCCAATGGCGTCCCAAAAGCACAGTCCTACCGTATTCGATTACATACAAATCTAATTTATATTCCCTATCCTTATATTTCACGAGCGGACGCACTAATCCTACCGGTCTAACAGTCTCGCCGGTATAATACCTTAATATTAATCGACACGGTTCGAGTGGAAGATCTTTAAAAAGTTCGTTATACATTTTTTTACTAATGCACGATATGGCACTACTCGTATCGCATTCCATCTTAATATTTTTGCCATCGACATTTAATTCTACATAAATCGGTCTACAGTGTACTGTTGATAATTTTGAAATGTTAACACATACTACCTCTTCATCGCCCGAGAATTCGCCCTCCTCATCATGACCTGAATGGGCGACGTCGACATCGACGTGATGCTGCCCCGTTACGTTTCTGCACATGCGCTTCAAATGTCCCTGCCTGTTGCACACTCGACACACGTAGCGTTGAAACTTGCAAGTGGCTACGTCATGGTCCGCCCCGCATGCCCGACACTGACGCCGCTGCCGCGCACGCTCAGCCGGCGCCGGCGCAGGCGATGCGCGGTCCTCGCGTCGGTCGCGAACGCCTAAGCGTTCCACAAACGACCTTCCACCCCGCTGCGCCCGGCCGCCCGACCTATGAATCGCAATCGCTTGGCATGCCGCGGCCACGCCCGTGTTTTCGGACGACCTTCCATGACCTTCTACAACCGCTGCATCTTTTTCAGCCGCCTCCATGCTCACTGCTAACTTAAACGCCTTTGTGCCATCTAATTCACTTTCGGCAAACAAACGCTGACGGATTACTTCGCTGTTTATTCCACATACTAGTTGATCTCTCAAACTTTCCTGAAGCCATCCCATAAACTCACAAGTCATTGACATCTTTTTCAAAACTGCCATATACTCCGCAATATTCTCGCCCGGCTTTTGCTTCCTATTCCTGAATTTAAATCTTTCTGCTAAAACACTGGGCTTAGGCTGCAGATGCTTAGTCATGATGTCGGTCAGTTCCGCAAACGTCTTGGTTTTTGGCTTTTCAGGTGTACACAAATTCACTAGTAACTCATAACTTTCAGCCCCCATGACCGTAATTAAAGTTGGCACTTGTAACTTACTGTCTATGTTGTTAGCTAGAAAATATTGTTCTAGGCGTTCCACGTATAACCTCCAATCGTCTTTGTGAAGATTGAACTCCGTAATTTGTCCGATCGGCATTTTTACGTTTAAAACTTATTTTTATTTTAGCACTCGCGTTGGTATATCGTTTATTCGTCGCCACTGAAGAGTTTAGGAGCTACAGGAACTTATAGATCTAGGATGCGGAGATAATAATTGAAACCCGTCTTTCTAATGAGGCGTATAATTCTAGAATGGCACACAGATACATGGACACAAGAACAAACATTCAGTTACGTTATTAGGACTACCTTACATTATGTTGATATTTTTAATAAATAAAACTACCCATACATTACAAACGGTAAAATATAGTTTATCTGGTTACCCAATATTATAGTATGCATTACATCTTCATACACAACACTTTATAGCTTTACTATAGACTACGACCTCAATAACGTGAGTAAATATGTAGCATGCCCCCAGTTCAATTTTATGGGGGCATTGGTTGAATTAACACCCTAGGCCATCAACGTAAGGACGAGGTACATTACACGTTATTTATGTACTTCTAGGTGCGCAAATAGGTTAGGGTTGAATGTGAACTAACAAATTCCGTACAAACTTGTAGAATACTGCTGTTACCATCCATCAACATAGATCGCGCTCAGTTTATTTACTGCAAATCTATACGGGTTGGTGACACGATACATTCGTCTTGGGAGGTGATATAGGAGCAAAATTGCAACAACTGTTCGAAATTTTTATAAATTGAAATGAAAAAAAAAACTCACCTTACCAAAAAATCTTATCAATTGATCATGTAATTAGTACGTATCAATTTTTTTTTGGATTCTACCGTGGGTTTATTCACAAAAGTTGTTGCAATTTTACTCTTCTAAAGGATCTTCATATTTTGTGTATAAGCTAAGGATTAAAAAATAATTTATATATGTGTCACGGCATTTATGATAATTGGTTGACTGGCATAACAACTTGAATGACATGAACAAATTGCAACATGATGCCATGATGAAAAAAAGAAAATGGGATCTTTTAGTACTCCGAGAGAAAATGTAATATCCCGAAAAAAAAAAGTTTCCCATTTATTTTACATGATTACATTCAGCTAATTCAGCTCTGAAAGTTCACCCCTCTATGGTAATTGACATAATTGTCGTAACATTTTACTGAAGCGTCTTTCACGTTTATCACTCAACTAGATAAATAGCTCTTAGCAATGTTTAAAACGTGGTATAGTTTTTTAATAGCAGCCAAATAATAAAGTGCGTTAATTTCTCGCGCTTTAGCGTATTTAGCGTACGTTACTATTATATTATATGCACAATTGTACATGTTTGCAATTTATTTGTATGAGCATGGGCTATGGGCAAATGCTAGTAAGTTTATAATCGCATTTTTATAATGTACTCGTAGATACAATGTTTCGGGTTTCGGATGTTTTCTCTTTACATAAGCTTTAAGAGAATGTTTCTTGCCTTTCATGATTATAAGTCAACGGGAAGCACCTACCCTATATGTTTTGATTCCCTTGCGAATGTCAGTGTGTATTATAACTCCACCAGTTTCTGTGAAAAATAGACAGACAGTCTACGATTTTTTACAGAACCACAAAACATTTAAAAAAACACTTGAACTTTATCAGACCGAAATATGTTGCCTGGTTTATTTAATTAAAAGCCGATTTTTCAACAGCCAGATATTTTTTATAAGAAGAATAAGTTTGACAAGTTGACATTTATCGTAATAGAAAATGTGTCAAGACGTCAATTTTATTCGTCGGATAAAAGTTACCTGGCTTTTGTAAAATCGGCCTTAAATAAGTTATTTTTGTACTTGTAGGTATCACAAGCTTCAATTTTGGAACTCTCCTTAAATTTAATTGGACCTAACAAGCACTTAAAACACCTGTAGTATCAACACCCATTTCATTCGCTAATTAATCTTAACAGTTAGTGAATATTAATGTATAAACAACAAACTCGAAGATGTTAATGGATAAACTTGCTAAGATCGAGTAAGGGGTGTAAATTTGTCGGGTATTAGAAATAAATTTTAAACAATATGAATTAGTGATAAAATTAGGGAATATTTAGTCTTGAGCTTGTATCATACTGACGACAGTAATTTGGCAGTAATTACCTAGTTGTATGGCTTCCTAGGCCGTGGTTTTGAATGGATGGGTGACCAATCTGAATCCGATAATATTTGGTGATATTTATCTCAACCATATTCGTTTTCTGGAAAGCACAGTAAAGTAAACTCAAGCATGGTATTTTACATCTGGCAATAAGGTTAGTTCATCATCAACTTCATCATCATTTAAACGGAAATCACTATGCTGCTGATAATAGGCCTACATCCAGAACGTTTACTCAATAATACTCAATAATACTCATTTATTTTGTAAATAGGCCCTCTTCCGAGCACTTATACACGTCCCAAAATATAGCTTAGTCCTACCACCGCTTCGGGACTACATATTGGCTGGTGATGAGAAGAAACGGCGCAACAAACTCAGTCACCTTTGTCAGCCTTATTTTACAGGAAATACAGTTACAAGAAAATAGTAAGTGTGAGCCAAGCAGGTTAAGTCCATGCACTCTTGTCGTTTAAATAATCGTCTATTTTATAATATCCTTTTTTCATAAGGATTTTTTAAATGTGAATTTTGAATTCATGTACAGGTAATTCAACAAGAGTCAAGAGGTACTTTATTGAAAAATTTTATACATTTCCCCAAGAATGAATCACCAACTTTGTGTAGTCTGAAGCTCAGAACGGCAAGTTTATTTTTATTTCGAATATTATATTGATGAGAATCACTTTTTAGGCTAAACAAACTAAGATTTTTTCGAACGTACATAATATTTTCAATGTATTGAGAGGCTACTGTTAATATATTAATATCTTTAAAAATCTCCCTCTGTGAGTCACGAGGTCCAAAACAGTATATGGTGCTTCTTTTCTGCAACACAAAGATTGATTCAATGTCAGCAGCAGAACCCTATAACAGTAAACCATAAGACAACAAACTATGAAAATAACTAAAGTATACTAGTCTTGCCGTTTCGACATCAGTTAAAAGCCTTATTTTCCTCACAGCATAAGCCGCTGAACTGAGCCTTCCTCACAAGGCAATTATATGGGGATCCCATTGCAGCCGGGAGGCTAATGTGATTTCCAAAAAAGTGGTAGAATTGACTGCATCTATATGATCATCTGACATATTAATATGCGTACTGACCTGACTCACATTGGGCATAGTGAATTTAATGAATTTAGTTTTTTTTGCATTTAGTAACAGGTTGTTCGCTGTAAACCAGCGTACTACTTATACTACTTGTACTTGTTTGTTTACCTTACCTTATCTTAGGTTATTTACCTAACGGCAATAATCTGCGTGGTGGAGTATCATGATTCAAATTACCTCATAGTTTTGGTGAGGTCTGTGTTCTACAGTGGGCGTATAGGCTAACCTTATATTTTAGTTCACTTGCTTAAATCTACGTTTAAAGTCGCGCCTCAGAAGAAATCAGTATATAAATACTAACGGGTCTTTCAAATAGAGCGGGTCGATGTTAATAATCTGTGGCGGCCATTTCCTTTATGCAATCCTCCAAACCTGCATCTATCAAATCTGTTTTTTCTTAATTAGTCACTGATGCCAAATCACCATGGCAAGTTAGTTGAGCAGCATGTGCAAATGATAAAACTTTATGATCAAATGTTCGTTAGTGCAAACGTTGCTCGCATTGCGCCCATTTTACGGCAGACGCGGTGGCCCTTCAAAGTCTACTCTCCAACGATTGGTGACCAAATTTGAGACGACCGGTTCGGTAAACAACCAACCAACACCTTTACGTCAAAGGAACGCCAAATCGGCCGAGAACATCGTCGCTGTACGTGAGTGTTCAGGAGACTCCGAGGCAGTCGATTTCTCGCCGTGCACAAGAACTCGGTCTTTCGCAGACTTCAACTTAGAGAATTTTGCGTCGGGACTTGGGCCTGCATCCGTTAAGCAAAATTGCCGTATATGGGATGACCACAACCCACATGAGGTTCACCAGGTGGCAATGCATCCACAAAAAGTTACTGTTTGATGCGGATTTTGGTCTGGCGGCGTCATTGGTCCGTACTTCTTCGAAAACGACGTTGGCGAGGCCATCACCGTCCTTGTTGAAAGACCCTTTATATACACCGTGTAACTCTAAATACGCAAATCCTCTTAAGGGCTAATTCTAGTGCTCAAACACAACATTTTATGGCTTCAACATCTAAATCGCAAACGTAAACGTAACAGCTGATTGAACATTTAGGTAGTATGAAGATGAGGTTTTTTTTTTATTTTACTGCTGGTCCCATACAAAAAATTTTAGTATTTGAGCACTAGAAAGAGCCTTTTAAGAGGTTTTGCGTATTTAAAGTAGCACGGTGTTAAAAATACAGGGTTATATTACAAAAGGGTGCCAAATCTTTAGGAATGGCTCAGAATCAGTAATTTAATCGATCTATGCAAAAATAAAAAAAAATTTGTTCACATTTAATTATTCTGTCCGCTGTTAAAAATCATATGCGTGGCCAATTTAACTCATTGATGAAAAAATTGCACCGTATGTGCACTGTGTAAGGTCCTTATTGACCCGTACCTACGCCTCTAATGAATGACTTTCGTAGTCTCTCTTTTGACTTTATTTTCGGATATTTCTTTTTTCGTAACATACTATTATTAAAAATAATAACATTAAGATGCTTCTTTATATTGTGCCTTAGATCTTATTTTTTTTAATTTGGCACCTCTTTGCCTCGATTTGTTATATTGGTAACCCTGTATATTGCTTACTTGAACACATCGGATAAACGAATGAGGAAGTATTTTTATGTACATTTGCTCATGAGTTCATGTATATATACATATCGGTTAAAAGAAAAAGGAAGTATTTTCTGAAACAGCAGAGGATTTTGTAGGATTATTATTTCGGTAATCCACCCGAGAACACGGCTTACGTGGTTGTTAAAAGAAAAAGTTTCTGAAAGGTAATCGAGTTTTCGTAATCACTGATTGAGTTGCTAACTCCTATGCCTACCGACCAAATAAACTAATTTAAGAGAAATAATGAACTTCTATAAAGTACAAAGTTATTTATTAGATAAGTATAACTGAAATGACCAGCCCCCCCTAGCATGAACACCAAAACACGATATGATATAGCGATATTTCGACACCAACTGTTTTTTTTTTAAATATGATAGACATAGCCACCATTTGGAGTTTTTATCGAAACAGCGATCATAACATGACGTCACCGGCACGGCGATTTAACTTGGCGGCCATATTTATCATATTTTTACAGTTGGTGTCGATAAATCGCTATATCATATCGGGTTTTGGTGGTCATGCTAGGGGGGCAGATGAGTATAAGTTCAGTATTAAACATTGCATGGTTCCTTAATAAATCGAAATTACTTAAAATCAATATTACCATCCATCAATTTTTACGTAACTTTTATCGGTAAAAGATGTCATCGGTGCCAAAGAACATAATTTCAGCATGATTTAAAAGATGTATATATAAAATGCTATTTCAATCATTTATTTATTTATGGACAGTCAACAAAGCTTAAACCTAGACAGTAGATACAAAATACAATTTATACCATACAAAAACAGATGTCTACAATTACTTACTATAATTTGTGTACCTTATTTGCTTTGTCTGGTGTGCAATAAAAACTATATATCTCTCTATTGTGCAAGTAAATCATAATGTAGCCCTGGGTTTAATTTCTAAGGGAAATATAACATTCCTCAGAACTATTTCGTTTTCAACCCACAGTTTTCAGACAATATCTGTTTTCTCAAAAAGTTATCTTAAACAGCTGTATACAGCATATGCCGCTAGGATATAAACTTATTATTCTACTGGAAGCCCATAAAGTAAGGCATCCACATAGGAATAGCTAAAGGGGCGAAACAAGATACTACGCCAGCAGTCAGGCGTTCGTAACATTTATTATAAGACTGTAGTTTTCTTTACATTTTTCAAAATGCCTAGGTACTTGTTTTTTAACCTACTTGAAGATATTCAGTAGATAACATGTGTTTTGGCTTATATCATTCGTTATAATGAGGACATTTCATCGAATAAAGTTTTATAATAATTAAAAAAACAACAAAACTAAAAATATTTTTTCCAATAAACATTCTTCACACAATTGCATTAAAATTTAGTTCTGGGCAATGACAGTTCGAAAATTTTTGTTATCTGTTCTTATTTCACGGACTTCAAAAAATTACTGATTATGTTACTTTGGTAATTGTGAATATTACTTATTTTGAACTTTTATAATTTTGCATGCATTAGCATAAAACTGGCAGAAATTATATTTAAGTGAATGTTTCTTTGTTGTTAATTTAAAATTTGTCAAGTTATGGAGTGCCTATAAAATTACCTGTGTATTATCAATAAAGTTAAGTTAAACTTTCTTTGGAATTAGAAAAACGTCTGTGTCTTGTCTCGAAGCGCTAGTAGGGCCCAAAAAATAAGGAAACATGTTCTGGCCCCATATGGGCCTATAATGTTATTATTGACGCTCGTGGCAACTTTCTGTCCTAAGTTGAATAAATGATTTTTGACTTTGACTTTGATCAAAATCGTTACAACAGAGGTTAACCAATACAGACAAACATTCAGAAATAGAGACTTATTTTTAATTGTTGTAATTTTTTACATGTTTGTAAGTACTGTATAGTAAAGTGTCTAGAAAAATGTCTATCATCAATAAAACCAAGTTTAAAATGCCACTATGACTTAAATAATGCTAATAAATTATTCTTCAAATAATGATATCACCCAAATATTGGCAAGCTCGTTTTCATTAGCTGACTGCATGGGGGCGATAAATGATAATGGAAACTGATACTCTATCAGTTGCAATTGACTTTGAATTGGTTTAAGGTTGCTTTGGATGGTTAGGTTTTATATGAACAAAAATACGTTTCTTTCTTTTGGACCTACACGTTGAATCTGGGCGTAATTTCATTAAATAAAAGACTACGTATCACAACAACAATTATTTAGTATAGTAAGTATAGTGAAACTCCCCTGATTACAGATATGTGTTAAATTTTCTATTTACCGAAAGCCATTGAATAAAATTTTATAATAAGCTATTTACTTCACAATTTAAAACATGCATAATCAACGTACGAGCATTTATAAGTATCTTCCGAAATATTCAGATGAGTTTTTACAGGATTCAGGTACTTAATGATAGTTAATTTTATTACCTGCCCAATTGGTTCGTAAAAGATAGTAATAGTTTTTAGAGTTTTGTTTCATTTCAGTATTCAATGGCGTGACCATTCACATTCACATACATTCAAATTCTGCTTATCAATTACAAAAACTTTTTGTCCCATACAAATCAACATCGATATCTCCAAGATAAAACATCAATCCAGGGGAATGGAACTTCTTCGTTTCCAAGACCAATGAAAATACAGCGTATAGAACTTTTTTTCTTCTTTTTATTATCACATAAACTATTTTATAAATTATAAGTAAGTATTTAACTTAGCATATAAAACTACTTGGGCCTTACTACAAAAAAGATAGACTAGGTTTAGACACTGCCTAAAGATTAGCCAACCAATTAAAAAGTATGGTAACATAACCGAGACTTGTGTGATGTGTCAATACTCGTATTCCAGATTGTATGGCTATTCTTTAGACATGGTTTAAACCTAGTCTATCTTTTTTGTAGTAAGGCTACTTAAGTTTTTAATCATACTAAGTATTAAGATTGCGTCGAGCAACATTTGAACTAATTAATAATAAAAAACAAAAGTTATAATGTAATAAGCCGGCCCGTTGGTAGGTACTTGCAACAAAGATACAAACAAGAATTGGACAAGTACATACTTTTCGGTTCGGTTATTAAATTACATAATAATCATAAACATTTTGAAGGGAACTGAGGAAATGCAGTTTCAGCTTATATTTCATATTTTTTATCGTTAAGTCATGCCGTAAATACGTAGGTAGTTTGTTTATGAGTTATTGGTTTTATGCATAGATTTATCAGAGTAGACTATAAACATAATATTGTACCAAATAAGTTTTTAATTAAATTAAAAACGTTTATTTCGTAGCACGAACTTTTAAATTTGAAATGCATATTAAAACTACAGCCTAAAATATTAGACCATTTAAAAATACTCATTACTTATTCCTCCTTTTCTGAGAAAAAAGTTATTTAGTACCAACATAAATCTTCATAATTATTTCAAACGTAAAAAGCTTTTTTATATCATGAATATGTTAGAAAGACAAATTCACATAAGTACAGAACCCATTGTACATTAAGTATTCACGAGGTCCAAATTAAGGTACTCACCCACGTTTGAATGTCAAAGTTTGTCATAGGTATTAAAAAAAGTACTATGAATCTTTCTACATATCCTAATAGTATTAGAAATGTGAAAATTTCAATCACGCTGGAATTAGTTTTAATTTAGCACATTCATAAATAATGATCTAACTTAAGAGGCTGAATGTAGCCAAATTGTGCTAACAAAAGGAGGTTTTATGTAAAATATAAATATCTTATTTTATAATTGATTGTATTTCTGACCTAATGCTCATTTTCAAAACACGATTCCAAAAACTTCACTCAATGGAAAACATAAATAAATTTGCTTCTGAAAACTTTGATTCAAATTTTTCTTACTTGTAGTTATAGTAATGTTGTTGATCTGAGGCAAAATTATGGCTTTTATATTACTAAAAAAAATGGCTACCTACTTTCGATTTTACCACTACTGGCTACGATTGGGACTTCGGTTCTTTCATTCCAAGAAGCACCTCTCTGTCACTCCTACTGCGATTGACATACGTGGTTCTGTTCTAAACATTAAATGGGCATGTCAATTGCTTAAGGTCATTGGCTCTAGTCAGCGCCATAACTGATATGATTTTATAATTAATAATAACAGAAATTTCGTTTTTGTTGTAGGGTTAAATTACCGCAATGTCAGCAAAACCGTCACAATATCGCTAGTTAATCCCGTCCACTCTCGCGTCTTGACACATTATTTAATAAGTACTAATTCGATTTATATAATTTTAAAATTAATAATAAATAAATTGTTTTCACAATCACACCAATTATCTGGCCCAAACTAAGCAAAGCTTGTAATATGGCGACTAGATAACGGATAAACATACTTAAATACTCTAATAAACATCCATGACTTAGGTACAAATGCTCGTGCTCATCACACAAACATTTTCCCCTTGCGGGATTCAAACCCGCAACCGCTTGATTTGTAGTCCGCGAACCACTACACCAGACGGTCATCAAATTGTGAGTCATTTAAAATAATATGCCCGAAAATTTGTGAATTGAATTCGTCGTTTCCTTCACCTCCCGAGTTCCGAGTTCCTGACCTTCTGATCGATGCAGATCACGTCATCTGGTGACCGAGTCATAATACGCCATAACCAAAAGTAACATCAATCGCCGTACATTGGTGATCGCCGACCATGTTGGTTTAATGGCCGACCATACATTGTGTTCTCGGTGGATGTGGTTAATTATTTTTTGACCTAATTCTGTTGTACCTAAGTCTACGCAGACGGAAGTCACGGGCACAAGTTAGTATGAACTACTTGAAACTCCTTAAATAGTATACTATTTAATCGAGGTAATGAAATTTTGTGATAGAATTGACCGCTAACTTGTTACTTACCTGCTCATGATTTCAATTATTGTAATTAGAAAATTTTAGTTTTCTTAATTAGGTTTAAGGTGAAATTGGAAATGTGCTTAGTTTTAACTGAGTTATCACTGTAAACATTTTCGCAATGAGACGACTAGAGTTGTGAAAAAATCGTACATTTTATTTTAAGCAAAATAGGTAATATTTAGTTTTAGAGCTACCTAAATAAACCATTAAAATTTCAGTCTACATAAAATATATCCCATATATATATCATTATAAAAATATTAGATACATATTGATAGTTATAGTTAAATATTGATTCGCATCTCACTCAATAACATAGTTATTAATAACACACTTGACAGATAAGCCAATATCAACAAAGTAAGCCTCAGATTATGGGGGCTTTGCATCCATTAGCTTCCTATATTGATAAAGTTTGCAATGTTATAATAAAAAACAGCTGAGCAATTTTACCAGGTTTGAGTTCAAAAGTATGATCTGGAAATTCTCTCTAAATTTCCAAATAAGTATTATTAAACACAGTTTAACAAAGTTAGGATAGGTAACGACGGCGCTTTGCAGACTTTGAGAATATATTACTATGATATTTCAGTCATGTGTCCAAATTATCATGCTACTAAGATGTAAGTGGCTTGATTAGTACAAATTTGTGATGTAACGAACCTCGTAGTGTGGAACAATAGATGATTTAGTTGACAAACAACATTATGTTCAAATTTATGTCTTGAACTTAATATTCGGGTCACACAACTGTGTTCTACAATAACTATTGCGGTAAAGATATTACATACGGAAGATAAAAGTGGTATATTATTATTATTTAAATGTGGAAGATTGTATTTTTGGATGTTCGTTACTCAACCATACTCGGAATAAGGTGAAGTTAAACATATTTAACTGAGTAAAAATTATGGGATTTATAATTTTTATCCAGTGTCTGTGTTTTCGTTTATGTTTTTTTATTCATGCCTCTTTGATTCAATTTAATATCAACGAAATCACAGGTAGAAACAAATTTGTTCAGACGAAATTTTTTTCTAAGTTTGCTAATAGCTATTATGTAGTTTAGATTGAATATTTGTATTTTTTTACACTATTTTCCCTTAAATAAATACATTTATAACAATTATCCATTTTAATTAGGTTAAACATACTATGTAGGAATAGTAGTTTTTGTCTTTTTAGTTAGTTTATTTAATTAAAGGTATATAAATTTAAACTTTTTATGTTTTTTTGGCATATAACGACGACATTATAAAAACCTGGTTAAAGTATATGTCTGTAAACGCATAGTACAGGGTTTTCGGAGTAGAAAGGTTAACGAGCCACAAAATAAGGTACGCGTTTGTAAGATAAAATTATATCTGTAGTCGTTAACTACATAATTAACATTAAAATTCAGCTAATTTAGGTACCTACCAAGTTGATCAACTATTATAAATAAACCGAGACCAGAAACGTGTCCGTTTTTATTTTTGTTAAATTTAAAATAAATTTAGGTAGTAATATTAACCAGTTCAGATCAGAGGTAGGAAAATATAAAAAATAAAAATACACCACACAATGGGTTATGAGAAAAACAAAAAAAACATCCGTCACTTTACGAGTATGTAGAAAACTTAATATTTAGTTTAGATACGCAAATTTTTTTTTTTTAACTTTTTAGCACTGTGGCTAAAATTAATAGGGATGTGACATATAAACAAACACATGGACTTGGTGTCTAATGGCCACTAGAAAATTCCAGAAAATTTCCGTTCAGTTTTTAAGCCCTTTGGCCCAAGTGCAAATCCCTAAGAGTAATAATTGTGTACTAGTCATCATCATCATCATTTCAGCCATAGGACGTCCACTGCTGAACATAGGCCTCCCATTGCCAATAATCGCCACGCTTGGCAGGCGGGTTGGCGAGCGCAGTTTTTTATAACATTTCACACATAGACGCTGCTGCCCGTCTCGTGCTACAGGAGTTAGTCGCCTTTTACGACACGCCTACTGTTGGCGGTGGGAATTTATGTTGTATTACTACATAAAAATTGTATTTAAGCTTAGGTATTATCCGAGCTTATGTTATGTTACGAGTACAATAGACATACTTCTTTGTTTTGTTTTTCTCGCTTTTCTTACGCAAATTTCTTTGTTAACTAAGTTTATTTCTGCTCAAGATGAATCAACTATTAGATACTATTAAGTGACATTGACCCGATTGAATGGACACGACGTTTTTGCAACGTCACTTACTACGCAGAATGCTCATCTTGTATTAATACCCTATTCAACTTGCTTTGGTATGGCTTTATGTCATTGAAAGTGTTTTTGTTAACCACTGTAAGATGTTTTTCTTTAAGAAAGTTATTTACACTATATATACTTTGTTAGGATTTGTTTTCATTTTTTTTTTCTAACAACTGATCAGTGGCCTACCTACATAACTCATATCAGTAAAACTAAACATGGCTGAAGTAACTGTTTTAAGAACTCATGGTTAGGCCAAGGGATTTAATGTTAAAAAAATAAAACCGACTTCAAAACACTAAAATGCTAAAAATAATCCTAACACTTAAGTACCTAATCAGTTAATTTTGGAGTCGGTGCAAACAAAAACCTTGAATCTCTCATCGGCTGGCACCGACTCCAAAAGTAACTGATTAGGTACTTAAGTGTTAGGATTATTTTTAGCATTTTAGTGTTTTGAAGTCGGTTTTATTTTTTTAAATAAAATTTACTTATTTCATCTATTTTTAGTGATAAATCCTAATCTAACTGCTGAACACCGATTTCATCCCCTATTTTCCTACCCTTAGGGGTTGCAAACTTTTATCATAGCATCTTTGAAGTATAAGCTATTCAATAAAACAAAAATCATCAAAATCGGCTCATATTTGTCGAAGATAGGTAACAAGAACCACAACCAAAATATTATCTGGGTATATATTTGTTGATTTTCTCAAAAAGTTCTTAATCAATTTCGATAAAATTTATAAGGGACCACCTCCAAAGTATGATCTACCAAACAAAAAAAGAATCATTAAAATCTATTCATAATTGGCGGAGTAATCGCGTAACATACATACAAAAAAAAAAAAAACATACAGTCGAATTGAGAACCTCCTCCGTACATCCTACATATTTATATTAACAGCGACTAGAAACTCAACGTATCATGTCGACGCTAAGTTATTAGTAGCAATGACGCTTTAGGAATTTGACATTGTGTCCAAAAGCCAGGATGAATATCGGAAACTTGTGTATCGCTTATAATCGAATATTTACAATAAAACCAGCCAAGTGCCAAGCCAGGTTTCGTAGGGTACCATCATCAATATCATCATTTCAGCCATAGGACGTCCACTGCTGAACAAAGGCCATTGACTTCCAGATTGGCCGGTTGGAAGCGGCCTGCATCCAACGTCTTTCTGCGACCCTTACCAGGTCGTCTGACTACCTTGGTGGACGTCCTACGATGCGTTTGCCGGTACGCGGCCTCCATTCTGGAACCTTTCTGCCCCATCGGCCGTCAGTTCTACGTGCTATGTGCCCCGCCCACTGCCACTTCAGCTTGCTAATCCGTTGGGCTATGTCAGCGAGGGTACCATAGTTTTTACGGCTTTCTTGTATTTAGAGTCTCTAAGCTAAGCCGCGGATAGACAGACCAACAGACGGACGGACATGGCGAAACTATAAAAGTTCCGTTTTGACTACGGAATCCTTAAAATAAAATAAATGAACTTAAACGTTTAGGTGCGGCTTGTGGTTCTATTCTTCTCGGCTCGTGGACGTCAAGGCTAACAGTAGAATAGCACCATCCCACATGAAGTAGTGTTTACTTAGGGCCAGTGTTGTGTCTCAAGTTCGTACAGTTTCTTACTGCGTGTATTATTTGTAAATAGGTGAACAAGCACATATTTGGTTGCCTAGGTAAACTTGGGCTTAAACTTACGTTATTATAAATTTATAAGTCTGCTCTACGTAGCGTTTTAATCAAAACATTTTGGGTGTAATGTACACCAAAAGCTTGACACAATTATGGCTGAATATAGTTAGTAGACTATTTTCCTAGTTATTTCTTAGCTGTCACGGCTTTTGAGACTTTTTAGGGTTCCGTAATTTTAAAGCACAAAATGGAAAGCCTATAGCTGTTACAGTTTGTCTGCTCCACTATCTAAATATCAGTGATGTTTGGTTCATTAAAAAGGTAACGAGAACTGAAATTTTATTAAAATAAATTTCTCATTCATTAAAAGAAGTTGTAAAACTTACCAAAGCGTGTGGTTTCTTATCATAGTCTATGGTGCAAGTGAATTTTTAATCTTTTTGTTTTCGAAAATAAATAAAAGGGGTTCCATTAGAATCTACAGTGCAATAATATTATGGGGTCCACCGCAAAATATATTATAAGGTCAAATATATGTTGCGCTCACGCTAACAACCCTGAAGTGCATGAAAAAAAACGGTAGTAGGGAATCCTTTCCGAGTCCGACTCGAACTTTTTCGTTTTTGTTTATTGCCGATAAAATTGTTCAGTTAGTAACATAACGAGAGAGGTTTAGAAAATTTATTTACAAATGATGAATATAAGTAAGAATCAATTTTGCCAGTTCTCTAGATAAATTAAGATATATTATTTACATAAAATACGAAACACGGAAATAAACAACCTGCTTCAATTAGTTAACACTACAGATAAAAATACTCTCGTCCGTAACATAAACCATGATTACATATTGAAAGACTGATGACCTACTTACATCACTTTCATCAACCCTAAATTGGCTTCATTTCACTATTCAATGTAGACATATTGTACGAAATTACCGAAACTGTTACTTAGTAACCAATATCAAAAAGTTTCTATACTGCTTTTTAGAAAATATGCTTGGTCGATTTTTAATAATTTCAGACCAATAACAAAGTTTGGTTTTAATGAGCAAAAAAACGGTGTATCTAGAATACTTTAGAAAAATATGGATAGCAAAAATACGGGTTCGTTAAAACTTTTTGGTTTACTTTTACCAGGACACAATGAATCTTACTAATCTTATCTTCCTAATATTATTAATTGTTTGAATGTATGGATATTTGTTATTCAATCACGCCAGAACGGTTAAACGAATCTGGACGAATTTTGGCACAGATATATTATAGTCTGGAATATCACATAGGTTATTTTTATCCTGGAAAATTTACGGTTCCCGTGGGATAAATTTGTTTTTATTTTTCGCATAGCTTGATGTTTGTTAAGCTTAGTCACAAAGGATAGTTTTATTGAAAATCATTACAACATGTTTTAAGGAGTAATTTTTAGTCAACAATATTTTCAGTCCGATGCATTTCCTAGCAAACTCGTATTTAACCTAATTTAGAGAACATTGATTTGACCGGATATCGATTTCGCTACTCTTGCGGGCAAGGCGATTCACCCGTTTCACTAATCGGTTTGTCATTCAAAGATAACATTATTGTCGTATCACTATGTTTAGTGTTGCAGTAAATCTAATAAACTATGGATACACTGGCAATAGAAGGAAAATGGATGCCTTCAAAAGTATGAAATGGTAACTAATACTTTAGGTAGAACTAATCGCACAAAACTTAAGCAGTTTCGATAGCATAGCCACAATAGTATCAATAGTATTGATAATATCGCCCACAGTGGACTGTCGTGGACGTTTCTTAATGCATGTCACCTGGTTTCCATTCAAGAACAAGTATATTCCATCGATTATCGATTTTTCGCCAAATGTGACAAGCCCATTGCCACTATACATTGCACGATATTATTGCAAGTCGTAAATGGTAATCATTTAATTTATCTAAAGATATTATCTGAAGACTTGTAGAGAACCCTTCGCGTATAGGGCGAATCACTTTGCCACTATCAATCAGATCGCAAAATATAAATATAATTGAATGTTATAGTATTGTCAATCAATCACTTTATTTATTTCATACAAGTTTCATACAATTTGGTTAGTAGAAAATTAAAAACTAAAATCTAAGTTAGTAATACAAATTTACTTCAAACTAACGTATTTATTTAGGTATTTACAAAGGACAATTTTAAATAACAAGAAAACTAAAACTAAACCTTACCAAATAAATATATACAAAATAAATTACAAATAAAAACTGGGTCCCAGATCGCCGTCCAAACACGGCGACATAGTCCCCAGAAGGCTGTCCGCATTTCCACGCTGTATAGACAAACTGATACGTTGGCCTAGAAATGCGCCAGCCCTTCGATCGCCTGTACAGTCAATCAGCCGCTTGGCTAACTGACTGTACAGCCGATGTGCACTAGGTCCCCATGGCTCGAGCGTCTCGACCCCAAAAGGCTCAAATATGTAGGTCTACTAAGATATGCGATGATGACGATGATATTTACCTCGCTGATGCAGCAGCAGTGCCAACCCCTGACGAGGTTTGTGGAAGGTGAGTCAGAGCCAGTGTATCAACACAGGTCGCGTTCCACACTAAGGGCCGAATCTTCCACGGAACTAAGGTCATTCCATCGGGCATCCTACCATCATTCCACACCAGGCTATTCGGTTCGAGAATAGCCGATATCGAAGCGTTAGCAAGAGCCCTGCGGATGATGTCTTTAAGGCTGTGTTGGAAAAATCACCCGGCGCTTTTGCTGCACGGTAGGCAGTGATGACCCAGTGAGTCAACCATATCACCACAGGGGAAAACAATGTGGGATATTGCATGGTGCCCCCAAATGAAGGGATTCGAAAAGGTTAAAAGAAGTGTTGTCTAAAAATGTGGGAGAATGTTGGGAGAGAGTGAAACCATAGTCGTCAGGACTATGGACCCATTCGGCCACGGCAAGAAGACGAGCCCGATCTACAGGACTAGTGGACGCGTTTAATAAACTATTCCGTACTAGTCTACAGAGCGGCTCGTCCAATTGTCTTTGTGAAGAACCTGACGAAGAAATACCTTCGGCGAATTGTTGTGTGCATATGTTATGAGACAGTTGTCTCCAAGAGTTGATAGTCTCGGCTTGATAGGCAATTGCTGGGTTACCAAAAGACTTGCTAAGTATTTTAGTAGCCAGCACTTGGGTGCTATAAGCCGAGGAACTACAGACAGCTACAAAAAAACTGGGAGAGTAACACTTAACATTTTGAGTATCCTAATGCCTCCAAACTTTATAGGAAGGGAGGTCCAGGCCTCCCTTCTAGGTTCGACAATCCAAAGAGAGTCCTCTAATTTTGAAGTAAAACCTGAAAATTGTATTTATTTAAACGGACACAATATGTGAATTTTGGGATTTTGTCAATACAATCCGAAACAATATTAATTCTTTTAAATTTTTCATTAACAAAAGGGCCGAAATATTTCGTCAATGTTGGCGACCCAAGGAGGCGAAGAGAATCTTTTTTTAAATTATTTTGATATGGAAGCTATAATATTGAAATATTTAATAATGGAATTGAGATCATGACAAATGTCTAGTATAAACCACTGATATTAAGCAAAATTTAATTCTAGGCCAGTATTATTGTTTAAATCAATGAACTAAGATCAGCCAAAAATTAAGGTCACCTCCAAGAGTCCCGTCATCTAAATACCCATGTTAAATTTGAAATTTTACTGAATAATTAAAGGATGAATGGAGAGGCCAAAAATAGGACCTAGAGGGTCACCTTGTTGACAACCAACTGCTGACCTTATTATTTTATCCTTAATTTAAAGTTTACTCGGAGTTCTGTAACACTGTTAAAGAAATAGATAAATAGTCGGAGTCTGGGACCTAATTTGTGTCAACAAGGTGCCTCTATCTATCGAGTTAACGGCGTTCTTGACATCCACTTTCAGCAATATTAACCCCGAAGTAGATAGCTATTAAACGTTTGGGAAAGTGTAATTAATAAAAACGTACTAAAAAGTTAGAAATAAATTGTCAATACAGTAGGAAATAGTTTGCAGTCGCTGAACTTTTGGTATAGGAAGCTGCAATAAAATGGTTATAAAAGTCTCGGTTATAAAAGTATAATGTAATTGAAAAGTACATTTAATC
This sequence comes from Anania hortulata, assembly GCA_963576865.1. Classification (NCBI taxonomy): domain Eukaryota; kingdom Metazoa; phylum Arthropoda; class Insecta; order Lepidoptera; family Crambidae; genus Anania; species Anania hortulata. Next base: position 9,494,517 of record OY756406.1, read on the forward strand.
ATATAGGTGTAATATTTTTGTAATCATCTTTTAAACTCTTTTTTTTGATACCCCACTTTCAGTGGCTAGTTCTTGTTACTGTTGATTATTTTTCAGAATTTTATTACTCGTGTGAACGTAGCTTTATAATAATTTTCTATCAATTACGATTAATGGCTTTCTTGTCGCTTGCAAGAGCGGGTAATGGTTACTAATCTTATCTAAGTAACACAGCAGGTCGTCTAACTCATAAGTAAAACTTACTTGTGGTGATATCATTACAAAAGTTTTTATTGCAAACGCAATGGAGAAATCCAACAGAGTGGAATAAAAAGAGCGTAGTGCCCAAGTCGAACAACTTCTTTATTAAAGTTCTTCGGGTAGCTAAATTATTTTTGTAGCTTTGCATGTATTGAATGAAGACTTCATTTATTTATTTATTGGTGGATCGCGCTCCAGACGACAAAGCCGGGTAGTTTCGGGCTCTAATCCCGTTCGGGACAAAATTGTTTGTGTAATGAGCACGAGCATTTGTCAATAAGTCATGGATGTTTATAAATTAATTTAAGTATGTCCGTGATCTAGTCTCTATAGTAGCTGCAAGCTCTGCTTAGTATGAGGCTAAGTAAATAAAAAAACAATATTAAATAAATCAATCAGGCACACCAACTGCAGCATTAATGATTTTAAGTGTACCTCATAATATGTTTTCGATTAGTAAGCAGAAACAGACATTAAAAAACTGGCTTAATACGTGTCGGACCACGCGCAATATAGGGTTGCAAAATTTCCCGTCCAATATATGGAATTTGCTACCTGTTTTATATAATTAACAACAAGAAATTTCATTCTCAACTTCATTTTACATGTTAACAAGGTAACTTGTAAAACCTACCTAGCTGTGATAGTTGTTCATTATTTTTGATAGATAAACTAACTGTCGTGTTTTTTTTTCACATTTCTTAATGCAACCGAATCGCTGGCAGGGGTCCACTGGTGACTCTAGCAAAAAATACTTTAAAGCGTACGGATCCCTGAAACGAAAAATGGTGTTTGCACATCCGCAGTATGTTTCATCAACCTATTTAACGACATCCCTCTCTACGCGATAGACGAAAAACAATTCAAATTGTAAATAAATGTATGGCAGGTACCGAAAAAAATAAAATAAAAAACACTTGTCACTCTACATATGAGGATGCCTTTTAAGTTTTGTCATTTGAAAAAATAAACAAAGTTGTAACCCCAAAGTTCTTTTCGTAACGTAGTTTCTACTCTTTTCCATTTGCTCGAATCAATTAATAAAACATTTTTTCACTCTAAAGTCAGGTTGTTCAATATACTTTGGTTACCAAGGATTTATTTTAGGAAATGTAAAGAAATCGTTAGGGCTTAGGTCAGGACTGTATATAAGATGGTCAGGAATTTATATGTTTTTCTGCTTCAAATATTGAATGACCGGTTTTCACAACGAACGTGGCTACCGTCTTCTCTGAAGTGCTCCGAGAGCGAACAACTTTGGCCGGCTTTGGCTTGACTTGGTAGACAAATACTGTAGATTGTTGTTCAGAATCAATATAAAAGGCAAAGATCTAAGATTTGTCACAACTAAGATATCGTAGACGTGATTTGACTTGAACCTTTAAAGAGTTTTCTTTACCCTTTAATCGGTATAAACATTTTTTTTTCTTTGGATTTCAATCTTATTTCAAAAGTTATAAGCATAAAGTTCAAAATATGGTGGCAGTTATATGTCCACCACTGGTCAAAGGGTTAAACCATCTGACGCGGGCTGCCTTATGATCATCAGTTGTCAACAATTAGTTGTCTTAAAAACAACGATGTTTTTTCTGTGAAGGCGGATTTTGGACGTCCTTCACGAGATTTGTCAATAAGACATACCAGTATACCATCTACACTGAAAACCTAAATACCAGCGTTCGACAGTCTACAGATCATGAAACAGATGTTAGCTATCCAAAACGCCTCTTCAAAAGTTGTAAAAAATTATTCCACGGACATTTTCCTTACTAAGATTAATTTTCGAACATGACCTTACAGATTCAAAACCCTGTGATTAAACAATACCGTTAATCCTAATATTTTCAATTGTTTCGAGATTCTGAATTCAAACAAATTTGAATATTAATCAGTTTCGAATCATAAACTGGTATTAAAATATTACCAAACTCACGCAAAAATGCATTTTACCTAATTGAATAAAAAAAATTGCACAAAGTAAAATAACAGCAAAGTCATTTTACTGTGTTTAAAATAATAATATACTAAATCTTTGCGGAATGTATTATTTAGTTGTTCGGTTGTTGTTTAAGATTAAACTTAATGTACAATACCTTACTGGTTTTGGCAAAAAAACGCTGTCTTCAAATTGTTTTCTACATTCCATGTCATTTTGCATTTAACTGGCGCGCTCTGAACTTGACTTCAGTCTATTAGAGTTTCCGAAGTATCTATAGAACCGTTAAACAGTTGACCTTAAGAATCAGTAACGATAAAAATGTCTAAGATATTTTTGTAATGCATTCTATGAATAATCTCAATAAGCACTATGTAATTGATACTTTTGACTGTCTTTTTATTTTAGTACTTTTAATTTAGTGTTTTTTAAAAAAGTTTGGCAATTATTGTGATTCAATTTCGGATATCTCTAGTAACACGCAGTTAGCTTAATGGTTATACAGTACGTAACTCGAAAACTATGAAAAATCGTAGAACATACATAGGGGTGATTCAGATACCCCTCAACACGAGGCCCCTAAAAAAAAATTTGGACGTCACCTTTCTGACCATCCTGTCTATAGGATATACTATCATTAGTTTTAGAAGATTTTGCAAATCAGCAAAATTAAAATATTGGTATTATTTTACAAAGTAGACACCAAATTCATATCGATTTTTCTCAGGGTTATCTCTACAGCTTATGCCAAATGAATACAAGCTGCTCACAGTAATATTAAAGTCTTGACATCAAGGCAACGTCGACATAATAATTGGGTTTAATAGTTCCCACTTGCATATTCATAAGATAATGTTCAGTTCAGTATTCTGTGGTTCACACACTGATATAGGAGATAAAATAGTACAAAAACCACAACCAAAGACCAATTTAAAAAAATGTTAACAAACTTTGTTTTGATCCCTACGGCTGACTTAGTTCAATACGCAAATGATTACATCTCTATAATAATTACTCAAAAACTGACCAATATTTGAAAAGATTCGTGCATTTTTTTTCTTATTGATTTAAAATATTTAACCATTTTTGTCACAAATAATATTGTTGATTTTTTTATGTAATATATTATTCTTGAAATTCTTGGATTAAATAGATTTGGTTACTTGAGTATGGCCTATTTTGACTCTTCATTAACATAGTTATAAAAACTAATTTTTATAAAAAAATAACCGCCTTAAAAAATACTAAAAAGCTAAAAATAACATTCAAACAAATAACATTCTTGGAGTCGGTGCCAGCCGTGGAGTGTTTAAATGATTTTGTTTGCACCGACACCTAAAATAACTGTTCGACGACCTCCGTAGCCGAGAAGCGAGCATACCGGACTTGGTGTCGCTATCTCTGAGGTCCCGGGTTCGATTCCCGGTCGGGTCAATGTAGAAAATTAACTTTGCTATATTGTCTCGGGTCTGGACGTTGTGGTACCGTCGTTGTTTCTGATTTCTGTAACACAAGTGCTTCAGCTACTTATCATAGGATCAGAGCAATGTATGTGATGTTGTCCTATATTTATTTATTTATTATTTAAAACTGTTATGTATGTTTGTTTAAATGTCATTTTTAGCTTTCTAGTGTTTTTGAAGTCGGTTATTTTTTATGAAAATTTGTTTTATTTGTCCGTTTTTAGTGGTTTTTTTTCACTAAAAGTAGCGATCTGTGATGTAATTAAAGCTAAAGAGTATCTCATGATCTTTCACCTTCGTCATCAGATCAGTTTGATAGTATGTTTACCAGAATCATTTACTATGATTTGTTGACTATGACAAAGCTTATAACTGTCATAATGAAGATATCTTATCGCTACTGATGAAATACTATTGTGGCTAACTATGGTCTCTTTCATCGGTTTCACCTTAGCAAATTATACATTCTGAATGCAAATGCTTGACTTGTTGTTGAATATACTAAAATAGCTATATGTATACCTATAATATTTAAGGAGTTCCCTCAATTCCTCATGGATTCCATAATTAGAATTAAATTTTGAAAAAATATGACCAATCTGGAAGTATACCCTTCCAATTGCGAAAATAATTTTTCAAATCGGTTCATCAACGGCGGAGTTCTGCAGTAACAAACATTTAAAAAAAGCGTCACACAACCGAATTGAGAATCTCCTCCTTTTTTAAAGTCAGTTAAAAATTATTAATTATAAATCATAGTCACTTTTAACTATTGAAATATTTTTAAAAAGTCAAATTATAGCCGACTTAGGTACTTTTAAATTAGTAAGCAAAACGCTTTTTGCTAGAAAGGTGGCGTTGCTGAGAGCTCGTCTATTGTTATCTTAATATTACTTTGCCGAGTCATTTGCCAACTCAAATTTTAACTAAAATACTAAATACACACTATTACACGTTTCTCACGAGAAATGCTCCCGAATATACAGTGTGTATTAGCTTATACAGTGAAATGCTGTTGATTTAGAAGAGTTTTACTTATTGCAAAAAATTATAAAAAAGTAAATAGGCATGATGAGACGGACATACAATTTTCAAGTAACTTTTAGATAGAGAGAATGACGATTTACTGATGTGGGGTAACAAGTGCAAAAGCATCGAGTGCGTGACTGAAACAGATACAGTAAATACTAATTACTAACATCTTGATAATTACTCAAAAATGTATCGTGTTTGATTGCGTGAAAATGCTGTTTATCGTTGCTACATTATTTTTATAAGTAAAAAAGAACTCATTTGCTCCAATGAGATAGCGTTTCCAGACACTTCGGAATGGAATTTCATCTGAAAAACATTTGCTCACCAGGGAAAACGAGATTTCATTTCGCGCACATTTCTCGGGTTTTTTGCTTAAAATTGACCTGATTGTGATTGCGGACTCAAATCATGGGCGTAATATCTTTTGATATAAAAAAAAAAGAATCATAAATTATTTTCGGATACATTTCAAGTCATGACTACGTTCGTCCTTAGAGACATTCATTATCCAGCTAAAGTTAAGCATTATAACTTTTTAGAGAGCTTGCCATTGTTGGTAGCTTACTTCGACTTGGCATTCAAGTTTGTTTTCAAACTTAAATTATGCACGTTACAATATCTACTGGTGAATAAAATTTACATTATTAAGATATGCGTAGACAACAACTTCTATAATCGCACTTAATTAATATCAATGTGAATAGTTTCACAAAATTCGAAAACTGTCTTTCTCTTTGAATAATAAATACAGATCCGTCCATAATTATTATTCTGCTGTGCTATTAGATTTTTCAGTCTCTCTCTTTATTTTCTGTCAGTGACATCTTAGCAAAAGAGGTTTGGTGATTATACAGGGTAGGACCAACTATTCATTAAAATTAAACATTTTGCTGGTTTTATAATTCTAAAAATGTGTTAAGGAACTATGTCAATATTTTTATCGTTCTTAAGTTATAATTAGTCAAAATTAGACGGATTCATTGCCAAAGTTTAACCCTATTACGTGATCGGCTCAAAGATTTTTAAGATAACTGATGTCAAATAACACAGAACAAGAATGACACGCTACGCTTCTGTGTCAAATAAAGTCATTATAGTAAGGGTTGAACAAGATGAAAAATGATTTCTTTTGAATATAAAAATCTAAGAAAATTTTGGTCGTTAACCATTAAAAAACTGATGTACATTGGTGACATAAAACGGCATCTCTGGTAAAATTGGAGGTCCTGTCCCAACAGGTGTACTTTGCAAAACCCTTAACTGAATTGTACAGTACAAAACTGAAGTACTACAGTACAGTGAATTGAACAGTAAGTAGCCAAGGCATCGTTGTTACTGATTGATACATTGCTCTGATCAGAGAAATGTATGTGATGTTGTCCAATGTTATATTATTAAATATCATCATAACCTTTCACAAAAATATTTAATTGTACACATAACAGAAGCTTGGTTTCTCTAGGGGCAGATAATTACATCACTAATGAAGGTCCAGGTAAATGTCAACAGGAAGTCATTAAGACAAAAAAGTTACAGCTAATGATTCCAGATAAACTTTTTAATGTTGCTTAATAATATTTTCCCTTAAGTTTAGAATTACAATATTTTAAATAATTTTTGGAATAGTAATGCCTACCCAATTATATTTTTTATACTTTATTTATTTTTAAGTTACAGTTTAATTTAAATGAGAATGTTTTATTAATTAGACCTGGATAGTAAAATTACCTAGTCGTGTGAATCACAGCGGGTTTGGGTCCGCCGTGATACAATCTTGAGAGATCTTGCTCCTTCGTGTGGACTGTATAGTTGAAATGAAACACTTCTTTCTTCCTTTGTTCCTTTATTCCGAGTGATGATCTTGACCGTGAGCGCAGTACAAATTTTGCGACCCACGGCCCCTATATACATACAATCTTAGCCTATGCTTACTAGTGACTATCGCGGGTTAGTTCATAAGACAAGGACATACAAACTTCTGTCTCTGTCTACCAAATTCGTTAGTGTAACATTTATGTCCACCCTCCTAACATCGAGATACTGAGGGAGACGACCTATTGTTTATGTTCTATCTCTGTCTACACATTTCTAAACCTACCTACAGAAAATGTGATATTTCCCACTCACAACATTCTACCTCTGTGGGTGTCCTACCTACCCTCCGAATGTGCGAGATGGGCGACAGAGATAGTCTGCAGGTTCTACCGGTCCCACCCTCCAGTTCCGTCGATTCCCTGGTAGGGTGAGACAACCTTACAGGGTCTCTTTCACACCCGTTTACCAAATACCATACAAACCTAGTTACCTTTATTAGCCCTACCTGCCTACCTAGTTGCAAGTGGGATATATCTAAACAAACTTTATTAAAATAAAACAATCCCTGCGCTAATTACATATGCCTTATAGCTAGGCCCTAATAGAAAATTAAGCTTTATTTACAAAACATTAAACTTATAACTATTACATCAAAATAGATTGGTTTGTCCGTAACAGTTCTCCCCCCGGTGAAGCGCTGCGAAGTGCGAACCTCTTCTACTCCATCGGCAGGACAACCAATCTCGACGTCGGTCGACGAAACACGCCGCCCTTGGTGCGTACCTCGACGTTCCTCACTGCTCCGTCTGGTCCAGGATGTATTTGCGTAACAACTCCACGGGGCCACACATTGCGTGGTAGTGTGTGGTCCGCCACGATGACTAAGTCGCCTGGTTTGATAGCGACTTCAGTGACGTCACGAGCTCCTCTTCTCGGCACCAGGCTTGGTAGATATTCTTTAAGCCAACGACGCCAGTATTCGTCGGCTAATGCTTGCGCAGCCCTCCAGGTTTTCCTTGATGCCGGTTCGCTCGGCCCAGTGATGGGTAGGCCGTGCGATCCACCCAGCAGAAAGTGGTTCGGAGTCAGCGCCTCAGGATCGTCAGCGCTGACTGGCACGTGCGTAAGTGGTCGTGCGTTCATAGTGTGCTCGACCTCTACCAATAGCGTCTGTAGAACCTCTTCCTTCGGTGACTTCTCGTTGAGTGTTACACGTAGAGCGTTCTTGACAGAGCGTATGAGTCGCTCCCACGCTCCCCCCTGGTGTGGCGCTCCCGGTGCGATGTAGCGCCAATCGATTCGTTGGGTGAGTGCGAAGTCTCGTAGAGCTGGCTCCCACTCTACCATGGCCGCTCGTAGCTCGCTGTCGGCTCCCTTGAAGTTCGTCGCGTTGTCCGAATACATTACTTGTGGCCACCCCCGTCGTGCTCCCATACGCCGTAATGCCATGATAGCCGAGTCAGTTGACAAACTCGCTACTAGCTCTATGTGAACGGCTCTTGTGGTGAGGCAAGTAAACAGCGCTCCCCACCTCTTCTCATGACGACGGCCCACTGTTACGATCATGGGACCAAAATAATCTAAACCACAGTTAGAGAATGGTCTGGTGAAGGTCTCTACTCGTGCGCGCGGCAGGTCTCCTAATACTGGTCTTACAGGTTTCGCCTTTCTCATTCGACAGAAAGCACACTTGTTGGCCACGGCGCGTACTGTAGGTCGCAATCGCAGAATCCAGTATTTCTGTCGCACATCATTGACGACGCGTTCGTTGTGGGAGTGATGGGCGCGACGGTGTTCCCGTTGACACAACAACCGCGCATACGGGTGGCTGCCGTCCAATATTACGGGCGTAGTATCGGGGGCAGACACACCCGCTGCCCTCGTACGTCCTCTCGCCCGCAACACGCCATCACCATCAACAAAGGGATCTAGTGACTTGATGCGACTTCCTGCTTTTATGTTCTGGCATTTTCTTAGGCGCTCTATGTCTTCTCTGAATGAGTCAGCCTGCGCTCGCCTAATCAACCATCTTTCTGCTCTATCTATGTGATCCTTGGTCATCGTAGTTGCACGCTCACGACATCTATCTACGAATAATAACACATATGCCATCGCTCTCACTAGGCGTTCGTGATTAGAGAAACGCCCGGCGTCTGGCACGCTCCATTTCTCGTCTGTCGTGACGCTGTATATAGTCTCCTCGTTGCTCTCTGTGCATACCGGAGACGGCCATAAATCTTCAATCTCATACAGAAACGATGGTCCGGTGAACCACCTATCATCTTGACATTTATTTGAACTGTCGACTCTCGTTGCGTCGTCTGCTACATTATCTTGCGTCGGCACCCACCGCCATTGATCGGGATTGGTTAACTCGCTTATTTCACTCAATCTATGCGCTACGTACGGCGTGTAACGCACTCTATCGTTCCCAATCCAATATAGAACGGTTCTAGAGTCTGTCCAGTATGTAACTCTATCTGGTTGCCATCTGTGCTCTCTCAATACTGTCGACGCAAGCCTTGCTCCGATAAGACACGCTTGCAACTCTAAACGCGGTATCGTCTGAGTCTTCATAGGTGCTACCCGTGCCTTCGCTGCTGTCAATACTACTCGTCTCGACCCGTCGTTAAACTCTATCAGCCAGTAAACGGCCGTTGCATAAGCTGACTCGCTAGCGTCGCAGAACACATGCAGCTGCTTTCCGGTCACTCCCCCCGTCAGTGAGTAGAGACGGGGTAGACGCAGACTGGCAAGTGTCTCTACGCCGCGTAGCCATATGCCGAATTCCCTTGCTATTTCTTCCGGTAGAGCTTCGTCCCAGCCGGTTTGTAGGCGCCATACTTCTTGAATTAGAATCTTTGCTCTAATCGTGTAGTAGCTGAGCAGTCCGAGTGGGTCAAATATTGACATAACTGCGCTCAGTGCTTCCCTCTTCGTCGGCGTCCGCTCTAACTTCTTCACCTCCTGCGGTACTCTAACTAGGACGGTGTTGAAGCCCAGCTCGTCGGAGTTCGCGTCCCACACAAGGCCCAGTGTACGCCCTTGTTGGTCCCCACTAGAGCAGAGCTGTTTCGGCGCCGTCGCACGGCTCTCTACTGGCAGCTCACGTATAACTTCAAGCCCGTTCGAGTTAAAGGCTGCGAGCGTGAATCCTGCCTGCGCGTGCACATGAATGACGTCTTTGATGACGTCATTAGCTTCGTCTTGTGTATCGAAACAGTCCACCCAGTCGTCCATATAATGGTTCTTGGTTATGGCTTCGTGCGCTCTCGGGAACTCTATCGCGTGTCTCCGTGCGTTGTGGTCTCTGACGCTATGCGCTAGGAAGGGTGAGCTCTTAGCACCGAAGATCATCGATGTCATCCTATACCTCTTCGGTGGCGCTGCTCTATCATCGCCTCTCCACAAAAACATCTGAGCCGGCTGATCCTCTCTGGCTATCTTAACTTGTAAAAACATCTCTCTGATGTCCGCTGTTACAGCTATAGCCTTCTCTCTAAACCGAAATAACATTCCAGCTAAGTCTCGTAGCAAATCAGGGCCTTCTAGCAATGCATCGTTCAAGCATACCCCGTTGCTCTTGGCTGCGGCATCAAATACTAGTCTTAGCTTTTGTGGCTTGTTTACATTTACCACCGCAAAATGTGGCAAGTACCAGAGTCGCGAGCTTTGCGTATCGACTTCTTCACTTTCTTCAGCGTAGCTCTTCTGTAGCATACTGTCGATCTGGGCAGTATATTTGGCTTTGAATTCCTTTGATGCGTCCATCTTTCTTTCGATTGTCAGGAGCCTCCGCTTCGCTGCATCGTAGCTCGGCGGCATAACTGTGTTAACCTTGCGCCATGGCAATCCTACTTCATATCGCTGATTGACACATCTCACCGTTGATTCAAAGGCTTCTAAGGCGCGAACGTCGTCAGGATTTTCGCGTTCCTTTTTCTGTATACCTAGTGAATCGATCTCAAAATACGACTTTACCATATCATGTAGTTCTTCATCAGGTTGCGTAGACCGAGCGCCTCCATGGCCATCAACGAATAGCACCGTATCTCTCTCCCTTATGACACGGGACGGCGCTAAGCCATGTATCACCCACCCCAGTCTGGTAAGTGACGCCGCTGGCTCGTGGCGTTTGCCTGTCAACAGCTTCCTGCTTACTATTAGCTGCCAGTTGTCCGCGCCTATAAGGACACGCGGTTTGGCGTTCACATAACACACGTGGTTCTCGTTCAGGTTACGCATGTGCTTGTATTTTAGACATTTCTCGTCCACAGTTTGACTATTCAAGCGGAGATTCTCCATGGTTCTCGCTTTCACCCTGTATTTCTCCTTGTTACTTGCGATGATTTGAATCTCTACCTCCCTGCTTGCGTGTGGTACGCTCTGTGTATTCACACTACTTATGTGTAAGTCTCGAACTGGCCCAGCTACGCCGACGTAATCTGCTAAGTCCCGATCTATCAATGTCACGGTCGATCCTTCGTCAAGTAGAGCGTGTGTGTTTACTCTACCCCGTGGCCCCTCAATAACGATCGGACATACTTTCAACAGTACCTTGGCCGCCCCAGCAGTGTGGTTAACTGAGGCGACTACTTCATGGTTTTGTTGACTCTCGCTGTTGACACTCTCTGTGTGTAACAGTCTGTGATGACGTCGGTTGCAACCCTTCTCATTACACATTTGTGCTTTACATATAAATCGCCTGTGTTTACTTTTCAAACAAAGAAAGCATATTTTCTCTTGCTTCAACCATTCCCATCGCTGCGGTACCGTCATAGTTGTAAACTTCCCGCACTTAAATATTTCATGGTCCCCGCCGCAGCACAAACACGGTTTCCCTTGTGACGTCATTGCCTTCTCATCGGCTGTGACGTACACCCCTGTGTTCTTATTTCGTGCGTTCGCCTTCTGTTTAGCTAGCACGGTCTCTTTCTTGGCTGCGGAGCTGCTCGGTTGCGGCACGTATGCAAATCGTATCGCTTTGTTGGCTTCCTCCATTAAAAATTGCGACAGAGTGACGATTTCTGGTTCCGAGTAACTTGTGTACTTTGCTGCGTAGTCACACCATCTTGATTTCAGATGTGGGCTAAGCTTCTCAATTACGTCTCGTGTTAGCATCGGATTTCTCAGGTAGTTTCTGTTGTCCATAGATTCCAATGTACATACAATATTTTGAACCTTAATGGCGAAGATATTAAGCTCACTGGCAGTAGTTCCAACTCGCGGTAGGCTCTTCAAATCGCTTAATGCTCGATCTATAATCGCCTCCGGTCTGCCATAGCACTGTTCTAGTGTTTTTATTATCCTTTCTGGATCCGTGGCACTGCTTAATAGGGCCGCTACCGCTTCCTTAGCTTCTCCCTTTAAACAATTTCTCAATCTAGCCAGGTTCTCGGCTTTGCTGAAGTTGTATGCCGTTGTAGACTCTCGTATCGCAGCTTTAAATGGTAACCAATCAGCTGGGTTTCCGTTGAAAATCGGTAACTCGATGACCTGGCGTGTAGACGGTCGTCTTGACATAATCCTGTCTAATGTATTAGCAAGTCGTTCAACCCCATCCATACTATCTTGGGGCCTTGCTCCACATACATTATCGACTGGGCGCGGATTATTTTCAATGTTATTGTTTACTGATTGTATACTCGGCGAATTTAAATGTCTGTTTTTATCCATTTCTATATTGCGCGCCTCCTTTTCCTTGCGACGCGTAAACATATGTCTGTCTCTTTCATTCCTCTCGTCTTGCAGGGTAGGAACGTCTAAAGACACCTCTGTTGTGGGTAACTGCATATTGTCGTCGTGACGCCGGGAATGCGATCTGTCCAACCAATCGTCTACCCTTGCTTGGACTTCACCGGCGGGTACGCTCTCACGGTCTTCATCCTCGGACTCCATTATTGTAGCTACTTCAAATTCTAATCTCTTTTGTATGAGATTTCTCTCTATTGAAAATTCTCGTCTTTGTAATTCAGCGAGCTTCTCGGCTGCTAGTAACTCGGCTTGCTTCAATCGTGCGGCGACGCTTGAACCTCTCGACGACGGTGGCCTTATCCTAGGCGCGTCGGCATCTAGGCGCTTCTCTGGCGGCGCTACAGTAGGCTCAGTACGACCGCTTTCTGCGGCTACTAGACTCGCTTCGGCGTGTGGCATGCTTGCAGTTGCTTGCACAGACGGTGATGCGGGTGGCTCTTCGAAATTACGTCGTCTTGAGTCTTCCATCTCTTTCTTTCCCGCTTGGCTTCGCGTTGTCGGCATCTTCTTACTTGCTGCCCCTACTCCTAACAATCTCAAACAGGTACACTACCAAGGGGAGCCTGTCTGAGGATGGATGGTCGTGCAGGATTGGAAAGGATGGAACCACCCAGCAGAGAATGTACGTAGCCGCGGGGTGCTCAGTCGCTGGCTGGAATGTCCAGGACCCTCAGCAGTGCCTACAGTCCGGCCCCCACGCTTACGCACACCGTACTGGCGAGGTCGGACTTGTTCACAATCGCTTGCGCGATATGTGGCAGCTCGCCCGAAACTGCACCGCCTGGGAACGGCGTTAACTCGCGACAGACACCGTTTGGCACCGTTAGGTGGTGAATGCCGGAGCCGCGGTACACCCGCGTAATGTGATCTCTCTTTCACAAGAGTAAATAGGCCCAGTACGCGGCCTCGATCCCACGTTGCGATGGCCCAAACACTGGTAGTGCTTGGCGTAGATCCCGCGTTGCTGGTTACACTATCTTCTTTTCGATCCGGCTCGAAGGACCAACGATGTGAATCACAGCGGGTTTGGGTCCGCCGTGATACAATCTTGAGAGATCTTGCTCCTTCGTGTGGACTGTATAGTTGAAATGAAACACTTCTTTCTTCCTTTGTTCCTTTATTCCGAGTGATGATCTTGACCGTGAGCGCAGTACAAATTTTGCGACCCACGGCCCCTATATACATACAATCTTAGCCTATGCTTACTAGTGACTATCGCGGGTTAGTTCATAAGACAAGGACATACAAACTTCTGTCTCTGTCTACCAAATTCGTTAGTGTAACATTTATGTCCACCCTCCTAACATCGAGATACTGAGGGAGACGACCTATTGTTTATGTTCTATCTCTGTCTACACATTTCTAAACCTACCTACAGAAAATGTGATATTTCCCACTCACAACATTCTACCTCTGTGGGTGTCCTACCTACCCTCCGAATGTGCGAGATGGGCGACAGAGATAGTCTGCAGGTTCTACCGGTCCCACCCTCCAGTTCCGTCGATTCCCTGGTAGGGTGAGACAACCTTACAGGGTCTCTTTCACACCCGTTTACCAAATACCATACAAACCTAGTTACCTTTATTAGCCCTACCTGCCTACCTAGTTGCAAGTGGGATATATCTAAACAAACTTTATTAAAATAAAACAATCCCTGCGCTAATTACATATGCCTTATAGCTAGGCCCTAATAGAAAATTAAGCTTTATTTACAAAACATTAAACTTATAACTATTACATCAAAATAGATTGGTTTGTCCGTAACAAGTCGGATCAATGACATCAAAACATAAGCTAGATGCAATTTAAAGTCCACAATTTGTACAATGCCCTGTGGGAATGGCCTTAAAAGATACACTTCCCCACCACCAACAGGAGGCGTGTCGTAAGAGGTGACTAATTTCTGTAGCACGAGACGGGCAGCAGTGCGAAATATTTAAAAAAAAAAACTGCGCTCGCGCCTGCCAAGCGTGGCCTGTATTGGCGATGTCCCCTGATGATTGGTCGTTGGGGGAGGCCTATGTTCAGCAGTGGACGTGCTATGGCTGAAAAGATGATGATGATGATTTGCACAATTATTTTTAAATGTGCAATAAAGTATAAATAAATAAAGTTTCTGAATCTCAAGAATCCTAAACAACAATACTTTATGGCTAGTGCAATATATGGTTTTAAATTCCGTAATGCAATGGCAATAAGCACGTCCGTACTAAATTTTAGTTTGTCCAGAAACATGTTTTACTTTACGAGAAATCCTAGTGGACCTAAGAAACTTGTTGTCCTAACTCAGACTTCACAAACCGCAACTTTACAATACCGCAAGTATATTGGGGCGTCCGAAATATAATAGAAATAGTTCCAGCAACGCAACTTCATACTAACTTAGCTATACGAGTATACATTACGTTACAATGATAGCAATAAAAAACAAGCGTAGTTTTGAAATTAATTGATTTAGAAATTGAATAGTTTTAGCTTAAACATGACCTAGTCATTTTCTATTCATGTAAAACATTCCTGTTTAACCTTGAGAACGAGTGGCAGAAAATTTCAAATGATATTATGTCGCCTTTTGTTATTTAATAAACCATGCAAATAGAAGTTTAGTTATACCTATAAAATGTTAAAATAATAGGATTGTTGGATGCATTATAAATCTTTCAAAAACGATATTATGAATTTTTATTTATATCCAGACGTGTAAGAGAGTTTTAATATCATCAAAAACTAAAAACTTTTTAATTATTTCTACAAATCAGATAAAAAGGCACTTTTAAAAGGAATCATCTCAGCTGGCGCAGATAAGGCAGTACAATAATTGGTCGGCCACTATTGTCGGCCACTAGTAAGTTTGCAAGAATTTAAATGTTGGTACTTAATAAAGCTAGGCCCATTAATTTCTTTTTTAAATTAAAATTATGTTGACATTCGATTTAGGTTTATATACTGGTAGCCCATTAATAGACTGGTAATTTGTTTTAAATCTGACATCGATATACTGTCGAATAATGAGGCGTGTGCCTACTTTTTCACACATTTATATTGTGGCCCTAAACGTGATCAGTTTAAATGTCTGCTGGTCAGATAAACTTCAAGTTGGAACTCGAAGCACTTTTATTAGATTTTAAAATTCGCGCAGTATTCTACCATGATTGCAGTTTTCTTGAAAAGTTAAATAAAACTGAAAATAAAGCCCTTTACCAACGCCCGCCATAGATATTCTGTGCCTTTACTCACAAAATTTAATACTTTACAGTATGCGAAGTTGTACGAAGGACGTACATAATTTTAAATTAAATTGTTGTTAATATTTTTAATCACCTAAGCATGATAATGAAATTGCACTTGAGTCGCGCGCGACCCACAATTGGGACAGTGACATTTGGGGAATCTTGCCGTGTGCATCGCGTCAATAAAGGCCGTGCAGTAGTAGGCTAGTCTAGTTATGTTTCGCTCGCTTTGGTTCATGTTTTGCAAAAATTTATGAGTAGCATCAAGCGTACGCGTGCGACGGATCGTCTTATACATTTTCGCCTGCCGTGTGCGCCCACTCTTTGTTATAGAAGAGCAGCAGTGTTTCATCAGAAGCCAATCGGCTTTCTAAATTTATTTGCAACATTTTGGGCGTTTTTCACCACTTGCTGATAAGTTCCAGATAACCTATCTGATACTTTTTTGTATGGGTTATCTGTCAAAACAAGTGCCAGATAGGTTATCCCTTGGGCACTCATATCTGACATTTTACTTGACATATACAGACACACACACACACACAGCTGACTGATACAGAAGTTCAATCTAAAGTGCTTGCCAAAAATTCACTATAATTTTTTGTTATTTATTTATTAAGCATAAAGCGATATTAAGCATTTATTATTTTTTTATTCGTGCCAAAGCCATGTGTCGCCTATTCAAGTTTTTTCATCAAAAGCATACCAACGATAGACGAAAGCAAAACGTTTGGTCGGGCGAGCCTTGTCAAAGTCAGGCGCTGTTGCGTCATCAGGCTAATCGCACAGCATGGAGCCGAGTCGTGTGCAGGGATATTTAGGATGCGCAACCACTTCTCCGCGTCGACCGCAACGCACGTACGGCAACGATTGGCACGCATTGGATTGGCTGGATAAACTATCCATGATGCATGTAATATACTTATTTTTTTATTAACATGATGCAAATTTCAGAGAAGAGAGAAGAGTTGCTCAAATTTCAATAAAAAAAATATTTTATTTTAATCATGTGGCTAAAATTGAAATAAATAAAAAAAAATCTTTTCTATACTAATCATAGCAGCCGATCGGTGAATGAAAATGTTTTTTTTTTCTATGTTCACCCCACTCCATTAAAAATGTGTTGATAAAGAGGTATTGCATAAGCAAAATATAACTTGTATACAAGGTATCACATGGTTCAGTCATTTTAATAAAAAATGTTTGTGCCATAATTAATATAGATGCAAACATTCGGGCAACTTGTTAACCAACCAGCTATTAGCATTCTAGTTATCTATCGATAAACCTAACTATTAAAAGTCGTACAGAGCCAGCATAGGGATATAATGTATTTTTCTATGCGACGTTGCCGGCAGATATCTACTATAACTCACCGGCATTTTTTGTTCATATGTCGGATATCTATAAGGACGGTAACGCTCTTTTCGATCTATGTCAACGATATACCCAAGACACCAGACGTGGAGTTAGCCCTTTTCGCGGATGATACCGCTCTCTATCGCTCAGGACATAACCGTCGTTACATCACAATAGCGCTACAGCGCGCCGCCGATGCTCTCGGCAAATGGTTCAGGAAGTGGCGTGTGGAGGTGAACCCCGAGAAAAGTGCAGCCGTGTACTTTACTCGAGGTCGCTGCGTACCGCGGCCTTCTAAATCCGTTCCGCCGCAGAAAAATCCGTTTTTCAACACCTTATTTGGCCGACCGATCCCTTGGGTAAAGGAGGTTAAATATCTAGGTGTCACTCTCGACCAACGATTATCGTTTGTACCCCATATTACGCGCGTTCTTAAGCGAGCAAAGTTCTATGCCCACCGACTTTACCACCCTGTCGGTAGCAAGAGTAAAATGTCGGTTAGGAATTAGTTGACAATTTACAAAACTTGCATTCGCCCCGTGATGACATACGCCAGTCCGGTGTTTGCTCACGCTTCTTTTCACAGTCTAAAGGGAATACAAAGTTTCCAGAATAACTTCTTGCGTAGAGCCTCGGGTCAACCGTGGTTCGTACGCCGTCAGAATCTCCATAGAGATTTCGACATGCCCTCAGTAGCCCAGTATATGAAAGAAGCGTCTAAGCGCTTCTTTGATAAGGCAAAAAACCACTCCAATCCGCTTATAGTCAAAGCCGCCCCGTACACGCCCCAGGAGGATGTCGCTGCCCGACTTCGTCGGCCCTGGCACGTTCTAAACGACCCTGATGATTCCTACACCGCGTATTGTAGAACAACAGCCAACACCGTCTTAAGCACTTCAAGTACTGCCCAACACTTTAGTTCGCATCACCGCACCCGTCGAAGGGTGCGAGGTACCGTGTTTCATTTCGGCCGACACAGACATGTGCCTGGCCGTTTTTCCCCTGCCTACCCTACGGACGACGGCCCAAGCCGAGGTCCGAGCCTACAGAGGCGCCCTTGAGGCCAGAGTCCGACTCACCCCCAGATCGGGCCCGCTAGAAAGGAGCCCGACAGCGGTCCGGCCTGTTTTGGCAGTTCCGGTCCCGTCGGCGCCACCACTAGCGGGTTCGCCGCTTGCTAGGGTGCCTTTTGCACTCCACATTGGCCCGATCACACCTGCTAGTATGGGGCTCGACACGTACGAGTACGAGCCTCATACTCGGTCGGGTCGCGGCGACCGCTAGCGGAGCGGACCTAGGCTGTGCGCCTTTAGCGCACGCCACAACTGCCCGGTTTAAGCTGAGAGCCTTCTTCAAAGGCACTCAGCGATAGGTCCGTTCAAAAAAAAAAAAAAAGGACGGTAACGAACCTAGTCAAATTTTAAAATGCCTGACTCCGTGATGGTCAATAGATGGTCGGATTTATTCTTACGAAATGGCTGGATCGTTTTTAGGGTTTCGAACACCCGAATGACAAAAAGAAAATCCTTAAGGATTACTCGTGTGTCTGTCTGTCCGTCTGTCTCTGCCAATTTGCTTCTAATTTACTGGATCGATTAAATTAATATTTTGCTTAATCCTACAAGTATTGTTAAAAAAAGTGACACAGTTTTTAACGTTTAAAAATAAGTATACGGTAGATATTTGTCATGTTTATTTTCAACTACGAGTAGTTCACTTTTTTTTGTTGAAAAAATCACAGTATTTTTATATTGTACACATTTTCCGAGCGCTTTATTTCACAATAGGTACAAGCCCTTACAACGACACTAAATCCGTCACAAATTGAATTATTTCATGTTTATTTATAGCAAGCGACTTGTCAACAAACCACTCTAAGATAGACAAACAAGTTATCTCTCGAAAGGAACAAAAATCTACACAATATTAACAACGGAGCGAAGAAAATATTTGCATTTACACAGAGAAATAAAAAGAGAATCTGCAATATTCCAAAGGTACACGGAACTATTACTGGAGAAGCATTCGTAGTTCGATATCGGAAAATGAAACAAGAGTATCTTTTGTTTGAGTCTCTTTGTTAGTGAAGCTGTACCGGGATGTAATTAGCACATGCTTTTATGGGAAAGCCTTTGAGATTCAAGCTGTTAACTTTACTCTTTCACGTTAATAGCACCCCTGAAAATATTTTTCAAAACGGCGCTGGGAATAAATATGTAACAGACCAGAGGACACCGCTGAACAGTTCACCAACTATGTTGGCCCTGATTCTAATTTGATAGAAGGAATATTCATAGAACAGGCCAACCAACTGGAAAAATGCTAGATGGAATAGTTAGACGCCATGCATATGAGAATTGGTAAAACTCTCAACATTATCTAACATCTAAAATGCCTATGTACCAACCACTATTTTTAAATTTTTCACCCGATTGGCGCGGTGGCACAATATTTCGCATTGACCGTAATGGTCTCTGGTTCAAGTTTCGATCGTATCAATTTAGAAAACGAACTACTATTTTATTTTTTGTTTTATTTATAAACTTAAACTTTTTATTTGTTATTCAGATAACAATACAATAATTTGGTACTAGCGATCTGATGCTAGAATCAGGAAGTTAATAAGATAAAATAGAGATTACTTTACACTAAGTATAAAAATAAATAAAAAACAGAAATTTTGACATTATTAATAATGGTTTAACTTCTCATTATTTTTATTTTATCTATTTATAGACACAACTAAGAATACAATTCGAAATATTTTCACAAAATGTAAATTAGGTTTCACGCTATCCGGTATTTGCAACTCAGTGTTTACATAGATAATAATATATATTTTTAAAAGGACACCTTACAAAGGATACTTGCAAACCGATGCGAGAAACCTAAGTCAAACAACTGTCTTTTTTATTCTTTAAGAATAGAAAAAGAATAGTAAACTAAAATTTTTTTGAGTACTCAGTGTACTCACTGAAGTTTTAGTTTAGTTCCCTTTCCCCAGTTTATTTCTTGTTTCTTAGGGGTCTGATTCCGTGTAGCTACTCAGCGCTAAGGAATCCAACCCCCGTAGTTTACTTAGTTAATTAAATAAAAAAGATTTTGCATTCTAACAGATGCGCGATTAGATTTTTGCTGTCAACAATCACTATGTTCTAGTTTAATCGATTTTTTGTATCTACAATAACTATTTGGTTTTAATAGTTGCATTAGAATATTCATCAAGGTAAACTTTTCAACAGAGTTATGTCCAATAAATCAGCTGTGCAAGCAAATAGTAACGTACGCGTAGCGGAGCGTAGCATGTCATCTCTGTTCTGTGGTTACATATGTATAAAACGTGGTACGATAGAGGCGCATAGTTTTATAGCTCTGGGATTAGACCCAAGCTAGCTCATGAGCTTTAATATAGTTTTACTTGAACTTTGTTTTGTTTTACTGTATAGAGTTTGACAAAAAACAAGACTGCCTAGGTACTGTATCCAGTTGATAGTGAGGCCCCTGGGCATTGAGAGTGACGCAAATGTGTCTTTAGTCAGATATCCAATTTATTTCATCGTATTTTACGTTTACAAGTCAAGGTAATAAAGTTTATAATTTATTTTCGAATTATTTTAGTTTGCATAACATTTCTCCAGAAATTCTTTATTGGCAATTAGCTCGAAAATGTATAATCCGTTACCAGATCTCTTTAAAGCAGTAAATGTGTATTTAAATGTTGATAAAATCGGTTCTTATAGTAACGAAGGTCTCGTTCCCTTAGAGATTATTCAGACTCATCCCTTTTGATGAGAATTGGAGTAAAATTAGACATTTTAAGATTATTGGAGCGATTGCTTAACAACGGCTGACTCGATTATAAAGAATTGGGTTAATCTTTATCAAATTATAGGTAAATTGTCTCACAAAAGAAAATCAGCTCAAATCATCACATTGGATTTTGCTGTATTTCATCGTTCGTCAGTTTCAACACGTAGATATGTAGGTATTTCATTTTTTTTATTGGGGTAAGCTGATTTAAAATAGGGTTGTGTACCCAAAAAATGCCAACGGGACTTTATAATTATGGCTTCGCTGTCTGCTTGTCCGTCTCTCTGTCCGTCTTTCTATCCGTCGGTCTGACTTTCTGCCCGTCTGTCACAAGGGTCCATCATTTGAACCGTAATGAGTAGACACCTAAAAATTTTACCGAATCTGTTTTACTGTTGTAACAAAAAAATAAAATATTAGTCAAAAACTATAAAGTACTAAAAACTTACTTTTTTTCGTCATTAATATTAGGGATATAGATCGACCTAAATAATGGCAAACATACAAATATCGATTAGTGTTAGACATTAGTATAAGTATAATGAATGCTCAGAATGTTAAAACCGTGTGAACAGGACCCTCGTTAGTTAGCTCATGTGCCAATTTAGTGTTAAATATTGTATTATGGAACCCTGCGTATTTGAGCCCAATTCTTACTTAGCTTATTATTTAACAATCTTAAAAGTTAGATTTGGTTACCAGCCCTGAAGCTCACTAAAAGGTACTTTAGGATAATTAAGATACTATACGACTCAAGGTTTAGGTCTTAAGGGTTAGGAGTTACTTACCATCATTTGTGACTTCTTGAAAGGTCATAAGGCCCTTTAGGTCAAAAGCTTAAGGCGTTTTTGCAGAAATAAATTGGTTTTATTGGTTGTTGAGTATATTAGGAAGTAGTAGAATATAGGGCAGAGTATATAGGGCATTTCATAACTTACTGCTTCATATGGGTGGTACAAGACGTTACATGAAAACCAAACCCAACATATTATATCAAATCTCGTTCGTTAAATTTAGATTTAACAACTGTCTTTTTGTCAGTCTTTTAATTTGCTTAGTGTTATAAGAAACTTCCTATAACATCGAGCAAAGAAATATCGAGGTTTCTTTAGATACTGTTAAAAATACGTCCTATTTTCAAATACAAAGTTGTAGCGAATATGAATTTGAATTTTAAATAACAACGGGCACAGATTACAGATTGTGTTGTAGTTTTTATAAAAGAGTTAAAATCATTAAGTATAATCTGCATCTAGTTTTTTTTTTGGATTCAGGTTTGATAAAACCTGTTTAATTTTCTCTAGTTACTCGCAATCTATCAATATAACAAAGCTAATATTTAATAAATTTCAAGTAAGGATTACGTATAGTTAATAAATCTTCATAAAATTATTTATTTCAGGGATCTACGCATCTATGTCACACTGTAGGTA
Source organism: Anania hortulata (assembly GCA_963576865.1). Taxonomy (NCBI): domain Eukaryota; kingdom Metazoa; phylum Arthropoda; class Insecta; order Lepidoptera; family Crambidae; genus Anania; species Anania hortulata. The sequence goes on from OY756406.1 coordinate 9,516,592, forward strand.
TAATCCTAAAAACAATCAATAAATTGTGTAGGCAAAATAGATCTGCCAGAATAAAATTAATGGTAGGTATGTTTTGCGTGGGAATTAGTTTGGGGTCGATATACAGGATGGCCCAGACCAGACGGATATAAACTTTTTTCGGAAGTTGGCTTAGCGAGGGCGCAACCGTGGACACTTTTGTGTCTTGTGTCAGATAAAAGCTACCAATGACTATATTGTGTCTAGTCGCTTCCACTTAACACATACTCATGACGATCAAAAAGTGTCCGGTATCGGTAACTGGAAACAAGTAACATTAACAAATTTCCTTACAATTCTTCTGAGCTGCGCAAACGAAGGAGTTGCATTCGGTGTCCGTCTTCTGTGTGCGACACAAGCCACGCACACTAAACGGGTGTTGCGCACTAAACAAATTGTGGCCAGAAATAGCGACCGGTGACTGTGTCCGACTGTCGCCTCTGGAAACAGCAACTACGGTTACCGGTGACCAGTAGTAGTAGCGACTGTGTCTGATCACCGCTACAGGACACTGTAACTACGGTTCCCTGTGATGGTGTGCCGTGTCAGCAACCCTTTGTGCAGCGCCTTAGGGCCCATCAGATCGTGCCAAGATTTTTTATTCTCTTTGTGAATCTAAAATGAATGTGATATTTCTGAATTTTCAAGTAAAAAATTCTAACTCGTAATCTGATGGGAAATGATTTTTTTTTCTGGCACGATCTGATAGGTCAGTAAGACAACTTCCTAAAAATAATTATATCCGTCTGGTCTGGGCCACCCTGTGTTGTAAGTGCGTAGTTTTAAACAAATACGTATCAAACAAGCAGAACAGTTGGATTTACAAGTAAATAGAGTTTTGGATGTTTAAATAGTTATATTGTTGTTGTTTGTGTATACAGAAATTGAAAACGTAGTATTCAAATAAATCTTTTGCTAAGCTTAGTATTGTAGTTAGAATTTTAATTGATCTCAGCGCTTGTTATAAATAATTTAGGAAGGTACGTAAAAATTCTCAACTGACTAACTATTCATTGATTTCAAAGCAATTAGTAATCAAATTTGTCAAACATAATTAGACCGGAATTACAGGCCTCAACGTTTTATTGAAAAAATACTACGAATTATTCGCGAACGCTGTAAAATCCTAGTTACTTAATGTCACAAACGATGTATTTTAGTTTGGCACTTTATTAGGCACAATTACAGGTTAAACCCTTTTAATTGGTTTTTAACCTTAGGAGTACGAATAAAATTTAAAAGTATGGTGGCCACACTATCACACTATCTTACTGAGCGGGATCGCCAATTAGTTTACTTGGGGGTTCATTTTTAGGGTTCCGTAGCCAATTGGCAAAAAACGGAACCCTTATAGATTCGTCATGTCTGTCTGTCTGTCCGTCTGTCCGTCCGTCCGTATGTCACAGCCACTTTTTTCCGAAACTATAAGAACTATACTGTTGAAACTTGATAAGTAGATGCATTCTGTGAACCGCATTAAGATTTTTACAAAAAAATAGAAAAATAATAATAAATTTTGGGGGCTCACCATACTTAGAACTAAAACTCGTATTTTTTTTTTTCGTCAAACCCATACGTGTGGGGTATCAATAGATAGGTCTTTAAAAATGATATTGAGGTTTCTAATATCATTTTTTTCTAAACTGAATAGTTTGCGTGTGAGACGCTTCCAAAGTGGTAAAATGTGTGTCCCTGTAACTTCTAAAATAAGAGAGAGAATGATAAATCTAAAAAAAATATATAATGTACATTACCATAAAAACTACCAGCAAAAATTGGTTTGAACGAGATCAAGTAATTAGTTTTTTTTTAAATACGTCATAAATCGTAAACCGCAATTTAACTTTCGTAACTTTATGGATTTCATTTTGCAATAAAAATACCATAACTATGACTCGATTGTCGTGATGGGTGAACTTTTATTCATAACGGTACCTACAGGTTTCTACGGAACCCTCGGTCCGCGAGTCCGACTCGCACTTGGCCGGTTTTTTTATAATATACCTATTGTGATCCCTTTGGAAGATGATTACTAGAAATATAGATACAATTTCGATCAAGAAATAAAAGTTCAAGGAAAACAAAAAAAATACTGTTTACTCTACTTCCGTACATAAAAGGGCAGCTGTCCAAATGCGGAACGCGGTCCGACATTTAAGTGACTTCGGTATAAAGGTATAATGGAGATAGTCTCATATAACCCAATCTATATTGTCTCGGGTCTGGGTGTTGTGGTACCGTCGCTGTTTCTGATTTCTGTAACACAAGTGCTTAAGTTGCTTATCATAGGATCAGAGCAATGTGTGTGTTGTCCAATATTTATATCATCGTTATCATTTCAGCCATAGGACGTCCACTGCTGAACATAGGCCTCCCCCAATGACTTCCAGATTGGCCGGATATAATATTAAATAAGTATAAATGTATATACTAGCTGTCCCGGCGACCTTTTTTTTGGGAATTTCCGATGTTTTACGACATCTTCTGCTATTCGGGGCGAATTCAAATCCAACAAACCGAAGGTCGTAAAAATCGGTCCAGCCATTCTTGACTTATATTTATAACTGTCTTGACTTTGTTTTATATAGATTATTATAATATTAGGAATATTTATATAACAATAAGGAAAAAAAAATCGAGGCACGCAAGGGGATAAAGGTTTATGGGAGTAGTACTTAGTCTAACCATAACCCAACACGCCGTAGGCCTTCGCTGTGATTATTATCTGCCTAATTCTAGAGTGTACTTGAAATCCAGGGGCACCAAGGTAGGGCGCCGCCCTGTAACAAGGTTCACCCGTGCGAGCCAGAGCGGCTGCGGCTGCTCAGGCTGCTGAGGCGAACATGGGTGACTGATTATTGTTACGCGAGGGTGGAGGAGCTCAAATGAATCTCAAACTTCAAACATTAACCTTTTAGGTCATAGCCCCTAATGTTAAGCATCTGATGACTTGTTTATTACATCTAAACTTGGCATGTAGGTATATAAATTGTTTATTTTATTAAATAATACTTTAAGAAATGATAATATTTAAAAATACCTTAATTAAATGAATTATTAAAGATATATATCATAGGTTGAAATCACGGTGCAAGTCAAATTAACTTCACCAGTGGCGGGTTGATAAATAAACAACATGAATTATAGATAAAAAAAAGTGTGTACCGATTCATAACACATAACTGTCACTTAATCTCATAAGAAATGTAGTTTATGCACTCATTACAGTAAAATTTGCAACACTATCGGCCCCACATGGTTTTTAATTAGCCCGCATACAAATTTTCTACTGATATCACGTGAGTACCTACTCCTTGATGAATTTTGTCAGTTATAGCGATTTGTTAATTAATGTACTTTGGTTTTAAACCATTTGATGGCGATGGATAAAAAACGTTTTTTGAATTGTCTTTGTATTCGTTTATTTTTAAATTCTTGCTTTTTTACTAAATCGTTTATTTACGTAATTTTACTTGATCAGTGGTCTGCTTAGACTTCAGCACTAGGCCAAAGAAAAATGAATGATTAATACAAACTAATTAACAACAGAAATTGACGCTATCATTAAACGGTACTTAATTTACCTTATATTTGCCTGACGTTTCGACTGGATTAGGCTGACTGTGGTACTTGGCGCGAAAACCATATTTATGAGGGTGAGTGTAGAATCTACGTCTCATACTGAGTAAAGACATCGCTGGTCAGCCTGTGGCCACAGTCGGTGTAACCCGGAACGAAACGTCGGGCAAAGAAAGGTATAATATGTAATACATATAAATGATGGTATTAATTTCCGTATAAGATTAGCTATTTTTAACAAAACGCCAATAAAAATGTGTACTTTAATTTAAATTTTCTTGAGAATCCCACTAAAATAGGTATCGATGTTGATCGCTCTTTTAGAAGTTTTGCCTCTGTTCCATTCGTTTTTACTCATGTGGTATGGTATTACATTTGAAACACTTCTTGCCAGAACGAACGAATGAAAAGGGACTGTAAACTTATCGTTCTTGCTCTATATAAACTGTGAAAATAATGAGTACTTACTGTTGTTTTATAAAACTCGCTGACCTGCTACATGTTCCTAAGCCCATAACTCTCTTTCTGTCGTTTTTACCACATAATTTTAATAAAATGCAAAATAAAACCTTATAACTGGTACAGTGATACTATACATTACACGGGTATGAATGCAACGCATCTTTTTACAAAACTGGTTTTCCCGACGATTTGAACTAAAAATAGGTATGTGTTGCATTAACACCCGTGTAGTGTATAGTGTTTCTTTTATCTGGTAGTCTTTGGATGTCAGTCGTCCCGAATAGCATTACTCATGATAGAATTAACACTTTTGAAGACGAACGAAGGCAGGAAATTGAAAGGAAATGCGACGAGTTTATAAGTCGCCTGCAAATATCTATTTTAAATTTATAAATGAAAACCCTTGAGTGCTAACTTAAATAACTGATGACTGAATTCCGACGACGTAGGGACTTCGATGCTGATTTGCACTTTTAATTTATATTAAACAAACTGTACCGGCAATCGTTGTCTTGCCTAAATTTCTTCAGCTGTCAAGTGACATTTGCACCTGTAGTCGCAAAATATTAAGTTTTTTACCGAATTCGAAATCTTTCTGGGAAACTTGTTGAATTTTCTTTTCATACAAACCTTGTCCTTAGAGATGGCAATAATGGTTAGAAATATTTATTAGTTATAATAAACGATTTAAAAAATAGTTTTATTGGTTGAATATATCGATTGTTGTTTTTATGCAACCTCAAATTTACTAAAGGATGGGTGACCATGGTTAAACAACCTCAAGTTTGGTCACTAAATGGATGGGTGACCTTTGTTAGGTAATCTCAAGTTTAGTCATTTAATGGATGAATAGGTGCGACAGTAACCAACCACTACTAGACTAATACAGCAATCAATATTTATTAACTATACCGAATTACCATTTTTTTGTTATTTGTAAATTAATAAGGCAATAATATTAATATAAATTTTGGTTAAAAATATCGATTGACTTCGAAGGTAAATCATCATTTTTTTTTGCAAGATAGAGTATTATAATCGGATCAAAATAACAAATATTATATCAGTTTATAGTATTTGAAACTAATAAGGGTAAAATGTTCTTTAACCTAACGACTTGTATTTCATATTTGAATGTAGCACTATAGGCTTAATTTGAACGAATGTAACATTATCTGTGTGAATGAATGTAGTAATTTTTAACCACGTATAAAATTAAATATTTTTACATGAATATATTTCTTTTATTCGTAATGGTTGAAGATATTTATTGAATCAATATGATACATTTATTTATCAGTTAAATTTATTGGTCATAACTAATATTGTCCATCTCTATTCACATATATTTACAATATAATTATAATTAACTAACAATTACGAACAATAAATCATCCATATCGGTCGAGACATTATAGAGTTTTAGCAGGACTACACACGGCCACTTATTTTAAAACCGATATAGGTAAGATTAAACAAATTTTTAGTTTATAAAATACAATTAAACTTGATGTAAGTTATTATTGTTACTGTGTATTCTTGTTAAAAAAAACTAAGAAACAGGCTTTTGATACGTTTAATGCACTACTATAAAAAAGTTATCAAACAAACCAAACGAGCTTCTCGAAGGCTTCACCAGTAGGTTTTGGGAATTTTGCTATCCCTCTCCTGGCTTTATGATCAAATAGAAATAGCTTGAGGGTTTACCAAATAATTGTATTGCCATTCACATGTAAAGGGTTACATGCTAAGTTTCAAATCGATACGACGAATTAGAAGCAGTTTATATCACCTTTCTGGATTTAAATATATAAAAAATGACAGGACTAAGCTTATTCAAATCAATTGCATTGATAAAATAGTAAAGGTTTTTTTTGAGAACAAAATTACTGTCTAGTAAAAGAATACTGAAGCCTAACAAATTCGTTTTTTATTAGAACAATGTTTTATATCAACTTATCAACACACGATAAACAATTTAGAAAATAGATTTATATCTAATAACTATTTCTCACCAACGTTCGCTGGTAAAATTATGATTTCAGATGTCGTTTGGAAAAATAATGGGGGTAAAGTCTATTAAATGGATTTATACTCGATCGAGCGACGCGTCGTAAAATATATTTTTGGTATAAGACCAAAGTAGTTTGCAGACGTATGCTCACTGAGATAAAGAAGTGGTTTTATTCAAAGTTTAGCTCAATTTTTACACATTCGTTTTATATTATTCTTATTTTACCTAAATTGTTCTTGTCAATGCACATGGGTTTGCTTTTCTCATTGCCTACCACACAGGTAAATGAGGCTTCGTGAATTAGCAACAATTTCATCTGGAATATCGGGATGGCCATCCCGGATAATTGTTCCATTACAAATATTGAGAAGACATTATAATTATGTAAAACTATTCACAACGAAGCATTGACTTATATATTAAATAAAAATAAAATAAAAATAAAAATAAAAATAATTTATTTTCAGACCAAGAAGTCCATAATTTGGTTAGTAACAACTTGATCTTATATACTATGTTAGTAGATTGGACTATGTTACTGTTAGTATCAATAAACTTATAAACTATGTTAGTAACAAACAGTGCACGGTGGGAAACAGTGATGGTCATTTCATTGATTCACATGCTTGACATGTAAATCAATGAAACGACTGTAGATGGCCGAGTCAAGCCTCTCTGCTATCATCTTCAGGACTCCATTCCTGCTCGCCCTTAGTCTCGCAATTACAGCCGCAGATGTTTTACGCATCTGCATCTGCAAACATTCCAGATGCACTACAGTACCGAGGTAGCCTAAACAGAGCCCTGAAAACGTTATTATATTGTACTCGCAGGGCACTGAGTGACCGCCGCGTAAAACTCGTCCACAGACCGCTCGTGTAGAAACCTTGACAGTACGCTTTAAATAAAGTAAGTTTTACCTCTGCAGTACAACGAGCAAACCTGTGGGCCAGCACACCACCACGAATCGCCAATGCCCTGCGCTCTCTCTCTATATCCTTATCATCTTTTAAATCCTCAGTCACTATGTGACCCAGGTACTTAAACTGAGATACACGTTTCAAAATAGTCCCGTTCAGTGTTAGCGGTGGTATTTTATTCGGTAACTTATTTTTTCCTAAAAAAACCATGAATTCGCTCTTTTTTCCATTGTACCTTAAACCGTGCCGCTCAGCGTAAGTTTCACATACCCTTAATAACTGCCTCAAACCTCCCACTGAGGGGCTGAGCAGCACCATATCGTCCGCGTAGCTCAAGTTATTGACGCTAACGTTATCAATACGACAGCCGACCCGCATGCTGCTCAGCTCCTCAATTAGCTGATTTACATATAAATTAAAAAACCTTGGGGAGGTGAGGCCACCCTGTCTTACTCCACAGTCAAGTGTATATTCGTCTGAAAGGACATTTGACCATTTTACAAGATTTTTTTGATTGTTATACCAAAAGGAAAATATTTTTATTACTTCAGGTGATATACCCACATCCTTTAATTTACCCCAAAGAATATCATATGATACTAAATCGAAAGCTTTTGATAAATCTAAAAAGCATGCGTATACAGGTGTTCGTCTGTTTGTATAATAGGTAACAGTATGTTTCAGTGTTAATATTGCACTTTCAGTCGACAGACCTTCCCTAAAACCAAACTGGGCATCCTGAAGTTGTATAAACTTGCCAATATGATCATCCAATATTCTATCTAACACCTTGGCCATGACCGTGGCCAACGAAATTGGCCTGTAGTTAGATTTATCAGCCAAGTCGCCTGTTGGATTTTTAATTAGTGGTACCACAATAGTCCTCATAAGATCGGGCGGCAAGTACGAGTGCCTCAAACAAAAAGTATACAATAATGATAACACCCTACTAATGTGAGGTCCAGCATGTTTTAAATGTTCTATGCTGAGCCAATCATGTCCAGGAGATTTTCCCTTTTTTATATTTGCTATAGCCCTGCCTACCTCTTTACTAGTAATTCTTATAGGTTTATCCACATGACAGTTAACAAAATCGTTAGATAAAGACGGTGACGACTGCAACGGTGACTGGACTCTAAAATGCTGTTTAAAAATATTTGCTATATCTTTGGGATCACTAGTGCCTTCTACGCTAGCCGGCACACTTGCTTTACCGTTAAGTTTCTTAGTGCTCCTCCAAAATTTACCAAACTGTTTTGTGGAATGTTGTGTTGCAAGCACATCCATTTTAATTTGTTCTTGGTGGGATTGACAATATTTAAGTCTAGATTTAAATATTTTTCTACTTAAATACATACGATCATATATCAGACCACTACGTGGTCTGCCATACAAAACATACAATTGAAAGTCCTCTCTTGCCTGCTTATGCGCTTGAGCTACATGCTTATTCCACCCTAAAATACATTTTTTCTTTACATTCTTATTTAATCTGTTTCTACTAGCTTCTATTGATGCCTGACTAAGAGTATCAATAATATTAACATAAAATTTATCAATAATACACCTATGATTCACATCATCACACATCCTATCGGCACAGTTGCGAAATTCATCCGGAAAATCAACTAGTTTTAATCTTTTGTTACAACATTCTTTATATTTAATAATTTCCTCATCCGTCCTTAATCCCCAAATAATATTGTTATTAATTTGCTCATTATTACTTTTACATTTATTTCTAATTAATGTTAGGTCACACTCAACTTGCAATGGATAGTGATCAGACCAATACGTATTATAAAGCACTTGAATGTCAGATATAGTAAGCCAGGCACATTTACTTACCAAACAATGATCAAGCCACCGTTTGCATCCATGTACGTCGCTAACATATGTATATGTATCTGAACTTACGCCTAATTTTTCAATGTCCGCGCATATCCACTGACTTTCGTTACAAAAATTAAGCATTTCATCACCAAACGGGGCCGACGGATGGGCATTAAAATCCCCTAATATATACACTGTTTCAATACTATTGTCTTCAATAATAGCAGCCATTTCCCCCATACACTGCGAGAAAATAGGCACATTTTCAGTCTGGTCAGTAGGCATATAGACACTAATAACCACAATTTCACGTAGATCACTGGTAACCGCTCTTATGGCCGCGATACGTTCATTTTTACACTTTATCACCGCTACGCTGCGAAACACACTACTACGCCACAATATCGCGACTCCGCCATGAGGACGACCCCGCAACACCCCTGCCGCCAGATCCACAGACGACTTCCCCGTATAGTTAAAATCGGTGTCAATATCGCCGAGGAACGTCAGGTCGTGGGGCAACAGCCAGGTTTCCTGCAGCGCCACTATATCCGCCTTCTTACACAATGATCTCACGCAATTTACACTTCTTTTCACATTTTTGCAGTTAAACGTAATAAGAGTACTAGTATTATGTCTTGTGTGTTTCATCAATCAGGTTAAGCTTAATTTTCGCACCACTCGTATCAGTTGTTGTTTTCTCAGTAGGCGGGATCCTTTTCTTAAAGTTTACAAAACGCCTAAACCTTATTCCGTCCGGCCATATCTGATCATTGAGGTATATGTCCAATTTATGTTGTGTTACATATATTTTAAAAGCATTGTATGGCTTTTCCGACTTCATGTTTATTTTTTCCAATGTAACACTCTCATTAGTCTTAGATTGGATGTAGGTACAAATATCTTTTTCAGACGACCCCTTATCAACATTTGATATAAATAGGGGAATCTTGCAGTCAGCTGCTTTAAATTTCGTTTCTGGATCTGTAACCGCTTTACCCGTTTTACCGATAAAGCGATTACGAAGTCTCTTTCGTTGAACCATTTTCCACTCTTCACTTGGTTTATTCATAGTCCATTCTCCCTCTTTTCTAACAATTTCAGCCATAGTTGGTCGTTGCACGTTACACTGATCATGTAATGGCAGTTTGTTTTTCGTGTTACATACTTCTCCGGCTGGTTCGTGCGTCGTTGTCGCGTGAAGCCGTAACTTGTCGTGCGCTTCCGCAGGGAATCGCGCTTTTTCGAGCCCAGACGTACGAGACCGCGCTTGCTCGTGCGCCCCCGTCGTTGCTCGTGTGCCTCTCGGGTCAGATCGCGCCAGCTCGGGCACCGGCGATGATTCGCGAGTTGCTTGTGGAGTGAAAAGAATGGGGAGTATTTTGTTGCTAGCAACTTCCAGTGTGCGCGAATGGGACAACCTATCTGAATCAATGGAACCGTTACATACTTGATCAGCTGATATTCCGCTACCTTCATATTCATAATTTATAGAGGGTGATAAGCCAATTGGGCCACTTTCAAGTAAATATGCGCCTCTTTTTTTCGTATTTACATTATGATGCTGATTGACGATCGATGCTAATCTCAAATTCTCTAAATCATTCTGCAATTCTTGCAATTGTCTGGTTGTTGCGTAGCTATCCTTGATAAACGTTATTTCGTTGCGCAGTGCTATGACGTCTTTTAGTAAGGTAACTACATCCACATGATCTACTGAAATCGGGGGCAATTTCTGCAGGTTCCGAGCCACAAAAATAGGGATGACGTCTGGGTCTACTTCTTTGAAAAAGCAAATAATATCTTCAATGTTTCTTTTCTTTTTTCCGTCACTACGCCTATCCACCTTTTTCTGTGACGATTTCACGGATTCGAACAAGAGAGTCTTTGCTTCTACAACTTCAGCATCCGTAAACGCTGTGTCACATATTTTTACTAAACTCTCGTTGTCCATTACGTCGTGTTTGTATTGGATATACGACAGCAACTCACATATCACTATGTTGCAGCTATTACATTTTACCGTGTTTAGTGTCATCTTCACTCGCGAGTATACCCGTGCTTACGCGATCGCAGCGCGAGCGATATTACTTCGTACTGTAATATTACCGTATAAATCAATGCAACGAAGACTTTTAGCAACTACGCACTGCTACTATGATAGAAAAACAAAAACATGGAAGCAAATTTTAAATTCCACACACATTAATGACATACATGATTGTATTGTTACTAAGCATCCCTAGTTCTCACAATGACATCGACTACAAGTTTTATTCTAAGACCTGTTTTAGGTTTTATTTTGTTCGATAAAATATTCTTGAGCTGGAAATTAAGACAATGACAGGCAGGTTAAATCTACCGGGAAAATAATCCAAGTCACTTAATGTCTCCAGGAGAAAAACTGACAATTTAATCACATGTTGGTTTTCAGACAATTTTTTCCACGGCTTTATAAGCAGGCTAAGCCTCTTACAGACTCGGTTCATAAAGATAAAAAATGTATTTCGAAAATAGGCCGTACAATTATTTTGTCGGAGTTACCTTATAGTTAACCTTATAGTAGTATTTAATAAATGTACATGAAATTGTGTGTTATTTTTGTTACAAAAATAATTTACAGATTTTAACTTTTACGGTACAAACATTGAAAATAACTCCATCGGAATAGTTACCATGTACATTATTATGAGTTCCGACTTTTCGGTTCTGTTGCAAGCGCCACGATCATGGCTGGTATATAGTAAGTAAAAATAGTTTTTGTTACCGTATGAAATCCTTTAGTTTTCATACTTTAACAAAAAAAAACATAAAATATAGTGCCTTACATAAAACAATATTAATACAATTTTGTTTCATGGAATTTTTTTTTATAATAAGACGCATCGTGATCAAAACATGAAATGTGATTTCTTATACGTTACAAGTAATTTTACCATTAAATTAAAAGATTTTCCTTGCTTATATACTTATAGCTTAATAAACGACGTAATCATTTAAAGGCCTAATAAAAATCTTTTGAGTAGACGACGATCAACCGTAATTTAGAAAAAGTAAGCGCAATGACATATTATAATTCTTATTCAAGGGCGAATCTCTTCGAAGGCGGATGTTCAGTGATCTGCTTATGCGTTGTCACGGTGGTTTCATTACTTACAAATCCCTTTTCCTATCTACAAATAGGGAAAAGAGAATCTAATTTAATTCGGATATATTCGCCTCAAATAATGTAATGGAAAATATTTTCGAATTTCTATATTCTGATATCTTTTTGTTCAGAAAGCTAACTTTTTAATATATTTCTCATAACATAGTTTTGACTACTGAAAAAAATATTACAGTACCTTTAAAACACATTGTAAAAAATATAAAAACACATACTTTACGACTAAACGTATGCATAGGTACCAATTTGGTCTCCACTCACGATAAGACAGTGACGGCGGTGGGCGCGTCACTGTCACTGGTATTCTGCGGATGCCGTATTACAGAGATAGGATGCATTTAACTTCGGCAAACAGACAGACAAAAACAACAACAAACTTAAATCTTACGTAATAAAATATCCGATATTTTGGCAAAATTTATTGAAACAAGTTAGTAATGACGTCACGAAATAAACCTAGGGTTTTAAATTTACTTTCATTTTTTAGTTATTTAAACTTAATTGGCTGTTATTTCATGTTAATTACTTAATCGTCAATATAGTAATATGAACTACCTATATTACCAGAAATATGTAAACTTTGAGTTGGTTGCTCTCATTATTAAGTTCATTATCTTAATCTGTAATATAAATTATAATAAAACGTGCTCACTAATAGTATCATATCAGATAACAGAAATTTGTGTTTTCGTCGTAATGAAGGCGCGCTGGCATACTACATGTAAATTAATTTGTGATTGTTCTTTGAATGGTCGGTGTCAGACACACAGAATGCGACGAAATTAAACTTTATGATACAAAATCTCTTGTACAGTAGTGACAAGTTACCGTCAAATCTGATCTTATTCGCTAATCATTTAAAACTTCATTAATTAAATAATAAAGACGGAAAAGAGACAATTCAATTCAATATATTTATTGCATTCTATAATGTTACACAGGTGTTATAAATAGGTACATAAAATAGATCATTATCAGTGATCGGAATAGGTAGAGTGATTTAGGGTCAATAACCTCAAACGCTGATATTAATATGGACAAACCTTCGGGATTTCGGGATTTCGGGATTTCGAAACTATTGGGTTTTAATTCTCCGGGATTTCGGCGATTTCGATATTATTCAGGCTTTAATTTTATGTGGTGTCCATTGTTTACCTTTGCATGCATTTGTCTGTACGATCAACAACAAAAATCGTTTTACATTTTGTTTGAGCATCCTGCCTGAGACGAACATTTTTTTAATTTAAAAATGGTTTTTACCTACATGAAAAATGCAGTAGGATATCTTTTTGGGGTGTTAAATATTAGAAGAAGTACCAGCTTTATTTTAAACATTTGTTTTACATAGATATTCTTATTTGAAAGTTCAGTAAGTTTGAGTAAAATGTACTGAACATTGGCCTATACTGACGTCAAAGACTGGATACCTGTGATGTTATAAATCTTCGGTGCATACTGCGGGGAGCGAGTCTTTGTGCGTGCCGCACTTGATAATGCCGGACGACCAATCAGAACCAAGTATCGACGGTTGACTTGACTCATTCATTTGTTATCGAAACGGGTCCCGGGTTCAATCCACCGGGGTCAAAAGTATTTACTTGGAGTTTTTTGTAAAGAAATTTTCAGCAACAGCACCGAATCTCGGAGCTGGCTGTGTTTGATATCCGTGCTTTGGTAAGCACGTAAAGCTATTTAGCTTTAGCTAGATAGCTTTACGTGCATTCTAAAGCTAAGTCTAAATATAGGTTTTCGTTAACCAGTTTTTTTTATTTCTCAAACAAATAGCAAAATAAGTACTACTTAAAAGTGCTTTGCTAGCGTAACCTCTAATTTCAAATACAATGGCTACTAAATCACGACCTAAATAATATTTAATGAAATCCCGAAATCCCGAAATTTTTCGATAACAGTTCATTATAAAGGCATGTCCATATTATGACCGCATTACGCAAGTACAACAAATCACTCTACCTATTCCGATCACTGATCATTATAGACCCTGTAAGGCACAACAATAACATAGGTATTGTGGGCAGAGAGGATGACGCCATGTATAATTGGATAGATTAGACGTTTTGGATGTTAACGTTTTGGGAAGAAGATGTTTTATAATATTTTATTCTGTGGTTTTAGGACAGTGGTCGTTTTGGAAAGTTATTGTTTTGAACCAGAACGAACCGAATGGCGCCAGTGTCAGTGGCTTACCATAATCTCCTATAAAAGTATAACTTTAACTAAATCTTGCTTTGTTTTTTTTCTGCATCTAGTTACGCTTATAGTACGTAAATAGTGCTATTCCTAAGACAGAAACAACACCATTCACGTAAAAAGTTGAGCGTTCATGGTAGGGGCAAATGTGCATATAAAAGAAACATACCCCTATTATTTATTATTCTGTCAAAATCAAAACATAAGAATATTGTATATGTAAATAATATCATTTCTATTTCAATTTGATTTTCATATCGAATCCAAATGATCTAACGTATTCGACAGGTTTGATATAGCCAAAATTACAAAGCGGGCGACACAATGAATGTTAGTGTTACGGACAAACCAATCTATTTTGATGTAATAGTTATAAGTTTAATGTTTTGTAAATAAAGCTTAATTTTCTATTAGGGCCTAGCTATAAGGCATATGTAATTAGCGCAGGGATTGTTTTATTTTAATAAAGTTTGTTTAGATATATCCCACTTGCAACTAGGTAGGCTGGTAGGGCTAATAAAGGTAACTAGGTTTGTATGGTATTTGGTAAACGGGTGTGAAAGAGACCCTGTAAGGTTGTCTCACCCTACCAGGGAATCGACGGAACTGGAGGGTGGGACCGGTAGAACCTGCAGACTATCTCTGTCGCCCATCTCGCACATTCGGAGGGTAGGTAGGACACCCACAGAGGTAGAATGTTGTGAGTGGGAAATATCACATTTTCTGTAGGTAGGTTTAGAAATGTGTAGACAGAGATAGAACATAAACAATAGGTCGTCTCCCTCAGTATCTCGATGTTAGGAGGGTGGACATAAGTGTTACACTAACGAATTTGGTAGACAGAGACAGAAGTTTGTATGTCCTTGTCTTATGAACTAACCCGCGATAGTCACTAGTAAGCATAGGCTAAGATTGTATGTATATAGGGGCCGTGGGTCGCAAAATTTGTACTGCGCTCACGGTCAAGATCATCATCGGAATAAAGGAACAAAGGAAGAAAGAAGTGTTTCATTTCAACTATACAGTCCACACGAAGGAGCAAGATCTCTCAAGATTGTATCACGGCGGACCCAAACCCGCTGTGACTCACATCGTTGGACCTTTGCTCGCCGGATCGAAAAGAAGATAGTGTAACCAGCAACGCGGGATCTACGCCAAGCACTACCAGTGTTTGGGCTATTGCAACGTGGGATCGAGGCCGCGTACTGGGCCTATTTACTCTTGTGAAAGAGAGATCACATTACGCGGGTGTACCGCGGCTCCGGCATTCACCACCTAACGGTGCCAAACGGTGTCTGTCGCGAGTTAACGCCGTTCCCAGGCGGTGCAGTTTTCGGGCGAGCTGCCACATATCGCGCAAGCGATTGTGAACAAGTCCGACCTCGCCAGTACGGTGTGCGTAAGCGTGGGGGCCGGACTGTAGGCACTGCTGAGGGTCCTGGACATTCCAGCCAGCGACTGAGCACCCCGCGGCTACGTACATTCTCTGCTGGGTGGTTCCATCCTTTCCAATCCTGCACGACCATCCATCCTCAGACAGGCTCCCCTTGGTAGTGTACCTGTTTGGGATTGTTAGGAGTAGGGGCAGCAAGTAAGAAGATGCCGACAACGCGAAGCCAAGCGGGAAAGAAAGAGATGGAAGACTCAAGACGACGTAATTTCGAAGAGCCACCCGCATCACCGTCTGTGCAAGCAACTGCAAGCATGCCACACGCCGAAGCGAGTCTAGTAGCCGCAGAAAGCGGTCGTACTGAGCCTACTGTAGCGCCGCCAGAGAAGCGCCTAGATGCCGACGCGCCTAGGATAAGGCCACCGTCGTCGAGAGGTTCAAGCGTCGCCGCACGATTGAAGCAAGCCGAGTTACTAGCAGCCGAGAAGCTCGCTGAATTACAAAGACGAGAATTTTCAATAGAGAGAAATCTCATACAAAAGAGATTAGAATTTGAAGTAGCTACAATAATGGAGTCCGAGGATGAAGACCGTGAGAGCGTACCCGCCGGTGAAGTCCAAGCAAGGGTAGACGATTGGTTGGACAGATCGCATTCCCGGCGTCACGACGACAATATGCAGTTACCCACAACAGAGGTGTCTTTAGACGTTCCTACCCTGCAAGACGAGAGGAATGAAAGAGACAGACATATGTTTACGCGTCGCAAGGAAAAGGAGGCGCGCAATATAGAAATGGATAAAAACAGACATTTAAATTCGCCGAGTATACAATCAGTAAACAATAACATTGAAAATAATCCGCGCCCAGTCGATAATGTATGTGGAGCAAGGCCCCAAGATAGTATGGATGGGGTTGAACGACTTGCTAATACATTAGACAGGATTATGTCAAGACGACCGTCTACACGCCAGGTCATCGAGTTACCGATTTTCAACGGAAACCCAGCTGATTGGTTACCATTTAAAGCTGCGATACGAGAGTCTACAACGGTATACAACTTCAGCAAAGCCGAGAACCTGGCTAGATTGAGAAATTGTTTAAAGGGAGAAGCTAAGGAAGCGGTAGCGGCCCTATTAAGCAGTGCCACGGATCCAGAAAGGATAATAAAAACACTAGAACAGTGCTACGGCAGACCGGAGGCGATTATAGATCGAGCATTAAGCGATTTGAAGAGCCTACCGCGAGTTGGAACTACTGCCAGTGAGCTTAATATCTTCGCCATTAAGGTTCAGAATATTGTATGTACATTGGATTCTATGGACAACAGAAGCTACCTAAGAAATCCGATGCTAACACGAGACGTAATTGAGAAGCTTAGCCCACATCTGAAATCAAGATGGTGTGACTACGCAGCAAAGTACACAAGTTACTCGGAACCAGAAATCGTCACTCTGTCGCAATTTTTAATGGAGGAAGCCAACAAAGCGATACGATTTGCATACGTGCCGCAACCGAGCAGCTCCGCAGCCAAGAAAGAGACAGTGCTAGCTAAACAGAAGGCGAACGCACGAAATAAGAACACAGGGGTGTACGTCACAGCCGATGAGAAGGCAATGACGTCACAAGGGAAACCGTGTTTGTGCTGCGGCGGGGACCATGAAATATTTAAGTGCGGGAAGTTTACAACTATGACGGTACCGCAGCGATGGGAATGGTTGAAGCAAGAGAAAATATGCTTTCTTTGTTTGGCAAGTAAACACAGGCGATTTATATGTAAAGCACAAATGTGTAATGAGAAGGGTTGCAACCGACGTCATCACAGACTGTTACACACAGAGAGTGTCAACAGCGAGAGTCAACAAAACCATGAAGTAGTCGCCTCAGTTAACCACACTGCTGGGGCGGCCAAGGTACTGTTGAAAGTATGTCCGATCGTTATTGAGGGGCCACGGGGTAGAGTAAACACACACGCTCTACTTGACGAAGGATCGACCGTGACATTGATAGATCAGGACTTAGCAGATTACGTCGGCGTAGCTGGGCCAGTTCGAGACTTACACATAAGTAGTGTGAATACACAGAGCGTACCACACGCAAGCAGGGAAGTAGAGATTCAAATCATCGCAAGTAACAAGGAGAAATACAGGGTGAAAGCGAGAACCATGGAAAATCTCCGCTTGAATAGTCAAACTGTGGACGAGAGATGTCTAAAATACAAGCACATGCGTAACCTGAACGAGAACCACGTGTGTTATGTGAACGCCAAACCGCGTGTCCTTATAGGCGCGGACAACTGGCAGCTAATAGTAAGCAGGAAGCTGTTGACAGGCAAACGCCACGAGCCAGCGGCGTCACTTACCAGACTGGGGTGGGTGATACATGGCTTAGCGCCGTCCCGTATCATAAGGGAGAGAGATACGGTGCTATTCGTTGATGGCCATGGAGGCGCTCGGTCTACGCAACCTGATGAAGAACTACATGATATGGTGAAGTCGTATTTTGAGATCGATTCACTAGGTATACAGAAAAAGGAACGCGAAAATCCTGACGACGTTCGCGCCTTAGAAGCCTTTGAATCAACGGTGAGATGTGTCAATCAGCGATATGAAGTAGGATTGCCATGGCGCAAGGTTAACACAGTTATGCCGCCGAGCTACGATGCAGCGAAGCGGAGGCTCCTGACAATCGAAAGAAAAATGGACGCATCAAAGGAATTCAAAGCCAAATATACTGCCCAGATCGACAGTATGCTACAAAAGAGCTACGCTGAAGAAAGTGAAGAAGTCGATACGCAAAGCTCGCGACTCTGGTACTTGCCACATTTTGCGGTGGTAAATGTAAACAAGCCACAAAAGCTAAGACTAGTATTTGATGCCGCAGCCAAGAGCAACGGGGTATGCTTGAACGATGCATTGCTAGAAGGCCCTGATTTGCTACGAGACTTAGCTGGAATGTTGTTTCGGTTTAGAGAGAAGGCTATAGCTGTAACAGCGGACATCAGAGAGATGTTTTTACAAGTTAAGATAGCCAGAGAGGATCAGCCGGCTCAGATGTTTTTGTGGAGAGGCGATGATAGAGCAGCGCCACCGAAGAGGTATAGGATGACATCGATGATCTTCGGTGCTAAGAGCTCACCCTTCCTAGCGCATAGCGTCAGAGACCACAACGCACGGAGACACGCGATAGAGTTCCCGAGAGCGCACGAAGCCATAACCAAGAACCATTATATGGACGACTGGGTGGACTGTTTCGATACACAAGACGAAGCTAATGACGTCATCAAAGACGTCATTCATGTGCACGCGCAGGCAGGATTCACGCTCGCAGCCTTTAACTCGAACGGGCTTGAAGTTATACGTGAGCTGCCAGTAGAGAGCCGTGCGACGGCGCCGAAACAGCTCTGCTCTAGTGGGGACCAACAAGGGCGTACACTAGGCCTTGTGTGGGACGCGAACTCCGACGAACTGGGCTTCAACACCGTCCTAGTTAGAGTACCGCAGGAGGTGAAGAAGTTAGAGCGGACGCCGACGAAGAGGGAAGCACTGAGCGCAGTTATGTCAATATTTGACCCACTCGGACTGCTCAGCTACTACACGATTAGAGCAAAGATTCTAATTCAAGAAGTATGGCGCCTACAAACCGGCTGGGACGAAGCTCTACCGGAAGAAATAGCAAGGGAATTTGGCATATGGCTACGCGGCGTAGATACACTTGCCAGTCTGCGTCTACCCCGTCTCTACTCACTGACGGGGGGAGTGACCGGAAAGCAGCTGCATGTGTTCTGCGACGCTAGCGAGTCAGCTTATGCAACGGCCGTTTACTGGCTGATAGAGTTTAACGACGGGTCGAGACGAGTAGTATTGACAGCAGCGAAGGCACGGGTAGCACCTATGAAGACTCAGACGATACCGCGTTTAGAGTTGCAAGCGTGTCTTATCGGAGCAAGGCTTGCGTCGACAGTATTGAGAGAGCACAGATGGCAACCAGATAGAGTTACATACTGGACAGACTCTAGAACCGTTCTATATTGGATTGGGAACGATAGAGTGCGTTACACGCCATACGTAGCGCATAGATTGAGTGAAATAAGCGAGTTAACCAATCCCGATCAATGGCGGTGGGTGCCGACGCAAGATAATGTAGCAGACGACGCAACGAGAGTCGACAATTCAAATAAATGTCAAGATGATAGGTGGTTCACCGGACCATCGTTTCTGTATGAGATTGAAGATTTATGGCCGTCTCCGGTATGCACAGAGAGCAACGAGGAGACTATATACAGCGTCACGACAGACGAGAAATGGAGCGTGCCAGACGCCGGGCGTTTCTCTAATCACGAACGCCTAGTGAGAGCGATGGCATATGTGTTATTGTTTGTAGATAAATGTCGTGAGCGCGCAACTACGATGACCAGGGATCACATGGATAGAGCGTCACCGAAGGAAGAGGTTCTACGAACGCTATTGGTAGAGGTCGAGCACACTATGAACGCACGACCACTTACGCACGTGCCAGTCAGCGCTGACGATCCTGAGGCGCTGACTCCGAACCACTTTCTGCTGGGTGGATCGCACGGCCTACCCATCACTGGGCCGAGCGAACCGGCATCAAGGAAGACCTGGAGGGCTGCGCAAGCATTAGCCGACGAATACTGGCGTCGTTGGCTTAAAGAATATCTACCAAGCCTGGTGCCGAGAAGAGGAGCTCGTGACGTCACTGAAGTCGCTATCAAACCAGGCGACTTAGTCATCGTGGCGGACCACACACTACCACGCAATGTGTGGCCCCGTGGAGTTGTTACGCAAATACATCCTGGACCAGACGGAGCAGTGAGGAACGTCGATGTACGCACCAAGGGCGGCGTGTTTCGTCGACCGACGTCGAGATTGGTTGTCCTGCCGATGGAGTAGAAGGTTCGCACTTCGCAGCGCTTCACCGGGGGGAGAACTGTTACGGACAAACCAATCTATTTTGATGTAATAGTTATAAGTTTAATGTTTTGTAAATAAAGCTTAATTTTCTATTAGGGCCTAGCTATAAGGCATATGTAATTAGCGCAGGGATTGTTTTATTTTAATAAAGTTTGTTTAGATATATCCCACTTGCAACTAGGTAGGCTGGTAGGGCTAATAAAGGTAACTAGGTTTGTATGGTATTTGGTAAACGGGTGTGAAAGAGACCCTGTAAGGTTGTCTCACCCTACCAGGGAATCGACGGAACTGGAGGGTGGGACCGGTAGAACCTGCAGACTATCTCTGTCGCCCATCTCGCACATTCGGAGGGTAGGTAGGACACCCACAGAGGTAGAATGTTGTGAGTGGGAAATATCACATTTTCTGTAGGTAGGTTTAGAAATGTGTAGACAGAGATAGAACATAAACAATAGGTCGTCTCCCTCAGTATCTCGATGTTAGGAGGGTGGACATAAGTGTTACACTAACGAATTTGGTAGACAGAGACAGAAGTTTGTATGTCCT
Source organism: Anania hortulata (assembly GCA_963576865.1). NCBI lineage: Eukaryota > Metazoa > Arthropoda > Insecta > Lepidoptera > Crambidae > Anania > Anania hortulata. The sequence continues at coordinate 9,537,659 of OY756406.1, forward strand.
TGTCTTATGAACTAACCCGCGATAGTCACTAGTAAGCATAGGCTAAGATTGTATGTATATAGGGGCCGTGGGTCGCAAAATTTGTACTGCGCTCACGGTCAAGATCATCATCGGAATAAAGGAACAAAGGAAGAAAGAAGTGTTTCATTTCAACTATACAGTCCACACGAAGGAGCAAGATCTCTCAAGATTGTATCACGGCGGACCCAAACCCGCTGTGACTCACAGTTAGATAGTAAATTGAATTTTATTTTTCCCATTTCGGATGCTTTATTATAGTCATGAAGATAAGGCATTTATTAGCTGCGATATTGATTTTATGTCAAAATATTTTTGCGAGTACAGAAATACTTTATTGCGCATCCCTCGAGTGGTTGTATTATAGCGGAACAAATAGAAGCTAGAACTATCTATAAAAGTTTTTAGGTTGTTTCAGCAATAACTTCCTACAAATTACATACAAAAACTACATGGGGCACACTAAAAGTTTTGCACTTCTAGCTAATCGGAACTATTTGAATTTCGAATGTTATATTTTTTAAAGAAGGTATTCTTAAAAATAAAAAAAACTATTGGCGGGAAATGATTTGTCAATTGTTTTTTATCACACATCAAAGCTCCACGTACGCAACGAAAATGGAATTAAGTCGAAAAGATTTTAAAGCGACGATTTTTTATGATTTTAAAAGTTTTCTCTCTCCGCAAGACTGTGCCACTCGTCTTCAAAATGCTTTTGAGAGAGAAGCACCTTGTTTGAGCACCGTGAGGCGATGGTTTGCTGAATTTGAGAGAGGTCGAGTTTCTTTACATGACGAATTTCGTGAAGGCCGGCCTTCAACTGCCGTCAACGAAAATAATGTGGCTACTGTTAAGTGGCTAATTGAAGAAAACCCGCGGATTACCTATGAGACAATTCGATGACTATTGGGGATTGGTATGAGCCAAATTCAGAAAATTTTACAAGAAGAATTGAAGGTTCGGAAACTTTGCTGTCGTTAGATCCCTCATGAACTGAAAGCGGAGCAGAAGCGGGCTCGCGTGAAATGGTGCTCGCTGATGCTACTGAAGTACGACCATGGACATTCTAATGCTGTTTATGACATTATCACAGGAGACGAAACGTGGATTTATTGTTTTGAACCCGAAAAAAAAACAGCAATCTTGTGAATGGGTGTTTGAAAATGAGAACAGGCCAACAAAAGTGAGGCAGGCGAGAAACGTTGGTAAAAAAATGATCGCGTTTTTTTCTCAGCTACGGGTCCCATCTGTACAATTCTACTTGAAGATCAAAAAAGTGTTAATGCAGAGTGGTATTCTACTATTTGTTTACCCAGGGTGTTAGAAAAAGTTCGCGAAAGACGACCCAAAAGCCGCGTTCTCCTACATCATGACAACGCTTCTTCACACATGGCTAACAAAACAAAGTCATTTTTAGCCTTCGAAAAAGTACAACTCGTCACCCATCTTGCACATAGCCCCGACCTAGCACCCTGTAATTTCTGTATTTTCCCCAAAATCAAAGATTTGATGAGAGGTTTTACTTTTACCAACTCCGAAGAGGCAGTGATAGCGTTCAATCAGCACGTAGAAAACATGCCTTCAAATCTGTGATCCTCCTGTTTTAAAAAAAATTACTCGATCGCATGAAAAAATGTTTAAAATGTAAAGGAGAGTATTTTGAAAAGCAATAAACATTATATTTTCGTTATAACATGTTGTTTTTTTAAGTTACGCAAAACTTATAGTGTGACCTACGTATTACAAAACTATTTTGTTTCTGTAGCTTTGAGAATTAGGTAGTAAATAAGCTTGGGTAGTCTAACTAAAACTGTACACATTAATTATTAGGATAACATTGACTATCGATGTGAAAGAAACATGGTAAAAAAAAATACACACTAATGTATCAATAACCGTGGATAACAAAAGCATCTAACTAGTGGAGGAATACATCTCGGCCACAAGATAAAGTTAGGCATAGAGTCAATAAATAGCTAGATAAACAGACGGGTGTAGCTTACTTGGGCCTCCTTTGGCAGTCTGTAACATGTCATCAAGTTAAAAATACCACTAAACCTGAAGACAATTTTATTTTTATTTTTATTATAAACATGGACCACAAACAAGTTCACAGGTTATGTTATGTTTTAGAATAACAAAAGCTAGTAGACATTACTATGAACCCAACACAGTTGGTCACATCATAATCAAGGAAAGATACATAGGTGGAGCCATGTCTAATGCAACACGGTACAGCGGTCACATTTCAGATTGAGACGTAGGTACCACTTGGTACCGTAATGAAGCGTCAGTATAAAAAAAAGCATATATATTACAAATCTATTAGCAGGAAGATTTATAAATCTATTAGAAGTGCGTGACACAACTTGTTTGAACAAATGAAAAAAACGACTGTCAAAAAAAAATGCGACCACTGTCCTCCACAGTTCAGTCAGTATCAAAAGCAGCTGATTAAAGACTAATTTCCAAAAGTACAAGAGACTTTAATTGGGGCGATCTCCCTGTAATGACTTACGCTTGCGAGACATTACCGGCGTCTACTAAAACGCCTTAGCGTGACTCAAATAGCTATTAGAACGCTCAATGCTTGAAAACTCTCGAGGTAATGAAGTGCGAAACTCCACTATCAACCAGCGCACTAAAGTTACCAACGTCGGCAGAATAGCATGACTGTCTAATTACTACTGTCTGCCTAATTAACATTATTAGAAATTTAAACGAATAGAAACACAAATATTCTCTGACATTATTTACGGCTTTCACACTGTGGGTAGACTTAAGTAACATACCTGAAATTTATATCTCAAATACATTTGGGTAACCAAATTAAGTTTGTTTGCTCACTAACGCTTGTGGTCTCATCTCCCAACTTCCAAAGGACTTGAAGTTGACTATATAGTAAATAATGACCCACCTTTAGTGGCTCAAAAATTATAAAGACTACTCGTAAAACTTACGCTCGCAACTTTATAGTGCGAGCGTAATTCCGAGTGATTTTAAATATTTTAAAGCTTCCCAGAATTAAAATCTCAATATCAGATCCAAGAAACGGGGGTGCAAATCTTGAAATAGTACATTATTCATCGAAATCAAGTCAAGATTGAGTCTCGGGGAAGTAGTAGGTACACGAATTCAATCGTTCACAGATATTTTTTGCTCTCCGGGACGACAAAGCTTGGAATAACATTACACAAAGGAAAAAATGTGCTTTAAAAAACCTTTCAAGGCAAGTTTTAAGATTTACTCTGTTGAATATAACGTAAAACATGACGTCATATTTAATTGAGATAAAGATACATAGATAGATAGACACTTTATTGCACAAAAACATTAAAGGTTATTACAAACAAGACACAGTTATGTACAATCAGGCGGCCTTATCGCCAAAAGCGATCTCTTCCAGACAACCTTTGGGCAGAGGAAATTAAGTTAATACTAAAATAAATATACTATATAAATAATAAAAATACTTCCAAGTAAGTAGACTTTCCTTTTTCGATATAACAGGAAGCAGACACTAAAAAAAAATGGTCAAACTAATTTCTAATTCATTTTTTTGTTATAGGTATAGATCATGTCGATGCTATGTATGGACTCAAGTCCATGCGTATTACACCAAGCATTCCTTTAGCTTTACAATTCAAATGAAGTGTCAGGCATTGTGAAAAATGTATAAAGCTAAAAGGGAATTAACCCTTAAATGACATTAGAAAGGAGTGTCGGATAATATTCTCAGATTAGTGGACGACCCTTTCCAATTAAATTCGCTATCTGGTTTGCCATAACGTAAAAAGTAATGCTCTTATTGCCATTTGTATTTTTTCACACAAGAAAGTCTGATACACACCTTTCACTTCATTTCTACTTTCTGATTTTCTCAGCAGTATCAAACACTAGATATTTAAATTTGCGTAAGTTTTGAAGTTATAATCATAATATGTTACGGAGTATTTATAAAATTTTGATTTGTACCGTTATAGTGTCTCACGTTTCATTAACGTGTTTCAGAAAACATAGCGCGTTAATCGCATTTACTATGGGTGACAGAAGCAATGCAAAGATGCGTCAGCATTCATAATGTATCGATGCAAACGCGAGACTATTTCTGACTATATTGGGAAAACGAGGAGTTGAGAACGGGGTGAAGACATTGCGTCAGTGTGACACAAACAGGCAGAAGCTGTTGTTGTAAATTCGTCAAATGCACAAAATGGAGTAATAACGTATATTAAGGTCGCTGAAAACAATCAGCGCCCTGCGCAGTATAACAGCGCGTTTAGAGTATTGTCGGGGCTGCCACGGTACTGCAGCGCGTCAGGCATGTTCGCGGATGCTAACACAGAATAAAATTGCTTCCATGCCATCCTTCGTAAAAGAGCCGCCTCCATACCAAGCCATATCCGTGGGAGTTCCAATAATATTCTGCGTGTTGTGACTATACGTCGTAATCTAAATGTGTTCTTTTTTGCCTTTTAAAAGCTGACTTTTGTAGTTTGTAGCTTCATGATGTACTGCACACTGCATCTGAAATAAACGCTTTGAATTTGAATATTCATGATCCTATAGTATTGGATTTGAGATAGAGAACAGTGGGTGTTACGTTTGCAAAGACAACGACAGCATCATTGCGACTGTGTTGCGGCCGTTTTGCATATAAATCGCTACAGAAAATCGTAGTAGGGTGCCGTGTTTCATGTAATCGCTTTGTAAGATTTATGTGTTTGACCTAACATAAACCTTTATGATATACATTAAATTCAATAAATCCTCTGCATGTTTTGAAATGATAGCTAAAGTTAAAGAAGATAAATTATTATATTCAAACACTGGACCCTTAGTTTCACAAGGAGCTACTAAATTTGATCTCATGCATTATGGATTTAACCCTTCAGCGAGATAAGGGTCATATTTGAGCACCCAGTTACTGTTTATTTACTACATATATTTATTATAGCAAAGTATGTTGGTGTCGTAGTATTTTGTTATTTGCATAGTATTATCTCACTTCATTCTCAGTTTTTACTAAATTCCGCGTAATATTCTTATTAATATGAGGACTTTCCGGGATTTTAAATTTTGTATGAGAAATCTAAAGTTGGGAAAGTATTTGTTATAGGTAGCAACTTGAATGGTAACAGTGAAGAGCGAGGCCTCCTAACACAAGTATATTATATATTAAAAAGAAGCAGCTCATATAGATACTGATATATATAGATATATAAATACTGAATAAATATTTTTTATTTTTATTTTTTTACCTTATGACACAAACAAGAAATTGATTATTCATTAACTTTTGAAAACATTGTTTGACAAAATTTGTTTACATTTCGTATAATTTACAACTAAACAGCGCAGAAGATAATATATTTGCCAGAACTAGATCCTATGTCATCATTTGCCTGCCCTGTTCCCAGGTCATCTGGGGTCGGCGCAGTATGTCTTTCTCTTCCATGCAATCCGGTCACTCGTCATTGAGTCATTCACTCCCTTCTCAGTCATATCTCTCCTCACACAATCCATCCATCTCTTCTTAGGTCGTCCCCTACTTAACTAAATCCTATGTATTAAAGTTATAAAATTTATCAATAATTAAACTTGAATAGTAATTATTTATATTAATAGGTAAAAATTAAAATTTAAGTTTTCTCTACAATTAATCTATTTTTATTTACAAGCTACAAGTATCATGTAGGACAATTTAGATATTTATCAATTAGTATTTTAGAATAATAATCACCCCTCGCTATCATATCCCCCTCATTATAATTAGCCCACGCCAGTCCACAGCTGGACATGGCCTCTCCTTACGCAAGCCACTGCAATGAGACCGATCTATGACTATTCTTTTCCATCCACTGCTGTCAGAGGGCGTTTGGCAAGTCGCAATCTCCACTCAAGAACACTACTAGTTTAGGTAAGAAGAAACAATTAAGGCGAGGTAGTCGCCCAATGTAATGTGGTTTCAAAAGCCAACTACTTGAGCCTTAATTGTCAAAAAAATTGTTTAAAAAATTCTAAGAATTTTCAAAACCTTCTTAACATTTTAGCATAGCATGTGTTTCTAGTACTAAAGAAATAAAAGATTCTTTTTAACCGCTTGACCGATTAGTTCGTTGATACGTCATATTTTGATAGGTCAAATTAATAGATATAAACTGAGAATGGAATTTTTTAATCGGACAATTATTGTCCGATTATTATAGTCATGTCCCTGCGAAAAGTATTATTTTTCCCAACATTCGCTACCTACAGACGTGGCGATTGTCGTAACAGCCACGTTTCATTGCGTGCTGTTATAAACCGTATTTTATTCAATAACATTTTATTGAGATCTAAGTAACCGTGATTTTCTAACAAAATAATCTCATCAGTATTTCACTCTGTCATCGTGGCTTAGTCGATTAGTTCCATGATATTTACGAACGTTTTCAATAACAAACCAAGAAGCCGCAAGAAACGAAATCTAGATGGTAAACTCTATTGATCACTGATCGTAACTTTAAAACTATTTATCCGAGTTTCAGGACTTAGAAACTTGCTAAAGATTAGTATGATATCGGGCGACCACGTTAGACGTTGCCTGATGTCAATAGAGTTATCGCAACATCGTACGATATTTTCTCGACACGTATCGATGAATATTTGTCGTCTAGTAAATACTAGGCCTTACAGGACTTACCTTATTAGCAATAACAATGCACTATTTTATGTTTAATAAATTAGTATAATAATGATAATGATAGTTAGAATCGTATTGATCGGATGATAGAACCAGGAGGTGGATGGTGAAACTCTTCAATGGCTCCTAGTAAAGTATTCGTGTTTGGCCTCATTGATTCGTCTTTTCAAATCCAATAATATGAAAGTTTATTTTATAGTTTTTAAACTATGATATCATATTTTAAACAATAAAAGGTGCTATGGTGCTAGGAATATAAAATAAGGTTTGGCGTTGATTTCTGTATTATAATAAAACTGTGTGATAGATGCCACGTCTTTCACCGGCCTAACTATTATATTCCAATCTATTATTCTAATCTACAATCTAATTCCAAATTTATTATTCATATTTTTATAATTTATTATACATATTTCCAAAAATAACAAAAGATTATAAGTTAGACATTTTGTAAATTGTTAAAATTTAATGTAAGTTCCTCCTTACGCTTTGTTCCTGTTACTAATCGGAAAAGCTTATCCCAGGATCCTCGATTCGGCACGTCTGAGAATCACATTTGGCGCGATTTTCATCTGACCTCGAAACCCTTCGGAATTAGAAAACAAGACCCTTTATGCTATAAGATATGCTATATGCTATAAGATCTAGCATTACCTAAATGTATATAGGTAATTCTAGATCTAAAGGGTTTTATTTACAACGTTTTCCTTTGCCCCTGAGTAGGTGGTATATTATTAAACTCAAAGGAGTACAGAGGTACGTGCTGGAATTTCAGCTCAAGACCTAAGGTGAGGCGAGATTCCGAGCTCAATGAGCTAATGGGCTCTGTTGCCTAAACCGCTAATACAGGGTGTACAACAGGACAGGACACTCCTTAAAACCACTTCAGCTTCTCACATACAACAACTCTTACTATAGGAGCAACATCGTAACCGTTTTTTTTTTCTTCATATTTTCCATACAATATCATCGAGGTAGCGTTAGTTTGTATGGAGCATCTAATTACTTTATTCCGATTTCAATGTTCGAAAAAAAAAAAATTGTATATGAGCAGCTGATCACGTGGTTTCAAGGGGTGTCCTATTCTTTTGTACATCCTGTATAAAACAGTGTAGGTATAGATTTTTTTTTTAAATATCCGTCAATATCAACTGTCATGACATCGAAGTCAGGAAATAACATCGTTTTGTTACGAAATACCAACAATGAATTTTGCTAGGGACGTCTCTCAGCACACCCAGACTCAAACCAATTTCGAAGAGATCGTTTTTCTGAATTGACCCGAACCGGGAATTACTGCGACACTACACCAATCCGGTCGCCAAAGTGTATAATGTATAAATTATATTTATAATCTATGTAGGACCTCTAAAATATTCAAAACTAAATCTTAAGACCAACTCTATAATTTATTGAAAGTTATCTAGATTTTCTTTAATTTACTCAAGATTTTATGGACTAAAAGGGTCGGGTCAAAATTTTATACATATAATGATTTTGCGTTACGATAACGGCTAAAAGTGCTGTAATTTCATGAAATATGATCCATTAAAATAGTTATATTTGCTATATTTCTGCAGCCTAGAGCTGAAAATAAACCTAAACTACTTTTCAGTATGAGACGTTAAGATTTTTGTTCACATTCTTCGTTACATAACATGCGGATTCAGCGGTTCTACTTAAATATGTAGGTAATATATTATATACATTTATCACTATACAATAAAATGCTTTTTAATGTTATATCAGTAACTTACTCAAAAAGTTATTACCTATTTACTGAAACGTTGCCGAATACGACCCCCGACTCCGACTCCGTTTACTCCGAAGTAATGGAAAGTTGAGTCTAAACTTCGATTAATGACTTCCACCCACTACCTACTTTACTTAAATAAAATAATATTTTAAATGTCTGGTATTCGACCTTGGTGTAAAAAGTACCTACAACATTTCTGTATCTAGACCCTATTTATCATCGTTCAATCGAACAATGGAACGATAGGAAAAAAATTGAAATATGAAATATAGCCATATTATATGTCCATCTTTTTTTCTCGTAGACACATAATGAGTTCTTAACTTGTTCAGCTTGTGCATAGATATAACCAAGATATCCACGATATTTTCGTTGCCTAAAATGATTACAATGTTTCGATTGTTTGAGCAAATCACGCGATGATTTGATTTGATTTGATTTGATGGCATAAATCCATTACCAGTTGAACTTGTGGTTTTTGAATGAACTAGATTCTACTGGTTAATTCAACAAGCACAGTTTTACTTAATTAAAACGATAATTTCGGCTTTATTCATAAAAGCATATTATTGGATTCCTTAATATTTTTACATTTTGTAATTCCATCGAACAACGCCAATTTTAACCTTTCTAAATTTTAACAAGTTTATTAGATCACAAAATACGTCTAAAAACGTAAAAACTCATTTCAACTTAAAAGGCGGTCACAAAATTTTGTTTTTACTTTGAGTACTTATCAAACTAGTTTTTGCCTAAAGCACTTAAAAAAATCATAAAATAAAACTTACTAATATTTAAATTCTTTTCTAAAAACAAAATCTAATTACCTTTTGTTCTCTTGTTTCAGGTTTCTGCGAAGTCTAGTCTACACGCATGACGAAACATGGAGAGCGTAGGCAACAATACCACATTATATGATGACGAAGCCCTCTATCCAAGTGAACTCACACTACAAAGAGAGTTCACTGTGGTCAAAGAAATTACAACAAACGTTACTTGGCCGATTGAAAAATGCATAGAGACGCTCTTTCTAAATATTACTAAGTCTGACGAAATAATGGGTCGCGTATTTGTTTATAATGGAACTCAATTGATGTGTTCCGAGCACGCCCCTGTGCTGACTAACAGCACTGTAATTAGGGCAAGTATACTATCGGCGATGGCGGTGCTCTCGCTGTTCGGAAATTTAGCAACAATAATAAGTTTAAAGAGGGGGAAACGGAGCAGGGGGCGAGCAAGACCCTCCTGGACAGCTATTTACAGCCTAATATTCCAACTAAGCGTTGCAGACGTACTAGTAACAATATTTTGCATAGCCGGAGAAGCGGCATGGTCTTTTACAGTCCAATGGTATGCTGGAAACATCGCCTGCAAGCTATTCAAGTTCCTACAAATGTTCGCGTTGTACTTAAGCACGTTCATACTTGTCTTGATTGGAGTGGATCGGTGGTTGGCCGTCAAATATCCAATGAAAAGCATGGGCACTGCAACTAGGAGTGGAAAGCTAGTCATAATAGCATGGGTGTTGAGTTTCTTGTTGAGCATACCGCAGGTTAGTATCTTTTTTTTAGACACTTAAGAACAACTGTAGGTAAAGTGCTTTACTATTGAATTCATCATCATCATCATTATATCAGCCTATTGCAGTCCACCGCTGGTCCATTAAAAGAGCGCGAAACCGCATTATCTCTCACTTTTTTCATCCAGCCACTGCCAGCCATCCTCTTAAGGCACCAGGTAAGGAGAATGCACGTAAAAGAGGTGTTTTTGTACAAGTTTTCTGGCGAAAATACTCGATATAGGATGTGGAATTTAATATATCATGTAACTTATATGTTGAAGTTTTTCCTGATGTATCTATTATTAACTAATACTAGTTATTATTTCTTATAACACTTTTCGGCGGTAGTTTGCAAACACGACAACACCTAGTCCAGAGTTTAAATTCAATTAAAAATATTATTCAGTGTTTTTTTTTTCTAAATAACCACTGAATCTTTTTTAGTTTCTCACTAAATACTATATATAGTGTAGTGTGCACTATCCAATGCAAATTCAGTGAGTAAAGTGCACTTACCTGCCGGTACTATCTTACACTAACACTCTTTAAGCCACAACACCGATAAAACACTTGAGGAAAATGAATGATCTCAGTCACATTGTCGAGACGCAGCAAGCTCTGGAGAAATCCCTGATGCAGAGAATGAAGAAGTTTGAAGAACACCTCAGTGCAACTAAAGCTTCCTCACCCACTGAAGTTACTAGCCTCACAACATTGTCACAGGATTTCTATGCCTTCCGTGACCACACTATGAGGGTGGTTGACCTATTGAGGCGACAAATACAGGAGGTAAGCGGGGTTGTTGATGCGATCGAAACCAGGTACAGGCGGAAGTTTCTTATAGTGGCCGGCATACCTGAGACTGACAACGAAGATCCATCAGCCACTGTACTGTCCATACTGCAGAACAACCTAGGCCTCCGTGACCTCACAACATCCTCTATATCTACATGTCACAGACTCGGAAATAACAGGGAGGGTCGCAGTCGGCCTCTTATTGTCAAGCTTGTTAACTATGAAACACGGACTCTTGTGTGGCGTAAAAAGACGTTGCTCAAGGGTTCCCCATACGTCATCTCGGAGTTCTTGACCAAGAGCCGTCAATCTCTATTCCTGACTGCCCGGAGACACTTTGGCATGAGGCGTGTTTGGACTCATGACGGCAATGTCAACATTATGCTGCCCAATGGAAACCGAGAACGAGTCACCAGCGTCGATCAGCTGGACAAATTGATGGAAGCCCATAGTGCGACTGATGCAGTCCCGCAACCCCAAAATTCTGCTATCATTTCTTCTGGCACAATTGGCTCTAAACCTGGCCCTCCTAAGGCAAAACGTTCTTGCAGGAAATAATATCAGGGTAGGTATGTTTACCGAGATTAGCATTGCCCTTGCTGGTATTATGGTGTATTTTGTATGTTGCTATTAGTACCCACTCTTTGAAAATTTATATAACGCTACTCTTCTTGATTTGTTTGGGTATTTGCAATTGAAAACTTTTCCAAACACCCACAGCAAACACCGACTAAAGTTTTGTTGATCTTTTATCGCTTCACCGTCCCGCCCGCTGACAATGACATTGACATTTGACAGTGGTGACAGTGGCAGTGGTAAGGCAATGTTATAGAGTTATACAGCCTTTGCAGCCGGGCTCACTGACCTGATACATGTCAATGGCCAGGTTTTACGTGTCGTAATTTTTGTTTTCTTTTTCGGGCAAGGACATAGCTGCATGAATCTCGTAATCTCGGCTATTGTTTCTTTTGTTAAGGTTATGGAATTTCTTCCGTTTTTTTTAAAAATTATATAAACTCAACTTATAGAATTTAATGCTCTATTGTGGTTTAAACTTAATTTTAATGTTATCTTTTCTATGTGTGAATTAATTTGCTCTGTTTGTAAACAGTCAACCGGCAGGTCTCGCACTACTATTGGATTGAAAATAATTTTGTCTATATTTTTTTTGTAATACTGTTGTTTATTTATTTAATTATTATAACTATAGTTAGGTTATAAAGTACACTTAAATATGAGTAACGATGAGTCATTCTTGTCAGCGTGTGATATTTCCTCATCATTTCATTCTTGCAATTCCTCAGCTTCTCTACAAAGTAACCTCTGTTTAGAACTTCAGAATAACACTAAATTACTCAATGTTTGTCACATAAATGCACAAAGCATTCCTCGACATTATTCAGAACTACTCGATACTTTCTCTCCAGACATTGTTGATGCGGTTCTTATATCTGAAAGTTGGCTGAAACCCCATCTTGTTTCCACCTCGTTCTCTCTACCTGGCTTCGTCCTGATCAGGAACGACAGAATCGGAAAGGGCGGTGGTGGAGTTGCCATCTACCTTCGTAGTGACATTCCTTACAAAGCTATATTCTCCACCCCAGGTGAGTACTCCCACTCACTAGAATGTATATTTCTCGAAATCCTTGTGAAGGGGACAAAAGCTGTTCTCGGAGTCATGTACTGCCCTCCTGCAGTAGACTTCTTGTCTAAAATGGAGTCGATTCTCGAACCAATTTGCTCTGAATACACACACATTATGGTCTTGGGAGACTTTAACACTAACCTGCTCAAACAAACTCCTCAATCCACCAAATTACTGTCTATCGTAGAATCTGTGCACCTATCTCTGTTAAAACTGCAACCTACTCATCACAACGTCGATACTGACGACACTTGGATCGATCTCATAATAGTATCTTGTCCTGATCTCTCTATTAAGCACGGTCAGTTGCTAGCCCCTGCATTTTCCCGCCACGACCTTGTCTTCCTCTGCTACAATCTGCTTCCACCCAAACGTAGACCAGAGACTGTATTCCTGCGAAGTTTTGCTCGTATCGACCAAAAGCAGTTGTCCCGTGACTGCTCTGCGCTAGACTGGTCCCCGGTGATTTGCGCAGAGACTGTCGATAAAAAAGTTGACTGTCTCAGTAGCAGTATCATGCGCCTTTTTGATGAGCATGCGCCAGTTCGAGCTGTTCGCGTTAGACGACCGCCAGCGCCCTGGATGACAGACAAGGTTCGAGCGGCCATGGCTAGACGTGACAATGCCTTCCGTAGTTTTAAGGGAGACCGCTGTACTTTGAAGTGGGACGCATTCAAACGTGCCAGAAATAGATGCAACGGTATTGTCAGGGCTGCTAAACGCCACCATATTCATGAAAACGTTCTTTCTTCATCCAGCTCCGACATCTGGAAGTTTCTGAAAACACTTGGCTTAGGCAAGACTTCTTCGTGCACTCCTACTACTTCCTTCTCTCCTGACGAACTTAACTCTCACTTCACCTCAGCCTCTGTTCTGGACCACTCTGTTAAATTATCAACTATTACCCTTTTAAACTCACTTCCTTGTGTCTCTTCTAATTCGTTCTCTTTCTCTCCAGTTACCGTCGATGAGACTCGTAAAATGATCTTATCCATCAAATCCAAGGCAGTTGGCTGTGATGATGTTAGCAGAACCATGCTCCTCCTTATTATTGATGATCTTCTCCCATTAATCACACACATAATAAACTTCTCCCTTGAGAGCGGGTCCTTCCCTTCTATCTGGCGTCGAGCGCATGTCATCCCTTTACCTAAGGTCTCACACCCCACATCTCTAAATCAATTTCGTCCAATCTCTATTTTACCATTCCTTTCAAAAATTCTGGAAGCTGCGGCTCATAAGCAGTTCTCAAAATTTATCTTCGACAATAAATTGTTAAGCCCCTTCCAATCTGGATTTCGCCCTGGACACAGCACAACTACTGCACTCCTTAATATTGTTGATGATATCAGGGCTGGCATGGAGGAGTCGCGTTTAACCGTACTAGTACTCATTGATTTTTCCAACGCTTTTAACACGGTTGACCATGATATCCTCTTAGCCATCCTCTCGCATCTGCGGGTCTCATCATCTGCTTTGGATTGGTTCACTTCTTACCTCAGTGGCCGTCAGCAAGCTGTTCGTTCCGGCCAAACGTACTCCAAGTGGGCCAACCTGGCCACTGGAGTACCGCAAGGCGGTATACTCTCTCCTATTTTATTTTCTGTGTTCATTAACATCCTCACTTCTCATCTTTCCTCTTCCTTTCATCTTTACGCTGATGATCTCCAACTTTACGTTCAGACGAGTCCTTCCGAGATTGACAGTGCTGTTCGTCGGTTAAACGATGACCTGGGCAGTATTAGTGACTGGTCTAACAAATTTGGCGTAAATGTCAATCCCAGCAAGTGTCAGGCCGTGATAATCGGCAGCTCCAGACAACTGTCTAAGTTGGACATGAATGCTGTTCCGACGATCGCATTCGATGGAATCATCGTAAAGTATTCTCCGTTTGTTAAAAACTTGGGTCTCTATATTGACAACACCTTGTGCTGGTCCCAGCATGTCAAAGAAATTTGCAAAAAAGTTACGGGCAGTTTGCGTGCTCTTTATCGTCTCAAACATTTTCTGCCATCGAGTACGAAATTGCTGCTTGTGCAGTCTCTGGTTCTGCCCATCATTGACTATGGTGATGTGTGCTGTACTAATATCTCCCAAGACCTTCTTAACAAACTGGATCGTCTGCTTAACAACTGCATACGTTTCGTCTTCGGTCTGCGTAAATATGACCACGTCTCTCAATTTCGCACTCAGCTAGGCTGGCTTCCCATCAGACAGCGCAGAGAGGTTCGGGCACTTTGCGTTCTCTTTTCTATTCTTTTTGATCTCAACGCTCCTTCTTACCTAAAAGAAAAGTTTAGGTTCCTTCATAACTGTCACGACAGAAATCTTCGTACTGGTAATACCCTCCAACTACTTACCCCACTTCACACTTCTGGCTTTATGTCCAACTCTTTCACCCTCACAGCTATACGACTCTGGAATCGACTTCCCACCAACATTAGGAAATCCAAGTCCAAATTTACTTTTAAGAAAGCTCTACGCATTTACATAAAAAATCGCTGACCTAATAATTTATCTTTCATTTGCTCTGTGTACTATATTATGTATGTGTATGTATATGTATATAATTGATAATCATATATATTTATACCTATTTATTAAGTATGTAATGTTGGTGTGTATATATATATATATAAATGTTTTTTTTTTTTTTCTTGCTGCACCGCCTGTATTTCTCTGTTTGATCACTGGTTGACTGGTAGAGAATGCTTCTTGGCATTAAGTCCGCCATTTGTACAATTATTTTTAAATGTGCAATAAAGTATAAATAAATAAATAAATAAAAATAAATAAACACTAAACAATATTTCAAAGTACCGCAAATATCGCAAGCTGGCACACATTTATATTTCAAACGACTTTTTTATTTAGCTTCAAAGTTGGTTTAGTTATTTATAACATTCGTGCTTTTAGGGTGATGGGGTTAGGTTTTATTTTTCTTCAAATAGTCAACCAATTAAGAATTATAAGGTTTTTTAATGGATTTTACTCTTACCGGCTACTTTTCCATGAGCGGATATTTTGCTTGCAATGATAATGTATTTGCACAGGAGCGCAACGGATGGATGTTTAGTCTGCGAGAAGCATTTGTATTATTTTAGGAACGTAATAGAAGTCGCATTAGTCAACGCTTAATGTTCAAGGTCACTTGCCTTACCCGTCGCCTTAAAAGAAGCAACTGCCTTCTGACACCTTGATCTTTAAAGTACTCACATAATTTACTAACTGTCTTAATTGTTGGCTGTCGTCTCATTGTCATTACCAAGTAGCAAATTAAAATAAATTAGGCAGAAAACTAATGATATTCATATTAATTAATTTTAGAGACGTTAAAAATAGATTGTAACTGAAGGCACCAAAAACGGCACTGAGGTAGCACTAAATGTAACATGTTGCTGTATTTAAATGTCATGAAATAATTGTAACATAATTATGTAAGTTTAAAAGTTAAACACGAAACTTTATTCCCAGGCAATTAAAAGTTGTCAGTACTTTAACCTCACAGAGTAAAGTTGATATTATAAAAAATTAAATGTCATTTAGTAGGTCGGTCACATTTTAGAGGACTTCAGAAGTGGCGAGACGAGTCTCATTCTGTAATACTGTTTGTATCTATGTTATAATTAGGTAACTCTAGTTTTCCCTCGAGGATTGTTTTCACGTCTTTGCCTGTCCAGTATTTTATTTATCACGCAAAGGTGTTATCGTGAATCCTTTCAGAATTTTGTACTCTAAAAGTTTGTAAAAGTTTCTAGCCAAGAAATTGTTTGCAAATTACGCGATATATCTGACCGGGTTTTAATATTTGATGCATTTATCAATATACGGTCACATAAATCCACCAGCACCTTGCACAAATTGGTTAATAGCAAAGGATTTTGAGAAAACTGCTTTGAATTTTTATCCATTCACTTAAGCTAATAACATGGTGATTATATGATCAGCGACGCGTAGGCCGTGCTCTATTGTAATTACTATTGATTTTACGTAACATTATTCTTAATAGGTATATTTGCTACAAATATGCTTTTAATACTAGTTGTGCCCGCGGCTTTGCCCGCATGGAATACGGCCTACTGACTCGCGCTTGGCCGGTTTTCTTAGTACGTATAGACGCTTTAGTATTTACGGGTTGATATTGTAATAAAAACCATGTCTCATATCAATTACTCATAACAAGGATGCCCTCTTTCTTCGTCATAATACAAATACAGGTGTCTGATCTGAGTGTTACTTATTTGTTCTAAATTAGGATATTGTTCATTTAGTTGTAAGATATGTAGTTCTGAGAACGATTCTCCATGCATATTAAAATATTCTGCGTCGCGGACACCTGACAATGTCGAATACTATTCATGAATAAAAGACAATTTAAAGCAACCTTGAACATCAATTTCCTTGAACTGACATTATTCTTTTGTAGCGAAATATGGCCTCTTATGTGTTTTTCTTAACTAATAAAATAAGTAACATCTTCTTTGAATAAAAAAATATACTTACGCAATATTATTCAGTTCGACGTTTTAACCTGTTGTTATAATAGGGCGGGGATTTATATTTGACTGGTTTTCATAAAATTAAAAAGGTAACATTAAAAGTAAAAAGGTTACACAAAAAATATCGATATTTGGGCATTTGTGTGTATGAAATAACTTCGTTGTCGCCAAATAAATTACATTTAATTTATTAGAAATTAATCTAATAAACCAATTAACCAACCTTTTTAACTTAGAAATACCTTATCAGTATTGACTTTTATTATTTTCAGAGGAACACACATTTACTAATTTTTATAATGTCTTCAAATAGACAAAAAATATACAAGGTATACCTTTTCATTATGTTACATGGCTTTTGAATAAATTATGTACTCTATTTATCGATAGTAACTTTATGTTACAAACTAATCCACAATCAAATTATAAGTTAGTAGAAATAAACCAGGAAATGTCTCGGGAAACCTTTTAGTTAAATGGTATTAATTCGTGAATTGAACCTTTTCCTAACTTTGCTAGCAGATGTATTTAGAAACCCTTAGATGTTGTTACTAAAAGTTTGTAGGATGTTTTGATTTTAACTAGCAAAGAAGCGTTATTATACCGAATGTATACAGGGTTACATTGCAAGGTAGTGGCAAATTTTAAAAATAAGATCT
Organism: Anania hortulata; assembly: GCA_963576865.1. NCBI lineage: Eukaryota > Metazoa > Arthropoda > Insecta > Lepidoptera > Crambidae > Anania > Anania hortulata. Next base: position 9,555,277 of record OY756406.1, read on the forward strand.
AGAGAAGAAGAGAAGAGAACATAAAAGTGCGTCTTCGTTTTTCCGTTGTCCCGGCAAACTTCGTACCGCTTCGTTTCTTTTTTACGTGAATTTTTCGATGTCTTAATAAATATTCTTCTATTCGGGATGGAGACGAATCCAAAAAAACATAAATCATAAAAATCGGCCTATCCGTTTTTGACTTATAAATGGTGTAACTACCCCAACTTTGTTTTTTTAAATATAGATGTGAAAAAAATACATAAATTTGTTTTATATGTAGATCGATTTAGTTACTGATTTTGAGTGGTCCCTGAAAAATTAGCACTGCCTTGAAATGTAGCCCTGTATACATATTACGTACAATGGCTTCGAATCAAGCTACCCTACAGTTAATTTAAATTTAATAATCAGATCAGAGGCCCAATTCCCGTAATTTGACAATTGTCGCAATCCGGTGTCGATCCGGTCCCAGTAACATTACTATCACAAACGGTATTCTCGTAAACTTTCAATTTGACGTAAAATTATTAAAACTATCCCAATAAGACTAAAAACAGAGCAAAAAAATATCTAATTTTGGTTTCTTTCATTTTCAGTCGCATAACGAACTATAATAGCATTTTTTGAGTTTACTATAATACCGTTTGGGATCGTAATGTTACTGGGAGCGGATCGACACCGGATTGCGACTATTGTCAAATTACGGGAATTGGCCCTCTGATACAGATCAGACGCCAGTCGGTGGTCAGACGACCTGGTAAGGGTCGCAGGAAGACGCTGGATGCAGGCCGCTTCCAACCGGCCAATCTGGAAGTCAATGGGGGAGGCCTATGTTCAGCAGTGGCAGTGGCATCCTATGGCTAAAATGATGATGATGATGATGATGATTAAAAATTGAGTTATTTCAAAAATCACACCAACCATCTAGCCCTAAGCAAAGCTTGTAGTGACAAACTTTATCGAAGAAAAATATTTGTAAAGTCTTTGATGTATTATAATTTTCCAAAAAAAAATTCTAACTTTGAACTTTGATTTTAAAATAATAATAGCCACAAATCTAGGAAGTATTATCTCACTAGTTCTAGCCGTGCCGAGTGAGAAGGGGTACAGTTTTGTCCCAATTTGCCAAATCTAAGATAAAATGGCTGCAAATAATTTATAAAGTGTACAAAATAAATTATTAATTGAGTTCAATAATTGATACAAATGTGTAGTGTGAAAAATGTTTGGACATGTTTCAGAATTTCATTACGAAATTCAGAAACATGAACAAAAAATAAATGGATCTTCATATTTGACAATTCATTTGCGTACAATGTGCAAGTATCTTTGCAGATCAATTGTATCGGATTTTCATTGAGAGATAATTGAAAAGAGTCAATAACCAGTCCAGCAGGAAATATGGTAAAAGATAGATTGGCGTTGTAGCATGGTCATATAAATTGTTTTCACAATCACACCAATTATCTAGCACCAAACTAAGCAAAGCTTGTACTATGGCGTCTAGATAACGAATAAATAGTTAAACACGTTTGTAAACATCCATGACTAGGTTACAAAAATGCTCGACATCACACAAACATTTGCCCCTTGCGGGATCCGAACCCGTAACCTCTAGCAACTGTCTGGAGCGTGAACCACTACTAAAGACGATCGTCATAAAAAAACTAACTTTTCTAAATAGTTCTATGCTGAAAGCCGGATTTGGCAAAATACTATGTCTTGTACCTTGTGTCGTAACACAATAGCAATATTATCTTACTTAGAGACCAAGACAATAGATGAGTTGTACGGCGTGCTAAGTAGGTAAATAGACAGATAGGTAGGTTAGTAAGTGAGTAAATATTATTTAGTTCCTATTAAAATTATATATAGTATTATTACATAATAGTAATTTTATTCATTCAAATGCCTTCTAAAACAATTTTCCCTGCTAAAGAACGCAAAGAGGTCCTGGTTTCGGATCGCTAACTAAAAAATGTTCAATCTTCGATATTTATAGGACTACTGAATAGATTCAAATGAAACTTGACATGATTTAGTTTATACGTATTAAGAAGTAGAACTTAAAAAAGGAGCAGGTTCTTTATTCGTCGGAATTTTGTTTTTACTGTATAAATATCGGACACTGTGAAATGGAACTGGATAATCTAATATGCCTTCGTTCCTATACAAAACGAGGAATGCCTTGGAGAAAAGACACTTTACAATCTAGAGTCGAATTTCCAAAGACTCGCAGAAAACACTTTTCTACATTTATTGTGCAAACCGCAAAATAACTTTCTGCCTAAGTTACTGTTTTGTAATAAATACAACCTGGTAGGTTCAAAACCAAAGTAAAAAACTCTTTTCTTGATAAGAGTGCTTCAAGACAGACCACAACGTTGCTTAATAAGAGACATACCAAACATCCTGTACTTAGTCTACGCAAAAAGTCGCGGGGACAGCTAGTTTTGAAATATTTTACTGGAAAGAAAATATAAATTGAAGATGTATATTTGAGGTTTGTGTTGCTCCCAAATTTTAGCACTTGGATTACAAGGAAATGCTTTTGGTGAGGATGCCTCTTAAGGAAAAATCAAGGTTTCTGTAACTAGAGTTAATTAATCTTAATTTGAGTGTAATGTCGGAAGGCGTGGGCAGGAATAATCAAGGATTGTTAATGAATTGTCGTTCCTTTTTATTGCCTAGAAGGAAGTATTTTGGGAATGGTGAATTAAGTTATTTCACAACAACATTGTTGTTGTTATACCATTACATACTTTTTATCGGCGGGCACGGCAGTGCCGCCGCCAAGTCGAGCAAAAAAAAGCGGGACGGCCGTACCATCCTTTTCTCAAAGCAGTTCAGGCCATTTTCGACCCCTATAACTTCGTTGTGGAATAAATTAGAAACCTGTATTTCTAGTAACCAAGCAAGCATTGCATAAACACGGTTTATTTCAAATTTCATTCAATTTGAACAAGTAGTTTAAGAATTATAACTAGTCAAAATTCTTAATTTGGTCACTCACTGACTGACCGATCATCAAAACTCTAAGGCACTTCTAGTAGACATAGAAGCTTCAAATTTTGAATACAATTAGTGTTTAGTGTATAAATTAAAATATTTTGCAATTTCAGTCCAGTTTTCTAGATACACTAACTGCATTAATAACTTTGTAATTCTATCCATTTATATGGGATTACAAAGTTATTTATGCAGTTGGTGTATCTAGAAAAGGTGGTGTATCTTGGCAGTGAATGAATAAGTGTACCTGTATAAATAAATAAATAACTATTGATATTTAAGAAGTAGAGGGTACTAGAAAGGAAAAAAAGGAGGTCTATCTACAATGAGAAATGAGATGACATCAAAAACAAAACTTGTAAAAAACAACAAGTCTCGTAACTCAGTTCTTTTACCGTAAAAAGTTGTGGGATCCATGTAATATCAAGTCGGTTGATTTATTCAGTCCCTACTTAAAGGAGTCTTAAGTTAGTACGTAATTAGCTAATCTAACAACATTTTATAGTGACCCCATTAATATTTTAAAAAAAATATGTTTAAATAAGATAGATTGACTTGGCCATCGCATGTCACAATGCCAAAACAACACTTGTAAAAAAACCAAGCCTCGCAACTTAGTCAGCGCGATTTTGCAATCGCACTAAACAATCTTATTTACTATAATATGTATTGCTTGTGATTTACATTGTGTTTTAATGCGACACTGAATACATAACAATATTCTGACCGCTTGCGTACAGTCATTTTATAAACCAAATATGCAAAAAACTCTGATATGTATAATTCTAATATAATTTTGATATTGTGTACCGAACGAGTCATAATAAAAAAATATTTAAACAACGTTTTAATTTAGATTTTCTGAAAATTGAGGAAATTAATATGTCCCAAACAGTAGCAACATCTAAACACTGTATATATAGAGTGTCCCAAGAAAGGTGTACAAGATGATCGCCGTTGCCTTGTGATAGAAGATACTATTATCTATCGATATATGTTCAGCGAAAATACATACCTAATTCTCGAGATGTGAGAGCTGTAATGTTTGTCTGGTTAATTATTAAAAAAGTTTTTACGATACATTTCTGTGTATTACTTTAACTTAAGCGTAATTAAGTTACAGATAAATTCGGCGCAATTAATAATTTTGCTTCTGAGTAAAATAAAATTGAACTATAATATTTTTTGAGTTGTCAAGTGGTTAAAATTTCACAAAAATTTCAAGTTTTATGTAACTACAAATGTAACATTTAAAAAAAAGTTTTTTCAGGAAGTCATGCTAATCGCATATAATCCTAATTACTAGAAAAACAATCTTTAAGTTGTAAAAGTCACGTAAACCTGATAAATAAAGTTAAAATAAAAAATGCTAATAATGTAGATAAAGGAACGGAATGTTTTTATTAATGTACGTAAATTAGATAGATGGTTATAACCTAAGTTACACATTTCCATTATAATCTGAACACCAAATAAAATTACTGTCTGTGAAAATAAACTGAGAAGCGTCTGGTGTAGTGGTTCACGCTCCGGACTACAAAGCCAGACGGGCTTGGGTCCGAATCCCGCAAAGGACAAATGTTTCCGAGCACGAGCATTGGTGCTTAAGCCATGAATATTTGTAAATGTATTTAGGTATGCTTATCCTATGTCTCGTCGCCACACTACAAGCTTTGCTTAGGGCTAGATGGTTGGTGTGATTTTTGAAATAACTCAATTTTTAATCATCATCATCATCATCATCATTTTAGCCATAGGATGCCACTGCCACTGCTGAACATAGGCCTCCCCCATTGACTTCCAGATTGGCCGGTTGGAAGCGGCCTGCATCCAGCGTCTTCCTGCGACCCTTACCAGGTCGTCTGACCACCGACTGGCGTCTGATCTGTATCAGAGGGCCAATTCCCGTAATTTGACAATTGTCGCAATCCGGTGTCGATCCGGTCCCAGTAACATTACTATCACAAACGGTATTATAGTAAACTCAAAAAATGCTATTATAGTTCGGTATTCTCGTAAACTTTCAATTTGACGTAAAATTATTAAAACTATCCCAATAAGACTAAAAACAGAGCAAAAAAATATCTAATTTTGGTTTCTTTCATTTTCAGTCGCATAACGAACTATAATAGCATTTTTTGAGTTTACTATAATACCGTTTGGGATCGTAATGTTACTGGGAGCGGATCGACACCGGATTGCGACTATTGTCAAATTACGGGAATTGGCCCTCTGATACAGATCAGACGCCAGTCGGTGGTCAGACGACCTGGTAAGGGTCGCAGGAAGACGCTGGATGCAGGCCGCTTCCAACCGGCCAATCTGGAAGTCAATGGGGGAGGCCTATGTTCAGCAGTGGCAGTGGCATCCTATGGCTAAAATGATGATGATGATGATGATGATTAAAAATTGAGTTATTTCAAAAATCACACCAACCATCTAGCCCTAAGCAAAGCTTGTAGTGACAAACTTTATCGAAGAAAAATATTTGTAAAGTCTTTGATGTATTATAATTTTCCAAAAAAAAATTCTAACTTTGAACTTTGATTTTAAAATAATAATAGCCACAAATCTAGGAAGTATTATCTCACTAGTTCTAGCCGTGCCGAGTGAGAAGGGGTACAGTTTTGTCCCAATTTGCCAAATCTAAGATAAAATGGCTGCAAATAATTTATAAAGTGTACAAAATAAATTATTAATTGAGTTCAATAATTGATACAAATGTGTAGTGTGAAAAATGTTTGGACATGTTTCAGAATTTCATTACGAAATTCAGAAACATGAACAAAAAATAAATGGATCTTCATATTTGACAATTCATTTGCGTACAATGTGCAAGTATCTTTGCAGATCAATTGTATCGGATTTTCATTGAGAGATAATTGAAAAGAGTCAATAACCAGTCCAGCAGGAAATATGGTAAAAGATAGATTGGCGTTGTAGCATGGTCATATAAATTGTTTTCACAATCACACCAATTATCTAGCACCAAACTAAGCAAAGCTTGTACTATGGCGTCTAGATAACGAATAAATAGTTAAACACGTTTGTAAACATCCATGACTAGGTTACAAAAATGCTCGACATCACACAAACATTTGCCCCTTGCGGGATCCGAACCCGTAACCTCTAGCAACTGTCTGGAGCGTGAACCACTACTAAAGACGATCGTCATAAAAAAACTAACTTTTCTAAATAGTTCTATGCTGAAAGCCGGATTTGGCAAAATACTATGTCTTGTACCTTGTGTCGTAACACAATAGCAATATTATCTTACTTAGAGACCAAGACAATAGATGAGTTGTACGGCGTGCTAAGTAGGTAAATAGACAGATAGGTAGGTTAGTAAGTGAGTAAATATTATTTAGTTCCTATTAAAATTATATATAGTATTATTACATAATAGTAATTTTATTCATTCAAATGCCTTCTAAAACAATTTTCCCTGCTAAAGAACGCAAAGAGGTCCTGGTTTCGGATCGCTAACTAAAAAATGTTCAATCTTCGATATTTATAGGACTACTGAATAGATTCAAATGAAACTTGACATGATTTAGTTTATACGTATTAAGAAGTAGAACTTAAAAAAGGAGCAGGTTCTTTATTCGTCGGAATTTTGTTTTTACTGTATAAATATCGGACACTGTGAAATGGAACTGGATAATCTAATATGCCTTCGTTCCTATACAAAACGAGGAATGCCTTGGAGAAAAGACACTTTACAATCTAGAGTCGAATTTCCAAAGACTCGCAGAAAACACTTTTCTACATTTATTGTGCAAACCGCAAAATAACTTTCTGCCTAAGTTACTGTTTTGTAATAAATACAACCTGGTAGGTTCAAAACCAAAGTAAAAAACTCTTTTCTTGATAAGAGTGCTTCAAGACAGACCACAACGTTGCTTAATAAGAGACATACCAAACATCCTGTACTTAGTCTACGCAAAAAGTCGCGGGGACAGCTAGTTTTGAAATATTTTACTGGAAAGAAAATATAAATTGAAGATGTATATTTGAGGTTTGTGTTGCTCCCAAATTTTAGCACTTGGATTACAAGGAAATGCTTTTGGTGAGGATGCCTCTTAAGGAAAAATCAAGGTTTCTGTAACTAGAGTTAATTAATCTTAATTTGAGTGTAATGTCGGAAGGCGTGGGCAGGAATAATCAAGGATTGTTAATGAATTGTCGTTCCTTTTTATTGCCTAGAAGGAAGTATTTTGGGAATGGTGAATTAAGTTATTTCACAACAACATTGTTGTTGTTATACCATTACATACTTTTTATCGGCGGGCACGGCAGTGCCGCCGCCAAGTCGAGCAAAAAAAAGCGGGACGGCCGTACCATCCTTTTCTCAAAGCAGTTCAGGCCATTTTCGACCCCTATAACTTCGTTGTGGAATAAATTAGAAACCTGTATTTCTAGTAACCAAGCAAGCATTGCATAAACACGGTTTATTTCAAATTTCATTCAATTTGAACAAGTAGTTTAAGAATTATAACTAGTCAAAATTCTTAATTTGGTCACTCACTGACTGACCGATCATCAAAACTCTAAGGCACTTCTAGTAGACATAGAAGCTTCAAATTTTGAATACAATTAGTGTTTAGTGTATAAATTAAAATATTTTGCAATTTCAGTCCAGTTTTCTAGATACACTAACTGCATTAATAACTTTGTAATTCTATCCATTTATATGGGATTACAAAGTTATTTATGCAGTTGGTGTATCTAGAAAAGGTGGTGTATCTTGGCAGTGAATGAATAAGTGTACCTGTATAAATAAATAAATAACTATTGATATTTAAGAAGTAGAGGGTACTAGAAAGGAAAAAAAGGAGGTCTATCTACAATGAGAAATGAGATGACATCAAAAACAAAACTTGTAAAAAACAACAAGTCTCGTAACTCAGTTCTTTTACCGTAAAAAGTTGTGGGATCCATGTAATATCAAGTCGGTTGATTTATTCAGTCCCTACTTAAAGGAGTCTTAAGTTAGTACGTAATTAGCTAATCTAACAACATTTTATAGTGACCCCATTAATATTTTAAAAAAAATATGTTTAAATAAGATAGATTGACTTGGCCATCGCATGTCACAATGCCAAAACAACACTTGTAAAAAAACCAAGCCTCGCAACTTAGTCAGCGCGATTTTGCAATCGCACTAAACAATCTTATTTACTATAATATGTATTGCTTGTGATTTACATTGTGTTTTAATGCGACACTGAATACATAACAATATTCTGACCGCTTGCGTACAGTCATTTTATAAACCAAATATGCAAAAAACTCTGATATGTATAATTCTAATATAATTTTGATATTGTGTACCGAACGAGTCATAATAAAAAAATATTTAAACAACGTTTTAATTTAGATTTTCTGAAAATTGAGGAAATTAATATGTCCCAAACAGTAGCAACATCTAAACACTGTATATATAGAGTGTCCCAAGAAAGGTGTACAAGATGATCGCCGTTGCCTTGTGATAGAAGATACTATTATCTATCGATATATGTTCAGCGAAAATACATACCTAATTCTCGAGATGTGAGAGCTGTAATGTTTGTCTGGTTAATTATTAAAAAAGTTTTTACGATACATTTCTGTGTATTACTTTAACTTAAGCGTAATTAAGTTACAGATAAATTCGGCGCAATTAATAATTTTGCTTCTGAGTAAAATAAAATTGAACTATAATATTTTTTGAGTTGTCAAGTGGTTAAAATTTCACAAAAATTTCAAGTTTTATGTAACTACAAATGTAACATTTAAAAAAAAGTTTTTTCAGGAAGTCATGCTAATCGCATATAATCCTAATTACTAGAAAAACAATCTTTAAGTTGTAAAAGTCACGTAAACCTGATAAATAAAGTTAAAATAAAAAATGCTAATAATGTAGATAAAGGAACGGAATGTTTTTATTAATGTACGTAAATTAGATAGATGGTTATAACCTAAGTTACACATTTCCATTATAATCTGAACACCAAATAAAATTACTGTCTGTGAAAATAAACTGAGAAGCGTCTGGTGTAGTGGTTCACGCTCCGGACTACAAAGCCAGACGGGCTTGGGTCCGAATCCCGCAAAGGACAAATGTTTCCGAGCACGAGCATTGGTGCTTAAGCCATGAATATTTGTAAATGTATTTAGGTATGCTTATCCTATGTCTCGTCGCCACACTACAAGCTTTGCTTAGGGCTAGATGGTTGGTGTGATTTTTGAAATAACTCAATTTTTAATCATCATCATCATCATCATCATTTTAGCCATAGGATGCCACTGCCACTGCTGAACATAGGCCTCCCCCATTGACTTCCAGATTGGCCGGTTGGAAGCGGCCTGCATCCAGCGTCTTCCTGCGACCCTTACCAGGTCGTCTGACCACCGACTGGCGTCTGATCTGTATCAGAGGGCCAATTCCCGTAATTTGACAATTGTCGCAATCCGGTGTCGATCCGGTCCCAGTAACATTACTATCACAAACGGTATTCTCGTAAACTTTCAATTTGACGTAAAATTATTAAAACTATCCCAATAAGACTAAAAACAGAGCAAAAAAATATCTAATTTTGGTTTCTTTCATTTTCAGTCGCATAACGAACTATAATAGCATTTTTTGAGTTTACTATAATACCGTTTGGGATCGTAATGTTACTGGGAGCGGATCGACACCGGATTGCGACTATTGTCAAATTACGGGAATTGGCCCTCTGATACAGATCAGACGCCAGTCGGTGGTCAGACGACCTGGTAAGGGTCGCAGGAAGACGCTGGATGCAGGCCGCTTCCAACCGGCCAATCTGGAAGTCAATGGGGGAGGCCTATGTTCAGCAGTGGCAGTGGCATCCTATGGCTAAAATGATGATGATGATGATGATGATTAAAAATTGAGTTATTTCAAAAATCACACCAACCATCTAGCCCTAAGCAAAGCTTGTAGTGTGGCGACGAGACATAGGATAAGCATACCTAAATACATTTACAAATATTCATGGCTTAAGCACCAATGCTCGTGCTCGGAAACATTTGTCCTTTGCGGGATTCGGACCCAAGCCCGTCTGGCTTTGTAGTCCGGAGCGTGAACCACTACACCAGACGCTTCTCAGTTTATTTTCACAGACAGTAATTTTATTTGGTGTTCAGATTATAATGGAAATGTGTAACTTAGGTTATAACCATCTATCTAATTTACGTACATTAATAAAAACATTCCGTTCCTTTATCTACATTATTAGCATTTTTTATTTTAACTTTATTTATCAGGTTTACGTGACTTTTACAACTTAAAGATTGTTTTTCTAGTAATTAGGATTATATGCGATTAGCATGACTTCCTGAAAAAACTTTTTTTTAAATGTTACATTTGTAGTTACATAAAACTTGAAATTTTTGTGAAATTTTAACCACTTGACAACTCAAAAAATATTATAGTTCAATTTTATTTTACTCAGAAGCAAAATTATTAATTGCGCCGAATTTATCTGTAACTTAATTACGCTTAAGTTAAAGTAATACACAGAAATGTATCGTAAAAACTTTTTTAATAATTAACCAGACAAACATTACAGCTCTCACATCTCGAGAATTAGGTATGTATTTTCGCTGAACATATATCGATAGATAATAGTATCTTCTATCACAAGGCAACGGCGATCATCTTGTACACCTTTCTTGGGACACTCTATATATACAGTGTTTAGATGTTGCTACTGTTTGGGACATATTAATTTCCTCAATTTTCAGAAAATCTAAATTAAAACGTTGTTTAAATATTTTTTTATTATGACTCGTTCGGTACACAATATCAAAATTATATTAGAATTATACATATCAGAGTTTTTTGCATATTTGGTTTATAAAATGACTGTACGCAAGCGGTCAGAATATTGTTATGTATTCAGTGTCGCATTAAAACACAATGTAAATCACAAGCAATACATATTATAGTAAATAAGATTGTTTAGTGCGATTGCAAAATCGCGCTGACTAAGTTGCGAGGCTTGGTTTTTTTACAAGTGTTGTTTTGGCATTGTGACATGCGATGGCCAAGTCAATCTATCTTATTTAAACATATTTTTTTTAAAATATTAATGGGGTCACTATAAAATGTTGTTAGATTAGCTAATTACGTACTAACTTAAGACTCCTTTAAGTAGGGACTGAATAAATCAACCGACTTGATATTACATGGATCCCACAACTTTTTACGGTAAAAGAACTGAGTTACGAGACTTGTTGTTTTTTACAAGTTTTGTTTTTGATGTCATCTCATTTCTCATTGTAGATAGACCTCCTTTTTTTCCTTTCTAGTACCCTCTACTTCTTAAATATCAATAGTTATTTATTTATTTATACAGGTACACTTATTCATTCACTGCCAAGATACACCACCTTTTCTAGATACACCAACTGCATAAATAACTTTGTAATCCCATATAAATGGATAGAATTACAAAGTTATTAATGCAGTTAGTGTATCTAGAAAACTGGACTGAAATTGCAAAATATTTTAATTTATACACTAAACACTAATTGTATTCAAAATTTGAAGCTTCTATGTCTACTAGAAGTGCCTTAGAGTTTTGATGATCGGTCAGTCAGTGAGTGACCAAATTAAGAATTTTGACTAGTTATAATTCTTAAACTACTTGTTCAAATTGAATGAAATTTGAAATAAACCGTGTTTATGCAATGCTTGCTTGGTTACTAGAAATACAGGTTTCTAATTTATTCCACAACGAAGTTATAGGGGTCGAAAATGGCCTGAACTGCTTTGAGAAAAGGATGGTACGGCCGTCCCGCTTTTTTTTGCTCGACTTGGCGGCGGCACTGCCGTGCCCGCCGATAAAAAGTATGTAATGGTATAACAACAACAATGTTGTTGTGAAATAACTTAATTCACCATTCCCAAAATACTTCCTTCTAGGCAATAAAAAGGAACGACAATTCATTAACAATCCTTGATTATTCCTGCCCACGCCTTCCGACATTACACTCAAATTAAGATTAATTAACTCTAGTTACAGAAACCTTGATTTTTCCTTAAGAGGCATCCTCACCAAAAGCATTTCCTTGTAATCCAAGTGCTAAAATTTGGGAGCAACACAAACCTCAAATATACATCTTCAATTTATATTTTCTTTCCAGTAAAATATTTCAAAACTAGCTGTCCCCGCGACTTTTTGCGTAGACTAAGTACAGGATGTTTGGTATGTCTCTTATTAAGCAACGTTGTGGTCTGTCTTGAAGCACTCTTATCAAGAAAAGAGTTTTTTACTTTGGTTTTGAACCTACCAGGTTGTATTTATTACAAAACAGTAACTTAGGCAGAAAGTTATTTTGCGGTTTGCACAATAAATGTAGAAAAGTGTTTTCTGCGAGTCTTTGGAAATTCGACTCTAGATTGTAAAGTGTCTTTTCTCCAAGGCATTCCTCGTTTTGTATAGGAACGAAGGCATATTAGATTATCCAGTTCCATTTCACAGTGTCCGATATTTATACAGTAAAAACAAAATTCCGACGAATAAAGAACCTGCTCCTTTTTTAAGTTCTACTTCTTAATACGTATAAACTAAATCATGTCAAGTTTCATTTGAATCTATTCAGTAGTCCTATAAATATCGAAGATTGAACATTTTTTAGTTAGCGATCCGAAACCAGGACCTCTTTGCGTTCTTTAGCAGGGAAAATTGTTTTAGAAGGCATTTGAATGAATAAAATTACTATTATGTAATAATACTATATATAATTTTAATAGGAACTAAATAATATTTACTCACTTACTAACCTACCTATCTGTCTATTTACCTACTTAGCACGCCGTACAACTCATCTATTGTCTTGGTCTCTAAGTAAGATAATATTGCTATTGTGTTACGACACAAGGTACAAGACATAGTATTTTGCCAAATCCGGCTTTCAGCATAGAACTATTTAGAAAAGTTAGTTTTTTTATGACGATCGTCTTTAGTAGTGGTTCACGCTCCAGACAGTTGCTAGAGGTTACGGGTTCGGATCCCGCAAGGGGCAAATGTTTGTGTGATGTCGAGCATTTTTGTAACCTAGTCATGGATGTTTACAAACGTGTTTAACTATTTATTCGTTATCTAGACGCCATAGTACAAGCTTTGCTTAGTTTGGTGCTAGATAATTGGTGTGATTGTGAAAACAATTTATATGACCATGCTACAACGCCAATCTATCTTTTACCATATTTCCTGCTGGACTGGTTATTGACTCTTTTCAATTATCTCTCAATGAAAATCCGATACAATTGATCTGCAAAGATACTTGCACATTGTACGCAAATGAATTGTCAAATATGAAGATCCATTTATTTTTTGTTCATGTTTCTGAATTTCGTAATGAAATTCTGAAACATGTCCAAACATTTTTCACACTACACATTTGTATCAATTATTGAACTCAATTAATAATTTATTTTGTACACTTTATAAATTATTTGCAGCCATTTTATCTTAGATTTGGCAAATTGGGACAAAACTGTACCCCTTCTCACTCGGCACGGCTAGAACTAGTGAGATAATACTTCCTAGATTTGTGGCTATTATTATTTTAAAATCAAAGTTCAAAGTTAGAATTTTTTTTTGGAAAATTATAATACATCAAAGACTTTACAAATATTTTTCTTCGATAAAGTTTGTCTTTTCTACAAACATTTTTAAGAAACATCTTTTCCAAAGATACTGATATGAAAGAGCTTGCGGATTTCCCCATCTCTACAAGCTTTTATAGAGAAGGCAACTTATTCTATGATATCATTGATACGTGGTTGAAATTTTCCACTGAAAAATTCACCTATAACATTTTGTGAACGTACTTGTAGTCCAAGCTTAGTTGTTTGAAACTGTAAAAGATTTTAAGTCCATCCAAGCTTTTGCTTGCAACTTTGGTCATAGGTTGTATGCAATCTACACGGTTACAGGGTTGTACGCAATCTACATACAGGTTACATAGCAAAGGGGTGCCAAATATAAAAAATAAGATCTATGGAACATTATAAAGAAGCTTCTTAGTCGTTAATATTTTTAATATTCGTAACTTAAGAAAAAAATCCGAAAATAAAGTCAATAAAGAGACTACTAAAGCCGCGTGGCCATTTAGAGGCGTTGGTACGGCGAGCCAACAAGGACCTTACCTAGTGCACATACGGAGCAATTTTTTCATGAAATAAAATAATTTATCCACGCGTATGATTTTAAACAGCGGAAAGGAATAATTAAATGTGAAAAAAAAACTTATTTTGTTCTTTTCATAGTTCGATTAAGTTACTGATTCTGAGCCACTCCTGAAGATTTGGCATCCCTTTGCAATGTAAAAACAAATAATAAAACAAAGTCAGGTTAGTTACACCATTTATAAGTCAAGAACGGCTGGATCGATTTTTATGATCTTTGATTTGTTAGATTTGTCTCCGCTCCGAATAGCAGACTAACTACTAAAAATCGGAAAATTCAAAAAAATAAAAATAAAGAGGCGGTACGAGGTTCGCCGGGACAGCGAGTAGTTAATAAATTAATATAGTGATTCCGCTATTGCGATGTAATATACCAACAAAGCCATCACTTAATGGTAAGGGAAACAAAATACGCCATTGTTAATATTAACATCCAAGGCTAATAAAGTATAAATATAAAAATAATAAAGTCTTAAATTTGCCATCACCTGAATAAATAAAACAGCACAAAATCCGAAAACAAACACTCCAAATACCTAGCCGCGAACTAATTATAGCCTGTACTTCAGTGACTAGGTAACAAATACACATAATTAAAAACATTTATAGAACATACGTTACAAATGCTTATCAAAACAACATTGGCCCGTAGCAGGATCCGAACCCACGAACGCCTCGTTTTGTGGTCCGGAGCTGTAAGAATAAAACTGTTGATAGGCCTAACCAAATCGTACTTTTTCGTGACTGGTTTAGATTTTAAGGCTAGATGAAGAATGCATTCAGTTTTAATTAAATACTGTAAGCAGTGTTTAATCAAATTTCTTCCGCATTCTGAGTCCAAGATCAGCTGTTAAGATCAGTATTTTAGAATATAATAAATCAATTTAAATTTATGTTTGGGAAAATATTATTTTATATTCGTAACGTTGAATTTGACGTTGATTGTTTCAAACTTCTGTATCTCGGATCCAGAAGTTTGCGACTGTGAAAATTAGAGCTGTGTATGCCTCAGTAAAGTTTATTGGTACAATGTGGCACAAATGACTCAATTGAAAGGTGCTGGAACATAACAATTTTATTATTAAAAGAATAGCTAATTTTACTTTTTTTTTTGATGTGGCAATGTCTTTGGCATAAAGTTGAAAAAACAATTTGCTTGTTACAAAAAATATATAGTAATGATTAAAAGTAAAAAGTATTGACGTAATAATAGCCATAATAGTCAATTATTTAGTATGTCATGTTTCCTCCGGGTATGACTAACGTCCCAAAACCACCACTGCAGCTCCGAGCTACATATCGCCTGGTGATGACTGGATACCTAGATCTATTGCATTGTACTCGTAGTACCTACTTTGATTATTCTTGTTGCAATACAGCAATGAATTCGATTGCTGGACTGAAATACGACTTGAATAATGTAAACCGAGCAAAACGGGTTATTCGAAATACGTTTGCAGCATATTACCGCGTGTGTGTGTGTAACTAGGTAAAAATTTACGTCAACTATTTGAGGAGTTATTTCAAGTTGACATACTGTAAAGCGTCTTACGTCATCAAGAATGCCTAAATTGTTCAGCTATAAATGTATTTTGTGTGCTGTCATCATAGTAAATACTTATAATAATAAATTGTTTTCACAATCACACCAGTTATCTAGCCCCAAACTAAGCAAAGCTTGTACTATGGCGACTAGATAACGGATAAACATACTTAAATACTTTTACAAACATCCATGACTTAGGTAAAAATGCTCATGCTCATCGTACAAACATTTGCCCCTTGCGGGATTCTAACCCGCAACCGCTGGCTTTGTAGTCCGGGGCGCGAACCACTACACCAGACGGTCGTCAATAAAGAGTATTTATCTTTATTTACTGATGTAGTTAATGCTTCTATCAATCATTCATATTATTCTTATTTCTATCCAGGCAGTGGTGTTTGGAGTAGCAAAGGGGCCGTTCTTTGAAGACTTCTACCAGTGCGTCACACATGGGTTTTACACGGAAAGGTGGCAAGAACAGGCCTACACGACGTTGTCGCTTATCTTCATGTTTATCTTACCACTCCTCATCCTAATATCTACATACGTGTCTACAGTACGAACTATTGCAAGTAAGTGAACTTAACGCCTAACGCTGTTATTCATAAACGTTATTTAACTTTAAGAAAATCTTTAAATGAAATGAAATGAAATGAATATTTATTTGCTTAAAACATGGTTTACAATGGTTTTACAATGTAGTGATAAGGCCTCATGTTTTACCATATGTGGCATGCAAATCTTAAAATAATGAAGCATCATTTAGTATACTTCAAATTTCAGTTAAATCACAATGTCAAAATATTTAATTAAAGAAATGGAGTCAATTCACTCAAGTAGAATGTCAAAATTTATCAAATTCAAATTTGATTTTTATTGAAAATGTCACAAATTTTATAGAAATTCTTCTCTCTGAGCCATTGCATGAGTCTGCGTTTAAATAAAACATTAGGCAATTCCTTTAGGTCACTTGGAATTGCATTAAAAATCTTAATACACATAGCATTACATTGTCTTTGATAGTGAGATAATCTTGGAATATTATAATATACTAATCGGTTTGGATTTCTTAGATTTAGATTATGTATGTGCATCTGTTTTTGAAAGAGGTGCAAGTTATTTTTGACAAAAGTAGCTACCTCTAGTATGTACATACACGGTAAAGGCAATATTTGTAACTGTTGGAATACTGGCTTGCAAGAATCACGAGGGGACAAACCACAGATCGCCCTTAAGCATTTTTTTGTGTCTTGAAGAGTAGGTCTAATTCAGTACAGTTGCCCCAAACTAAAAGTCCATATCTGAGCAAAGAGGCGATATAGCCATGATATGCTGCGAGCGAAGTTTGCAAGGTAGATATGTGACGTAATCTTCTTAAAACAAACACATATCGATTTAATTTGTCCCTCAGAGCTCTTGTTTGTTGCTTCCAACTACATTTATCATCAATTTCAATACCTAAAAACTTTGTACTATCAACTTGCTCTATTTTTTCATCATTGTGTTTAACGTCAATATTTTGTTTAATATGTCGAATTGTACCAAATTGCCAAAATTTTGTTTTATTTAAATTAACAGTCAAATTATTAATCTTAAGCCATGATATTATTTTGTCAATTGTGTCATTTACGTCGGTTTCATATGTCAACGAATCAGTTTTATATGGTATAACTACGGAAATGTCATCAGCAAAAAGTACGCATTTATGGTTGGTCACTTCAGGAAGGTCATTTATATAAAGCAAAAACAATAATGGACCAAGGATACTTCCTTGTGGAACGCCACAAGCATTAACCAAAATTTTCGATTTACTGTAGACGATTGTCGCTTTTTTGTTTATGCTGGCAATTTCAACAGTTTGTCTTCTATTTTTTAAATAAGATGTCAGCCAGTCAAGTGTTAAGCCTCTGATCCCCAAATTTTCTAACTTACGAAGCAGTATGTCATGACAAACAAAATCAAATGCTCGAGTCATGTCGAAAAAAACTGTCGTTTTGGGATTCCAGCATTAATATTTTCATTAATTTCACGTACCAGATGAAACATCGCTAATGTTGTCGATTTGTTCGGTTGAAAACCAAACTGCTCCTCTTTAATTATGGCATGTTTAGTTATGAACCCTAGAAGTCAAATTCATAGCTTTTTCGAAAATTTTTGATAATTAAATTAAGGGCCTACCTATCCCTATCTCCTATCTCCTATCCTATTCCTATCTCTTTTAACCTATCTGGCATTTGTTTTGACATATAACCCATACAGTTAGCTGTCAATAAAGTGCCAGATAGGTAATTTGGAACTTATCAGCAAGTGGTGAAACTGGCCCTAAATAATGCATAACAAAATGTTGTATTCATAAACGCTATTTAGAGCTAATCAATAGATTGGCACATCACAGATTATAAATTTAAAAAACCGCTGCACATATCTTAAAAGTTAATCATCGAAATGATGTCCATTTACTTAACCTTTATTCTGAGTTTTAATCAGTCAAAAGAGACAAATGTGCCAGGAATTTATAAGTACTACGTTATAAATTCCTTGCAAATGTTTATTTGACATTTGTCAAAAATAAAGCGCAAACTACTATTTCTATTTAAAAAAAGAAGTTACATACGTATATGTTGCGTTTATGGATACATTTTTTTTAAATTACCGCTTAAGGCTTAAGTTGTTTATTCGCTACATAATGCTTAACAAGTTGATTAACAGCTTTTTATGAATAACGCTCTTAATGTTTGTTCGAATGATTCAAACTATTATTTATCATCTGCCGTGTTAAATATATTTTTTAATATAAGGTGCTGTAAAAATATCTGTAACGGCTGAATTACGATAGTAAAGAAATGTTATGTCCAGAACATCATTATTTTTTTCATTTAAAAAATTAAATTAAATAAAGATGAGGCTTTATTCTGTCTCAAACCGTCCACACCGGTCCAAAAATGCTAACGTTTCACATTATACCGCCCGGCGGCCAAGTCAAGGGCGGATGACGAAGTGTGTTATGCAAATTGAAGCAAGTAACCATTTATTTACTGTCTCTTCGCAAATAATTAATTACCGATCCGGGGCACGTAATTCCTTCACTATCGTAATCTATATAGGCAATACTTTTACCCATTTCAGCCGTTAAAGATATTTATGAAGCACCTTATACGAGTATAGTTCCTAAAATCAAAATCGCAAAATTGAAGATAGATAGAGATAAGTGCATTAGTAGAGTGGGGTGACGGGTGTCCGGAGTTCAATTACAACTAAATAAATAATTTTTTTTATTTTTAATTATTTATGTACTCTTACCAATTTTGTCACCCATACACCTACCCTAAGCCAATTTAAAAAAGTCGTTTTCTTCGATCTGGATGTTCAGTCCGGATCCCTTTGCGTTCAATGTGAATTATCGCACCACTACGTGAGACGGGTCATCATGATCGTCATCAATTTTGCGTTAGGGCCCATATCCTTACTAATATGATAATCGAGAAAGTTTGTATGTATGGTTGTTTGTTACACTTTCACGCAAACACTACTAAACAGATTTGAATGAAAATTGGCATGCAGATAGACCATAGCCTGGAATAACACTGAAGATACTTTTTATCCGGGTAAGGTCAACGCAGACGACATCGTGGGCCAAATATAGTTTAGCATATTTTGGCTTTTAGCCGAAAAAAACACCTTGTTAACCATTCTATATATGATGAGAAGATTTAGTTCCAACTTCATCTTTTAGGTAAAATTAGGAACTTTGTTTATGCCTTTGCAAAATCATTATTCTTAATGTTTATGTTAATAACGAGTTTTTTGGTATTTAAATTATCATTAAATGAAATGTAGGCTTATTCTGCTTTCGTTTCAAACTTGCATCATTTCGAATTCAAGGAATTCAGCATATACTTTAGCTAGATGTTCCCAGTTTCACATTATGTGTATTCAAAACCAAATAACTTGTTTGAGACTTAAAACTTTTCGACATACCTAATGTTGGTTACGAATTCATTACCAAAAGTTTTTAAGAACTTTTGAATATAAGTGTTAGAAAGTTTCTGAACTCGTTACCGTTTCTTCTGTCTAAAATGCCTTCTTTTTACTGTACCACTTTTTACGGTCCTCTGTCAATTTGTTCTAATTTCAGCCTTTCATTATCTTTATTCTAGCGAGGTAATGGGTCGCCAACTATCCTTTATCCCGCTTTTTTATGGCCTTTCCTCCATTATTCCTTAGTCTACCGGCCATCTTTCCTTTTAGTTTACTTACTAAGAGTACTGAGCTTAGCATTTCATTTGCTTAAATTTTCAGTTAGGATTTTTTTGTTTGTATTCGCTTTTAAAGTTAATTGAGAAAGTTCTTGTAAAAAATACTCACCACTAAGTAGTTAATACCAATCACTAATTTATAATCTATAGGCGGCACAGAAGTGGTATAGTTAGTAATATTAGTTATAAATACAGGGTTACATTGCAAAGGGGTGCACAAATTTAAAAAAAGGAACTATGGAACAATATTTGTTGTTTGCATAGTTTGATTAAGTTACTGATTCTTAGCCACTCCTAAAGATTTGGCACCACTTTGCAATGTAATCCTGTATAAATAAATATGAATTAACATCCTTGTATTACGAGGTACCAAACAATGCATAATGCAAGAGGCAACTCCAAGCACACCCTGACTCGAGTCAATTCAAAAAAGATGGTTTTCTAGAATAACCCGAACAGGGAATCGAACCCAGGACCCTTTGCGTTCTAGTGGCTGGTGATGTGACTACACCAACCGGGTCAGAAAATGTTTTTGTATATAACTCATAGCCGAAGATAAATTTGTTCCGCACTTGGAAATAAATGCTAGTGATTTATTGAATCCAAATAGATATATGTTATACGAAAAAAGCAATACATTCTTCTGTCATTGCTATTAGTTGGAAATGTATCGATGTAATAAATCAGAAAAGGCTCAGCCACGTGCCTCATATAAGTGAAACCAATTTAAAAATTCCCGAGTCTATGTGAAATAAAGGTTTCCTGCTGCGTGCTCCTTTCATCAGTTCTTTTGATGTTTAAGGTTCTAGTTATTATGTTTTTTGATAATTCATCATTATTTCATACATTTGACGTCAATGGGCTAGTTTCCTAAAAAAGTCTAATTATTCCGTCAGTTGCATTAACAGAAAATATTAGACACGTATTTTGTCTTTTCTCAATTAAACAAAAAATGATGAAGATATATCCCGTTAAAGTTCCGCGTAACGTCACGCCTTGCGACAATTTTTAGCAAGACGTGACGTCACTCCCAAACTTTGATGTGCTTTATCTTCTTTTTTTTTTATTGACAACAAACAAAATATAGGTCCAATATTTTTTGATAATCTAACTGACGGACTAAATAGAATAATCTTTTTTTGACCCAGGAAACTAGCCCATTGAACGGCCAACGTTCAATTGACTCCTCCTCAAATGACTTCCAGTAATAATTTACTCTTCAATATAATTGTATTTTTTTCACTAGAGTTATTGAAAACTTAAATTTCTATTGGTGTAGAAATAACCTATACGCAATTTGTTTTGATGGCTATATAATCACTAGTTATAGTTATTGTATCTGTTTGCCTATCTCTTTGTATTATTTTAAGCCTTATTCTCAACCCTCTGAGTATTATTCCTTTTTACCTTATGCCAGTTATATGCCAGTCACTTTATTGTTGATCTTTCCAACTGTCCTCGTAATGTCGTTGGATTAGCTCCTACATTTTGTTCTTACTTAAAGGGTTAGTTGTAAAACATCAACAACCTTCTAGGGGTTAATTCTGGTGCTCAAATACAACCACTTTTTCTATAGGACCATAATCGAAATCGCAAAAAAAAAAAACTGCTTCATACAAACTGATTTCCGCTGGTCGGCGGATTATAAGTGAAATTGTTTTTCATCATTTAATTCACCAGAATCAGTCCCTAGGAGGTAGTTGATGTTTTACAAATAAACTTGTATGTATATAAACATGAATCGCTATTTGTCTGTACTAAAAACTTAAGAATGGCTAGACCACTTTGACAATTTTTTTTCTTGAAATATTTGTGGAAGTTCCGGGAAGGTTTAAAACAACTTTTATAAGCAGTACTATGTACGCCGGGTCAGCTAGTACAATATACTTTTCTGTCGGTTGTCCGCCCTGACCTAACAATCGTCACTTTATTAGTTTGATAACGCGAGCTGCGCTGAGAAGTTTCATTTGCTTGTGTATTTCTATAATTCAATTCCGCAAAGTGATACTGAACACCTGTTTTATGGGATTTTCAACTGTGCTAACATGCGCGCATCGATTCATTTATCTATGGCGATACGTTTGTCTTACTTCTTTACCGACGTTCCTTCCTACATATTATACTTGCTCATTGTCAAAACAACGTTTATTTTATCGACAAACCAATTATAATATGATTTATGGGGCGATACAATTATATCAAAAGCCTCTACAAAATTTTGTCACGTTGCAAACTCAAGTACCATAAAGTTTATTTGTACATGGAGGCTTGATCTTCACACGTTGCACCTGGTTTTGTAAATAAAAAACGGAATAAATTTCATTGCTCCAGCTTATTAAATTACAAACACAATAATAAAACATGCTAAATACACGTAGGCACTTGAAAACCTGTAAATTGTACCACTAACTATACCAACTACATTAGTCTACTACTGCTTACTTTCTCTAATGTTTTAATCTAACTGTGAAATAAGTGAGGTTCCTAAAATTCACATTTCCTCATATCTCTCACGTCGTCACAATGAAAATTATCTCAACTCGGCTTCTGGGTTCCCGTCAAGGATAGCATTCATTTTATTTAATATAGTCCAACCGTTTCATAGATTACGGAAGGAATGAAAAATATTTTTGCTTGCATACACAGGTAGTTAGGATAAACGTTCGAGTTATAATTGAGTATTAATTACTTTCTCTAATGTTTTAATCTAACTGTGAAATAAGTGAGGTTCCTAAAATTCACATTTCCTCATATCTCTCACGTCGTCACAATGAAAATTATCTCAACTCGGCTTCTGGGTTCCCGTCAAGGATAGCATTCATTTTATTTAATATAGTCCAACCGTTTCATAGATTACGGAAGGAATGAAAAATATTTTTGCTTGCATACACAGGTAGTTAGGATAAACGTTCGAGTTATAATTGAAGTGCTATTATGGATTTACGAGTTATTTACTTATTTAGTTATTTACTTTTACAAAGGAATCAACAACTCGTAGATGCTGCCATTGTAAAAGCTGTTGTATAATAGCCGCACATTACGTATTTTCACATAAATTTATTTTTATCTTTATATATATATGTATGGGTAAATTAGATTAAAGTTACGGACAACTCTTAATAAAATGTATGAATTAATAACTCAATACTAACTTTGCATTTTCATGAGAAAGAAAGCCTAGGAATTTGTAGAATTCATACAAATTCTTGACAGACGTAAACAGAACCATAGAACTTATTAAAAACTTTTTGTTTTGTTTCAGAGAGTGAAAAAGTATTTCAGCCGGAAGTAATGAGGCACGAGAATTATTTGACTCCCGATATGAACCGACGGAGACTAATAGATCGGGCGAAGATGAAATCCCTGAGGATGTCCGTGGTTATAGTGGCAGCTTTCATCGTCTGGTGGACCCCGTACTACGTTATGATGATCATATTTACTTTTCTGAACCCGGATAAAAATGTAAGTATTAAAAAAAAACACAAATGCTATGCAGCCCAAGTTTCGCTCAATAGCTTTTGACGAGAGCACAAACATTTTTTTGACGAGAGCGCTATGACGGTCCTAATAGCTTCCGAGTAACTTAAGACCCTTAATAGATGCACTTTTACTTTGACAGATTAACTATGGTAATACCAAAGGGTAAAACTTATTGCATTGACACATTTAGAGCCCCATGTATTAATTAAGCATAATAGGGAATATGCATGATTTTTTTAAATTGTTTTTACCATATTTATAAGAAAACATGAAATTATAGTGGTGGTAATAGTGAAAACAAAATTGATTTTAGGTAAAAAATAACCGTAATTAGAAATTAAGGTATACCTATCTCTTTCTAAAACAACTTTTACTATGAAAAATGTATGGCGGACGTGTAATGTAACATCACGGTACATACGGATCTCCTTGTCTAGCACGCGACTTTAATGGGCTGTAAGTTAGGTATTTATCAATATTTTTCGAAAATTCTTAAAGTTTTATTATTTATAATTAAGTACTATTTATTTTATGACCAAATAAAAAAACATGCATATTCCCCATTGATGCAAAACACGCGATGATAAACATCTGAAAAACGTTGCAAAACAACAAGCGACATTTACCGATATTTACAATCTTTTTTACGGAAAAGACAGAGAGAAAAGACGCCTAGAGATGTTAAGCAACGTTGCTGAATATCGCACAACATCTTTATTCTGTATCGAAAATGTGTCATTTTGTTTTATATACTATTATGGATACTAGGCTTTATTCACACGGCTAAAAAACTACAGCGTGGCTGTAAGACTAAAATAATTATAAAATAATAGTGGTGCGAGATTTAAGCGCGACGATCGCGCGGTTATAGTGCGTAAATCGCATGATAAAGATATCAGAAGATATTGCCATATCCGCATTTCCTAGAAATTTTCTTAGAAAAAAATACATTGGTTACTATGGCGTTCATCTTTATAATTATCTTATAACATGGATTGATATCGGTACTGCAACCTACAAAAACCTGCTTTATTTTGTCGTGTGATAATATTCCTAATTAACGCCAGTATATGTCACTATAAATTCATAATAATTACAGCCGTAACAATCTACATAATCGTTAAGCAGTTTATTACAACATCATAACGGTTGTTATTGTAACCCATTTCTCGTCCAAGAGTACACACTATTAGTTGAAACCTTTGTTATGAATAATATGTGATTCATCAGTCGGGGAACCTGGTAAAATAAATAAACAATGAATTTTAACTAAATATAATACAAACACAAAAAAATGATTTGTGCTTAGCGTTTTAAAATCATTCAATTCTTTATAGAAAATATATTTATAAACAGATACAGTAATAATTAGTATTATATACTAGTAGCCTAGAACTGAAATGAAATACACATTACATGTTACATTAAATCTAATAAATAGCCGACCATCTGGTGTAGTGGTTCGCGCTCGGGCTAGCGTCGCTTTTTCTTTTAAAAGTAAAAGAAAAAGTGATGCTAGCGTCTATGCATTATTTAAGAACAAATTTGATTACCATACAAAGCTTATAGTGAGTCAACCATAATGGCTGTCACGACTTTTGAGTTAGGATAGATAGTCAAAGGTCACAACAAATGCTGAGCCTTTTCAACACATTAGATACTCTTTTTGATTTTTCTTTTGTGTGTTAAATAAACGTATTATATTCTATTCTATATGCAGTCACGGAGTTTTATTTTAACTTTTAAAGGGAAACAATTTCGTCATACATGTTTTTTGCGTACTTTAACCGTTTACACAGCGCACGCAACAGAAGCTCTCAAAGGGAATTTTCCTATTTTTGCTACATTTTTCATTGAGACACCCCACTCCTATTGGTCGTAGCGTAATGTTATGATATAGCCTAAAACCCACCTTGATAAATGGACTATCCAACACAAAAAAAAATTTTCATTTCGAACAAGTAGCTTCTGAGATTAGCGCGTTTAACCAAACAAACTCTTCAGTTTTAATATTTAGTAATAGATTTAGTTTAACCAAAGTATTAGCATTTCACATTGCTTAGTTTGGGGCTAGTTAAGTGGTGTAATTAAAAAACAAATTAAATTTTATTAATTTTAAATCAATATGCCCTAAAAACACACCGATTGTCATTGTCTTGAAATATTTAATTCTAACATCCTTCTGTTACTAAGCATAAGAAAATTAATTTTACCAGTGACTTTTCCCAACACAACTGGGTGTGCTCCAAATCCAAAAATCTAAAAATCTTCTTTTTAAATAGGCTCGGGAGTCGGGTCTTGACCCGAACCTATTTAGAAATATAATTTTGTATTGATCCAAACCAGGAATCGCATCTAGACCATAACCGTTGCTTAGATTTGGGTGTCGCAATATAGAAAAACATTTTCTCGCTTTGGGCACGATTAGTTCTTTTGTTAACTTATTAGATGCCGAGCGGTCGTTAGAGACCGCGTAACGATGAAATTTATATTGTGTCTCGTTTTATGGGCTTAGGGGTTAACTTGATACTCAATAATAAAAATGCCAAACCAGGCAAGGTACTATTAAGTACCAACCAGTAACCAAATAATAAGCAGTGGATCATGTGTTGTGTCACGTGAATAATGTAAATGAAATTTTAGTTTTCCTACCCACCTCAATTTTATTAAGGGTATCTTCATTTAATTCAATGTAGAATGCTTTCGATTCAAACAGCTATACTGAGATGTTGATTTAAGCTAGCACAAGTAGAGAGATTCCGGAAAAAATAACAAACAATATTTTATCTTAAGCCATAATGGAATTCTTCGTTAATCGGATTATGCATAGAAGTTAAAATAAGGTGTAGAGGCTTTCAAAATCTTTGCACTTACGAGTAAATTAAGAACCACAAATTCCTTGATTATATTTTCATGTCGTGAAGTAATATATTTAACTCTACATACAATTTGGAAACAAAACAAAAATCAAACTGATTCAATATTGTTTTTAATTGTACGAACTGCGCGCAAATTCACCACTCGCATCTAAAAACCTAATCTCACCTAATAATTTGTTTATTGTTTCAGCTGGCCGACGAGCTTCTGTCCGGGATTTTCTTTTTCGGGATGTCAAACAGTCTAGTCAACCCTGTTATATACGGAGCTTTCCATTTGTGGCCAAAGAAAAAAGTTTCAAGACACAGTGACAGGTTAGTTTATCACTGTCTGTGTGTGTCTTCACCTGACACACGAATAATATTATTATTTTGTTACTTAGCTACTACGACTACGTCTAAGAGCATCTGCTCACTGAGGTAAGTAGCCCTATTATATATATGGGGTATGTATTATATCCATCTTCTAAATCTTTTTTTTTATCCGAATTTGTGCAGTGCGCAAACGCTTACCTACTGACCATACATTGACTTAAGCCTAGCTGCCGCAGACACTTCACAAAGTATTGATTTTGGGATACCTTCAAATTATTGGATATCTATACTTTCGATCTTCCATCAGACCATACATGGTTACTTTGCCCAACTTTATACTGAATTCTATATATATAAAAGAAAGTCAGGTTAGTTACACCATTTATAAGTCAGGAACGGCTGGACCGATTTTTATGATCTTTGATTTCTTGGATTTGTCTCCGCCCCGAATAGCAGAATAACTAATAAAAAATCTATTTAAAATAAATTTACAAAAAAGAGGCTGTACGAAGTTCGCCGGGTCAGCTAGTTAGAAATAAAACAAAATCATTCTTCAACATCTTTTTAATTCATAACTCCTGCTATACTCCGCGACGAATTGAAGCCAGAATTTCCTATATATTAGACTTATCTTATTAACTTATCTAAAACCAATACAATGACAATTATAAATATTTATATTTGTATAATTACATTGTAGTAAAGTACTATTTGGAGGAGGCCTATGTTCAGTACCGGGACGTCTTATAGCTGAATCATGAAAGTATTTCTACTTCAGTACTAAAATGTTTTATATAATTTTTACACGGATAGTGATAAGAAGCGATACGCCACACCGCAAAAAATACTTTGGGATATAATACGCCTGAAAACATAATTTTTCATCCTACCCAATTTCCTTTATAAGGGTTTACATTTTTACTAAACCTTTGAACTTAATTGATTAAACATCTAAGTATTTAGTCTGGTAACCAAAATAATCCTGTCGCGACAAAGTCAAAGGAAGATTTCAGATTTGGATATCTTTAGTATTAAACGGTATCTTTTTGTAATACATAAAAAATTACAAGACAAATCCTTTCTAAAACCTTACTAGATCAAGTTTTTGTACGTTTCGTATTTTGTGGTTAAATTTTACTAAGGTTTGTCATTTCAAACCCTAACTACAGATTAATCAATTGTTTTTTGGTAATAATTTACTGTAGTTTCCTTCTCACTCGTTGCAAATGTTTATACGCCAGGTAATTTGTATTGCAAGTCACGATCCGCAAATTATTCAGTTTATATTTAAATTCACCTGAGAGATATAATTAGAATAAAATTTTCATTAGTCTTAAGACAGCATTTAGAGTACGCAGAGTAATTTTATTTGTTATATTTCTTTATTATTATATGTAGGTATAGATTATTTCGTATGAAATAAGCTTTTCAATATTTCGGGAATAAACATAAATTATAGTCTACGATTATAATTTGTACATTTATATTAGGTCTTTCAAAAATAACAATTTTTAATTTTCGAAATCGAAATAACAAAAATAAGGTAATTTTTTTCACATAACATTATTGAAAAACAAATTAAAATCTGCCTTAATAGGCGTACAAAAACAAATTGAAACGATCGTAATAATAAAAAAGAAATACAATTAAAGTCACTTGCAGTAAATAAAAGTATACAGTACACAATAAAATAATCAGTCCAAGAGTGTATATATTTTCATCTGTCAGGAATTCATCTGATCGGCTATTAGGTGTGAGGAATTATTTTATTTCTGTAATTTTAATGTTGGTCCTAAAGAAAAAGTTGTTTTATAGTAGAATACCTCCTCAAAGAAACTGTTAAATTAGAAATATAAGTAGACAGGGACTTCTGTTTACTCTTTCATATATTACCAACTCAAAACCGAAACCATTGGAGCAAATGCCATGTAATTTGAAAAGGGCGTTTCTTTTTCAACCGACTTCAAAAAAGGAGGAGGTTCTCAATTCGTCGGTATCTTTTTTTTTTTTTTTTTTTTTTTATGTATGTTCAGCGATCATTCGTTACTGCGTTGACCGATTTCGATAATTATTTTTTTGTTTGAAAGGTAATACTTTCAGAATGGTCCCATATAAATTTGGTTAAATTCTGATGATAGGATCTATAAGAAAATCATCAAACATTGCATAAACTCCGTACCACGCCAACTGATTTTATTTTAGTATCTATCTTACCTATATCTCTGCCAAATGTAGACCGATTTTGATGATTCTTTTTTTAATGAATAGCTTAAACTTCAAAGATACTATAATAAATTTTTTTGGAAAAAATTTCACCCCTAAGGGTGGATAAATAGGAAATGAAATCGGTGTTCAGCAGTTAAATTATGTTTGCACTCGTAAGATTTGTTTTGATTAGGATTTATCACTAAAATGGATGAAATAAGTTAATTTTATAAAAAAAATAAAAACCGACTTCAAAAAACTAAAACGCTAAAAATAATCTCAACACTTAAGTACCTAATCAGTTACTTTTGGAGTCGGTGCCAGTCATTGAGAGACCAATGTTTTCGTTTGCACCGACTCCAAAAGTAACTGATTAGGTACTTAAGTGTTAAGATTATTTTTAGCGTTTTAGTTTTTTGAAGTCGGTTTTTATTTTTTTAAATTTATTTTGATAACAAAAAGTATTATGTATAGTTTATAATGAAATTTTTAAAACAAAATAAAAATTACTACCGGTGCCAAATAACGAAGTAGTTTCGTAGAAACACAGAATGCACTATCATAATAGAAATTCCGGTTATGGTAGAGGTTTGGAAAAAGTTAATGCTTAATCGAATTTTTTCAATCAGATATACAGATGTGATTTTGGGATTTATGATGTTATATTTGTACGTTATGTACGTCAGATTTCGTTTGGTAATTATTGAAAGTACCTTATACGCAACAATTTAGAAATTTACCTCCTAAAGTTTTATGAAACATGTTTCATGTTTTAAACTATTTTTTATGAATTATTTATTTCTTGAAACAAAAAATATAGGTATAAAAATACCGAAAACTACACGTGTGTAAAGTAAAGTAACGGTATTATCGAACAGTCATTGCTGGAAATCAAAATAATAACAATTAAATATTAGGCAACTCATGAATTGAAGCCTTGAAAAGCTTTTGGACATTATCCTTAATACTGGTTGTTTCGTTTATATTTTAAAACAAAAGTATTTTCTTGTAACTTTTCTAAAACAAACTACTTTTCAAAAACAAACTTACTGACATCGTGTGAAATTTTGCTTCACATTGTCAGTCTAATATTTCATGTTTCTTATTATCAACGTTTTGGTTTGTAAAAAGAATCATATATTTTGCTACAAATGTCGCTCTTGATCTCATAATGAAGGTGGAAAAATTGTTCACTATGCATAAAATTTGATCAGACGAAACGATTTTACTCGTGATTTAGAAATATGATGCATATTTAGAAAAGATATACAGAGTGAGATATAAGTTATACGTTTGATCATAAATAAAGTATTTTCGTCCGTTTCTTCTGTGATAATGTTGTTTAGTTAAAGAACGAAAGTTTTACATAGTTATTTTCACAGTATGAAACACAATATAGGTTTTATTGATATCATTGCTATAGGCCGTGCATCGTCCTCTAAATCTTTAACATCAAAACATTCGTTCTGTCACATTTTGTTCTTGATAAAATGAGGATGAAACATTTATCTTTGTAATTTTACTTTGATACTACAAAAATCATCGTCATCGTATTGTCGAGGTAAAGTACTGTATTTTGCATAATTTTTACTGCACCAATTTATAGAAACGTTTGCAATATGCGGTAAAGCTGGCTTTTCACTATTTGATATAAGCATATTAACTATAGTCCTAGTTATTTTTAATAAAGTTGATTCTTCACTATGAAATATAATTATTTTAAATCTTGAGTTATACATTTAATCGCTTATTGTAATTTTAAATTAATTTAAAAATATATATGCAAATGTAAATTTTAACGACGTCCAAAAACTATCAATCAGCCGATTGGATTTACATAAAAAAAACTAATTTTTAAAGTCATAGAATAATTTTTTTTCACTTTGATGTATAGAATGTGTGGTTACAAAGTTATCCTTGAGTTACAGGACATCCTGTACAATCAACATATCAACATTAAAATAGCTTCATTCGATAACTAAAAATTGTTTGTAAAGCTAATGATATTCGTATTATCAAACTAAATTTATCCCTCATTATCTTTTCATTAATCCCGGAAAGTTTTTCTCCGCGTTCTAAAACGTCACTTTAGTTTTGTGTTGTGACGTTAACGTGGGTTAGAAAGTCGTTAACAACTATTGATTTAGTTATAAAAGGTTAAAATAGTTTTGTTGTTATGTTATATTTACCCTTTTACTAAAACTGTAGACACATTTTTCGCAAATAGACACCGGTAGAAGTTGCAAATGAAGTAATTATGACAACTCCGCTTAATTTAACTTATACCTGAATAAACTTCTAAACTACATTTGAGGATCTCTTGAAGTAGTTACAAATTGGATCTTCCAAGAACCTATATCACACTAACTAAGGGGCTTTGTGTGAACTTACCTCAATTAACTACTAGTTAAATTTATATGGTCAGCAATAACATTTATTTTCATCTTTTCCTACAGCCAATCTATATATATATATATTATATAAAACAAAATTAGGTTAGTTACACCATTTAAAAGTCAAGAATGGCTGGACCGATTTTTATGATTTTTGTTTTGTTGAATTTGTCTCCGCCCCAAATAGCAGAATAACTATAAAAAACACCGAAAAATTCACAATAAAATATGAAGGGGCGGTACGAAGTTCGCCGGGACAGCTAGTTAAATATATAATTAGGTTTAATTTATTTGCCTAAAACAACTCCATGCAAAAGTAAAGAGTAAATAAGTATTACAGCAAGATCATTACTTATTTTGACAAAACTACTTTTTACAGTTAAAATTTCACTAGAAATAAGAATAGTTTATTTGGCATAAAACATACATTTACATGAAGCTGATGAAGTTACATTGTTCCAAATAGGGATACTCCGCTCAGCATTAGTCATTGCGGCTAAAAATAGCTGCCATGCTACTGGTAGGTATTCTGCGGGGGCCCTGGGCACTAAAAACAATCTAATTCCTATAAGTGAAGTATTTGGACATAAAATTAAATGCGCAACTTTAAATACCAACGATCGCAAACCGCAATTAATAATACCGGAAAAGATAATAGATGTCGGCTGGAGAAGAATGCCTCAGCGTAAAACTTGAACGCAAATGCCATTTGCAAGAGCACCCGATCGTTATTCAGAGCCGCTACTCCGGAAATCCAAATTTCCATGATGATTGCCGAACTTAATGTGGTACTGAGAGCACTAACCGATTTAGAATATAATTTCCTAGAAAAGAAATTATTTACTTATACATACTTAATGGAGTCAGTGTCAATAAAAACCATTTAAAATCTGCACTCTTACCACTACTCTTAGTAATTATTTAGTAACAGTAATCGTTATTGTAAAAGTTTTAGTATAAGTCCTTTACAAAATAAATAAGTTGTATTCAAACATAAAGAAAAAAAAACTACTGTGCCCACACCGTAATTCCTATTTTCGCAGAGGTAAGATTTAAAAACTTATAAAATTTGATGGAACCTCTTAGGTGGTTAAATGTTTTTTTTATTGAATGTAAGGAATAAAACTTTCTATTAAAATAAAAATAAACAATATTATACAATTTAGTAAAAATATTACGTAACACACAAAAAAACAACAGAGAGATGATTAGAGAACCTTCTTTTTAAGGTCAGTTAAAAAAGGAGACCATTCTATATTTGTTTGTCTGACCGTACCAAAACCCTTGAAAGTGCTGACGTCCGACTGATCTTGATATAAGGATATACTCGTATGTATGTTTCGTAAATTTATTGCACCAATGTTTACAGTAATTAACTCTATGTTTGCATTGCCGAGTGAAAAACGGCAATTTATGAGCGGACGATGTGCAATTTGCATTCTCACGTGATCAAGCGATGGTGTCTGGATGTTTGTTGTATGGACAGATGTAATTTAAAGGTCGACAAGCTACTTTCAATACCTACATATAAATTAGGTACCAACTTTTTTTGCATTTCATAGTAAAACTTTTAATAAAATGATTAGTACAGCAGAAAAATAGCCTATCAAAACGATTTGTCTTTGTAATTGTTAATAAAATATTTTTGTAATTGTATTTTTTCTTCTTCCAGTGATCACAATCACTCGAATTTTTAGCCTTAAAGAAAGCAAAGCTTGTACTATGGCGACTAAATGATGGATAGACTACTCGTATGTACGAAGTACGTTTAATTTGAAGTGCGCGCAAGCAAGCTATTATTACACACAACTCACAATTAGCTATTATTAGTAATTCAAAGATATTTAATGATTAGTCTCTAATCACGCCGGGTGTACCTCCTACCATTGCCATCACCATTTTACCAAACAATATATCAAATATGATACCATTACCATACTTATGCTTATCACACACACGGTTGCCTATTGTGGTATTCGAACCCGTGATTATCGGTTTTGTCGTTAGTTCAGAGCGCGAACCACTAGACCACTGGTCGTTAATTTAATAAAAGAAATAAAATGTTATCATTTTATTGGTATTTTTATTTATATTGGCATTGTTAATTTTATTTTGTTATGATTTTTGGCGTTTACAGAGATTATTGACACTATTTAATTAATTTTAAATTTGTTTAATCATCTGATACTAATACGACGATGACCTCCGTAGCCGAGAGGCGAGCACGCCGCATCACCATCTTTGAGGTCCCGAGTTCGATTCTCGATCGGAATGTAGAGAACTTTTCTATATACCTAAACTCAGATCCAGACCCGAGACTATATAGAAAAAACCCAGGTATTGTAGTACCGTCGTTGTTTCTGATTCCTATAACATGTTCTTTAGCTAATTACACTAGGATCAGAGCAATGTATGTGATGTTGTCCAATTTAAAAAAAGGTTATAGAGGTATACATTATATTCAATGAATTCCTGAAAATATGGTAAATTAGCTTACCATGAATTGTGCGATCTTTGTCATTTGTACCAACTCATGCCTACCACTTTCTGAATACCACATGACAGGCTCTTGGTGAACTAACTGTCCTATAAGTTCAAATCATCAGCTGATATGTCGTATCGAAGCGGTATATAAGTACTTACCCCGAAGAGAGTAGTAGTAAATGATTATTACGAGCAAATAAATAAATTTCGAGATATTTCCGAGTATTAAAAACAATTTTGATCTAGTGGACGATAAATTGACAATCCAATCCAAACCCGCATGAATGTTCCGACCGTGTCATAGACATGCCAATCCATTCCGCCCGTCTGGCTTGAACTTTGGAGGCGGCTTGCGTATCGTTTTATAAAAAGTCCTATTATATTTCTCTAACTTTACAAATCATACATATAAATCTGGCCAAGAGAGTCAAAGGTAACTGTCTCTGTTTAATGTCATTTATTGTTAGGCTTTTAAGGTTATTTAAGGTTAGGCTTAAAAAAGCAAAACTATGATGAAGCAAATCTACACAAATAAATAAATTTAAAGTGTCTGTTTGTAATGTCAAAACATCGAGCACCCTATAGACTAGCAATATGGACTATCTTTGTCCGAAATAGGTACTTACATTTAGTATGAACTGACAAATCCTGTCTACTCTCGCCAATACAAAATAGCACAGTCACAGAGTAAAGTATACAGAAATATGGATAGCAGATTACCCACTGCAGCAGCAGAGCAGAGCAGTGTTTACAGAGCACTGTATAACCAAATCTTTTGACCACGTACATCATAATATTTATCTGAAAAAAGTAGACGCTTATCGAGTAAGAGGTAAACCGAACAAATTAATAGAATCCTACTTTACAGGCAGACAGAAAACCACTCAAATTAATTTATTTTATTGTATTTTATTAGTTGTGTCAATGCAAACTTCATTTAAAATACCAATCCAATCAGAGAACAGTTACAACTTGGAGTCCCTCAACAATTTTAATTTGCTAATAATGACTTGATATCTCTTGAATTTGACATAAGCGATTCTATAAAATTAATAATATCATGGCTTGAATCCAATAATCTATGATTTATTTTGAATAAAACTAAAATTATGTACTTTACTCAAAAAAAGATTAGCTTAAATCTTGACATAAACTGATAATTGAAAAAACAAACGTCACTAAATTTTTAGGGCTTAACATAGACAATTAACTGAAATGGAAATTATACTCTGAACATGTTTACAAAAAGCTAAGTCAGTTTTCATTTGCTCTATACAGACTGCAACTAATAGTAAATGAATGTGCTGTATTGACAGCATACTATAGCTTTGTTGCATCTACTCTCAGATATGGTCAAATTTTTTGGGGTAAATCCACTGACAAAGAAAGTGTATTTAGAGCACAAAAACGCTGCATAATATTTATGTATTGCTTGAAATCAGATAAATTGTGTAAGCCATATTTTAAAAATAGAAAACTTCTTTTCATCTTGGAATGCGCTGTATTTATTAAATTGAATTTAGAACCCGAGCTCGCCACAAAATAAACTGCTCAATTCGAGCTAAATCAAGTTTATACAACTAAATTATATTTTGTAATGCTCCTCGTATGTTTAACCGGATACCAGAATCCATACGAGACACAAATGACATAGCTATATTTAAATATAAAGTAAAATGGAGATATTATTCCATAAGCAAATTTATGACGGGTAAAACTAAATACTAAGCACCTATCTATGTTGACTTGCATGTATTTAATATTAAAGATTAATGTATAACGAATGTAATTCCGTAAATCGAACTTATCCCTTTTTTATTTGTTTTATAACCTGTTTTTTTAATTGTACGCCAAGAAGGCAGGCTAGTTCAGTTCAGTTCACACCTGTGCTCCACAATAAAGAATTATGATTATGATTACAAATTAAATAATGACGGAATTTTATGTGAAATGACATTTCTACTCTATCAAGCACATAGCCTATAGAGCAGCAATTAAATACGAAAAATCTTTCTCCGAAACCCGTTAGTGATTTTTTACTTACTTTTAGTATGAAATGACAAGTTTTTTAACTCTCGCTCATACAAAACAGTTTTTTAAAATGGCGGAAAAAATGACATTTCTACTCTAATATGGTATGGTATGGTGGTGCTCCATGGCTCCATATGTGTCAAAATGTCAGCTTTTTTTTACAAATTTTATAAAATGAAGTCGGGTAAAAATAAAAGGGACTTACGAAATAAAAACATTAAATTTTGTTTCGGCTTATTTAAACGGCTAGACAGATTTAAAATGACTTTGACTGACAGATAAGATTTTATGATAAGTAACTCATTTTAGAAATGTAATTAGGGTTCCATAAAAAATCCCGTGAAATGATAAACAAAATCTGGTTCAAACAAGAAAGTTTTTAAATTGATTTCAAGGCCACGCGGAAGAAGTCGCGGGTAGTGGCTAGTATCACATTTTTTCATCTATTTAAGCAAATACTGATAAAATTTAATTTTTTGTCTAATAATACCCGTTGTCCATGTAAAAGTAGGTTCGTACCTACCTTTTAATGGACATACAGCTTAAACTAGCCGATTATTTTATTGAGTTGCAAAAAATGTAGCTTATCTAAGTAAATGTTTACGTGTGCGTATTAAAAAATATTTATGAGAACGACCGTTATGAATTTCAATGTGTTCTCAAACAACTTATCTTACAGCCTAAGTAACACCATGTCATAAACTGAATCTGTTATTTAAATCCAATGTATGGGAATCCATACTTTGTCTCAGCTTAGATAATTTATATTACTTGCATCAACAATAATATCACGCACGGACACACAAAGATCATCTTTTCTTTAAAAAAAAAAACAATCGATTAACTGACTCTCAGATCAAAGAAAATACAACAGGAAGAGGTCAAACCGATTTAAAGTAGAGGACAGTCGAGTGCTCCTTGACGCGTGGCGCGGAACGCCAAGAGCAAATAGAACGGGATGTTTGCAATGCCGCTAAGACTCGTGACTTGTCGAGTTCTTAATGCTGTTTTACGTCGTTTGGCCGGAACATTGAGGGAAGTCGATGGGAAAATAATAATTGCAGTTCTAGATAAACGTAGTTTCTCGACAGCGCATAATAGAGATATCGAATTTTTTTAATACAACTGTGTTTATCGTAAAATGGAGTGGGGTGATAAAGAGAACCGAATCGCTGTGATTGCATTAAGGTACTGACAGACATGCTCAAAAAAGAGCATGCTTAAAGCATGCTCATTAGTGGCATGCTCATGTCACTGTTCACAATTGATAATAATAAGCATGCTTATTTTTGTATGTACAAACATTTCGTACGTACAAAATATTGTACAAAATATTGGCGCCAAAATGAGAAAACTCAATGAACAATCATATAAAAATTACAGACTCCAAATTCAAATGTAATATTTTGTTTATTTTTAATTGTAACATTATTTATGGCCAGACTAAGTATTCTCATGAGTGCAGTTGATATTCTCACAATTCCTTTATTGGCAAGTGGATAATTTCACAAAAAAAGTATTTTAGATTAAGATTAGATCTGTAGCTCTAGAAATGTTATTACTTGTGCCAAAGCTTCGGATAAATTTAATTTCTATAGCCGTTGTCGCTTATCATCATCATTCATCATTTCAGCCATAGGACGTCCACTGCTGAACATAGGCCTCCCCCATTGACTTACAGATTGGCCGGTTGGAAGCGGCCTGCATCCAGCGTCTTCCTGCGACTTTTACCAGGTCGTCTGACCACCTTGTGAGTGGACGTCCTACGCTGCGCTTGCCGGTACGCGGCCTCCATTCTAGAACCTTTCTGCCCCATCGGCCATCAGTTCTACGTGCTATGTGCCCCGCCCACTGCCACTTCAGCTTGCTAATCCGTTGGGCTATGTCAGCGACTTTTGTTCGTTTACGGATCTCTTCAAGATCTCTTCGGATCTATTCTCGTTGTCGCTCAAGAAAGAGGAAATCAAAAGAAAGGTTTTTGATAACTTGCAACCATGCACTGGAAAACGCAGCGTGAGAATGCCTCCTACCCGGTGGAATTACGACCTAGTCGAGGTTGCGGGCAGTAGCATTATGCAAACGGCCAAGCACCTCGATAATTGAAATTATTAGAAATCAACCTAACGTAAGGTTCTGAACCTTCTAATAATTGAACCTTACCTTGGGTTGATTTCAAATAATTTCAATTCACAATAACCGTCGATCTTCGACATATTCCTTGATATATTCCATACCGAGTCAAAATGGTGTCAAAAATACACGTGTACGATTGCTCTTACTTCTTGACTAAATACAAAGTGACCATTGGTGACAATTGTCTGTCACCCAGTAAACATTTACAAATCTTTTTTTTTTGTTTATTATTTTTTGGGTATTTTATTTTGTTTTTGGGTTGTATTTATGTATTTTGTGTTCTAATGTTTGGTGAAGTAATAAAGACCTGAAACTATTAAAATATCATTGTATTCAACGCCGCATCGAGTGTCAAGTGACTTGTCTCAAAACAACTTGCTTTAGACCCGATAGCGTCTTGAAACCTGCTTCCACGGAAAAAGTAGCCTTTGAATCCAAGAGAACCAATAAAAACTAAACACCCGTTATTTATTGTGAACACTATATCAAAAATCACTCGACATTGGCACAATCACCGCTCTGCATATAGAGCAGGATTGAGACCATAAAAATAAAACATATTTTTTATTTTCTAATATTACATTTTGATCGATATAATGAAATATTCGTATTAAGGTTTTTTTTAAACATATATATAGACCGGGGAAAGTTGATCAAAGGAGTAGATTGACAAACTCAATGAGTTGACAAGTTCTATTTTTACTAAATTACATAGGGTTCCTGCTTATCTCGCACCCTTTGATGATAAAAGTCAAATAAATTATAAAATAATTGTTTAGAGGTCTAACAACCTTATGCTCCTTTTGTTTTTCTCGCAGGAAAAATGCATTTCGCATACCTACCACCGCGGGGGGCAGCGATAGGTTATGTAGGACTCCCTTGTTAAAACGACGAGGTATCACCCACTAAAAACCCTGCGGTGTACCACACTAACGTATCCATGCAATACATGGGCACCCGTGTTCTGGAAAGCTATCCATGCATCGCCTACGTACGGCTACTATGCCGGGCCTCAGGCATAAGGTTTGGGTGATCCTGTACACTTCGGATCACCCCCCACTCGTAGGCTGTGCAATATGAGCAGGGGGCCCCCGCCCCACGCTCACTAGCCTACTAGAGGGTAGAAGTTGAGTTCGGCGAAACGCCTCCCCCCTCTCCCCCCCTCTTTCGACTTCGGATCGGGTCAGCAAGGAGTTATCCTACCTATAACCTTATGTTCTTCTTATTGGATGCTGACCAGTTGCATGAGATCGCTTTACAATAAAATTTATATTGTTTCTCGTCTTGGTGGTCTGAGGGGTACAGCATTACTGAAACCTTTTATTTTTGTATTTTCTGTATAGAATTTGACGTATTAAAAAAACTAATAAGTGCTTTTAATAGTTGATGTTTAGGCCCAAAACTTCCGAAATGACAAATAAATGACTTGTTATTTACCTATTAATTACTCTTCCATCTCCTGTTTTATTAATGAATGCTACGTTTTCTTTACAGGGATTCCGGAGGTCATCACGCTTCGCTGTTTCGACGTGGAGACAACAACACTTCATCAGTGAGACTAACTACCATTCGGTCTCTTCGGTCTTCCGCCAAATATTCAAATGGAAATAACGTCAGTCTTTTATAACAGTCGAGGATATGTCACCCACGCCCGATGAGCCAAAGATACATCGACGGGCAAAGTGACAGACAGTCGAACTGTGTTGTGTGTATGGAACTTAAGTGTAAAAGAATTTATACCTAGGATCGTGTTTCAACTTAAAATAGATTAAGTGCTTGTTATAAGATCTTTTGTAAGTGACAATTAAAGAGATTAATAGTGTTATCGCTGTTTTGAAACGATGTTTTTTTTTGTCTGCTGTCGTTTCAACGTTTCACTTTATTCGTTTAGGCACAGAACATTAGTCAAAAAATCATTTTCCTTTCTGAATAGATTTATTAAATCATGCTCCTAGTGTTTATTTTAATACGTGAAGCAGTCTACCCGTTTAGGTTTACACGGCTTTCCTCTTTTGTACGGGCAATTAATTCCATAATTTATCTTTGTGGCACGTTCTGTAAACATTACATTTCTGTTTAGATCGACAAAAACTAAAACACTCTTTTATGCTCTCGAGTAAAAATATTCCTGCAAAGATCTTAGTATTAGCAGTGACACAAGTTTAGTTAGTAGGTGTGTATTTTTTTCCGATTATTTTTCTCGTGCAGTCGAGAAGAACTTGCAAAGGG
The DNA here is from genome assembly GCA_963576865.1 of Anania hortulata. NCBI lineage: Eukaryota > Metazoa > Arthropoda > Insecta > Lepidoptera > Crambidae > Anania > Anania hortulata. The sequence goes on from OY756406.1 coordinate 9,595,419, forward strand.
TCTTGCAGATTTACAAAAATGGTCATGGACTTAATTACGTTTAAAAAAAATTAGTATCAGTAGTAATTTAGGTAGATCAACCTTTAAGACAGTAGACGAGTGCAGGGGCACAATGATTAAAGGTGACTCATCATCATCATTATAGATTGCCTTATGATCTTCGACCACTGAGGGACCCACTATGCTGTCCTCCATTTTAGTGAACATGAAAGTAAGTATTCTAAGTATTTGTATTTTGTCTTTCTTGCTCTGAAGTAGGCAGTCAAAGTTCTGAGGTACGGCTATTCTGAAAATCAATTCTGTCTATTTTAAGTTATCTAGCAGGATGCCAAAATGTTAATATATCCGAGTATCAACCCACACCATTAGAGCTGTGGCTAAAGTATCGCACAGTAAAGTTGGCATCGTTATGCGACTCAAAGCTCCAACTACCACGACTTTTAAGGACTGTTTCACAGATCATCTACCGTAGAAATACTTCCAGGAAAATAATCAGTACAATCTGAAATCCATGTTGACTTAGTAAATCTTCTTTTAGGGTGCGTAGATCAACAGATCTGGCAAATGTGTAGCACGTGCGACGCTCGCACGTATTATGTAGTTATGTGCCGTTCGTACACTATCAGACACCCAATTCCCGTAAACTCAAAAATTTTTCGTAATTCGTCTGAAAATGGTAGGAACTAAAATTAGATTTTTTTTTTTTGCTTTATTTTAGTCGTATTGGGATAGTTTTGATAATTTTACGCCAAATTAAAAGTTTACGAGGATACCGTTTGTGATCGTGATGTTACTGGGACCTAATCATGTTACTGCTACCTCTGTGTTTAAGTAAACCAGAAAGTAAAGTGGACTGCGCGCGCAAGAGACGCGTGCGCGGCTCGTGCTTCTCGTAATTCTTACATGAGCTGCTTGCTCTAAGCTCACTGATAGTTTCAGTAAACGCGCACGAGCGGTGCAGTGCACGTTCGTGGCAAATTCACCACATCGTACCACGTAGGTAAATTACGACTTACTATTGTGGGAAACTTCATCTTGTCTATTGGTAATGTCATTATGGACTGCAAGTTTATGAGCAATCGACAGACTATTAATTCTAAAGATACAGACCAGAAGCCGTTCAAGTTCATGTGCCAAGGTAACAGAGGTGTCTGCCAACAATAACAGTTCATTCCGAAACAATAATTTAGGTATATTCTTAGAAAGTAGGATATAGTCATAAAATATAATCTTAGCTCATTACGTTCAAATTCCTTTAATTTTCAAGCAGCAAGTTATTTATTTTAAATAGAATTAACGTAATAATAAGCTCTTATACCGACTTATTGGAGTAGACGACGCAACTGTTTCAAAATGTATAAAAACAAGCGTGTAATTTTTTTTTATAACAAAGCGTGAAAAATACTTTTATGTTCTTATCGTGTTTGTCTACACGGGGTAAAAAAGCATTAGTGTACTGCTTTAAAAGATTTCATATAACCAGCTACTCATCTCACAAGAACTTTTACTGGTCTTCGAAAATGTTTTTTTTTGTTCTTCTGAATTAAAAGACAGGGTGAGGAACATTGATAGTGATGTCCACTACATTGACAAGAATACAAGGTAACTGCCCCTTAACATCCTCGCTACAGAGAAAATTGAAGTGCGCAGGTCACGTGGCTTGGCTCTACGATGGTTGATGGACATAAGAACAGTAAATGGATTAGACCATGAGGCACTAGACCGAGAAACCGACCATGACGTGTCAGATAAGTTTTTCACTTAGTAAGCAAATAAAGATTTGAATTTGAATTTGAAATTTGAAGTAGCGGCGATGGCTGTTGAAGATGGATACAGTTACGACTAGAGAAAACTAGAACTCATTGGGAGGTTTTCACCTGAAGGTGGTCCACTTATATACCTACCAATTGTTACATACTATTACTGTTATGGTTTTTTTTTACTGTTATGCATATACGAGTAACTATGGAAATTAATAAACTTAAGTTTGTTGATGTAATTATATTTTAAGTGAAAAACTCTGAATATGCGATATATTCGACAAATAATTAGGCAGGAGGTCGTTTTATACTGCGCTTGCCAATGCACGATGTCTACTGAAGAAACTTTTTGCCGCAGCGTAATTATATCACGCGTTTAGTAATACCATCCTCCATGATCAGGAATCGATTTTAGATGAGGAAAGTCTAAACTCAAAAATCATTATTATTTTTGCTTACAAGATTGTGACTGTTGTGACAAAGTATCTTGACTCCATACGAGCCTGTCAAGACGTTAGATACATAGAATAAGATGGATTTGATTGCTTTTACTATTTTCTTAAATAAGGAACCAGACCATTTTGGATCATGGCTACACAACCCGTTTTATCTCAATGTACAAGATTCCTTGCGATGTTTAAATCATCAAGCATGTGATTCCGTAGATACTCAAATTCTGAAAAAAATACAGATTAGGTAATTTGTAGCTTAAGAAAATAAGGAGAAATATTTCGTATAACTTTAAAACTTGTTACGGCTGTGACTAGATGAACATACAAAAAGTATTTAAATAAAAGGGAGGGATGTATGAATAGCATTATGATTACTTATATTTTAATTTAATTTAATTGGTTTACTTTTAGTTTAAACATAATCTCGTATTCAATTTTTTTGACAATAGCTATATACAAATTATAAGCAAACACCACAAACAGCATTTAAATGTTCATGTATTTCAAAATCCACAAGTGTACACACACATCAACAGTAACTAAAACAATACCGCTCTCTATATCTGTTTTTATGCGTTTTAGTTATTGTTTTTAAATGTAAATATAATATCGAAGTAAGTCGGCAAAAGTAATCAGCATAAAACAAAAGATTCTAAATATTTATTTCTACAAATTTAGTTTTATTCATCTTTACGATTAAATACTTTTGGAGCTACAACAGGGTGTTTGTACAGCGGAATATTAGATTCCCTTAAGGAATATTAGAATGTTCATCAAGACACCTTAAGGTACAAATGTACAAATTTTCTAAACTACACGAATTATTTCCCCTAATTGCCTATATCCGGCTTAATTTATGTGGCAAATTCTGCGATTCGTAACTATAATTACCCCGCTAGTATTAGGCTGTTCAGTTTACTTATATTTGCTGAGTTTACTAATAGGTTATGGAGTTAACATAGTTTGCGCGCAAGAGCTTATAGTAAATTGAGATGTCTGAAAAGTGAGGCGTCGAAGCGTGCGATTGGCAAGACGCATTATGGAATTCAAGACAAATTGATGCTCATATCTAAGGTGTGAGAACATCAATTTGTTTCCACAAAGGTGACATGTAATTTCGTGGAGAACTGCAGACTCTTATCGAATAATAGAGTACCTACATACGGATAACTTTTTGGATAAGCAATTATCCAGCTATTGTGAACTGTGTTTATGTTTTGGTGATGAGGATAGAACTTGAATAGTTTGTAACGGATATTGACATCGTGATTGATTTATTATAGCAAAGTAGGCTAGAGTAAAATAACCATACATCAATCAATCACCAAGTTTTACACATCCTGCTTGTCCCTGGAGCTTAGCCTGGGACTTTGTGTCTCACAAACTTTTTATTGAGGAGTTTGAAATTAAAATACACTACAACAGACTACAGCAAAAATTACAAGGTTTAGGATGACAATGATTGTCTTATTTCATCATCTTCATCATTCGCCTACCCTGTTCCAAGGTCATCTGGGGTCGGCACAGTATGCCTTTCTCTTCCATGCAATCACTTCCATGCGGTCACTCGTCATCGAGTCATTCACTTCCTTCTTAGTCATATCGCTGCCCACACAATCCATCCATCTCTTCTTAGGTCGTCCTCTCCTCCCATTAATACTCATACCCATCACTCTCCTCGTTACGTGCACCTCCTCTCTTTTCATCGATGTCCATACCAAGATAAACGGTTTCCTTTCATTTTTTCTGCTGTGCCACTTTTATAGTTCCGCTAATAATTTATTCTTTATCTTATCCATTATCGTCAGCACACACATATACCTTAAAGTTTGTTTATTTATGTTAGTTTATTGGAAAATATTCCAAATAATAACCATTTATAATAAATTGAGGAAGAGGAAGACAAAGAATTCCATAAGGCTGACCCCACATTGGGCGTGCGCGTTCCTCGAGCGTGTGAAGGACGCAAAAGCCGCGTGCGCGCCGCGACAACGCGGCGTGAGCGTCGCGTAGTCGCGCACGCTGGGCGCACGCCAAGCTCACGTCACGTTGCTGTTATTATAATCACTAACAAATTTGATATAGAGAAATTAAAATGGTTTTCGATATTAATTTATTTGAGACGGTCGCTCATAAAACGCGACGTGAGCTCAGCGTGCGAGCGGCGTTCACGCTGTACACACGCCGCATGCTGGTAAAACGCGACGCTCATGCCGCGTAGTCGCGGCGCGCACGCGGCCTTCGCGTCGTTCACACGCTCGAGGAACGCGCACGCCCAATGTGGGGTCAGCCTAAGTATGATCTTTCCAAAATGAGCTATTCTTCTGACCAATTTTAAAAAGTAGGTATAACAACTTGAAATCTTGTATATAAACACAATTTTCTCACATTACTTCTACTAAGTCTATTTAAAGTCTAGCAACACGGGATAGATGTGTGTTTGATCATTTTTTAATTTGGATATTTTAAGGGGCTTTTAATTTTCCATAAAATTGGCACACGCAAATAAAACGATCCTACGCAAATACCTCAGGACTGATAAAACTAATTTAAGTCCGACTGAATCGTACAAAGGAGAAGCGATCAAACGGTCTTAGAAGTTGTTCCCTAAATTAAATTCACCTTTTGGCCTGATTTATTAACAAAGCAATTTTTTGAATTGACTAGGCCGATTATCAGTATTTAGAACGGCTTTGCTAAAATATCCTAAAAAGGTGATCGAACGTTTTAGTTTTCATTATTAATGTTATACTCGAAACTAAATCAGGATAATCCCGTCTAATTTTAACAATAAATCTTTTTTGTGTTAAATCCACCTCTTGCCCGAGGCTTCGCTCGCGTTAGGGTAGATTTAAAAATGGAAAAATAGAAAATAAAAACCTGATTTACATGATAGATAAACTATAACCCCAATTTTGTAAATAAATATGGCTAGAGCAAGGAAAACAAGGGATGTTACACGTATAAAGTGCGTAAAGGATGAAACAGGAAGGTGCTTTTGGATGATTATTCTATAAAAAGCGGCGGAAGGACTATTTCGAATGGTTGATGAATGAAGAAAACGATTGGAATAAACAGCTTAAAATTAAATAATATCGGATTAATAAGGATAATTATTGTAGAAGACGTGGTAAGGGCAGAAAATGGAGGTAGCTCCATTTCTGTAGTTGTTTTATGGTGCCTAGATAATTGCTCGTGCTCATCACACATACTTTTGCCCCTTGCGGGATTCGAACCCGCAACCGCTGGCTTTGTAGTCCGGAACGAGAATCTCTAATCCAGACGATCGTCAATTATAGTATTAAAAATAAAAAAAATAAAAAGAGACGACGATGAGAAACTTTTTTAACCGACTTCAAAAAAAGGAGGAGGTTCTCAATTCGGTTGTGTTTTTTTTTTCAATGTTTGTTACCTCAGAACGCGAACCGATTTAAAAATATATTTTCTCAATTGCAAGGGTATGGCTCCAGATTGGTCCCATTTTTTTCAAAATTAGATTCTGATGATGGGATCCATGAGGAATTGAGGAAACTCCTAAAATATTATGGGTATACATATAGGGATTTTAGTATATTTAACAACAAGTCAAGCATTTGCATTCAGAAAGTATCATTTGTTGAGGTGGAACTGATAAAGGAGACCATAGTTGGCCACAATAGTCTTCCACGAGTAGCGATAAGATATTTTCATTAAGACAGTTAAACCTTGCCATAGTCGACAAACCAAATTTTAATAAATTATTCTGGTGAGAATGGTACCATCAAACTGATCTGATGAAGAAGGCGGAAGGTAAGCACCGGAACTCTGTGATAAAACAATGTATCAAAGCCGTGTTTGGACTTATTTGAATCGTCATGAGAAGCAATTTAGCTATAATTACATCACAGATCGCCATTTAGAGTGTAAAAAACTCTAAAAAACAGACAAATAAAGCAAATTTTTATTTAAAAAAATACCGATTTCAAAAACACTAAAAAGCTTAAAATAACTTTTAAACAATCATACCAAACAGTTATTTTTGGAGTAGGTGCCAGTAATGGAGTGTTTGAGTGTGGTTGTTTGCACCAATTCCAAAAATAACTGTGTGGTATGATTGTTTAAAAATATTTTTTAGCTTTTTAGTGTTTTTGAAGACAGTTATTTTTTTTATAAAAATTTGTTTATATGTGTGTAAGTTTGTATATTGTTGTGTTAAAATAGCATGGTATAAGTACAGTTAGTTTTCATTTATGCCTTTTGTATTTCAATGGCATTTACAGTGATTTCGTAATCTATTAAAAACGCTCTCTTAAAATTACGATAAAGGTAAAACCGTTGCAAAGAGACATGATACAAGCTTCATGTGGTTTGGAGCAATAAAAATGGTTACCCGTAAATTATTTTTATTGGCCCTTCCTTTGATATTAGGAATATGTCAGGGGCAACAATAATAAAAAGAAGCGTAGGTCTCCCGCGTTTTCATAATATGTTTTATGGGCTACTCAACTACGCTTAGGTAATAAATAGGTTGTTGTCATATGTTAGATAAAAATAATATAAGGGAAAGCTTATAGTAGGACATTCCAACCTATTCCAGGGGGTATACATATATATTAAAAAAGTTTAATTAATACAGTTGAGCGTTTTTAAGGGTCTGTGGATATAGTTATTTCCTTAAAAAAGGTAAGGAATGGCTTGCTAATAGAACTGTAGCAAATCAAAATATATGTGGGCAAAACTGCAGACAGTTGCAAAAATTTTATTCTAAGTTTATTCTCTTTAAACTAAGAAGCTAAAAGTGAAAATTTTACGCGTAAAAAGTAGTGATAAAGTTTGCGTGTGTTCAAGAGCTGGTCATTCGGTGTGTAGGAGTGAAATAGGGGAACGTGTAGTTGACGAGAGTTAAAAAACCATTTTATGAAAATAAATACAAGTATAGACTTCTCCCTTGTACGACTTTGATTATCGAAGAACCACGTATTCTATTTATCTGTTTTCATTGACATTATGTGTCTTACACTTGGCCAAGCCTACCTTCATAATGAATTAATTATATATCCTTTTTAGTTGGTCGGTTTTTTTGGTGTGATAGATGTTGTTCTAATATCATGAGGAATCTGTTTATAACAAAACTGCTATTGGCTGGATTAAATATATTATAGCCTATTTTTAAAAAGAAACATTAAAATTAGACATCATAGTAAATCACAAGACGGAATAGTAAATCAAGGATAACCTTCTAACCACATATTCTATACACTATAGTAAACAACTTTTGTTCTAGGAGTTTTACTTTGCATTAAAATTGATTAACTTTCTATACAAAATAGTTACCAAACAGCCGATTGTATTTGTATAGAAAGAATTAAAAAAATTGGCATATTTTTAAAAGTCATAGAACAATACTGATAGAATATGTGGTTAGAAGATTATCCTTGATTTACAGGATACTCTGTATACTTAAGGATACGCAACGAATAAAGATCTTTCTCCTTTTCAGGGTTCCGTAGTCAACACAATCCTTATAGTTTTGCCTTGTCCGTCCGACTGTCTGTCTGTCCGCGGCATAGCTTAGACTTTTGGTACTAGAAAGCTTTAATTTCGCATCGGTATAGAAATGATTAACGCTGACAAATTGGTAGAATAAAATCCATAATAAAACATTTTACTTAGCTCTTCTATACGTAAAGTAGGAATGTTTTTTTGGCTATCCCATAAAGTCCTTGGATAGGTCGTTTAAAAATATTGTAGGATTCTAAACACTATTTTAAATGGTTGCTATAAGAAATAGGTAAAAAATCTCGACAATGGTATAAATAACAAAGTTAAAAGGAACAATATAGGTAGGCTAGGTAGGCTTTACAAGTTTTCGAGTTAACTTATAAATTTTTTGAAGAAAAAAATATTTGGATGATATTATTAATTATGTGACACAGGTAGTAAATACCGCATATTGTGTAGTGTTGCCGTTCGATAGGTCAATATCGATTGTCTATCGATAGCCTATCGATAGTTGAAGGAAAAACGATACTATCGATAGTCTATCGATTTTATCGATAGTATCGATATCTCTTTTACTGCAATACTATCGATAGTATCGAAAGTTTCGATCGCTGCCAACCAATGAACTATCGATAGTATCGATACTGTCGATAGTCTTCTAGATATTGAAGTATCGATAGTTCATAAGGTGGCAGCGATTGAAACTATCGTTACTATTGATAGTATTGCTGTTTACCGATAGTATTGCAGTAAAAGAGATATCGATACAATCGATTGTGCTATCGATCGTTGCACTTTTTTCGTTCGTTCAACTATCGATTGCAAAACTATCGATTTTTCGGCAACACTAATAATATGAGGGGCAGCTACGAACCCTACATTGCGCGTGACCCAACACGCACTTGGCTGGTTTTTAAAGTTGGTTGGTAAATGAAGGCAGATTGACGTTTGATTCAACCCCCATCCATACCTCAGGAAGTGAATAACACTTGCACGAACATTATAATACCAGTACAGATTAGACAATAGGTAGCGGTAGGTAGGTTTACATTGTAAAAGTTGCTGTGTCAATAACAGATGACAATCTTAAGATTTCCAACTAAATCGTCCACCATATACGAGTGCGAGAACTCTACACACCAAAGCCACCGACCCGCCACCCATCCCGCCGACACATCCCACGCGAGACATCACGCCGACACATCCCGGCGGCCTTCTAGGACAAGGGATCATGTCGGAAACAAGTACCCGAGCATGCCCGAGCAGACAAGTGCCTACACGCTCAGTTGCCCAGGGACACTCAAGCTGTATCGTAAGCAAATAAATTACTGTGGATTCCTGCTTGGAATAAAATGTACTGAGGCCCAATTCCCGTAATTTGACAATAGCAGCAACCGGTGTCGATCCGCTCCCAGTAACATTACAAACCCAAACAGTGTCCTGGTTACAAACCCAAAATTTGACGTAGAATTATCAAAACTATCCGAATGGGACTTAAAATCGAGCACAAAAGTTTTGGTTTCTTCCATTTTCAGTCGCAATACGAACTATATTTGCATGTTTGGGGTTTACGAGAATACCATTTGTGATCGTAATGTTACTGGGAGCGCATCGACACCGGACTGCAGCTATTGTTAAATTACGGGAATATTAGGCCTCTGGTATCTGTACAAGTCAAAATCTGCCGTCAAATCTCTTAATCTTTCCGTCTTAACATAATATTTTGCTGTACACCATAATTGAAAGCAGAGTCACGCGTTGTATTCGTAAATTATATAATAGTTTGTCGATAAATAAAGTTCTTCCGAACAAAGTGAAGCTGCAAACTTGTAAAGCACTTTTTGGATCAAGGGTGGATATGATGTTTAACATTGCAAATCTTTTTATCTTATTCATCATACATATTTTATTGAAGAATGAAATATGGCACAATTACAAAAGAGTATAAAATTATAAATAGTATTATATTTAAAAATGTTAATGTATAGAAAACACTTCGTTAACCTATCACAAAACATCAAATTTTCTCAATTGATATTGATCTCCACTTGTCGGACTTAAATAGTTGAAAATCAGTTCAATGACCTTTAGCTTTTTGGGTAGGGTAGCCTGCGTTTGACTGTACCAAATATCCCGGTTCAACATAAGCCGTGCCACGTAGTACCGTTGAATTATTTTCAGTGGACTTCACAAAAAGAGAATACTAGCGAACTATGTAATCAAATCTTGAAAGCCGTTCTTGACCTTTTTGATAAAACCTTTTGTGTGACATTTATATGACTGCCAAGATGTAGAAATAGTGGCATTCTTCAATTGCTACTAGTAAAGTCTTTAAATTTGGTCTCAATTGATTTGTTTTGACGCGTCCTATACTTACATCCAAAAGCGTTAGTATAATGTAAAAGTTATTGAAAACCGTATTTTGTACCTACTACATAGATTGAGTCGTTGCTATGTTTATTTGTATTTGTTTAACGCACGCACGAAGTATTTTGCCGTTCATAACGCAAGGAGCTAGCTGATTTCCCCTGTTTGTTTTCGTCACAATTTCTTTATTTGCACGCCACGAAGATAGGTATTAGGGTTCTTGTTTCGGCAACGATCCTGTCTTTTCTCTTAAGTATATTGCTTGAAATTTTGATATATTATTTTAACTTTTAACTCCCCATGAAACGAAGGCCCAAACTGTTCACGTAAAACTTGGCGCCACTGAAAACGCTGTCCAAATGACAGAGTATTGCACATAACTATTTAGTTGCCATCGATACGAGAAGAAGAAAAATAAATAAAATCTGGAAATTACGTTGGTACTTCACCATCATCATCGGTTCAGCCATAAGACGTCCATGAACATAGTAGGCCACTCCCAGTAACTTGCTGATTAGCCGGTTGGAAGTGGCCTGCATCCTGGATTAGCAAACTGAAATGGCAGTGGAAATGGACGCATAGGACGTAAAACTGATTGCCGATATTGCAGAAAGGGTTTAGAATGGAGGCCACGTACCGGCAAGCACAGAGTAGAAAGTCCCACCCACAAGATGGACAGATGACTTGGTAAAGGTTGGAAGAAGAAGCAAAACAGCTCTGATTTACCATACCTTCGAAGATACACTACGAACGCTATATATATACAATATTTTCCACGATAGTACAATTTGTAGATATAAACCGGCCCACATCCAATAAAAATTAATTTTCGAACATAGCTCCATAAATTTTGATTTTGTAAATATTCTCTGAATACAAAATATAATAATTAAACCAAGAACAGTAAGTGTAAAAAGACTAATAAGCTTTTCATTTAAACTTTTTAACTGTAAAAATATCACTGAAACTTTTGAAGGATAACTTGTCAATACGAATGAGTTGAAACTTATGGGCCTTGCTTTTTTGTCTTAGTCTAATCAATTTTTGCGTGAGCTAAAAGAGCACATTTTTTATGAGCAAAAATAATTTAAAAACAACTTACTAAGTGCAGTACCTCAGTATACTGAGATACTGCACTTATTATGTGGCTAACTATAGTTAGACCCCACTCCCTCCCCCAATATTAGGATGGAACAAGACAAAGTTCTAGAAAAAGGAAACGAGTAGAAGATACAACACTGATATCATACCGAATTAAATAATTTGATGAATGTGTGTTACATACTATACCTTATCACACTTACGGCAGCCCAATTCAACTTATCGCTACCAAAACACGCTTTTCCTTGACATAATTAACGATAACATGGTGTGTATCCCAGGAGACTTTCCTACATCCCTCAATTTATTAGCATCCATCAACTAAGATGCGAATTCACTTCAGTGTATTGTTTTGGGTTTCGTATAGTTATTTTTTCAAGCAATATTAACTAAGACTTTTTTTTACTAATATGCGCCCGACGATACGCCAAATGTCAAAAGGAATTAACATCCTTGTATTTCGGAAACCAGACATAGACTTAATTTGTCTTTCTCCCGGCGCGGGGACTTATAACGGAGACAATTAAAAAAAAATTGTTTACAGAATGGGTTTGAGCCAGAAATTGAACCTGCGACTCTTTGATCAGAATACGGATAAAATCGATAAATATTTATATTTTATTAACTAAACTAATATGTTAACTAATACCAGAGAATGATAGTTTGTATAATCACATTACGGCATTCGGCAGTAAAATCCTTGTTCTAACATTTTATCGCAGAGGTAAATAATAACTACAACAAAATAAATCCCTATGGCGACCTCTATCTGAAACTAAATAAAAGAAATTATTTAATTCTTGGACCAAAATGATGCAAGAACCTTTAAATTACATCTCACAAGTTATAGTAATATCGTTCCAAAATTTTGACCTAGAGGTCGTTATTTACTTGCTCTGAAATATTATTATGCTTGCTAGCGCCATCTATAAGCATTAACTAAAACTGCGTCTACGAAGCTACGGACGCTACGAAATGTTGAGAGTCAAGCAAGAAAAGGAAACCATTTGTTTCCTTATTTATGTAAAAGATTGCTCTTAATGCAGATTCACAAAAACATATCAACTTGTTTCACCTCAGAGTAAATAAATACATTTTACTGTGAAATATATTAGAACAAGTTTATAACGCGACAAACAATAATGTTTTTGATTCATAGATAATCATCATCATCATCATTTCAGCCACAGGACGTCCACTGCTGAACATAGGCCTCCCCTAGTGATTTCCAGATTGGTCGGTTGGTTCATAGATACTTATTTAAATATTTGCGATCGAGTTAGAGTTTGATTTTCCAATGCAACACACGGAAGTATGCAAAGCTGTTGACAGTGGATGGAAAAGACTAGCCGGGAATAGGGCTTCGTGGCGTGGTGGCATACTTAATAAATATATACAGGGTTATTTTTAATACATCAACAAGCCCCCGAAGGGCTGATTCTGGTGCTCATATACAACATTTTTTTGTATGGGACCAACATCAAAATCGCAATAAACAAATTCACTTCCCCATACTAAGCCGCCGACCAGCTGTTTGTATGAAACAGTGTTTTTTTTTTGCTATTTCGATGTTGGTCCCATACAAAAAGTTTTTGTATTTGAGCACCAGATTCAGCCCCTAGGGGGTTGTTGATGTTTTACAAATAACTCTGTATATTATCTATATATAAAAAAAAGTCGGGTTAGTTACACCATTAATTTTATAAGTCGAGAACGGCTGGACCGATTTTTATGATGTTTGATTTGTTAGATTTGTTTCTATCTCGAATAGCAGAATAAGTATTAAAACATCGGAAAAATTCACAAAAAAATGATTAGGCGGTAAGAAATTTGCCGGGACAGCTAGTTATGTATATAATCCGCTTTTCTTAGTATTTCTAACTGGACTCTAAGGTAACTAACTCTCTCTCTCTCTTACTCTCTAACCTAACTGGCTGTAAGGCGATAGTTTTCATTTATTTCCATGTACGTATTAGAGTTTATACGTCGCTTGTCTGTTGATATATTCACTTATCACTTCTTATAACTGTTTTTGATAAAAACGTATTTTTTAAAATAAAAGTTTATTATATTAAGATACGAGTAATTCGCGAGTCGCTAGAAATTATATATGTTATAGGCAATGTGTATAATCCGGCATTGTATAGAATGCCTAGGCATTGTATACATTGCCTAAAACGTTCAGGCAATGTGTAAAATAAGATTAATTTCATACATTGCCTAGGTATTGTATAAAATGCCCGAAGCGTATCAGGAAATGTGTAAAACGAACGACCACGGGAAGGAGACGTATTTTTTTAGTTTACGCATTGGTTCTAAACTGAATTATTGAGTGTGATCATTCATTGTGTGTGATTATTCAGTGGAAAATGGCTACAGAACAGCGGTACTTACTAATGAAAGAAAGGTTTTACTTAGAACTGCGTACTAAAAGAGAATCGGCTTCTACAAAGAATCGAGTGTTCATTGATGATTTACGTTACACACAATTGTTGGAGGAAATAAGAACAGCGAAAACGTTAGACAAGAAAACTCCGCGTGATTATTGGTTGCTGAAGCATTACGACGTGATCACTGTTGGACAAACCCGTAAGTTGATCTTCCCTGTAAATGCTCTAAACGCTGTTATACTACGTCTCTGATGATGATTTATTTCAAGTGATTCACGATGCACACAAGGATATTGGTCATGGAGGACGAGACCGGATGTTAAAAGAACTTAGCCAGCGGTACAAGAATATAACCCGACATGATATTGAGCTATATTTGCAGCTTTGTGAACCGTGCCAGCAAAAACAAAAAGGTATAAAAAAGGGAATTGTCGTCAAGCCCATACTGTCATCTGAGTTCAATTCCCGGTGTCAAGTAGATTTAATTGACCATATTGATTGATCATAGAGAAGAAAAATCGATTACATACATTACCTATGCGTCAACCGGCATTCTATACAATGCCTAGGTATTCTATACATTTCCTAGGTAAAGTGTAAAATAGTTTGAACATTTAATATCATTTCATACATTGCCTGGACGACCCCGGCATTCTATACATTTCCTAGGTATTGTATGGAATGCCTGCATTATACACATTGCCTATAATATATATATATTTTGAGCAGGACTCACAAGGTTTGATTTTTCAATAAATAAAACGATTACTCAGATTCAAATAGCTACGAAATAATGATCAGGTTGTATCAGTCAGTTTGTTATTGCAGAAAATACCTAAAAAACAAACTTGATCATTACCAAATATTCCCCAAACTTTAACAAGTGCTTAGACAGCGAGACAACGACATAGTTAGGCAACTATAAAATAGATAAATAAAGTTTAAAAGGTATACACAGCAACGGCTATATTTGTATATAAATATAGCTTTAGAGAAATTGAAACAACAATTCTGTAAGTTATTTTTTTTTATCACAGAACACAATAAAGCTTTTGATAACTTTCAAACTCAGTTCAGTGCCTTAAAGCTCATCAAAGATATTAGGATGAATCAATACTTTCATTTGTCACTTTAAGTACAGAATACTTTTTAGTAAAGTTTATGTGAACCTTTAAATATTTATTTAATCAAATAGAACAGTTGATTACATTTTAATAACATTTTATAAACTAACATAAAACTAAAATCTACTTAATTAGAAATAAAAGCGTGTCCATTAGGTAAGGAGGCAAGAATGTTTGCAGCATTTCCTCGCTGAATGGCTATACTAAGCCTTTGAGCGAGTAAAGAGCCAGCATTTTTAATTTCCAAAATTAAAATTAATTTTGGTTTATTGTCAATGATATATATTAGCCCTGACTATCTCTCCTCGCTTACGCCTCTTTTTATTACTCTTCATCTTCTATCTTTCTTTAATTAAGTGTTGTTCAGATCCATTTTACCTCCTGATGCGACCCGGCCCCTACTTTTTCTTGCTCTAATAATTTTTTAAAAGTAAATCGTGTAGTATTAGTAGCTAGTCACATTTTGTATTAGTTTTCTTTGGCTCTGACTAGACGATTTTTTCTTTGATTTTAACTTGGTGAATAGATATTAAGTATCACACTTTAATTAGTTTCATTTTTAATATTTACAATCAAGTTTCATTTAATATTTACTGTTGTATTTTTTTAAATCAGGGTGTCGACACATAATCTCGCCTACAATATAATACCCTTAAATGTTGTTTGTAAAGCTTACTCTCACCAACAAAGTTTTAGTAAAAGTTTAATTTTACATAGGAGGGAACCGCCATAGCTGGCGCTTTATTCCCAAGGCACATGTTCTGTGATATATTTCATTCCCCTAAAGACCCGTTCAGTTGATAGATATTTACTTGAGACAATTCGGTATGCGCGTCACGGGTACGGATCGGTTCATACGTGACAATTGGACGTGTTCTGTGACACACTTGTTTACTTAGAAACCTTTCCCACTAGTCAAATATTTCTGAATGAATGTATCTATTAAAACAGTGGTAAAATTGAAGCTAAATCGAAGTATAATTAACGAACATTTATTGCACTAATATAAAAAAGTATACAAGAGGTGGACTGAAATATTAATTGTCATCGCTGAGAAAATTTTACAATCTTCTCCAATACAAATTGTTTTAACTGATTTACTGAACTTATTGAATAAACCAGTAGTATCCATCGAAGACCATCAGAACACCATCCAGATTCTAATGTAAATAAATACATGTAACGATCACTTAGCGACCGCTTTCGGTAATATTATCCATCAATAGGATAGGATGCCATTGCGTTTAAATACCTAAAGATCTTTCAAATTATATTGACAACACACACAGTTTTCTGTAAAATTTAAAAGATTAAAAGAATACTCAATAACTTTGAATAGAGCCTTCATGAATGTAATAATATGTATATGTATGTATAGTAATAATATCGATTGCAAGCTGAAGTGGCGCCAGCCTCGTCCCTCACAGGACCGTTGTCGTAGAACCGTTAACCAACAGGGTAGATTGTAGCGTAGAGTGGACAAGTTTAAAAAAAAACTAGGCCCTTCGAATCGGATAGTGAAAATGGGACCTTGCGTATAAAGTTTTTAAGAAGCTATAGATGTGTGCGTGCTCGCGGATTTCTAACGAACGTTCCTATTATGTCACAAGTTGGTGCTATGTCTCAATTTGGGATAAGAAGTGACGTCGCCTGGGAATCTCAAAGTTGACATTGAGAAACACAAATGCTTGCTAAAATTTACTGGAATAAATGTCAGGGAATCTTTTGTGAAGTCAGATTGATGTGAATGAATTAAGCGACGTAGGTGCTTTTCTACTAACCGATTCATTTCGGATTTGCTATTACCTATAATAACCTATCATCAAAATTAAGCGTGTCTTTACTTTAACTTGTTACACATTGTAATATATCTATATTTTTAACTTTTCCAATATACGACAATAAGCTTAGCTTGACTTAAATTCATAATAATCTTTTGTATTTTATTTACTAAGCCTTAAAAAATATTTTTTTATAGAAAATATATTTCAAACAAACTTTTCCTGTCATAATCCTATTAAGTAAAGAGTGAAAAACAATGTTATCGTGCTGAAGGATATTAAACGCGATAACATTTTTTTGCGCTTACCTAAATATTTACATGGCTTTTATTTTCGCAAATAAATTTAACAAGCTTATTTGGAAGACAAACGAATACTAGCCTTAGATAAAAATCAACTTAAAACTAAACAAGTAACGTTGCGTTCCTAGACTGCTAATTAGAATTTAGAAGAGACATTATGTCAAAAATGCTAGTTAGAGAAGAAAACTTTTTAAGAATTTTATGAAGGTATAGATAGACACACATGAATTTTTTATTTTACACCACACAAAACAAACTGTACAACGAAAAAAATACACTTTAAATAGAATAATGTATGTGGTTTTATCGCTTGAAGTGATCTCTTTCAGACAACCTTCAGGTAGAGGACAGTTTAAAAAGTTGAGAGGGCGGTAAAGAGTCTAAAAAATATTTGAAGGAAAAATATGATTACTACACTACATATAACATAATTCACTTCTTAAATTTTTTAATAACATGGCGTTTACCGTTTAGTCCTTACTAACAAAAGTTTTAAAAGACATCAGAACAACATAATCGCGTATCTCTAGGGATCTGTGTGTAGGAAAAAAGTCTATGACCATGACATGTTCTTTTTGATAAAACGTTACTTTTATACCACACATTGATTACCTGGCTAATAAGGCATGTAGGTAGGGTGTTGGGCTTTGTAATTAGGACTGTCAAAGATTTTCGCAAAGCTGACACAAAAACCTTGATCTACAATAGTTTGGTGCGTAGTACTTTAGAGTATTGTAGTGTGGTGTGGAGATTGCACTATGCTACACACACCCTGCGCCTGAAGCGTTTGCAAAAACGTTTCTTGTGACATCTCTCTTCTTCTGCGGGAAAGGCCAAGTTACTTAAATCCTACAATTCCAGGCTACAGTACTTTAAGATGAATCCCCTGTCTATGATTAGAGAACTTAGAAACATGCTTTTTGTGTACAAACTATTGAGAGGTAAGATGAATTGCCCCAGGCTGCTTGGATGTTTATGTTTTCGTACGCCATCTAGGATTCTTCGTAAGAGTATTGCACCTCTAAGTCCGCCTCTGCGAAGAACAGTTTTAGGTTCAAACTCCCCCGTGCCCCGGCTAAGTAAAACTCCTAACTCATGTAGTGATTTGGTTGACATACAGTTTGACTCATATGGAAAGTTCTATAAGTCTGCTTTGTCACGATTGAATCTGCCCACTTAGACCAGTTAATAGTATTACTATATTTTAAAAAGTACGTAAGTAAGCTTAGTATGCATGTGGAGCTAACCTATAAGTATCTGTTGCATTTAGTTATTATGTTATCAAATGTATATGCGTATGTATTAGTGTGAACAGATGTTGTTTGGTAAATAAATAAATAAAATAAAAAATATGCCTAAATTATCCAAATTCATTTAACTTTAGATTTTTGATGAAGGTTTTTAGTTTTAGGTTAAGTAAGTTTATTTTAAAAAATGTTTTAATAATTGTAAATAAAATAATCTATGATTATGAAAAAAAAAAAGATTTTTAATTGCGTGACAAACATCCTAACATACAAGTCAGACCCAACTATAACTGTAGGACTTAAAAAGTAAACTGAAAAAAAAGATTTTATTTAATCAAATGATGTTTAAACGGAAAAAAGACAATTTGTTTAATCCAATGGTGCTCCACCATTGTCCACCTCATGACTGATCCTCGACCTCCTATTTCTCCTTCTATTGTTCAGATCTACACGCTTAGTGTGATGAAGGTGCGTGCGCATGTTACGGGAAAATGCTTGGAAGTATATCCTTTGTTTAGAAAATAGACCACCAACACTGGTGAACACCACCAGGTCTGGCCTAAGCCGATTTAGAACAGTTCATTTACTAAATTCACCTGAAGCAGGCATCAAACCAGGGACCCTTTGCGTTCAAGGTGAATCACCGCACTACTACGCCAAATTGGGTCGATATGAGCTAATATAATAAAAAATTACAAGTTTTCGGTACAAGGTCTGACTGCAAACATATTAAGAGCTTTTGCGTTTAACTAAAATTATCCTTTCCCAGTCAACTTCTGCGAAAAGTAATCTAAGTTTTAATCTGATCCCCATCTAGGAGCGACCCAGAAATTTCAAGACGACTATTAGATACCTAGTTTAAGATGATGTCAAGACCAGCAAAGTATTTTAGGGAAATATGAAGCTTGTAAAACTTTGATTTTACTCCGAGGAATATCTTACTAATATCTATAAAAATTTTAAATCATCTTTTCTCCTTAATCATGCATTGACTATGTTGCAGTTAAAACCAGTTTTTAGACAGAACGCGTTTTCCCTAGTTAGAACTAGTTTTTGCTTAATGCCTTTGTTAAAACTAGAATTAACTAATGCTCAAAATTTAATATCAGGTAAAACTAGTCATTACTAGATAAAACGCGTTTTTCCGAAGCAAGTCAGTTAAAACTGTTCCGACCGAGGTTTTTGCATAGAGATGTTCCGAATACAAATTTACCATTGAGAACTGTTGCTAAGGAAGCAGCCATAGGAACAGGCCAAGGATTTATGCGCTGCGTACCTATGCAAAAAAGGATGTATGTTAAAAAGGTGTATCTGCAAGAAAAATGGTTACCTTTGGAACTCTTAAGGGCACAATAGTATGTCTTGCAATAATAAGTAGATTCTCATCTTTTTTTATTTTAAGGTTGTTCCATAATTTTTTATTCTGTGTTTATAGGAATATTGTTAAGGAACATCTTATAGTGACCACATTAATATTAAAAATCTTATATTTAAATAAAATAGATTGACTTGGCCATCGCATGGAAACACAATGCCATCAAAAACAAAACTTGTAAAAAAAAAACAAGGTTCGCAACTTTTGCAATCGCACTAAACAATCTTATTTACTAAAATATGTATTGCTTGTGAGTTTCCTGCGATGGCTAATTCTATCTATTTTATTTAAACATGAAAGATTTTTAATATTAATGATAAATGATAATATTAATGTGGTTACTATAAGATGTTGTTGTTGTTGATTAGCTAATTACGTAATAACTTAAGACAGAAGGTCCCTTAAGTAGCGACTGAATAAATCAACCGACTTGGTATTACATGGATCTCACAACTTTTTACGGTAGAAGAACTGAGTTGCGAGACTTGTTTTTACTAGGACATGACTGTGTTCTAGGTCTTTTTATTAAATATTTTTATAAGTTTATTACATTGTTTTTAATCCCAAATAAGTTTCCCTAGTGCTCGTTTTAACTAAAGCTCAGAGTAACAACTAGTTTTATCTGAAAATTTTATATATCAGTGGTAAATTCTAGTTTGAACTAGGTATTACTAGTTTTAACAAAGGCATTTAGTAAAAACTAGTTTTAACTAGGGAAAACGAGTTCTAACGAAAAACGGGTTTGAACTGTAACAACTATAACGATAACGAACGATAATTGCCCCGCCAATAGTAAAAACACCATTACCCATATTAAACAACTGCGAAAGAAAAGTGAGTAAACAATGAAATAAAATCCATTGCTAATAATTACTGACAAGATTTGTTACAGTCAAAAATGCGATTCTCAATCTCTCTCTTGCTTCAGATTGCTCAATGCGCCTTTCATAAGATTGCTCGTGAGTCTCTCATTTACAATACACAGTCAGTTAAAAAACTTGAAACTACCCAGCACATTGTCCGCAGTTATTTCAACTTTATTATAACAGTAATCACTGAAAACTGCGGTAACTAGATTTTAAATAGTAAAGAAAGTTATAGAAACTAAGCGTATCTTTGTAAGAGCAATTAATCAAAAGTGAAAACTCCAGCTGTTAGCGCGAAACGACTCCCAGATAACTGAAACAGATCTGAATTTGTTAAAATAGTGTCAGGATTTAAAACAGTGTTCAAGTACGTTTTTAGGTTAGCTTTTTTTATCATAATCATACAAAAATATCACAATATCGTAAACACGTAAAAAAACCTTACGCAAAAGATTTCTAAAAAGTTGACGATTATTTACACGACAAGAGTTCAAGGACTTTGTAACCAACCTAGCTCGCACTAACCACATGTCTTGTAACTGTATTTCATGTAAAAAGGCTGACAAAGGTGACTGAGTTTATACCCGATATGTAGTCCCGAGTGCAAAGTTATATTTTTGGGATGTGTATAAGTGCTGGTATGAGCCTGTTAATCAGCCCACGCCAGTCCACTGCTAGATATAGGCTTCCCAATCCCAAAGGCCACTGAGCCCAATTTTTGGCTATCTGCTATACATAAACCTCCACCAGTGACTTTCAGATTGGTCGGTTGGAAGCGGCCAGCGTCCAACGGCTTCCTACGAACTTCACAGGGTTATCTGTCCACCTTGTCCCAGGGCGTTTCTACGTGCTATATGCCCTGCCCATTATCATTTCAGCTTGCTTATACCTTGGGCTATGGCAGCGACTTTTGTTTGTTTACAGATCTATTCATTTCTGATTCTATCTTGCAAAGAAATACCAAGCATAGCTGTTCCATAGCACGCTGTGCAACTGTCTGTGCTTTGTGGGTGGTTTTTTTATTTCTATTTGACTTCATTCTGAAATCTACTCAGACAAAGACGCGGGGAAAAGGTGGTTAGTAAATAAAGACTCATTTCATAAAGATTTTTATAATAATATTGGTTTGATTGAATTTTTGATTACAAGTACTCCGGCGTAATGAACATTTTTATTAATAAAAAACTGCTATAGCATTTTGCTTGTATGATGAATACAAGATTTCGATTTATTAACTGAAAATTAATCACGGCTGGTATAAAGGAGATTATTTTAGAATAAGGATAATATCAAGGACAAGGCTTTGTGTTCATTAGATTTATATTTATAAATATGGTTAAGATCAATATTAGAAAGAAACATAGATATTTAAGCTCATTTGGTATGAGCTTGTACTGTCTGTGATACTATCAATTGTAGATTCAGATTCCATCATAATACGAGTTACACACTTATTTTTTTACCTGTTTTTTTGGTACCTAACAAGTAATTAAATATATTTTATTATGAGCTTAACAGTTTTATTCGAAAAACTTACTGTAACAGTTTTTATTTATACTACCATAAGTACTTATGGGATAATTTGAATAAATTTTAAGTTGTGCATTGAGTAAAATGATTTTGTCCATAGATTTTCAATCCGTTTATATTGCATTATATCAATATCTTTTATTTAACACATTTTTGTCACAACCTATAAATTTTTTATTGTTTTAATTCTATTAAAACACAAATTAAGATAAAATACACTGACAATTCTGTAAAAACCCGGAGGTGTGTTTAACTAAAAGAAACAAGTCAAACAAAATTCTTCATAAACATTTTTGTCGCACTGTTGGCATAACAGAGCTGCTGGTAACATCACGTTTTATTTATTTTAGTCAGCGAAATATTTATTTTTTACCTGTTTTTACTCCTGTTAAAAGAGAATTTAAATACCAAAAGCTAAAATCTCGCTTCGCCTCTGGTATTTTGAATTTGACCCCTTGTGTCTAAAAATAACCTGTACATACAGGAACTTATAGGTAATTCAATATTGTAACTTAATACTTACTAAGTAGTTTTTTTCATCATCATCATCATCATCATTTCAGCCATAGGACGTCCACTGCTGAACATAGGCCCCATTGACTTCCAGATTGGCCGGTTAGAAGCGGCCTGCATCCAGCGTCTTCCTGCGACCTTTACCAGGTCGTCTGACCACCTTGTGAGTGGACGTCCTACGCTGCGCTTGCCGGTACGCGGCCTCCATTCCTCCATCCAACCTTTCTACCCCATCGGCCATCAGTTCTACGTGCTATGTGCCCCGCCCACTACCACTTCAGCTTGCTAATCCGTTGGGCTATGTCAGCGACTTTTGTTCGTTTACGGATCTCTTCATTTCTGATTCGATCTCTTAGTTTTTTTTACAATAAAATAATTAATAAAAATGAATGCGTGTCTCTAGATCTAAAACTATAAAGTACGTTTCATGTGGAAGACGTAGATCATGAGAAATAACGCGGCTTGGGAAACTACTTAGGTAAACATTAGATGATAAAAGGCTTAGTAATTGTTAAGAATTGTGTTTATTATTCATATTGTTTATTGTTTTGCTGACAAACGAAGAACACAGATAAGCTCTAAGATAGTAATCATTAAACTGTTCAAAACTTGTGTGCACCAAGGCATGCCATCTTTTTGTACATATTATTATGCTAACATCAATTTTACCCACAGAATGTATGATATAAATAAGCAAATCGTTTCCCAAATTAATGATTCATTTTAACGAATCTTTTGTTTGAATATTTTTGAAAACATAATCGTATTTTTAAATTATCACTCCCTTAGAAACATTTAAATTTACTGCAAAAACCTAATGAATCCTAATTGATTGTTTATTATTTACACTTTGGTACTTTAAGTAAACTTAACAAATACTCCTTATATTTCCATTTATCATAAAGATTAATGCCAGAGCCTCAAAGTTTTCTGTTTTCCATTACAATGAGTTCTTCCGTAGAGAATCCTAAACAAATATTGGACAAGAGCTTTGATGATGCCTACAAATTGCTTGCATGGGTATGGGATGGATGATTTTAATATGTTTTTTTCTGCAAGATTTCTTTTCCGTTTTGATTGTGAATTTTAATTCCACTTTTTTATTTTTCTAATTCAGGCGGCATTCGAGGTTGCTTTTGATAAGTCTAACCAATTTTTTTTATAATAATGTTGACACATGGAGGGTTTGTGCATATATTTGTTTTTTATGTAGCTTCGAAGGTATCCGAAATTGATGGTTTTTGATAAAATGTTTTTAAGTTTTGTTGATATACAATTCTTACAGAGGTTACGTAGCAATCTTTCCACAAAAAATTAACTTGAGTTGCAAAAATGGCCAGCATGGTCAATCATGGTATACGGATTACTAATAGTGATGGTTAGTAATTTACATTTGCAAGAAAATAATATAAAACTAGTGTATTAAGACAAAGACAGTCGGCGGCAAGTAGATATTATTTTTAAACAATGGTCTCAGATCGCATATTACGCGGAGTACAGCTCTCTGTAAAAAGTGTAATTTTGAGTAATTTTTCAAACCAATATCGCTGTGATAATGAGCCAGCCAGTCTCATTTTCTGTGTACCATTTAAATAAATAGAAAACTGTGTGTTTATCAATTGGTGCAAAAATATAGGATGTCAATATTTTTTTCAGAATCATACAGCTTGCCTATGGGCTAAGCCAAATGCTTTTAAGGGTTCTGTAGTAAAGACGAAACTTGTATAGTATATCAAGTCGTCCGTCTGTCTGTCGGTCTGTTCGTGGCTTAGATCAGAGAATCTCAGTACTAGAAAGTTTTTTTTTTACTTTTCCTACACATACAATGGTAATAAGTTAATAAATCATTTTTTTTGTCATAGTTAAATTTTGCACTCAGACTTCAGATATTCTTTTGTTTCTTAGTTAACACAACACTAGCTACATAATATGACCTTCTTTGCCACAGTTTGATACTACAGATATTATTTAACCTCCCTTTTCTAATGTAATTATGAGTCTAAAGTTATCAGAGGGTTTATACCGAACACTGTGCGTTCCACAAATTACCTACGCGGTTTTAATCCAATTATTCTAATCATGTGTGGCTCTAATGAACTTCCCCCAAATAGTATTTCAAGGGTGTTGGAAATTAAATACTAAGGGTGTGCTTTCACTGTTGCGCAGAAGAAAATAGGGAAGAAAGGTGAAATTGTGAAAAGAAGTGGATGTTTTTGAAAGGTGGAACGGAGACAAGATTGCTTTTGAAAAGGTATTATGTAAGTTGTAAGGCAATATTTACTTTTAAACTTTCGCGTTGCCTGATTACACACTAAAATGGGAATTAACGCGATCATCAATAGGTACATTTTTGACTTTTTATTTTTCGGACGTTTCGACCTACCAATTAGTACCTATTGATGATCGCGTTAATTCCCGTTCTAGTGTGGATTAGTTTTATAGCAAGTTGATCGATGGGTTGTCTAACTGCCTTTCATGTAGCCAACCAGCTGGTCTTTAAGATGATCTATCTGCCTGTACATCTATCTGCATGTCCGTGAAAAAGTAAATTTAAACAAAATAAAAAGGTAACGCTTACCCCATGCTAAATTTGGTGTAAAGAAAGTTAAGTAAAACATCAATGAATAAAATGTGGACAAGTGTTAGTTGAGCACGGGACCTTCGGTACGTATATTCGACTTGCACTTGGCCGGTTTTTATTTATTTTTCTCAGATAATACCTTATACTCGTATGTGAACTATATTGGTTGAAATTAAACGACGTACAGAAAATCTTGAAGACTTTAGACCCACCGCTGTTCTAATGCTCTGTTAAAGGCATGAAGTTGTATTCGCCGCGGGTGATAAGTTATAGTAACATAAAAAGACGAAATATGTGTAGATGGCTTATCATATTTCATTAAAACTTTGGTATTTGCGTTATAGCCATTTTTATTACTATTATATTATTATATGTACCAACATATAGTCGAGTGTGCGTAGATAAAGCAATGCATATCTATCTCAATAAAAAATTAAGGCAGTTTATTATTTCATTAAACTTTTAAATTGCTGAGTTCAGATTGTGTTAATACTTCACACTATACACTAAACTAGGGCATTGGCTTCACTTCAGATATAAGATTGTTTAGGATAGACTCATATACTTGTGTGTGTTGTTAGCCACGTGAATAACCCCACTGTTAGATGTATTTGTCTCTAACCTGACCCCCGATTCAGAACCGTTCGAAAACAAATTATCGACTGGAAAACCACGTGACACTATAGGATTTAACATTAGTGCCACGTGATTTACCGGTTGTCAATTCGATATTGAAGGGTCCTGAATCGGGGGCCTGGGGCTTAACCATGAGCTCTTGTAACAACCTTGTTTTGTTCTTTCTTCATAGAATTTAAAGTAATTTCCTGATAATCGCTTTTTCACTAGGTGATTTAGTCACGTTGTTTAGCTGCGAATTTGTATCACAGTTGGTACATAACTAGACAAGGCGACTGTAATTTTTTAAGAAAGTAGTGCGACTATGTTGTGTTATCACTGATAATATCACCCGATTCCAATCAGGACTTGCTATTTACGGACAGCTGCATCTCGGTGATTTTAAGTCACGGATATGCTATATTAGATATAAATAAACTAGCTTCCGCCCGCGGCTGCGACCGCGTGGAGTTCGATCGTTCGACTTAAAGTCTTTATCAACGACCCATGTTCCCAACTCACAATATTCAAATAATCGCTCAACACTAGCGCTAATGCATTATTTTAGAACAAATTTGAATACAATAAAAAAGGTTATAGTGAATAACCATAAAAGATAGACAATTATGCTGTCCCAGCCTTTTTTAGAACCAATAAAGAGGAACAATTCCGTCTTACATTTCTGCGTAATTTTAACCGTTTACGCAGCTCAGGGAACGGAAGCTCTCGAAAGTATTTTTGTTCCTGTTTTTGCAACATTTTTCATTGATACTCCGCTTCTATTTGTCGTAGCATGATGTTATATAGCCTTTAACCATCTTCGATAAATGGACGTTCCAACACAAAAATAGTTTTTCAAATAGATCCAGTAGTTCTTGAGATTAGCATTTCTATGTTGTCTCGGGTCTGGGTGTTGTGGTACCGTCGTTGTTTGTGATTTGTGTAACATAAGTGCTTAAGTAACTTATCATAGGATCAGAGCAATGTATGTGATGATGTTCAATATTTATTTTTATGTATTTATTAGCACGTTCGACCAAAAAAACAAACAAACAAACTCTTTAGCTTTATATTATTAGTGTACATTTATGATTGTAGTGTTCTACGTACATCATCCATTCAAGACTATAGCGTAGGTAATTTATCTTCTGTTATAACTACTATAGCACCTCCACTAAGTTGCACACTAGTTTATGATGTTAAAAGACTAAAATCTTTGATGAAACCGTCTGTAAATATGAAAAAGTGAGCAACTCAACTACATCATGTTACGCTCTAGTACATTTCAAATCAAAGCAATCGCTCAATTATATCACTAGTTATTAGGGAACTAGGACAAAGCAAAGAAAAAGATCATTAGGCGAAAACTTGGACAAAGGAAATCAACTATAAATTCCTTGATTAATTTCAATCAGAACAACTTCTGCTGACTGGGAACAAATAAGTTTGGTCATTCCATTAAAACGGTTCAGTATAATTGGCAAACAAACGGGGACCCTGTAAATATAACTTATTTACTGCGTACAATAAGTTTTTTAATTAAATTACGCGATAAAAGCCAATTTAAATACTTTCTGAAATCGACTGATGGAATAGAAAACATTGAGAGAATGTGTGTATTGTGTGTGAAACGAAATTTGATTTTATACCAAGTGAATACGGAAATAATGTTCGTACTTGAAACTAGCAATTCAAGGTTATCCCAAACTCTTTAACAAATAGACGTCTATTAGGTACATAGATTTCGTGCTAAGAGTGTGAATTGACTCCAAACCTAAACTAAAATAAAATCTTAAATCTAAAAACTGTTTTTGTTAATTTATACATACTCAGACAGTTATACGAACACACTAAAAGTTACATAGGTTCGTAGGTACAGTGTTTACTAATATATTGACGCATACTAATAACGTATATATAGCCTATACATAAGACGTTCCACTGCAGGGCAGAGGCCTCACCTCAACTAAGCTGGTTGTTTTCTAAACAAAAATAAAAACCGAAATCAATCTTAGGTATATCTTCTACTTACGCTGTATCAGTTTCATTTGTAAGCCTTATGCGTCGTCTTATTTCAAACCCGATTTCATTCCGAAGATTGGACGCGCGAGTGTTTTTCCAATGTTCTCATTTGTAAGCATCATGCTCTATTTGTATACCTGCAGTCCGTTGCCCCGTACAATCCGTACATGCCTCTTTTTTGTATTGCCTTCCATAAAATATTATGTTGGATAATTCCTACAAAAGATTTTGTTATGAAAAAAAAACAATCCAAAAGAATGATGTAGGTATCTCCATTTCAACTCAAGAAAAATAACCTTAAAAATAGTTGTCAATGCTTAGCGCCATCGCACAGTAATAATTCAGCTAGACCACGTGTTTGACCAGTGTAACCTAGTAGAATAAAGATTTTTTTTTTAAATTATTTCTTATTTAAAATATGCAATGGGCGAAGAGATTCCAAAAGGGGATTAAATTAAATAATAAAACTTTAAATATTGTACAAATAGGTAATTTTTAATAAAATCACAAGATATAGCGTTGCTAATTTATTATCATTAAAACGTTCATCATCATTAATGATACGTTCGTTGACTTTTACAAATTAAAACTTCGATGTTAATAAAATTTAAAAACGTTATTGAATGCTTTTTAAATTTTCTTTTCAGATTGAGCGCCAAGAGAAAATTCCCAATCAAAAAACGTTTGACCGAATCTTTATTGTTCGTTCCAATGGAACACAAAGAGCAACGAAAATGTGAATTGACGATTGAATTATACGATTAAGAAGAATTTTCGGTTTTTACACTATACAGTAAATATGGACATATTATTAATCGCGCTTACAAAGTGGTACCTATTATAAAATCTTGTTTTTTTTTGTGTACATTCCTACCTCAGATTATTTTCTTTCTATAATCTGAGTTCCCTACCTAACTATCAAATACTACACAAAAAGTCGGGACGAAATATTTTTTCTCGTCTATCCCATGGTGTAGGGTGTCATTGGATAGGTTGTTTGAAATATTGTGGTTGTGTTAACACCATTTTCTGATTCATTAATCCGTTTGCGTCATATCAATATTTGAAGTGCTATATTTTGCTGGAGTCGTGTACCATCAAACTACATTCAAATTAAGTTGGTCGAAGATACACTTGTGAGATATGAAAAAGGATCACAATTCATTGATGCCTATATACAGAATCTTATATATCAAACGGAGAGTCTGTTTACACACGATTTGGTATACGACCTAGTTCTAGTGCAAGTGTGGGCTGTGAAAAATTTGAAACTTTCCACGCCTATTCGAAAGGAAATTGGAAAATCTAAACCAAACATCCTGTGGTGCAGGATATTGCTTCACGGAAATGAAAAATAGTATTTGAGAAAACAAATCCTAAACTTCACCCTGTAGTTTGTGACCATGGAGCTTCTGTAGCAAGATCATCGTGTTTTTGTTTTAATATCACAATGGTTTTTAGGGTTCTGTACCTCAAAGAAAAAACGGAACCCTCATAGGATCACTTTGTAATCCATCTGTCAACACATTCGGACGTAGTTAAAATGAAAATCATTTACTCAAGTCTACAGTCCCTTGAAGCTGTAAAAACACCGAACTTCTAAGTTAACGTATGTCGCAAAAAACCTATATTTAGACCATCTCAAGGAAATAAAATTTAAACGCTACTTTCCGTTGTCCTAGAACTATAAAATTTGGCGAGTAAATCGTCCTATACTACAAATACTGAAAAAAAACAGAAAACTTTACATTTACAATTAAATAATGAAAAATATAGTCTTTAATTAAAGTTTCGGAAAAAACTGCAAGATTCGATTCCTGAAATATTTATAATATTTACCAACTAATTTGTACGGAACCCTCAGTAGGCGAGTCCGACTCGCACTTGTCCGGTTTTTTTTAATTGACATCCTAAATTGGAGAGGTAACGTAAAAGAACATTTTCTAACCGAAGTAGGCCTATTTAACGTTAAATAAATGTCCTTTGATATCATAAAAGGGGAAGAGTGAATTGAAGGGTTCAAGACAGGGACGGGACGTGTTAATCTTAGAGCGTAGGCATTAAGATTCAATTTGACGATAGTGAATTTAGGTTTTTTGATTTGGCGTTATTAGCGTCTAGATATAATTTCACAAACTTACTTTACAAGAACTATGATTGCAAAAACAAATTCAGACTTACCCAGTACATTACCCAGTGTATAATGTGCTCAAGTTATTTATCCACTTAGTTAAGCACTGAGCGCTGTAAATAGCCAGACGGATTTCCCTAGATCCGGTTTATTGGGACGATCGTAAATAAAATCCTGTTCGGTCCTGCGGCTTTGAACAAATAATCGCTTAAACTCCAACGTACAGTTGTACTAAAACAGAGAACAATAAAATTTACAGTCGATAGTAGGGAATGAGTTATACCATCTCGATGGTTCATGGAGAAACACTGGACGTAAATGTGTAAATCGATATCGTATTCCAATACTTATCTGACACAGAATCTAAAATACCTTATTTTTTTCTAGAATATCATTCATTTCGAAAGAAACAGTTGCAGTATGTTTTAGTAAAGTCTAAAATGGTTTAAAGTATTCCGTAAGAGACTAATCGTAAAGAAAAACGAGAAAAAAGTTTTCTTTGTTCCCTTATCAAAAGAAATAAGTAATTTATTCTTAACTAAATCGGATCCTTTCGTGTCCTTGAGATGGTTTCTCGTTTAGAACCAAATGCTGGACATAAATAAATATGCGCCAGCCACACACTTATTTCAAGGTCTTCGAGACTATGTATGATATCTCATGAGCATCATTATTTCAGCCATAGGACGTCCATTGCTGAACACTGGCCTCTCCCATTAACTTCCAGATTGGGCGGTTGGAAGTGGCTTGTATCTAGCGTCTTCCTATGCTGCGTTTGCCGGTACGTTGTCTCCATTCTAGAACCTTTCTGCCCCATAGGCCGTCAGTTCTACGTGCTATGTGTCCTTCTTAATGCCACTTCAGCTTGCTAATCCGTTGGCTATATCAGCGACTTTTTACAAATCTTCTCATATCTGATTCGATCGTGTAAGGAAACACGAGCAGTTTGCATAGCACGCTCCGCGAACTTGCTCTTTCTTATGAGGCCTATAGTGAGAGGCCAGGTTTCCATGATACCTCATAAATAAGAAATTAATATCTTCGTACCACGAGGTATCAGACATCAAATTTTACTCAGAACAAATCGATTTACTGAATTGCACCGAACTAGTAATCGAACTCTAAATCTTGAAAAAGAAAATTGTAGTGCCTCCCCTACACGTAAAATGAGGATGTTTTTTTCGCATCTAACCTATGGCATGAGGTGTCGGTAGATAGGTCGTTTAAAAATATTTCGGGGATCTGAAACTCATTTTTACATTTAGGGATCCGTTTGCGAAGAGTTTTTTTTTGTTACTGCCAGCTAAATAGATGCTTTAAGAAATATAAAATAATTTGGATAAATATATAAGTACTCGTATATAATATCGAAGTTAAAAGTAAAACTATCACAACTTAACAAGTTATCGTGTAAATTTATACAATATAGGTGCTTGGAGAAGAAAATTATTAAGATGAAGTTGTTTAATTAAATAAAACAGGTATCAAATACCACACATTATGACATGTAACTACGGAATCCTACATTAGACGCGGCCCGTCAAGCACTTACGTACTTACTTAAATTTCAATACGTTTAATAAAGCTAATAAATCTAGTCACATAATTAATAAAAGTAATTTCAAACTGTATTGATTCTATTTACTCTTTGTACTTAAAGGGACCGATCCAGCTTATTGTGTGCCGACGTCGAAAAGGCATTAAAATTTAACTTCAGTCTAATTTAACATTAATCTGAACGCAATTCTTGTTCCCGAATACCGCAAATAAAAGTATCCGAAAAAGGTTTTCGGAGCGGTTTAAATGGCTCTCAATATCAGTAATCCAATACAAGTGTTTATTCAATTTTTGTTCCTAACGTGCTATTGATGAGATTCATTTTGAAAACGATTTTAAAAGCTCGTAAAAATTTAGCTTGTTTCTCGTTTTTCGTTCGGCCGCTTTAACGGGCCTGTAAAAATGTACAGTTCCGATAACTTTATAGCGTTCGCAGATGAATATTTTTCCATCGGAACGTAGGGTTTGCATTAATGAACGATTTAATATGCACTGTACCAGAAAAAGTGCGATATGAAAAGTTTGTTTTCTCTTACGTACTCGTATCTTATAATAGGTGCCGTGTTGGGACGGCTGTAAAGAATACACTTTCCCACTGCAAACAGGAGGCGTGTTGCAAGAGGCGACTTATTCTTGTAGCACGAGACGGGCAGCAGTGTCTGCGTGCGAAACCTTATAAAGTGGCGAGTATTGGCAATCCCTCCCAATGAAAGTCATCGGGGGAAGCCTATGTTCAACATTGGACGTTCTATGGCTGTTATGATGATGATGATGATGATCTTATAATATCATATCTGTATTAGTAGGAACATAATATTGTTTGGTGTATTACTTGGTGTGTTGCGTTATTTATACAACCAGTAGGCGCAGTGATGAGTTGACCTTTGATTGCAAGGGTCCTGAATTCGATTCCTAGTTGGGTCAATTTATAAAATTAACTTTTATGAATAGCTGTAGATCTGACCGTGCCGAGAGACGTCCGTTGGCAAAAAAAAATGATCTTGTTACCTCCTCCTCGTCACACAGAGATATTGATTTCTTACTTCGACACCATGTGTAGGTGTTAGTGTTAAAAGATACTTATTTTTGCCTTAAAAAAACGTAGTTTGATTTATTAGTTTGACTACTTATGTTTTTTTTAAATGTGTAGTTACTAACAATGAGTGGCTTTTAAAGGTTAATTTTGAAATTTAAGGATTTTCTACAATGTGTTTGAAAGATTAATAAAAAATATTAGCCAGCCGGACTAGTCAGTGGTTTAAATTAGGCAAAATTGGGGTTTTCGAAAAAGAGTTTTGAGCTTACTTTAATCTTGGATCAGTTGAGCGTATAATTAGAATAAAATTTGTGCCATACCCTTTAGGTGGGTAATTCCGGAATAATAATAACAAATAAATTTAGCTTTCCTGAGGTTGTCGGAAGCCGTTGTTGGCTCGGCACACCTTTGCTCTGGCTCTCGGACTTCAGGTGCAGACATTCTCAAGCCACACGAAGTCTTCAGACATCCGACAATATTTAAAAAAAACCCCTGGAACGTACCAATTTCTAAGTGAGAACTAGAATGTACCCAGTATGATGTTGTCGAGACGGGTCGATATGGAAATAATTTTATTTTTTAAGAGTTTACTCGCAATAAAAAAGAGATTGTTAATTAATAGTAAATAACTTTAAATTAAGTAAATCTATGTTTCATGTAAACTAATTGGGGCACGCCCTAAATAACAAAACCACCCTCTCCTAGGAAAATTTGTAAGTAATTACCTTGAAAAGGGGTTCAAAGCAGCTCGCACCGGATTCGTGACAGCACGAGCCCTTCAAATTCCACCTCAAAAACTTCCACCTATGAGCCAAAAAGGCAAGATTTAACACCTATCGATTTTCAACTAAAAATCAACAAAGAATCTTAGGAAGTTATTGGACATTACTTGCACTGTATTCACAATTTTAAAAAAAATCAAGTGTGGTGCTCCTCAAGGAGAAAACCGGTAACAAACAACTAATTTCTGGATAGCTGGCTGACGAGAACACCGTTGACGGTCTGATGGCTGGGCGACCAAAAAAATGTTTCCCGCTCGGCTCCGCTATTTATGTACCTCGATCCGAATGTTCTCGAAAAATCTACGTTCCTTCCGGCTGGAGGTTCTAGTCCATTCGAGAGGAGCTGAGCGATGTTCCTTTCCTACCCCTCCTACCATTTTAAAACCGACTAACACCAGTCAAACAAAAACTTGTCATGACAGCTACTTCTTTAAAAAAAAAGTCTTGACAACGATTGTGCTGGACCGCTAACTGTCACCGAGATTTGTTTACTTTTAAGGTTAGATTTAGCAAATTATAGAAACCAAATTTTTTAATAATTATGTAAATGTAGTTATCAATGATTCAAAGATGTGGCAAAAGGCCTAACTTTTTTTATTTAAACAAGTAAGTGGGTTCTAAGAGTAAACGTGAAATTACTACGTAACAGTACACAATCAAATATAGCTTGGGTGATAAGAAAAATGACATAAAAATTAACACTTTAATAGAGCTGCTTCATTCTCAGTTTTGCCTACCTGGAATTCATCGGCACTTTAGGATCTCTGTAGCCGAAAAGCAAGCTTACCGGACTTGGTGTCGCTATCTCTGAGGTCCAGGGTTCAGTTTCCGGTCGATCAATGTAGAAAAATGTATTTTCTATATTGTCTCGGTTCTGGGTGTTGCGGTACCGTCGTTGTTACTGATTTTACTTTGGCTACTTACCATAGGATCAAAGCAATGTATGTGATGTTGTCCAATATTTAGTTATTATTTATTTATTTATACTTGCATCCTGCCCATTTTTACGTACAGGGCGCAGTTCTGGTTATTGATCGAAAATCAAGTCCAAACCCAAGGTTGCTAAAGGGCTACAGAGCGTAGGATCGCGGTTGCTGGAAGCCGCTGGATGTAGGCCGCTTTCAATCGACCAATTAAGAAGTCCTTAGGGGAGGTCTTTGTTCTGCAGTGGACTATGGCTGAAGTGATGATGATGAAGTCCTTGATTTCAATTTTCAGCAAAAGAAAAATGTTGTTATACATTATAAAATTCGTTTCAATTCTGGGTATCAAGTAACTTGTTACGTTAACGAGAACCAAGAATGTGTGCGATTTTCACTTCACTGCGTCCTATTGAAGCACAGCTTACGAAAAACAGCTAATTCACCCACCGATTTTGTGAAGTGGTGCGGTATTTCGGCTTTAACGCGAAGGGTGCCTAGTTTGATTTCTGGATTAAGTCAATTCAGAAAACGATCTTTTCCAAATTTTTAAAATACGTTTTCTGGTATCTCATAACACAAGGATATTGAGTAATTCCATACTTCGAGACCATGACAATAGGCTTAGTGTCTGGTGCATTTTGTCAGCACAAGTTCGTTTATTCCTAGACAGAGCTAGCTTCTTCTCAATTACGATTTACAGCTATTTTTTTCTTAATATTCGCTATACTGCTAGTAGATTTTCTTTCCATATCCCTGAGATGCGTTTCCCATCTCGTGACTTACTAAGAAAAATACGTTTTTATCAGCAGGGACATGATCGCACTCATTAATACTACCTATGTACACTTCTACAGAAAATTTTACTTACTTACTATTAAAATATTAAAACAATATTAACATAAATACAAGGTGGACAGATGACCTGGTAAAGGTTGCAGGAAGCCGCTGGATGCGGGCCGCTTCCAACCGGCCAATCTGGAAGTCACTGGGGGAGGCCTATGTTCAGCAGTGGACGTCCTATGGCTAAAACGATGATGATGATGATGATGACTGCCTGACAAACAGTAACAAAATAAATTTTAAATTTCTAACAATCTTGCTGTATTTTTTAGACTTTGTCACCATCTCCAGTTGCAGCTCGGTATCGCAGATAAAAAGTATCCAGAGAATGCATAACAACGGGAATGGGGTCATTACTGGGATCACTCTGCATCGTCTTGGCGCTGGAATTACAATACCGGGCTTTGTTTAATTGGAGAGTAATTCACTATTCACTCTTTAGGATACTTTTGACTTTGCATGTGGAGAGCTATTATGATTGTAGATCATAATGCTAATTGGCTAACAAGTTGGCTAAATGTTAAGTATATAAAAAAATGTAGTAGATAATGTTCATGAGTGGAAACCAGGGATTGCAAACGCAGCCTAGGTTGCCCTCCGAAAATGTGGAGCGATGATACATGGTGCACACTAAAAGTTTTGCACTTCTAGCTAATCGGAACTATTTGAATTTCGAATGTTACATTTTTTTAAACGTTGCAACCTTCATAATACCTATTAAAAAATACAATTGGCGGGAAATAATTTGTCAGTTGTTTTTATCACACATCAAAGTTCTACGTACGCAACGAAAATGGAATTAAGTCGAAAAGATTTTAGAGCGAGGTTTTTTTATGATTTTAAAAGTTCTGACCACGGACATTCTAATGCTGTTTATGACATTGTCACAGAAGACAAAACGTGGATTTATTGTTTTGAACCCGAAAAAAAACATCAATCTTGTGAATGGGTGTTTGAAAATGAGAACAGGCCAACAAAAGTGAGGCAGGCGAGAAACGTTGGTAAAAAAATGATCGTGTTTTTTTTTTCATCTACGGGTCCCATCTGTAAAATTCCACTTGAAGATCAAAAGAGTGTTAATGCCGAGTATTCATACCCAGAGTGTTAGAAAAAGTTCGCGAAAGACGACCCAAAAGCCACGTTCTCCTACATCATGACAACGCTTCTTCACACACGGCAAACAAAACAAAGTCATTTTTAGCTTCCGACAAAAGTACAACTCGTCACCCATCCTGCGCATAGCCCCGACCTAGCACCCTGTGATTTCTGTATTTTCCCCAAAATCAAAGATTTGATGAGAGATTTTACTTTTACCAACTCCGAAGAGGCAGTGATAGCGATCAATCAGCACGTAGAAAACATGCCTTCAGATCTGTGGTCCTCCTGTTTTAAAAAATAGTTCGATCGCATGAAAAAATGTTTAAAATGTAAAGGAGAGTATTTATAATATTTTGGTTATAACATGTTGTTTTTTTAAGTTACGCAAAACTTATAGTGTGACCTACGTATAGTACGCAAACCTGCTGCCAACGGATGGAAAAGAATTGACGAGTGTCGAGCTCAGTGGCGTAGATTGGAAGAGACCTATGTCCAGTGGTGATCTAACGTGGTATCCCACGTTAGATTACATTTTCTTTATTATTTAAAACTTTTTTCGCATAAACTTTCGAAATAGTTATTGTTCAATACATTATACCGTCTAGGTTTATGAATTCAAAAATAATTTCAAACAAAGACAATTTACCTAAAATAGAAAATATTTTCGTTTTCAAATTCCGAATTATTTTCATTTTCATAATTTACAAGCACTGTCGTATTTGGTAATCCAATTGTATTGGTTTTCGATTTTTCCAGTTAGGTTTTGATAGGGTACACACCCTTCCTCAAATCTCAAGCAATTGTTTTTTCCCTTCACATTGTATATTTTCTTTTTCAATTATTACCTAGCCTATTCCCTTTGTTAACCCTAACCAAACCCTCACACGCTTATCTCAGGGAAAAAATCGAGGATTTCGTAAGAAGAAAAGAAAACATTTGCAATTTGCGGAATTGAGACACTCCGCGTAATTCGGTGAGTTCAGGACCTGTAATACATGAGATATGATGAA
Organism: Anania hortulata; assembly: GCA_963576865.1. Taxonomy (NCBI): domain Eukaryota; kingdom Metazoa; phylum Arthropoda; class Insecta; order Lepidoptera; family Crambidae; genus Anania; species Anania hortulata. The sequence goes on from OY756406.1 coordinate 9,632,303, forward strand.
CGTGATAAAAAATTACGTTCATACTTTACGACCGCATGACAATCAGAAAAGCGATAGACTTTTATTTAAATTTTACGCACCAGTATGCGTACGTTTCATAGCACTCTACGAATGACGTATTATTATTGCTAATGTGGCGTACCACCACATTTCTTACATACTTCATAATTATACCATTGTATGTAAACAACTTCTCAATTTGTATTTTTTAGAAATAATGTTTATTTCAATATGAATTGTTACATTATAAATAATTACAAACTCATAATATGTATAACATTAAATTTATCTAAGTACTTACGCTAAAATACTTTGCACAATCTTAAACTATATAAGTAACCAATTTAAATTATCATTACCAGATTCCTAGTTTGTGCATAAATTAAATTTAGAACATTACGTTTATTGAATATCAACGAACAAACTTAGCGGGCAAAAAATTTTACTACTTATTATTCATTTTCTTACTACTTCTTCAATTACCTCCCAACAAAATACCTGCACACTGCATCACGCCTACTACCACACTAACAAATATTCTTATTCTTTAAACGTTTTTATGAAAAGTATTATTTTCTTTTTAATTTTAATCTAATTACTAAGTCAGCTGTTCTCCACTATTTACCTGAACCAGTTAAGTTATTACACTTTTTTGATAACCTTCGTAAACGGTGTTCAATACCTTTATCTGAATTACGGACCATAAGAAAATATTCCAATTTCAACCTATTTCTTAACAAACACTTTTTCTTATACTCTCAGGTTTTCATAATTTTTCTAAAACCCTTACCTTTACTCCAATTTGTTTGTGATGTTCTACAGAACAAAATGTTCTACCAAACATATTTTCCATTGTTCATTGTTCACGAAAAATAAAATTGTGAACAAACTCATATGAAAAACGCGCTGAATTTCAGAAGTCTCAAAACGAGAACAAAGGGTTTGAAAGTTACCGTTCCATCAGATTACTGACCTTTGTTCGCGATCACAATAGCCCTGTCAAGATGGTAATTGGTTGTCAAAGGCACTCAGCAGTATGTTCAGATTTGCGCTTATTATAGAATAATATTGATACAAAATAGGAAGGTTCAGAAGATCTACACAGATACATTGGTAATACTCGTATAAGCTCATATACTTCTTCCTGCAGGACACAGATTTCACAACAACTATGATAGGCCTACCGAGCCGTGTGGGGATGGCCGTAAATAATACATTTCCCCACCGCCAACAGGAGACGTGTCGTAGGAGGCGACTAATTCCTGTAGCACGAGATGAGCAGCAGCGTTTGCGAGCGAAATATTATAAAAAACTGCGCTCGGCCACCCTCCTGCCAAGCGTGGCGAGAATATATGGACCCCGATGATAAGTCATCGCGGGAGGCCTTTGTTCAGCAGTGGACACGTCTTATGGCTGGAATGATGATGATGATCATAGGCCTTGTTCCTTTCTTTAAGACTTATTTGCGATAACACGGCATTCAACTAATTAATCCTTAGTTTTAATTTATTAAATAAATTCATACTTTCCTGTAAAGCTTTTTTATTAAGAATTTTAACTTGATATACATAAATATATCCCGTAATTTAAGGATAACCTTGTAACCACATATTAAATACACCATAGTAAACAACTTTCGTTTCATCAACAGAAATACGCTATATTATAAAAAAAACGGCATAAAAAACCACGTTTGTGAAATGAGCCCCCCTTAATTCATTTTATTTTTATTTAACTATTTATTTTGAAATATAAATGTACAACTGAAAAGTATTTAATTATGTTCATGAAAGATACATTTTATGAAATTAAATAACAAAAACTAACCCTAAAAATAAAAAATAAAAATATGTACAAAAATATTTACAAGTAAAAAATGTGTCCCAAATCGCCGTCCAATGATCGGGGCATGGTGCCAAGAAGTCTGGCCGCATTTCCACGCTGAATGGCCAAACTGATACGTTGACCAAGAAATGCGCCAGCCCTCCGGTCGCCCGTACAGTCAATCAGCCGCTTGGCTAACTGACTATACAGTCGATGTGCGCTAGGTCCCCACAGCCCGAGCGTCTTGACCCCAAACGGCTCAAACATGTAGAAACTACTGAGACCTACATACTTGCGACGCTTAAGGTCCTCCGCTGATGCAGCAGCAAAGCCAGCCCCTGACGAGGTACGTGAAAGATGAGATGGAGCAAGTGTGTCAACGCAGGTTGCGTCCCACACCAGAGGCCGACCTATCTTACATGGAACCAAGGTCATACCATCAGGCCTCTTGCCATCACTCCGCACCAGGCCATTCGGTTCAAGAATAGCCGGTACGGACGAGGTAGCAAGAGCTTTGCGGATTATGTCATTAAGGCTGGCATGACGGGAAAATCTCCCGGCGCTTCTGCCGCATGAAAGGCCGTGATGACCCAACGAGTCTACCATATCACCACAGGACAGCGATGTGGGACATTGCAAGGTGCTCCCAAACGAAGAGAGACGGAAAGGTTAAAAGTGGAGTTATCTAAAAGTGTACCCAGATTTAGAGATGGGAGGGAGTGGAGCCAAAGTCCCGATTCCCACTCAGCTACGGCAAGGAGACGAGCTCGATCTGCAGTACTAGGGGACGTGTTCAATAAATTATTCCGTACTAGTCTGCAGAGCGGCTCGTCCCACTGCCGTTGTGATGATACTGATGAGGGCAAGTCTTCGGAGCACAATTGTCTCCAAGCGTTGATGGCCTCGGCCCGACAGACAACGACAACTTAATATTCTGTGAATATTTCAAGCGACAGGTAGACTGTTGCCGTTATTAATATCAAGCAAAAAACCGCAAAAAAAATCACGTTTGTTGTATGGGAGCCCGCCTTAAATATGATTTTGATTTTGTTTTTAGTATTTGTTATTATAGCGGCAACAGAAATACATCATCTGTGAAAATTTCAAGTGTCTAGCTATCACGGGGTTCATGTGATTCAGCCTGGCGACAGACAGACAGACAGACGCACAGAGAAGTCTTAGTAATAGGGTCCCTTTTTTACCCTATGAGTACGGAACCCTAAAAAACTGTCTGTTGTAGTGATTTGTGCTCCGGACTACAAAGCCAGCCGTTGCGGGTTTGAATTCCGCGAGGGGTAAATGTTTGTGTAATCAGCACGAGCTTTTGTATCTAAGTCATGGATGTTTACAAAAGTATATAAATATATTTATCCGTTATCTAGTTACCATAGTACAAGCTTTACTTAGTTTGGGGCTAGATGATTGATGTGATTGTGGAAAACAATTTATTTATTTATTTACTTATTAGTACCTAGTGCCTTAGCGATAAGATTTCATAGACCATTTTTAAAATGCGATTAAGTACTTTACACAACCTCAGTGTATGGTTTGACCCGCTAGCTATTTATTCATTATTTGTTTCTAACTACGATAGAGTAACCCTTGCATGGCCACACTGAATATAACTGTACCATCGTAATCCTACAAAACAATGTTAATACAAAAGAATTTTACAAAGCATCGTCCTTTAAGGCGACGGGTAAGCCGAGTGAGCATTTAGCTTTGACTTGCGCGACATCTTTTACGTGCCTTCTTATGCACGTAAAAGATGTCGCGCAAGTCAACGCTTAGTACAACGATATTACAAATGCTTCTCGCAGACTAAACATCCATCCTTTTTGCTCCTGTGCAAAATATTATATCATTGCGAGCAAAATATCCGCTCATGGAAAAGTAGGCGCTAACAGTAAAATTCATTAAAAATTCTTATAATTCTTAATTTGTTGACTATTTGAAAAAAAAAAACTTCAACCTAAAGGCACGAATGTTATAAATAACTCAACCAACTTTTAAACTGAACAAAAACGTCGTTTAAAATATAAATGTGTACAAGACCGCGGTATTCGCGGTACTTTGAAATATTTTTAGTGTTTATAAGAAATAATAACTAGTATTTAGAAACATCAGGAAAAACTTCAACACATAAGTTACATGATATATTAATTTCGACATCCTATATCCAGTATTTTCGCCAGAAAACTTGTACAAAAACACCCCTTTTACGTGTATTCTCATTACCCTGGGCCTTAATCTGGCTCTGCTGGCATATTAAAATATGCAGAATTTGGTTTGAAATCGCCTTTTATGGATCTGCTGATACTTATTTACATAGTGACATTTGGGACCATGTAATTGCTAGCCAGACATAAAGTCAAACATCGGTTTTATCTCCACTCTGACAGATCCATTATTGTTGGTAACGAGGAAAATCATAAACATGTATGAAATTCTTCTGTCCGCATTATTTTTGCGAACTTAGAAAGTTTTTGCTTGTATCTAAACAAACAATTTGATATTACTCTTACTTTTGAAATGAAATAAATATAATAAATATTATTTAGATGAATTTATGACTGTAAATTTGTAATTGAATGATGTTTGACAAACTGAATAATTTAATAATTCGACATTAAAATGATAATTGACATTAGGTATATTCATGGTAATAATTTAAATTTGAGATAATTTTTATTAGTATGCATGTTTTTATTCTGAATTCGTTTTATTGTATTATTTCACACAATGTATATTGTTTTGAATAAAGGATTGAATTGAATTGAATTGAATTTTGTATGGTTTGTGTTTTTTAACAAAGGAGATCCAATTTGGGTCTCTCTGTAGGTAACAATAGTTTACTAGTATTATATTACTGTGCTATTTGTGTGATTTTCAGAAAGTTATTTAATAATATATTCATCAAATCCTTTGATCTGGGTTGGGTGGGCGGTGAATGAGACTAAAATAGGGTAGCGACAGTATTATTTATGAGTCTCCGTATTGTAATTACTCAACTTAGCAAGACACTGGTTTCTAGACAAGTATTTAAAGGCCACAATATTGTCTTCCAGTTATTTCTGTCAGAGTTTATGAAGAAATTTTGCCGAACTTGTAATTTAGTTAGTAATAAATTCTTTACTTGATATTGAAAAACATTGATTTGTTAATAAAATAATTCCATTATAGCTAAAAGGGGTATTTTGTTTCTACAATCACATCAATTAGCTAGCCTTAAACTAAGCAAAGCTTATACTATAGCGACTAGATAATGGATAAACTTAAATCCATTACTTGGGAAAAAAAACTCGTATACACCACACAAACGAATTCAAACCCACAACTGCCAGGTTTTGTAGTCCGAGCGCGAACCACTACACCAGAAGGTAGCCAATGCTATATTACTATAAGTGTACGATATGGCAAGAATTTTTGCTTCGCATTATTGATATTGGTGACTTATTTGTCTTTGAGAATTTTACTACCTAAAAATAAATATCTTTTATTAGTAGTCTCATGAAAATATTATAACTGTGTTAATAGAACAATAGATTGACCCAATTGTACTTTCGGATCGCTGCCGGCTCGTGACTACTGGGTAGCGTCCGCCAAGATCTGAATGGTACCTTTAGTCGCATTTGAAGACCTCCGTAGCCGAGAGGCGAGCATTCATATTGGTATCGCTATCTCTGAGGTTCCGGGTGCGATTTCCAGCCGGTCAATGTAGAAAAATAGCTTTTCTATATTGTCTCGGGTCTGGGTGTTGTTGTACCGTCGTAGTTTCTGATATCTGTAATACAAGTGCTTAAGCTACTTATCATAGGATCATAGCAATGTATGTGATGGTGTCTAATATTTAATTAGTTTTAGTTTTGCGGAACTATCGAGTTTGTCTATCGATAGTTGACCTTGAAATTTAGTTACACTATCGATAGGCCTATCGATTTTTATATGTACCGATACTACTAATATACAGCAATACTATCGATACTATCGATAGTAACGATACGATCGACAGGTCTATCGATAGTTTGCTATTACGATACTATCTATATGTCTATCGATGGAAGGCTATCGAGCGGCAACACTAGAGTTTATTACAAATAGCTCATCAGTGGTACTTGAATTCATTTCTTATTACGATTAATTTACGAGAATAACAGATATTACTTAACCAGTTATAGTACTATCATTTCATAGTTTGACGACTCGATTGGCGTAGTTGCGCGTTGGTTCGCCTTCAACGCAAATGAGCCCGGGTTAGATTCCTGGTTCGGGTCATCTCAGACAACGACCTTTTCCAAATTGGCTTGAGACTGGTTATGCTGGGAGACGCTACTGGCAAAAAAATATTGTTTGGTAACACAGCAAGATTAATTCCTTACTTGAAGTTGTATTATTAGGCGCATATTTATTTATTCTTTGAAGTGCATCGGTTAGACTTTGGTCGGTTTTAGTCATATCACATTCGGTATTTGGTGTTCTCAGATCAAATGCACCTGACGTATTCACAATGGATGTCATGTTAATTGCCTGTACACAATCAGGTCATCTATCGGACTTGGGGTCACTATCTCTGAGGTCCCGGGTTCGATTATCGGTCAAGTCAATGTTAGACACGATGACATTAGATTAAATAATTCAATTTTTGCCCACCGATAGATCGGTAAAACACGCTTGAACTCTATCGTAATATGTACTGTAAATGAATACCGTGTTTTAAGCAAATAAATATTTCATTCATTTAATGTATAAAACGAACTTTTCTATGTTGTCTTGGGTCTGGGTGTTGTGGTATCGTCGTTGTTTCTGATTTCTATAGCAAAAGTGCTTTGGCTACTAACCTACGGATCAGAGCAATGTATATGATGTTGTCCAATGTTTATATTTATAATTATTTATTTATTTAATCGCTTTAGTCGGGATATATCGATTTTGTATTTGACCAACTTTTTTAACTGGTTCATCTTAATAGTGAATGTTTAAAAACGGTGCACCACTAGCTATATCTACAATATTTTTTATAGATTTTAAAGTAAGAGTAATACTTTATGTACTTTTAAATTCTTGCAAAAAACATTGAAGTACAGTGGCAGAAAACTGACTTCTCTGGTAATTAGAGGTCTAAGTATTCTGAAAATACTTAAAGCAGTAATTTATTTGAAAATGCATTATCAGCCCTTGGAAGTCTAATGCTGAACCTATGCCACCCCAATAGAACGCCACAGAGAGCAGCTATGGGCCGTTTGCATACAGCAGCTTCCCGAAACATTGACTAGGCCGTCAGTCCACCGGTTGCGTCGGTAGCTTACGCTGCACACTTTAAATAAAAGGATCTAAAACTCATAAGTATTTACCAAACATGTATCACATTAAAATCATTACAAAATTTTGAAATGCAACTCGATTGCTAAAACATCTCGCTTAAAATATTTCATCACCTTCTTTCGATATATTATGACTCCTCAGTAGAGATTAAATTATCACTGACCAAGGCCTAATCAACGTTGCAACGTCTCGAATCAAAATTGAACTACCTACTAAGGGGAGCTAATTCATTATTCCGGCAGATTCGGTCCGATCTCGCGATAGGCTGTGGCCTTGCGTAAATCACTTCAAGAAACGATAAATTAGGATCTAGGATCTCCAGCCAGAGTTGAAGTTGGTGCAAATCGATAGTTCTTAATTTAGGAGCTGGAATACCATTCAGTAATTAAGATATAATCATGCCTATCTTATCTCAAATTAAATTTCACGAATAGCGTTAATTTTATGCATGGATATTTTGTACTATAATTGAAAGTGAAGTGAGTTGATTTTATTGCTGATACCTAGTTGGTTGTTTAACAGTAGTTTTATTAAATGACAACTTGCAATTGCTAAACAATTAAAAAGTAAATAATGAAACTGATTTCATACCAACTAAAACTGATTATTAAACCCTTCATAGACTGCGACTTTTTGCAGCATTTTTTCGGATCGACCTATCGCTGACGTTGGCTACGCACCGAGCAGTAGTAGCAAGCGCTGAAGGCGCAGTAAGTAAAGCTTGTTGTTACTAACCACAAGAGTGTTTATTAGAGACAAACCTTGCAAATAAAACCTTTGGATTAACACTACTGTATGTAATTAGGGAAAGTCGTTCGAGAAACTACACAATGTATTCTCTTCCAAAAAGGGAGGCTTAAAGATGGAAATGAAGAGTTACTTAATAAAGTAACACATTAACACGGTAATAATCAGTGATGACATATGGAACCGAAACGTGGCGTCTTACTTATGGGCCCAACAAGAAAGCTTACATTTGCACAGAGTGCTATGAAAGGGTTATGCTTGGTGTTTCTTATCAAAATCAACTCAGAAATGAGGAATTTCGCATGAAAGTTGCTGATGTAGCTCGACAGATAAGCAAGCTAATATGGCAGTGGGCGGGGCCCCCATATAGGACGAAGAACTGACGGCCGATGGGGTAGAAAGGTTCTAAAAGAGGCGGCGTACTGACAAGCGTAGCATGGGACGCACGGCTACAAGGTGAACAGACGACCTGGTGAATTTTGCAAAAAGCCGCTGGATGTAGGTCGCTTCCAACCAGCCAATCTGTAATTCAATAAGCTAGAGGCTTGTGTTCAGCAGTAGACGTCCTATGGCTGAAATTATGATAAAGATGTAGGTAATTCCAAGATAATAGATGAGAATATTCTTTAAATAATTAAATCAATTATTTTCTAAAGCCCTAAACTGAAGACCGGGTGAACGACGATGACTAGATAATACACAAATATACATCTATACAAGGTCGCCTTTTATAAACAGGTGAAATTCAAAGAGCAATTACAAAAATATAAAATAATCATTTTGTGTTAAAAAAAAGATAATTTTAATACGCTATTTTTCGAGAAAAACGCCAAAAACTATTTTAATTTTAACGTAAAATAAAACACCCCGTACCCTGTGCGTGCACCCCGAGGGAAGAGTGAGGCACGATTAAATTGAGAGAGACAGAGGCTATGACGTAGGGATGTTTCGGACTACACAGGATGCTCTTATTTATTTTAATTTTTAGGAATAATAAAAATTATAACTAGCCCGTTTTTAAGAACGAAAATAATAGGGCCCAGTTTCTCTAAAATAATTAGAAGTTCTGTTAAAGTTTCACCAGTTTCTAAAAGGTGACCTTGTATATAAAACAAAGTCGGGTTAGTTACACCATTTATAAGTCAAGAACGGCTGGACCGATTTTTATGATGTTTAATTTGTTGGATTTGTCTCTGCCTTGAATAGAATAACGATTAAAACGACGAACGGAATTCATAAAAAAAAGAGATGAAGTGGCGGTACGAAGTTCGCCGGGACAGCTAGTATTATTTAAATTAGCATCCATGACTTACGTACAACATGCTTGTACTTATAATAACACAAACACTTGTCCTTGCAAGATTCGAACCTGTGGCAGCTAGGATTTATAGTCTGAAATACGAATCACTAGACCTAAACGGACGTCAAATTTATTACATTACATTGTACACCGTATATTAATCAGAACGTAATAATTAATATACTTGAGATAATATTTTTATATTGCAAGCAACAAAGTAAGATCAGAGATAGCTTATCGATATTAATCATGAATAGCTTTGCTTTGTAGGCCCAAGGGATGGTGGACACAAACGTATAAACTTTATTGTTATGTATTACACAAGACATTGTTTGGAAATGCTCTGTTTGAGAACAAACACTCCGATTGTAGACGCTCCCCAGAAGTCAGTGCTATAGCTATAAAGCTGTTAGTATTAACTAGGAAGAGATTATAGCATAGGGAATAGTTGTGCCATTTATGTTAAGTCTTGTATAGGGCTAGAGTTTTACATAGTTGTTGAAATCAATAATCTACCGGAATCGTTTTATAATCCAGAATTAGTCTATACTAATTTTATAGTAAAACACATTATGTTTTTAGGGTTTCGTAGTCAATACGGACCCTTATTGTTTTTACCATGTCCGTGACTGTCTGTCAGTCTGAGGTTTAGCTCAAAGACTCTTAGTACTAGGAAGCTGTAATTTTGCATGGGTATACATACAGGTTGGCCAGAAAAGTAACGTCCAAAACTTTTTGTAAGTGCCTCGTGTTAAGAGGTATCTGAATAACTTCTGTGTATGTTTTACGATTTTTCGTAGTTTTCGAGTTACGTTTTTTTTATGAATTCTTGCAAAATTGTTTCACTCAGTTTCACTCATAAATCGGCACGGTTTTCTCGAAGCAGTTCAGGCTATTTTCGACCCCTTATAACTTCGTTGTGGATAAAACTAGAAGCTTGAATTTTCAGTAACCAAGCAGGCATTGTATAAACACAGTATAATTAAAATTTCATTCAATTTGAACTTGAGTTTAATAGGTCACAAAATAATTTTGCTTTAAACTGTTGAATATTTTGTTTTTTAATGTCATTTGGCACTTTGTTGCACTTTCGATATTGTATAAAAATCACTGTAATACATACATGTGATGAGTAATAACACGATCACGAAAGTTTGAAGTGACAAAGCGGCTTTTGCAAAATAAAACGGAACAATTCACCATTTTTCTATGAGCACAATCTAGTGACAAATATCGACACGAATTTGTGCGTCAACTAGTTTTTTATATAAAAAATGGCCGGGGGGCATTTCTTTTGAAAGATGGGTAAGCCTACCTATGGATAATCAAAGTCTTTTGTAGTGCTGCGCGACCTGAACAAAACCAGTAGTTGTAGGTTCGAATCCTGCAAGGGGCAGTTTTTTTAACGGGTAAACATACTTACCTAAATACGTTATACGTTATCTAGACGTTATAGTCCAAGCTTTACTTTGTTTGGGGTGTAGTGTGATTATTTAAACTTTTAAATAAATTAATTAAATATAAAATGTTTTCATATTTCATCCACATTTAGTATATCATATAGTTCATTATTAACCAGCCTGTTATGTGCAAAGTTATTAATTATTGACGACGACATACCGGACTTGATGTCACTATCTCTGAGGTTCCGGGTTCGATTTCCGGTTGGTCAATATAGAAAAATAACTTTTCTCTATTGTCTCGGATCTGGGTGTTGTGGTACCGTCGTTGTTTTTGATTTATGTAACACAAGTGCTTAAGCTACTTATCATGGATCAGAGCAATGTATGTGATGTTGTCCAATAGTATTTTTAATAATAATATTTGTATGGTCTGACGTCTCATTTTAACGACATTTGAGCAAAATTAAAAAGTTGCAGTGTTGTCAAATTTTTTGAAATAACTATCTACATGACTTTAAACTGAACATGGCTATGGTTGCTGGAAACAGTCCAATATTCGTAGTTTGTGGTCAAAATGCAAGCACGGATTTCAGATTTGAACAGTCGTCACCAAGATTTATTTAATATAAAAATCCTTTTCGACGACTCCATTTAAAATATGACATAGTATTTAATTCAGTGGATTGGTATTTAATGTTAGTACGACCGACCCTTAATTTCGCTAAAAGGGGTCAAAAGTTTATTTTAATACCACGATATTTAAAATCATGCTCCTTTTGCTTGCTATGTTGGTGGAATACCCGCCTTCTATGTAGGCAAAGCCTAGGTTATGTAAAAAAGATTAACCGCATTTAGAGTACTTACATATAAAATATATTTTCGTAAAATCGAAAAAATAAATAATTATTTTAGAGAATTTATTCCTCTTTTAGGAACACATTTTTTTCCGTTAAGTTAAAGTGGTCGTCTAATCCTTTTCTTTTCTTATCATTTAAGCAACCTGCTAACTCAGGTCCAATTAATTATAATAGTAAAGAAAGTTTACCTCGTTAAAACAGATAAAAAGCATTAAGACCATAACAAACATACATACAGTAGTCTAAGAGTGAGAATAGAATAGAATAAAATAGAATATTATTTATTCGTCTAATTAATGGTACATGTTCGTGAGTGTGTACTTACAAGCTACTTATAGATTATTACAGTTTGCATGTAATTACACTAGGGGTATAGTTCATATCCGAGTACCGGTCCTTGGGAGAGAGATGATTTTGTGATATTTTTCTCGCAGATTGCGTGGTTTCAGTTCCCCTATCAGGGGCTATGAGGACAATGTGTTCGCACGTTCCGTAAGTGAGCATTTACGTGTCAGGTGTGGTGGTGTGAATGCAGGACCCTAGTAGGCCTGCGCGGGTGGGAGCCTTTCGCTTGTCAAGTGGTTTGCTACGCACGCACTTGTTCACAAATTCAACCGTGCCAATTCTATCTAAGAGTGAGCACAGACCTGGCGAACACGCTGCACGGTTGCGACCTGCACACGCTTTCTTACACACAGTAAAGTGACTTGTTCGCACAACGCTCGCGAGCCGCACGCGTTTTTCTAGCGAAACTGCGAGTGAGCGACGCATTCGCTGCGCATTGGCTAGATGTGTACTAGTACGCGTAGTACGCTAACTGCCTAAAATATGAACCTTAAGACCGCACATAGATCATACCAAGCCTATGACATAAACTGCCTGCTTTATATTGATTATGAGCAGTAAATACCTCAGTCCCTTAAGACAAGTTAATACTCCAATGTTAGTTACTATCGAAGAATAAATAGTAGCATAAAAATCTCAGAGTCGCTCAGCTTGCTAAGATGGACCCGAACCGGGAATTCGAATCCGAGACCACGTTCATGTCGACTTACCACGCCACTACACTAATAGGGCCAAGTCAATATGGCCTATGTAATGAAATAAAATAATATTTAGTCATTATAATAATATATTCCAAAACGACGCGCGACCACGCGCATTTAAAAATAGTTTCGAGTCAAACTCTGCACGTGCTGGTAAAAAGTCGCAGGAACAAACTCAGTCACCACTAGCAGCATAGGACGTTTTAGACTGACATGATGATGAGACGGTCTTTTAATCCTTCGCGTTCCACTTACCCACGGTAGACCGGAAAAACAATGGATAGACACTTTATTGCACAAAAACATTAAAGGTTTACAAACAAGACATAGTTATATACTATCAGTTAAGGAAAATTATAAAGGATTTTTTTTTGTGGCACGCGAAGGGCTATTTAGATCCTGAGAGATTATCGTCTGTTGTCATTTATGCAGTGCCTACGAGAGCTTGCCTATGTGTTCCTAAACGGAGAGAAGAGCTACCGTTTGTTTCTATCGCGGCTAACAGGGCTGATTAATTACCACATTATAACAAAGGATGGCCGACTGACCGTAAAATCAGGGCCAGTTTGCCGCAGCCCTGAAGCGTCACTGTAATAAATTGTCAACAACCCTGATATTACTTGGGCTTTATGAAAAAAAAAAGCTCTAGCTAGTAGAAAAATTAATCGGCAAAAGGGCTAAATGCAATAAAGTCTAGACAGATTTTTTATGCTTCAGTGGCTTGCCACATTTTGCGTTATGGCTATTACTAGTCTGTATTTGTATGTGCAAATGCTTAATACCTTCTGGGGCATGATTTAACTGCTAATATATTATAGCACTGTAAAGACACACATCGATTATTTTTTTAATTCCCAGTCCGATCGCAAAAAAAAACACTTCTCCATACTAAACCGCCGACCAGCTGACATCAGTTTGTATATATTATTTTTTTAAGTTATCTTTGAAAATAAACCTCTGATTCAGAAACGACTATTTATGTTACTATGCATAAAGCATTATCATAATCATAATTTTAGCCACAGGATGTCTACTGCTAAACAAAAGCCTCCCCCAATGACTTATCATCGGGGGGGATTGCCAATACTCGTTACACTTGGCAGGCGGGTTGGCGAGCGCAGTTTTTATAAGATTTCGCACGCAGACGCTGCTGCCCGCCTCGTGCTACAGGAATTAGTCACCTCTTACGACACGCCTCCTGATGGCGGTGGGGAAGTGTATTCTTTACGGCTTTTCCCACACGGCACATTGTGCATTAATCATTTATAAAACATTATGTTAATATTGAAATCATAAAACTCATTTAATTTCTTCCCGGACTCGATCTTTCATCAGATTTTAAATTAAGATATTTAAGATCCTACATTTCCGTTGTCCTCAAAAAGACAAGTCCTTCATTTAAAAATACTGTCGTACTTTTGTCCAAGAGTTAATTTACCTTTTACCAAAGATCCACCGGTCCTATTTGCTACGGACAGATTTCAATCATTCAGGAGCATCCTTAATTATACCTTTCACGAGGACTTACTCAAAAATAAATGAACATTTATATTAAATTATGTTTTTAAGAAGCGAACAAATTAAGTATCTACCAAACAGTTATGAAACGTTGATCTATACACTTGAATGATCATTTTTAAAGGTATTTGTGGATTGGTTATAGTCATAATTGTAGTGGTGGTTATCTATATTATATTCACACCGCAATCAGTTTATATTGAGCAGCGTTACCACGTGTTATTAGGAAACATTTACAACAATGAAAAAAAACTCATTAATATCATGTATCAAAATGTTGCTGCTAGCTGTTCGTGCAACATATTATTGTCTTAAACCTCGTGAGTCACTGAAGGATATTTAAATATATACATATATATATGAACATCCTTGAAATATATTATTTATATAATTTTTACTTTCTGTTCCAGTCTACATAAAGTTAGTAATTCATTCTTGGGGAAATGTTTAAAAATATCAATAAAGTTCCACAGACTTTCGTTGAGCTAGCTGTTTGTCAGTTCAAACGCCACATAAAAAAAATCCTTTCGAAAAAAGGACATTATAAAGTAGACGATTATTCGAGCGACAAGAGTGCAGTAACCTTATAACTCGCACTTACTACATATCCTGTAACTGCATTTAATGTGAAAAAAATACAAAGACGACACAGTTTGTTGCGCTGTTTCTTATCACCAGCCGATAATATGTAGACCCGAAGCGGTGGTAGGGCAAAGCTATATTTTTGCGACATGTATATTGTATAAGTGCCCGAAGAGGGCCTATATAAATGAGTATGATTAAGTATTTTTGGTGTACACACCAGACTACGTGATGGTGCTCCTTAATTATTAAAAAGGCGTCATCCACGTGACCTTTGTGCCAGCTAAAGAAGGCTGCATCTGATATCTGCTGAAATACTTTTAAATTGTAGTACAAAAATGCAAATGCCTGTTTAGGACACTACAGTATGTCGTGAAAATTTAAATGTCTACTGAGGAGTAGTACTTAGGTCCTTCCGCAGAGCTTATGCTAATCTCACAATACTACATATAGATATGGTATTTCAGAGCTCAACCGAGACGACACCATTTATCTTGAAGATATCGAAGATAAAAGTATCGATGTTTTAGATTCATCTGTGTGCGGATCCAATTTGTAGGCAGCACACTTTGTAACTATGCTTGTCAACAGAGGCTATATTATATGAATGGGATGTAAAGTCTATTAGGACGATTTGAATTGCGTATTGGCGTGGTGATTTGCCATGCACGAATAGTAACCCTTTTCGTTCATGGCAATTCGTTCAGGTTACAAAATAATATTTTCTAAATTGGCTCAAGTCCGAATGTGCTGGGTGACGCTCTTGGCAAAACTCATTGTCTGTTACCTCGTCACACAAGGATGATAAAGGTAAGTGTGTCTTGCGCAAATTAATAATAATTTAAGTGACATATCAAGCATTCAAGCGGAAAAAAACCGTTCAGTGCGCTTATTCAATATTTTTGGCAGTATGTTTGAACCTGTCTATAAAGCAGCTACTTCAACGTCTTTTAATCGCATTGCATACTTCAAACAAAAAAATCACCAGCCGGATGAACGGGGAAATCCTTTCCACGCTGTTCAAAGAACTGTGAAACACACGGAATGCAAAATGGTCCAAATTGAAACATAACTATCCTAATTTGAGCTCTTTTGGATTATTTGTATTTAAGACTGTCTTATACATCCCGTCACTCTTGAGTGTTTAAGATAATTCACTTAAACATACTCTTTTAAAGTTGGTAAAACATGTCTTAATTATAAATAAAAAGACAGTCGCCAGAGGCCCAATTCCCGTAATTTGACAATTGTCGCAATCCGGTGTCGATCCGGTCCCAGTAAGATTACTATCACAAACGGTATTCTCGTAAACTTTCAATTTGACGTAAAATTATTAAAACTATCCCAATACAGAGCAAAAAAAAATCTAATTTTGGTTTCTTCCATTTTCAGTTGCATTACAAACTATAATTGAATTTTTTAGGTTTAGGAGAATACCGTTTGGGATCGTAATGTTACTGGGAGCGGATCGACACCGGATTGCGACTATTGTCAAATTACGGGAATTGGGCCTCAGGTGTGTGCGTTATACAGTGTAGCTTTATATACCCTTAAAAATTTAAAATATTGCAAAAAATAATTAAAGAAACATTGATTTGTAGTAATAATTGTATTTGTATGCTTTCTATGTGACCACTCCACTTCCGTGCGTACGTTTACGTCATTTAAGGCCCATTTTTAAAACTGCAGATAACTTTTATCCAACGAATAGAATAGATATTATCTACATGGTAACTGTCAACATGTAACTTTTTCGTCATGTAAAAGTTATCTGGCTATTGATAAATCGACTCTTAGTTAAATATTTTTTTAACAAGAGTAATTTTTTTTATACAAATACGAGTATATAGGTAATTATTGGACAACATCACGGACATTTCTCTGATCTATGGTAAGTAGCTAAAGCACTTGTGTCATAGAAATGGAATTTAGGTTTTTAAATATGTATGTGTGCAATACCGAATATTGCATAATTATCTACTTATTAGTTTTGCTTTCAGGCTTAAGACAATTTTTAAAAATAAAACACGCAATCTATTACATTAACAAAGTACTTTTGTAAGTTAAAAGTAAAGGAAAAACAAAAGATCACCCTCAATCGGTATTTAAGCTTCAGGTGCAAATTCTTAAGGCAAGAACTTACTTGCTAAAGCTACGAATGTTTTACTTACAGCTTAACAGTAGATTCTTCTTTTAATTAAAACGTTAAATTTAATTTGCATTCAACTAAATGTTTCTTTGAAAGAAAATTCTCATCAAGGTTCACGTACATTAAATTTTTATGTTGATTGTGAAAAAATCACAGTAACTATAATTACTTGCATTATATCTTGCGCTCAAACAATCTAAAAAAAATTAAATGTATACTCAACTGATTTACCAGACTTCGCAAACTAAGAAGATCTTTAATAATTTTCTCGATGTAAGTACCAATTTACAAACGCTTAATATTATTTCGTAAAACTTAGAACTTAAAAGACCTAGTAAACAATTAAGGTATTTCATTTAGGCATGGTTATAAGGCGTTAACAGTTAGCGGATTATTTCACGGCGCTATCTATATTTGAAACAATTGGAGCCGTTTATTCTGTCGCTTCCGGCTTTCCCGGACGCGGGGGGTGGGATTGGGCGTGGATTCACTCCAAGCGTATTTGAGCATGACGTGATTTTAACAACATGGAATCAGACCACAGGTTTTATTGTAGCAATTTAAATCGTCCTATTGCTCACTGCATTATTTAACGCTATAGGCAGGCCTCACTCACAATTCTGTGATTTACGCACCCATTTTAAACTCTAGAAACCGACTTTATATTTTGGCCATTCCTACAGACAGGTCAGACAGGTCAGGACAGGTCCTGGCCAGACATTGGAAACTCGTTACCTTTGGCTTGATTTTAAGAGTCCCGGAGCCAAATTAATAAAAAGGGGAGCTCAGAACTGAACTGAGAAATGTCTGTCTTTATAATGCCATAGCCATTTTGGTGACTGTTCATTTGAATCTATTACTGCTAGATAGCTAAATTCAGTTTGATTCCACACGTATAATTTATTTTTGTCGAATATCCTTAAATAGGTTCCATGCTTACTGAAGGGATTTAATAAGGCCTAAGTATAACTACTTACAGAAGTAAGGTCCTAGTCATCGTGCAGAGTATTTCTTTGCAGAATTTTCTAAAAAGTTTATCTGAGCACAAATGTAAGTAAGCTTAAGTAGCTATTTGAATAGTAGTGGTTTTTAAAACTAATGCAAAAAACATCACGACCGTTAACTGTCTGTACTAAAGATGCACCTTTAAGTAGGGAGAAAGAGCATTCAAGCTAGCTGCCTTGGAATTTCAGACAGGCCAGTACAGTGACAATATCTATTGATGCTGCGTTCTACTTACCATTTATTTATACTAGCCAAGTTCTTTCAGTCTGCCTTTAGAAAAACACTAAGATTTTTAACATTGGCAAGCAAAAGTATCAACACTTTATTTAGGAATAAGCCTCTGCTACGTTGAGCTCTCGTCTCGTACGGTTGGACTAATATTAGTTATGACTATGTACCAGACAGCCAAACCTTTTGTCTTGGTCACAAAGTAAGGAATAATCATCATTTACGGGTTCTAGACAATGACAACATCTCGTAACATTTACAAACCCGAGCGTTAGCTCTAAATTATTACAAAAATGTTTTGTACATTTAACTGGGAAACGAACGGCAAACTCAAGGCTAACTATCATAGGTTCAATTGGATCGCCGAATCTTATCATAGCGAGACTTTATTAGTGAACCATTCAAAATTCTGCATGCTAGATAGATACACAATATGTGGTTTGAGCCTTTGAAAATTTTAATTAGCTCGGATTGCGTTATAGCTAAGAGTAAGGCGGAGGAAAGAGTCAGAGAAGTCAAATCCCTATACAAATCATAATAACTAGGTTAAATAGTCAGTCATTAAGTATGGGAAAGTGTTTTATTTTTCGTGATTAACATGTTGATCCTATAAAGAGATAGTAGGTGGGTAGAACTCTTTATTACACACCACATAAAGCAATTATGGTACAGAAAATACACGTAAAACAACAATTTAGAAGAGAAGATCTTTTTGAATCGAAAAGCGATCTCTTCCAGATAACCTCCAACTAAAGAACAGATGAAGGTACTGAGATAGTAAATAATGATTTTTGCAATAGGTACCTAAGTTAAGAAAACAATTTCGTTGGTTTCCTTTCTAAACGTTGTTGTAAGAAGTACTTTAGTTGTTGCAGCAGAATTAAATGCCTTTGTCTCATTCGTAACAACTTCCTGCTAGAAAAGAAAATATTTTTTTCATATATTACACTACTTATTTTAAAACCATCATTTTTATTATTTAATATTCCTTGCCTTGAAATCAAGTGTTCAAAAATGTTTAAGTAATTTTGAATGTACCTACTTTAGTAACTATTTTAGTCATTGGTGCATGCCGTTTTAGCTCGAGTGCTTCCTAGGTCAACCGATTTTTAACCGACTTCAAAAAAGGAGGAGGTCCTCAATTTGACGGAATCTTTTTTTAAATGTATGTTCAGCGATCATTTGTTACTACGTTGACCGATTTCGATAATTATTTTATTGTTTGAAAGATAATACTTTCAGAATGGTCCCATATAAATTTGGTTAAATTCTGATGATAAGATCTATAAATAAGAAAATCATCAAACATTGCATGAACTCTTACCTAATGTCTTTGCCAAAGGTCTACATTTTTTGATGATTCTTTTTTTAATTAATAGCTTATACTTTAAAGATACATAAAACATTTTCGGAAAAAATTTTACCCCTAAGAGTGGAAAAATAGGAAATGAAATCGGTGTTCATCAGTTAAATTATGTTTGCACTCGTAAGATTTGTTTTGATTAGGATTTATCACTAAAATAGATAAAATAAGTTAATTTGTTTTTTTAAACCGACTTCAAAAAACTATCTTAACACTTAAGTACCTAATCAGTTACTTTTGGAGTCGGTGTCAGTCGATGTGAGATTCTATGTTTTCGTTTAAGTAAGTGTAAGTATAGTAAGTAAGTGTTAAGATTATTTTTAGCGTTTTAGTTTTTTGAAGTCGGTTTGAGATACTAACATCGCATTTACCTAAACGAGTCTGATCATCAAAACAGTGACTGAATTTTTCCAAAAGATTATAAAGTTTGATTTGATCATCCCCTTGTAAGTCAGTGTCATAACTTTTATCGACCTGGATCTGACCACGTGCGATACACTGTGTAGAATACAAAGTCAAGGGGTCAAATTGAAAGTTATACACGTCAATGCATACTATATTATCATAAATATCAGTAATCTGCTCTGGGATATCTAGTTCTTTACCTAAAGACCTATGTTCAGATCGACAAACTTTTATATGGCCGGAGGTAATATCGTCATCTGTATACACCATTATTCTATTCAAACCCTGCTCAAGCACCGTATCGTGTTGGGGACCAAAAGTTGTACTTTTGATGTGCACACTTCAAGGTTGTTCTAACAACAAGGCAATTCTGAACTTATTAGATTACTATTATCTTTCGAAAAGGTAAGAGATTTAGATGTTTTAGTCAAGAATACACCAAGTAATTCAGTAAATGCACGGCAGTATCTTGCAAGTCATCTCGGACAACCAGAACAGGAGTATCCTCACATACGCCATCAATGCTAAGTCTAAGTGAGCTCTCACCCTCAGGTGCGATGACCTGACCTCCATAACCTTTAATGCTTATTCGACACTGTGTATTAAAAGATAAATTAATTCATTTAGCTGCATTTAGAGTGACGGTTTTTTTTATAAAATTATAAAAAATCCATTCCTACAGAGCATAATAAGTCTAAGCGTGAAAAAATATTACTTTCATGTTTTCTTACGCTACGAGTTCATCCTTCATTCTTAGAAGTAGAAAAGGAGTACAGTAAATCTACGCGCAGTATAACTAATCACGATGAAAAGAAAAACGACGTTAGAAATATGAGAGACGTTGAAGAAGGAAGAAAAACAAAAATTTTTTTTGTATTTCCATAACAGAAACCATTAATCAAGCAATGACGCCCTCCAAATCATTTTTCTGAGCAAGTAACCTGCGTGATTTGATATTTGATGTTTGACAAGGTAAACAGAACGATATGTTGTTTTTTAGGGTTCGTTATGTCCTAAATAAACCTTATAGTTTTAACACGACTATCCATCGGTTTGTATGCGAATATGCAAACTCGTTACATAAATATTTGTAAAACAAAATTGACCAAGTACACTATGTAAATAAACATGCATTTGTCAGGAACAAAGGAGGTTGATTCACGTCAAATATGTTTAAAATATTTAAAAATATAAAAATTAACTCAACTATATGGTTTTAATTAAATTTTAAATTAAGATTGCAATCGGTATTCTGGCTCGTTTCTGAACGCAGAACCCAGGCTGTGCCGTCTTATAAACCTACTTATCGGAGTGATAATGAAAATGCTGCAGTGTTATTAACACCCAGCTGTTCCTCATAAATTTGAAGCAGCTATTTGTATTTTGTTCCGTCCCTTACGTCAATAGCGTCGTAGCATCGTAGCATCGTAGCGTAGCGTCGTAGCATCGTAGTAGTAAGGAAAAGTTTAAGCCTTTAGCTGCAATTTAAAATATGTATTCATTATACTTAAATTCCTACCAAAAAAAAAGTACTTTAACAAATAAGCATCAAGTATATATAAGTTAATTCTTTTTTAGTAGGAATGGAATTAATCTGGCTGTTTGGGCGTTATTCTTGCCAAAAGTAAAATAAAATAAAAAATTGACACTTTTGACAGAATGAAACTCAGATTCAAAAGCCAGCTGTTAAGTAGAAGCCAATTTTATGGAGGTAGTCAAACATAAATCATGGTCGATATACAAGTTTGGTGTAGTCTGTGTTCTTGTTTGGTGAAGTGATAAAGATGCAGAACCATTGAAATATTATTGTATTCAATGCGCATCGGGTGTCAAGTGACTTATCACACGTCACCTTGCTTTAGACCCGTTGGCGTCTTGAAACCAGCTTCTACGGCAAGAGTAGCTTCAGAAAATCCATGTTAAGCAATAAAACACTAAACACCCATGATTTATTGTGAACACTGTATCAAAAATACTCGACATTAGCAGAAAAATACCTCGAATAAAGGTTTGTTTGTAAAAAAATACGGACGCTATTTTGTTGATTTACTCATAAGAGATGCGCGTGGTTTACTAATGTTTGGCCAAAAAACGTTTCCCAAAATATCACATCGCAAACTATTTTACGCAAATTTTCATTTGGCAAAAAAACGTTTGTCAAAACAACGTATTGCAAATTTTCAAATAGCAAATCTTTTTTTTTTGCTTACTTTTGTTTAACAAATTATTGTTTGGCAATGTTTCTTTTAGCAAAACTTACTCTTCCCAAAATATTGCAAGGCATATGATTTACAAAACAATGTTAGTGGTGCATAAAATACAAACTAGCTTAAGATTACATTATTGATTATTATTATTGATACATTATTAGATTATTGACGACCTCCGTAGCCGAGAGGCGAGTATACCGGACTTGGTGTCGCTATCTCTGAGGTCCCGGGTTCGATTCCCGGTCGGTCAATGTAGAAAAATAACTTTTCTATATTGTCTCGGGTCTGGGTGTTGTGGTACCGTCATTGTTTCTGATTTCTGTATCACAAGTGCTTAAGCTACTTATCACAGGATCAGAGCAATGTATGTGATGTTGTCCATATTTATTATTATTATTATTATTTATTACAGGAGGAGGGGCAGGAGCATAACTTGATAATTTCACCAAAAGTATGTGTATTAGATTTCTTTACTTTTCATGTTTAATTCTTTTTATCGAAATTTCCAAATAAATAATTAACAACAGAGGCGATATAGCGCTCGGCGGCCGCTGCCGTGACACGCTCACTTCGCTCGCTTCGCTCGCTCCGTTCGTTCGCCTTCGCGCCTTGATGGTCACTGTTCTAACCTAACCTAATCCAGGTGATATAACTGAGATATACTTTTTGTTTTAGGAAAATTTAAGCCTGTTTTACTTATATTTGAAATTCCTGTATTAGCAAAAGAAAACATATGCATACTCTTTGATTTGAGTACCTACCTAAGTATGCAAAGTGATAATTAGAGCAAAATTTTTTTAAAAATATTTTTCAAAATAAAACATTTAATTTTGCTATATTAACATTTTTCCTAATAAAACTTGACTAAGTAAAAGTTTGCCAAATGATAATTTTACCAAATGAATTATGTGCAAAATGTACAGTTGCTAAAGGTTCATTTGCGAAATTAAACTTAGCCGATAAGTTTTTTGCGAAGTGAAATTTGACCAAAAATAATTTGGCCAAACGGAGGGATCCCGATGTGCGTGCAGTTGTTGTTCAATTTAACATTACGTATTTAAGCTAGTTTTAATTTAATCAGTTGATTAGCTCTAAATTGCATTTGTGAATACAAAATTGTGTAAGCATTTTTGGAAGACTTTCTTAAAGTTGATTAATGTTTATGAGTGTTTAAGGATAATGTATTTTTTAAAATTATAACCTAATAAGCCTGTCTGCCATTTGGGTGCTCAGCTTTGACGTGCTATGGTAGGTGTAAGTAAAGGTCGATTAATAGGTATGCCATAAGACATTATGAGTGCAGCGCGCTACCTAGCGCTGCCAATTGTTTTTTACTACATTTAAATCAGACCAAACTTGAATAGAAAAATCTAAGAGATACTTTTTAAGATAAACGCCTTTTCAGTTCTTTAACAACTGGATGATATAGTTGTATATTTTAAAAAAATGGCGGCATTAGGTAGCGCGCTGCACCCTCTTAACACGTTACATAAAATAAAGTGTATATAATTCAATTTTGAAATATGTAAATGATGAATAAGGAAACGCTGCAAGCATCCACACCTCCTTGCCTCACAATCACCTTTTTTTTGTGCTTAAATTTTAAGTTTTGAGTTAGTTTATTTTTATGTACCTGTTAGAATTGTTTCTTTTTTTTAAAGTAATATTTTAGAAGGGTATAATTTTTTTTTATTAAGGAGACAGTGATGTTCTTATTATTTGTAATCATTAGCAATTTACTCATTCCTTATCAAGTCTAACCAGAGAGATAGCGCTTCAAATATTTTTTAATATCGATATTTTAACGTCGGTAACGTAATTTACCTGTTACTGTATCGTCTTTTTAAAGTCGTCTATTGAAGTGGTAATCAAGACGCTGCAGTCGACTCTGTTCAGGCTCACCGCGGGCTGTTTGTGTTCCATTAACCCAGCCTGTTCAAATCTCGATTCGGATTCCACACACGTTGCTCGTATTTTGTCAGTGGAATGTATTTTCAGTGAATTGTTTACGTAAATCCGTGACGTAAAACGTTTTTTAAACTCTCTGGTGATGGCAATTCCGATAGATAGTCAAGTGAAATTTATGGGAGTAGTTTTTTAAAGTTAGAAATTGAATTTATAGAGAGTACGTTACAGATTAATAAAAAGTTGTTACTATGAATTGTTAATGCTAGTTGACTTTTTACGGGATGCATTCTAGATATACACCTTATTTAAATAGGAGTGGGTACCTAGGTATTATAGTATTATCATATGTTGTTGTAATCAATTAAAAGTTGATATAGTATGATAAGATTGCTAACAATTTGTTATCTATCTATATATATAAAAAGACAAGTCCTGACTCACTCATTCATTCACTGGCTGACTCATCAACGCCCAGCCCAAACCTTTGGATCTAGAATGATAAAACTTTGCATTAAGGTTCCTTTATTAACCTATACAAGGGATAAGAACGGATTTTTGAAAATCTAATCTCTAAGGGGGTAAAAATGACAGTTACAGTGTTTATGAAAGTTCGTCATTTCTGAAGCTAGAAAGATTTGAATTCGTATTTAAGCTACTCTTTGCAAATTAAAAATACTATTTTCGGAGTTTTTGGGGAAATGCATCCCTAGAGGTGTAAATTGGGGATGAAAGTATGTAGGTATGTAAAATATTCACCCAGCCCAAATGGCTTAGGATACATAGTTGAAATTTACTCACTAGCTAAAATTTGTGACATAAAGGCTTACCATAAAGGGTTGGTATTGAAATTCAACCCTCAAGAGAGTAAAATACAGGGAAGATTTTTGTATAAGTCCGTCATTTTATACATTAGATAGTGAATGATACTGTTTATTGCACACCATACAAAGTAGTTACAGTTTATGTTTTCAGAAAGATGTACAATTTAGTCGGTCTTATGGCTAAAAGCGATCTCTTCCAGACAACCTTAGGGTAGAGGATAACTAAAGAGATAGGGGAAAGTGGTTGAGGTTAGAAACGAATATAAACCTGTATAAAACTACCTGTTGTTTATTCCGAAAAACCCATTGA
Source organism: Anania hortulata (assembly GCA_963576865.1). Taxonomy (NCBI): domain Eukaryota; kingdom Metazoa; phylum Arthropoda; class Insecta; order Lepidoptera; family Crambidae; genus Anania; species Anania hortulata. Next base: position 9,657,301 of record OY756406.1, read on the forward strand.
CATTACTAAGAGACGTTTTAACGAATTTCTGTGACAAACTAAATTACACGCGTGCGAAGCCGCGGGGAACAGCTAGTTTGTTTATAAATACGAGAAATGTTGGTCTGAAGTAGATGTAGTACTATTTGTATAAACGCTCTTAGACCGTTTACGCTCTGAATCCAGTCACAATACGAGAATCTTCACATAAATAGCAGCTACTTCGGATTGGATGCAGTGCAAAACCGCTCTAAATCACAAGTCGAAATTACCAAAGAAAAACTAAAACAAAAATAGCGTGTGACCCAAAATTGGTAGAGTTTTGACACACCTGACTCTACACTTCAATACCCAAATTGTAACGGATTCTGCAGGTCAAAGGGAGTAACGAGACCGTAATAAAGTCGGTCGTTTCTTCGTTTATTCGTCCACCTGCCTCCAACTCATGAGATCGAGCAAGTTCCTTGAAATTATATTAGTACAAAAATATATAAATAAACATCTAAAAAATTAAACTTTTTGGGTGTGAATAAAATGTGTGAATAAGTGGGAGAAGGATTCTCGCATCGAGGTATCATTCGGGATTCTTGGCGCTTGTTTTTTATTATTATTTTATATAATTAAACCAGATATTAGTAACTAGGCCCTGTATAATAAAAATACAAAATATGAAATTGTAAATAAACAACTAAACTGTATCAATGATATTTTGCGGAAAATATCTCAGGAAATCGTTAACTGAGGTGAAATGATAAGATAGGGAAAATCTCATCTTTTTATGCAGGAAATAGGCAAAGTTACTGACTTCTTTGAATATTTTATAGATCAACTTTGGATTGAAGCGCATGTTTACATTATTAAAAACATTGTAAACAAAACATCACGACTCCATTCCGTATTCAAAATGACAATCAGTTGCAAAACTCGATTTCGGGAGAGTATGTAAACATCGGAAACGGGCCAATTACGAAAACAAACTTGCTGGGAGCATCACTGCAATAATAAGGCTGGATAGCATTACGTTGGCAAAACAGAAAAATAGCAGCCAGTTCGAACAGTCCTCATTATCGTACCTAAAAACCCTCGTTTTAAATATCAAAGCTCGTTAACACCAATCTAAAATCTGCAACACGAAGTGCAAAGAATTAGCAAGATTGCATGGTTGATAGTTTTAAATCATTGACACTTAATAATTTCTATCTAAAAAAAACTATGAGTTACCTATTCGTGTACCTAGACAGTAATATGATTTAGTGGGCGATTTTGCACAAACTTAAAACATTAATTCTTTTTGGAGTAGGGATTTATAGGTACATACATAAGACAGTCTTCGTCATACTTATCACAGCCTAAACAGCTCAAAGTAGAAACAAAAACTTCTGACAGAATATACTTATGTCGAGAGTAAGAAAAAAATGTAAATGTACCCCTGGAAATATGAAACAAGATGAAAAGTTTAAAAGGGTTATAATAAAACTATGCGCGGAAGAAGTAGCAGGAAACCGCTAGCTAATTCATAAAAGTAGGACGCTCGTGTATATATTGGGAAGCCGACATTCAGCGCGAGCATTTCAATTATTATAGGAGGCTTTTCTTGTCAGCCTATGTTATTACACATCTGGTGACCGCCCGAAAAGTCGGCACAAACGGCAAGTTAAGTACATCTGTGAGCGCGAGCACGCCGGACCTTAACGAAATTATTACGGACCACCGGCCCGGCTTTCTGATAATGACGAGGACTGGTGAAGCGCAAATACCGCGCTGTAATTGAACCGTAGGAGGTACTTCGGTCAAGAATTTTAAAATAAAACGTGCCTCTTTTGTTTTTTAGGAAGTTGTAAGACTTTCTGATAATAACGACATCTGACGAAAAACAAACTTAAACGTTGTCTATCTCCTTCTTCTTTTTGTATAGAGTGTATATCCTGTCTTATGACATGGTCTCCACTTCCCTCTCATGTTTTTCTACTACGCTCTATCCGTGCCATCTTCTTTTGTGAGATAGCAGTTCTATTTTTATTGACAACACTCAACTACAAATCTATATATAAAAAGGCAAGTCCTGATGCACTTATTCACTGACTGACTCATCAACGCTCAGCCCAAACCCTACTACTACGACCTATAAAAAGCTTAAACTTTGCACAGAGGGTCTTTTAGTAATAGAAGCAATGACTGAGGCCGAATTCTTCAAAATTCAATCCCTAAGAGGGTACAAACTATAATGTTTGAAAGTTCGTCATGTCTGAAGTTAAAAAGATTAAAACTTGTATCTTAATTGCTATTTCTACACAAAAAATACTAGTTTCGGCTTTTTTGGGGAAATGCATCCCTAAGGGGGTAAAATTAAGTGGGAAATCAGGAAATAGTTTTTCTGACAACTTAATTAATTACGGATTTCTAACACTAAGAGTTTCTAAGCTAAGCCACGGACAGATAGACATGGCAATACTATAAGGATTAAGTGTTGATTACGAAACAATAACAAGTACCTGTTTTATTCCGACAAACAAACTGATATTACCATGAGATGTAAGTTAACTAATTTCTGTGAAACACTAAGTGCAAAGCCGCGGGAAACAGTCTAATATAATAGTCTATCATATTATTTATTATTTTTTAACTAATTGTCAATGGTTAACACACTTTTGATTAATTTTGTAACATCAATAATACACTTTTCTGATAACAACAAAGATATTTTAAAGCATTTTCAAGCAAAATCATCCAATTGTAGTAACAGTAAATTTTTTTCTCTGAAACAGTAGAGAAAGCAATTACATTTGTCAAGATTGTTATACGTACTTATTGTATTTCCACCTGTAATTATGGCTCTTAAAATGGTTTTAACTTATTCTGATTCTACAAAGTTACAACAATCTAGTGTTTGTAATTGCGCAATAAAATTGTATGTGTAATTATTAAATTCTAGCAACAACAACACAGATCAGTGTAATGGCAACTTGAATATTGAAATATTTCTTAACTTGCCGAACTTTACTAATATCTATTAGAATCAAAGCCCGCTTGAACTAGAATAGTTATGAGTAAATATCGAACTCTATAAACAAAGACTGCCCTCGAGGTTAATTAATATAATACAACTCAAGCTATCGATATAGCACTCTATATAGACTTAACAACATAAGTGGGTACTGGCGGAATCTTAGAAAACAAACTAACGATTTTTTAATTTTTTTATTAAAAAAAAATTTAAAGAGTTGCACGAAAAGAAAAAGAAGAAGAATTGTATATAATTTATTAGGCATCAAAAACAAATATTAAATGCAATATTCTTTTTGTGTCAACAGATAGTAGCAATCTTTCCAATTTTGGATGAATAGTATTCACATGAACCGCACTATTGGTTGTGCGTGACAAGTCTTCTCGAGTTTACCAGTTTGTACATGGGGCACACTAAAAGTTTTGCACTTCTAGCTAATCGGAACTATTTGAATTTCGAATGTTATATATTTTTAAACGTTGCAATCTTCTTAGTAATAAAAAAATACAATTGGCGGGAAATGATTTGTCAGTTGTTTTTTATCACACATCAAAGTTCTACGTACGCAACGAAAATGGAATTAAGACGAAAAGCGATGATTTTTTATGATTTTAAAAGTTTTTTTTCTCCGCAAGACTGTGCCGCTCGTCTTTAAAATGCTTTTGGGAGAGAAGCACTTTGTTTGAGCACCGTGAGGCGATGGTTTGCTGAATTTGAGAGAGGTCTAGTTTCTTTACATGACGAATTTCGTGAAGGGCGGCCTTCAACTGCCGTCAACGAAAATGATATAGCTACTGTTAAGCGGCTAATTGAAGAAAACCCTATGAGACAATTCGAGGACTATTGGGGATTGGTATGAGCCAAATTCAGAAAATTTTACACGAAGAATTGAAAGTTCGGAAACTTTGCTGTCGTTGGATCCCTCATGAACTGACAGCGGAGCAGAAGCGGGCTCGCGTGGAATGGTGCTCACAGATGCTACTGAAGTACGACCACGGACATTCTAATGCTGTTTATGACATTGTCACAGGAGACAAATCGTGGATTTATTGTTTTGGACCCGAAAAAAAACAGCAATCTTGTGAATGGGTGTTTGAAAATGAGAACAGGCCAACAAAAGTAAGGCAGGCGTTTTTTTTCTCAGCTACGGGTCCCATCTGTACAATTCTATTTGAAAATCAAAAGAGTGTTAATGCCAAGTGGTATTCTACCATTTGTTTACCCAGAGTATTAGAAAAAGTTCGCGAAAGACGACCTAGAAGCCGCGTTCTCCTACAGAATGACAACGCTTCTTCACACACGGCCAACAAAACAAAGTCATTTTTAGCACCTATCCTGCGCAAAGCCCCGACCTAGCACCCTGTGATTTCTGTATTTTCCCCAAAATCAAAGATTTGATGAGAGGTTTTACTTTTACCAACTCCAAAGAGGCAGTGATAGCGTTCAATCAGCACGTAGAAAACATGCCTTCAGATCTGTGGTCCTCCTGTTTTAAAAAATGGTTCGATCGCATAAAAAAATGTTTAAAATGTAGAGGAGAGTATTTTGAAAAGCAATAAACATAATATTTTGGTTATAACATGTTGTTTTTTTAAGTTACGCAATACTTATAGTGTGACTTACGTATAATATAAAAATGAATTGCTGAATGTGTTGCTAAGCGCAAATCTCGAGAGCAGCTGAACCGATTTCGTTAATTCTTTTTTGTTGTATTAATTATTTTCAGGAGAAGGTTCTTACAGAAAAAAAAACAAGTCGCGCAAGAAATCCTTTATGAATAAACTAAAGACCACGCGAACGAAGTCGCGGGCAACAGCTAGTTTCAAATAATTAAAGTGTCAATCAACGAACAAAATAAAACTCCTAAAATAACCCAAAATATTTAATAATTTCCGTTTTATTTAGGTTTTATTTGAAAAGAAAATGGGATTATTTAAGAGTTTATGATTATCAGATGCATTTAGACAAACGGACACATACCGTCACACAATGAAAGCTTAAAGATGCACATAGGCGTAGGGAACGCCCAAAAAAACGAAAGCGTATCGATTTTTTTATTTTTTATTTATAAAACAAACAATATTAATAAGTATATACAATTTACACGATATGACATAAGCTTTAGGGCTTTACCGCATACCCGTGCCGTTGCAGATAAATTAAAAAATAATGATAGTTGTACACAACCTATGACATAATAAAAACATTGAAAAATAAAAATGACAATACACAGAACAATGTAATATTTTGCACGATCACGCCTCCCATGCGCACGCCGAGCCGGTCGCCGAGCCCGCGCCCGACCAGTTCCCAGCACATACATACAGGGCGCTGCCAAATTATGTACTTCTTTAGTTTTGTATTTATAGTATTTATATTTGTATGAATATTTAAATGCTTTCTAAAAAGTGTTTTTTTAGTTTATACTTAATATTATTTAGAGTTATGTTAGCTTTTATTTGAAAAGACACACCAAAGAAGAAACAGACCTTAGGTTTCTACAGGCGAGAAGCATGAAGAGACTTGAGAGAGATCCCAGCCCATCAATTGAACACCAAATTGTAAAAAACATTGGTCTGTTTCTGAATGCACAGTGCACATCAGACTTTGATTAAAAAAAACAATAAAGTTATCTTACAAGATGTACCCCTGAATAGGAGACTTTAAATTTGGAGTTTAAGGCGTTGCGAAGACGACGGGCGGGGCAGGTCGTTTTGACCGCGAAACAATTATTTCTGTTAACGGTAACAATAACCATTCACATCCAGTAACCTCCACACCAGTCACTAGATCCTTGATGAAAGCAATGTCAGAGCAAGTTAAATTAGTACGAAAACGTGTTCTGAGTTTATTATCTAGAGAGATATACTGTGATACAGTGGTAGCAAACGTTAATTTTTAGATTGCAAAATGTTGAAGCGGGTGGAATTGCTTTATTTAAATGCAGAATAGTCTGCACATGCAGTCTGTCTAAAAAGATGTATTTCCACCACAGAACAAACGACTAATAGAGTACAAAAAATAATGTTCCTCTAGACATATTTTAATCAAATTTACTCTTTGCCAATCAAGAGCTGTTACAAATTTATTTGACAGCCGCTCCTATTTTTGCAACCACACCAATTGATGTAAAGAAGGCATCTAGTTAGCATTTTGTGAAATGGTATTTATAGGTGAATATCACCCTGATTCAATGACTGTTACTTCATATTCATATAAAGTTCAAGTTATAATATCCTACGTTGTAACAGGTCAAAATATATCACAAAAAATGCTAAATTGAACCGGACGTGTCTACCACAGGACCGTAGAATTCATTAAAATTCATTTAATGCTTCGAATGGTATTAAAGATAAACACATGAACCCTGTAAGGGCACCCACAATAAAAAAATACGATACTATAAGATAGATGTAAAATATCATGTAGTGAGGTAAATTAATAAAAGCGGATTAAATAAAACCTACATTATTTGACAAAATACATAAGCGTCTCAATTTAAATTTTAGTCCCTTTTGCGTTATGTATCTAATGACACTTTCAGTAATTTATATCGGTCGTCGATATGTTTCTGTTTTTTTTATCACAAATGCTTTGGCTAAGGTTGTCTGGAAGAGATCGCTTTTAGCGATAAGACCGCCTAAATTGTGCATCTTTCTGTAAATACAAATTGTAACTTCTTTGTATGGTGTACAATAAAGAGTATCTATCTATCTAATTACTTTAGGATCAAAGCAATGTATGTGATGTTTTCCAATATTTATTTATTTATATTTTATTAAGTAATTATTTTAGTTTTGAAAATGTACGGCGGTACAAATGAATTATTATTGTTATTATAGGTATTAAACTTCGTCGTAACCGCGTCTTAAAATAACAATCGCAACACAACACAATCAAGACGACCTCTGTAGCCGAGAGGCGAGCATACCGGACTTGGTGTCGCTATCTCTGAGGTTCCGGGTTCGATTCCCGTTCGGTCAATATAGAATATAGTCGGTGTTGTGGTACCGTCGTTGTTTGTGATTTCTGTAACACAAGTGCTTAAGCTACTTATCATAGGATCAGAGCAATGTATATGATGTTGTCCAATATTTATTGATTAAATTTAAAAAAGTTTCTATTTTGAGAAAACTCATTAGAAATGACTTATTATCATATTAAGTATTCGCGTTACGATCTTGCAAACATAAACAAATACATACTGTTCTTACCCGTCGCGGGACTGTAGAATAATTACCGTATTTTTTTTATACCTACATGCCGTGCCCGTTTTATCCATTAGATTAATCTTTTTAGCAGCACAGAGTTTATTTTATTCACATTTTGTAAATTATTAATAATATTTGTATGAACTCGTCGTCGTCGTTATATATAATTCATTCGATCTTGTATAAAATGCCTAAGTGATTAAAGAAGAAAGGGTCTCATTAATAGGTATAAAAGTTCTCCAAGGTACAATGCAAAGCTATTCCATTTGTAACATGAATAAATAATGGTACATAATACATTAGTTGATTGTACTTATTGACAGATAAAATAGATTTAGTCAATGTCCCACGAGTATAGCGTGTTTGTCTTCTTTTTTAGACAATAAAACTAAGACAATGGTTTCTACCAATAACATATACAAATCTACGTCTAAGTGCCAATCATTTGTATACTATACAAATAATTGGCGATACGATTTCATCTTATCGCTATATTCAGTTTAAAATAATAAATATTGTATGCAACCCAAAAGACTTTCGAGGTCTGTGGAATTGAAATACCTCTGCACAAATTGATAGTTATATGCATCTACCGCACACCCACATCAGACCCGAAAGCCTTCTTACATAACTAGACCAATTATTATTTGACCTAACAAGAAAACATAAACATGGCACGAAAATTGTCTTGACTGGGGACTTTAACATAAATACTTAAAGAGAGGCACTATTGCGAACTACTTTAGTGATTTATGTAGTAATTATAATCTGAACATTCATATGAATGTACCAACTCGAAAAGTCTCGTGTATAGACCATGTGCTCAGCAATATCAAGGACGCTGTTACCAAAGTACTCCCTCTATATTTATCGGATCATGACACCGCACAGCTTCTAAGTTTTCCAGTTCGGCAATCTTTTAAACCAAGGTCGTATACTATCTTGAGAAAGGACTACAACTGTGAAAACATTCGCAGGTTCAGGGAGTGTCTGGACAGTATGACATGGCGCAATATATACGCAAACACTGATCTTAATGCGGCATTCGCAGAGTTTCATAATGAACTTTGTCTATTCTACAAGCTATGTTTCCCAGTTAGGAAAATTAGGATCAAAAATTTAATAAACACAAACAAAAATGGATAAACAATGGGCTAAAAACTGTAAAGCTGCAAAAATAAAACGGCAAAAAATAAAAACAATTATATTAAGTACTCCAAAATTCTAAGAAAGTGCATTGAAAAATTAAAAAAGATTTGTAATATGAATTTTATAAATAATAGTAAAAATAAATGCAAAGCTACATGGACAATAATTAAAAATGAAACCTGCTATTCCAAAGTTGACAATAACATTTCTGAAATAAATTTTGATAATAAGACATTGAACAATCCTGACGACATTGCTGCGGCGTTTAATAATAATTTTATCGAACTGACTAACCTTAAAGCGACAACCACTAATACACAACAATATCAGCATACCAAAACTATGTCAAATACAATGTTTCTTCTTCCAATGAGTGAGGATGAGGTTAAAAAAGAAATTATTGACCTAAACAACACTCAATCTGAAGGTTTTGACGGAATCTGCACAAGAATTATTAAAGAATGTACTAAAGAGCTTGTGCCTATCTTAACACACCTTATAAACCTCTCATTTGCAATAGGTAGTTTTCCTGAGTTGCTAAAGCAATCTATTGTGAAGCCACTGCATAAAAAAGGTGCAAAAGATGAGGTCAGCAACTATCGGCCAATTACTTTAATCCCAATCCTATCTAAGGTATTTGAGAAATGCATGCACCAGAGAATAATGAACTATTGTAACATGTATAACATTATAAATAAAGAACAGTTCGGCTTCCAAAAGAAAAAATCTACAACATTAGTAATTTTTACATTAGTAAAAACAATATTAAATAGTATAAATGACGGATATTTGACCACAGGACTCTTTTTTGACATGTCAAAGGCCTTTGACTCTGTTGACCATAAACTTTTGTTAAACAAGTTAGAATCAGTAGGAATAAGAAGACCCACTCATCGGTGGCTAAGATCATACTTAAACAACCGAAGTCAACGCGTAGTTGTCAGCAGATTAGTAGACGACGAAGTAACATCGTATGTTTCGAACTCAAAAGTTGTTGAATGTGGTATCCCCCAAGGAAGTGTGCTAGGACCTCTAATGTTTATTTTGTATATAAACAATATAACGTTAGTGACAAATCGTAAATGCATTTTATTCGCCGATGACCTATCCATTATTGTGACATCCGATAAAAACTCTATACATGACCACGAACTTGAGATAAATAAAACAATTGACAACATCATTAAATGGTTAGACGTAAACAATCTAAAACTAAATCTAAGTAAATCACATTTTGTCCAATTTAATCAAACAAAACATAAATAATCTAACTTTAAGCTTAATATTGATAAAATAAAGGAAATAACGTCTACAAAGTTTCTGGGAGTAGTCATAGACCAAGACTTAAACTGGAAATTACATATAGAGACTTTATGTAATCGTATTAATAGCTTTGTCTATGCCCTCAACAAAATGAGGAAGGTGACAAACCTACAAACGGCTCTTATTACATACCACGCGTATATAGCTTCTATTTTGCGCTATGGGCTAATAATGTGGGGAAATAGCACAAATAGAGAAAAGGCGTTTATAGCCCAAAAAAAAGTGTATTCGAGCTATCTGTGGGATACCGCCAGGCATGTCCTGCAGAACAGCTTTTGCGAACTTAAACTTGCTCCCGCTGCCAGCACTGTATATTTTTGAAATAAGCTGTTTCGTGAAAAGTAATATTAAATTATTTATGAAAGCAAGCGATAGGAACACAAGACTGAAACGGGATCCAAATAGACTGGTGTTAGACATTATCCCAAGGTCAGTTAAATACAACAAAAGCTGCCTAACAATGTGTCTAAAAATATACAATAAAATTCCGAATGACATAAAAAAATTATATCTTAACCAATTTAAATCAAAATTACATAAGTGGCTTATTAACAAAATAATATATGACATGAAAGATTTTATTGACATGAAATTTAATTCGTAATACAATTCATTATGATTGACATATATTAGTTATCTTCATTTTAATTTTATTTATAGTAATTAGATACAAATTTTGTTTAATATTGTTTATTGATAACACTTACTTTAAATAATATGATGTAAATTTTGCATGCTATTTGTAATAGCGAAACATGTGCACTATATTATGTTGTAACATCATCAAATACCATGTTTTACGCAAATAAAGATTCTGATTCTGATTCTGAAACAATATAATCTTAATTTTGTAAATTCAAATTTGTGATAATGAGTCGGACAGAACAAAGTATGAATAACTTATTATTTTGAGAACTACCGTAGTATCAGATCATGTAAAGTTGCGTTTCATTGGCTCACGTACACAGTCCATCCTATCTGCAATCATGTTAAGGATTCTGTTAATGCATAAGACTTGTACTGTTAGCGGAGCATGGAACTAAATGCAGATAGTTTTTACGGATGTTCGTGTTTTGTTTAAAGCTATATTTTGGGACGTGTATAAATTACCCGGAAGAGGGCTGTTAAACGGAATATAATAACCTACTATTAAAAAAATATAGCTTAAAGAGATAGCAACAATCAGGCAGTATATACGTTACAAGATTTTTGCAAATTTCCCCTTGAACGAACCCAAATCTTGCCGCAATGGGAAAGCTCAGTAGGTAGACGCGGAGTGATGTACCTCAAAGAAGCCAAGAGGAACCCAACGTTGAAGGCGCTTCAGTTGTGTTTAGTAGGGTCCGCTTGACAAGAACATCTGGTGATGGACAACACGTATTTCTTAAATCTTTGATAATATTATTTTGTAATATTTTTATAATATTTTTTTTATTGAACAAGAATTCATGATACTTTTATGAATAAAAACAGTCTAACTTTTATTGGAAATAGTATTGGTAAAGAGCTCAATCACGCCGTTTCTCTCTCGATTGATGTGCTAAATCTCAATAAAATTGGGATACAGAATGAGGCTAGCGCTACGCTTTACGTTCGTTTCCCGAATTTATTGTAGCTACCTACATTACAAATCGGATCTATTGGAGTTACGTGTTTAATGATCGAAAAGATTCCTTCACGAAATATCACCATGTTTTAGTTAGCGCTTTAAAAGTTAAAAACAAGACATTGGTTTTGACTAAAACGATATTAATTATCCCTGTCATTGTGTACCTATTTATCAGAAAAGATACATGTTTATCCTACTTTAAAACCATAAATAAGGAGACACTTTAAGCACATTTCAAAACTTATTACAGTTTTGCCAACTGTAAAGAGCAATAACTCAAAAAGTTAACTTCAAACTATTAGCAATCGAAAAGTGATTAATCCCCTCGGATGAGACTTCTGCCGTTGAAAATTAATTTCCTACAGATTTATTGCAGTTTTGAACTGAATTGTGCGTTGTAGCGATTTATTTGACCGTTCTCGATGCATTTTATTCAACAATAGTCCAACGTTTTGAGTTATTGTTATTATAAGCTGATAAATTTAATTAAGAAAAATGAAAATAATATTTTTACATTTAATATACCTATGTAAATTAATTACGTTTTGTTGAGGATCAAAATTACTAATCAATCAAACTTCATTTGCCTAAGTGTCGTTTTTATGCTACGTTGTTTGAACACTATTCAATTTTCTATTGATTTAAAGTGAATTGTTAAACAGATTTTTATGTTTGATTACGTTTCTAATAATGTCACAATTATTGTAATTTAGTGTGCACATCATCAAATCGCAATCATTAAACGGTTTGTAATGAATAATGCAGCAATCAAGCATCGGCAAATGAGAATAAATCGAATTTTATTGCGTCGACGTTAATCGTTGTTTTTAGTTAGGGCAGATACACACTACACATTATGGCGGCTGCTGTTAATGCTGTTAAATTTCATTGACCTTTCTTAACCTTGTTCCTTTTAAGCCACACCCAATAAGCAATTTCAACGAGTAATACTATAGATAAAAACAGAAACATATACTATTTACAAGATTTTAACCATAGTTTATCTACGATTTTGGATATTAGGTGTATTTTAAGTGTGTTGATCTGTGTGGACAGATGCCATGTCAGAAGATCATAGAAAGTTAACTCTATGACAAAAGTACGATTTCAACGGAAATGATAATGCACCTGTTTCTTGGTAAAACAAGCAAAAATTGGCGATTAATTATCAAAGTAGATTTTGTATTAAAGTATATACAATTATACGGCACTGAATCTACTATAATGGGGACCCAACGTTTATATATTTATGCAGGTATAGTCTTTTTCGTATTAGCTAAAAAAATGAAGTACCTAAACAAAATAACGAAACTTACTAATTTCCTATAAAAAGATATCCGCTTGCTGTAGAATTTTATGTGGGCATAATTGATGATGATGAAACTAAGAACTAAGACTAAGTGTCTACATCGTATTATTAATGAGATATGGGATGGAATGGAAATATAATTATATTCATAAATTCTTTATTGTGAAACACAGGTCTTACAAGACACACAAAGAAGTCTTACAAGATTTTTTAGCTCAGCTGTAATCTGCCTTAATAGGCGTACAAAAACAAATTGAAAAAACGTAATAATAAAAAAGAAATACAATTAAAGTCACTTGCAATAAAGTATACAGTGCATAATAAAATAATCAGTCCAAGAGTTTACATATTTTTACCTGTCAGGAATTCATTTAATAAGTAATACGATTTGTCAATTAGAAATTCATTTAATTTAATTTTGAAACTTTGTATGTCAGTTAATATAAATAACATTTTTGTAGATTTATTGGAAAATTTAATTAACCAATCTAAATAAAAGCTATTTGACAAGCCCGTGAGTTAAATTTTAATTGGGATTTAATTTAAATTTAGTTGAATTAGATTTACTTAATAGAGCAAAACTAATTTGAAGGTATTCGCCAGTGCTGAAAATGTAGAGTAATAGTTGTAGTTTAATTAAAACCGTGTGTGAGAGAGTGTCATGTGTGTGCAGTGGATGCAATTAAATCATAACGATTACAAAAAGATTTGATTAATTTTAAAGAATTACAACGGATTAGCAAGCTGAAGTCGGAGTAAGCGGGGCACATAGCACGTGGAACTGACGGCCGATGGGGCAAAGGTTTTGGAATGGAAGCCACGTACCGGCAAGCGCAAAGTGCCTTACATTGCAGTTGCCGGAACGTGGACACGTTGTGCTTGCCGTCGGTACACCCATAAGGTAGACAGACGACCTGGTCAAGGTTGCTGGAGGTTTCTGGATGCAGGCCGCTTCCAATCGGCCAATCTGGAAGTCACTGGAGGAGGCCTATGTTCAGTAGTGGACATCCTATTACTGAAATGATGATGATGGTGAGAAGAATTATTATTACATCCGGTGTCAAACAAGTCGTATGCTAAACACTTTTTCTGTTTCATCGTAGGTTAGTGGTAATAACCATTTTGTGGCAGAACGAAGCGCCATTATGTCACGGGATTCGACCGCATAGCTTGAGTCATCGCATCGCAACTGTCAGTGTGAATCGGCTCTGTATCCATTTTCAGTTGTGGTCACAACTGGATGAATGAGGAATATAAATTAAAACCGCATTGTTGATCGGTTTGGAATAGCAGTAGGTAAACAGCGACATTGTGTTTAACAAGGACTCGGCGCTCCCCGCAACTCTTAATTAATTTCATTACGAACAATTTACCTAATATTTTTTTATCACGTAGAACGTCAAATAGGATTTTCATTCTAGTGGGTATTAATATTATTTGACGTGAACTTAGGAATTATTTATATTAAAAGTATTTTTGAGACATAAAGTTGTGACAGCTGATTTGGACGTTTTCGCAAACTTGAAATAATAATAAAATTTGTATAGGCTATTTCGGTGCTCAAGAGACAGTTTTAATCCTTTTATAATTGCATCTCAAAACATTTTGTTGAAAATATGATAGTTAATCATGTTATCTGTCGCATATTGTTACTGACATTTACAATGTTTTCAATTTTAAACTATTTTAATGTATAAAAAATTTAGGTAAGTGAACGAATTAATGTTAACGAAATGTAGTTAAACATACAGGATGGCCAGAAAAGTGACTTCCAAAAATTTTTTTTAGGGGCCTCGTGTTGAGAGGTCACTCGAGACTACGAAAAATCGTAGATACTTTTTATAAAAAAATAAAAAAAAATTTTTAGACGTCACTTTTCTAGCCATGCTGTAGATAAATAAAATAAATATGCGCCAGACAACACGCAATTGTCAAAGTCTTGAAATAAGGGATAAACATCCTTGTAACACGAGATACCAGACAATAAATTTTGCTGGTAGTTTCTTAGCACAGCCAGATTACGAAAGATTGTTTTCTTAATTGACCTGAACCGGCAATAGAACCTGAAAACCTTTGCGTTCAAGTAAAATCACGGGGCCACTACGCCAATCGGTTTTCATATCGATAAATATATGTTTATTTTTTCAATCTCAATATCACATCTTTCCACAGAAATGTTAATATTGCCTAGAAGGCTAACAGCACTACCTCTCTGAACGACAGAGTTTATGTGCTGGCTAAGGTAGGTAACAGGGCACCTGTAAATAATATCTTGTTGGATAAAACCGTTAGAGAGTAAAACTTTGGTGGCTACACTATCGTTCAACACCCAAACTTTTCAAACTGGCCTACAACATCCCAATTCTTGGCCTTTCTTATAACACACTGCATGTTTGGAGGGGCTGTTTACGCGATTTCGCGATCTCGTCGAATACCTTTAATTTGTATTCGATTTGCCGCTTCGGGAGCGATCTCAGGACAACACAATAGAACTCGTCCCGTCCAAACCACCCCTCTAACTATCAATCGTTGGACGATCAGTTCTGGTGATGGAGTCTAGCTAGCATTAATTTTACTTAATTTATTTTCATGCATAAAACTTTTAATGCAAGTGTGACGTTTTATTGAAGATTCTTAAATCAAACATTTAGGTTTTAAATAGCTATACATTTTTTATTATTGTTCCTTTTTTCAATGCTGGCGTTTTAACGAATATTGCAGTTTTTTTTTTGTTAGTAATCGTTAAATATCGAATTAGGAACCAATGTGACTCAGCGGAAAGTAACTACAATTATAGTAAAGAAGAGAATAAGTCGATTCATTCTCTTCCTAACAAAAATATAATAAAATAAGTAGTGGTTATTCATTTAAATTCGTTGTTATGTCGCTGCACAATACAGTCTAGCTCGTATTATAAATAGTTAAAGTTTATTTGAATGTAGGTAATTTGAGGAATCACTTAAGTAACCGATTTGAATAACTAAACCACCAATGTTTATAAATTACTTTACTGTTGATGTAGGCTACTTTTATTACGGGTGCGAGAAAATGGCAATATGTTTTTTTTATTTTTTTAATGATCTGTCTAAGGCCTAAGTTAAATAAAATAAACCTTAAGAATATTACAATCTAGCCTAACTAGACAAATGGGTAATTTAATTTTGACCTAATATAAGTATAGTTGATAAGTTATAGCTAAGAACGTGTCCATTAACACTTTTCTTATTGTCACTAATAATATTAAGGGGAAGACACATTGTTCACAAGTCTTTAAAAATATCAGAGAGCTATTCACACTATCACTCACTCAACTCAAAAGGTTTTGTTCTTTTAAGTCTTCTCACTATGTCCGTGCTATCGAGGATCTGGATTGCCTCGACATTCACATGGTCAATATGGATGGCGCTAATTATTATCACTGTTCAGTTGGCAACAATAACAGCAGACTTTGTTTCTAGAGACTAAAATATAAATTACGAGCAATGTATTCCATCGAATAAAGTGCTTTACCTACTTTCAAAAGATCCTACGAAAATCAATGAGTACAACGGAGGATAAAGTTTTAACATATAAGCGAACGTGGTTGCACTTAATCGCTTATGTTATTAGTAGGTGCATTTGTAAATTTCATAAACTTCTGTCTCGGGTGTGATTCAGATAATCACAACATGTACCTTATCTTGTTAGTATTCGGACAAACAAAATTATTCCGTAAAAAAAAAACAATCTCACATTTGTTACAAATGGCGTTGATAAAAAATTGCCGTGTTAATGAAACGTTCTGTCGCGTTAACTATAAAGAGTCCATTTAATATCCTCACATTAAATGGAGCCGTAATAATTGCAGTCCTCATCCCGCTGCAACAGATGATTCGCGAGCTTCATCAAAGCAATTTTATAGAATTGCTCTCTGAAAATTTGAGCTACGCTTTTATTTCTCTTATATCTACAGTGTTCAAGTAAATCAGTATTAATCTAGTGATGTTTTTCTTGCACTTTTTAATAAAATTGTTTTAGCCGATTACAGAAGTTTAAATGCAAATTTGTATGCAGTGTAGTTAGAAATATATTATCTAACTGATTTAAAGCAAAATACAATACCTTTTGGAGGATTGTTATTGTATCTAATATTAATAAAAGTATTATCATCCGGTAATAAAATATAGATATTTCATGTATTGTGTATCACTAGAGGCGGTGGATAAAGATTTCTATCTAAAGAAATTGGATTCGGAACACAACGGGCGCCTGAGCCGCAGTCGTAAAGAGTCGTTCTGAATCGTCTAAAAGGGATATTGATGATAATTCCCGTTTATATCCAATAGAAGAAAAAGGGACAGCAATATCGTGCCCATATTCGCTCAGCACTTAAACGATGTCTTCAGGTCAATTCTATTAACGTCAGAACTGTCGTTATCACTGGAGAGGCGGTGATCTCTATTTATTGTGGCCTGTGTAACGGCTTTGAGTTAAAAATATTTATGGTGGAAAGTATGTTTGAAAATTGTCGTGATTTTTGTACCACTAGTTCTTTTTGATGTTCTGAATAAAGTAAGTGTACTTAGTTACTTAATACAACTAGGACGAACATTTTGACTCAAAGGTCAAACGTTGATCGATAGAAACATTTCTGGTAGGCTCCCGAATCGCCGTATTCTCTTTCTCATGCATTGACATTCTTAGTACAAGTTCGATTCACACTTCATCATTATCATCATTTCGGCTATAAGACGTCCACTGACTTGACTGGTTTTTATTATTTGTTTTTCAACAAAAAATTTACTACAATTAAACCAAGGTTGATACTTGTGTGTAAAACTGTCTTTACTAAGCAAAAGAGTCTGTAATAGTATTTTTATAGATATATAGATACAAGTAAATTATACATGATTTTTAAAGAAAGACGTAAAATTTAGGCGGTCAATTTTTATCATAACAATACATCATCATTCATCATTTCAGCCATAGACGTCCACTGCTGAACACAGGCCTCCCCCAATAACGTTCATTGGGGGGATTGCCAATACCCGCCACGCTTGGCAGGCGGGTCGGCGAGCGCAGTTTTTTTATAACATTTCGCACGCAGACGCTGCTGCCCGTCTCGTGCTACAGGAATTAGTCGCCTCTTACGACACGCCTCCTGTTAGCGGTGAGGAAGTGTATTCTTTACGGCCGTCCCGACACGGCACAATAACAATACATGTTTGTACGCTACCTAATAACTTCTACAAACAATGACGCTCTATATAGCGTTTCTATGTTGGGTTACCACTGAAGCATACTCATTAACGTGGGTATATAATAATATAATAGCAGACATATCAACCAAAATTGTGTTCTAGTCGCGTGACATTATCGTAAAAGAGACCAATTTTATGGGTATGCCGTGTGACAATAATGAACTTGAAATAGAAATAGGTGAATCGGAGCGCAACAAAGCCAATTAAATTTGAAGTGGAAGAAAATATAAGGTAAAGTAAATAAATGCAATATTATTTATTAGGTTGTCTGGTCATAATTCATATTGACAGGTATTGTTCTACCAAAAAATATTTAGGTACATTTGGCAAGCTGCGAGGAGCAGTAAACAAAGTCAGTTTTTAATTTACCTAATAAGTGATAAACCTATAAATTTTATTTGATCTTGCATATTATTTTCCAAACTTAACCGGACAATATGAATGTCTTGTTTAATCATCCGTTAATAGCAACTCATCCACAAAAAAGCATACTAATATTTATTTAGTAGCTACAAAAGCTAGGAAATTTAGATAAGTTTGTTTTCTAAACTAAGCCGAACTTGGAATCGAACCCGGAACCCTTTGTGTTCAAAGCGAATAATTGCGCTACTATACCTATTTGGTCAGTTGCCGTTAGCAAATAAATAATAGCGACGACCACAAGTATTAAATTAGAAGACATTAATACTTATCTCCCGTTTCAAAAACTCCAGCCGCACCCAATACTCTCGCGTACGATCCATTTGTGTCTTGTGTATAATTAATTATTTTGCATCTAATTAAAATCCAATCTTTCACCAACTTACAGTGGTTTGCGTTCCAAATTTAGATTTATAAATTTCTTGCCGAGTTCCGCAAATCGTCTTTTATACTTCATTGTCCTGTTGGCAGAGTTATTTCGCACCAGTTCCTGTGACATTTCTCACAATAATAAATTGCTTGGGTGGATTTTATTACACTTCAGGTTGTTATATTAGTTATCATTGTTTTTGTATATGCGGTGCGTTACGGAAATTATGGTGGAAAGTATATTTACAATCGATAGGAAATTGGTGTTAAGGGACATATAAAAGCTTTTTGTTTTCTAAGAATACAGAACAGGTGTTTATTTAACTTGTTGTAAGTAGATACTCGTTTACCATAATATACATTAATTAAATAACTTACACGAGACAATTAACAATGCATTATTTCGCAAAGTAAATTATGGTGATAAAAGGGGTTTATAGTAAAAAGCTTCAATATTATCAAAACTCAAGGTCACTTACAACTTTATCTTTATTGGCCTAAACTCAAACCATAAAAAACTATTTACTCTCGTTGTATCTTTAAAAATGATCAGAAGTATATACTAAGCACTATCTTATAGGACCTTATAGTAAGCACATCGATATGCTTCTGGCGTTTTAAAAAATGTCCGTTCTGCAAGGATACTTTCAATTAGATTTTTAACAATTCATAAGATGTATAACATTATTATTTTTATTCAGTAATTAAAAAATAATATTAGCTTGTTTTAATTTTGTCTCTGAGAACAGGTGCATTTGGCTCGAGGGATTTCTTTTGCTAGCTTTAATCTCTTTTTAATTAAAACCAGCCAACAGCACGTATTTTACATATTAATATATCAAAAAGAAAATGTGTATTTCTAGATAAAATTATTAGTACCAGAACTTGTAAAAGGACATTTAGTTTCAAAGTAGTTAGAACATGGCGCATGTAGCCAGTTATTAAAAATACAATAGACAAACAAATACAATTACAAAGAAAGGACTGTTTTTTTATTTTAGTCAGATACACGATGCAGCGTTTGGTCACATAGTACATTAAACCCTAATAATGTTTGTTTTTTTTCAATGGCTCACTCATACTATACAGAACACGGGAATATGTGAAACGCTTACCATTTTATTCACTCTTGTTTTTTCTTTAATCTCAAACTGGTACATTTCTAAACATTATATAGACTGAAATGAATTTGTGATATTTTTACAGCTGATCAAAAACAAGAATACTACTTATTCTTGTTGTGGCCCATACTTTATTATTCACTTTCAATTTTTTTATCATCATATTCGCCGTTTTATAACGGCGATGAAAAACCTAGGTATTCCGGGAAAAAAATACGGCTACAGTACTTTATTTGTATGACAGAGGTACAGACTGCGTAGACTTATAGGGTTCCGTTGGCACCCTTATAAAGCGAATTGAGCCTTCATCCCCCATAATTTAGAAAGGAAAAGTTCAAGAAGTGCTTTCGACATCGACCTTGATAAGTCACACTGAAAAATACTTAAGGACACAGGCTGGAATGAGGGATGATACAGGTAATTTATTTCCGAAAGAAAATTCACATTAGTGTCAGGGCCTGGCAATTTATCTTGGCGTAATTCGCGTAAAACGCTTATTGGCTGTCGTAGCCCTCGCGAAGATAACATGATTTATATCCTTCAACTAATTATTTTATAGATACGTTACTCTGAAGCCGATAGTGATCTTGTGACGGCGATATTAAAATCGCTCAATTTGAGGTGATTAACGAAAACAGTTTTTGGCACACCACAAAAAATATTTTTGCAGTAGTTTCACTTCGCACTTAAAATCAGGCAAATTATGCACTAGGCTCCGCGACGTAAGAAAGTAAGTATAGATTCATCTGATTTTTTTAAAAGACAATTTAGCGGATTCAGAGCCAGATTTGTATATGTAATCTCAGGGGATTTTACTTAAAAGTTAAAGGAGGAAAATAAATAAAAAAGGGCGTTTTTATTGATTGTTGTAATTCATGCGAGAAAACACAATTTTATGTACAGACAGTGTACATTAAATTGTGTTTTCTCCATAGTGTCCCACACAGAATTTGATACATTAATGACATTTTAATCGAAACGACTAATCGTGTGGCTGCTGCTGCTAGTTGTAGAATCGCGCGGGCTTTCAGATTGACCGGCGCGTTTGGCGAGTGGGAGACAGTGTCTCTATCAGTAGTAGTATCCATTTTAGGTGAATCTACACATCGCGCTACAATATTAAATTCAATCAATCTAGTGTCAAAAAAAGAGCGACTCCTCGCCTATCTTTTACGTGTGTCACGGACATGTACATGTCGTTTTTCTTGTTAAGTAAGATCGTATTGTATTTTAAGACTCTTGAAAATCATAAGTAACCCATCCAAACCACATTGTAATCGAATATGTATTAACTACAGTAAATGGTAATTATTACTTTAAAAGGCTATATTAATAGAAACTCTCAGCATTATAACAATTAAAGTATACAGATTACGGAAAATGGATACAACAGAAATACAAAGCTTCAAATTGTTATTTTAATTTCGCAACTGAAACCAAATAATTTAAGGCAACCAAAAATAAGTGAAAATAAAAAAAAAAAAACAAATAAAGCAGGAAAATGGTACGAACAGAGCGGCTGATTCCATCGTCCTACAATTATGCACTCGCTGAGACCGCAATGCAGTTTGTGTCACTTTTCTGGTTAACGCGACACTATTTGCAGCCAGTACACAGGGTGCCTACTGATATTTCCAACATTATTTCAGTTGTGATGTAAAAAAAATTGCTAAGTTTTTCTGTTGTAGAATTATTATTATCATATTAATACACATACACACATGATTAGTAATACTAATTTGAAAGTTCAATGTTTGTTTGATATTCAGTTATGTTTGATTGTGTTTGGATGATGTTTAAAAATATTATCTTTGATTAAACTGTTGGTGCTTTTTATTTGAAAGATGTTAAGTTTACGATAAAGTTTACGAGAAAGAAGTAGTTCAATTAATTTGGTTTCATATAACCATGTTGAGAGTTTTACTACATTTTAAAAGTTGATGATTTCTAGGGACTCGGTATATGTAATCTTCATTTTAAGAAAAAATGTTCTATTCATTGATAATCTCAAAATGTATAAAACAATTGAAACATAATTACTATAAAATACAAAGAAAGTGAATGTAGAAAAGAAATCCAACGAAGTAAAGAGGCAGGAAAATGACGTGTGCTAATGGCTACGATGGTCGTCTCCTCTCCACAATTATGCATTTGCGGAAGCCGCATTGCAGTTTGTGTCACTTTGCTGTTTAGCTTGCCACCCTGTACATGCATTACCTACGTGTATACAGGGTGGCCGTTTACTGTTCCGGTAGAGCACTGATTAAACGAATTTAAATGGAAGCAAACGGTTTTCGGGAAAATTGGATTCCAAAAGCTAAACTCCCGAGTGTTTGGTTTTAGTTATTCGGTTAATTCAAGTGCGAATTTTCTAGGTCAAGTTTGAATTGGAATAAGTCAATTTTACATTTAACCTGGCACACATTTTATTTAAAATGTTGTGATAATGCCTTCTTTAATTAATGATCTTTTTTAAGAAATTATTCTGCTGCTCTTTACAACTTTTAGCATTGGCCCAATATCGAAGTCTCGGAAATGTGGAAGATTTTGCTTAATGCAGTTAATCGGCTGTTATAATTACATTTAAATTATCCCTTTTTTGCGATAAGTAAAATAGAATATAGAAATTGTTTTTATTTAAGCAGAAGAAACAAGCCTTAAAAAGTAGTAATAAAAAAATATTATCCAACTAACATACTAAGCAATACATGATGGTGAATCTCTTTGACGTACTTTATCAGAATAATTTGCATCAAACTACACATTATGTAAGTACGTTTGATCATCTAAAACTTATCGTGGGCTACCTATAATCAGAAGGTAGTTTTTTATTGCTTTAAAATAATGTGTTTTATTTTCTGTTTTCTCAAAAAGTTTTAATTGTAGTACAATAGGCTAGTTTCCTGGATCAAACAAAGAGTATTCTATTTAGTCCGTCAGTTAGATTATCAAAAAATATTGGACCCATGTTTTGTCTTTTGTCAATCAAACAAAAAATTACGAAGATAATGCGCATTACAGTGAGCACGTGACGTCACGCCTTGCTAAAAAGTGTCGCAAGGCGTGATGTTACACGGAACTTTAAAGGGGTATATCTTCATATTTTTTTGTTTGATTGAGAAAAGAAAAAATACGTATCCAATATTTTCTGTTAATCCAACTGACGGACTAATTAGATTTTTTTAGGAAACTAGCCAATTAACGGCATCTAAACCTACCCAAATCGTTAGAGGTCACTAAACCAATTTCCAACTTTAAGTCTGACTAGTAAGGATCAATATTCGATGTTTTGTGGTAAGTTTACGAGCTGCTGTCTGTAGTTTTGTACATAGGAATAGTAAGAAATTAACTTCCATTACAGGCATCCTTCAAATTTATGTTACCATTTTTTGTGGTGTACTTGAAACAAATACCCGTCTATCAGAGCACAGTTTATATCTTCAGGAAACGATTGGTGGTATCATTTGCAATGCTATGTCAAGAATTTGGGATAAACAATATATAATTTATCAGTGAAAAGCGCGCCTCTTTAGGTTTATTATTATTGTCCTCTTTTTTTGGAGGACTGCCAAATATGTCACCTAAATTTTTGCACAGGCCTGTTTGATTCACGGTTAAATATTTTTGTTGGTTGACTATGTTTTTATGCATTTGATAGTGTTATATCAAACAATATTTAAAACCTTTTATACCTAGTCTTGCCATAAATACTGAAACAAAGAAAAAATATTTTTCTATTACAAATAACATTTATTACTTTTACAGTGTGTTAGTTAATGACATAATTTAATAAAATATATCGCACACCCAGATCAACACTGCACTAAGTCAAAATAGCTCATTTTTCAGAATTGACAAAAAATCGTTATCTCATGTTACGTCACAGTTATCGCGAATGTCTTAAACATTACATGTAAAGAATACAACCCGTAGCAGCATTTTATAGTTCAGTCGATTCAAAATCCCTTGTTAAAGCAAATTAATGCTATTTTTGACATAATCTACTGTTGAAGCAAAAATGAACAAAGTAAAAAATAATTATTTCGAGTTATGTGCTTTTTACTGATAAATTCTGAAATAATGCACTATTATTCTACTGTTTTTTAATTTAGATTAATGGACAATACTGAATCATTCGTATTGTTTTTAGGAATGGAACTATTAATAATTAAATAAAAGACAAAATGTTACTAAAATCAGCAGGCACATATATTTTGGATATAAACAAGTACTGCCACAGTATTGATAATCACAAACAAAAATCGCAAAACACAAAAAAATCTTCTGTTAATCATAAAAGAAGAAATAAAAAATGGTTACGTTCATTGGATACACTATAACAAGTACTTGTTACATGAGGATTGAAAAGAAATTAAACAAATAATTTAAACAGTTATTTGAAACAAAAACTGTAAAAATTTTGATAAATAAAACAGGAATAAAAAACGTAATATTTTCAAAATAAGCTCTCAGATAATGGGACTCTATTCTAGGAATAGAATTTATGAAATTAGACACACTTTATTTTATTTCAGAGTCTATTTTTCGTTGATTACCGTGCTTTCCCCGTGCATCAGATTCCATAAAACCATCACCAGTTTTCTTTGAAAGGGCTGTCTTAATATATTTATCACAAATGCTCAGCGTTGCCTTAAAAACTCTTTACAAACCCTAATTCTATTGTTATCATTCTCAAAATAGTAAGCAGAGTTCAAAGCCCTCAACTTTTGAGAAGTAATGTACCTATATTTTGGTTTGATTTCTTGTGTATGCCTTACTATGTATTTTCTTTGCTTCTCCAAATCACCCAATTGCCAAAACTGTTTAAAAATGTCTTGTCTCACCATTTCGTCTATTTTAGTTTTACAATTCAACTTGCATTTGTCACCACAAGGTGGACGAATTTGTCGCTCATTTTGCAGGATTTGTTAAAGAAACGTACGCTTTTCCTGTATTCCGTAAAGTCTTAGCAATCTTAGACTTCCAGCCAGCAGGGTTCCGTTTTCTCTTTCTACTTAGCTTGGCTAGCAGAAGCAGTGGCAGATGCGTTTGTCGAAGTAGTAGTTTGTTGAGAAGAAGAATCCGGTCTATTCGATTCATCATCAGTTGAACTAGTTGAGCTACTGGAGCTTGATGATGATGAGCTGCAGCTAGACAAAGAGCTTGAGGAGGAATGAGAAGATGATCTTCTAGGGACTACAAGAGTACGTGTTTTTTGCTTAACAGGCACAGTAAAAGTAGGATCCGTATCCGAATTATCAATAAAATCTTCATCATTGCTATGATCGGATAAAACAGGACTGGGTAGCTGCCTATCTAATGCTTGATCAGCTGATGCTGCAACCGCTGACGTCTCATTGGTTGATGCTACAACGGATGTATTTTCGGCATCCTTTTGTACGCTACTTTGTTGAAAAGTAGATCTGGTTTCTTCTGTGGCTGCTTCCATAGCCTTTTGAAGTAACTGGAGACCACGACCCTTCATTATCTGCCAATTAAATAATAATTACAGAAATTAATCCAACAATAGTGCATCATTTAAAAAAATATATATATCTTCTTGTTTGTAAAGAACCATTTAAATTGTAAATATGTTTCTTTGAATTAATTATGTAAGTAACAATCCTAAGTATATAGAAATATTTATTATGATTATTTAACAAAAATAGGACATAATTTACATCTACCATCAATAGTGCATCATTTCACTGATTTTCACCTTTGACGAACAATACTAAATTATTTTGGAATAATACAAAAATATTTACATACCTTCGTCAAAAACAGAGTACTATTTTGAAATAGTATCAAATAAGTAGTATGAGCAACGCCACAAACACTGCATTAAAACTAAATAATTCACAGTAATTTTAATACTACACTCAACAACACCGGATTATCACTAAATAATTCACTTTTGCGTAAAGCATCTGTGGGCTATTCTCTAAGGCGGACAAGTTGCAACTGAAAATAGTTTCGTGTTCGCGGTGTGACTCTGACAGTGCATCTCCACCAACAGAGAGTTAGCGCGCCATCTATTGAACATTTTTGTAATTATAAATATTCCTGTCTTCGTGGTATGCGCGGGAAATTTTTGCCTATTCAAATTTATAAATAAGTCAATTTTGAGATTTTTCGACATAATACGGTGTTGTACTGGGTGTGCGATATATAACAGGATTTCTTTGAATTCTTTCAATTACTGCTTTGACCACTTTTTTCGTACGAATACAACGTGGACGGCCAGATCTTTTTCTGTCACAAACAGAAGAGGTCACATTGTACCTATTAATATCCCGGTATACAAATATTTTACTAATACTAAGCGTATAGAGAGTTTTAAAAATTGCATTTGGCTCTATACCTACCTTGTGTAATGCAATGACATCAATTCGGTTCTCTTTATCACCCCACTCCATTTTAATATCGCAAAATATTGATTGTACAATTTATTGGCGCAAAAATGAGAAAACTCAATGAACTTATTATAATGAACACCACTTTTCAGTACATGGAATTTAAGAATAGTAGTTTTGACCAATGGTCAAGAGGTCTAACCAAAACAGAATACTAAACAGTACTGTTAAGCATTCTAGCACTGAGTATAAGTATTGCCGCTCGATAGCCCACTATTATTATATCTATAATAATAAATAGCTCCTGGCATAAGTGACGTTTCAATGATTCGCTCTAAGCACTGGTTATTTATGAATAAATATATTTTCATATTTTATATATTATTGTCGATAGTATTGCACTATAATAGCAATCAAACTATCAATAGTATCGATACTATCGATAGGCCTATCGATCGATTTAAAAAAAGTTTGAGCTAAACTACATAAGTTAGTATTTTTTAGAAACACTTTTTTTAGGACCTAATGTAGAAACTCGCAGGCTGCGTTGAACCGAAAAAGAGCAGTTGTAAGTAAACAAATCCGTTCGATCCAGCAACGAAACATATCACCAGTCTTCTTCAACATCAAACAATCGAGTGGAAAAAAATGTCCAAATCATTGCATCGACATTTCCATACTCGGAATGTTCTGATACGACTGCAATCAGGATTGCCACAACTTCTAAATCGATAGTATATATTTATTTTTAATGACAACGAATCTGAATTTTTATGAGTACTTAATGATAATATTAAGTTTTGTAAAAGTTAAGTGATCTTTTCTTACAAAGATACGTTGGATGTATCGTCTTCTGATAAATAACAGGGGCAAAGAACACTACAGAGTTTCATATTTTTTTAATTATCTTATTTTATTGTTATTCTAATTCTTGTATTAAATTCTTGTTGCCTCTCTCTATATTGCATGCCAATTGTTTTAGGCTAGATGTGAGATGCCAAACGTTTGTTCCATCATAATGTACCACATTTATTGCAATAAACTTTTATTCTATTCTATTCTATTCTATTCTATTCTATTCTATTCTTATTCTATTCTATTATATTCTATTCTATTCATGTTTTGTCGAAGGGAAACTTACTAAGAACTGTTTAAAAAATCATGAAATTCGTGTGACGTAATTTATATATGGCCCCTAATCTAATATTGCTGTAAGAAAATTTATCCTCTAAATGAAACTAAACAATCTTTGGTATTTTTTAGTATTATTATTTATTTTTAAACACAATTCGAGTTTTAAAGCTTTCGTTGTGTTAGTATCGACTATTGACACCACAGAACAGGAATGACACGCTAAGCTCCGATTGACACAACCCTGAAAGAGGAATTCTGGCTGGGAAGGAAAGGGTGTGGTCGACCGTTGCTTCCGTGGAAGAATACCGGTTGACACTATAGGAACGAAGCCTCAAAAGTAGACAAATATCGATTTTTTTTATTATTGTTCGAATCCCACAAGGCGCAAATTTTTGTTTGATCAGCACGAGCATTTGTACCTAAGTCATGGATGTTTATAAAAGTATTTAAGTATGATTATTCGTTATTTAATCGCCATAGTACAAGCTATGCTTAGTTTGGAACCAGCTAATTGGTGTAGTTGTGAAAACTATTAACGAGTTTGATGCCTGAAATAAATGATATAATTGTTGTTACTAAGTTACCAAAAGCCATTCGTAAAAAAAGATTTAGCGAAGGTAACCCTAAGAATCCGTAGACGGGTATTGCGGAGCGAGCAATTAACTTTTCAGATGGATCTATCGACGGGGCGTGGAATAGAGCAATACCAGGCAATACTCGCGCGCCGCTATTAGCCGTGTGCTCTGCACTCGATAGCCGCGGCGCGTCCCCGGAATAATAAACTTGTGCCCCGCTACTAGCTAACATTGGCGCTTAAATTACCATTTAGAAAGTTATGTTTAGAATTTGAGGTTGTGGTTTTGTGTTAGATTGGAAAATTAAATATTGTTTATGGCAGCATAGTTAATTGCAATTTTATAGCAAGATAATTTTTTAAAATTATTTTTGCATCTCATTACTCAGTTCAAATGAAAAGTTTCTTTTACGTGGATGCAGCAAATCTTAAAGCTGTAAGGAATAAATACATCTAAAAGTGTTGCCTAAAATGTACAATAGAGAAACTACAACATTGTTTCATTCGCTTTTTTTCATAACCTGATAAAAATATGCGTAAAAACGCTCACTAAATATTTAAGAAAAAACACTCAATTGTTACATATAATTTTTACACTGTATAAGACGTTCAAGTCAAATCTAATTGAAATATGTAAATAAAAGTAAATATTACTTATCCAATCTTAAATTCTAAACAAAGTATATCATTTACGACATTGTGTCAAAAGAATATTTGTTGGTTATAATTTTAGGTACTTGCAAAGGTATGCCAATAAGGTTCGATGCCTTTTGTCACCTTTCAATAATTTAATTCAATAAAAAGAACCAGGCCAAAATAAACGTTCACGGAAGAAGGAAAGTCGTGTTCATCTTCACAATTATACCCGTTTCGATAACTTTTTGTTAAAAATAAACAATTTTTTAAGACGCACAAAGATTGGCAGCCATTAAAAGCTTTCTAACTTTAGAAATTCGTACCGGAACAGTGACTTCAAATGAAACGTCGCCATTTTAATAACCAGAATCAAAATTATCCTCAAGGGGTTTGGTTAAGTATTGTAAAGATTACTTTTAATTTTAGATTTTTATTTATTTCGTTTTCCGTGAATCACAAGTTGTTGTTTTTTTTTGTTGGATAATGGCTCGCAGTCACTAATGTTAAATGTTATACGTTTCGAGACATATCTTGTGATGTTGGACTACATTAGCAACATGTCAGGCAGCGTCGCCCGACATGTATAGTCATCACGTGTCGCGTGACATTTTAAACAATAAATTTTACTGCGTATACGTATTGTGACGCAAGAAAATTAAGTTTTTTATTAATAAAATTTTACAATTCAGATTTTCCTAATTCCTAAAAAACTCAAGTTCCAAGTAACAAAACAGCAAAAAATCAAGATCATTTTAGGATATCAGAAAACTTATGAAGAAACACACAAATAGTTAGTATAGAGTTACAAAAACGTCGAAAGGCCACCCACAAGGCGGGCAGACGACCTGATAAAGGTTGTAGGAAGCCGCTGGATACAGATCGTTTCCAACCGGCCAATCTGGAAGTCACTGGTAGAGGCCTATGTTCGGCAGTAGGCGTTCTATGGCTCAAACGATGGTAACGATGTTAAATATTTAAGTAAGTTATTTAATTTTCCTTATCACCATCATTCAATTATTGATTTATTGTATCAAATAGACAAATTAAGTTTTAAAGAGTGTAAAAGAAAAATATTAATTCTAAGGTTCCTTAAACTAATAAAATTAAATGAATAATTTTATACCGCTGTATATTATTTTATTGGAGAACCCTCTCATAGTTTAAGAACTGCTGTGTTATTTTTTAAATGTATAACTTAAGAACAGCACTCGTGCTTGTAAGCTGTAAATTTTCCTATGTTGGAGCTAGTAAACCTGTTTTTTTATTTTTTATTGTGTCCATATCCTTAGGCTTAATTCTTCTTACGCTGACGTCGGTCGCGAGACTCGCGAGCTTTACGCTGAGCGACGCATGTTATTTCCATAGCGCACAGTGTAGTATATTTGTACGCGGGACGGATGTCATCGGAAGAAGAAATCATATATGTTATTCGTATGTGAAGGATGGCATGACTGATAATAAGGGAGTGCATAATTAGGTTGTCCTGGGGAGCAGGGCGAGCGAATGATGACCCGTAACAAACATAGTCTAAAACTGTCAACTTTACTCAAGTAATGGGGGGTTACTTTAGTTTTAAGATAAATTACTTTATTACAATGCATTTTCATTCTTAATCTTACTAATATATACAAATTTAGTCGGCTGTATAATACATTCAATGACTACTATACTGATGACACTAATACTCCAAATGTGAGGGCAAGAAAAATACTATTTATGGTATAGTATCTTACAAAAAAGTTTTAATAAGATGTAAATGAAAAATGTTTTCGAATCAAATCAAATTATGTGTTTGCCAGAATTATTTAATTATAGTATCATGGTTTTGTACAAGCATGCAAAATTTCGTTGAATTTCCAAATAAATATTCGATTTAATATTCTACGAAAACGATTTCGAGTTTCAGATATGTAATCGTTTATGAACTAAAAGCCGAAGTACAGATAAATGTTTCTCTAAAAAGTAGATACACTACAAAAACGTTTTTTCACTTGCTAAATCGTTTCGCTTTGCATTGAAAGGCCTAATACTCAAACAAAAATCCCTTGAGAAAACCCCAACATCAGCAAATGAAATAGGACACACAGTGTACCAACGAACACATCAACTCTTGTTTAGCCAACTCAGATAGTTCTCGAAAGGAAACCAGCGACAAGAAATGTTCTAGTTAACAACTGACAAACAGTGTTGGCTCTCACGTCGGCTTTCTCCGGCTGTCAAGAGGCATTACTTATTATTGGTCAAACATTTGTTACTGGTAGAAGTTCCCTATTTGAGCTAAGTGGATTATTGGAACAAATAAAAGCAACGGCGAGCAATACTAAGATAATATTGACTTAAAATTCCCTCCCGGAGAAATGGGTATTGTGAGCTAATAGAATACAATGTTGTGAGAATACGATTACTTTATGGTTTAGTGAATATCTTATTCAATAAATATATTTTTGCTTTTCTAGTTCATAATATTATGTTGGATGCTTGTCTTATTATGCTCGTTTGTATAAATTTATCTGATGCTTAAGCTTGCACTAAAACGCCTATGAAGCTACTTGCGACAATATGTAGTGATGATAACATACAAGAAGCTGCTGGCAGATGATAGAAAATAATAGCTGAGACTCGGTCTCAGTGTTCTGATTTGTGAGAGGCCTATGTCCAGCAGCAGTGTACTGACGTAGGCTGATTATGAAAACGCTAAGGCCGTTCTTTCTCAGAATGGGAGACTAATTTATTTAGTTCTTACGCACTTAGCCTCTTGATTGGGCCATTGTGCGTGCTACCTGTTCATCCTTACTCCAACCAGACCAGTTCATACCAGAAGGTCAGCTGCCTTTTCAGACTCCTGCAGGTTTCTTATAACGATGCTGGTGATTAGAGAATCCGTGCTCTTTGATCTGCAACGCTCCAGTATTTTATAAGCTAAGGCGTTTCTTTTGCCTCTTTTAATAAACCGGTGCTTGTTTAAAAGACTGTCTTCTAAACAAGCACCGGTTAACACCTATAACTTTGCGAGTTTTGTTCCTTGTAAGTCTAATGAGGTTGCGGGCAAGCTTATTTCATGACCCCGAAACTGCATTTTTTGGTTGGTACATCCTTCACTGTTTCTCTATTTTGTTAGATGTGTTTCTTTAGTTCTTTGTCGCAACCATTTTTTGGGCCTGCGGTGTGGGCAGTAGTGGTTTCGGTCTGTAAACGAATGCTTTCGATGCTCTTTTAGCCAGTTTGCCTGCTGCGTCATTTCTTAGTGAGTTGGTGTGTCCTTTAATCCATTGCAGAGTTAGTCTGTTCGTATTCGCAATGGATTGGAGTACGTTGTGGCATTCCAGTTTAAGGACAGATGTTATGATATTGTTTTGTAGGGCTTGAAGTACAAATGCATTGCCTGAGATCATTATAATCTCGGACGTCTCTGGCTGCAACCGCCTACTGTGCCGCTTTGGTGATAACAATATCCGGTATCATATGCAGTTTTGGGAGCCTAAAAAACTAAAAATGTTTATCTTGGCATCCGATTTGTATTATTTTACTTATAGTTTTACCATGACTCTTGGACAAATGTGCTAAAAGTTTGTAAAGACCTGGGGGGTAACCATAAACTCTTAAAACAATCTCAAATTACGCCCATCCGTCAATTTGATACCATGAGGTCGTAAAAACAATCTTGTTTCATCGATTTTGACAACATACAATTTTGTTTATCATTCACTCAATTCAATACAAATGACGTTTATTTTGACACTAATGACAGTTACAAATTGATTTCTTATGTCAAAATTATTGGTATGGAAAATGGTCATAGCAGACATTTCATTGATTTCTTAATTTCTGAATGAATACTGTAAAAACAGTAACAAAATCTAAGAAATAAATGAATTATATGTATAGATCTCTAATTTAAATAATGATACTTTGCTTGGCTGCTACAAAATTGTAAAAGCAATTATGCTGCTTCGAGATTTTGATTTGAGCTTGTTTTGAATTTGTACCATGAACTACATAATTAGGTTTTGTTTAGGGATGTAAAAGAACGAATGTTTTGGATGTTTTGTCTATTAATTGCTTTGAGAAGAAAAGAGACGCAATATTTAAAACCACTGACAACAGATAACTTCGTCTCTTTCAATTTTTTATCTATGAAGTCTATGGCCTAATGTCATTGCCATTCAGGGAATGTATAAGTACTACGAACACCTACTTATAAATTCTTTATTGCTATTAAAAGCATGAGACAGTTGTCCGAAACGTGAAATTATGGAAAAGAGAACGGATTAATCTACTCTTTCATAAAAAAAATAAAGGCGAGAGGTAATGCAATTAAGCGGTGGCTATACGGCTTTTTAAAATTGAGATTGTTTGTCAATGGCTAGACATTTTTACATGGCTCAAAACTGTTTCCAAACAATGAGCTATTTGAGCTATAAATTTTGTCTAATGTTAAGACTCAGTTTCGGAACCGATTGATAGGTTTGACTTAGGTCAGCTTCTAGTAGTTTACTTGATCAATGCTAATAGTATGACAGCTGTCAAAGGAGTGACAGGCGGAAATTTTAAAATCAAAAACTGATAAAAACCATAAAAATATTTATTCGTTTTTATGAAATCCGCCAGCGCACTAAAGTTACCGAAGTGGCAAAAAGGTGGCAGGACTGAAAGGGCAATGGGCAGGCCACGTATGCCGTAGAGACTACGAAAGATGAAACCACAAGGTCTTGCTCTGGAGACCCCGCACAAGAAAACGAAGCGTGGGCAGACCACCAGCAAGATGGTCGGACGATATTGCAAAGACGGCAGGACCGGCCTGGACAAGAATCGCCGCACTAAGAGCTAGCTGGAGAGAGCTTCAGGAGGCATATGTCCAACAGTGGACAAAACATATGCTGAAGAGGAAGAAGAAAAAGATGACGAAATTACGTTGTCTAAATCGTAGTAATTGCACCTCGGGGCAAATGTCTTGACATTAAAATTGTATTCTGCAAAATCAGGCACGCATTTCACGACTTTTGCGAGTGGTATCGTAGTGTTTAATTTCTCCAGAGAAAGTGATTATTATTTTATTATAATGAGATCCGCGACCCTGGATAAGAACAGCAGGAGCAAAAACGAGCTTTTTGTCTTAAAACTGATCTTCATTCAATTTGGCGCATAAAATACATCACGACCTAGTATACGACTTTTATTTTGAGAATATACAATAAGGTTCCCAAGGGAGAAGCTATCATGCGAACCTACTTCTTTTTTGTTTCAAACCAATGAATACGGATCTGCGAGCAATAGCTAAACATTTTATTTTTACAGGTATTGATACATTTTAATTACGTAATGAAGTGGCGCTTAATCCAAAACTGCTCAAATAGGGGCCTGCTGCAGAGCAAACTTACAAGTACGAAAGTGCGCCTGAAGTGCTCATCAAATCTTAAGCCTTACTGTTACATTTAGTTGTAGATTCTTTACTTATGTTATATAAAGCCTTGCTGTTAGGGAATATTTTGATTTCTTTCCTGTTATTTTGAAACACACAAGTTTACTTACTATCATAATCAAAAGAAATGCAGAAAATAATAAACGTATCAAACGCCACTAAGTACTTTAAAAGTCAAGCAAGTAATTAGAGGGACACAGGTAAATAAGTATGTTTATGTTCCTAATATTCCATCAGATTCTATTGTAGGCACTGAGTATAGGTCTTTTGTAAACTACATTTTCTAAGCTCAAACCACCTACCTACCACATGTGGCCAACAATAAAATTTCCATTGTCTGGTTTTTGTGACACCCCGATACAGAACCCTTCGAGAGTTGATTGTCAACCGATAAACCACGTGACACTAATGTTAAATCCTGTTGAATCATAAGTGTCACGTGATCGTCTGGTCGACAATTAGTTACCGAACGGTTCTGAATCGAGGACGGGTTAACTAAACGTAAACGTAAAAAGTTTTATGTAAACCTAAAACATTAAACCCTATTTGTGCATTGAATAAATGACAAAAAAAACATCATTTAGATTTGCGTTTAATTTGTTGTCAATTGTTGGATTTCTTGTGCGGCAGGCGAGAAGACCACGCTCCCCGCCAGCGCGACACAGCCGCCGGTATCAGACACAGAGCGGTGCATTCGCGATGATGGGCAGCGACTGCCAAGATTCAAATCATACCTTTACTAATTATTATTATAAATATAACAGTTAATACTTCAGTTTCTCAATCACGCTTTAACGGCTAAACTTAATTAGCTTAAAGGCACACATGCATGGGTATTGATCTAACTAGCTAGTTACCGTGGGACGATTATTCTACTAATATAAGTCTACGTAGACAAAATTGCAGGCAATAGCTAATATAATATTTTAAAAATAGGTAAGCTATTGACCTAAAAAGTTACCATCACACCATCATGTTAGCCTATTGCAGTCCACAGCTGGACGTAAGCCTCCCCCCAAAAGAGCACGATCTCCAGCCATCTTCCTAACCTAAGCTCATCGTTCCATCGAGCTGGGGGACGTCCAACACTACGTTTACCGTGGCGTGGTCTCTACTCAATTTAGTCCACCTTTCATCGGTTCTGCGACAGATATGGCTGGCCCACTACCACTTTATCTTACTGCATTTTACTTTACTTACTTGTACCTATAAAGTACGCTCTTTACATATTTGGTAAAATCTCAAGTTAATTAAGTACATTTAGACATAAGGTAGTAAGTTAGTAACGTTATAATCCGACCAAGTGCAAGTCGGACTCGCATCCTTCGTACTATCGTACTATATTAAACATGAGATGCATCATTTCAGCCATGGATGTCCACTGCTGAACACAGACCTCCCCCAATGGTTTTCATTGGGGGGGATTGCCTTTGGGATTGGGATTGGTTGGCGAGCGCAGTTTTTTATAACATTTCGCAGGCAGACGCTGCTGCCCGTCTCGTGGTACAGGAATTAGTCGCCTCTTACGACACGCCTCCTGTTGGCGGTGGGGAAGAGTATTCTTTACGGCCGTCCCCACACGGCATACATACGAGATACATATTTTCTTAAAAAATTTAGTAATTATATTTACTAAGTATTACTCTTAGTAATGGCAATAGTATGTATTGCCATTATTAAGATCAAATTCAAATTCAAACGTTCATTTGCCAAAACGCAGTTAAAAAAGGTAATATAAAAGTCAATTAAATAAAAAAAGAAAAGATCAAGTAAAAGTAAGCCGAGATGGCAGTAAAGAACACACCAACAGAAGGCGTGTCGTAAGAGGCGACTAATTCCTGTAGCACGAGACGGGCAGCAGCGTCTGCGTGTGAACTATTAAGAAAAACTGCGTTCGCCATTCCGCCTCCAAGCGTGGTTGTGGAGATGATGGTGGGTACGGGCTATTATGAGCACGATCGAACGTGCGACGCGCCTAACTTGTTAAAAAACCCACACATGTTCAGGGCAATAACATCTTTCCGGACGTATTGTCCTGCTGATCGTTGAGCTGGTGGACCACGTGTGCCGCGTCTTAGCTGGAGCTTGGTGGACTCGCCACTGCGGAAACTAAATTGTTTGTCATCTAGTGAAATTAACTAGCATATTCAAAGCAGCAAACGCTCGAACAGCTTTGCTAAATGTTAAATAATGTGGTGGGTCGAGATAGCTATAAGGAAAACGTCTCTTGGTCTTTTCCTGGTTCAGAGACGACTATGTCGCACCCCGCTTCCTATACCTTTGGAAACTGACTGGAGCGGAGAATGTATTTAAGAGCATAGTAAGACAGACTCCTCTTGAGTCGCAAATTAGTGAGTATCGCAAGACGATTTGAGTTCTATACGATGAATTTAACTACTCATTTGAGTAGCTAATTAGCTATCAATCGGGATTTTTAACAACCTATTTAACTACCGGGTTCTTATTAAAACTAGATAGTACTAAAATAAAGCGTACATATTTATTTCACTATTTATTTGTGTCAATTGGCGTTTTGCAATAATTTTATGAAACTACTATTAGTATAGGTACACTTGTATGCTCTGTGCATCGAATTTTAATTTACACAGCTTACAGTTTCCTGCGTTCCTAATCATTGCCCAGCATAAGCTTTCTTCTCCTTTAGTACCAGGGGTTACTTAAAACTTGAATGCTTTGATTGTATTTTTCTTGAAACTAATCTGCAATAAAACTATTACTATAAAAAATATTGTGAATCGACGTTGTTCGACGTACTCTTACATAATACAATTTGAATGACTGTTATGATGTTTCATTAAACCATTTTCTAATCTAATTTCTTACTAACTGAAAATACTATTTTGTATTTCTGTAATTCATATTTCTACTTCTAAAGTAAAATAAATTATTTATGAATGTTGACAACAAATAATGACTTTTACTTTTTTCTAATAAGTACTGTCAAGACACCATTGCATTAAGTAGGTTGGTATCGGACAATGCATTCTTCCGAAACATTAATGAAAAACTCAGAGCTCAGTCGTAGCTCATTTAGTAAAGGTGATATCTACGATAGAATAATTTTAAGCGCTGCTGACATGCCTCCTAGCAGAAGCAAGATAGATTTTCTTTAATATTTTGGCAATTTTAGTACGCAAGAATAGGTATTTATTGATTTCACTGACATTTTGTTAATTTTAATTATGACGATTCGGACCACTTACAACGCATAGACTATTTTTACATACCATTCGGTCTTTCCCAGCCTTATACAAGATTGTTTTAGGTAGATCATGGTACCAAATCACGTGACCTAACATATAATCTCATATCAAAGTGCAACCAAACAAAGATGGTTTTGTAAGAGTTCATGGTTACCCCCCTGGTCTAAGCGCAAAAAGGGTGAACAAAGTTTTGTGTATACCTTCATGACACTGATATCTTCTTAACTTTGTGATAGGTTTATAAGCTGTTAACTAAACTGAACTACTTTATTCAATATTTAGGTGTGACTGTGAGAAATGCATTTCACCAGACTGACCAAAAGTGATACCTCAATCCTATTCAAACTGAATCTCGTAAAGTGCTTAACTAATGGCCCGAATCGCACCAAAATGTGCGGGTGAAAATACAATCACGGTACAGCCCCAAGGGATGACGTCATGCTTGAAACTCTTACAACAAAAAACAAGGCAAGGACATAGCTACACACTTTTCCTTTTGTAAACCAATTGTTTGAGTAGTGATTCAATTGTTTGCAGTTCAAAAAGGGCTTATGAACCTTTTTATTTAGAATCTTTCTTATGAAATTAGATTTAACTTAGACATTAGAAAATTAAGAAACAGTAACTTGAAACGATTAACGGTTATACTTACAACACAACATTTACAATCAAATTCCGACTAGAATAAAATAGGAGATAACTAATCGTCGATGTGACATGTTCACAATTTTTTTTTTTCCTTAACAAAAACATTGCAATATGCTATACAAGGGATTTATTCCTATAACTTTAATATAATGTTACGTTCAGCAGTAGACTGCAATAGGCTGATATGATGATGATGATGATAAGCGAACACTATTTTAATATGGCGCCAACGTTGCGACACGTTAAAAAACAACTCATGCTCCAAACTTTTCATCGAGATAATTGTCTACTTTGTAAATACTATAATTTTTCCAAGCAAGCTGAAGAGGCAGTGGGCGGGGCACATAGCACGTAGAACTGACGGCCGATGGGGCAGAAAGGTTCTGGAATGGAGGCCACGTACCGGCAAGCGCAGCGTAGGACGTCCACCTACAAGGTGGACAGACGACCTGGTAAAGGTTGCAGGAAGCCGCTGGATGCGAGCCGCTTTCAACCGGTCAATCTGGAAGTCACTGGGGGAGGCCTATGTTCAGCAGTGGACTTCCTATGGCTGAAATAATGATGATGATGATGATAATTTTTTCCCCTGATTTCTATATTGGTGCTTAGTGATAGTTGATCATTTTAATAACTAAAAAAAACATGGTTAAGTGATTTACTCATCTTTCCAATGTTTTAGTATTTTAATTAACGCAAACTCTAACATCTTCATTCAATATGTCTTTGAAAAAAATCTGTGTCATGTTTTAAAAATAAACTTTAGGATAAAGCATCCAAAAATAAAAAACAAATTGTTGTTTTTGGCTATCCTAACGCATCAAAGCATACGAGGTATACATAAACGAATTTCTGTTTGGTCATTTGACACGCGTAAGTCCTTTGTCATTTAGAAAGAAAGGACACAATAGCAATGGCCACCATTTTTGACAGCTGAGGAGGGCACCCTTTGTAATATTATCTGACGACTGTACCCACGATACGAGATCACAACATACCCACAGTATAAATATATCAGCTAGTATTCTCTGTTGATGATGACGCAATTATTTTTTTTCTGGCTCGATTTCATTACTCTAAAGATGGTTTTGCACTATAGGATACATTTCCCCAGAAGTACTCACTTCATGCAGCCTGAAAATTATAACAGCAAGTTTATCTTTGTTCAGGGTATTAAAATTATGTTTGTCACTTTTTCTAAGAAATAGATGCAGATTTTTGCGAATATACATGAATTGAGAGGCAATCGTAAGTACCTTAAACAGTTATTTTAACGAGTCTTGTGGTCTAAGGTCGTAAATGTTCTTACTGTAGCTATAATTTGGTCAGGATTTTCTCGGATCTTGATCGGATGCAGTGCGCGAACGCACTTATTAGGCCGTTTCTCTACCGCCACCGTAAACTGAGACCAACATGACGTCGCCAAAGTAGCGAAATATACATTTTTAAAAAAGGCTTTAAAAAGTGAGAATGCAGCACAAATTCTTTGGAAATTAA
Organism: Anania hortulata; assembly: GCA_963576865.1. Taxonomy (NCBI): domain Eukaryota; kingdom Metazoa; phylum Arthropoda; class Insecta; order Lepidoptera; family Crambidae; genus Anania; species Anania hortulata. Next base: position 9,696,520 of record OY756406.1, read on the forward strand.
AAAGTATATACTGATTCGCAAAGCTGAATTTGCTGTTAACTAAAAGTAATAATTAAGCTTTTAGAAACAAGAAGTAATTTATTTTGAATTTGTTGGAGACATTTTGGAAGTCTGTCCTCTGCTAGGCCGCCACACCGAGCAGCTCTGGACTATTTGCATCTAAAGACTTCCTGCAATCTTGACTAGATAGGCAGCCTAACCTGCGTCTTCCAGTTAATGGTCGCTACTCGAAAACCTTTCTTCCCCAACGGCTTTCAGTACTGCGAGCGATATGGCCTACCCATTGCCACTTCAGCTTTCAGCTAGCTTTGTTGGAGGATGCTGGCGAAATTAAAAAAAAAATCAAACGCAATGTAACACAATAAAACACCTGGTTAAATTTTAGTCAAACACTGTCTTTTGAAGTAACGAAAAATAACAACATTTTCTTGGCATTACGCTGCGACAGCAAGTTTCGGTCGTGCCAAAAGCATAAGCTACACTGGCTGGGGACAACGTGTATGAAAATGTACGATACAAGTTACTATCAACTTCCAGATGACAAGATTTATAAGTATTTCGTCGTTACTAAAATACTACTGCTGAGTTTCTGTACTGGCGTACTCGAACTTCTCCTTTTATCACTGGAGGAGGTTAAGGCTTATAATATTTTTTTTAAAAAGTTAAAGCTTTAGAGTAGTATGGTATCTAGAATTGACCGAAAGAGTAAAAAAGCAGACCCTGTATAGGAACAAAGAAAAAAAGAATGTATGAAATAGTATGATTTACTTATACAGTGTGTAACGAAAAGGTGAAATAAAACTTTAAGGGGTTATTCTACGGCTAAATTACATCAACTTTATCTATGGGACCAACATCAAAATCTCAAAAAAAAAATTGACGTTTCCATACAAACTGATGCCAGCTGGTCGCGTTTTAGTATGGGAAAGTGTTTTTTTTTTTGCGATTTCGATGTTGGTCCTATAGAAAAAGTTGATGTAATCTAGCCGTAGAATAACCCCTTAAAGTTTTATTTCACCCTGTATATTAAACATCTTTTTGTGAAATGATTTTCAAAAATGCAACAATAAAATGTTATGCTATAAAGAAAAAATGTATGTTATTATTAAAAAAATAAAACCGACTTCAAAACACTAAAATGCTAAAAATAATCCTAACACTTAAGTACCTAATCAGTTACTTTTGGAGTCGGTGCCTGCCGATGAGAGATTCAATGTTTTTGTTTGCACCGACTCCAAAAGTACCTGAATAGGTACTTAAGTGTTAGGATTATTTTTAGCATTTTAAAGTCGGTTTTATTTTTTTTAATAAAATTTACTTATTTCATCTATTTTTAGAGTAAATCCTAATCTAACTGCTGAACACCAATTTCATCCCCTATTTTCCTACCCTTAGGGGTGATTTTTATTTTTCAAACTTTTATCATAGTATCTTTAAAGTATAAGCTATTCAATAAAACAAAAATCATCAAAATCGGCTCATATTTGTCGAAGATAGGTAACAAGAACCACAACCAACATATTATCTGGGTATATATTTGTTGATTTTCTCAAAAAGTTCTAAATCAATTTCAATAAAATTTATATGGGACCACCTCTGAAGTATGATCTACCAAACAAAAAAAGAATCATTAAAATCGATTCATAATTGGAGGAGTAATCGCGTAACATACATACAAAAAAAAAAAAACATACAGTCGAATTGAGAACCTCCTCCTTTTTTGAAGTCGGCTGAAAAATGAATTTCATGATATTACTTGTTCTTGTGCTGGACCATTTAGTTCTGAAAAAGGACTTTAGTCAGTAGTATAGCTGATAACATTCCAAAGAATTATCGTACTTGAAGATGTTGATTCGTATTTTTAACCAACTTCAAAAAAGGAGGAGGTTCTCAATTCGTCGGTGTCTTTGTTTTTTTTTTGTTTTTTTTTTTATGTATGTTCAGCGATCATTCGTTACCAGGTTAACCGATTTCGATAGTTCTTTTTTTGTTCGAAAGGGAATACTTTCGGAATAGTCCCATATAAATTTGATCAAGTTCTGATGATGGGATCTATAAGAAAATCATCAAACATTACATGAACTCCATACCGTGCCAACTGATTTTGTACCTATGTTGCCCAATATCTTCGGCATTTGTGAACCGATTTTGATGATTCTTTCTTAATTGAATAGCTTATACTTTAAAAATGGTAATTTAAAAAAATTTTGGAAAAATTTATCCTTTAAGGTGGGAAAAATAAGGGATGAAATCGGTGTTCAGCCGGTAACTTCTTTTTGTACTCAAATGATTCGTTTTGTTGAGGATGTATCACTAAAAATAGATGAAATAAGTAAATTTTATAAAAAAAAAGTAAACCGACTTCAAAAAACTGAAAATCTAAAAATAATATCAACACTTATGTGTTGATATTATTTTGCAAACGAAAAAATTCAAACTCTCATCGGAAGGCACCGACTCCGAAAGTAACTGATTAGGTACTTATGTGTTGATATTATTTTTAGATTTTCAGTTTTTTGAAGTCGGTTTACTTTTTTTATGTATGTTCAGCGATCATTCGATACTGCGTTGACTGATTTCGATAATATTTTTTTTGTTTGAAAGGTAATACTTTCAAAATGGTCCCATATAAATTTGGTTAAATTCTGATGATAGAATCTATAAGAAAATCATCAAACATTGCATGAACTCCGTACCACGCCAACTGATTTTAGTATCTATCTTACCTAATATCTTTGCCAAATGTGGACTGGTTTGATGATTGTTTTTTTAATGAATAGCTTATACTTAAAAGATATTATAATCATACATTTTCGAAAAAAAAAACCCTAACCCTAAGGGTGGAAAAATAGGAAATGAAATCGATGTTAAGCAATTAAATTATGTTTGCACGCGTAAGATTTGTTTTGATTAGGATTTTTCACTAAAATAGATGAAATTAGTTAGTTTTATAAAAAAATAAAAACCGACTTAAACGTTAAAAATAATCTTAACACTTACGTACCTAATCAGTTACTTTTGTAGTCGGTGCCAGTCGATGAGAGATTCTATGTTTTCATTTGCACCGACTCCAAAAGTTTGTTTAGTTTTTTTTTTGTAAATGATATTGTAACGATTTATTTGTGACGAATTATTCGAAACTGTTCGTTACATTACCGTAATGGAACTGATTGAATTACCGTTATGCTAGGAAATTAAAAATATGTTTTTTATTGCACAGATTGTAGTGGTAGGGGCTTAAAATCACTTTATCTTTGAAAGTATCGACCACACAATTTTAATAACATATTAACTTTTAGTATATATATTATTGGATGAAACCGTTGAAATTGACACAACGAACAGGCAACACCACATCGGACAAGCAAGGAAACGTCATGTAAAAACGACTGCGCGACGGCGGAGCACTCACTTTTTGGCTGGCAGTTGAAGACTGTAGACGTTTCCTCTATTGCGTGTAGCTAGTACTCATTATTAGAAACCCTAGATCTATTGTTCGAACCTAACTTTAAGATTTTTAGTTCTTTGATTATAACTTTGGTTGTTTGCAGTATTTGTGTTAATAATTAAGAATAGGAATAAACTGTGTTTCCGTTTGAATTTCATTTTTAAATAACTACCTCCCTTCTGATCCATTATAATATATATAATATAAATTATTATTTATCAGAAAACTAAATACTTTAAATAATATCTCGAGAGATCTCGAGCAAAAATTATACTTGCTGATTGTTTGAGATATATTTACGAGTAGTACCGATGTTCTACAACAGCGTCGGGTCACAATGTTTTAAAGCTGGAAAAGAAAAAACATTTATCCCTGCAAATGGCAACATTTGTTGGTAATGTCATTACGATTGTTTGTGACAGCGCGGGCACGTAGTCCTTGCAATAAAATGTGTAATATATCTATTATTTACTCTATTTGTAGCTTAAAAGTTAGTGTTTAGAATGCTATTATACAGTTCTCTATGTGGATTGTGTTTACAATAAGGTTTATAGTGAATTTCAGCCAAAAATCAAGAAGGGATGAGCGCCATAATCAGGCGCGGTTATGGTTTGTTTTTTAACGCTATATTAATGGAATCAACTATTCATTAGTTCCAGTTACAGGTATGTACAATCAAATACTTTACTTCCTTTTGTGAATTATAGATATTCTCCTATGAAGGAATTACTTATGTACCTAACGTATAATTGATTGATAGAATCTAACCTAAAAGTCATTTTTAAATTATAATCTTGTTACTTTTTCTTCTAAAAAACTTAATAGAAGTTGAGAATGAAATACAGAGCTATCAAGTTTAAGCTCCAGTTCGCCCCAAAACTGAAGATACCTAGTAAATATACAATTTATGAAAATAAGGAAAACTTAAGAAATTTAGAAAACAGCAAGATGAAGAAACCATGACACAAGTATGGAGACTCACATAGAAAATATTGAAGCAGCCTCCTCAGGCTTCAGTCTATATCAATGAAATTGAAGTGGAAACGCAATGGCTGGGTGTTGAGAAAACTTTACAAATTACCTACTGAAATAAACTTCAAACGCCTGGGTAGTATATACATAATGGGCAATAGACAATACCATGAAAATTGAGCCAATGCACCCATTATTTGACATCTAGCTCTATCACTTATCGGATAGACAGTATGTTGCTATACCATGAAAATGGAAATTGATCCAGTGCACCAATTAATTGCCATCTAGCGCTATCACAGTGCGGATAGACAGTATGTTGCAATATCAGGAAAACTGAAAATTGAGCCGGTGCACAAATGACCTGACATTAAGCGCTTTCACAAAGCGGGAAGACAGTATGACAGTATATGTTGCAATACCATGAAAATTAAATTTGAACAAGTACACAAAAATATTAGATGTCTAACGCTACCACCAAGTGGATAGAATAGTATGGACAGACAAGCATACTCACTCAATTTCAATCAACTAGCGCTACTATCATGAGACAACAAATAGTATGGACAAATGAGCAGGATCACTCATTTTTAAACACCAAGTCCTACTGTTACTAAGCAAATAGACAGTATATAGAAATGGGCAGGCTCACTCATTATTAAACAAGCGCTAATATACTAAGAGAATAAAAACAAATTATGGACAAACAAGCAGGCTCACTTGTTATATTAACTAACCTATTGCTATGCAATTAGTGTTATATTACATACATAACAAATGAAAAATCAAACAAATTATTTGAAATCTTGCACTGTAAGCTGATGTGATGATAGTATGAAACAATACTATATAAAATTGAAAAACCAATTGTACAAAATCAACACAACACTATAATATTACTATTGTCAGACAATAGTGCTAATATCTGATAAATACTATTACAAATAAACAAAGATGGTTTTAACTAGTTCCTAAGGGATTGGATGGAGATAGAAAATTCAAACCGGAATTATTGTGAAAAGCCCTTTACCTCAAGAAAGAAGGTTACAATAGAGATACAGATACTTACTTATCAAAGCTATGGATTACACAAATCACTATTATAAAGTCTTAGCCATTGCGCTAATGAATCCATTGTTTGGTTCAAAACTCCAAAATAACCCTTTCTTGGTTTTTACCATAGTCAGATAATGAAGTTGCACTACTGAATAATTTATCAAGAAATTATATAACTAACCCAATCTTTTACTAATTAATTAGTATTTAAAGGTATTATTGCACTTATGCAATTCTTGGAAGAAATAAATAGTCCTGCAAAATTGCAGTGAAACAAGGATTTTGACAAGACAACGTTTATAAAATCCAGCTTGTGACAAATCAGATGCCATCTTATCTGCTTATACTTCATGTCTAAAATTTTTTGCATAAAAATCCTTAAGGTTACAATTTATTAACCCTAATCCAAAGTTAATGCCACAAACAAATTGAAAAGTAAAGGTGTTATGGAAGTACCATAAAAACCCTTAAAATATTAGGCTTACATTATTTAATTAAATAATAACCTAGATATTCCAGATTCCTTTCCTTTACTTCATTGTGGTAAACAATGTAATGTACTAAGAATACCTATTTATAAATATGTACTTACATAAGTACCATTATTCAAAATAAGATACATTTTAAAACTATTGGGAACGCTTGATTTGTTCAGTCCTCCATCATAACGATATGAAATAAGTATAAGATGGACAAAAGTCTGTAAGATTAGTAATATGTATATAACTATTTATTTATTATTTATTAAGCCTTTTGTGCTGAGTCTTTTTCCAGTCAAGCCCAAGCTATATGTGTGGAACCATCTTTTCTTTGGCTGACCTTCTTCTGAATATCTTGTTATGATTAATTGAGGACTATAAAAAATTAATGTAATAAAACCTTATTAAGGTAGACTTCTGTAACCGCTGAATTAACATAAAGGCTATGTGATGATCATTTACCTAATACTAATTTAGTAATTTCAATAGATCTTTTGTTTTTTATATATTTATGATAATAAAATAAAATAACGCTGTGACCCCTATCACATGCTAAGGAACTGCTTCTAATCACAAAAGTTCTGATCATAAACTAACAAAATCATTATACCTATTCAATTTCTTAAAATTGAAATATCCCTTTTAAATTACCATTAAGACAGACATTTCTCAAAATTAAGAATAGATAAATTCACAATAAGAACATAGTAGGTACCCCTACATATGTACTTATTGTGATATACCAATAATACTTTACCTTAAATATAATCTTAGAGATTACTTTTATTTCATTTAAGTCACTAAAACAGGAACAGTCTAATACCTGTTGTCCTGATAAAAATTACATAATGTCAGGGCTTGAACTTCCTTAAATATGACATTTCTGAACAAAGTATTCTTGTAATTACTAATTACTAAAGAAGATGACAATCTTGACAATAATGTGTGATGGAAAATAATACATTAAGAATAATTGTACTTCAAATAATTAATTCATGTAGAAAACTTAATTTAAATCAATTAGGTATAAATAAAAAATATGGAAGTAAATTCCAAAAACAAAGCCTAGTAACCAGACATTTTAGTAGATACCATAATTAACCTGTACATGTAGAAACATGTCTCAGATAGAACCATTCCCTGTTGGTAAACACTTAACCCGTTGACTGCCCAATAACAGTCAATAAAAATAAGAGATGGGCAATATAGAGCTAAAACAGATGTCGAACTGATAAATACATTTAACGTATTCAATAATATTTTCTACCATAGCAAAAAAAAAAAAAATAATAATAATAAAAATTAATTTAAAAAAAAAAAAAAAAAAAATTAACACATTCTTTCACATTATAACTTAATGTTACATTTATTAAAATTATGCCTACATTGCTGCATTCAAATAAAGCTATAACTGAGTCTGTTAAAGAACATTTTTTTCTGTTAGTTTACAATATTATCAACTGATAAAATATTTGGTTTTATGATCCGATTATACGCTCTATCTTGCTAAATATAAAGCATAAGCTACCGTATTGAATTCAATCGATATTTTCAACCAAATTATGCAATATTATTTCCATAATATTAACATTCGGTAGCAATAAGGATGTATCTTAACTATGGTCATCCGTACAGCTGTGACCAAAATTGAGGTTTCTAGAACCCCGGTCACCCATCCATTTAGTGACCAAACCTGAGGTTGATCCAATAAGTGACTAAAGTGATTAAACTTGAAGTTGTTTGACCACGGTCACCCATTCATTAAGTGACTAGATTAAAAGTTGCATAATGCATAACGATTAATGTTTTTAACCAATTAAAAAAAAAAAAAAAAAAAAAACTTTTTACAGGATGAACCCCCAACAATAACAAATATGCCAACTTAATTACATAGGTCAGTTACTTGGAATTTCCCGTACTGATTCTATAGATTACCGGCCTTAGCTGAGATAAAAAATAAAAGAATATAATAATTGATTGTTAACACGTTGAGCGCTACGCGGAGCCGCAAACAATAGATTTTCTATTGTGTCTAGTTTGTGGCAGTCAAAGACTTTTATCATTTAAAGTATAAATATTTTTAATCATTATTGCCACCTTTAGTAAAAAATATTAATTGTAATCATACGCTAAGATATTATGATTGCGCACCTGCATTTTTTTTTTTTATAATATACTCCTTTCGTTATATTCATTTTAATCTTTTTATTTGTTTTTTTTTTGTTAGAACACTATTGAAATAAGTATTTACAGTACTTATAACAACATATTTGTCTTACAACCGGTCTTCAGGAACAATTGTTTTCGATGTTTAATCACTCAATTATGGAATTTGCTAACAATGGACATTGTTGTTATAATCAGATAATAAAATAAAAATATATTTACAAAAAAAAAAAAAAAAAAAAGTGTGATGTAACACTATCGTAATAGACTAGTTATTATTTTGTGGCCTGGCTTGTGCAGTATATTATGTGAGACCTAAATGGAACGTAATTTTACTCTTGACGCATTCAGAATTTCAGACATTCTACGTGAATTCATTAGTTACTCAGCCTTAGCACTAAACTTAAAAGATATGATTAAATATAAGTACCTTTTTTTGTTTTGATTTGCCATCAAACGTCTCCGGATTGTACTTAGTTTTCAAAATGTTTTTTGGCATTTTCTAAACTAATAAGCAACTTATTCGCAACCGAACTTCAAACATCTACTCGTAAATATATCTCAAACAATCAGCAAGTATAATTATAAGATTAAACGAACTTACCTTAAGTGAAGTTCAATCTTAATTATACGCAGCTGATTGTTTGAGATATGACAGTCCCAAAAACCCACCCACTAATACTTTGTATTATCCCAGTATATTACAGGGTTGCTCATAAGGCTGTCTTTAAACGTAATGACATTACCAACAAATGTTGCCATTTGCAGGGATAAATGTTTTTTCTTTTCCAGCTTTAAAACATTGTGACCCGACGCTGTTGTAGAACATCGGTACTACTCGTAAATATATCTCAAACAATCAGCTGCGTATAATTAAGATTGAACTTCACTTAAGGTAAGTTCGTTTAATCTTATAATAATACATTACAAAACGTCGAACACGCGCGAGTAAAAACAACCAATGCACCGCAAGAAATGTCTTGGAAATAATATACGATGCATGCCAAGCGGAGGACAGATATCATATTTTATTTATTTTCTGACCCAATTCTTCCTTACGAGATTGCCGCTTAACTTTTCTTTAAAGCTATTTTCTAGATAACCTCTTAGGTTATGTGCTGATCCCATATTTTGTACATTGCGAGTAACATGACTTAATGGTTTGGAGTACAAGTGACTGTCAGAAGTTATCATGAATGCCAAAAATTACAATGAAATATCTTCTATAAATAAACTATTTACAGAAAAAAAACTGTTTTATGAGAGGTGGTAGGCCTAAAATGGCATAGTTGAAGGGACGTGGGAGCAATCACAGTCCGAATGCAATAAGAGTTTAAGGCACTTAGATAAAAAAATAATAAAAACAACCGTTACAATTTTCAATAGTTACGTTGTGAGTGCTGTGCAATCAAGAAGTCACTGGGTGAGGCTTATGTTCAGCAGTGGACGTCCTATGGCTGAAATGATAATGATACCTAGAAATGTTGGAATCTAAAGATTAAGTTTTTTTTTGGTGTTTAATTTAAGTTTGAGCCGATAGCTTAGGAATTGCAATCTACGAAAATACAAATATTTCTATTGATGAATTTCACACAACGGTGTTCTTGTAATGAAGCAAACGAAGTCTTGAAAACAAGATATCAGGTTATGATCAACTAAATTTCATGATCAGAAAATAATTTATACATTGTTTGTTTAGTTCTGGAAAATAGCTCATTGCGTGTAAACTAATAGAGCGTAACACAAATTCATTTTTTATGTTAATGATCGGTATGTTTTCTTGTTTACATAAGCGTTTTGAAAGAATATTAAAATTTGTATTTAAGTCAATAACAAAAAGTGATCCAAGTGAATAAAATACTGCTATTTGTTAGCCATTATTACAATTTCTATCTATGAATTATCTCCAACGGCTCAGACGAAATTGTTTGTAATGTGTTTGCTTGAATAATATCGTCGCTATTTTTGCACAAACGTTGGAGTGCAACATAAATTCATTTGTCGGCAGTCAAAGAGAACAAATGACCGTTACTGTGGCGACTAGTTGGTCGTAATGCTGATGCGCCACAACGACACAACAAGATTGATTATACACCACTCTCACAATATCTTATTGAGATTTTGAACAAATAATTTTTAAAATAGGTTAATTCAACCTTAATTAAATGTTTAAAAGGAGTTGATAATGAATTATCAAACTTTAGCAACCAACACCGTTGTTGTGAGTTGATGGGAGACAATTTAGACCCTATAGAATGTCAATAATTCACCTAGAAGCTTAAGCCCGGGTGATTTTTTTTCATCTAGCAGTAAGGTTTAGTCCCTTTTTCTACTGATTTTCATTGTGCCCACGTGAAATACCAACCCACATCATAAATGGGGTGATGTGCCCTGCAGTATTAACTTTATAATTAAAGATTGTGAACCAAAACCATTTGAATATTTTTTTACAGTTTCATGGTGATAAAAGGTTACAGTTTACGTGGAGTTGTAAATGTTACTCATCAAATAAAATACTGCCCTTATTTTCTTTACTGAAAATTTCATTCATCTTAAAATGTGTGTAATACTTACCTTGTATAATGAACTAAATAAATTGCCTAATAATTATTATGTTTTAATATTATTATGTTAATACAAAGTATTTAATTAATTAAAGCTTTGACGATTAATAATTATATTCTATGGCAGCCATACTGTATTTTACAAAACATACATAACAGTTTTATGGCTTTATTATCCTAACTCATTTCACGACGTGTATCGTAAGAATACGTTCCGACGTCGAAAATAAGCCGTGAAAATTATTGTACTGAGTATCATTAACACAATGCTTGAACGAAAATATTTGATATTTGTTTGTGGGAAAAATAAAACTGGTGTGAAAAATTTCAACTGATACACGTGTAACATAGGAATATTAATATCAGACCAATAAATTGGCAAAATACATAAAACTGTTTATTGTGATGACGATACAATAAAGTTTAAGCATGAATTGCTATTATGAATTTCATTTGTTTTTCTTTTCATGGTTGGTTTGGTACAATATTTACTAATACAAATTAAAATTAAAAACCTATACCATAACCATAAAAAAAAAAAATTGTCGGGTCACGCGCGATGTAGAGATACGTAGTTTCCCGTCACAATATGAGGTATTTGCTTCAATTCAATTCAATTCAATTTATTTATTGCATTCTATAATGTTACACAGGTGTTATAATTAGATACATAAAATAGATCATTATAGACCCTGTAGGGCACAACAATAAGATAGGTATTGTGGGCAGAGAGGATGACGCCATGCATAATTAGATCAATTTGTTTATTTTAAGAAATTGTAAAGAATTAAAATAATTAAGAAATCACATTATAATTATTGAATAATTTATTGAATAACATAATCAAATAAATAGTATTTTTAGGCATTTAAATATTTATTTATCTTTGGATTTCATTTATTGTTTTAGATTGTTGTCATTTAAGTATTCGTTTATTGTGTAATAACATTTTTTTATTAACATTAATTTTAATTGTTTTATAAATTTTAAATCATTTACTTCATTTTTCATAGACTCCGGCAATCTGTTGTTAATTCGTATGGACATAACGTATGGGCTGGAAGAATGAATCTTTAGACGGACAGTAGGTAGAATCAATTTATTTTTATATCTTAGCGAGTAATGCGCATAGCTAGATATTTTTTGATTTTATTTTCTGGACGTGTGCTTTCCGATTTAAGTGGGTATCTATTTCTACGCCAAGCAATGTGAATGTGTTGACCGATTCCAATTTAATACCGTTGTAAGTGAAGTCTATATTTAGTGCCTTTTTTTGATATGGGTGAAAAGTCATAATTTTTGTTGTTCTGTTTGACATAATTAACAACATCATCTAAGTAATTTTATTCTCAAACCAGCCAATCTAGAAGTCATTGAGGTCGGCCTATGTTTAGCAGTGGACGTCTTAAGGCTGATATGATGATGATGACGATGATAAATTTTGTCATTTTGTAACAGTAACTACTGTTACTACTAACCGTATGTAATATGTATGTATGCATGTACATTATCAAATTCATATAAGTTGTATATAATTTTAAAACAAAACATCCTAATAAAACTAAAACATAGGTACTCTAGGTAAAATACCAACTGATCAAACACGACGCATAAAACTGGACGATCAAAACTGAAACGAATGTGAAACAAAATCAGTTTAATTGTAAACATCGGCAGCGAAATATGTAACGGTCCCGCAACTTTTAAACAGAAACACAGAAGGGAAATAGAGAAAGAATACGAAATAAATGCTTTTTCATTTAGCGGCTCTTTTGTTGGGGTTAAAACGGACTGCGATATATGGGGAACATTAGGTTAAACAATGCCGCATTGTATATCTGCTAACTAAGTGTGTTGTGGATCCACAACTTTTGAATACGGAGTGATCGACTGCTCATCCTTTCTGTTGTACCTACTTTTGTTCGTGTCCTTTTTGCGCGTCTGCTCCTGTATTCAGATTTTATTTACGAGGTCTGTCGGAATTGGTTATTATGTAAGCTCTTTTTTGTTTAGGGTTGCACAGTTTTTATAAAAAATCTTCTGTTTTGAAAGGAAATTATTAATTTGTTATAACTATTTTAAGTAATGTATGATGTGGTTCTAAAAACTTATTATTTGAATAAAAAGTATTCTTACAATATTTCCCCTTACCGACAAGCAAGTGGTATAATCCGTACATAGATTTGATTTAAAAGAATCCACCTCTGAAGATCGATTTGAACTATTACTTACCCATGTGTGGGGGGGTACTCCTTCCTCACGTCATATTTTAATTAAAGTATTTTCTAATAAGATTTTGCTCCGCAGTTAAAAAATACGGCCAACATGCAGTACATTACCTACGGCTGATTTGAAAAAAATTACCATTTTTTGTATAGTTTGTTTTGCATATTCAGTTCGGAACAAGCAAACTATTATTCCATTTTGCTGAAGTTCAACTAACTGGCATAAATGTATTATGCGTAACTATTATTACTAGGCTACATTGCAAGCAAAATTAACTATAAATAATTTACGGTAAAGGGCCTTTACTGAAGTCAATAGTGCTAAATTATAAAGGCATCGTCAAATTCACTGTGAAGCATGCAAAGTGACTGTTAAAATTTTAAGCAGTTTACGAACTTCACTACGCTTCACCAATTTAGCACGGGGCTCTAACTACTAGTTTGCTAAATACTATTCTAAACTTTCTATTGTCAGTGTAAAAACTTTTTATTGCGTCTCGTAGCCTGATAGGCTAGATTATTTACATAAAGTTATTGCTTCATAATAATCTTGAAATTGTAAATACAACTTCAAACATATTTAGTATTTTCATCAAGTTGGAATTTGCTATGCTAATGTTAAACTACAAAATAAATCGTAGAGGGATAGAATGAAACAAATACATTTACATAAATTGTTAGTCAGCTTAAATAGCAAAATAAAAAAATCAAAAATATACAAATTTTAATATTTTATAAGGTTTATTATATAAGTGATGTGTATTTTTATGACCTACCTACAGGCAAAAACGTATTGTACTGGTTTTCAAATGATATCACGGCCAAGAAGTAATGAAACATTTTTAAATTCATTTACACTACTTCCTTCTATATTTTAAGTTTATTTTATGTAGTGATTAAAGTTACCTACATAATCAAGATCTAGTATTTTAATTTATTTTTTCATCTACCGCTGACACTCATAAAGCATAGTGAAAACAAATAATTATCGTGCTGCAGAGTCATAAAAGAAAATCGCAATGCAAAGTTCGTTAGAGCTAGACTAATAATAGTGAATTATGATCATTGCCTAGAACTAATTATAGTAGGAACACGCTCTACATAAAGAATGGTCTAGAAGCTGGAGTTACTCGACTAGTTTCGGTTTACAAGTTTGCTCGTGATCATTTGTCTTGGGTTTGTAATTAATAATCATGATATTTAAGCCTCGTTTCTTGCTAAACGATATTTTTCAAAGCCTACAGCGTTCAAAATGATAATCTTCCACATCATTAGTGTTCTAATACAAGTCATATACATGGGGCACACTAAAAGTTTTGCACTTCTAGCTAATCGGAACTATTTGAATTTCGAATGTTATATATTTTTATAAACGTTGCAACCTTCTTAGTAATAAAAAAAACAATTGGCGGGAATTGATTTGTCAATTGTTTTTTATCACACATCACGGATTACCTATGAGACAAATTGAGGACTAATGTGGATTGGTATGAGCCAAATTCAGAACATCTTACACGAAGAATTAAAAGTTCGGAAACTTTGCTGTCGTTGGATCTCTCATGAACTGACAGCGGAGCAGAAGCGGGCTCGCGTGGAATGGTGCTCATAGATGCTACTGAAGTACGACCACGGACATTCTAATGCTGTTTATGACATTGTCACAGGAGACGAAACGTGGATTTATTGTTTTGAACCCGAAAAAAAACAGCAATCTTGTGAATGGGTGTTTGAAAATGAGAACAGGCCAACAAAAGTGAGGCAGGCGAGAAACATTGGTAAAAAAATGATCGCGTTTTTTTTCTCAGCTACGAGTCTCATCTGTACAATTCCACTTGAAGATCAAAAGAGTGTTAATGCCGTTTTTCTACCATTTGTTTACCCAGGGTGTTAGAAAAAGTTCGTGAAAGGCGACCCAAAAGCCGCGTTCTCCTACATCATGACAACGCTTCTTCACACACGGCCAATAAAACAAAGTCATTTTTGGCTCCCGAAAAAGTACAATTCGTCACCCATCCTCCGCATAGATCTGACCTAGCACCCTGTGATTTCTGTATTTTCCCCAAAATCAAAGATTCGATGAGAGGTTTTACTTTTACCAACTCCGAAGAGGCAGTGATAGCGTTCAATCAGCACGTAGAAAACATGCCTTCAGATCTGTGGTCCTCCTGTTTTAAAAAATAGTTCGATCGCATGAAAAAATATTTTAAATGTAAAGGAGAGTATTTATAATATTTTGGTCATAACATGTTGTTTTTTTAAGTTACGCAAAACTTATAGTGTGACCTACGTATAAACAATAATAATAAATGATAAATATTGGACAACATCCACAAATTGCTCTGATCCTATGATAAGTAGCTTAAGCACTTGTGTTACAGAAATCAGAAACAACGACGGTACTACAACATCTAGACCCGAGATAATATAGAATAGTTATTTTTCTACATTGACCGACCGGGAATCGAACCCGGGACCTCAGAGATAGCGACACCAAGTCCGGCATGCTCGCCTCTCGGCTACGGAGGTCGACAAATAATAATGATTAAAAAGGTAAGAATATTTGGCTTACATTTTCCTTGTTGCGCAACAGTTTGATGAAATGTATCGTATTTAACTTTAGCACATAAGAAAACATAAGATTGAAAAACTTATGAAAAGCGAAGCGTATTGATTGTGCACCATCGTTAAAAGTTTGATCTTTAACATTGCTTCTCAATTTCGCGAACGTAACTGTCTGCTCTTCTTTTGTTTAATAAATTAATATGACATCACGTTATATGTATGTAAAGTTTTGAATAGGTTCGTAAGTTGTTTTTTATTATTTTTTAATGTATTTATTCGTACTTTGAGTCAGCTTTATTAGTAAAATTGAATCCCTCTTTTTTTTCGCCTAAACAGTTTTAAGAACCTAAATTATTCTAAAAAGTATACTATGAATATCAAAACGGTAGCAAACATTTTATGAATTTTTGAGTACAAAGAACTAATTTTGCTTCGTTTTTTTTTGTTTTTAGATATTTTGCAATTAGTCTGACAATGTGATTCTTTTTTCATAATTTATTTTTAACAATTCTGATGAATTGAATGTGGCATCAACCATTTGTCCAACATACACGGATGCAAATTTTAAAATCTTTTAGACGCTTTCATCTATTATCGTAATGTTGCAAAATCCATTATAGTCTCTGACATTTTCACTGTATATTGTATCACGGGAACATTCGCAAGCGAATAAAATGAGAGCAGTAATGTTGCCGCAACTTAAAATATGAGCTCCACAACAGAATAAAAGTTCGTAAATGCATGTACAGTCCGCAAATCGGTTTTAGTGGCGGCGAGAAATCCAAATTAATTTTACTAAAAGTGCAATCCAATGTAGTGACTTAAATTAGTGCAAAGTATTTCGGCATCTGAATGCTAATAGTGTTAATGTAAAGCCTTAAGCTTCGGTCTGGAACAAATTAATCTTGAATAACTTGATATTTGTAGAAAATATAAAAATAACAGTTATGGTTAACAATAATTTGGGTAGTTAACTTTGCTCAGCAAAAAAAAGAAAGTTAATTTGTAAGTTCAAATTTACTTTATTTCAATTAAATAAAAGAAAAGTCGGTAGACCATTGAAGTCCTTGGAAAGTCAGTTATTGCTATACAATGTTGATGACAAATGAAAAAAAAAAAGAAAAACTTTCTACTCAACAACACCTATCGAACTCAATACCACAGACGCGGCGGCGGATTTGTTTGATGATATCAAGTAAATAAACTAATGATAACTGTTTGTTTTTGTTTAACTTGTTTTATTTTAGTGGCCTTCAATTGTCCAATATTTTATAGGATTCGATGTTATTGTACTTATTCAGAACTATTTATCGCTTACGAAGATTTAGACCTAAGGTTTTTAAAAAAGTAAAAAGGTCTCATATCTCAAAAAATCTACGCTCTGAGTCAGTTTATATAAAAAAAAATATGAATTGTTACACTATTGTAGTTTAGAATATATTTTGACATCAACAATAACAATTTTAAAGGGTAGCTTTTAAAGGTTTTATGTGAACGTGGATCAAAATCTATCAAGCAATATCAAATATTTATATAATCAAACCAATGATCGTTCATTTAAATCATCGTTATCCAACCAGAAATATCCAGCCACATTTTCAAATTAGTACGACGTGGGGTTAAAAGCATTGCTACCGCGTTTGTAAATCAAATCGACATAGTCCTGCCATAAATCATCGCTTAACTTGCTAACCATACGTGTAACGAACTGTCATACACGTACAGGAGTTCCGCATGAACACTTCAATCTCAACTTTGGAGACGTACACCGTCAAGTTCCCACCCTTGCTATCAACTATTCCCGGATAGGTGGCGTATTAAGGTTCGTGATCGTACTTTCTCAAAACTATGTTGATCAATGCATGTCTTCCTACTCGGGATTTAGTTCAATGTTTACCTAAAAAGCGATAAAAAATATTTAACATCAAGTTAAATAAAAAGCATATGTAGAAGTTTGACCACTAATTAAATATAACGCCCCAACAGGCGCAGTGGCTGGTGCTTCATCTTGAACGTAATGTTTTTTAGTTTAGGTCAGTTCAGACAGATCCATTGCCTTAGTTCTTTCGGGTGTTGTTATGCTGGACAAAAACCCTGGCATATACTGGTTTTCGTAGCACAAAGATGTTAGTAATTTGAGATCATGACAATTAGTGGTTTGTCATAAATTGTGAGATCGCGTAACAATACATTTTCCATCGTGTCTCGTTTCGCTGGGCTGGAGGATTAAGGAGCCTTACACTCTGGATGATGATGATGACTTAAGGTTTTACTTATCATTCAGAAGAGTGGGCTCTTCTTCAAAACCACTTTACCTACCATCATCATCATCACCGTGTCTGCTATTGCAGTCCATGTAGAGCCACCACCCACTAGATGTAAGCCGGGGAGGCTAAGAGGAGGAGCCGGGGAGGGAAGAGCGCCACAGAGCACGATCTGCCGCTTTTTTTATTCAGCCACTGCCAGACATCTTCCTAAGGTCTTCGGTCCATTAAGCATCCATATGAATTATGTTTTCAAAATTTTAATCAATTTCGATATCTGACCTACCTTATGTACCTATAATAAACGAATTATTAAAATAAAATAAATGAATAAAAATGCACAATGCAACATTTACATTATATAACATTATACAACAACATTATAGCAAAAATAATATTTTAACTAGATCACAACATTTACAGCATTTTAAGAGTAGGTCTGGCCCTTTTTCAACAAGATATATTGTTTTCCCTTGTTTAAAGGGTATCGTTACTACTATTTGCGTGAATGTGTACTTATGGTCGTTTGTAGCATGAAGACAAACGTTTATAGCAATTTTGCTGTCGTAAAAATTGAGGAAACTATAAATACTGGCGGGTCATAACGTAAGACGTTATATTTGAGATGAGTTATTGCGATCTTTTACGTTACTTTACTACCTGGGGTTTATTTTGTTACTTTTTTTGTAGAGAGAGTTGACAAATTCATAACATTTGGCCGGCTTTTTCCATCAGTGGCGATTTTCAAATTGATATTAACGTCAACGTCTTCACTTGTTTCTTTAAAAAGTAGGTAAACACTAAAAATCTTTATTAAATTATGTTTTTTTAGTATTTAGTCAGCTTAATGTTTAAGGCTCTATTCTTAACTGAAATCTGATGCATTATAAATAAATAATTAAATGTAAATAATTACTAGAAAACATACATTGCACTGATCCTAAAGTATTAAGTAGCTAAAGCACTTATGTTAAAAAAATAACATACAACGTTGGTACCACAACACCCAGACCAGAGACAACATAGAAAAGTTTGTTTCTACATTGACCGAGAATATCGAACTGTTACGTTATTTGCTTGTACAACTTATTTCAAATAACTTAGATGCTACACTTGCAACACACTGCAGGTCAAACCAATTAGATGGAGAGTTTAAGCTGTTTACACACGGGGCTGAATGCGGGTTGTGTGAGTTAGGCAGTGCTGACTAAGCCTTATTACACAAGCTAGATACGAGTATGTGCGTAGACGAAACCTCCACTGCATCTTTGTTTGCGTTGCGTTTCTATAAGCGCTAAAGCTTGCCACTTTGCCTAAAACGTTGAAGCCTCTAAGACAGAGGTGTTCCGTAATGATTTGGAGTGAATGCGTCTGTGAGAAGTTTAACTCTCTATTATAAAACTTGCACTCACAAGAGTACAAAGGTAATCATAATCAACTTCAACTGTTTCCTAATCGTAATCATAGGATAGACGGACCCTTTGATTATTGAATTACTATATTTTGGATTATATTTTCTAAAGTCACAATTAACATATATTATAAGCGTAACTTCTATTTAGCAACTAAATCAAAGGTTATTACCAAATCAGTTGTTAATTTTGATCGATCAATGTGTCATTCAATTTCATGATGAATGATTGATGGATGTATTAAGGTCTTAACCAAATCTCTTGGAGCAGTATTAGTTCAACCTTGTTTGGTTTGATCCAGAATGTATAAATAAGGTATATTAGAATCATACAAAATAATATATTTACATTTTTTAAAAAAATCCATACTAATGATTTTGTACCAAATTTGTCTTGTAGTAATGGTGGTTATAGTGCAGTGCTTTGGTAGTGATTACCAAAGTTAACCAACCCAAGCCGCTGTTGTGAGTGAATGGGTGACCATTTCGACCATATTAGTGACATTAATTTATCACAAGCAACCCGGTGCTTCGAAAGAGCCGTTAACGAAGGATGACATCGCTCAATACTAGTAAAGCCTACTTAGAGGCCTTAAGGCGACTCGATACTGACAGTAAGATCTAGTCACTAGTCTCATAACATCCCTCCACCAATCCGCACTGGGCCCAAAGTAGGGCCCAAACCACGTTATAGTTGTGGTGGGGCCTGTGCCCTGCAGTAGGACGTATACAGACTTATTTTACTAAGGCTCTATCTCTAAAATAATGAGTTGCCCCTCAGTTCGATCTTGCATGACCTGTCATTTTGTCAGTCCGAGACTACGAACTAGGCAGTTGACCTGTAGTCTCCATCTAATAGCCCTGAACCCAGTCCCTCCATCTTCCTTCAACAAATCTGATTAGTTAGCTGCAATAATTTTTGATTGCATCCCATGATGTAGTCAGAGATTGTATCCAGCAGTGTGACACTTTTAGGTTTGATTTGCGCTTAAAACGGCCTCTACATGTTGGATCAGTAATTCAGTATATTATACAAGCCTTATAAAGGACCGGATCACTTTTGGCCTGTTAATTCTTAGAGCAAAAAAAACACTAGGTATATTGCAATCACACTGTTTTTTTTTACGATTTAGATGTTGACCGATGGAAAAAGTCGTTGGTATTAACCTACTTAACTATTATTATTATGGAAATCGTCAAAATACATTGTAGAAAGCCCTGAATACCTTTATACGCTACTACATAAACAAAATTTCTAAATTGTAACTGTAACTATAAGTATTTCTCTTTCGTAAAGGCGATACTTTGAAGGAGCGTCCTATTATCCCGGAAGCCATCCCATATTTCAAGGCATTGTTCAATAACAATAGCGCTTCACTAGTTCAAGCTGACTATTAATGCGCTCCTGATCGATAAATTCTTAAAACTCCATGTAAATAGTTAGAAAATGGTAATTGTTAATAATTTATTTTTATTTTAATAATTCTAACAAAGTGTAAATTTATTATAATTAGTTTAATACCTGCCTAGGGAGGAAATTAAATTAAGAGAAAATTAAACTAATGTTTTTTTATTTATATTAACGATTTAATAAAATGTTTAATCAGTAATGTAGTAGGTTAGTCAATAAAAATCATCTCATATCATGAAAAATAAAGACTTCCCTACATACCTTTAAAGATAAGAAGTTTTGTGACACTTTGGATTTTACGTTTCACCCACACTAGTTACGATAATATTAAAAATATATAATTATTTAATTATACTATTGCAAAAACACATAATCTTTGCCTTTAAAAATCTAAGCCAAATTTGCTAACCAATAATATTATAGCTTAATGATTTTAAAAATAAATTAATATGATTTCCTTCAAATACTTGATGCCTTTAAAAAAACCGTCTTAACTTTAGCTTTTTAGTTTTTTGAAGTCGGTTTTATTTTTATAAAATTTACTTATTTCATCTATTTTAAGTGATAAATCCTAATCAAAACAGATCTTGAGATTGCAAACAAAATTTAACTGCTGAACACCGATTTCATTTCCTATTATTCCACTCTTAGGGGTGAAATTATTTATATAATTATAATAGTTCACATTTATTTTGTCAAAGATATTGGGTAACTTATATAAAAAAATTAGTTGGCGTGGTATGAAGTTCATGCAATATTTAATGATTTTCTTATAGATCCCATCATCAGTGTTGCGGATGCCCTAATTTGTACTGGAACTGCTACTATTGGGAGTTTTGAAATAAAACCACAATGTAGCCTGATCTATGAAAATGTGTGTTTATTAAAATTCTATAAACTATCTTAACAAATCAAAGAACCTAAATGCTTGCGCGATGTAAGTAAGTACAACGCCATCTATTGAGAAAAAGTATAACTATAATTATTACTATGGAGTCTTATAATAAACAAGAAACGAAATACTTGCGCGATGTAAATGAGGACAACGCCATCTAGTGGCGAGTAAGAATATTATCGGTCGTGAACATGCCGCCCCCGTAGGACATTATTGACAGAATGTCCTAGAAAAACAATGTCTTTACATTTGGTGCTAAACTTAAATTAATATAACGTTTACACAATAAAACTCTTAAACATTAAACAAATTATTTATATTGAACACTTTTATAATAAGGCTTACTCAGCTACGGGCAATATACAAATTTTTGAAATAGGCCTTTTAAGAATAGACCCTTTAGTGCGTAAAGTGACTACACGGGTTATATTGTCAGTACCCGGGTGCTTTTCTACAATTCGTCCTAAGAGCCAACGACTTGGAGGCAAATCATCTTCTTTAATTAACACAATTTGACCAATATTTGGTTCTGGTACTTGATGTGTCCATTTGTATCTGTTCACCATGTTGGACAAATACTCATGCGACCATCGTTTCCAAAATGATTGTACCATTCTTTGAACGAACTGCCATCTATTCAAACAGCTCACCGAATGAGTCTCATAAATTGGTTCAGCAACGTTTAACAAGGGTTCCCCTATTAGGAAATGACCTGGAGTTAATGGCCTCGGATCATTTGGATCAGAACTGTCTACCGTTATTGGTCGCGAGTTTAGGCAGGCCTCTACTTGACTGAGCAACGTGCTCATTTCTTCAAAAGTAAGAGTCGATTCTCCAATAACGCGTTTTATGTGAAACTTCGTAGACCTTACTCCAGCCTCCCATAAACCTCCGAAATTAGGTGAATGTGGTGGTATAAAGTGCCACTCAGTTCCATGAGTTTCCATGTACGCTGCGATATTTTCTGGATTTTCCCAAGTTCCTGCAGTTCTTTAGAGGCCCCTACAAATGTCGTACCATTATCACTCCATATTTGAGCGCAATGACCACGTCGTGATACAAATCGCTTGAATGCAGCGATAAATGCTTGTGTGCTCATGTCACTCACAACCTCCAAATGAATAGCTCGAGTGGCCATGCAGATAAATAAGCAAATATAGCCCTTGTAAGAATGATTGCCTCGTCCTTTAGTTGTCCTAATCTTTATAGGTCCTGCATAGTCCACTCCGCTATGAAGAAATGCTCTAGCTGGTATGCATCGCACAGAAGGCAAAGATCCCATGAATGGATTCTGTGTTTTTGCACTTTGCCGTACGCATGTTATACATGTACGAATATGTTGTTTTACCAAACTCCTAATCCCTACAATCCAATAAGCTTTTCTTATATAGTTAATTACTAATTGTAAACCTCCGTGTAGAGTGCTCTGATGTGCATCGGATATTATTAGTTTAGAAAAATGGGAATTATGAGGCAAAATTATGGGATGTTTAGTCTCTTCGGCTAGCAGCGACTTTTGAAGTCTGCCACCTACTTTCATAATCCCATTTTCATCTAAATACGGACTTAGAGATATTAAATTTGAACCTTTAGATTGTAGGGTGCCCTTGTCTTGTAATTCTGTATACTCTTCACTAAACCACTCTTTTTGCACTTTCTTGATGCAGCAGCTTAAAGCTTCGTTGATCTCGGTCCTTGACAGATAAGATGTGCCAATATTATCGCGTCTGTAGAAGCGTCGGCAGTATGCAACAACCCTAAGCAATCGTTGCAATGATGAAAACCTTTCAACAAAAGATTCCTCTGGTGTTGTAGTTAAGTGCGCCTTGACAGCTTCCAAATTGGTTTCTGAATCAATAATTGTTCTTTTATATTGGACTGTTTGTTCTTTCAACATATCGGGGCCAGAAAACCAAATCTTGTTTTCGCATAAAATTTTAGGTAAAACTCCTCGTGAGGCCAAGTCCGCAGGGTTGTCTTTGGTCGAAATATGAAACCATTGAGCGGAATTCATATTCGTTAATATTTCAGAGGTCCTATTGGCCACGAAAGTTTTCCACTTTGATGGATGGCTACTTAACCATGCCAAGACAATGGTCGAGTCTGTCCACGCTTTGACCTTTTCCCTTGAAATATTTAGGACTTGGGCTGTCTCCGTTAGTAATCTCGACAACAACACCGCACCACACAATTCTAATCTCGGGATACTAACTTGCCGTATCGGTGCAACTCGAGTTTTGGCATTTAAAAGATAAACTTTTATCTTACCATCAGCATCGACCGTTCTAATATAAACCACCGCGGCGTAGGCAGATTTCGACGCGTCAGAAAATCCGTGAAGTTCGACATCGATATCGTTGGAATTAGTCTCCAGCCAGCGAGGTATTCGAATTTCAGAGAGCTCAGGTAAGGACTGGCGGTAAGTATCCCAATCTTTGATTAAATCTGTAGATAGCTTTTCATCCCATCCTACTCCAGCAAGCCATAACCGTTGAATGAAAATCTTTGCTATTGTAATTGTAGGTGCTATCCACCCTAACGGGTCAAACAACCTTGCTATATCCGATATTATTGCTCTTTTTGTTACAGGTGCTGCTGCGGAAGGGAGATTTACTGAGTATTGGAAGTAATCATCATCGCGATTCCAGGTAAGTCCTAGTATTTTGATTGTGTTGTCTAATTTAATTTCAATTTCTGTTTCAGATTCGTCGTGATTGCTGTTTTCCTGCACTTGTGTATCCTTTTCTGTTGACCTTTCCTTTTTCTGTTCTATTTCTTCTATGATCTTCACTAGTTTTAAATTATTACTACTCCATTTTTGTAACTTAAACCCTCCTTTTCCTAGCAATTCACTTATTTGTTTATAAAGTTCTAGTCCTTCCTCAACGCTTGAACAGCCAGTCATCAAGTCATCCATGTAGAACGAATCCCGAACTTTATCAGCTGCCAAAGGAAATTTTTTACCTTCGTCCTCCGCGATCTGTTGTAAGACCTTGACGGCTAAGTAAGGTGCTGAGGAAGTTCCGAAAGTGACAGTCGTTAATTCATACTCCTTTAGTTCCGTGCAGGGATTATCTCGCCACAAAATGCGCTGATACTTTGCATCTTCTTCCGCTATCTGAACCTGACGGTACATCTTGATTATGTCCGCTACAAGTGCAATCGGGTGAACTCGCCACTTCAATACGGTGTGTCGCAAATCAGCTTGTAGTTTTGGACCAACCATGAGCGTATGATTTAATGAAACCTTATGTCTATTCTTTTCAGAAGCATTAAACACTACTCTAACCTTCGTTGTAGTTTTATCATTCCTTATGACGGCATGGTGTGGTAAGTACACGGCGTCAGTTTTATTTTTATTATTAACCGGTCTCATGTGTCCTAGTTTTAAATATTCATTTATTACTTCTGTGTATTTGTCTTTCAAATCTTTATTTTTTGATAACCTTCTTTCTAATGATCTAAACCTTGTTTCAGCTATGTCTCTCGAACCGAAATTTGTACATTGCGGAGAATTGTCCTTAAAAGGTAATTTTACCACGTATCGACCTTCAGGTGTCCTTTTGGTTGTGTCCTTGAAAAACTGTTCACAATGTTGTTCTTCTTCCGTAAAAACGTTCTTTAACGTTAACGGTTGTTCTTCTATCTCCCAAAACCTTTTCAAAATATCGTCATCGTTGATCTGAGTATGCATAGCGACAATATTGTTTGTTTTAAGTGAACTATCATCATATATGGCCTGGGAATCTGCTGTGATAACAACACCCGAAAGGATCCACCCTAAGGTAGTGTTCTGAGCGATTAATGATCCAGTTGGGCTCCTTTTAACCCCTTCTCTCAAAATGTAGCTGTACACATCAGCTCCTATCAAAACGTCAATTTTGCCTGATGTGTTGTACTGGGGATCTGCTAATGGTAAGTACTGAAGCTCCGTCCATTCTACCAACTGCATATGTTTCTCAGGCAAATTGGAAGTTATGTTGCTCAATACAAACGCCTTAATTGGTATTTTAATTGTAGGGTCCACTCGCGACTGAATTATAAAATCTACTACTCCCTTTGAAACTAAAGATTTGTTTTCTCCTAATCCTGAAATTACATTATGAAGCTGTCTTTTTTTCAACTTCAAGAGCTGCACTGTGGCTTCCGTAATGAAGCAAGCTTGTGAGCCCTGATCCAATAATGCTCGCACGACCTGTAATTCACCTGTCCTAGACTCGGCATTTATTAGCGCGGTAGCTAATAAAACCTGCTTAGGCTTAACTAATCTGTCTGTTGATAAACATGTAACTATAGGTGAATCATTCGTTGCAGATGAACTTGCACTTGGGGTATCAGTTACAGTAGATGTTTTAAGTTTACTATCGCTTATTGAAGGAGAGTGTAGTAACGAGTGATGACGACGCTTACACAGCTTGCAAGTTGTAGGTTTCTTGCAATCATATACGATATGGTTTCCCCCTAGGCAATTAAAGCACATTTTATTTTTTATCACGAATTCTCTTCTTTGATCATAAGTCTGTTTGGCAAACTGTTTACAAAAGCAAAGCTTGTGACCTTCCATACAAAATTCGCAACGTAAATTGTTTGAATTATTTGTAACTAAAAGAGATTTAGTAGTAACTGGATGGGTTATAGGTATCTTATAATCTAAACATTCCAAAGCGCGAAAACGACTCTCCATAAATTCACTGAACTGTTTGAAAGTTGGCAATTCGTTCTGGTCGCTACTAGAAACGTTCAACTCCCAATATTTCCGAGTTTCCGGATCGAGCTTGAAGGTGACTATATGGATGATAATTATGTCCCAGGTAGTTACGTTTACGTTCAAGTTTTTTAAAGTACCTAGGCAATCCGTGGTGGTGTCTAACAGTTCCTTCAAACCCGAAGCGGACTCGAAATTTAAACGCCTCTGGCCGAATAACCTTTTAAAAACACAATTGGCCAGATATCTCTTGTTGTTATATCGTTTTTCAAGAAGATCCCAACATTGAGTGTAATTAGCTGCTGTAATAGGAGTATGCCTAATTAACTGTTCGGCCTCCCCTGTAAGGTGTCCCTTCAAGTAGTGCAATTTTTGCACGTTGTCGATATTCTTGTTTGTATCTACTAGCGATGTGAACAAATCCCTAAACGTCGGCCATTCAGAGTACTTGCCCGAAAATATTGGAATCGAAATCTTAGGTAATTTTACAAAAGAACTGGAAGACTCACCCTCAACCGTATCTTTGACCTTAACATTTGTTTGAACTACATTTTGTACTAACAATTTGTTCCTTTCCGTTTTCATACAAGATTTATACATAATATAGGAGTCTTCAGTTTTATCATAAATTTCTTCAGTTACATAAGGACTACTTTCTACTTCAGCACGTTTATAATCTGCATTTAATTTCGTATTATTTTTATGAAATAATTGCCAATCTCTCTCTAAGTTCTCTAACCTGGTTTCAATGTATTCTATGGTTATTCTGTCCTTAGGACTTTTTTTAAAGTTAGTGAAACCCTTATCTATAGACTTTTGCAAGTCTCTTTGCACATTGATAATACTCTCCATCGCTGGTAAATTAACAACAAAACAATGTTTGAAAATAAAATTTAAAACTTAAAATTTTCACAAGTGTTTTTTACTACAGAAAATTTTACAAGTGTTTTTAACTTATAAACTTGGGCAAAATCGGGCATGGATTCCCCGTACCTTCGTTTTTTATAAAACTATTCTAAGTCCTAGATAACAAGGAACTAAATTTACTAAGTTAATATTTTAATCTAAATATCTTCAGTTTTATTCTTCGTATTAATAAGGTTTAAGTTTCTTGATCACTTTTACTTTTACTTGAAAATTGTCTATTTTAATTCTTCCTTGTCTATAAGATTCAAAATTGTACTTACAATTTGCACTTCACTAAACTGACACAAATTGAGTTGACCTGTGACGTCGCACCGACCACCTCCAAGTATGATGTCACTTCGTCTTGGTGACGTAGTGCCGGAACCTCCAAGGATGCGTTACGTCTCGCCTTGATGACGTATTTCCGGAACGCCCAGTGATGTGACGTCTCGCGTCGGTGTCTCGTCTCGTCTTGTTCGATAGCTCGGCCTCTGCACCGTTGAACTGAAATTTCCGCTGAAAAAACGGTGCCGCGCACTTTTGCTGCAGCGATCCACTGCAAGTACGCGCAAGTCCGCCCTGGACTCTGGTCTTCAAAAATCCGGCTCGAAGGACCTATGTTGCGGATGCCCTAATTTGTACTGGAACTGCTACTATTGGGAGTTTTGAAATAAAACCACAATGTAGCCTGATCTATGAAAATGTGTGTTTATTAAAATTCTATAAACTATCTTAACAAATCAAAGAACCTAAATGCTTGCGCGATGTAAGTAAGTACAACGCCATCTATTGAGAAAAAGTATAACTATAATTATTACTATGGAGTCTTATAATAAACAAGAAACGAAATACTTGCGCGATGTAAATGAGGACAACGCCATCTAGTGGCGAGTAAGAATATTATCGGTCGTGAACATCAGAATTTAACCAAATTTATATGGGATTATTCTGAAAGTATTACCTTCCGAACAAAAAAAGAATAATCAAAATCGGTCAACGTAGCTCGTAACGAATAATCGCTGAACATACATTAAAAAAAAGAAGAAAAAAAAAGGTTCCGCCAAATTGAGAACCTCCTTCTTTTTTGAAGTCGGTTAAAAAAGATCAGTGGCGTGTGGGGACGGCCGTAAAGAATACACTTTCCCACCGCCAATAGGAGGCGTGTCGTAAGAGGCGAATAACTTCTGTAGCACGAGACGGGCAGCAGCGTCTACGTGCGAAATCTTATAAAAAACTGAGCTCACCAACCCGCCTGCCAAGCGTGGCGAGTATTGGCAATCCCCCCAAGTAATTGAGGGAGGCCTATGTTCAGCAGTGGACGTCCTATGGCTGAAATGATGATGATGATGAAAAACAGAACGTTTACCTATAGGGATGAATCGGTTAGGTCGTCTAGTGAAAACTTATGCGTTGACGTTTATACGCAAGCGACTGCCTGCCTTGTATGCGGTGCAGTGTTTAATGGTGTAACGGTCAACACTGAAGTGTCACAAAACATTTCTTATCTTGAAAGAACTATTTTTTTTTTCTTTTTTCTTTATTAAGGAAACAAACAGCTATCAATATTACATTTGGCTTAAAAATTATGGATAGTACTTAAGCACTAAAGTTTCCACTGCTAGGTAATACAAGTAATTGTTGAAAAGACAAAATGCGGAACAAAAAAAAAGGGATACAAGAATATTAGTTACATAGAAATAGATGTATTATTCACTAGCTAAGCTAAGCTAAAACCAATCAGGCGGCCTTCTTTAACAAGCATCGAAAGTGTGCCATTCTTTCATGGAATATGTCGATGTGATTATACGTACTGTTATACTTTTTGCAAGCTCTAATAATATTATGCGGATATAAGAAGAATATAACAATTTAAATAAACATAACTAATATTTTTAACTTTTCGTTCATTTATTAAATTGTTTAAATGTTGATCGATGTAAACTTAATAGTTACTTAGTATAATTACAAACTTAAGTGGTTTTATATGCTAAGTTAAATAACTACTTTATGTTTTATAAGATCTTTTATGTGATAATAAAGAGAGAAAAAAACTTGTACTCTCTCTAACTACCTTTGTTATTGTCAAATATAATTTCAAAAATAAATGGCTATTATTATTATGTAATAATACATAATTTTTAGAATAAGAGACAATCTTAATTGTTTTTTCCACTTAAACGTCCAGCCGCGGAACTGTCAACGCACAGAAACGTCCAGGTGCAGGTGTTCGTACTCGCGTCAGAAATCCTCCGATAAAAACGTATGTCAAAAGAAAATTATACGAGCTAGGTCAATACAAAAAATCATAGTGTAGCCTAATGTATACAGAATATGATTAGTTAAAAGCTTATGCTTTAAACTTAGATCTAAATATTTAAAAAAAAATTGAGAACTTAAGACAGAAGACTTTTTTATCAACCGATCATATCCAATGTAAAAAAAATTTTTTTTAACTATTGTGCAATAAAACTATTACTTTTTATATTACAGAGACAAGATCAAATCATTAGGAAAGTGTTAACGTATTACACTATACGATTTAAGTAATATTTAAGTAATAACTTTCGATATAATTGCGGGAGTACACGCACACACACAAAAGCACCGAAACTTCAAACCTAAGTAAAAACACAGTCTATAAATAAATGTACTCTTTTTATATTTAAGAGCCATCTATGGTTTGTTCCGTGACCTAAAGGCCACGGATATTGCTTAAAGGTGCTTTGTTTTAGCCACACAAACCTGTTTTTCATCACTGCCGTTAGAGTACACTAAAGTGTACTCGGACGTAAGACATAAAAAACTTAAGTATACACTAAAGTGTCGTCTGACGTTCCAGTGGGTAAATATATCGATACTTGTAATCTCAATTGACGTAAAGCACAAAACCCGACTTTACAGGGGAGCCAAAATAAGTTTTTTTTTTTTATTTAAATTCATTGCGCTTGTGTTTTTAAAGTTATAAAAAAACTATATAGACAAAATATACCTAAAATCTTGTGATGCAGACGATGAAATATTTAGATTTTAGGCTAGTTCGTTGTTTTAAAAAATAGATGTGCCTTACATCTAAGAAAATTCATTAAAATGTTATTTACGTCCATTTTTATTATAAGGCTCAGATTCATTTTTGACGTAAAGCACAATTGAAAAAATATTATTCTCTACGCCCTAAAAATAAATGTTTAAGAGCATTAACTATAGACATAGTATGCAGATGTAAAGCTAATACAAAATAATTGTAATCTTATGTTTTGAATTAAAAAACTAACTTTAATTTTTGATTAGGCGATGTAGCACACATAGCCTACATGTAATTTTAAATGACATGTGTCGTTAAGGGACTTAAAATGGATAACTAACAAATAAAAATCTGAGTAATAAATCGACATTTTTATTTTAAAATATCTTAAACATTCTAGAATAGGCAATCATCACCATGGGGTAAATAGTAGTAGTAGTATGCGTTTAAGAGCAACACTCCTCATAACACACAACTATTACAATTAAATAAAGTAGTAGTATTAGTAGTAGTAATATTGAGACGTACATTAGGTAAGTATGTAGGTACTATATTAATGACTGAAAATGTAGTGTCTTGATCAAAGTTAATAGGAATTATTGTTACTATTGTATGTATGTATGTTTTATTTAAGTTTAGATAGTTTTATAATCATAGAGACCAGAGAAAACACCTTTTTACTTATTATTTACTTAATCTAGGTATTTGGTCTTTGCACTTTTTTTGCTAAGTTTAACAAAGCTAGATTACTACTAGAAAAACTAAAAACAAGTTTAAAATATCCACAAGCATTAACATAAATATCTTTATCTTAGGATTTATACTAAACGAGCGAATGTTCATTCTATCCCAAATCTGTGAGTGTTCAAAGTATTCTAGTAAAGAGAATTTGAAAACTGGGAATAGAATGAGCATTCCTTCGTTTGCTCTATTATCAACACTTTAAAAGCATAAGTATGAATCAGTCTTCAAAGAGGTAGATCAATACAACAAATTATTAAACTTTTGCCACAAACAGATCAAGCAATTTTGTGCCTTGGTTCCTACGTAGGTTTTTGGTTTGTCAATCAGCTTTTATAATCAACAAAAAACTTTTATCATATCAATTATTCCACAAGTATTTTTTACTTGTTTTTTATCCCTCTCTCTACTCCTTGTCTGCCTTTTAACCTGCCTGATATGTTTACCTATTATTCGTTGTCGTCATCATCTTCTTCTTCATCAGTTTCTGCTAATCTATCTTTAACACCTGAATGTTTAGGCAATTGTCTGTATTCATTGTGAAATCTTTTAGGTATAACACCTTTCTCACATAGTGAAATAAGATCTTTGTACTTTGCATCTGATATTGGGAGTTTTGAGTTGTATAACTTTTTTATCCTGATCGTTGTAAATGGCTCTTCGTTAGCGTTAGTTTGGTTAATTTTTTCTGTTTTCCTTCCTTTACCAGTGCCTTTACCCTTTCTTTTTGTATCTGTCTTATCGCACAATTTTACTTCATGGCATTCTGCATGCTCTTTCATCGAATACTTTATGACAATTCTATTCGTAGCCTTTTTTTTCATCGTAACGATTCGTATGTTTTTAAACTTAATATTTTTCAAAGTGTTTTTAGTAAATATTTCTGCAGCAAAGTCGTCAAAGTTCAGAAAATCGGTATGGTCGAGAGCAATGACTGTGTAAGGTCTTGGTTGTTTACGGGCAGATTCAAAGTATGTCGCCCATTGTGAGGGACTCCACACAATTAGCCTCCTCACTTCTCGCTCTATCACAGCATGCACTGAATCTACAGGCATATAGGTATGGCCTGGAAGCAAAAAGTTGATTTGCACAACTTCGACATGTTTTGAAAAGAAAAGAAAACAACTCTTAGAAAAGTATTTATTGCCGCTAGTACATTCTTATTTTTGTTTTGGCCGCTGCATGAATCACAATATAATACATATAACATTTTTTATGCCCCTTTGATCAATATTTTCTAAATATTTTGTTAAACAAGTGGCTATCTCATTACTTCCTCGCTTAGCATCCGTTTCACCCCAAGTGAAGCAAAAAACATTTTGCGTAACACTTTCATAAAATGTAAGATTGTATACTGCGTATTTTCGCGAGTAATACAACAACATGCTTTCGCCATGCGGCGTATTTAAAACTTTTTGTAAATCAAAACTACATACAACCGTATCATTGTATTGAGGTCTAAGATTTTGGTGACACTTAAACCTCTTGTAAGAAGCCATTTTTTCAGCAAGGTAATTTTTAACATCATCATTACTAACTGTATTCTCATTATTTTCATTCTTTGTGCATTGTACACACTTGTCCTTTTTTGGGACATGAAAACTGATGTTGTACTCACAGAAAATGTTTCTGAAAAGTCTCTCACTTACTATTTGATATTTATCATCAGGACTGTCCTCATTTTGCATACTTTTGCAATATTCAGAATATAGACGGTAAAGATTAGCCACATTTTTAAACTCTTGAGGAAGATATGTCTTGTTACTTCTTTTTCGGTTATAATGGGATGGTATCGCTGGTAGGTTCGTAATATAGGTTCTTACATATTGTTTGGTCTCTTCTGAGTACGTTTCAGCAACATTGGGCCATGTTTTCATGTGAATTTTTAATTGTGTATAATAAATATTTTTGCATACTTGTGTGTGCCCTTCCCCTTGATTGATAGTGTATTCGTACGTAGTCTGTCTACGATTATTGTCTATCGCCGAACGCTTTCTACGTTTAATAGGAACTGCTTGAGCGCATCTAAGTATCCAATCTCGCCTACGCAAAGTGTCTAGGTTCCAAAAGTGGTCGTGAAGACTTCTCCTTCTTTCTTCACTTATTTCGTAGCACTTTCTAGGACATTTCTTAACATTACAAGGATTTTCCTTAATTTTTTTGTCAGTTTTTAATATGCCGTCTCTTGTTGCGTATGACTTACCTGAGTCTTTCAAAACTTTGCGCAATTTAGTTTTATTGACACGTTTTTTTTTAACTTCTATTACTGCTGGATTGTCGTCTTTTTTATTCTTCTTTTGCAACTTCTTTCTTTTATTTTTCTTTCTTTTATTTGCTTTTTCTGAGACGTCGCTTGAACCAGATTCATCATTACTATTCCATAGATCTGAACTCCCTGAGGAGAAATCTTGTTCTTCTGTATCGGAAACAAAATCGATAAAAGCCTTCTTTAGTTTTGTTTTGCATCTCTTTCGTTTTTGACTGGACGTGTGTTTTAAATCGGAAGTAATAGGTGTCAATTCATTCGAGACGTGCTCAGTAGCAGGCTGGGACTCAGGTAGGTTGCACGGTGCAGACGGAGAGGCTTTCGCAGGAGCAGGAGCGAGCACCGGCGGGGCGCGCTGATCTGATGGCGAGACGTACTCAGTTGCTAGTTGGGACTCAGGTAGATTGCACGGAACAGACGACGAGGTTTCCACAGGAGCAGGAGCGAGCACCGGCGGGGCGCGCTGGTCTAATGGTGAAACGTACTCAGTTGCTAGTTGGAACTCAGACAGGTTGCACGGAGCAAACGAAGAGGCTTTCGCAGGAGCAGGAGCGAGCACCGGCGGGGCGCGCTGGTCTGATGGCAAGACGTACTCAGTTGCTGGTTGGGACTCAGGTAAGTTGCACGGAGCAGTCGACAAGGCTTCCACAGGAGCAGGAGCGAGCACCGACGGGGCGCACTGGTCTGATGGTGAGACGTACTCAGTTGCTAGTTGGGACTCAGACAGGTTGCACGGAACAGACGACAAGGCTTCCACAGGAGCAGGAGCGAGCACCAGCGGGGCGCGCTGGTCTGATGGCGAGACGTACTCAGTTGCTGGTTGGGACTCAGGTAAGTTGCACGGCGCAGACAACAAGGCTTCCACAGGAGCAGGAGCGAGCACCGACGGGGCGCGCTGGTCTGATGGTGAGACGTACTCAGTTGCTAGTTGGGACTCAGACAGGTTGCACGGTACAGACGACAAGGCTTCCACAGGAGCAGGAGCGCGCACCGGCGGGACGCGCTGGTCTGATGGCGAGACGTACTCAGTTGCTAGTTGGGACTCAGACAGGTTGCACGGAACAGACGACAAGGCTTCCACAGGAGCAGGAGCGAGCACCGGCGGGGCGCGCTGGTCTGATGGCGAGACGTACTCAGTTGCTAGTTGGGACTCAGGTAAGTTGCACGGAGCAGACGACAAGGCTTCCACAGGAGCAGGAACAAGCACCGACGGGGCGCACTGATCAGGGACAGACGTGGTATTTCTTGGTGAGATGTAATAAAGTGGTTTCTTTATTTTGATGTCAGATAAAATGTGAATCTTCTTTGAAGGTTTAACCATTCTGCAGTTGTCATCATCTTCTCTAGTACTTGCGTGTATGGTAACAAGTGGCTTCCTATAAACATATATTTCAGGTTCTGAATTAGTGTTCTCTATTTCATCTTTATCGACATCCGAGACTTTTTTTATTGGCGAATCTGACCTGAAAGCAAATAGCAATACTCGTCAATATAAGCGGTTTTGCTTGGTAATATATTAGGTACGTAGGTATTTTTATAAATTCCGTCTTGAACTATCTTGTTTTTATAAAAGAAATTGATATTTTTCACGTTTACATTCATTTGTCACATGAAAGAACCGACAGTTGGCGCCTTATACATAAAAACACATTTAAAGTTCATAAAAAATGGTCACAACGATATTTTTTGCATAGGAGTATAAGGGAGCATAAGGGTACCTACAATGTGAGACTTTTGGCTATGAGCACAGTCTATTTAAACCCGGTTTAATTTTAAGTAGTTAGGTAAAAAAGAAAAAATTGTAAGTAGGTAAATAAGTATTCATAAGCTATAGGTAGACTCGAAATGTTAAATCAATGGTATTGACAATAACAATAACGGGGTAATTACTTTTAAACTTTCGCCTTGCATGATTAATACACACTAAAACAGGAATTAATGCGATCAGCAATAGTGTAACCCAGTCGAAACGTCAGGCAAATAAAAGGTAAAATATGTACTTATTTCTGATCGCGTTAATTCCCGTTTTAGTGTGTAATAGCTCGGTATATTTATTTAATATTACGACCTTTTTATTTAAGCACTTATCTAAAAGAAATACTAGGTTAGAGAGCATTTTGAAAAATTCTTACCTTAAAATCTTTTTACGTCTTTTAGCTAAAGATATTATTTGTCTTCGACGCGTGCCCAACGGACAAAATTGATCTTGATTAGCCATTTGTTTTTCGTTAATACACTGCAATATTATTATCACAAACGTTTTTAGCAAGACTGCCGTGCAAAGTGTTTTGTTGTTTTAAAAGTGTTCGAATTAGGTACTTTGAATCAACTTCTTCAAAATCGTATCGGAGCAATTCATAAAATATTCTAAAACTATTGACGTAAAGCACATTTTAACTTCTTGATACAATGAAGAACGCTTGGTCGGTCGGTAAAGCAGAGCTGCCTACTTGCACGCACCGCCGCAACAGTCAAAACTTTTGATGCTGCTGTACCGACATTCAAAGTTTGTCTAGTAATTTTAGAGCTATTGTCTTTTGCAATAGAGTTCAAATCATATTTGTTGTGATTTTAATTAATAGGTAAGAGAATCAAAATAAATGTTGGTAGTACGTAAGGAACAAAATTATATTATTCGTCTTGGGTTTATGGTTGTAAGGTGGCGATTGTATTGACATTAACACTTATATAGGGTGTAAAACACAACACCTACTTTCAAAGATATGTATGCCCCCAAAGTTTAAGGTAAGTAAAGCACACTTTTTAAAATTATGTGATTTACTTCCATTATAATATTAGACCTTCTATTATGCAAATGGAAGTAAAATACATCATTTTGAAAAGTGTGCTTCACGCCCTATCAATTTTACAGAGGTGATTAACAGACTTTGATTTAAAGCACATTTAGCATTAGTTCTAGTAAATGTTTGGGCTGTTAAAAACAAATTAAAATGTTGACGTTCTTTACGTTATGCATTAATTTATGAATATCACATACTATCTAAAGTTTTAAATTTGATAGTTAAAACGTTCTTTACGTTACATTTTTAATGTGTCTAAAATCGTTATTAATGGCTGTATTGCTACGTGAATTAGACAGAAAAAAAGAGAAAAAAAAACTAAATAAGATGGTGTCTAAAGCTCATTTTGGCCAAAATGTGCTCTAAGTCAATTGAAATTACAGGTATCGATATTCTTTGAATCGTTAGATATATTTAAATAGTTAGTTATTTTTTATATAAATTATATAAAGATGTCAAGTAAATATGAATAAAAATGTTAGTTGTTTCTTTTTTTGTTGTTAGGGCATTTCCTCACCTAGGATATTAAACCTATTTATGACAAGCAGTGTTATCGATGCAATAGTTTGATGTCGATATCGCGTCTTTTTTATGTAGCGTACTTTCGATTTTACGTACCATCGATGAGTGACCTTTCGATGCAAAGTTTTCGATGCATGGACAATCAGTATTACGACTTCCGATATTATGAATCAGACCCTGGTCAAACACATTTCCAGTTAGCTGGCACATATTAATATTATTAATTATTATCGTCGTATTTTTTTTTTGTTAATCCTTATTACCAACATCATTATTTAAGTCTTACTAACACTTTATGGGATCAGAGTTATTACATATTGTTGAAGTTAATACAGTATTACAATTATTGTTTTGTATTTTTTTTTTTGTATAGATTTTGACAAAAAGACAACTCAGCTAAAGACATTTTTTAAAATCGTAGTTAGGTACTAGATAAAAAACTATTTGATGATATTTTTAATTTCTGTAGAATTATCGCACCTAATAATATTGTACAATGTAGATTCTCCCTGTTTTTTGCCGTAAATTATCAAATTCTCATAAGTATATGACTTATGAGAATTTGATAATTGTCAAGTATATATCATAACATGTCAAGACTTCGAAGAACCTTGATTATTTTTCTAACAACAAGTCAGACGTTACCTTTTCAATATCTATGGAGCTACCTAAACCGTCTTAATTAGATTTTAGATTTTATGAAAATGTTTGTCGCTCCAAGATTAATCCCTAAAGGTTTGAGCCAACTAAAAATTTCTAATATTTACCAAGAATAATTATTGCAATAAGAATAAATGAGCAGACATTTTCCCAAAAAGAAATCAGGTATAACCTACCTCCATCGGTTTGTATCTACAGAGTTAATTAAAAGCAAAATAAAATTATGACAGAAAAACAACTTCAAACTTTTTTATCGTAAGCTTGTAATTTTAATAATCCTCAGTTTTGTGTTACGTTGTGTTTTACTCGTAATTCGCGTTGCGAATTATCCCCGTCAATCAAAATGTTAGTTTTACCTATAAGCTTTACATGAAAATACAATCCACGTGTCATCTCGGATTATTCGTTATACAATGCTTACCACAGCGATGTAATATGACACCGGTATTTAGCATGTAATTAAAAGGGATTATAAAGATTTGTCATTTTAACCAACAAAGGTCATGATGACATGATCATAATGCAGCTCCTATTATTGATTTTAAAAACACCAGACCCTATTCACTATTTAATATTTATTAATGTATTAGGATGTCCATGATTTTGATTTGTTAATTTTTGTTTAAAGTTTCTGTAACCTAGAAAAGTAAGCGGTGAGTTATTTGATCATTAAACAAATTCATATTTCTTAATAGCAATAAGTTAACGTATAGATATTCATTAATTTTACAAGTTTAACGACTAACACTCAAGTGTTTAATAGGTATTCTTAAAATTATACATACCAGCTTAATCGTAGTAAATCTAAGATTAGTAGTAATCTGGTATCTTTTGTTAAAATCGTAAAGACTGTCTTAGCTTATCTTTCACGCAGAAAAGAGAAAGTGATTCGATAAGCGGTTATTAAAAAAATCTTAGTATTAAATGTGTGTCTATTACAGAATAAAGTGTCTACATAAATCGAATATCTTGTAAAAGCTTTGCAAGAATTGATTCCATACGCGCTTTTGATATTGGACTGACATTAATGGTTTTAAGTGAAGTTTTCTTCGCAACTGACTTTGTTTCTGTCCTGTGTAAAGTGCTTACTGGATAAAATTACCTCGTTTAAGGCAATTACGAGAAAAGGAATAAGGCCATTACCAAGCCTGTGTCTTTGTCCTTTTTCAAAGCGATTACTAAACCGGCGTATTCAAGACAATTCAAGAATGCCAATTTATTTTATTTGAGTAGCAAAATTTCTTTTTGAATCTTTAGACGTGATGGGTTTTCTTAGAAAAATCTGGTAGGTTTGGGTTCTTTAATTAAATTAGACATCAATTTTAATGTTGGGCTTGGCTAGTTAATTGACGACGGCATATTTTAATGTCGTCTAAAAATTACGGCTGTTTTGCTTCCGTTTCCTTCGCGTATTCAAATGACGTCTTCGTTGGCTTCGACGCTGTCTGAGCAGAATTCGGTCGGCGTGCGATGCTAACGAGATGTAAACTTGTATAATCTACCTAGTACGAGCAGAACATCGCAATACACTTCTTGAAATTCACATGAACGTTAGTATACAAAAATAAAGATAGTATCGGGAAAGTTGGTTTGAATATCTTTTACATATTTAGTTTTTCAAACTTAATACTAACGTAGAATAAAACTTTACGCTGAATAATTAGAAATACAGCTTTGATAGTTTTTAATATTTATTCTTGATAATAAATAATTTTATGGGTTTCATGTTCCAATTTAAAATATTATATTTTTATATACCGTGCTAACTAATATTCTAAATGATACAACTAAACTGTTTCCCTTAAAAAGCGAGTTGGAGACAGTGTAAACCAAACACGATGTTCAGTGAACACACGTCAAGTCCGGTCCCACTCGGTCCCGACTTCATCCGACTCGCTTCAGTAGTACGCAGCCTCTGCGCGAGGCAACACCGCCTACCTCCGCGGTCGCGCCACGGCCCTACAACGTTTTCGTGTGGAGTGCAGTGATTGTTCATATTATTATAAGTGCTACTCATTCATGACTGCCTGGTACTTCATTTTAATTATGAGTTGAAATGTAAGTATTCAGACGTGATTTTTAAAACTTTTTAAATGTTGTGTGATTTTAATTAGCCAGTCGTAACTTTTTTTACTAATGGGCGTGAAAGCGTGCGTATTAAAAAAGTTTTCTGTCCGAAAAATTGTAAGGAAAGTTTGCTTAAAAGCCGTATCATCTATGCTTAAATTCCAAAGCGGACTTTAGGTTATTAGTAATATTCTAGTTTTTGCCAACTCATTGCCGTCATCGCTTCATCCAACGGAGAGCGCTCAAGTAACATCAATAATATCCGTGTCTATACCCGGGGTAACTGTTACGCCATTTTTATGACGGTAACTTCATACGATGACACGTTATGAAACCTATAAAGGAGTCTTGAACTTCAGGAAATTGGTTTCTTAAACAGAAACCCTACGAATAAAATGTATTAAGTAATTGAAAGGTTAATTCATATTGTTATAATGAAAATATCATAAATATAAAGGTTTTTAAACTTTCAAATATCTGTCTAATGCTGAAAAAAAATTAAGCGATTCTAACTACCGTTCAAAAAATATGAAATTCCTTCTCCTTTTCAATCCTGAAATAAGAAGTATGTTTTTGCAGATATTTTTACTATTATTTCATTAGCATATACTTTTTATTTTATTATCATCAAGGGGCTTTTCAAATATTTTAACTTCAATCAGGCGTTATACGAGTAATAGGTTTAATTACTTGCACGTTCCGGCATGATTTAAAAATTCTTTTTAAGAACAATGACGTCACAAAATATTAACATCTTTTTAGTGTCAGTACAGTTTTGTAGTAGTGTGTGTAAGCAGGGACCTATTAGATTCGTGATGTCCATCTGTCTGTATGTTACAGCAATTTTTCGTAGCCTATAAAGTTAAAACTTGGCATAATTTATAACAATAACGCCAACAATATTTTGAAATAATGTAAACCCATGCTTACTATCATTGAATAAGTATTTCATACATATAACCTTTTTTGTAAGAGGTACAGGTCTTCCTTTTAAATCCTAACCGCTGTAGGATTTAATCTAAGTTTTATCTTAAATCTTCTCAAACGTTAAAAAATGTAACGAATTTCGAAGAAAAAATACCTATGTCGTAGAAGTAAGCTTAACAGTTTGTTTAGAATAAGTTCAAATTCAAATTAAAAAAAAAACAAAAAAAAAAACTACATTTAAAGATATGATTTTATGTTGTTTTTTTTAACCTGTATAAAGGAGTATTAAGGCCTGCAATGGTTAGGTATCATCAAGCTAATTAGATTAGATCTCATAGCAAGCTTCGTAGTACTACGGGCTACGGATATACTGTTGTTCGTAACATACTTAGTGTTTAATGGAAATAAAAATATATTTTTATAGCTTCTTACGGTGTTTTTAAATATGAAACCATTTCCTACATTAAGCAGATAAAATAATATGAATATTGATTTTGTCATACCAATAAATAAATAAATTAAATTGTTTCCACAATCACACCAATTAGCTAGCCCCAACTAAGCAAAGCTTGTACTATGGCGACTAGATAACGGATAAACATACTTAAATACTTTTATAAACATCCATGACTTAGGTACAAATGCTCGTGTTCATCACACAAACATTTGCCCCTTGCGGGATTCGAACCCGCAACCGCTGGCTTTGTAGTCCGGAGCGTGAACCACTACACCAGACGGTCGTCAATGACTGATCATCTAATACCATTTAAATATTTCGGATTTTTTAATGTTACTTTGCCATATGGAAAAGAGGTTATATTAGAGCATAAGAATCAGCACTAAATAAGCTTCTAGTAACTTATAAAGACAACCCAGTATTAAAGTGTGTGCGAGCATTTAATAAAATAATTTAATTCGCTTTATCAGAAATTTTAGAAGTAGGTAGTTAACTTCCTAATAGGTTAAAACATGTTACGATCGAGAACACAATTACGTTATTATTAAGGCAATTAATTTCAGTTTAGAGAACCTTGTTATAATAAATAACACGTCAGATATTTACTTTTATATATTTTTTGAAGCGTTTTTCTAAAGAGCTTAACCATAAATGTTAACAATACCTAAGAAGTGTTGTTTTGCTTTAAACTCTTTACATAAATATATAAGTAACAAAAATAAGATTGAAGTAAAACTGTTATAACAGCAGAAAGAAGCCCAGAGCCGCTTGCTCTAGCGTTTGAAAGAGGAGGCCTATGTCCAGCAGTGGACTTCCAAGAGCTGATGATGATGATAAAAACAGTTTTAACCTGTCCACATCCAAGAAGTCGCATGACCCTGCATAACAATGAAATTTCTATTGTGAATGAATTAATTAATAAGGTTTATTCGTCACAATTTAAAAACTATACAATTCACAGTTTTACATTTTCATACAGTTATAGTACCAAAAACCCGTTTAGCATACTCGTATACCGAGGCACTGAGAACCGCAACGTTGATTTTCAGCGGACACCTTAAAAAGAGAGTGGGCGTCCAGCCCTAACCAAACAGATGTTATTGTGTCTCGTTTACGCATGATTGATGAGTTAAGAATTCATAAAAAAAAAACAATTCTTATTTCTATGACACAAGTGCTTTGGCTACTTTGCGTAGGATCAGATAATTGTATGTAATGTTATTTCATATTTAGGTTAAAATATAATTTATTCCCATAAAGAACTTATAATTATCCACTTATAATTAACTTAATTAATTATTATTTTATTAATTAACATCCACTTATAATTTTATTTGCAAAAAATATTATATGAAAAAGAATGGTAACAGTACAGGATATTTTAATTTTAAATTCTTCTTCTTCTTTGCGTGTCGACTGAGGCTTTCATATATGTGACGACCGAAACTCAGCCACCAATGTAGCACTATTGGTGGCCTTGTAGAGTCTGGGGGGAAATACCACATAGACATGTGCTCTCCAAGCTGTAGCCCCACCTGTGCATGTTCTCCTTGCTTCGGCCTACTTGGGTCCGTAGTTTATTTAAGGACTTTCAAGTTGCCCAAAGTAGAGCATGTACAGGAGGGAGTCGCTCTGACAGCTCTATGTATGGGTCTATGGGATATTTCTCCTTCCACAGCTTTAAGCGGGCGTCTTTAGCATCCCCTTTCAGAGGAGGGACCTTCTTGATGAAGTTATGGCGACTCTTCAGCCTCTAGGCCACCAGCACGTGGTGGTGTAAAGGGTGCCGCGGGTCATTTTCTTTTTTAAGACGATCCAGAGCGCTAGCCACATCTCTGCGGACGTCTGGGGGAGTGACACTAGCCAGCGAATACAGCGAGCCAATAGGAGTTGGCCTAAGACAGCCGATGATAATCGGCATGTTTCGTTTAGTGCTGTATTCACTAGCTGTGTGTGTACTGAACGGCTTCAGACCGGACTGGCGTATTAGCCAGCTAAAAAGGAAAGGGCTCGACCAGTCGTCCGCAGAGTTTGTGGTGAGGCTTCCCACTTAGAGGATGTCAGGCGGCGCAAAAGGTTGTTCCGAGAGCTCACTTTCTGCTTGGTGTTAAGGCAGTGTTGTTTAAACGTCACGGTTCTATCCAATGTTATACAGAGGTATTTTGGCGTAGAGCAGTGAGCAATCGGAA
This sequence comes from Anania hortulata, assembly GCA_963576865.1. Lineage (NCBI taxonomy): Eukaryota > Metazoa > Arthropoda > Insecta > Lepidoptera > Crambidae > Anania > Anania hortulata. The sequence goes on from OY756406.1 coordinate 9,739,236, forward strand.
CATTCTCCCATCGAATGTCGAGTGTCCGCCGGGCCTCCCGATTGCGTAGGTGGAAAACGCAAAACTGAGTCTTTGACGGATTTGGTCGTAAGGAAATTTGCTTATAGTAGCAGCTAAGGATCTCCAGTGCTCCACTTAGATTCCTTTTGACCTCTTCAAAGAAAAGCGCTTGAGATGTCAAGACCGTCGGCATAGATAACACGTTTGGTATTCGACGCGTAAGGCTGATCGTTTGTATAGATGTCAAATAGCATGGGAGCTAGCACACAGGGTAGTGAGCCTGAGGGAGGCCATTTTTAAGAGATCTTCAACGGCTTTTTTCCGAGAGAAGGTTAACCTGAAAGCGTCTGTTATGAAGAAATTCGCTTAAAAGCTGTGTAAAAGCGTGATCGCCTGTGACCTCGGTAACCTTCCACAATACCCGTTTAATGTTACTGTGTCATATACTGCGACATATGCTGCGGAAAGATCTACGAATACCGTCCCAGTTACTTTGCTTTTTTTAAATTTATTATGTAACATATTTTAATAAGTAAACGCACCCATCAAGTCTGAATATTTTCCATTAATCTAACTAGAATTACGTAACTTTACACAAGTAAAGGAAAAAATCAAATTAAATAATGTTTGTACATACATTACAATAAAACTGAGATCACAAACTTAAAACTGAACAAAAAAACTCGAAAACAACAAAAAATCGTAGAACATCCATAGGGATGATTCAGATACCTCACAACACAAGGCACCTAAAAAAAATTCTGGACGTCACTTTTCTGGCCACCCTGTATAATTTACGACAATTTTCGTCAAAGAGTATTTATTGTTTGTAATTATTTTTTCTATCGATTACTGTGTTTTATAGGTGTACACCAGAATAACGTTATTTATTAGGTTACTTACAACTTGAGTTATGCCAATAAGGTTCGATGCCTTTAGCAGTTATAACATTACGTATATACATATGTATTAAAGTTTGTTTGTTTGTTTAGAACCATAATACATGAAGTTCTATTTACACTTGTCCGGTCTGTTTTAATAAATTCAATCGTTTTGTCATCACTATTAAATGATTTCTAGCATACAAAGTTTATTAAGCCGCCGCAATCCATCAAGTTAATGTTACCACCCAATTTTCTAATAGAGTTCTCTTCATGCCACTAATACGTGAGCTGAGAACAGCGTACCTATTCTGAGAGCAGTCTAAGAAGCTTATTGTCAACACCGAACCACTCCCATTTCTATCGGAAAGCTGCTTTTATAGACATAGAGAAAAAATATTTCGCTGAAAATCCCTTTTCAAAAGGGTTTTTATCTGCAAAGGAAAATTTGTGAGTGGCATCTTTTTTTATTAGGCATTTGATGCCCTAAATACCTATCTAGAATCAGTTTCTGCCACTCGTCTTGTAGTCGAGAAATCTCGGATTTACTCGAATCTTGTTACAATTCTATTTTCTATCAAGTATTTGCTAAATGGTTTCCGTTTACGTAAGTAAAAATAAATGTGAAACAACTCTATTATTTCCCAGTCTGAAATAATTTATCATTTAAAACGTATCTGAACTCTGAAATATATTAAACTTTTACAGATATAGATCTTCATCAAAACTTATTACTAGACGAACTTGCGGAGAGGTGTAACATACTTATAGTTCAGGCTTCGAAGACTTGTTATTATTATTTACTTACATTATGTATTGGCCGCAAGGTGTTCCAAATTCGGTTCGTAGTCTGGTAAAATAATGATAATAAAATAAACTCATAAAATAAAAGCTATTTTGAATTTGTATTGTTCACTAGCTGTTACCCACGACTCCGTTTATGGGGATTTAGTTTATTTATAAAGGATTTTCTGCGCAACTTTCTAAAATTTATTTCTCTTAAAAGAAGGTTCTTCTTTCTTCTTAAAAAAAAGATGGATGAAATTGGTAAAGTCGTTTTCAAGTTAAGACGTGACCAAAAGTAATAGGCATTATCTTATATATAAAATTCTCGTGTCACAATGTTCGTTCCCGTACTCCTCCGAAACGGCTTGACCGATTCTCATGAAATTTTGTGAGCATATTGAGTAGGTCTGAGAATCGGCCAACATTTATTTTTCCTACCCCTAAAGACCACGCAGACGAAGTCGCGGGCAACAGCTAGTTTTTAATATAAATAATAATATAAATGATGCTGGGAGACGTTCTAAAAAAAAATATACACCTTGTAGTCTATAATACAAAATCGTTAATTTCTTACTTCGATACAATGAAAATTGCTGTTTTCTTCCTTTATAAAACAAGCACTCTGGGAGTTCTATCAAAATAAATTAAAAATATCCAGATTATGACTCACAGTCATAGATTACAGTTTTTCAGTATTGCAAAGTAAGATTAATTATGAGGCAACATTCAGGTAAATATGCTACTCGCTTTAATCCACCCTAAATATCACATTTCATTTCATTAGTTCACTTCAAACATTTGCGAATAAAATCAGAAGCTAAATGTTAAATCAAAACGATTTTCCTGCTCTCTTTTTAATTTTTTTTTTTACTTTTTAGCATTCCTTACTTAAACAGTAAAGCAACACTTAAGAAATCACTTCGGATGGTCTAGTGCTGTGTGTATACTTACGAATATTACAAAGTTCGGGCTAACATAACAGCACAGATAACAGAGACAACTTTTAAAACTAGAAGATTCTAAAAATTAAGTCTTTGGATTGTTAAATCATCTAATGCTCGAATTAGATGATTTAACAAACAGGTAATAAATACTCAAAATAAATAAACTGTTGAATTTATACCATACCATATAATAACCAAAACTGAGTAGTTAAATAATTTTAATATACTACCGGCTTCTCTTTTCGCACATTTCATTGGTGGTCTTAAATTGTGCTTGGACAACTTGTGCTTGACCGTTTTTTCATGAACAAACACACTCGAAACGGAAGACCAAACGATTTGAATATTTTTTTATTTCCTGACTTCGTTAGGTACTTGAATACAAAATGTGTTTCGAGAGTTTTTGAATGCAATTACAGTATTTTATTCCTCTTTAGAATCAAACTGGGTGAATCGTTTGAAACCGGAGGATAAGGTATTATCGCGGTTTTTACAGTGATTGTATGATGAGAGGCAAGTTACGTAATAACATTAATATCGTTTGTGATTGCAATATCGGGTGAATAATTATAGAATTTGAGATAATACATGCGTATTGTAATACGAAGAGGGAACCGTAGTCTTACGATTGATGTTTAACCGTGTATTTTGTTATACAGCAACGACAAATAGAGTGAAGCTAGTTGACGTTAAAGTTTTTGTAGCCCAGTAGCAGCTGCATTTAAAATACTGCCGAATACAAGCAACCACAGTGATATGCCACGGTCTTGAGTTGATGGGTTACCATATCATAATCAGTGACCATATTATGCGACATTAAAATTTATCACCCGTATCTTTGGTCTTTGAAAGGCACGTTTAATATTGGTTTCAGCTAATGTCGTTTGATGTTAGTTTTGAGACTAGTCAGAGATTTTACAGCATCTTCCTACTCATTTGCACTAGGCCCGTATATTATAGTGGAAGTGAGGCCTTAGCTTAGCTGTAGAAGTCATATACGCTTACTTTACCTAAGTGATAGTGTCTGTATCGGGATTTCATCAAACACGGCTGTGGATTTGAGAATTGCAATCTTTGCAAGCTACTTACGTGTTTTCAATCAATTTATTTATCAATTTCATACAATTCTTTAATGTCATATGATTCATTTGCTACTTTTCTGGCATAATACAAAGTTATCTTGAGTTATGACACGAAGTTACAGAAAATTAATCAAAATAATACTACACTTTTAATTAAAGTACGTTTGATTAATGAAAGCTAGTACCACAGAGTGTACCTATTTGTTAGACGTGTAGCAAAAATTAATTACCGTGGTGCAAAGCCATTGTGTGGAATGGTGAAGACTTAAATTATAACGCTTTTTTAAATCTAGACTATGAAAATATAAATACGATTTGAATTTATTTCAACTTTTTAGAGAATGCATAGCGATTGAACGCGGTATAATTATGTTCGAAATTTTAATTTTGATCAATACTAATATAAGGGTGGTAAAGTTTTTTGAATGGAGGAGGTTATCTCTAGAACTATTTATAGTAAATCCAACCAATATCCAACTAATCAACCAATATTTATAATAAATCTTATGAAAAAATATATGTTTATTATCAGTACTCTTGCTAGTGGCTCTTCAAATGGACACATAAAATTAGCTGTGATTTGTATGGGTCAGCCAGTCCAGTCCAGTGGTAGGCAGTATAGGTGAGTGGTAGTAAGTGTGGGCACGCACCGATGTCGCACATGCAGCTGTGCATGCACTGTGTCTCGCAGTACAGCACGTACGTCCCGTTGTGGGAATGACTTGGATTTTGCATTATATTTTACCTGGTTCTATTTGTCACAAAAAATTAAAAAGAAAAAAATTACTTATAGAAGTAGGTCCCTCGTTCCAAACTAACACCCTGTATTACACACGTATAGTCATTTTCTTAATTAAAATACACAGTTACTTAAATAAAACAAAGTATAACTTTGAGTAATTTCTGTTGTCACATCGGCTACTCAATGGATGAATAGAACTTGTCAAGATGAAGATGTAGGTTATCGTCGGCGGCTCTAATGTCAAATCAAATCAAATTACTTATTCAGAAACACACCACAATGGGGTCCCGCGCCCTGTCACACCCGTGTTGCCTCTGTCCTTACCTCGTAACTTTAATACAACGTTGAGGGTAAACTAAAATGTTAACAAGTTAATCCAACCCGATTGGCGTAGTGACGTGGTGGCGCGTTTATTCGGCTTTAAGCAAAGGAACCGATTTGATTCTTGGTTTGGATCAATAAATGAAAATCGATATAGTTGATTGCGATAAAGTGACGGATTTTTGAACAGTATGTTACCACTTATATCATATACATATTTATAAATATGTATTTCTAAATAATATGTATAAACAAGTATTCTTTATTTAAAAAAAAAACACTATGCGATAGAGTAAGACTTACTATATTGGTTTCATAATGTAATCGTATACCAAATATCATTGAAACACAACTCTAAATTCCAAAATCAAAATCTTTATTCCAAAATAAAACTGGTTTATTTCACAAATAGGTATAAAACCACAGATTTATCAAGAAGTTAGAAATAACATGAAAAATTATCCCTCTACCTCTTCTCTACCTAAGCTATAAGCTAAGATCCAATTTCAAACTAGGACAAAGATTACACAGCACGCTCTGTGCTGTAAGCAAAGATTTAGCCGAGCACGTATGACCAATTTAGTTCCAAGCAAAAATTAAGTAGCCTTTCTTATATTCAGTTGTACTTTTGTTCTAATTAACTCTGTAATCACCGTGGGAGCTGTAATTATGCTTCCTACGCTATGCATTATTAATTCGGGCTGGGAAACTGAACTAGTATTTTCTAAACTAAATTATTACTTGGGTATAAAATTAAAGTTTTGTGTCGTTAAATAAATTGTATGTACATTTAAACGTACATACACGTTCATGTTTAAATTGTACAATAACTACAATAGTGTTTGAATCTTACAAGTGGAATTTAATATATTAACTAATATGGATTTGATACAGGTTAACATAATTTTCAGTCATGTTAACAGATCATTTAACGGTTTTAAATTAACATCGATAACTTAATTTATTAGTTCGGTGGGTATCGTTTTTTTAGTGGCTGAATTCCGCATGTGACAAGTGTGCGGTTTTGCCAATTTAAAACATTTTTGGTAGTTTAGAATATTAACTTGGTGTACAATAAACGAAATTAGGATAGCAATATAATTTATAATAAGATTCCCACAAAAATGTTGGTGTATTTTACAATTCGACCTCCGTAGCCGAGAGGCGAGCATACCAGACATGGTGTTAGCGACACCATGTCTGGTATATGTCTCTGAGGTCTTGGGTTTGCTTCCCAGTCCATCAATGTAGAAAAAAAATATCTCTAATGTTTTGGGTCTGGTTGTTGTGGTATCGTCTTTGTTTCTGATTGATAACACAAGTGATTTGGCTACTTACCATGGAAAGTCCGACTCACCCCCAGATCGGGCCCGCTCGAAAGGAGCCCGGCAGCGGCCTGTTTCGGCATTTCCGGTCCCGTCGGTGCCGCCACTAGCGGGTTCGCTGCTTGGTAGGGTGCCTTTTGCACTCCACATTGGCCCGATCACGCCTGCTAGTATGGGGTTCGACACGTACGAGTCTGAGGCTTCGCTGTGCGAAGCCTCACACTCGGCCGGGTCGCAGCGACCGCTAGCGGGGCGGACCTAGGCTAGGCCTTCAGCGCACGCCACAACTGCCCGGTTTAAGCTGAAGAATGTCTTCTTCAAAGGCACTCAGCGATAGGTCCGTCCATAAAAAATAAAAATAAAACTTACCATGGTTCAGAGCAATGTATGACGTGATGTTGTTCAATATTTATATTTTATTTAAATTCAAATAAATCAAAATTAAATGTGTTAATTTCAACTTAACTAGTCTTTAAGATTTAATTATCTACAGTAAAGAAAACGAAAACGTGTGTTAAGTGAGTTAAACTAATACACGTTTACATATTCAAGGTTTTATTATTTCTATATTTCCTATCCTATGATTTTAATCAAACGTTTTTATACTATTTGTTTACTCAAATTTTTATAGACCTTATTCATACCTACATTTCCCTCTTGTTAGGAATTTCATTTACTAATGTAGGTTCGTGTGACTGAAATGAAAAAGTGATTGAACAAAAATGTTCAACTGTATCACCCAAATCGAAGTAAATTAATAAAGTTTGAAATTCGATTTGATTTCAAGATAAACTTTTACACTGACGACATAATCGTACACAAATCGTTTTATTTGTGTTAGATTTTACACAAGCTATATAAACCCGTATACAATAGTCTTTCTATCAAGTTTTCAAAGAACTTCGTACAATACACACGCAAGCAATAGGTTGTACAAATATTTACTGCCAAACTTGAACCTGGGACTACATTTTGTAAATGTTCACACACACCCACACACCTATTCGATGTTTAGTACCTACTTTGTTAAGACCTTGCAAAGTCATGCTCATATTGATGGATTAGAAAATGAAATGTTTGTCTTGATTAACTGGGCCGTAGGTCTAACATTTATTAACTCTAATGACGACCTCTGTAGCCGAGAGGCAAGCTCGTCGGACTTGTCGTTGCCATCTCTAAGTGGATTCGATTCTTCGATTCTTCGACGTAGAAAATGAACTTTCTAAACTGTCTCGGGTCTAGGCGCCATGGTACCGTCGTTACTTCTGATTTCTATAACACAAGTGCTTTAGTTTTTAACCTTAGGATTACGGCAATATATGTGATGCTGTCCAATATTGATTTAAAACAGTACGTCACTATTGCCGTTTTTACGTCAAACTCAACTTGGAGTCGGTGCCAGCCGAAGAGTTTGAATAATTGCGTTTCACAGACTCCGAAAATAACTGTATGTTTGTTTCGGCTTTTGTTTTAGTGTTTTTATATATGTAGTAAGTTATTTTCCTAATATTTTTTTGACAATTACATGCTAGTTAAAACTGAAATAATATAGCAATTGAAAAAAATCGACCGCTTCACCACAGGTAGGAATCGAACCCACGTCTCCTTGCGATCTGGGCAAGGGCCCTGAGCTACTGAGTTCCTTGTTGGTCTTCCAGCTCTTGCACTCGCCCGGTTCGCGAAGAGACTTAGATTGGATTCTTACCTGAGGCGGTCGATTATTTACTAATATCGTACATACGATTTATGTATCGATATGCAAAGAAATTTTAATTTAAAGCGGTCAAACCATCGCACCTCGCATATTTTAACGGTACCGTTAAAAGCAAAAGGGTAATTTTGATATAGTTTCAAAATTATGAGATTACATTTTTTCGTTTTTGCAAAATACTAGTTTCAAATACTTTCTTTGTAAGTATTTAATACGAACATCGGGTCGTATTTTCTGAGTGTTCCTTTGTTTCGATAGCTTAAACATATTTACTTGGGAAATTAACGCCCTGAGAGTGTTTTCGTATTCAGACCTTTACCCTCGCGCGTTTTTATAAGCTCTCTTATAAGGGATTTCGAGAGACTGAGTGGCACTTATTAACACGAGATTATACATATTATTTTTGCCTTTTAAGCCGAAAAATTTTAAGAACGTATTTAAAGCTTTGTATTTTATTTATTTCTAATAATTAAATGTATCTGACGTGTATACAGGTACATTTAACAACTAATTAAGTTTAAATTTAAAATTGCTTAGTTAGAAATGGTGTAGTTCGATTTTGACAAACTACTTTGAATATAGATAATACACGCTACAAGTCCAGCTATAAATTTATATTAGAACCAATAAAACTGGGTTATTTATACAAGATACTACTAAATTTAAAAAATAAGATCTATGAAACAATAGAAAAATATGACTTTATCGTAATTAATTTTAATCTTTGCAATGAAACCTTGTCAGAGGGCACCCTACGCTGCGTTTTCTAAATCGCGGTCGTGGAGACTGCATTCAGTATGGCTGCAGTATTCATTACTAGCGTTGTAAGGTGTCCGTCACGTTTTATATGTCTGACCAATATGACCGAGCAAATTAGACATTTTTCCAATGTGACTAGACATTTATTGTCACTAACGCCACATTCAATTCTATTGACAAACTATGAAAAAAAAACATTTGGTCACAAATAAGTGCATTATTATAAGAGAGACAGGCTTTACTAGTGATGATCTATAATGAAATAAAATTTCTAAAATCTGAAAAAACTGTTAATTATTTAAGGTTAATAACCATAACCACTTAATTAAATTTATTCATATTTCATTTCCTAAATTGCACCTTTCGTACAGACAACAGCTCGTCAACCTACTATAAGACGTCAAATTTTCTCAATTGATATTGATCTCTACGTGTCGGACTTAAAGTTGAAAATCAGTTTAATGACCTTTAACTTTTTGAGAAATTTTTCAAACTGATCCGGTTGCAAAAATGCATAAAAAAATCGTCACTTTTCTGGCCATCCTATATGTTTTTATTGTAAAATACTTAACATTTAAGACTTACTTTAGTGGAATTCTTCTTTTTTAAAATAAAAAAATATAGGTATGTGACTATCGTGACAATAAATGTCCAATATGACTAAGTATTTATCATAAATGACGGACGCTTATAGCATATGACCGTCAATTCACAACTCTATTCATTACTTAAATGCCATTAATTAAAGTGCACAACTTTATTGAGCAGTAGCACGTGCGTACCGTATACTCAAAGATATTTATAACAAATGAAAGTCACCCTTAACAAGTTCCACTGGTCCAGCTAGAAAAATGAAAAAAATAACGAACTTTCTAATCATTTAGCCCCAAACTAAACTAACCTTATACGATGTCGACTTGATATTGAATAGACATACTTAAATTATATGACATTCATAACAAACATTAGTGATGTTCATCACAAACCACCGCATGCAGCATCCCAAAACGTGCGGAATACTGGCCGAGCCCATATTTTTACCTACGGAACTAAAATAGAATAATCAATTCTTCAAAATAATTTCGCTCGCCAAAAAAATTAAGGAAAATACTCGTAGAAACAATTAAAACAATACTATTTAGCATAAAAACTCCCAAAACGGAATCTGAAATTGAACTTTTATATCTTTAGTTTTCTCAGGACGACAACTCGATAAATTCTTAGGTAGCTATTATGTCTCATAGAGGTCGTAATACCAAATTATATTGCAAATGAATAGCAATCTTGTTGTAAATATTATTACTTTATAATTAAATTATTATATAAATGGAACCGGCTAAATGCGTTTCGGCCCACGCGCAATGTAGGGTTTCGTAGTTTCCCGTCACAATATGCGATATTTGCTATTTTTTACACATATTTTAACAAGATCATGTAAGTAATTTTAACGAACTGATGTCAGCTGGTCGACGGTTTTGTATGGGGAAGAATGATTTTTAAAGTGGTGGTCTCATAAATAATGTTGCTGTGTTCGAGTAGTAAAATCACCTCCTAAGAGGAAGTTAATTAATAAATTAGGAGCTATACTACTCTCGTGTTTTTTTTTTTTACTTTTCTTAATTCCTCCTCTGCCAGCTTGACTAAAGAAAATTACACTTTTAAGCTTAATATTACGCAAACAGATCACTGAATCGAAAATTAGTGTTTACACACCAACAATATTTTATAAGACCTATCTAATAGCACTCCACCCGATGCAACAGATAAGAAAGAAAACAATCCTACTATACGTGTGTGTGTGTGTGCGTCTACGTAAGCAGCGGAGGTAACCTAAAATTTTCTAAAATTAGCTAACATCGTCATCATCATAATTTTAGCCATAGGAGCCATTTAGTCTTCTGCTAAACATAGGACATTATTATATAACCTTGCGAGGTTACGACTTTTTAGTACTAACAGGCTCTGAGCTAAGCTGCGGCCACACACATAGATAGGCGGACATGGCGAAACTATTCCGTTTTGACTATGAAACCCTAAAAAAAGAGTATGTTGGGATAGAAAATCCATTTAACAAGTTTATTATTCTTTGATTATTTTAAGTGCAAATCTTTAGAATTATTCTATAGTGTATTTGAATACAGTTTTGTTAGAATAGGTACCTTTTAATATACTAATTAGACAACGAAACAAGTTTATTGGTTATTTTTCATTTACAAAAAATAAATAGACCGATCATATTTAGTTCAGTAAACAAAAATAAGAGCAAATAATATCTCATGAAAGTAAAAATTAATAATAACTGAGACAGATACCCATTCCAATTATAAAAAAGTTAAGTAAACAAACTGATCCATTCCAATCATAATAACAATATTTAAATAAGGTCAAGAAAGCGATTTATGATAATAAACTTGACCCAGTCGTTATTACAGTTGACATTTTGACCCTTGTTCGACGGCGCAATTTGTTTCGACTCGATAGGCTGATTACTCAAGGAAAATAATGATAAAAACGAGCCTCAAGAGATTCCCGCCGTTTGTAACGTTTTTTGCAAAATTATTTTGAAACTTCGTGTAAATATTAATACCTAGATTTAATAAATAAATATTCGCCAGATAACACTAATGAACATATTATCTTTACGGGGTCAAAACTAGGCCAAGGTTTATTTTGAAGTTTGTGTGACCACACACACATTTACTTCTTAACTCTTAAAACATAGTTCTAAAAGTTCAATAATATGTTTATACCTAGGTGATGCCGTTACGTGATAATAATTTAATACGCATTTAATGAATCCTCTCGCTTTGATCGCAAACAGCTTTAGGCAAATGGATTAATAATAACATACTTTCATTAGCTTCACTTGTAACTAACTAACTATGTAGGTATTCAAATCTTGGATGTAGTTTTAACCTACTTTTAAACTGACATATCGGTTTAAAACTTTGTAAGTATCTGACAATCGGATGACAATACAATAATCGACTCCATCGTGCTGATCTGATGATGGAACCCGGAGGTAAGCCTCGGAACTCTACAATGACTAATAGTAAAACCTTCTAGTACATATAAAAGTGTATTTTGTGTGTGTGTGTGTTAGTTTTTAAACTGTGATATCAATTATGCAGGAAGTTTCTGGATGTAAAAGGTCTAGAGCCACTCGCTTTGGTGTTCTATGAGGCGGCCTATGTTCAGCAGTGGACTTCTAAAGACTGATGATATAAACTCAATACAGTTGGCCTTGGTTAGGCACAAGATGATTTTTTTACGATAATCCGCTGAGATTCAAAATCCAATATCTGCCAGCCAACCTACATTCACATTACTAAAGCACGTTTTACTCTATGTTGGCAAAGATTCAGTCTTGACTCGAGAATACGTTTACCCAAACAGCCATTGCGTCTCCAGTAAATATGACTAGCACTTTACCATTACAGCTTTCTTTCTTTGTGCTATAATCTTGATAAATACTCGACTACTATTTCAGTACAAAACAATTGTCATAGCAACAAATTTTACGTCATCGTATCATCCATTCGCTTGAGAAACAAAAGGCTATCTTAACTTTGCAGGCAGCTCGAAACAGTAGTTTTGTAGTTTTGTTGTATGTACTATTGGTGCTAGTCGTTATGCCTCAATTTTCTTAAGCTAGGCTTTAATACAGTTATTGGTATATTTTTAAAATAACTTTCGAGTCAAGTCAAAAGTAACATATCCTATTCTGTATTTTTTGCTTGTCAAAAAACACTTATAGATCAGCTATTATAATTTAATGAAGCAGCTATTCAATACCTCGCCTATGGCCGACCTGTTTGTTTGTGTATGATTGTTGAAAATATTTTTCATACATTAAACAGATACGTAAAGATTTATCTTAGATGAGAGTTTAGACTATGCTTATTCAATATCAGTTGAACCCACTATACGAGGAGTACTTGAGCAACTAGTTATTTATCCCTTAATAAACTGTATTGTATGTATGAAAAGAGCTATGCTCGGGATTTTTCTGAAGGATAAAATCAGAAATAAGGTAAGATAACCTCATTTCAGTACTGCTGTAACTATTACGAGTACTTCGGTTTTCTGTTAGATAACTGAAAACTAAAGTAATCGATACAGCTAAAAGAATAAGCAAACTGAAGTGGCAGTGGGTTGGCCACTGAACCGATAACCGATTGGGTAGACGTGTTCTTGAGTGGAGACCGTGACTAGGCAATCGCAGCGTGGGCCGCCCTCCGACGATATACTCAAGGCTGCTGGTACTAGATGGAAAAAATTAGCCGAGGACTGGGCGTAGTGGCGTGCAATGAGAGAGCAAAGATTGGCGTGCAGCAGTGAACTAACGTAGGCTGCTTATGATGATGATGAAACTGTATTTCATTTAAGGAATATATCCAAATAGATACCAAACCATTTTTTTAGAAAACTTTTTAACAAATAGCCATAAAAGCAACTAGTGTCGTTATTTATGAAGAAACAATGTTATACAGCAGTGAGCCTGTTTGAGCAACTTTTAAAATTAGGTTGACTATTTTGGCTAGAAGCCTAAAATACCCACAGATTCGTTCCGGGTCAGCGTGATTGTTTGATGGCCTCATTTCCCATATAATCGGGAAAACTCGCACCCTGCAGCAAAATGCGCATTAGGTATGTAATAACATTTAATGACTTTTAAATACTTACACTAAATTTTTGGGCCAATCAGTTAAGATCTTGACTACTTAATTAGAACAACTAAAATGATGAACAAAGTAAGCTAAATAAAAGCCTATAAAATATTATTTATTACTAGAACAATATTAAAACACGCTTTTGTAGGTAGGACTGGTCAAACCAAATCAAATAATCCCAAACTCGAAGGTTTACTAGTAACCATTAGAGAGTTTCACTATCCACCTCCTGGTTCCATAATCAGATCAGCTCTAAGTTTCAAATGATTATACTATCATCCAAATGTCCCCGTTTTTGGCCCCGTTTGACGGTTAAATTTGGAAAATCAAATTTTGCAAACTTTACATTAAGACATATCAAATAAAAGGGCTAGTTGTTGTAAGAAAAGAATTGTTGTAAGAAAAGAAAATTAATCAAATTGATTATTTTTGACTATTCTATTATACTAATTGTCCAGTTTTTTTAAATTAAATCCCTCGATACTATCAGCTAAGCTTAGCAACTATTAAGGTTCAATCAATATAAATAGTTTTGCAAGTCATCTCTTTATTACCACATTTTGTGGTGTATATGGTGTATCGAATAACTATCGATATAGATTGTATGGTTTGTAGTGCCATACAATTTACAGAAGCAGAGTTGAAGTTAGTTGTTGAGCACATCGAATAGAAAAGATTACCAAAGTTTAAAAGTTTATTAGAACGTAACGTTACAAATTTAAGTGGCAAATCTTTTCTTGAATAGGTAGTGTTTAGTTATAGGACGGTTGTTGACGTACTGAATTAATGTTAAAATAATAAATATGTTACTAACTTACGCCCCGAAAGTAGGTCGAAACCGTAAGCAACACACGTAAGTAATGTTGAATGTACGATGGCTGACCCATACATAGATATATACTCTTTATTGCACAGCATAAGAGTAAATTAAATTAGACATCTTAACTAATTTCAAAAGTACTGCTATCAATCAATATCAGACCTATCGAGGTGGTTCTTAAAGAACACTTTCGGGATCCCCGCGAACCCCCAAAGGTTACTTGCCTACGGATTTATGGGTTATTCAAAACACGTACGAACCAATTACTGCCGCTTAGAATATTTATCCTCTCCAATCTAAGTTTGGGAACTTTATGAAGATGTTAACGTAGTGAAACGGCTCAGGGTGGATACTTTCATCTTGAACTGTTTTCAAACTAACATTATAAATTATGGTTATTTACACAAAGACTTCAAATTATTTTTCAATCAGAAAATATATGCATGTACGTGTTGATATGGAAACCGAAGGAAGGCTTTAGGCCTACCTTAAGGAAGGCCTTTTACCTACTGACTCCGTTTAAAGATCATAAACTTGTGGTATTAACAAAAATACAAACATGTCAGTGAAACAGATGTACATAACTGGGATTTAAAGTGTAGGTAATCCTATGTTTGTATGTTTACGTAAATATAAAATACACTTGGTTTCAAAGCCAGCGTTATACGTGTAAACGAAGATGAATTCAGAGAAACCACATAATGACAAAGACATTAAAAAAGTCAATAGCCCAAAGAGTATTGCAAAAGTGGAAACATTTTTGGGGAGTATAGAGTAGCAGCCTATCATCATTGATTTCACGGAAGCATGCATAAGGAACACCACACACTAAAAGCGGTCGCGGCGGTAGCGATCTGATTGATCATTTCTTTACATGAATAAATAGTTGGTCCTATTCTTAATCTATTTAGAAATGATTATGATAAAAACTTATTTAAAAAACGACTTCAACTAAAAAGAGATAAAATAAAAAAAAACGTTATAGAGTCAAGCAAAGCTGTATCCTATCATTTCACCAACAATCAATTTGAAAAGTTTTATTTCATTAAAACCTATAAGCACAAAATTATGACTCGCACCTTTATTGATAGACAAATACATGTTCTTAAATTGATTCATATTTAAAAATATTTAATAAACAAAAAAAAACATTTCCTAAAAGACACTTAAGTTTTCGACAAATTTTTCTTTAATCACTGACACACAAATCTTTTTTTAATCACTGTTTTTACTTAAATTATTTCACCAATTGACTATTTTACTAAAATCTTATTACCTATTTAATTTAGAAATTTAATCAACTAATTAGGATTTGGTTTTTTATTTTTAAAACAATAACTTTTCTTAAATCCGTGACTTGGATTATCTAAGAAATAAAAATATTGTTTTATTATATTTAATTATAAATAAATGTTTAATTACATTAATTTGTTTATACATTAGCAGTAAATCCTAACTCCTTACACATTTTGCTACTAGATTGGTTGTTTTTATAGTACTTATTAGTAAAAAAAAATCTAAATCAAAATTTGTTAAAATACTCATCGGGGTTAGGTTAGGGTAAGATTATAAAAAAGCTAGATTTTAATTCTCACCCAAAAGTTGTGTAAATTTTATCAACTACACTGTGTGTGTAATTAGTGAATTCATCGCGTTGATAAGCATACGGTTTGTAAATAGTTTTTTAAATGAACAACATTGGTTATAATAACATTAAGTTGCCTAGGAAACTTTTGGTGAGATAAAAATATAAAAATAACACTTTTATATTAAAAACGTGCTTAAGGTAAACCATTTGTAAAGTAAGTTTGTCAAATAATTTTCTATATAACAATACATTTCCGAAACAAGATAATAAATATAAATAAAAATTGCACAACATCACATACATTATCTGATCCTATAGTAACTAGCCAAAGCACTTGTGTAACAGAAATCAGAAACAACGACGACGGTACAACAACACCCAGACCCGAGACAATATAGAAAAGTATTATTAATATATTAATATATATAATATATTAATAGTATATATTTTTTACATTGACCGACCGGGAATCGAACCCGGGACAGCGATGGCGACACCAAGTCCGGTATGCTCGCCTCTTGGCTACGGAGGTCGTCAATGTCAAGATGTTTGTGAAATAAATAGTTGTTGACCGTTGTTTGTAAAGTGAACATTTGCAAAAGTGTTTTAGTCAAACTGTATAGAACCGAGCTAAGCATACTTAGCTCGGTTCTATACAGTAACATCATAATGTTACTCAATAGTTTAGATTATTTTTTAAAATTTATATCTAAAGCGTCGAATTAAGAAACTCCTTTTAACTTGAAGTCGGTTACTCGATCGATAAGTTATTATCGGACCGGTTTGTTGAAACCCACGCCGACACCGCACTTTTTTCTTTTTATTGTGTCCACGGAAAACTTTTAGACAAAATGCCGTCCTAGGGCGGAAAAATATCTATTACAGATAGCACTCTCTTTAAAACATTCAAATAAGAATAGCGCTAGAATAAAGTACAATCTACGCTTGGCTCATATCACCAACCATGCGTAAAATTACAACCCCAACGCGTAAACGAAAATGTACCGAACTACTACGCGCGAAATGTCGTTTGAATCCTACAATCATCAACAATGGGATTAAAAATGATAATTTGTTTAAATTTTTTTGCTCGTTTGGGTTGCACCTTGTGCCTGCGCAACGACGCGGCTGCGCGTGAGTAAAGGGCGCGATTACGGCAGCCACTGAAATAGGCCTTCCAAAGGGGCCATCACATGTACTTGTAATGTTATGCCTAAATTGCGAAGTGAACCACAGGGCTGCTAATACTTCGACGTAACCAATACTACACTACGAGGCTTAGCGGCTAGTTTCGTCGTTGTCTACAAGTACTCGTATATTTGCGTGAACAGATGTGCAGCGTATTGTGTTCCTTACTATCAAAATAACTTTTATTATTAACCCCGTAGGCAATCTTAGTTACGAACTATATTAAGAGATGATTAACCGTTCAAATTATTTAACAGGTGAAGGGGCGTGATGCGTCTTCTGTGATGTTCACTCTAATATGCAGTGGGACGGCCTCTACTTCGTTTGTCTAGCATTATGCTGCCTACATACTGCATCTGGTAAGTGATACAAGGCATTATAACACCTCTATACTTAATACAAATAGTTCTCTGTTTAAACGCAAATGTATGATTTCATTTAATAAATAGATAGATACGCCATTACAAAGATGTTACAATTTGTGTTTAAAGAAAAATGCACAATTAAGCCGGTCTTATCGCTAAAAGCAATCTCTTTCAGACAACCTTTTATACAAAATCCTATTCCAGAGAAAAAACTAGAGAAAAATCCAGATAATCTTTTATACAAAAATCTTACTTTTATATAGGTAACCGTGACATAAATTTGAGTGTTGTTTGTGATATAAATTTGAATTTGCGAATTACATAAATTTCTGTAGTGTCTCATGCTACAAGTGTTTTTTTTATTAATAATCTTTTATTTCTATGTAAATAAACATTTTCATATTTCATTTTCCGAAGTAACACCTCCACAAATCAACAAAAGCTACAATTGTTTGTTTTCCAAGAAGCCATCGACAAGCTTTTGATCATCAGGCTGTTGTTATATTTCAATGAAATTATTTGTGGTTTTTGTCACTAAGTGTTGATTTTAATTTTGTTATTTTCATAAAGTAATCAAAGTGACCAATGCACGTTACCATTCCATTCGGCTGCGTCTAGGTTTATATTTAAGTACGGCCCGCAACGGAATTACATGGCTGCAATAAGCATATATCGAGATGGCGCGTAAGTTTGTATGGAGCATTTGATTGTTTTTTATTGAAATTGATTTTGAGCCCATAGAAGTGGTTTAATGAAAGCATCTGATTAGGTACATGGTTTAAAAGAGTGTCTTATTCTTTTGTATACTGTACAAACCTTTCAGAAAACAAAACCCTGTCAAAATCCGTGACGTAGTTTAGAAGAACTAAGCGCACAAACCAACAGACGTGGATAGCGATTTTGTTTTTTAGTTTACTAGCTGTTGCCAGCTACTTCACTCGCGTAGTCTTTAGTTTATTCATAATTAAACCTGATGGTTGTCTGGAAGAGATCACAATTAGTGATAAGACCGCGTAAATTGTACGTCTTTCTGTAAAAATCATGTATAATATACTTGTATGGTGTGCACTAAAGAGTATCTATCTATCTATCTATGCATGTATTATACCGGACTTGGTGTCGCTATCTCTAAGGTCTCGGGTTCGATTCCCGGTCGGTCAATGTAGAAAAAATAGTTTTCTTATTGTCTTGGGTCTGGTTGTTGTGGTACCGTCGTTGTTTCTAATTTCTGTAACACAAGTGCTTAAGCTATGTACCATTGGATCAGAGCAATGTATGTGATGTTGTCCAATAAACTCGTAATATCACATATATAAACCGTATCAAAATCCGTTGCGTAGTTTAGATGAACTAAGCATACAGACGGAGGTAGCGACTTTGTTTTGTACTGTGTAGGGTATAAATTACTTTTTAGATAAGAGATTAGACATTATTTTAATGTTAATTTTCTATGATATGAGTAATTGAGTATGTATTCTACTCTGTAGTAGTTGCAGGTCAACCATACTTCATGTTTAAAAATAGCAATCACATTAACACAACAGAGAACAGAAATATATCCATAAAAAATCACAGAAATTAACTTGTTGTTTAAGCAACTTCAGAAAATGATTTGGTTTATATCTCTGCCTTATATTTTCTTAGCAAAACTAGTGCATGCACACAGCAGTTACTTTTGTGGAGAAACATTCAAGAGGTAGTATACAATAGAAAATTTGCTGGATGTTACTCAATGTTTTGTACGTTGCTTAACCAAAAGTAACTACATTTATTTTAAACGCGTCATAAGTCAAATGTTTTTATAAGACTATGACATACTAGTTTCAGGTAGCCGTTATGTCATTGTAGTATTTAGACCCTAGCCTATTAGGAGAAACCTAAGCACGTAACAATTATCTTGCTAAACAAACAATGTATGTTTCTAAATACAAGTGTTTTAATGCTTCAAGAATCCACCTTAATTTAATCTTAAAATTCTCTGATATTATGACAGAAATTTCATCTACGTACATTATTCCAAATTTTAATTAGAACTCCACTTTATTTGACGACGCCGTGCAAACAATGCTACAGAACCAACAAACAAAATTAATAACGTATACTAAAAATTTTACGAACAACCGTCCAGATGTGTTTGCATCCGCTAAAATTCGAACAGGATTTTCTCTTGAGATGTAAAATTTCAAGGTTGGTAGAGTACTCATTAAGAAGACGATGAAACTCAGTATAATCTTCTTGAAAAAAAAAACCGACTGCAAAGAAAAAGAGTGACTAATAAATTACGAAGACAAGAGCCAATGATGATGATGATCCATGGATAAGCTTTACATTTTTCTTTGGCATACGTGGTCTGTATTTTGTTCCCCCCGATTTCATAGTCGATAATTTTTACTTCATTTTTGCTAATATCATATTTTTTAAAGTATGGTATGGTATTGATATTCTAAAACTTCATACATACTTTTGTTAGTGTATGTAAGTATCTATATGTAATCTGCATGACATTACAATAATGCTACCATCAAGCTGATTTGATGATAAAGCCAAGAGGTGCTAGTTAAGGATAATGGCCACAGCAAAATCTATGATTTAAAGCTCATTTGATTCGTTTTATCTAATTAACTTTGATTTATTTAATCACACTTAATGGCATATTTGGAATATTTTGTTATTTTTTAGAAAATGTTCTGTTACGAGTAAAAAATTACGGTCATTCATTTAAAAACAAAAATTTTAATAAAATTAAACAG
The DNA here is from genome assembly GCA_963576865.1 of Anania hortulata. Lineage (NCBI taxonomy): Eukaryota > Metazoa > Arthropoda > Insecta > Lepidoptera > Crambidae > Anania > Anania hortulata. The sequence goes on from OY756406.1 coordinate 9,759,171, forward strand.
TAGTCCATGTGCCAAACCTTGATGTCTTATCAATATTACTTTAACTTTGTTTTGTTGTGTCTTTATAGAGTTTGACATTAGAACAACACTGCCTACGAACCTACTGCTTAGCGTAGGGTAAGATCCCGGTAGGCTGACTACGAAAAATGTTTGTTTGTTCGGACGTATTAGCATAACAAATTAAAATAATCATTCAAACGTGTCAATACTTTTACACAATATGAACTACTGAAACTAGTCGTGCAAAAATCACGACTGTTTTCAATTGACAAAAAATTGGCACAATTTTATTTAATTAGGGTAATTTTAATTAATTATGTTTTTACGTCTGTCCACCCCGTAGTAAGCCTTCTAGAATCCGAAAATAACATCTTGGTGCCTGTACCTAAGTGGTGCTAGCGCTTTGTTAATAATTACTATTAGTTCTTGTCAATAGGTTGGGAAGGCCTGTGTTCAGCATTAGACGTCCTATGGCTTAAATAATGGACGATGTAAGTCACATGCTTTTAGAGAAACCTTTTTGACAATCTTCACTGGGCCTAAGTGATGACTTATGAACGAAACTACCTTATAGTTGAGATGAGGCCTGTTAAAAGTTCAGGTACTCACTTTATTTTAAATACTCAAGTAAAAAAGATCCCTTATAAGAATCGATAACATCGTGTCTTCTGATTCTTGGCTTATCGCTAATCTTGGTTGTCTTGCAAAAATAAACAGTCCCCTGAGACCCATGTTTTGGAACTTTCTCGAATACCTCTTCAAATTGGTAATTTAACACGCTCATCCCGAGGGTTGGTTATCCTTTATGACTCCTTGTGAGAAAATTTGGAGGTGTTTTGTTCGGTTACGACGTTACAGGTATTTTGCTTTCTTGGAAGCTTCCTTTCGTAATTTGTGAATTTTCACAGCTACCATTGGTTGCTATTCTTTATATACCTATTTTTATATTTAGATCAATATTATCTCATCTTGTCCCAAAGATTTTTATTGGGAATAAATCTGTAATCGATATTTAGTATCTACTAATAAATTTCAGAAAGGTTTATCATATCTTAAGAAGTATTCAGCTCCAAATAGTAATTCTTCAGAAACTTCGTAACTTCAAATCAGCAAAAACCATTTCGCAGTCGACTCTATCGGTAGGTACTATGTAACTAAACTACACAAACTAAGTATCAAGTTTCTCACTAACTGCTGTCCTCTTTATGGGGAGGACGCCGCATCTGTGATATCTTAAACTTTGCTCTATAAACAAATTGAATCTTCTGCCTAAAGTCTTACCAATCTCAAAGTAAAATTAAACTTGAGTAGATTTTAATAACAAAGAGATTTCAATTTACAACGTGAACCGATTACCAGGAGCGAGAGCTTTTTTGTGAAACAAAACTTCCACTTGATATCAATTCCGTGAAATAATTTATGTTTGGCACAACCCAATGCAAACCGATAAAATTTGGTGTTGCTACCGCTTTAACTGAGCTCACGTACAGTTTCGGTCGTACATAATGCAGTGAATGGGATGTAAGTTTATGATAGTTACCGGCAACCGATTTATCTTTTTGCCATTAACACCGGGTAATGGGACTGGGAAAATATAAAGTTACTGCTATATTTTTTATACAATCTTATTTTTAGTGTACAAAAAACGTCTAGCCTAGCCTGATAGTGTTACAACAACTTTTATCATGGAAATAAATAAAAAAATATAGAATTCCCTATTCTTGTTTTCTTCTTCTCATTTTCATCTTAAAGTGCTTGTAGCTAAGTGGCGGCAGCGCTTAAGCAACACCGCGGTAATGAGTGGATGGGTGACCATTTTGACCATTTTGGTGATATTTACAACAAGCACCTCCATGTTCCGAAAGACACGTTAAAAGTTGGTTCTGGCCTATGTCGCCTGATATTAGTCGTAAAGCCTAGTCAGAGGCCTTATGGCAACATTTAACAGTAAGGTAAGTGACTGGCCTTCGACCACCAATCCGCACAGGGTCCTGGCCTGTGCCCTACAGTTGAACGTTTATGGATTACTATACTTTTCCTTTTACTTCCCCATTCAAAAGTCAAAAAAGGTTTTTTCAATATTCGCCCCATAATACAGCTGATTGGTCATTTAGTGAATGGAAGTTAAACTAAATTTGGGATTTTGATAGTCACTCCATAGCAGCAAAGTGCACCAAAATCAGCCTTTACGAGTTATTGCGCACGAATTTTTTTTTACCATAAACTTGAGTAGGTATTTGATTATCATCATAAAAAACATTCAATTGTATCTAAAAATAATCAAAATGAACGTCTGATTAGATGTCATGAAAACATATTATAATAAATTATTATTATTATGTAAATGAACCAGTACCAAAAAAAATAAGTAATACCCTACAAAATAATTCAAATAATATTAACATTTCTGCGAATAATATAATATTGCCTTATTTACAAACCTATTAGGAAAATAACGACGACGGTGAAATTATATCGAGATAAGTAGGTATTCCGAGAATACGGTCCCGTCTGACTTGACAGATTCTGCTCCAAATACCCGTGGATTATACGAAATTTAGCATAAGCACATGTATTGGAAAGGCAAACGGCATCAAGCGACACTTTGGGCGATATTGAGTTATATACATACTTAGAATCAGCAAATTTTTCTGCGTCTTTTGAGCTGAGTTTGGTATAAATCAGAGCACTTTTATGGCGCTTGACTCCATCACAAAAAAGGCCATCATTTCTTGGTGCCCGGAGTTAACCGACTCAAAATTCATCATTTTTTTTAAGCCCTGGATTTCAATTAATTCGCAGGTAGCTCTAATGAATTAGGCAGTCACATAAGCTTTTCATCCTTCTTCAGTTTTAGGAACACATTACTTTTAAATCTTTTTACCTTGCTGTAAATCTAATAAACGCGGCATTTAAAGCATTTTGCCTGGAATACAATAATACATGGCTGTCGTTTAAGTTTTTCTTCCTTAAACATCATCGGAAATGAATATCGCTTGAGCCCTTTATCCTTACTCTACGCACAACAAAGGTATTACATAAGTTGTTTTACCTTAACTTATTGTAAATTAAAATGTGATTTAAACCCCTTTTCTATGACGTAAAAATAATTGCCAAAGTCAGTACAGACTTTTTACCTGCTTCAGAAAATTGCAAAATTTTTGTTTTAATCATTTTTCCTCAATCATTTGTACCAATAATGTGGCACTTAAATCTTTTTATTTACGCAGTAAAAGTATCATGAGGTTTGTAAGTCATGTTCCGTTTATATAGACGAACTTTGGTACGTAGTTTGAATCTTTGCCACGCAACCATTACAACCACTGGATTTGATTTGAACCTAGATCAACGCACCTTACGTAGGCGCGCAAGTCGCAAACGTTGTTGCATTTAGTCTTGATTGCGATTGCGACTACTACAACTGGTCAATACGCGTTCTGTTTGTGTGCTGTGTTCACAAATGGTGTATGTTTTGTATATTTTTATTTCAAAGAAGTGTAAATATTAAATCTACAATTCACTTCAGATTAAGTAGCTAAATAATGAAAAATGACAGACAAAAAACTTCCTTAGATGAAAATAAGTAAACATAAAGCTTAGAAGAAAAAAAAACTTACTTGTAAATACGTTCTTTTTTATAGAAATTCATTATTAAAAAACCATGACAATTGGTAGGTATGTCATCTGATCCATGGTATGTTTATTACCATGATTTACGGATTATCTTTTATGAAATTACAAGAATTTTTATGGATATAGGGTTTATAGGATTGATTGGTTTATAGGGTTTATAGGATTGATTGGTTTATAGGGTTTATAGGATTGAAATTGGTAAACAATAAAAATACAATATTTTATTGTCATTTTAGAAATCGCCATCATTATCATCTTCACGGTGAATCCCGGTTGCGTCCAAAGCCATCGCTTCAGAACCCAGGATCCGCTTTCCTTGATTTATTCCTCCACTTCGCAAGGTCTTGGGCGTCCCTGTTTGTGAGATCATTGGCATACATGTCAGCCCTCACGACGTCAAGCCAGCATTTCTTGGTCAACGCTTTTGCCAGAACCCAGCGGAGCCGGCGTGGCCAAAAATTTTTTCCCTACGTAGCTTGCCGGTTTTCATGGCCGTACCAGCGTAGGCGACTCTCCTGCAGTTTGTCTGCAATATTATATTCATCTCCGTGACACTTAGCTCCTGCTTGTATCGTTCAAGTAGCGGCCACGCTTTGCTATCATATAAAAGGACAGGCCTAATGATGAACTTATAGTTATACTTATACTTATACTTAGATATATACTTATACTTATACTTAGACGTCGCAATCGATGTCTCCCGACGCGTGAAGTACAGATCTCAGGAATCTAAACTGGTCCGTGCGCTTGACCTTCTCTCCACCTATGCGTTGTCGACGTCCGTCCACGTGGGATCTGTAGAGTTACAGGCCAGGAACTCGGTCTTCGCATTGAGTTTCAGACCACCGCTTTCAAGCGACTGCTCTCACTCGTTCGCCATTCTCACCAGCCTGCCCCTGTCCGCGTCTACCAGTGCGATATTGTCAGCATACATCAGCAGCCAAAGTGGCTGATAATGTGTCTCTGATGCTGTCTGACACAACGTCTTAATATTACATTAAACAGAAACGGACTGAGGACGGAACCCTGGTGTACTCCGACGGTGATAGAGAACGGTTTGGAGTCGCTAACAGCAGTCAGAACCATAGAATCGGAGCTGCGGTACATGTCTTGGATCATGTCAACATAATGCCTCGGGGACCCCTTTGGATCTCACTGCTCACCAGATCACCACTTGAGGAACACAGTCCAAGGCCTTCTGCAGATCAAGAAATAGCAAGTGCAGAGGCGAGTTCTTCGTCCTGTATCTCTCCATGACGGCCCTTAGAGGGAAAACAGGGTCCATAGTCCCGTTGCCAGGACGAAACTCATATTGTCACTCCGAGAAATCACGCTCCTGTCGGATCCGGGAGTCCACAATCCACTCAAAGAGCTTCATAGTGTGGGACATGACTATGCCGCGGTAGTTGCCGAACTCTTGCACCGATCCCTTGCCTTTGAAGACCGAAGTACGAGTAATAATACTCATTCTCCATCGGCTCGGGATTAGCCCGGTCAAGAGTATGCGATTGTAAAGGTAGGCAAAGATGTCTACCCTACGAGGGCCCATCGCTTTCTATTGGGCTTCGATTGAGACTCCATCGGCACAGACATCTTTACGATTCTTCATGCGGTAAAAAGCAATCTGGACTTCTTCAGGCGTTTCTGGTGGATTCGGTGGAAGGTCTGGTGGCTGCACCTCTTTGTGCTGCTTATGGAAATAAGAGCGCTATCTCTCCTTCACCGCGAGGTCCTTGCATAACAGGTTACCCCCAGGGTCTTAAACAAAGCGACACTGGAAAATGTCTTGTGCCGCTTTGACTTTGGAGCGCGCAAACTTATCCTCTCTATATAACAGATAAACTTACTTAAATACATTTAAAAACATTCATGACTTAGGTACAAATGCTCGTGCTTATCACACAAACGGTAGCCCCTTGCGGGGTTTTAACACGAAACAGCCTGGCTTTGTAGTCCGGAGCGTGAACCACTACACCAGATAGTCGTAAGACATGGACTAACCAAATAAAAATAATAAAGTCTTATTGTATGAAATAAAAACCAACTTTTTGTGGAATGTAGATTTTTTTACGCTTGTCAATTTATGCTGGTATGATACTTACTGGTACTTAGTAATGCAATTTAAACAAGTAAATGTGGTGCCTCTTGACCAGTTTTTATTTTATTTTTTTAGTATGGCGTAGTGTGTTTTATAATTGATTGACTGAAAAATATTTATTAATGGTTTTATACAAAGCTTAAAAACCAAACATTTCTCACGTTTTATGCAGGAAAATCACGTTTCATGTTGCCAAAAAAACTATCTTAAGTATGATTAGCTATAGGTCCTATGAAGTTAATTCTTTAAAATATTTTTTTGTGGCTAGTAAAGTCAGTTAAATACAACAAAAGCTGCCTAACAATGTATCTAAAAATATACAATAAAATTCCGAATGACATAAAAAACTTAAATCTTAACCAATTTAAATCAAAATTACATAAGTGGCTTATTAACAAAAGAATATATGACATGAAAGATTTTATTGACATGAAATTTAATTCCTAATACAATTTATTATAATTGACATATATTAGTTATATTCATTTTAATTTTATTTATAGTAATTAGATACAAATTTTGTTTAATATTGTTTATTGATAACACTTACTTTAAATAATATAATGTAAATTTTGCATGCTATTTGTAATAGCAAAACATGTGCACTATATTATGTTGTAACATCATCAAATACCATGTTTTACGCAAATAAAGATTCTGATTCTGATTCTGATTCTAGGACTAGGTCCTTCTGCTTACTGTTATTTATCTTTGGTTTATGAATGTGAGTGAGTACCTCTATTTCTTGCAAAGATATTTTATCAATTATTAAAATAAATAAACGGGTTTTGGGGAAACTTTTTTCTGTTATTTAATTTTGAAAAACCACATGCTTTTTATATGCAATGTGCTGAAAAATTAAAGAGAATTGTTTGCAAAAGAGTTTTTTTATTGTGTTTAATTATGATCCATACAATCGATTACAATACACAATAGCCTAAGTGGCAATAAACTATAAACTCCTTAAATATATTGTATTTCAGCTATATCGATACCTGTAATTTCAATTGACTTAGAGCACATTTTGGCCAAAATGAGCTTTAGACACCATCTTATTTAGTTTTTTTTTCTCTTTTTTTCTGTCTAATTCACGTAGCAATACAGCCATTAATAACGATTTTAGACACATTAAAAATGTAACGTAAAGAACGTTTTAACTATCAAATTTAAAACTTTAGATAGTATGTGATATTCATAAATTAATGCATAACGTAAAGAACGTCAACATTTTAATTTGTTTTTAACAGCCCAAACATTTACTAGAACTAATGCTAAATGTGCTTTAAATCAAAGTCTGTTAATCACCTCTGTAAAATTGATAGGGCGTGAAGCACACTTTTCAAAATGATGTATTTTACTTCCATTTGCATAATAGAAGGTCTAATATTATAATGGAAGTAAATCACATAATTTTAAAAAGTGTGCTTTACTTACCTTAAACTTTGGGGGCATACATATCTTTGAAAGTAGGTGTTGTGTTTTACACCCTATATAAGTGTTAATGTCAATACAATCGCCACCTTACAACCATAAACCCAAGACGAATAATATAATTTTGTTCCTTACGTACTACCAACATTTATTTTGATTCTCTTACCTATTAATTAAAATCACAACAAATATGATTTGAACTCTATTGCAAAAGACAATAGCTCTAAAATTACTAGACAAACTTTGAATGTCGGTACAGCAGCATCAAAAGTTTTGACTGTTGCGGCGGTGCGTGCAAGTAGGCAGCTCTGCTTTACCGACCGACCAAGCGTTCTTCATTGTATCAAGAAGTTAAAATGTGCTTTACGTCAATAGTTTTAGAATATTTTATGAATTGCTCCGATACGATTTTGAAGAAGTTGATTCAAAGTACCTAATTCGAACACTTTTAAAACAACAAAACACTTTGCACGGCAGTCTTGCTAAAAACGTTTGTGATAATAATATTGCAGTGTATTAACGAAAAACAAATGGCTAATCAAGATCAATTTTGTCCGTTGGGCACGCGTCGAAGACAAATAATATCTTTAGCTAAAAGACGTAAAAAGATTTTAAGGTAAGAATTTTTCAAAATGCTCTCTAACCTAGTATTTCTTTTAGATAAGTGCTTAAATAAAAAGGTCGTAATATTAAATAAATATACCGAGCTATTACACACTAAAACGGGAATTAACGCGATCAGAAATAAGTACATATTTTACCTTTTATTTGCCTGACGTTTCGACTGGGTTACACTATTGCTGATCGCATTAATTCCTGTTTTAGTGTGTATTAATCATGCAAGGCGAAAGTTTAAAAGTAATTACCCCGTTATTGTTATTGTCAATACCATTGATTTAACATTTCGAGTCTACCTATAGCTTATGAATACTTATTTACCTACTTACAATTTTTTCTTTTTTACCTAACTACTTAAAATTAAACCGGGTTTAAATAGACTGTGCTCATAGCCAAAAGTCTCACATTGTAGGTACCCTTATGCTCCCTTATACTCCTATGCAAAAAATATCGTTGTGACCATTTTTTATGAACTTTAAATGTGTTTTTATGTATAAGGCGCCAACTGTCGGTTCTTTCATGTGACAAATGAATGTAAACGTGAAAAATATCAATTTCTTTTATAAAAACAAGATAGTTCAAGACGGAATTTATAAAAATACCTACGTACCTAATATATTACCAAGCAAAACCGCTTATATTGACGAGTATTGCTATTTGCTTTCAGGTCAGATTCGCCAATAAAAAAAGTCTCGGATGTCGATAAAGATGAAATAGAGAACACTAATTCAGAACCTGAAATATATGTTTATAGGAAGCCACTTGTTACCATACACGCAAGTACTAGAGAAGATGATGACAACTGCAGAATGGTTAAACCTTCAAAGAAGATTCACATTTTATCTGACATCAAAATAAAGAAACCACTTTATTACATCTCACCAAGAAATACCACGTCTGTCCCTGATCAGTGCGCCCCGTCGGTGCTTGTTCCTGCTCCTGTGGAAGCCTTGTCGTCTGCTCCGTGCAACTTACCTGAGTCCCAACTAGCAACTGAGTACGTCTCGCCATCAGACCAGCGCGCCCCGCCGGTGCTCGCTCCTGCTCCTGTGGAAGCCTTGTCGTCTGTTCCGTGCAACCTGTCTGAGTCCCAACTAGCAACTGAGTACGTCTCGCCATCAGACCAGCGCGTCCCGCCGGTGCGCGCTCCTGCTCCTGTGGAAGCCTTGTCGTCTGTACCGTGCAACCTGTCTGAGTCCCAACTAGCAACTGAGTACGTCTCACCATCAGACCAGCGCGCCCCGTCGGTGCTCGCTCCTGCTCCTGTGGAAGCCTTGTTGTCTGCGCCGTGCAACTTACCTGAGTCCCAACCAGCAACTGAGTACGTCTCGCCATCAGACCAGCGCGCCCCGCTGGTGCTCGCTCCTGCTCCTGTGGAAGCCTTGTCGTCTGTTCCGTGCAACCTGTCTGAGTCCCAACTAGCAACTGAGTACGTCTCACCATCAGACCAGTGCGCCCCGTCGGTGCTCGCTCCTGCTCCTGTGGAAGCCTTGTCGACTGCTCCGTGCAACTTACCTGAGTCCCAACCAGCAACTGAGTACGTCTTGCCATCAGACCAGCGCGCCCCGCCGGTGCTCGCTCCTGCTCCTGCGAAAGCCTCTTCGTTTGCTCCGTGCAACCTGTCTGAGTTCCAACTAGCAACTGAGTACGTTTCACCATTAGACCAGCGCGCCCCGCCGGTGCTCGCTCCTGCTCCTGTGGAAACCTCGTCGTCTGTTCCGTGCAATCTACCTGAGTCCCAACTAGCAACTGAGTACGTCTCGCCATCAGATCAGCGCGCCCCGCCGGTGCTCGCTCCTGCTCCTGCGAAAGCCTCTCCGTCTGCACCGTGCAACCTACCTGAGTCCCAGCCTGCTACTGAGCACGTCTCGAATGAATTGACACCTATTACTTCCGATTTAAAACACACGTCCAGTCAAAAACGAAAGAGATGCAAAACAAAACTAAAGAAGGCTTTTATCGATTTTGTTTCCGATACAGAAGAACAAGATTTCTCCTCAGGGAGTTCAGATCTATGGAATAGTAATGATGAATCTGGTTCAAGCGACGTCTCAGAAAAAGCAAATAAAAGAAAGAAAAATAAAAGAAAGAAGTTGCAAAAGAAGAATAAAAAAGACGACAATCCAGCAGTAATAGAAGTTAAAAAAAAACGTGTCAATAAAACTAAATTGCGCAAAGTTTTGAAAGACTCAGGTAAGTCATACGCAACAAGAGACGGCATATTAAAAACTGACAAAAAAATTAAGGAAAATCCTTGTAATGTTAAGAAATGTCCTAGAAAGTGCTACGAAATAAGTGAAGAAAGAAGGAGAAGTCTTCACGACCACTTTTGGAACCTAGACACTTTGCGTAGGCGAGATTGGATACTTAGATGCGCTCAAGCAGTTCCTATTAAACGTAGAAAGCGTTCGGCGATAGACAATAATCGTAGACAGACTACGTACGAATACACTATCAATCAAGGGGAAGGGCACACACAAGTATGCAAAAATATTTATTATACACAATTAAAAATTCACATGAAAACATGGCCCAATGTTGCTGAAACGTACTCAGAAGAGACCAAACAATATGTAAGAACCTATATTACGAACCTACCAGCGATACCATCCCATTATAACCGAAAAAGAAGTAACAAGACATATCTTCCTCAAGAGTTTAAAAATGTGGCTAATCTTTACCGTCTATATTCTGAATATTGCAAAAGTATGCAAAATGAGGACAGTCCTGATGATAAATATCAAATAGTAAGTGAGAGACTTTTCAGAAACATTTTCTGTGAGTACAACATCAGTTTTCATGTCCCAAAAAAGGACAAGTGTGTACAATGCACAAAGAATGAAAATAATGAGAATACAGTTAGTAATGATGATGTTAAAAATTACCTTGCTGAAAAAATGGCTTCTTACAAGAGGTTTAAGTGTCACCAAAATCTTAGACCTCAATACAATGATACGGTTGTATGTAGTTTTGATTTACAAAAAGTTTTAAATACGCCGCATGGCGAAAGCATGTTGTTGTATTACTCGCGAAAATACGCAGTATACAATCTTACATTTTATGAAAGTGTTACGCAAAATGTTTTTTGCTTCACTTGGGGTGAAACGGATGCTAAGCGAGGAAGTAATGAGATAGCCACTTGTTTAACAAAATATTTAGAAAATATTGATCAAAGGGGCATAAAAAATGTTATATGTATTATATTGTGATTCATGCAGCGGCCAAAACAAAAATAAGAATGTACTAGCGGCAATAAATACTTTTCTAAGAGTTGTTTTCTTTTCTTTTCAAAACATGTCGAAGTTGTGCAAATCAACTTTTTGCTTCCAGGCCATACCTATATGCCTGTAGATTCAGTGCATGCTGTGATAGAGCGAGAAGTGAGGAGGCTAATTGTGTGGAGTCCCTCACAATGGGCGACATACTTTGAATCTGCCCGTAAACAACCAAGACCTTACACAGTCATTGCTCTCGACCATACCGATTTTCTGAACTTTGACGACTTTGCTGCAGAAATATTTACTAAAAACACTTTGAAAAATATTAAGTTTAAAAACATACGAATCGTTACGATGAAAAAAAAGGCTACGAATAGAATTGTCATAAAGTATTCGATGAAAGAGCATGCAGAATGCCATGAAGTAAAATTGTGCGATAAGACAGATACAAAAAGAAAGGGTAAAGGCACTGGTAAAGGAAGGAAAACAGAAAAAATTAACCAAACTAACGCTAACGAAGAGCCATTTACAACGATCAGGATAAAAAAGTTATACAACTCAAAACTCCCAATATCAGATGCAAAGTACAAAGATCTTATTTCACTATGTGAGAAAGGTGTTATACCTAAAAGATTTCACAATGAATACAGACAATTGCCTAAACATTCAGGTGTTAAAGATAGATTAGCAGAAACTGATGAAGAAGAAGATGATGACGACAACGAATAATAGGTAAACATATCAGGCAGGTTAAAAGGCAGACAAGGAGTAGAGAGAGGGATAAAAAACAAGTAAAAAATACTTGTGGAATAATTGATATGATAAAAGTTTTTTGTTGATTATAAAAGCTGATTGACAAACCAAAAACCTACGTAGGAACCAAGGCACAAAATTGCTTGATCTGTTTGTGGCAAAAGTTTAATAATTTGTTGTATTGATCTACCTCTTTGAAGACTGATTCATACTTATGCTTTTAAAGTGTTGATAATAGAGCAAACGAAGGAATGCTCATTCTATTCCCAGTTTTCAAATTCTCTTTACTAGAATACTTTGAACACTCACAGATTTGGGATAGAATGAACATTCGCTCGTTTAGTATAAATCCTAAGATAAAGATATTTATGTTAATGCTTGTGGATATTTTAAACTTGTTTTTAGTTTTTCTAGTAGTAATCTAGCTTTGTTAAACTTAGCAAAAAAAGTGCAAAGACCAAATACCTAGATTAAGTAAATAATAAGTAAAAAGGTGTTTTCTCTGGTCTCTATGATTATAAAACTATCTAAACTTAAATAAAACATACATACATACAATAGTAACAATAATTCCTATTAACTTTGATCAAGACACTACATTTTCAGTCATTAATATAGTACCTACATACTTACCTAATGTACGTCTCAATATTACTACTACTAATACTACTACTTTATTTAATTGTAATAGTTGTGTGTTATGAGGAGTGTTGCTCTTAAACGCATACTACTACTACTATTTACCCCATGGTGATGATTGCCTATTCTAGAATGTTTAAGATATTTTAAAATAAAAATGTCGATTTATTACTCAGATTTTTATTTGTTAGTTATCCATTTTAAGTCCCTTAACGACACATGTCATTTAAAATTACATGTAGGCTATGTGTGCTACATCGCCTAATCAAAAATTAAAGTTAGTTTTTTAATTCAAAACATAAGATTACAATTATTTTGTATTAGCTTTACATCTGCATACTATGTCTATAGTTAATGCTCTTAAACATTTATTTTTAGGGCGTAGAGAATAATATTTTTTCAATTGTGCTTTACGTCAAAAATGAATCTGAGCCTTATAATAAAAATGGACGTAAATAACATTTTAATGAATTTTCTTAGATGTAAGGCACATCTATTTTTTAAAACAACGAACTAGCCTAAAATCTAAATATTTCATCGTCTGCATCACAAGATTTTAGGTATATTTTGTCTATATAGTTTTTTTATAACTTTAAAAACACAAGCGCAATGAATTTAAATAAAAAAAAAAAAACTTATTTTGGCTCCCCTGTAAAGTCGGGTTTTGTGCTTTACGTCAATTGAGATTACAAGTATCGATATGCCATTAAACTTCTATTGGCTCATAAGATCTTCTTTCTTATTCACACAAAGATAACATTTGACTTTGAATTATTGTGCCTTGCACAACTTAAATAATATTGGCCCTTTCACTCTTTTAGCTTTAATCTATTTTTTTTAGATTTCACTCATAAGGTGTTCTGCATGGAACCAATTATTATATAAATGGTTGTTAAATTGGTTTGCCTGGAATCGTTTTCAAGTGCAGCGGCGTTTGACCTCTTTTGCCTTAATCTAAAAATAGGGCATTTAGGGTTAACCGACATCTAACTTCGTAAATAATAACTCTATAGCTGAAACATTAATTGCATAATATAGATCTTTTCTTAAAACATATATTTCTGTAAGACTTTTCTCTGTTTATAGCGCCAAAAGATAACTACGATTTTTTTTCCAAAAATAAAAACTTTAAATCGCTCTCCTGTAAAGTTATCAAAATGTCGCTTGATGCCTTTTGCCTTTCAACCGTCGATATTGTAAATATTATAAATAGCGAAGAAACTTTTCCCCCAAATTTAGTCTCATTGATTATTTTGGAATTTTCATCTTATATCTTGTATGTTATTTGTACTTTGTTTTATCTAACGTTTGTTAGTTAAGCTGCTCAGTTCTATTTTATTTCTATTAGTGGAAACTTCATTGGTTTTAGTGCTACGTTTGTGAACATTCGTATATTTAACTGTAAACTGTTTGTTTCCCTACAATAATTTTTTTTTTAAATAAGCGTTGTGGTGCCCCACCCGCTAAACACCACTTGTGTATGCCCCACGCCCTAGGGGCAAAATTGGAACGACTTCAAGACTTTCAAACGTTTTTTTTTCCTACAAATTAACAGTATAATAAAATCAGGCGAGTTCTTGTCACTTTCAAAAATCCTTAATCTTGGAAATAAGAAAGACAGCTAATTAAAAACGTTTCCAAGAGGATGTTTATTTGGAAATGTTAATTTATTTTATTTCACTATGCTAGCTTACGCAGTTATCAATTTATCACGGTTATGTTAATATTTTTTTATTTTATTTAATAAGGTTTACCAACTAAATACATAAAGAAAAATGATGTTATCGCAATCATTCAAATACATTACATAATATACAGACAGAATATTTTACAGAATAGTAACAAAAAAACTAATGTTTTAATTTATACTAATAAAAGAAGAATTAATTAATCTACAATAATAGAAAAATTAAAAATGGGTAGTGCTACATTCCAAATGTAACTTTTTAAAAGTACCTATTTTGTCGCTGAAAATAAAAATTATTGGTTGGTGTTAACAATTAATTCGCTTGTATTTAAATAAAATAATAACTTCAAATTGTAATTGATTAAACTTATTTTATAAGACAATGTAATTTGAACGCAATCTAATGTATTTTCCTAAATATCAGAAACTGACTACTTTCTATAAATTATATACACAGTTTATTAAATTTGTAATCAAATTATTTATATTATAAATTAGAGGTACAAGATAATTGTACTATACCACACACATACCAAGAATCATTGTTGCATAAATTTTATAAAGTTCATAATAGTGCTTACGATTACTTGCCAATTTATTTTCAATAATATGGTTTGTTTGATATAAAACAACTCTTTATATTCTGTCAATCTTTAGCTGGAGACATTTAAGTCTTACTACATATAGGTACGAAGCTATTTTACAGATAGGCAATTTTTTAAATAATAAAAATACTTGGTTGTACACAGAGCCACTGCGATTTCCCGAAGACTACCGATCCAATGGTGTCCGACGGAGAAGAAGCGATGAGAAGGATAGCCTTGCACTATCAAGGGAGATATTCAGGAACATCACGAAACACCTCCGGGAGAACATCAGGAAAGAAGGCGCTACTGACAGGAACGAACATTTGTTACAGAGTGAGTATCGATCCCTCGGGATGTGTTTTGTATTTATTTCCTCAATTTTTCAGCCCGCACGACCCTGCTAGATTTGTTTTGTGTTCGAATTTTTAACCGCTATTTTTAACGGTTTGGTTATTTTTGAGCAGACAAGCGATAGGTCGAGTAATTTATGGTTTCTACACAAGCTACCCAAATTTAAAACTAACTTTTAAACCTATAAAAATACTAGAAGTATGATGCTCAAGAAAAATATCTAAAAAATATTAAAGTTACAGTACATTTTACCACATTTAATCAAATTCATAACATAAAAAAAAAGTTTTAAAATTCCATTTAAAACTTTCCATTAAACAACATTTGAACCTTGTTATGATCGTTTAGTCAACACTATTGAAGTTATTAAATAAATATTTATGTCTAGCTATTCTATTTTGAAGTAGTTAAAAGGTAATTAAGTGTATTTTATCATAACCCTGCGAGTGCCAATAAAACAATTTAGGTACTTCAAAAGTTTTAACAGATAACTATGGTCCCCACACAGGACGATATGTTTTGCATAATGTTATTTATTCATAATTATTTAGCAAAACGGATTCCTAAATGTTTATTTATGAACCTGAAAATTCTAGTTCCTCCCCCAAAGTTAGCTTATGATTTATTTATGCACTATATTGGTTCGTTTTAAATAAATTGGTAGTTATAGAAAACAATTGTTAAGTACAGGATGTATTTATTTTTATAATAATTCACTCATGGTATTATAAAAATTTTAAATTCTAGGAACACTTAGCACTACAGATAAACAAACGCGCAATAATCAAAAATAGTATGTACACTAATTACCTATTTTTTTTTCCATTGCACAAATTATTAAATAGTTTTAACGTCACTCCGCAGTAACGCAATATCTTTGATATTATAGTAAATAACAAGAAAAGAAAAAAAGGTTATTTCCGAGCAAGTAATTAATAAAAGTCATTTCATAAATATATTTACCGCAAGGGTTGAGTCTGTCTAACCTTTTCATAATGACAAGAGATTTTGCAAAGGGAGAACTGGCTTTTTCATTAACTCTTGACACGAAAACCACTACAACGTTTTTATAACATTTGGTTGCACGAAATATTTCTAAGTTACAATTAATTAATGTTTAACAGTGTAAAACTGATCACTGATCAAATGGTAAGATATTAGTTTTACCGTTACCAAAATAACGCATTGGTATGCTAAATATAAATACTTCAAATATGTTTGCGCGCTTACAAATCTGGCGAATGTGATTCATATACTGCAATTGTTGGTGCGCCATTTTAGCATATGCGCGCATATTAGTGTTGCCGCTCGATAGCCCACTATCGATAAGCCTATAGATAGTATGAATTGTTTAATTACAACAATAGTATTGATTAAATGCAATACTATCAATAGTATTTATCCCTCAAAACTTATAAACTTTCGATTGTATCGATAGTATTGCTCTACAATGTTGTTCAACTATCAATACTATCGATACTATACTATTATCTGTATTGCAATAGTATTAGTCTTACTAATAAGACGGGTAAAAATCTATCATCATCATCATCATCATCATTTCAGCCATAGGAGATCCACTGCTGAACAAAGGCCTCCCCCAATGACTGGATCATCGGGGGGGATTGCCAATACTTACCACGCTTGGCAGGCGGGTTGGCGAGCGCAGTTTTTTTTATAAGATTTCGCACGTGCCGTGTGGGGACGGCCGTAAAGAATACACTTCCCCACCGCCAACAGGAGGCGTGTCGTAAGAGACGACAAATTCCTGTAGCACGAGACGGGCAGCAGCGTCTTCGTGCGAAATCTAATCTAATAAAAACACCCACTAATGTTGTCACTAAATGAAAACGAAAATAATCCTAGTCTTTCTCAGCATTTCACACCAACCTGTGCACTGTAATTATAGTATTAAAATACTGTTGATAGTTCATGTTTTAAGCTTACCAATATATACTATTGTTAATTTGATTGCTATTATGGTACAATACTATCGATAGTATTGCTACGTATCAAAAGTCAAGGTCAAAGTCAAATGTATAGTATTGGTATATTTCAGAAATGATAGTATCGATACTATTGAGAGTGCTATCGATAGTGTAACTGAATTTCAAGGTCAATTATAGAAATCAAACTAAAGATAGTTCGGCAACACTAGCGCACATACTATCTACTCAATATTTTGATCTACACAGACATAGACGCAGACAAATCAGTCGGCTTGCGCATGTGCAGCACTATCATATGGCGAGGCGACGTATGTGTGATATCCACCATGCTACAGACTAGCACGCTAACATTTTACATTTTTCCTCATAGCTAACGCCTTCTGAATTTTTTTTATTACAATTTACTGCCAATAATAAGCAGTTCCTAATTTCAAAGTAGTCATATTCTCTTTTACTTTACTTTACGTAAAGTAAAAAACTTTAAACGACTTTATGGCCTGCCACTTATCAAGATCGATGCAAGTTATCAAATCAAACATTTCTTCGCAGATAAGATAGAAGAACCGCGCTACAATGCTCCCTACCAGAGCTACCACGACCATCATCATGAGCACCACTGGGGGCCATACTTTGAAGAGGAGAAGTTCACACAAGTGACGGCCCATGTGGGGTCTGAGGCTTTGCTGAATTGCAGAGTGGTCATGCTCAAGGATAAAACGGTATTTTATATTTCATTTTTACATATTGAGATGCTTATGTTGAATAATGGAAATGGCCCAGAAAGTTAAGCAGTAAGCTTAAATACTTTAACTAGATTCGACGGCATTAAAGAGGATACTGATTTTCGGTTTAGTCTTACCTTACTTACCTAGCAGCATATTTAAATGAACAGCCTAAAAGATTTTATCTAAGGTGTCCTACCTACTTCCTGCCGCTCTATATTACAAATGTTATTTTAATTATAGTGATTATTTTGAATTGTTAGGTAACATCCCTCAAGTTTAGACAATAAACAAACAATAAATAGTTTATCGAATAACCATTTAAAATGTTCATATCGAAAATAAAATTTGTAAATAAAACACAAATAATTTGACTATATACACTTTTCACTTACAATACTTGTATTGTGTATAATTACATTGATCATCATCATGTCAGTCTATTGCAGTCCACTGCTGCACGTAAGCCATTAGCGCCAAAGAGCACGATTTCCCACTTTTTTTCATCCAGCCTCTGCCAGCCATCTGCCTAAGGTCGTCGGTCCATCGAGCCGAAGGGCTTCCCATACTACGTTTCCCAAGACGCAGTCTCCACTCGAGAGGTTCAATTCCCGGTCGGGTCGATGTAGATAATAAACTTTTCTATATTATCTCGGGTCCGTGTATTGTGTTACCGTCGTTGTCTCTGATTTCTATAACAAAAGTGCTATAGCTACTTACCTTATGATCAGAGCAATGTATGTAATGTTGTTTAATATTTATTTGTTTTATTTAATTACGTTTCGCGGTTCAGGCGGAGAAAGTGGTGACGGCAATAGCTATGAAAGTAAAATGTCTACTGATTTAAATAGGCCATATGGTTCGTTATTCTATTAAAAAGCTCACTTTTAGCCAAAGATTCTGGTGGGTAATATTAATCTTCGAACATAATTCATTCGGGGTTTTCCTGCGTAGGAAGTAAAATGCCCATTCTCCTTTTATTGTAAACTTTTCATTTAAATATTAACTAACACTTGCCACGTGTATCTTAAAATAGCTTGCTAACTAAGGGCCGTATGTAGGCGGTAAGGTTCTTTATGATAAATAACAGTTTTAAAATAAGAAATTTCCTACTTTCAAAAATATATTTTAGTAAATCCGATAGTGAATCCGAATTACTTTTTTTAAATTATTATAGCTTTAATAAAATGTAGGTCTATATAACAAGTTTATTTCTACTTAATAGTCACACTATTAATGATCAAACAGGTTGTTATTGCATAAGTAGGTTGTTGTCTAAAACTTTTTGCTTTTAGAAAACAAAACGAACACATAAGAACTAAATAAGTTAAGTAAAACATTTTCATTTTATCTCAATAAAAAACTGCGTTTTTTAAAATACATTTTCTTTCTGATCCTTTTTCTTTCCGTTACCTGGGCCTTGGATAGCTTCGATCGTTTTAGTGTACAACAAAAATAAAATGAGCAGGGTCACTTTTAATTTTTTCCTAGCGCTTTGACCTATTCCTAGTCGGAACTTGACAATATTCCTAGACGTGGCAAATTTAGTTATAAAATTTGAAGTTGCTCCTGTCCTGTCTCATAATGGACAGAAAAACCAAAATATTTTGAACCATGTCCACAAAGCTACGCATAGTTTGTATAGCCAGTTTTATCGAAATGTGTTGTTTTCCTTACGATGTTTCCTCTTACCGACCAACATGTGTTAAAAATCCGAAATAAATATAATTTTATTTCTGTACTTTTGCTCATACAAATATGACTTATTCTCAAATGTTTAAAACAAAAATCACTTAATAATTGTTTTATAATACAAATAAAACAAATATTCGGTGATAATACAGATTACCTGCAATTTCCAAATGATGTTCCAAATGTGAGAATCACGAAAATAATTGAGATCAGAATATCAGAAAATAACGTACAAATTACTTATCCAAAAACAAAAATAAAACTGAAATGAAATTTCGATATCAGATTAGGTAATAAAACCCCTGGCCCTGCTGTATCTCACTCTTTAATGGTTACCTAGACTTAGAACCATCAATAACCGTCCACCACCACGGTTACAGAGAATTGAAAGAGCGCTGTAATGTAGCTTAAGCAATTCTAGATAATCCTATTTGATAAATAGCGAGACTTAACGTCTTATAAGATACTGAAATGATGACCTCATTTAATGCTATTCAGCAATTTTAAATATAAACAAGGATACTCTGGGTTTAAAGGCTATCGTAAAATTGATTCCACGGATATTACTGTTTCGTAAAATCCTTAATAAAAGCGAGTTGTTATAATAACGAAAGCACGTTACTTATGTTTAATAAATTCATCGTTTTAAGTATGTATACAAATAACCAAAAAGACAAATAACCATGCTATAGCTTTTCAGTATACAGGGTTACATTGCAATCTGTGGGAAATCTTTAGGAGTGGCTCAGAACCAGTAACTTAATCGAATTGTGCAAAGAACTTTTTTTTTTCATATTTAATTATTCCTAACCGCTGTAAAAATCATACGCGTAGATAATTTAACTCACTCATGAACAAAAATTCACCGTATGTGCACTGCCTAAGGTCCTTGTTGGCTCACCGTACGCGCCTACTACTACTACGCCTCTGATAGATGCAAAGCAGCAGAGTGCAGCTTTCATAGTCTCTCCATCGACTTTATTTTCGTATATTTTAAAGTGTTTCTTTTGTATTATACGATTATTAAACAAAATAACGATTAAGACACTTCTTTATATTATTCCATAGATTTTATTTTTTAAATTTGGCAACCCTTTGCAATATAACCCTGTATACGAGTATAGTTTTGCACTCTTACTATTATTATACTCGTAAATAAGAAAGTTAAGATTGATGTTTGTTACTCAATCACGCCAGAACGGATCTATAATTCTAAATTAAATTTGGCACAGAAATATTATGATAGCCTGGAATAGCACTTTTTATCCCGGAAAAATGTCCGGTTCCCGAGGGATGCAAGATAATCGCGGCAGCCTTCATGACCGTGGACTGCAGGAAAGTCGCCTACGCTGGAACGGCCATGTTTTGTGAAACCTGGCAAACAACGTGGGGAACAAATGTCTGACTATGCCGCCACCGCCGGGCCCCGGCATAAGGAGTATAGACCCAAGAAGTGCTCGTTTGACGTTGTATGGGCTGACATGCGATATTTCATGCCAGTGATCTCACCAATAGGGACGCGTAAGAATCGCGTAAAAAAATGAGTTTGTTTTTTACGTAGTTAGATCGATTTAGTTACTGATTCTGAGTGGTCCCTAAAAAATTGGCAATACCTTGAAATGTAACCCTGTATATTTGAAATCATTAAAGAAAAACGTTCGTATGCTATCTCAAGGCAAGAATCTCATCTCACACTTATAATCGATGTCAAACATGATGATGGTGACGTCAAAAATTTGATATCATCATTTTGAGAATTATTCCTTTTCAATACAAAAGTTAATTACTTAGAAGTTTATTTGAAATTTGAAACCGTGTATTTTTTTAATGATGACTACCTATCGATGACCATATTTGCATATTATGTTAGCATTTTTTTCGACTTTATAGGCAAAATTTAAAAAAAACACAGTTGTGACCCAATTAGGCACACCTATACAGAATGTTTTTAGTTTTTTCTTTTTGTTTAAAATTGAATTGAATTGTTTTACACCCAATTAATTAATCTGAGTTATCCATCGCAGGTCATGTGGTTACGGAACTCGACCGAAACAGCGACACTCCTCACGGTCGGACCAGCACCTTACACCGGCGATAACCGGATAGCTGTCAAGTTCCAATACCCCAACAATTGGAGGCTAAGCCTTAACCCAGTCACGAGGTCTGACGCTGGGAACTACATGTGTCAAATATCCACGCACCCACCAAGAACCATATTCGTTAATTTAACTGTACTACGTAAGTATATTTGTTTAGGCCCACTTTCATATTAACCTTTTTAATTCGATTTAACTTATACCGGGTTTTAAATATTATTGTATGTTGATTTATTCTGCTTGCAATTGACGGAGACAAGATTATGATTTGAGAGATGAACAAATAACCCTTTATCGTGATAATTCTTATAATCTTTATATGAAAACTAACCTTATTTGCGACAAAGTTGTAAGATTTATTAATACATTTCATTTATTAACATATTTAATCAAAATAAACTTCAAAAGACATGCATTGGCAGATAATTACTGAACGTCCTATTAACATTTTTTTGTCATACTTAAATACACATCTAAGTATATCTATATATAATATATAAAAATGAATCTCTATTTCCCTTGGTCATCGCATCACGCGTGAACGGATGGAACAATTTCGCTAATTCTTTTTTTGTTGTATTAATTATTAAAAGGAGGTTCTAATGAAAGAAAAAATTAAGAAAGTTGCAGATTTTTTGTCATCGCATCACGCGTGAACGGATGGACAATTTCGCTAATTCTTTTTTGAAGTGTTAATTATTGTTAGGAGAAGGTTCTTAAGAAAGAAAAAAATAAGAAAGCTGCCCATAAAATCCTTTATAAGTAAACTAAAGACCACGCGAACGAAATCGCGGGCAACAGCTAGTTATTATATGAAAATGAATCTCTATTTCCCTTGGTCATAGCATTACGCGTGAACGGATGGAAAAAATTCGCTAATTATTTTTTGTTGTTTTAATTATTGTCAGGAGATGGTTCATATAAAAGAAACAATTAGGAAAGTTGCGCAGAAAATCCTTTATGAATAAATTAAAGAATACGCAAGCGAAGTCGCGGCAAACGCTAGTACTTCATAAATATTTCATTGTTCACTGAAAATAATTAATTGAATATGCATTGCATTCACATAAAGACAAATTATGAGAAGAAATCTGATAGCAAAAATAAATTTACTAAGATTTCAAAATATAAATCTCATATTAACTAACAAACAATGATAAATTGTGTACACAAAACATCGATTTAATTTTGAACTTTTTGATATAAGTAAGATTAAAATAAATATTCCAAACAGAGATCCAAGCGAATACATTGACGGATTTTTTACAAATGAAATTTACAACTATGGACCGTACTTATTTTGATAAGTAATAAAAGATCGCGCAGAGCGTAGATTCTAATTTAATAACTTTTTACAGCCCCCGTTTTAACAATATACAGTGATCAAAATCACGAAGTAAAAGATAGATTTTACAAAGCTGGAAGTTCTATAAAACTATCTTGCATCATATCAGAAGAGTTCGTCTCATCATTGCCAACAAAAGTATCGGCGACGACCATCCCACCCCCCACCACAACAACGCCGTTAACAACAACAACAGAGTTGACAACAAGGATGAGTACAGTATTCAATAGAATAGATTTAATGATGAACAAAAGTTGGAGCGTGGAAACAACGACAATCACTTCAACAGTTAGCATTAGTACGACCACTAAAACTCCGGAGTTGGCGACTAGTACTTTGCGAACGACTAGTAAACCTACCGCCCCGCCCGTTGTGAATAATATTTATGGGCTTGCATGGAAGAAACAAGGAAAAGACTACTTTGAAAATGTTACATTTCGCAATATGAGGTGAGTTATTTATCAGAACAGTTATCATCACGTTAATTCTAGTTATTTTTGTGCCCCACTTTGGTTCTATCGTTCATTCAATTTCAGTTTAATAGGGGCTCGTTAAACTATGTTTAATCGAAATTGGGTAGTACCTATGTCAAAGACAAACCACAAAAAAGACGAGTCTATCTTTATGCATTGATTTTGTCCAAATTGTAATCAATTAGAATTATTGAAGGTTCCGCCGATTTTCTTACTTAAAACAAACTACAATGTTTTCTCCGTAGCTTGTGCTGAATGCTTATTTTAATAAAAGCTGTTGAGCTTTGAAACATTCAGTATTCTCCGCTGAAAGCAAAGTACGTGACACTTGACACTTCAACAATCCGTTGAACTGAGACAATATTAACTTAGCAAAAACAGAATTCGTAATGAACTACAAATTGATTCTTGTCTTTGAATTTCAGCGCCACAATCAGTGTGGCATCTGCATCGCAAAATGACAGTGGGGTGTACACTTGCCTCCTTCAAAACCACTCTCAAGTCGTCGTGAATGTACACGTTCTGATTGGTAAGTCAAACAAATATACAACTTTGAAACAGACAGATTTTTTAACTAAGTTAGAAAAGAATTAACGTTGAATGAACTAAGTAAAAATACAAATTATTGTTACTGAGTTAAAATATTTAAATTCTTTTTAGGAGTTTGCTAGGTTTTGGAAAAATAAATAGTTTATTATTTTTTGTCTTGTTTTTGTGTGTATGTGTCTGCTTTGCAAAACTAAATTTCTATTTATCTTAGTATTTATTTTTTAATTTAGCAAACTCCCCTAAGTTTAGAATTTTAGCCAAACAAGTACCAAATACTTACATCTCCTAAAGTTTTTTTTAGAAATTTCTTCTAAACGTTTGCAAAATGGTAAGACTTGCCTTAAAGCGCTCATAGGGCCCTTAATATGGTAATAGGTAGGCGTTCTGCCAAAGACTAAAAATATATTTATCCACTAGATTTTAATAACTAACACAAGCTATTCAAATACTAAGTTTAACAAGTATTTTATAAATATAAAAACCAAATAATTGTTTCTACTTTATCAAAATATATAAATATATGTAATGCTTGTCCATTAGGTGAGAACCAAGCTGCTGTACATCATGACACCTGGAACAAAGGAACACTTTTTTGGCAACCACAAAACATTTTCTTGATTTCCGCAGTAATTTTCCTTATATCTTTTACTTGAAGTTAAATTTGTGTAGTCACTGGTATAAACGTTGTTTTATATCTTACCAAATTTTGTACAAATAAGGCAAAATGTCTAAAGAGACGGGAGTTGAAACTATTTATAAAATTGACCATTGTGAGATTAGCTTTTCCAATAACTTTACGGCACTTATTAATGACACAGAAAGTGTATTTTATTGTATAGTTTCAGAAAATCAGAAACTTGTATAAAATGTTACTATAACGTTATACCTACTCATTCTCATTCAGTCTCGGTTCTTACGAAGCCACAAAATACGACATGGGACAAAACAAGCCTAATAAAGAAACATAAGAAATTGGGTATTCGTGGGTAAGCATCTTTTATTCACAGAATTGTTGACTCAGAAGGAATAATAGAATATTATATAAGATATGTGATTTGCAAAATCACTTTCACATTCCCATTGTTTTGAGAAAAATTATGAACATATTAATCTTAAGTACCTAATTTTAAAGGTTGACTTCATTTGATGTAAAATAACAAAATGCATTTAGTTTCAGTGCTAATTTAGTTGCTACCAAAATTCAATTAAGAGTTTTATATATTCGAAACTTATTGTTTTGTATTTCAGCATTACATTGGTTTTCAGGCACACTTAAATCTAAACTGTTGTTAACTAAGTTTGTTTTGTAAACAATAAAATAAAACTTTTAATGAAGTTTATTTTACTGTTTAAAGGTCGTTATTTGTGTATGAAATTATAATATAAATACAGTGTGATTATTATATCATTTGACAATAGTTTATCAAAAGTTAAAAGAATGATTGCCAAAATTATACACCACACATAGTGTGTTTAGTTATAAGCCAACACTTATTATTACTCTTACTTTAGGCTTACTTTAATTAATATTATGTAGATTGTACATAGTTACTTTAGGTACCTAAAAAGAAATAATAATTTTCTTCGTATAAGAACCATTTATGTACTAGATGAACATTAAACCTATACGTGTATTTTAATACAAAATGTACAGGTTACCAAATTCTTGTACTAAGAATAGATAATTTTCTTGTTTGTAATATAAATACATAGGAGGTTACAAAGGCGAAGCCAAATATAATATGTATAGGTAGAAACTTTAAAATCTAAGATATTTTATATGTTGTTGCACATTTCTGTTAATATTACACAAACTTCTCATCTGTATACAGAAAAAGACTATGTTAAATGACTGTAAAGGTATGAATAAACATAATGATAATTACAAAAATGGTTCCCCTATTTTTTCAAATCTCATATAAAAACATTACGTAGAAAATTTAACTAAGAAGACAAATTATTTAATAATTGGCGCAAGAAATATAACAATAATTCCCTTTCTCAATAAATCTAGTAAATAACCGCAATATTGTGAAACTCGATTTAACATTGACCTCATGCTAACCCTTTTCAAAAGACTTCAATACAGCTTAATATTGCTTGGTCCCGCGAACTACGATATCATCTCCACCTTTCAGAAAATGGAAGAAAGGTCGACAATGTAGAAAATCAATTATACAGCTGACTACAAAGAGTAGGTAATAAAGAAGCCTCATTTTGTGATGTTTCTATTAACAATAGGGAATTTGCGGAGTGATAATTTACCGCGCGAAGAAACATGATACAGAAATCATGTTAGCAATAATTTTGTACACGAGACCTATAGACAGGCATGTGTGTATGTAAATTGAATTCACAATTTTATACCTTTCAGAATTATATAGGGTTATTTTAAAAACATAAACGACCCCCTACGGGCTGATTCTGGTACTCAAATACAACAACTTTATCTATGAGACCAACATCATAATCGCAAAAAAAAATTACTCCCCCATACTAAACCGCCGACCAGTGGACATCAGTTAATATGAAGCAGTGAATTTTTTTTTTGATTACTCTTTTGCTCCTATAGAAAAAGTTGTATTTGAGAACCAGAATCAGCCCCTAGGAGATTGTTGATATTTTAAAAATAACCCTGTATAATGAAAGACTCGTCCTAATTATCGTATTTCTAACTTAATTGTATGTAGGTATATCATATTTGCTGTGGAAAATATTAACGAACCCTTCAAAAACAATACACTCAATTAAAATATAGGAATTTTCTTATGAAAGAACTGAAGCTTAAACTTGGGTATACAATCTCGAGGGAACCTTTGACCCGAATAAAAATAGTAGGCACATTCTGGCTCTTACCCGTGGGAGTACTCGAATAACCAATGTAGCATACGATATTTTGCACATAACTTTAAAATAAAATAAAAACAGTAAGCCCATTTACTTAGTGTAATCAAAGCGTGATCTTAAAAAAATACTGTTATATTTACTTCCAGACCTTTATCTATTAAGCATAAATTAAAAAAAAAAAAAAACTATGAATAAGTAGATAAAATGATTCTGAAAATAACTAATTTCGAGCTACTGTCATGTGAGCTACTTAATAAATTACCATTTCTTTCTGACAAAGCTTTAAATAAAATCTAAACAACTAAACCTAGTCGTGTTAAAACATTGCTATTTTCAGTTGCTCATAAAATGACAAAAGTTTGATGCAAGTATTTGGTAATTTTAATCAATTAGGTATATACGACCGAACGAACACACTACCTTCGTAATAGGCCTACTGATTTGTGCAAGTATTGTGTTACTTCTAATCAATGTATTTTTATAACTAGGTAGGTATACTATACCTTAAATATATAATATTAAAAGTTAATTGCCTTGCTAAGTTTACCTATTTTATTTACAAAAATATTTATTCAAAATCCTAGGTCAAACTAGTTAAGCCTTTATTATTTAGGAAAAACTAGTTATGGGACAATCTAGTTTATCTTGACACGCTTGGGATAAACCAGTTTTGCCTCAGACAACTAGCTTGGCCTGAAATCGGGATTGGCTGGTAACATAAATACAAGTATGTAGGTAAATATATATTCGATATATTGTATGCAGACGTACGTTAAAGGTACGTAACAAAAACACGTTAAGAAATAAGCAGACACCTTATTTATTAACGTGTTTAATTTAAAAAAACTGCTTAGAATAAGTTCGAAAAGATATTAAAGTAGATTTTCAGATTAAGGCCTCTCGATGGCTGCACTTTATCCCATTAAAAACCGAAAACGGTAATCTGCGCCAAATTATGAGTCTCCAGATGTGAATGCTTTTTCAAAAGAGAAAATGTAATGAAGGGCGAATATAGGTCAAGCAATGAGGCGACGAGTTCCAGCCCACTACTCTACACTAGTGATGTTGCTTGTTAAGCAACTATCGATATTATTTTAGTCCTCAGTACTATTCAAATTATCGAAAGTTCTTTTTTTTTTAAATCTTCTAAGGAAATTAAAAAGTATGGGTGCGTTAACTGAAAGTTTTGAAGATTGACATTGGCGCCATTCTGTAAGTTTATTACTATGATAGAGCAAATAAAGGAAAAATATTTATTGTACTCATTACTAAGTTAATATAGCAGAAAAACTGTGTTTAAAAATTTTTTTATTTTCCCCTGTCTAAGGAATAAGTCTTATGGTAATCGCTTCAAATGTAATAACTAGGCTTGCTGCATCTGGGATCATGGTCATGCGTACCCTGAGAAGAAACGGAACAATGCACAATTGCAAAAGGAGAAAGATTTCATTATCATCATCATCATTATTTCAGCCATAGGACGTCCACTGCTGAACGTAGGCCTCCCCTAGTGATTTCCAGATTAGCAGCCTGCATCCAGTGGCTTCCTGCAACCTTTACCAGATCGTCTGTTTACCTTGTGGGTAGCCGTCGTACGCTGCGCTAGCCGGTACGTGGCCTCCATTCTAAAACCTTTCTGCCCCATTAGCCATTAGTTCTGCGTACTATGTACCCTGCCTACTGCCCGTTCAGCTTGCTAATCTGTTAGCAATAATATATAGTAATTATTATTATTATAATAAAAAATAATTGACTCGTATACCAAAAAAACATGTGCTTTCAGTTAATAATGCATAATATGATGTAAAAAATTATTATGTTACCCTCTTTAAGGGTTATGAGGTCTTATGGTAATCACTCTAAATGTAATAAGTAACTAGACTTGCCCCATTTAGGACCATGATGATGCGTACCCTAACAAGAAACTGGACAAAACATGGAGAAAGATTTACTCGTACTATAATTGTAAGTATTTTCATGGTTTAACATTTTATCATTAAATTTGATTAACCTTGATTTCCTAGTATATTTTAAATGTTACACTGCATAGATCATTATTATAAGATAATCAGTAACACTATTTATTTTACTATGACACGATTCCAATGTTTTGAATTTTGAAGTACACTACCGATACTAAGACTATCGACAGTCGAGCATCACTATTGCAAAATCCAAGCACTTTGGAGAATTCCTTTCGCAAACGGCTAAGATTCCACGGAACTTTGTGTGTCATTGTTCCGAGTGCACAACAGGCAAGTGAACGCACGTTTTATTATACGTTAACGCTTTTTTAATTACAAACTTTATTTGTAATGCCACGTGTGTTAAAAAAATATAATTATTTGTATTTGCTACGTCGAGTATTTACACAAGGGATATTACTAAATTGATAAACTGATTTAACTTATTAGATGCCAAGCGGTCATCAGACAGAGCAACAATATTTTTTTATTGTGTCTCATTTTTCAGAGCAGAGGAGTGATGAAAACTAACTAAAACGAAACTAAACCAGAAATCGTGCAATTTTTTTTCGCGATACACATGAAGGGGACGAGGTGTGCTAAATATCAGCAGCGGTAGGTGGTGCAGAGTGAAAATTAAACACTTTCCTACTTACAAAAAGCTTGATAATATCTAGCGTATATCGATCCAATCAATGTTTATCGAACCGTATGAGTATCGTGCACGAAAATCATAGGCTACTCGTATAATTTTTTAAATAATTGCTTATATTGAGTTTCCAAACTATCGTATTCAAACTCAAGGGTAACCTTCTAACCACCAAATATTCTATCCATCATGGTAAACAACTTTGTTTTATGACTTTTGCAAATTTACATTAAAAAATTATTGACTTCCCATACAAAATTTCCAGAGCTGATTTAGGTTATATAGAAAGACAAAAAAAAAAGATTTTAAAAGTCATGGAACAAAGGTTTGTTCACTATAATGAATAGAATATGTGGTTACAAGTTATCCTTGAACCATGGGACTCCAGTATAAAAGGGGTTCATTGATACAGTATTATGCCCTGTAAATTAATAACTAAAATAATAGATAGTCAAGCATGAGTTAGACTTGCGATAAGAATAAAAGAAAAAAACGTTCGAGAATAAGAAGATTATTAATAAGAAGTGCAGAGTAGAGCCCTTAAGATAATAATGATATAATTTTAATTTTGACAATTATTATTATTATGTCATCATTTATTTTACTCATGTGATATTTCAACTAGTTTAATTTCGTTTCAAAATGAAAACACCTAATGGGATTTTATTTTAGACACTTGTTATTAAATTCTCACCTTTTCAAACGAACAAAAGCCAATGTTATTTTAGCAGCGACTAAAAACGGCAGGAGATTCGGTCTTGTTTAATCTTTGTTTTATTTTAGTCTTTGAAGTGAAAGTCTGAAACTTGTTTGACTAAAATTAGTATTTTTTAAAGATAAATTTGTCTTGTTTGACTAAGTTTTAAAAAAAATAACAATTTAATTTACATATGAAAAGGTTTAGTAGAGGTAGAAGTAATAATTATAATTACTTTTCAATTTTATTTAATTTTTAGACGACGAGGACATAATAAGTCTTTTTAAACTGTTATACTCATATTATGAACTCAGTAAATATTTATATCATAAAAATAAAATTGCTAGCAGCTTTGATGTTTTATATAAGTTTTGATGAGGAAACTAAGAATTTCCAAGTAGTTTTTCCTTTACCGCACTTACTTTGGTATTCAAAGTTTACTATTTCGTAGAGAGGAACCACAAACTAATCAAGTCGCAGATTTAAAGAAGAATCCTTGTAAGAGATACCTTCAAACGTTACTACAAAACGACAAACTTATATCTCTAACTATGTCAACAAGACAATGATTTTAGAACAGGATAAGAAGGACAATATACTAAGTTTAAAAAAAAACTAAGGAACCAATGGAAAGTTTTCTCATATCCGATATAATATAATATTGTCATTGCCTAAAATTCTGTTTTAAAATTCTCGAAAACGTCGATTTAAAATCGCCTAACCCTATAAAAACTCTAAAAAAACAAGATCGGAGTAATGCTGTTTTACCCATGGCTAACAATAACACATTGTCTGACCGCTTAGCAGAGCCACAGTTAATCATCTTGGGTTTTCTGTAATTTAGCAATAATAATTATCATCATCATCATCTCAGCCTATTGCCGTCCAATGTTGGACGTAGGTAAGCCTCGGGACCAAAGAGTGCCAAAGAGGACAATATCTAGATTTTTTTTATTCAGCCACTGTCAGCCATCTTCCTAAGGTCTTCGGTCCATTGAGGGGCGTCCTACACTAGGTGGGGTCTTCACTCAAGAACCCGTTTACTTTACACCTTTCATTGGTTCTGCGATAGATGTAGCCGGCTCACTGCCACTTTAGCTTGCAACATTTTTGGACTATGTCCATTACTTTGGTCTTCTTGCGGGATGACCTCGTTACGGATCCTTTAAAGAGATCCCAAGCATTGACCTTTCCATAGCTCCCTTAGTAACGTGAAGCTTTTCCAATAGTTTTTGCTCATGGTCATGTGGTAGGTTAAACAAAATAATAGGTTTACTTTACGTGCTAGATTTGATACGATTATTATCGTTTTAAGTATTGTTTTTGCAGTTACCAGGTATAAAATGCATGTCAAAAAACTCACAACACATTTTCTTACATTTAAGGAAGGCAACAGACTAAATTTAACTTATGTTGTCCACGTGATATTTGTTTTAAAAACGACTGAGATCTGCCTTAAACGTTGCCCTATATAGGCCATAACATAACGTTACATTCTGGTTATATTGCATATTTTGAGCTAAAACTTCAATTATGTCAGATAATACAATGTTAGTACGTGTTTTTTGTACAGTTAATCCGTACCGTAAATAGTATGTAAACGCCGATGCTCCCTCGTGGATTTCCATGAATAATAAATTACTGTTATGAATATTTACACAGTTCATATAACAAATATAATTTCGAATATAATACGGTTAGCAGATTGTTTATATAATTTCAAAAGTTCAATAGTGTACTTACATAACATGTTAGAAATTAAATTTTGAAAAATCCTGGCTGTAGTCGTAATATCTTTTTACTAAATAAATGAAATGAAATGCAATAAACCTATCATTGGTGCTATGCACCTTATGAATTGTCATTTTAGTCATAATAATATTTGCTATATATTTTTATCAGTGACTTAAAATCATTTACCAGAACAAAAACCGAAATGTTGTTTATTTTGCGAATTTATTTCAACAACGTCTCGAAAATCCGCAGTACAACTTTTGTAATACAATTTGTCGGTATTATTCTTTTTAATAACACAACTCTAGAAGGTCGTTATCGTGTATTCCACACGCGTACGTGATAAGAAATAGAGAAGGGAGTAGTTTCCTCTTCAATTTACTTTGAGCATTTTATAGGCAGCGTGTTTTTCTTAGACCTTTTCACATACATATTATAAGGTTTTATTCATATTGGTCAGTTGTTTTGAGTGCAATTATATAATTGATACATTCAACACAGTTTCCGGGATCATCTAGTTAACTATTTGTTTGTTATTAATTATTGTTTGTTATTAATTATTGTTGTGTTATAGTATATATTTATAGGTTATTGTATCGATTGAAAGAAAAACTATAATAGATATACCTATTTGACTACGATTGGTTTCTATTCACACCGTTCTAAAATTGAGCGCTAGTTCCTTTCCCAAACAGCTCTGGCTATGAAGTATTCTTCAATCATTAAAATGCTTCAATCAGTCATACAATTATGTACCTCGGATTTAGAGGTTTTAGTAGTTACTCGTATGTATGAGTCAATGCAGCAGCGTACAATACCTGAAATCAATATTTTAAATATTAATTAATTCATCAAAATAAGGCCACCAATATTATATTGGAATTGAAATAGCAAAATTCGCGCTAAATTTTAGCAGCTATAAAAGTGTTGTGTGCGTGTTGTTAGCAAGTACATTCAGGGACTGTGTTTGTTTTAAAATTAAAACTGTTGATAGTTTATAGTTAACAGCTATTTTATTTGTTTTATTCAGGTGGCTGAGACCACTTCCAAAACAAATCGCCCGCTAGAACAAATCTCAGGCACTAAAATAAAAATGAATACAAATTTTATAATTATGATTAACATTATTTTTACATCAGTGAAATGATTTTAAATAAACTAATAATATTATATTAGTTGAGCTTTTTAACTCTTAATTGTATTTTTAATGAAATTATAAAATATAAGATTATACAAAACCTTCATTCTATGAAGAGAGTTGTTTTAAATAAATATTTTTATAGAACATTACTTACCTGGGATAAATGAATCTCTATTTCCCTTGGTCGCCTCATCATGCATGAACGGGTGGAACAATTTCGCTAGAAGGAGAAGGTTCTTTTGAAAGAAAAAATTTAAAAAGGTGCGTCGAAAACCCTTAATGAATAAACTATCGACCACGCGAACGAAGTCGCGGGCAACAGCTAGTGTACAAAAATATTTACTATTTAGGTACCTACCTAGGATTTATAGGACTAATAGGAAAAAGAAATGTGTGGACGCGTCGTAAGCACATAGCACATACATATATTACACGTCATATTCTGTAAGCGTTACCTATTTTCTGGGACCAATAAATAAAGCGTCTTTTCGTGGCTTATACGGCAGAGGTTGGGTTACTTCCAACTAGTGCCACTAATATAATTTCGTCGCATGAGTGGAGGTTCTTCGAGGAGAAACCGATGTACGGTTTCATGTACTTACGTTTTTTTATTACATTATTTAGTTATGCCTAAATCATTCTTAGATCTTTAGGTTTGAAACAGAAAAAATGGTCGCCGGTCTAATATTCAATGAGTTATGTCTTTCCATAGTCTTGGCCATTTATGTACCACTTTGTAACACGTTGAAAGAAAACATAAAATAAACCTATTTTAAACGAATTAAATTAAAAACTTTTACCGTATGAGTTTTTAGTATAAATAGGTATGTAATTTTTTTTTATGTATCATCACAAGGCAATTCTGGTGAGCTCCCTTGGCAAACCATCGAGTGTTGGATGTGTGTAATAGAACGTAAGTTGTTTGAAAGAGAAAGAAGACGGAGTGAGCGAGAGGAGAGACGAATGCGGATTTTAATGTGATGAGTGATGACGGACGTTTTTCGATTATTTTACTAAGGTTGTGAAGTCAGACAGATGTTCTTGGTAGGTGCTTCTGTAAACTGAATAAACCAAGTATCGTTGCAAACCAGTATTTTCTTTATCCCTACAAATTTTGGGAAAAAAGGGTAGATTTTTAGTCAGTGCGTAAATTTTTTGTCACACATTCAGCATCGTTAGTAAAAAATACTTCACCACCAAATTGTTTCTTTTTTAGGTTTATATTTTATACGCCACAAAATTCCGTAATTTTTGCCACCAGGATAATCAGTAAATTAATAGTAAGTGTGTTACGTATGTATTATATTGAAAAATATTCATACTCGTATTTGCTATCACATTTCTGAGATAAACCAATTTCCGCGATATCTAATTAAACGTCCGATACTATGTTTACCCGGCCAGTTGCATCAGATCGTTATCTCTGATTAGTTTACGATTGTCAATCAATTAGCTCCTGCGTTTTGGTAATCTGACACTGTTTGACATCAAATTATGCGGAAAATTATCTAGACAACTGAAATCAATCAGGAACTTGAATGAATTGATGAATTTAAAGCGCTTACGCCATTAATAAAAAACGTAGTAATATTTTGTTCTGTCTGTAGAGTGTATAGACGCAGAAAAATTATAGTTATTTATGAGTATCAGAAGTGAAGCATCATGCAATCCGCAATAGAGCAACGCACACATAGACAGCGGTATCTATTATCGGTAACGGGCACGAAATCCTGGAACGCTCAGTCTCGAACAACAGACTGTCATAGTGTTACAAGATTTCGTATCCGTGAGCGATGTCTATGTGTCCGTTGCTCGCGTTGTACGAAGCTTGTCTTCTGATGCCTATTATTTATAAGACTTTTAGTTACTCCAATAAATATATTTTAGTATGTGAATTATATACTTAATTTAAGTAGGTTTATTTAACTATTGTCAACAGTCGTTTGCCAAGCATTAATGCTTAGGTATCGACGTACAAACGATCTTTTTCGTAAATTAGCCAATTTATTCATGAAATCCGTATCAAACTACAACTACAGTTGTTTCGAAGATTCGCTTTTACAGAACTGAACGACTGACTAACTCGTTACGATCTTTTATACTTAGATAAAATCTATATTGATAGAGCTTACTCTTATTTATTTTGCAACCATGCTTGCATTAGTTCTGTAGACAACCTTTAATTGTTGACTTTAAGTTTGTTAGACCAATAGAAATACTATCTTAAACCTATAATAACGGATCAAAATTTACTGCTAAATCATTAATAAAATCATACCAGAGACACTGAGTCAAAATAGTGCTAAAAAGCTACAGTATAAGATGACAAGGTTGACCTGTTTTGGAAATTGCTTCTAGTGTGGCCACTAGAAGCTGAATTGGGAGTATTTGCTATATGCCGAAATAATTGTATCACAATGCAAAAAAGATAAAAATAAACCTTTATTTTTATCGAACCACTGATAGTCAAATGCAAGCTACAATGATTCATTAACAGTCGTGACGTATTATAACAGGCCTACAGGATATACTTGAAAACTGAATATTTATCAGACACTGTCACTGCTCATGAATAAATCTGTTCACGTTGATTTAAACATTGCGTATTTTACATATTATCATATTAGAAGGATTTGTTAGATTATCTAGTAAGGAAGTTATTTATTATATCGTTTAGAAAAACATTTTTAGTTATTTATATTTTGATTTATTTTATTTGAAGAAACATTTATCCT
This sequence comes from Anania hortulata, assembly GCA_963576865.1. NCBI lineage: Eukaryota > Metazoa > Arthropoda > Insecta > Lepidoptera > Crambidae > Anania > Anania hortulata. The sequence goes on from OY756406.1 coordinate 9,794,779, forward strand.
AAACAACAGCCAAGCACTTGGGGCTGCGACTTTACCTATGCGCAATTTCATCCCATCCCTACCGACACAGAATAATAGTATTAAAATAACGTAATATCACTTGAGAGTAATTCGAGCAATCGCTTAATTGGTCGTGGATTCGAAGAAACCGGCAATCGCTTTATTTTGTTTCAATAAGAAAATATTCTTCAGCATAGAACGCTCAAATAGCCTAATCTAGCCACTTTTTTCTGTTATAGATAAATAACGAAAATAAAGGCTGAATTGTCTGAAACACTTAAGAAAAACCTAAGTATGACAATTTGTGGGTCTTTCAATTCACACTCAGATCTACAATAGAAGTGAAAATGGAAAAATGCTTTCGTGATAAGTGTGCCGATTGTGGAAACTGGAAATAAATAGCAAAAACTTTATTCTTAGATTCTTTTTTTAGATGTTCGTGACAAATAATCGAATTACTTCCACTAATAGTAAAGATAATATCCATTATTAGTTGATAGGAATAGGCCTGACGCTGCATTATTTCTCCTACATAAATTTTTACGGTAATGTTATAAGATGAGACAGCCAGTTAAATATTGAGTCGGGAAATAGAACCCATAGGTCGTCAATGGTATCTGAAATAAGATAATCATGTCAAGACTTTGCGTTACGCGTACGTGTTTTCTCACGTATTACGCGCGTTCATGTGTGAACTAAAAGTATTTAATTGCCTTTGTAATTAGCTTTTCCTTTTTATTCTGCTATTTGGAAAATGCGTCTTTTGTTATTTGCAATCAAATGCAATTAATTATAAAACGTAATTTGATTGTCAAAAATACGTAGCAACATCGAAAAATGTTAGGCTTGCCGGTGTTCACTATTCGAGTATCTTTCTTAACGTTAAGTAATATGATTTTCTTTGCAAAAGCCAAATCACATTTTGGTGAATTTAAGCATCATTTACATAAATATTGTAGATAATAATTTAAAAAAATATCGTTCTCGTATCTTTCTTTGTAAAATTATAATAGGGAATATGCATGAAAAAAATATATTGTTTTTACTATATTTATAAGAAAATATATGAAATTATAGTGCTAATAGTGAAAACAAAATTGATTTTAGGTAAAAAATAACCGTAATATAGTAAATATAAATTAAGGTAAAACTATCTCTTTCTAAAACAACTTTTATTATGAAAAATGTATGGCGGACGTGTAATGTGACGTCACGGTACATATCGGATCTCTTTGTCTAACACGCGACTTTAATGGGCTGTATGTCAGATTTTATAAATAATATTTTATTTTAGGACCAAATAAATAAACATGCATATTCCCCATTGTGTCCCGGAAAATTTAGTTGAAACAAATATAGTCGGCGTTATTAGTTAGTGGATTAAACTGTAACAGATTAATCAACGAAGAAGCAATCAGTATTTAAAACTAATTTAATAGAATGTTAATTGATCCAAGATTATTCGTAGATATCCACTTAGCAGACAAAAAGGCTTCATCAAATAATATTGTTTCTCTAAAATAATAATGTAAAGAAAAGTATTTTCTTTAATAAAGGTTTCATGTTCCTCACTAAGGACTAGGCAGTATCTCAGTGGGAATAAATGGATAATCAAGGTTAAAAGAGAACGCAAAATAATGTAATTATATCAAAATACCGTCTGTACAATTTGGAGGACGAAAACGCGCCGCGAATTTTGAGATCAATTGTCAGAGATATCTTGTTTAAAGACTTCGCGACTCGGGAGATACAAGATAGCACGAATCCTCACCTTTGATTTGCTACCATTATCACCAACGACGAATGTTCTCTCTTCAGATAAATTGCGCAGAACCTCACGCGTCAGAATAAATAAGTACAATAATTTACTTTTTAGAATCCATAATGAATCTACAGAATACACAAAATGTGTTTTGAATAGCGCCTTATGACGACATTATTATTACAATCGTTGCCATTAGCCTAGGCTCTAAAAAGTTAAACTTCAAAATAACTTACTCAAAGATCAAATTGACGACCAACTAGTCTAGTGTTTTGCGTCACGTACTACTAAGCCAGGCGGTTAGAGGTTCGAATCCCGCAAATAGAAAATGTTACTGACATGAACACGAGCATTTTACCTAATTATTTTATTCGCTATCGCTACGTCTAGTATTTTTTAGTTTGGGGCTAGATAATTAGTGCAACAAAATTAAAAGAAAAATGATTTCATTAAGCATCAAACTTAGTTTCAAACAATGTTGGGTGTCAATCTTTTTTTCGTCGCTTTACAAGATTTATTATTGCCAAAAAAAAAGAAAAACCTTAAACAGAATAAATGTTTTACTACATGCAAAGCGAGAGGGAAATAAAATATTCTCGGCTAACTCTTTTTGTTACCATCGGAATTTATTTTATTTTCTTTGCAAAACTTTACTGCGTTTGACATTCATGGGGCGGTGTTATAAATAGACACAAACGCAAAATGCTGCGTAAAAAAAGAAAAGCGATATCTTATAAACAGGTCTTGCGAAACAAACAGTTTTTTTTACTGTAGACTTATTATTATTTACTAACGGAGATTATCCGAATAAGTAGTGCACATTTAATAACATGAAAATACATATTTTATGCACATGTGTAAATATTGTATGCTTAATAAAACCAATGTTCATTTCAGAAATATAATATTATTACACAAAATAATCTTTGCTGCAAATTTTATTACAGTTCATTAATTATCTTTTCATAATTAACACATCATGAATACATATGTAGAACAAGTACTTAAACTTAATGGACAAGTCGTCCTTGGAAATTGGGGCAAACTCGAATCCCATGGGAGTAGAGCACTCATGAAACTTTCCGGTGAAGTACCTTAATCACTCCACCTGAACACATGTTTGCTAATTGTGAAAATAAAGTGCAAAAACAAGCTCGACACTCGTAACTGGTAGAAATATAAATTTAAAAAGTAAAATACACTCTTCGTTTTTTTTTTATTTTAGTTTTTCTTTAGTAGTACGGTCAACATTTCAAACATATCACAATAATATGTCAAAATCAATACGCTGTAAGTGTAACAAAGTTTTTGTAAAATTTATAAGACCCAGTTCTTTTGGAAGTTAGTTTTTGATAGTTATTTAAACTTTTGACGCTAACTGTACTAAGTATTATTTGTATGTAAGTATAACTTACATCTTGTGTATCTTACAAATTGCACTGAATTTAATAATTTAGTCAACGGTTACTAAGATTCACATACCCTCATGCCAATTTAACGATCTTTAGTCATATTTTAACGCACTAGTAATTAAATATCTTGACACAGACCGCCGGCGGCTGGCCTTAAATGTATTTAAATGAAAAACGACTGATTTAAGTAGGTATGTCGGTACATGTAAAATACGTATCATGATACCAATCTGCCTGGTTATTCCTTTAGGCAATTTAAATCCAACAAATTGTGTTTTAATGTTCTCTTGCAAAATGAACGTAATTAGGGAAATCGTTAAAATGCTAAAATAAGCTCGCCTTATTTTGTTTTCCGCAAAGATTTATTTTGCTTACAATAAATAGGACCCTTTATCTTAAAAGAATTCCAAATGAATCTGTCTCTTCAGTTTAGAAATTACCAGCTGATTAAATATTTTGTGTTGTTATTTTCATCTATTCTTTTTACTTAATAACGCTTAACTGTTTAATTATTTAGTCATACTCCCTAATAGTAACCTACATTCTACAATGTTTATTTGAATTAAAGTATTTAAATTGGGACTATTTGTTATGAAATTGTCACTTCATACAAAATTATGAACAAACGAACTAATCAACGAAGTCTATACTCTAAATTTAATAACTGCACAATAAAATATTTGTCGTAAAAGCAAGCATTTGTCAAAAGCAAAAACAGAATTCCTGCGTTAAAATTGCCAAGTTCCGTACTCAATACGAGTACAAGGAGGGCGGCGCCTTTCACTTGATTTATCTAAAACGTAAACTTGATACAGAATCACCCGGAATCTCTAAATGTTTTTAAGGGCGCCAGAGTTGTTTACATTAAATTGCTTCAACAATAATTGCTTTATCTGTTCTCATGCAAATTTCCGTTTATCTACGGTTTACTTCATTGTATTCGTGAATAGCTCTGTTCGAAATCAACGAGCCTTATGAATTTATCAGTGGAACACCAGAATCGCGATGAGCTGACTAGGTTGGCCGTTGCTGGAGATAATTGTTTAGTTTAAAGTTTAACGAATCAGAAGGCGTATTATATGTATAAGTTAATTATTATTTAACGTGGAATAAATAGGTTAAATGATATAACGGGATAATTATGGTTGTGGTTATTAAATTGAAAAAGTTTTCTGAAAAAAATTTGAGTCGAAATATGGCAAATAGTTTATTTTGGTTCTCCTATACCGGTTCGGTCAAGTGATAGATTTAGTTTGAAAGTGTAAAAATATTTTTCATATTTCTGCCAATGTTTTTTATTATCTTAAATATGGCTGAACCTTATCGTTACATGTTGTAAGTCGTGTTGTCTCTCATAATCATATTGAATTACACGTCTTATTTTGGTGTATCCTGTAGTAATATTTATTGCTGAAAATAGTTAGAAGAAATTCGGCCCACAGATAGACCGTGAACCAGATTTTACGGTCACAAATTGGAAGATGCAGCGTAGGCTGGCCTCCCACTCGGTGGACTGACGACATAGTAAAGATTGTGGAAAGCCCCTAGATGCAAACGGTTCAGACCCGCTCGCTGTGGCGTTCTATGGTAGGCCTAAGTCTTACAGTAGACTAGACTTAAAGCTGATGATGAATTCACAACAACGAAGATAATTCTGAACTGTCCAATCTTGTATTATTAACATCAATCTTACATAATCTGCATGTAAAACTTATCAAAATATAATTTGATATTATTTGAGTGAGCCTCATTTGATCTTTCAAATTCCCACAAACGGGTAGGTACCTACTCTATCCTATTCAAGTACGTACTAGTATGAAACGGACTTTACACAAATACTGTTACTTGAATCTAATTTATTGAAGAGCCTATTATGGTTTTCAGTTGATAGGAGACCTCTAATTGGGATCAATTAATTTCAAGTCCAGTTGAAGATATCTAGACATGAAGAGGAGCAACGAGTAACTAAGCATTAATTAAGGTTATATCAAGTACATAATGTGCGAAATTTGGCAAACAGCTTCTCACCAATCAAATAAATTCAACACACAAAATGCTACAATTTATTTACTGATATTAGTTTTTACATGAATTCTAATAATCGTCTTGGTATAGTTGTGCTAAGAGCCCTGCATTACAAAACGCGGGTCACCAATAAAATTTACGAAATTGTAAAATGTTGCCATATGATGAGCAACGAGCATTTGAACTCAGGTCTAATAAATGTAAGAATTAAAATATTTATAGGAGGCGCCAATAGGAGGCTTGTCGTAAGAGGCGACTAATTCCTGTAGCACGAGACGGGCAGCAGCGTCTTCGTGCGAAATCTTATAAAAATCTACGCTCGCCAACCCGCCTCCCAAGCGTGGCGAGTATTGGCAATCCAATACTCGCCACGCTTGGGACGCAAGCAATTGGACGTCTTATAGCTGAAATGATGATGAAATATTTATTATCTAGTCATCTTATTAAATAAATGTTTAGTAGCATTGTACTTATGTTTTTTAACTTTTAACAAACTCTATTAAAATATATTCCAAATTAAAGCTTATAATAAAACTTTTTGTGAAAGGTTTAAGAATCTGCCACATACTTAGTGCTTGATTTTTTGTTCTTTTTATTTATTTGTAAACTGATTCCGATTATTATAAAATCACTTTCTTTTTTTATACAATTAAAATTTATTTGAGTTAAACTAAACATATTTGATCCGTTTCATTCACTAAATAAACTCAGTAATTTAAACTGGCAAAACAAACGTGTTCAAGTTGATTTACAGTACTTGAAACAATATTATCAAGTTACTTACGTCATTTAACAGCTAGCTAGAAATACAATACCATTTATGTGGTTTTAATTAAGTTAGCGTTGGGGAATTCCCGCACACATGCACAGTAAAGGTACAATTGGTAAACTGTCCAGAGAACTAACATTTTAGCTCATTTTGTAGATTTCTAAATTACCGATATGTATTTTATGAAAATACGATAACGTAAAGCTATTATTGACCTACTTTATGACAATATGACATTAAATATATATTTTTTTAGTTACATGTTCCTGTGAATATAAACGTAATGAAAAATTATAAAACGAATATACAGGGTTACATTGCAAAGGAGTGCTAAATTCAAAAAATAAGATCTAGTGAACAATCATAAAGAAGTCATAATCGTTATTATTTTTAATAATATTAAGTTACTGATTCTGAGCCACTGTATATCCAAGATTTCAAAATAACAAAATGTCAAGCAGTTATTATACTCGAAGTCAGTGATAGTGTCAATGAGTAACTCTTTTTAAAGTCAAGACTATAAATGAAACAAGAATTATTAAAACAGCAGAAGGCAGGGTTATTTATGATCATAATCGTTAGACTTTATTTTCATCTAGGTAACTCGTAGGTTGCCGTGACTTCCATGAGAACACACACTTCTGAACACAATGAGTTTTACCACACGAATCTGGGGCACACTGAGATTACTGAGTTTATGCTCAGGGGACCCAGTACAGCAGGGATCATAAGCAAAATGTAACTGAACAAGTTTTAAATGTGTCACAACACAATCAAGTGGCGATCCGGTACTAGTAACAATCAATACAAACGTAAACGAGAATACTCGTACACTCAAAAAATCCAATTAAAGTTTGTGATGCGATTGAAAATAGATCAAAATAGAATGAGATTTTACGGTATATGTTAGGACATATTACGTAACGGAATGTTTAAACGTCATATTTCTTAATAGGAAGATACTTAATAAAAAACAAATCTTAGTTTAAGATTTGTTTTTTATTAAGTATCTTCCTAATAAAAAATGACAACAATTTTCAGTAGCATCCACAGGTTTAAGCAATAAAACCTATGTATTTATGTTACTGCATGAAATAGACAGCATTTCAAGCTCTCAGAAGAAAGATGTTTATATGAACACAAGGATCGTGAATATTGTACGAGATGAAACATACACAATACATTTGACTCTCTGGCAGGATTAATGGAGTGGTTTTCCGACGCAACGGTTGCGCCACATACTTCGCACTAATCTATAGCAGAAATTCAGACCAATGATTGACTATTTGATTCTTTGTTTTAAGCACGATAAAATATCTGACTTCGCTATGAAATAACGCGTTCCTTATACCTAACTTTGTATATTATAGCAGTTCCAAGATAACTTAATAAGAAAACATGAGTACCATTTTATTACCAAGAAAACATTTTGTTTTGTTTGTTTTCATGTGCAATTTAAATAGAACGATGACCATTATCACAATAATTATTGTGCGTAAAGGTACACACTAACAATAATAAACTGAACAGGTAGTTAAACTGTTTTCTTGACGTTTTTCTAGCATTGTAAACTAGCAGTGTTGGTCAGAATGGAAATTTTATAAGCTGTGACAGATTGGGACCACGAAACACTCTGAAAAAAATTATAAAGCATAGTTAGTTATAAAGCAAATAGGCCTGTTCTAAGCTGGGAAACATAACATAAAATTCCTGACGTGACGCCATTGTGTTTCAGTTCCGAAACAGCGCGTTCTGTAATTACAGAAATTAGGTTTTGCGGCACTTGGACAGTGTATGTGACGCTGCAATTAATTTGCATAGTTGAATCGACCGCGCCATGTCGCTCTCTAATGTCCTAAATGTGCATCTGTCATTTGCAACCGATAAAATTAAACTAGCATTAATGTTGCTCATATTTGGATTAACGCCATATTGCTAGTATTAGGCCACAAAATATAATTGCCAGTATAGAGAATATTTATTACGATTATTTTGTTATTATATATTTTATTTTTATTTTAATTAATTAAAATACCTTTAATTATCAACACATTACATTCATGATGCGGTGTAAAACTAGCAAAATAATCAAAACGATTTCACAATATTTTTAATATTCGCTTGATAAACAGGCATTACTGTTGTAAAGAAAAATTTGAAGACAATATTTTCATTTTAAAAGCGATTGTGAGATCCACACCCGCTACCTTTTGCAATCTAAGCGATTGCTTTTTCAATTGAGCTACATAGATAAAGATGCCACTTTGTCCAAGTGAAAACATCATCTGATAAAAACAATAAAATGTATACAAAATTGACATCGAGATAATTGCAACGTCGAACTTGCTGTTTCCCGCGCTAAAAAGGGATAAGACCGGTGTCTTATTCTCTCTTAAAACAGTATTTCTTTTACCTTGTTTTTTCTGTATATTTGAAATATACGCAACACTGCTAAGATACTGTTTAGGGTCCTTAATTAGGCCCAATATTATTAATTCTAAGTGGAAAACCGCCATTAAAATATAGAACCACTGGCCCGTTTGGCTTTTACACATTAGTCATTTCATCATAGTTTAAGAATATGAAATTATTATTTTTATGCATAAGCAGCATATGATTTATTTTCAGGCTCAGGCAGTATAAGCCTTAACAAATTTAATAGATTTCCAATTCAAAATCTCGTTCCTTTTACCCAGTATGTTCCATGTATCGTGCAACTAACCCCTAACTAACAATGCGCCTCGTATTGTCAACTAACGACGGGTACTATGAACCATTGTTTCCGATCACAATGCACGATTCGCAGATACTAGTTGCTTCTAACAAATCAACGAACAGATCGTTAGTTATGATTTTGTAGAAAATAACAGATAAGTTCAATATAGTACATGGTGAGTGTGTTATAGATTGTAGGTTACCTCACACAATGCAAGTATCTCAAAAGTGTATTATTAAGTGTTTAAAATAAATAGATACAAAGTCCCTACATATAGGTATGTAAACATAATGATACATTATGCAGAAGGCGTGATACTTTAGTCTCTGGTTCTATATTTGGCAATCGAATCTTAACTTCGCAAACACTTCTATAAATGATAGTGAGCAAAAATATATGGCCAGCACACCCAGAACCGCCAGAGATGGGACTACTTTTGATCACATCACATCCATGTTCATCTGTGCCAATGCGCATCAAATTCTATCCCGGGATTCTCTAGCTATTTGAAGTTTAAATATATTATTTATTGTACCTTAGCTACACCTATACACTTATGTACACATGTGTTGGCTCAGTGACCCGAAATGGATCTTGGCCTCCAACATCAAAGATCGCCACTTATTCCTCCAGTGCTAGTGCGTGTTTTAAGGTCTAGGCACACAGCCAGCAAGGTTCGACGGCGACGGCGATCTCACATAAAAGTTGTAAAAATATACAAACTAAGAACGCCTCTCCATCGTGACAAGCGTGAAATTTGTCGCCCTGCTGTCTGCATGACCACAGGTGTTAGGTACTGTGCAGACGACGGGGCGGGGCGGGCCGGATAATTTCGCCGCGAAAGATAGAACAAATGGAATCGTATACTGCCAACGCATACGGCGGTTAAAAAGACCGCGCCGCCATTACCCGCTGGGTACGCGACGGCGCGGCATGACCATGGTTACCCGCTATGGATCGCACAAATCAGTGTAGATACTAAAGCAGACGGCTAGTTAAAGCCTTGGGCATAGAGACGACGGAGCGCGACGGTAAAGGGATGCGACGGCAACAGGGACGCTAGTCCTTGTAGTGTACTAGTGTCTTTTAGATAGAAGACGATACACATCATTGTTACGCTCGGCGCGACGGAACCCGTCCACTTCTTCTTCTTTGTCAATTGTTCTTAGTAGTCACATGGCTCTGTATTTGTTTATTTTTACAACTTTTTAGTTATTTAGTAATGTATAATAGAAAAATTGAACGTCTTATTAGGAACGTCAATGAAACCGTCACGGCCGCAGTGTGACGTGCACACCGCGCTGCTGCTCTGTCGCCGTCTCGTCGCCGTCATGCCCCGCCGGCTGTCTGGCCAAGGCTTTAGTCCGCGCCGCACGCTCTACTAGAATGATCGTCCTGAACTGATCTGCCCCTTTCGTCTTTTGCTTTGAGTTCGCGGCGCGGGCAGCCGAGGGCATCGATAGACAGACACGGTCTTTATTTTTTCGCGGGCAAGAAAACCGCCCCGCCCCGTCGTATGCGCAGCGGCTAAAACGCTGCGCAGATCACGGGGCGGGGTGGTCTTTTTAAACTTTTTCGATGCCCGTGGCTGCCCGTGCCGCGTACTCAAAACACACGATGGACGACCATTCTAGTAGAGCGCGCAGCGTGCACTCAGCCACCTGCACCGCCGTTTGTGTGGCCTTTAATATTTTTAAAATTCCTACAATATGGATCATAAACAAATACGTGTCTTGCTACACCTAATAAGATGATTGATAGGGATTTTTCCACTATCTATTATTCAAACACTTACAAACCGCTCCGCGGGATGGTCTTCTATAGACTTCAGTATATTATATTTTTAAACACTGGCGTCCCGCTAGCTTTGCCGTCGCCATCGCACCCGCTGGCTGTATGCCCAAAGCTTTATGTAGCTTACTGACCATTATTAAAACAAGCATCCCTACCCTAATAATAAAATGTTTATTGTCTTGTAACAAAATCAAGCATATTTATAAAATCATATATAGATTGTTTATTATCACAGTTATATTTTAATGATTCATCATCATCATTTCAGCGATAGGACGTCCACTACTAAACATAGGCCTCCTCCAACGACTTTCAAACTGGCTAGTTTGAAGCAGCCTACATCCAGCGGCTTCCTGCAACCTTTACCATGTCGACTACATAGTGATAAAATATTTAAGGACTGTTGTAACTTTTTTATTACTGTAGTAACAACAATAATATAACGCTAAATAACACAACGAAGAGTCCTTTGTGTTCCTTACTAATTTAACCTCCGCGATGCACTCAAGCCACGAAGACAAAGTGCAATTCTAGATTTCTTTTCAGTCGTGGGCTTCGCACTGATTTCCCCAGCGGTTAAGAGAATTTGTCACAGTCTATTTACTACATCACTTATGCGTTTCCTTGCTTTGTGTTTACACGTTTCCCTTCATTTATTCCACAGCCACACAATATTTTCTTTTTGTCCTTTATTTTATTTTTATACCTAAATTAGATTTTCTGGATTTCATTTTGTTAGGCAGTTGTTACTAATTAATTATGTAATGTATTTTGAATTTCAAAAAAGTTTTCCGTTGATCTTAACCAATATCAAATTACAGATTGAAGACATCGTTAAATTTAACTCAGAGTGTATGAATGTCTTAAGTTTTTGAAGTTAATCAGAAGATTGCATCTGGGTTAACTTTGTCTACACCAACGGTTATTAATTTTATTAAACTAAAAAAACTGCAATTAGCTGCTAAGAGCTCTCGGGCAATGTTACCCTTAACTACTTTCAAGTTATCGACGAGATGCTCCGCAAGTTTGGGTTCCGTATCCTTGGGTTCGTAACAAGGTTATTATTTATTCATGAGTCTTGAATACTTGAAACTTGTTCGTGTGTAAAACGGAAACAGACATTTTTAAGCACGTTATATATGAACAGCATAATTCACTCAGTAGCAGTGCTCATATTTCTTTAACGAAATGTAAATACAACTTCTGTACACATATTTTTTGCTGAAAATCTAAAATTTACTTATCTTCAACGTATTTCTCTGAAACACGATAAGTTACAATAAACGAATAACGTTATGGAACTGACAGTACGAGTACATTAGTCACACATACAGGTAACAAGTTTACTAAAATAAAATAGAAACTCGTTTGTGCACTAATTATTTCCATGCTCTTCTTGTACCAGATAGGATAATGCTCATGCTAATCACTTTCACACAATAATGTTTAAAAAACATTACAAGTAATCTAAAGTGATAATTAGCAGGTCGCTTCTGCCTAAAACAAATAAACAATGGGCTAGTTTCCTAAAAAAATCTAATTAGTCGGTCAGTTGGATTAGCAGAAAATATTGGACACGTATTTTTTCTTTTCTCAATCAAACAAAAAATGATGCAATTATAGCCCGTTAAAGTTCCGCGTAACGTCACGCTTTGCGACACTTTTTAGCAAGGCGTGACGTCACTTCCAAACATTGATGCGCTTTATCTTTATCATTTTTTGTTTGATTGACAAAAGGCAAAATATGGGTCCAATTTTTTTTGATAATCTAACTGACGGACTAAATAGAATACTCTTTTTTTGACCCAGGAAACTAGCCTATTGAATACCGTATTTTTAAGAGCAAGAGACTTTATGATTCACCATCGTATAAGACTAACATAAATCTATTAAACCAGACAGAAAATGAAATGTCTTGAAAATTGAAGGCGTGTTTTAAGAAGAGAAATAAAACACAATCATGAAGTATAAAAAACATTCTAGCGACGGAGTCTGCACTTGACGTTAACCTGAACTACGCGTTTAATTACTTCGCGAAGACGCGGCTCTATTTAATTTTGTAGGTACCAGGGATGAATGGCCTATCGCTAAAGAGATGAATGTCAGCGAGGAAATAGAAACGGACTTAATAAATCAATCTATTTTTACGTCCGGACTACGAGAAACCAGATTACCTATTTTTAAAATGATAAAATAAACTTTACTCGTTTTGACCTAAAAATAATTTAGTTTTTTACAATCGCATGACAAGTAAAAACATGTTTTTTTTTACTACACACATCAAACAAAGAAGAAAGCAATGAAATAAGTACTTAAGGTATAAATCGACGAGTAAACTTAGTGTTAATGAGTGAAACTTGAAGACTTACAAAAATTTCTAAGGTTTATAAGAATAACTCATTCCAAGAAGTCCGTGTCTTTACACATTTTATACGGACTCAATTTAAAAAAGAATCACAATATTTTATTTCTGGACATAAATCATATAATCTAAATACCTACCATCTACATAATTGAAGCAGAAAGAGCAGTAATTGACTTAACAGTTCGAATTTTACTTACCTTTCCTTTCCTCAAGACAATTAATGCATAGGTTTATTTCTTTTAATAGCTTCCGTTTACCAACAATTACCGATACTGGACGTGCCATTAAAATCGTTAAATCAGTTAATACTGAGTAATGAATCTCAGATTTAAGAAATGCAGTTAATAAGATCTACCGTTAAAACGTTACCTTCAAAGATTTTTCCGATCCCTTAAATTTATTCATCCAAGCTATTTTTCTTTTCTTTGTTTTCCGCTGATTATTTTCTTCAGACCTCGGCGTCGAAGATAACGAGCTCTCTTTAAGGGTGCCTCATTTCCCAGTAGGTCTGTTATTTTTAATTTTAGGCCTCCGACTTCATTTCAAGTTTTGCTCAAGGATTTGCACCTTTTCATTTGAATTTATTTAATAATACTAGTAAATTAGCAACGAAAGATTTACGATAGTTACAGTCGTGTTGACATCTCTTTTATCAAAGGTTTTTTAACCCCCGATTCAAAAAGAGGAGTGCTGTAAGTTTGATGCATTTGTACTTCTGACTGAGTGTGTCTATCTTTAGCACTATCGTTCTTAAATTGATGGGTGAAGAATACATTTATGATTAGTATAGTTTGTTTCATTTTTTTAAATTCTAAAAATGAGATCACGTACACTTGAATGTCAAAAATAAATAAAGAAAAACATAAATGATTTAACAGTTAAATACTTAATTATAATATTTAATTTAACTAACGTCCTATTTAATTTAACGTGTGGGGACGGCTGTAAATAATACACTTCCCTACCGCCAATAGGAGGCGTGTCGTAAGAGGTGACTAATTCCTGTAGCACGAGACCGGCAGCAACGTCTGCGTGTCTAATGTTATGAAAAACTGAGCTTGCCAACCCGCCTGCTAAGCGTGGTGAGTATTGGCAATCCCCGATGAAAATCATTGGGGGTGGCCTGTGTTCAGCGGTAGACGTTCTGTGGCTGAATTGACGAAGTTACCTAATATATCATATTATATGGTGTAAAAGATAACTTACTCTTACCTAAGGTTGCAATAAAATTAGAAGAAAGCAAGAAGTACAGGTAGTCATAGTAGGTAGGCCTAGTACAACAAAAAATCATAAAAGTCGTGTACCGTCGTGGGTAAGGTCACGTGACTTTTATGAATTTTATTTATTCTTAACTTATTACTTTAATTTTCATTTATTAGTTTTTATTAAAAATACTGAAAAATGAAAGTTATTTAAGGGGCTGAAAGTTAACTAGGGGTTAACTATTGAAATATTAAATATATTACATAACATTAGCTTTAGATAGACCATGGAAACACAAATACAATTTTGGGTGAGGTGTGTAATCGTTGCGGTGTAACGTGCAATAAATCTTGAATATTTATGAATGGGATTTGGATTCCCTAGATTAATTGTATTCGTACAGTACAATACGTACGTTATTTAGCCAAGATTAGGGTTGTCACAAGTTGATCAGGTTTATCAAAACCTATTTTTATACGTTTCGTGTTTCTAGTAGGATTCTTAAACTATTATATGTATATCACCTAAGTATACATCAAAGGTCCCAAACAATTTCTTACTGAAGTCACAATTTATCTAACTTTTTAGTTGGCTTTAATTAACGGCATTCGTTTTTTTTTTTATTCTAAATTTATTTATAAATTTTAATGTTTTTACATCTAAAGACATTTTTAAAAAAAGCGCTTAATTGCGGTTATAAGTACGAATTTAAAAAGATTGACTTTTTACCATATTTTCAGTTAGATTGTTTATCTTTAACTTTTTCACGTAGATTTTAGAACATAGGGAATTTGTAGCTCGCTTCGCCGCGAAGTTGTTGCAAAAACACATTGTTAGTTTCAACAAAGTTGTTAGTTAGCACTAAAAACGTATTATGGCCAGAACAATTTCCTCCGCTTCCATCCCTAGACAGATATTAATTTGATGGTGGGGGATAAACACAGTTTGAGGGTCAAACCGGAATAACTGAGCACGATATGACATGATACTGTTGATTGCAATTAGCAGTTTGGCTTTATGATCGTAATAATTAGTTCGTTATTATAGTTTTTTTACTAGAACCTAGGAGTCATTTGTCATTAATCAAGAGGCTTTAATTTTTAAAAATGTTTGATGAGTAAAGTTAAAATACATGAATAAATAGGGATACCAACCATGTCTATGTTATCATAATAAGCCAACGCCAGTTCACCGCTGGACATCTTCGGCTGTTCTTTTTCATTCACTGCTAGCAGTTGCGTATATGATTTCTCGCTCCACCTTGTCTTCGTAATGCTTTTAGCTAAAAACTTATTTGGATTTGACATCAAGCCGGAATTGGTTTCAATCGCACAATTTGAAAAAAAAAAACCTACTTTATACTTTAGTAAAATTCTGAAAAGTCAAGCATTTTAGATACAGTCAAAGCCCACCGGAAGATGCTTAAAACTATATTGCACAGATTAAATGAAAATTATATTAAATGTGGACTTAATATCATGTGGCAATATCTGCCGGTCGACCATTTGGATAAACAGAAATGTTTTGAGGACAGCAAAAGAGAAACTAAGAGTTACATTAAACATCACTACATAATACCTAAACTTAATAGTGAGAATTAATTTTAAAAAAAGTGATACGCTTTTTTAAAAGTAAATCCTAATCCTTTTTTTAAGCCACAATCATAATGATTTTGTCTGTGGGTACAGACAAAATCATAATCAAATATTATTACAATACATAGACTAAATTAGCAATATATATATACATCGTTATTCATTATCATCTTCATCATTTCAGCCACAGGACGTCCACAGCTAAACATAGGCCTCCCCTAGTGATTTTCAGATTGGACGATACACACATACTACAAAATAACTACATAAATACATACATAGGTACATACGTACATACATATACACTATAAAATAAATGCATAAATATAATGACGATCACTTGTATCTGAGTGAGACACTAGGAACTCAAGGACAGGTTCAAAGTATCTCAAAGTGTCCATACATCTTGTAGATCAAAGGTAAAAGTAAGTATTTCTGCCATCACGAGTAGATATTGAACTTTCTCAACTCATAAGTCAAGTTTCTATCTATTAAAGTTAAATATTAAAGTTTAGTAATTTTGTCACTGAGTCAATTATTAAAATAAAGTCTTTGGGTATTAACACTCAAAGAGATTTTACAGAGCCATTTGCATTTTATCAGCTCTGCTACATAGAATCGCCTTAATGCTGATAAAATATGGCGATTTTTGGTGCTTCTGTGTAACGGCATGATCTTAAGTTTGATTTTTATAGGGACTCTTAGCCACATATATTCATGAATTTTCAAGCTTTGTTTGTTATTGATCTAAGCTAGAACTAGACTTCTTAAGACAGTACATAAAAATAGATACTTACTAACTGTATTTCTTCTTCATCTATACGGTCAGTCCCGGTTGCGTCCAAAACCATTGCTTTGGAGCCCAGGGTCCGCTTTCCTTGATTTAATCCTCCTTTTTGCGCGGTCTTGAGCGTCTCGTTTTGAGATCATTGGCACGCATGTCAGCCCTCACGACGTCAAGCCTGCATTTCTTGGGTCTACCCCTTTTGCCAGGACCTGGCGGTAGCGGCATGGCCAACTGCCGATACTAACTGTATTTGTTCGGTAGAATAATATTTTAGTTTACCGTAACAAAAGCATCAAATTTATTAAACTTTATGTTTAAGAAATGTACATTAATGAAGTACTTATCTAAATCCTGATTAACAATAAATGTTCCACCTCATCTATGTGCATCTGTCTCTGTCTTTTGTATACCGTGAACTTTGTACAATAAATTCTTCCAACAATCATACAATTTTTATCTAGCCACATACTAATCATAGCTTGTACTATAGAAATAATTGTAATAACGACATCCAGGACTCAGATATAATTAATTGTTCATGATCGACGCACAAAAACTTATTTCTTGCGGGATTCGAACCCACGACCGCTGGCTTGCTAGTCCGTAGAGCAAACCACTGGACAAGAGAGTCGTATACTTTTCCTGTTACGTATTAAAATGATTGTTATTAATTCAAAATAAAATTCAACGAAACGGAAATAACCAATTTATTTTCTAATGTTTATAATTTATGTAAAGGCATTCAATGAGCCGTACAGTACGAATAATTAGTATAAATTGTTCTCATTACCAAGTTTGAGTAAAAACAGGCGCAACGCTGAGCGTGTGCAAAATCATACACCAGATACATGGATATACTAATACATTTGATTAGAATATCAAAAGCATTAAGAATAATTACTAAAATATAACAGTGATCCTCATCAATTCATATTCAAAAAACTGATAAAATATAACATATTATGTTTATAATCAAATATTTTCTCAAATGATTAAAGTATTTTCAATTTAAAAATGAACTTTCTGACAATATTAATCTTCTTTTTGCTTTATCACTTTCATCATTTATGATTAGTAACACGTATAGTTATCATATTTTATTAGTATTTTTTTCTTAGAAAAGAGCATTTTATGGACCATTTTTTTTTTAGGTTTAGCTTTTAAGTTAGTTAATGTTTCGATTTTGTAAATATTTGAATAAACTAATACATTTTGGACCAATTGATTATAAATAAAATAATAATTAATGAGAGCATTATCCATAATGCTTGGGCGTTATGGATAATGGCAAGGAAAATTAGGCCCAGTGATTAATTATTTCATTAACTTAGTTGTTATGTTTTTATGTTCAGCAGTGGACATCCTATGGTTGAAATGATGATTATGAAACTTTATAATAATATTTATTATAATGCCTGGTCATTATGCATATTGCTAGGGGTGGTTGGGCAATTAGATAATTTAGGAACATTGGGCTTTACCCACGCAGTATAAAATAAAAAGTTTATTTTGCCGCTGCGCCTGCCGCTGCCGCATCACCGCTTACTTAGCTCACTCAGCTCACGCATTGTTGTGGTCACTGTTCACGGTACGGCTGACGAAGTGCTAAACCCTTATTTGTATTTTATAATCGTAACAAAACACGTATTTTTATTATCCTGCCCAATAGCATTAATTTATCAAGCCCGGGCAATATAATTATTCTAACAGTTATCATATTGCAGCTTTCTCATATTGGTCATTTTCATGAGGCCCCGAATGTGGAGGCAATATTGGTACCATTTAATCACGTGGTTTATAACAAGTTTATTCTGAAGGCCCTGAGAGAGCAAAAATATTTATTCTGGATACATAAATTCCCAGTGCGGCCTTTTAATATTAAATATTACAACGAAAGCACTACCGCAGTGGCGGGTTCATGATTGACCATCAGTCTAAAGTCAACAGACAGAACCTAATTTATTTAATACCAAGCCGGCTTGACCTTGAATAAAGGTCTCATTATTTCACGAATCACCTGACCGACCGACCCCGCTTGGTTAACTACTTGTTAGAATTTTAAGCACTGTTTGCGTCCCGAGATAAAATATACTAATTAACAGTACGTACACTACATTGCAGTAATTACGAACACACGTTAGCAACTCGCTCGCCTTTTATTCAACGAGTAATTTGATCTTGCATTTGTAAGATAGAAACTAGGTCGTATCTTATATACTTGAATAGGTAGGTAGCCTCCTGAAGATTGGGCCCCAACTCATTATAGCCTCAAATTTATGAAAGACCCTTGCTCTGTACAATAGCGTGTGTCTTAAGAACTTTAACGATACAGGTTAACGAGTTTACATTTACCGTTTAGTTATTCACAAGACTGAGTTCTGTAACCCTTAAATAGTGACGTCTGACGTCCACAAAAGGAAAGGAAAAATGCCACCTCCAACAGTGCGTGGCGTCGCGGCTTTGATCAAAACCAACTCAACAAATTCTCATTTGCTACTCTCGAATATTCGACACTCGGCAAAAAGTTCCCGACTCGGCAGCGTAATGAACGAACTTAGCCACTGAAAGGGTTAAAACTGGGAAAGTCACGACTTTGTTATGAAGAAATTGGTAATTCATTGCTAAGATTGAGCTGACTTTACTTGGGTAATAGGTTTCCGAGTATTGGTAAAACTTTTTCTTGCTAATAAAAACGTATGACACTTTCACGTTCGTAATGCGAGTTCAGAAATATACTTTTGCGTACTATTTTCTTTTCAGTTTTTATATTGCATTTGACCATAGCAAATGCAAGAAAGCTTTTAAAATATATATCCCTTTTATAATTATGCTGCAACAGTGTTAGTAATCCTTTTATTCAATATTCCATGCCATGATGTTAAGAAAACAAAAGACCTGTCAAAGCCTTCTTCTTCACATAAAAGCATAAGGAGATAAAACAACATTTCCTAATCCATTTAAACATGATAAAACGTTGACCTCATATTAGCATAATGGACAAAGTTAAAAGGGACTGAAGAAATACGTTATCTGTGGATGTGCGGAATAAAGGATGCAAAGAGATTTCCCCTTTTCGTGGACACGGGTTAACTATTGTATTTTGAACAAAAGAATTCAATTTTTGTGAAAGTCGTTTCACACCCTTTTTCATACGATTGACATGTTTTTTAAGTAAATTACGTTCATGCGACTTTTTGCCCATACGAACACATCAAACCGCCTTTTTTGGGTTAAAAATTTCAGGTTGGATATTTATTAACTATTAAATTTGTGACACCAAAAATATTTTGAATTAGGTATACAATGATATTGATGTAAGTCGTAGCCTTAGGGCGGCTTAATTGTGTCTGACATTAAGGTCAACTGGTGACTTACCTAACAGCATCACTAGTTCACGACACACATCCACAATTTTCGCCCGCGAGGTGGAGGAGGTGGAGGTAAGTAAGAACGCCTAACCAACGCCATGTTCATACAATTTCAAAATTATTCATTTTTATTTTATTAAACTATTTATAGGCTCTTGATAATATCTCATGACAAGTGACAACTACTAAGTTTATACCATTCATATTTATGGACGTGACAGTGCGTAAGATTTAAGGCACCATTAATAGTAATGTTAGCTTAAAGGTTAAGATTCATTTTACCTAAAAAAATATTGTAACTCCTCTGACCTCACAGTGTGACGGAGGCAATATTTTATTTCGACAAAAACATTATTCTATGTTATGGCAACGGTGGTTAATTTTATGGGAAAAAACACGTAAAATAGGTTAACTTTAACTTATAAAGCTAAATCTGAATGAATATAAAAGCAATTTTACATTATTTATTAGAAACTGAAAAAATAAAAATTAAGTACGCATTTTCAATACGAGTACTACTCCGTAACATTCTGTTCCAAACCTTAATAGCAACTATTACGGACAAAGTTTAGTTTTAAGGGGTGTTGAAAGATGAAAATTCTGAAAATAATATCCAAACTTTAGGAACTTTTAAATAAAAGCCATATTTTTAGTGGAATTTATTTATTATGATTACAAGTTCTAATGCCTACTCGGGACCCCGAGTAGATTTATTACTAACAAAAAACTAAAGATTTTTAGAACTTTTTTTTCTAATTGGTAGAGTTTTTTGTTTATTACTTTTGCGTCTTAAAGTAGCTCGTCCAAATCGTTAATGTACCATTAACCCTTTCTTTTTTTTTCTCAAAAAATTAAATGCTCTAATTTTCTCGTCTTACAGCAGACCAGAGAAAACCTTTTATGGAATTAACTGTGACAATACATCTCGTTTATTGCATTGTTTTATAATTAAAACAATTATGGCGTAGGAACTATTATATTGTAAGTATAGTTGAAAATATTAACAAATAGCGATATGAAAAGTAGTTCCTAAAAAAATTTGGCTACACTTACCTACCAAGCAAGAACCTCAATATGATATAACCTAGATTATGATTGCGGTATGAGTTTTTTTTATTTATCGACAGTGTTTTATGACGACGCCCACACAACTCGTTTTAACTTGAAACCTGGATCGGGAATACATTTTACGATTTGTTTGACACGAATGAATACTGGCGTGAGTTATTACAGGCCATACATCCACAGATAGACGGGACTAGTGATGTGCTAGTGCGATACTCGTGCATGAAATATCCATGTTTTATTAATTCATTAATATTATCATTTGAACCATGCTTATGTTGAAGTTTGTTAATTAATCAGTAACACGTCCTTAGATAATGCTACTTCTTCCCAATAATGATACTGTAAAACAGCTTTTAGTATTGTTCTTTATATACCTACTAGCTATCCCGCGAACTTAGTACCGCCTCGTTTTTTTTGTGAATTTTTCTATGTTTTAATAGTTATTCTGCTATTCGGGACGGAGGCAAATCCAAAAAATCTAAACCAAAAAAATCGGCCCAGAAGTTTTTGACTTACAAATGGTGTAACTAACCCGATTCTATTTTATATACAGAGTGTAACGAAAAACACTTTCCCATACTAAAACGCGACCAGCTGGCATCAGTTTGTATGGAAAGGTCTTTTTTTTTTGAGATTTGATGTTGGTCCCATAGAAAAAGTTGATGTAATTTAGCCGTAGAATAACCCCTTAAAGTTTTATTTCACCTTTTCGTTACACCCTGTATATAGATTTATTTATAATTTAAGTATACCGCTTTAAACCGGCTAATCTGGAAGTCACTGTGGACGGCCTATGTTCAGCAGTGGACGTCTTATGGCTGACATAATGATGATACCGTAGTAGTTACTACTTAAATTTCAATGGATAACATGAACAGCTATATCTGCGAATATTTTGGTTAAGGAAATCGATAAAAATACACTGATTCATGCATTGATTGTTAAAGTTAAAAATTCAGCTTTTAACTGACTCCAGAGTATAATAAGCGTTTGTACATATCAGTGAATGCGCTGCACACTCGCGCGCACATACTGCGACGTTTGGTGCGCCTATTTACTCGCATGAGGTGCATGGTGCAGGTCGCCTGCATGTAGTACACTTTACTACTTGGTTTACAGAAAAAACCGAAAGCGCTCAAACTGCACACAGGCGGAGTGCGTGCCTGCTTTTGAGCGGATTCAAACAATTCAAACTACGTAATGGGGGTTCCTATTTGACGCGATTTTTATTTGTATACAGTTGATCCGCAATAGTTTTTGATGGACGAATGAGAAATTTTTGATGTAAAACGGCCATCCGGGTCCGGAGCTACCAAAGAACGACTAAATGCATGCGGACCGATTCTGAACTCGCAACCGGACCCACGTCCATCCACGACCTAATGCCCACAAGTTGCGCGCGTGCATCACCAGATCCATGTACATATGTAGATCCACGCACCCCAAAAACTAACAGGCAGCTTAATATTATGTATCTTTACTGAAGTAGATATTTTTTGCGCGTATTGTATTTATTTATGAAAGGTCTGCAGATCTAGAATATTCCTGATTTTATTTTTCTTACGCACTTGATCTCAAAAATTAATCGCATCACTAGCCTGGACGTTTTTATGACAAGAGGGAATGCTATATTATGTCGCGTCGGAAAAAGTGTGATCCTTTTCATTGAGGATTTATTGAATTACTAACGGTCCGCTCCATGGCAATATTAAGTATTTTTTACCTCCGAGATAATTTCTTTTTATCTGATTATTCGTATAATAGTTAAGCTAATAAGTGTAATTAAAGTAGGAGTTCAGATCTCTTAGACCATTTAAAATTTTACAGTTTTTTTATACCTGTTTATCATGTGTGTGGATCAGTCTTAAAAACTTTTTAGACCACTCATTATTGTTTAATTATGTGTACCATAAAATAAATCGGTGGATATAGTGCCTTATTCTCCATATACATATGCCTTATAAAAATACATAATAAGTAGGAAAAATGAAAAGTTAAGTTACATTTTAATGTCTATGATGGTATTAACAAATAACGTAAATACTAATAACGTAAATTTAAATGAATGAAAGATACATAATATTTAAGGATTTTATTTGACATCAACATTTTTGAATACTATTATGAATCTATCAATCTTCATCAATAACGTATATTATCCGTTACCTCTAATTACATTGTCAAAGTCTTGAATAAAAGCAATTCCACCGACAAGGGTTTAGTAGTAATGGAAGTGAAACAACCTTTATTGGCCCTGAAAAGGTGAGTATCCTAATAGAATCACGTAATTGGAATTCATTATCGCCTCCACTCTTTATTCATTACTAAAAAAGGAATTGTAAATATAATAATCTTCTCTTATTTTGGTTTTCTTCAGTCTTTTTTCTATAATTTCATCATCATCATCATTTCAGACATGGGATGTTCACTGCAGAACACAGGCCTCCCCCGATGACTTTCATAGGGGGGGATCGCCAATTATACTCGCCACGCTTGGAAGGTGAGTTGGTGAGTGCAGTTTTTTATAACATTTCGCACGCAGATGTTGCTGCTCGTTTCATGCTACAGGAGTTAGTCGCCTCTAACGACACGCCTCCTGTTAGCGGTGGGTGAGTGTATTCTTTATGGCTATCTCACAATTCTATAATTTCTTCTATTATTTATAATTACATATTAATTTAAATGTTGCAATCATCATCACTGCCAACGTATATGCTAAAAAAATGTCTCGGCAACTATTAATAACAACTTAGCAGGTTCCAAAGTTTTAGTTTTAACAGTCACTTAGCAGTGTTGTTTTTACATCAAACTTTATACAGAGTAAGAGCGTTAACGTCGCAAAGATGTTCTGAATGAACTCTCAAGTCGAAAATATTGGAAACGAACAAACCGATTAATTAAATTGACAGAGGATTAAAAATAAAACAGTAATAAAGTTGAGTAAAAACTAATTTTTTACTTTCATACTTACCAAAAATAGCCAATAATTACTTTTTGTTAGACTTTTCGACTTTTTTTCTACAATTATTAATTTTGATTTAGTGCTCTAGGAAAAGTGTTGAAAAACCGTGTTAGTGAATGCTCTTAAACAAAATAAGGTTTATTTTAAGAGCTCGTAGTTAGCTAGTAAAATACAATATTTTAAGATCGATTACGTGGCATCAGTAAATACCTTACTATGTTTTCATGTTTCGAATATTTAATTTTTAATTTACTCGTTCATTATTTTCATAGACTACAGTTGCCTCGTCAAGCAAATAGCGGAACAGTAAATTCTATGGACATTTTGCATTCAGGGCTCAGACATTGGAATTGCTACTGCTAACAAAGAGACATAATGCATTGTGTTGTGAAAGCCAAGCCAATTGTGTTGGTGTTGACGCCAGAGCTGCATCTATCTTTGAGAGGGGCTGTAATTGTCTCTATAGGTGTTAGATGATCATGTGTATCGAGAGCATAGGTAAATATTGTACGAAACTAACTGTGCTGTGCTGCAGTAGTATGTTTGCATTCGGCAAATTGTCTTGATACTTTTGATCTCATGACAAGTCGATGGCTTGTTGCTACTGCGAAGCTTTCTTAGGCTCCAGCCACTCTACCATGACTACCAAAACACGATATGGTGACCCAATAACCTTATTCATTAATACAAATATTTCTAATACCTGCTTTAGTACCAGGTGAATAAGTTGTGAACATATTGATGAAATCTATTTTAGAATTCTCAGAGTAATAATTAATTAAGTACAACAAAAATTAAGCGTGGCCAACATTTACCATCATGACCTTTGATATCAAAATATCAAAATTTAGATTGCGGTAAATTCAGTGGCATGCATTGGGCTCTCCTAATGCATTTTCACGAATTTGAAAGCGGACCATGGGCTCCAAAGCAATGGCTTTGGACGCAACCGGGATTGACCGTATAAATGAAGAATAAGAATCATTGGGCTCTCCCAATGTCTAACAGTAGACTGGGTTACCTATCTTATGTTCGAAAAGTTGTTTACCGAATTTTATTTCACCGAAAACTTTTCGACTAATTTTGTTTCGCCTTTTTTTATTTCATCGAAATGACCTTTGCCACTGTATCAGTTGACCTATTATCAATTCGTTTTTTATTGTTACCCCGACGTTTCATTTGTTCGAAAAACATATCACAGAACATTTGTTCAAAGTATTATGTTTCAAGTATGTATTAAGTATTTTAATGTTACATACAACATTTGCCAAAGCTATTAATGTTAGATGATTTAGTTTCCAGAAAAATGCTTTCAATGTTATAATAATTAGTCCTTTATCCTTATCCTTAGAATTTATTCTTACTTTTTAAGCGCTTGGCGGCCGCTACCGCGGCACGCTCACTACGCTCGCTGCGCTCGCTCCGTTCGCTCGCCTTCGCGCTGTGTGTGGTCACTGTTCTAACCTAGCCTAACCAATTTAGTCTTATTATATACGCAGTATTCTGGTAAATGAAAAAGGTTCAAAAGAGACTTCGGCCAAGAGTAAAAAGTTATTCTGAAAATCGATAAAACGTAGTTCGATAAAATGATACTTATGTCAAGAGATATGTCGATGAACTAAAAATATGTCAAATTATACATATAGCAAAAGAAATGTCGGTCTATAATTTTCGGCCAACTGAAATTCTGTCAAGTAAATTACGGACAAGTAATCGGTTACCAGTGGACTGACGTGGGCTGATTATGAGTTATAAATTTTAAAATTTCAACAAAGAAATAAAATTTCTATGATAGCTTCATTTTTAATCTAAAAACGGCTCATCAAATACCACTTGAAGTTTAATTTACTTAGAGGAAGTTTGAGTTTGTGAATACAAAATTATTAATGATCAATTAACTAAAATCCTGTTTAAGTAGAATATTTGAATAAATTAATTATTCTTTTGATTATCTTTTGATTATATAAAGTTAAAGCGTGTTTATAAATCTTACAAAGATGCAAACATAATAAAATGGCGGAGATCGTGATTATTACATTGTTTACCCAGATCCGTAGGTACAGAGTAAAAATAAAATGTAATAAGCGTCCCCGGGCCTAAGCCCCACATATGAGGGATAGCTGACTAACCCGTCTTGTCTCGGTAACCACTATTAGAGAAGTAATGCGCCTTTATGAATAATTCATTCGGGGATATTCGTAGTCTTGACGAATGGTGGCTGCGAATCAATAAGCTTGTAAGTGTACCATCAGAAACAGCATCAGGCTTTTATTTCGGCTGAGCCGAGAGTCGGCTGTTTCTGATTGGTTCGCACCGATTTGAATGATTGATCCGATGTGTTTATTCTGAGGCGGATTTGACGTTTCGACGCGATACGGGATTTTCCGGACCGAGTATTTTTGATAGTGGTGTGCAAGCCTTATTCATTCTGTATCGCCGACGCATTCGGATTGTAGTTTTTGTAACTTACGAACAAGTGAAGTCTTTACTCGTAGTTCATCATCATTTTAGCCATAGGACGTCTACTATTGAACATAGGCCTCCATAGTGACTTCCAGACTGGCCGATGGGAAGCGGCTTGCAAAATGTATGTGATTATTAACAGGGGAGGGGGGGGGGAGGTTTGACATTTAAGTTTGATGCATTTAATACATATACTATACGGCAGTGTGCGCTGCGGTGCGGAGCCGGGGGCAATGAAAATTATTCGCTCGTAAGTACGTGTAAACCGTATAAATTTAAATCTGCATTTACACCTGACCCCACCCTTGACAAATTATGTACAGCGAAAACTAGCCATGTAAAAAATACCACATCAATTGGCGATTGAATACATTGTCAACATGATCAATAGGTACAAAAATGATTTTCAAATTTCAGACTGCATAAAGTGAGTAATTCGTTCATGGGGAAATGTATTCGCTTTTTTAACAAATTACGACAGTCTATTGTTGAACTACCCATGTTTGAGTTTAAATCGCATGTTAAGATTATTTTGATGAAAAAGGGTTATTATACTGTTAATGACTATTTAAATGACAAAAATGTTTGGAATTAAATACTGCCCTGCTTGCACAGGTATACATTATTTTCTTTTCCTTTTTTTTGTGGCAGCTAGTGGTGATTGAGTTTGTTCCGGCGTTTCTTCTCAGCACTTGCCAGAATGTCTGTGTCTTGTCTCGAAGCGCTAGTAGGGCCCAAAAAATAAGGAGACATGTTCTGCCCCATATGGGCCAATAATGTTATTATTGACGTTCATAAGTGGCTATACGTTCATATAAACTGAATAAATGATTTTTGACTTTGACTTTGTTTATGTTAATTCGGTTTATACGAGTACGTATTATTGTACGAAAAATTATTCATAGTATCTTATCTTAACAGGCACACACTAGACCATTATGATGGTGTGCCTTCATAATAATTAAATAATAACAAATGCGACTGATCCAGATGAAAATTAATTTAGGGTAAGATTTGACCACGAAAACGAATTGATACCTCCTGCTATTTGATTTAAGAGATTAACAACCAGTTTCTGAATGGTTGAGTTATAAACACTGTCATCGCCTATGAGTTGTTACATTCAAATTCAAATTCAAATTCAAATCTTTATTTGCTTACTAAGTGATGTACATTGGTGGTGGGTACATATGCAACAGGACTTAAAAACTTAGTTACCTAAAAGGTATCGCAAATGAAGAGAGCAGCCTATATTATAGTTAGATAATAAAATTAGAGCATATTGAATGGGTAACAATTAACAATAATTAGAGCTAAGTTAACAATTTTGAACAATTTTCAGAGCCGATTAGGTATTATGGTTTGATGGGTATATTTTTGAGGTAAACTTTAATCATTTATTTATTCATTATATATTCATTTACTGAGTAATAGCACCTTGATATTAGGTAAGATCTAAGTGATTTTGAAAAAGTTTTAATATTTGGTTCGTTTTTAATATGAAGTGGTAATTTATTAAAGATTTTTACAGCCATATAGTATGGACTAGTATTTAGCATTTTGATTCTAGAGGGGGGTAAGTAGAGCCTATCTTTGTGTCTTGTATTTATGTTATGAGTTTCTTTAACTTTAGTAAATTTTGAAATGTTTTTAAATGTAAATATGCATAAATCGTAAATGTACAATGAAGGTAAGTAAATTAAATTTTGAGAAGTAGGGTTTGCATGATTGGGTGTTATCTATTTTGGCTATTATTCTTACACATTTTTTTTGTATTAGAAAAAGTTCACTAATATTAGAGCTATTTCCCCAGAGTATTATTCCATATTTTAGTTGGGAGTATGCGTAGGCGTAATAGGCAGCTAATGCTGCTTCTGTGTTTGTGCTGTGTACTAATTCGAAAAGTGCGTAGGTAAATTTTGAAAGTTTTGATTTAGTATGTTCTATGTGTTTCTTCCAGTTTAAGTGCGAGTCTATCACAATGCCTAGGAGGTTAAATGAATCGACTAATTCTATTTGCTTATTTTCAAAGATGTTGTTAATGTTTAAGGGGGGTTTATTGTATGGTCTAAATTGTATTATTTTTGTTTTTGAAAAGTTTATTTGAAGATTATGTTTTTGGAGCCAACTGGTTATTGTATTAATATTTTCATTTAGTCTAGTATTAGCATTTTTAGTATTATCAGATTTTATCAAAATCGATATATCATCTGCAAAAAGTACTGGCAAGGTATCTTCATTTTTAACAATTTTGGGGAGGTCGTTTACATAAACAAGAAATAGCACACAGCCAAGCACACTTCCTTGGGGTATTGAACATGTTAGAGTTTTTCCTTTGGACCTTGTGGTTAGTATTTTATTGTTGTCAATGTCATAACTTTCTATTTGTACATACTGTTTTCTGTTTCTTAGATATGACTTAAACCAGAGATAACTTGGGCCTCGTACGCCTGAGCCATATAATTTAGATAGTAAAATATTGTAGTCTACGTTCTCGTACGCTTTTGACATGTCCAGTAGTAGGCCTACTCCGTAATGTTTATTATCTATGTGTTCGAGGGCTTTTTGAATATATTTGTAAACTGCCAGTGCTGTCGATTTCGATTTCCTAAAACCATTTTGATTTTCGTCTAGTATGTTATATTTTTCTAAAAATGCATAAAGTCTATTGCACATGGCCTTTTCGAATATCTTGGAGAAACTAGGAAGTAAAGCTATGGGTCTGTAGTTGTTAGGTTCAGTAGGGTCATTTTTTTTATGTATTGGTTTAATTAGTGATATTTTTAATAGATCCGGGAAAGCGCCTTCTCGAAAACTTTGATTTATGAGGTAGGTTAGTGGTTCAGACAGTTCCTCTGCACATTGTTTAATTAGTATGGGTGGGATATCGTCCACACCACAACTATGTTTGTTTTTAATAGATGCAATTATCTTTATTATTTCTTTTTTGTCTACGGGATGCAAATACATGGAGCACGTCGGTGAATCTAGAACTTGGTGAGGGCGAGGATTTAAGTTTTTGTTTTTGTTTTGTTCACTAATAGTAAATGTGGCATTAAATATTTCGCTTATAGTTTTCGGACAGTCTGTAATTTGATTATTTACTTTTAATTGAATATTTTTATATGTTTTACAATTTGGTTTTCTAGTTTTGTTGCTAATGATTTTCCACATTGTTTTGTACTTGTTGTCAGATTTTTTTATTAGTTTAGTATATTCGAGTTTTTTTGATGTTTTAATACATTTTTTTAATATCTTGCTATATTGTTTATAATAGTTTCTTAATATATTACAGTTTGATTCATTAAGTAATGTCCTTAAAACTCTTTTATGTTTACATGATACTTTAAGACTTTTCGTAAGCCATCCATTGGTAGGCTTGTTTATTATTTTAAAATGCCCCTTAGGTATATACTTGTTTAGCAGGTTTTGTATTATGGAATGGAATGTTGTATAGTTAGCATTAATATCTTTTGAGTTTTTAGTAATAGTAGTCCAGTCTATTTCTTTTAATGAATTTTTGAAACATAATATTTTTTTATTTGTAAATATTCTTTTTTTTACTTCCCATGGTTTTTTATTAAACTGAGGAAAATTTTCTAACTGTAGTATTATATTTACAGATTTGTGATCAGAGAGGCCGTAATCTTTTACATAAGATTTGTAAGCACACGATTTGTAGTTGGTAAAAATTAAATCGATGCATGTTTTTGTTTTTTTAGTTACTCTGGTGGGTTCTTTGATTAATTGCTTTAAATTAAATGATAGCATAAAGTCAATGAATTCCTGTTTCCTTTTGTTTTTACTATTTAGCATATCTATGTTAAAATCTCCGCCAATAATTATGTATTTATTTTTCTCTTGATTGTTTAATTTTTTTAGTACTTTGGTCATTTGTTCGTAAAATATGTTTATGTTTCGTTCTGCTCTATATAATCCTATCACAATAGTATTTAATTGAGGTAATTCAATAGCACTAAATTCTATAATAAACTCTTTTGAAAATTTTACAATGTCTTCTCTAACAATGTAATCAAAATTTTCTCTAATTGCCATACAAACTCCACCCAATCTATGTTTTTTTCTACAGAATAAGGATACTATTTTGTATCCGGGCAGTCTTATTAATTCACAAAAGTCTTCATTTTTACTAATTTCAGAAAATGAGATAATATCAATATTAGTATTTGGCATTAAGTGTTCGACTACATCTAACTTATTCCCTATACTTTGTATATTTTGGAATGTAATTGTAAGGCTATTCACGAAATGTACGATTTATCTGTCTTGCTGTTTCTGCTTCCTTCGGTGGTGATGGTGGTGGTCGGTGGTCAACTTTGTTGTTTTTGAGGTTGTGGGTGTGTTGTATTTCCAATGTAGAGTCTTCGCACGGTTTCCCATTAATAAATAATTTGTTGTTTTTTATTAAAGCATTCAAACCCTTTTGCCGAGCTTCTCGTAATTTCTGTCTAAGGGTGTTTCTGTCTTTAAGTTTATCTCCCGTAATGAATTGGCTTACTGCCAATCCAGTGTTTTTAAAGAGTTTCGAATGCTCTATGATATAATTTGTAAATCTTTTACTGATGAATTCTATCTCTAGTGGTCTATGGTTGCCCCTTTTTCCTATGCGTTTTATTTCTTCGATGTATGGATTGGTATTTATATCTAGTATATCGGCAAAAACTTTGTTGACGCTGTCGTACAGGTTGTAGTTATTTTCATTGAGAGGTTCAGGCAGTCCATAAAGTACTATTTTCTTTTTTTCGATGTCTAGGTTGTCCAATTGGTATTCAATATTTTTAATTTTTTTATTGATGTTATTTACTTGTTCTTTAATTGTGTCTTGTTCATTTATGAGCTTCAATGAAATTTCCGTCGAATCATTTTGGATTTTCTTAATAACGTTGTTTAATTCTATCTGTATGGTTTCTTTGACTTCATCAAGAATAGATTTTTTTATTTTTTCCAGTTTTGTGTCTAAGAGTTGGCTGAATCTGTCCAGTGTAATCATTTCGTGAATTGAATGTTCATGTGGAGTGGTTGTACTATCGTTTAGGTGGTGGTTAATTTGGGTGTTTCCTGTGATGTCATCTACATCTTGTCCTATTAAGCTGTCATCAATCATTGCCTTGTTTTCTTCTGGTTTTCGTCTGAACGTTATATTCAAATCAGATTCATCGATGATGTTATAGGAATGGTGTGGTCTTACTGGTGTGTCTGGGCTGTTTTGTTTAGGCATTTTACAAATGCAAGCTTGGCATTTCCATTTATTCCTATATTCAATTGTCATCGTGTTATAAAACCGTTTCTCGGGCACATTTGCGCATTCAAGATCATAATGCTCCTTACAGAGCGAGCAAATTAGAAAATTTCTATTTGGTATGGTTTGTTTACATCCTGCACACAACGCCATCTTGTGAATTTATGTCAGCGATCTCAAATTTACTGCTCAACAATCAGTGCTAAACACATTGCTTTTCGTATTAATAGTTTAGAACAGTTTTCATAGATGGCGCTAGTTTTCTTAATAAATAAAGTTTTGCAATTAAATTAGGTTATGTTATTTTGATAGGATTTATTTTAACTTTATTTTCACTCTACGGGCTTTGAATACTTTATTTGTATGCTATATTCGTTCTTAAGTAGAAAAACACTGGTACACTGAGGATCAAATTGTATAAGTCAACACAAATTCACCAAGTTTTTATTTTTAACTTTTTTACACTAGTATCGGATGTTGTTGCGAGATAACATTTTTCCTTGCTATTTTTTATGAATAGTTTATGTTCATCACTTTTTTTTCCACAGAAACTTTAGTTAAATATTTTTCATTAAGGTTTGTTGATAGAGCGTGTCTTTTTTTTTTTTTTTTTTTTTTTTTTTTTTTTTTTTTTTTTTTTTTTTTTTTTTTTTTTTTTTTGCGGAAACGTAAAATAAGATAAAATTAAGTAATCTCAATGCCGTGTGGGGACGGCCGTAAAGAATACACTTCCCCACTTCCAACAGGAGGCGTGTCGTAAGAGGCGACTAATTCCTGTAGCACGAGACGGGCAGCAGCGTCTGCGTGTGAAATCTTATAAAAACTGCGCTCGCCAACCCGCCTGCTAAGCGTGGTGAGTATTGGCAATCTCCCCCCAAATATTGGGTCATTGGGGGAGGCCTGTGTTCAGCAGTGGACTTTCTATGGCTGAAATGATGATGATGATGATGAAGTAATCTCAATAATTAAATTATTTCGCTCTGTGTTCTTAATGCTGTTTTTACTAATACGTCAAACCTTGAAATATCTTTATCATATCATCAAGTGTTAATTGCGTATTATTTAATCAGTATTTAGACAATTTACACTTGACGAGTGAGTTGAGTAAGTTAGCGTTTATTTTAAGCTTTTCAGAAACCAGTTTGCATTATTTTTAAAATGATTATTTAATTAACATACTTTAAATTAGTATTTAAAGTATGTTAATTAAATAATCATTTACCTAGCCCTGATACATTTTAGGAAATAAAATTAAATACCTACAAATACAAATAAAAGAGACAGAAACAATCACTACAAAGCCGCCGTGAAAACCAAATGCCACATAGCACACAATTAACCAAGCAAATAAAACGGTTCCCAACAATTCTTAAAGAGATCACTTGGTGAAAACATTTACTGGAGAGTACTTAAAACTTTGTTGAGCCTTCCCCGTTGTCGCTTGAAGCCATTCCCCCTTGTTCCTCGGATTTCAGGACGAGGCGTTAACCACCTCCAAGATTTATGAAAGTGGCTTGTCTTTTTAGGCACTTGAGGGCAAAAGGGAGTTATTATCTATGTTCACCGTCGCCTTAATTTTGTTTTCTCTTTTTCACTGAGTTGCTTTTAATTTCGCGAGGGTCAGAAAGTTTCGGGAAGTAAATAAAGGCCAGCAGAGTTACGAGTGTTACGACTGGCAAACGTTAAAGGGTCGGCGTACACTATATTCAGTTTTGCAAGCGAAAATTTAGTCGATCAGCACATGCAGTGACTGAACGCTGACCTCTGGACATTAGATGGAACAATCTATACTTTCAGCATTGGTGATTCGATTCAGCTTCTGATACTTTACACAGCTATTCTAAGTTAGTACCTAAGTGTCTACGAAATAAGGTCGTTAAGCACTACATGCCAATAATGTTCCTATTTTTAAAGTCGTTAAAAAACGGTGAAGTGTGATGAAGTGAAGTCAATACAGTCGCCAAATCGCTACAAATGCTACGCGTATAGATTGTGCAGGGGCATTATACTACCTGTAACGTTATTTCCAAATCGAAATCTTATCTTAAAAGTTTCAGGTCCAACTTTATTTCACTCAATCTACGGGTCAGCTCACGAAACACGTTACTACCTCGTAAAATACTATCACAAGTATGTATAACTAAGTAAACTAGCTTTGTCTTGAAGTATAAAATGAAATAAACTACTGTTGTGTAACATTTCTCTAATTGGAAATCTTATATGTGGTGGAAACTAGGGAACAATAGGATAGAATTCCAGGAAAGATAACAGATAACATTGACGCTCGAAGGGAATTCCAGACAATTAATCTTTTTGTTATCACGTTTGTGGAAATCATTGCTTATTTCAGACGCAATTTATAGCCGTTTGTTATAAATTAGATTCTTAACTAATCAAGTGTAGCCTTGGCAATATTTTTAATTATAGGTAGATACTAGAAAATAATCATATTATTTGCATAATAAATAATATTGTTTACCAAATTTTTCCTGTTGTCAAACATAGAAACGTTTTTTTTTTAAACCGGCCGCAAGATGCTATTATAATCATTGTATTCGAAACAACATCTCAACTAGGTCGATAAGTATAAGTCATACCTCTAAACATATACCATGGAACATTATTCATGCTTTATCGGAAGGGAGTTTAGTCTTATCTTGAATTAATTTAAAGTTTGTTACGCATGTGAATATTAATTAGTTCGGTATTACTGATTTAAATGACAGGGATTGAACACTGATAAACTTGTGCTGATCCCAAATACTATGCGAGCGGTAGGTACAGTTTTGTGCTTTACAATACTGCTTAGAATTTATTTACATACTTAAGAATTTTACATAATGATGTCGTTATTAGTCTAAATCATGAAATCATGGACAAATAAGTGGACTAATGGATTTAAAGTACTTGATGGATAGGAAATAATTATAATTATATAATAAATAATTATATTAAATAGATAATAAAAAAGTAAGTACTGGAAATATATTAGCGCTGCAAAATTTACGATGTATTTATTAAAATACACAAGATAAAACCCGAATAATATCGAGAATGTCATCTTTTTTTTGCCTAGAGGACGAAAATTTCGTTTGTTTTCACGTCTGCACATGCTTTTTTTTAAGAATTTGTTATGTGAAAAACCATTTAATTTGTCAACTTTTTAAAAAAAAAATCTCAATATTTTAATCAATCAATTTAAGAAGAGTGAGATTGTAGTATTTAAATAAAAAAACAGAAGCTACAATTTTCCCCCTGTCGTTCTTGAAGGCTTACCACTGAAGAGTGACAAGTTTTAAGTACCTGGGGCACTGGGTAACTGAAAGTATTTCGGATGAGGCCGACATTGAGAGGGAGCGCAGGGCTCTAGCTATGAGAGCGAACATGCTCGCCCGTAGATTTGCACGGTATAACACCGAAGTTAAACAAACTCTTTTTAGAGCCTACTGTCAAACTCTTTTTAGAGCCTACTGTCAAACTCTTTTTAGAGCCTACTGCCAATCTTTCTACACCTGCAGTCTATGGGTTGAGTACTCACAGAGGGCGCTCTCAACCCTGCGCGTCCAATATAATTACGGGTTCAGGTTGCTGATGGGGCTGCCTCGGTACTGCAGCGCGTCGGCGTTGTTCTCTGAGGCTCGCATAGACAGTTTCCCAGTGGTCTTGCGCAAGCGGGTTGCCTCCGCGTGGCGCCGCGTTCGAGACAGCCCCAACAGCCTCCTGGCGGCGATAGGGAGTCGCTACTGCTGTCCTATTTTGAGACACTGGAACATCGTCCATGTCGGCTCGAGACCTGCTTTAGTAAATGTGAAGTAGGTTATATATGTTATTTTCTCTTTTTTTTCAGTTTTATAGATGTACTAACCCTAGCTTATAAGTACTTTTTTGTAACTACTAACCCACTCTATGGAAATAAATTTCTAAAATAAATTTTTATTATTATAACATATATATATACATATATAATATCAAACCACATCCCCAGATAACAGATGTGTGACTCATGTTTGCACGCATTGGCATCCACGGCATAACCCGATTGTAATGTCATTTATCGCCTCACAATGCGACCGGTTGAACCAGTGGACATATTCAGGGAAATCATCTGCCAGTTACCACAAAATGTGTAAATTTAGGCCTTCAATACAATTTTCGAGTGCCTATAGGTACCCAAATCATCACCGGGCTAATGCCATCCGTTAGTGGAGTGGTTATAAACAGAGCTGCTACCAGGATATCAGAAAGGGAAAGAATAGCCGTGTCAATGGCGTGCATTAGAAAATGCCTTTGTCCAGCCGTGGACCGACGTGAGCTGATAATGATAATAATGATGATAACATGCTCATATTTGCATGATAAAACACACAGATGAATACGTTTTAGCAACAACACAATTTCGAATACTTAGTCTTATGTTTACGTCCTCTTTTTAACTCAAATTAGAAGAGTGTCTAATAGTGCAAAACTTTTAGGACGAAAGCCAATATTTTACTAAAACTGCAACTAGAATAATCATTATTAATCAATTAGTATTATAGTGATTAGTTAGTATTATAGTGATTTATAAATCACTGCTTTTACTATTTATACTGAAAATCAAGCTCTTGCAACAACATTATTTGCTTTACGGGATAACAATGGTCGTGGGCAAATCGTTCTACAAATCTTAGAGCCAGCGCACACTGCAGCGAGTTTTAACATCGGATATAAAAAAAATTGATATCTCAATAAAAAAAATCTGACGCTAGGAATAGATCGCTGAGAGACGCAAAAATGAGTTGAAAAATCGCCGTTCCGGATGCAAAAAGTCGCTGTGAGCGTAGGTTTTTATTACCGTACTCAGAGACGTCACTTAACTTTAATGGTTACTTGAAAATCTTTGATTCTAAAATCAATACTAATAAAGACAATATTGAATGAACAAAAATGTTCATCAATACTTTACTTTTAATTGACATCTCTGAGTGCAGCAGTTAGGCTAACATTCCACAGCTATTGCAGCGGTGAGCGAGGTTGAATCGTTGGCTATGTCGTGTAGTGGAGTGGAGTGAAGCGAGTGGGATGTGTTATTAAGATAGTGTATTTTCATACAAATGACAGCCAAAACGGATTCTTTGTTATTGTATTGTAAAAGGGAAATCCAGTCAATGTTTATTAAAAATGTATTATCCTGAAAAAATTAACAATTATTGTTATTATTAACCGACTTCAAAAAAGAAGGAGGTTCTCAATTTGTCAGAATTATTGTATGACATCACAGTTTCCTCCTCTCCAGTTTTAAATAAATAGATACTTTATTGCACAAAAACATTAAAGTTTATTACAAACAAGACACAGTTATGTACAATCAGGCGGCCTTATCGCCAAAAGCGATATCTCTTCCAGACAACCTTAGGACAGAGGAAATTAAGTTGTAATACAGTGGTACATTGGTTTCACCCTTAGCATCAGCTCAACGAGAATGTAAATATAATCGTATATAGGCCTAACATCACATACATTGCTCTGATCCTATGGTAAGTAGCCAAAACACTTGTGTTACAACAATCAGAAAAAACAACGGTACCACAACACCTAGACCAGAAATCGAACCCGAGACCTCAGAGACAGCGACACGAAGTCCGGCATGCTCGCCTCTCAGTTATTGCTCGGTTTTTGACATATTATGCGTAGCTTAGCAACTTAGCACATATCTGGTGTAAGGCCAGCCTTACGCTTAGAGCACACTATACGGTGAATGGTTAGAAAAATTCAGTGCGTACTATCCATTAATGATATCGACAATATCTTATCCCTGTGAACAATCCAACTTCACATAACTTGTCACTTTAGCTTTATCTAACATTCCCGCGGAGGTTTCAGAGAACTATTTCTCGCACGTTACATGAACTTGCCGCGTCCGACAATATTGACTAAGGCCATTCAAAAACAAAAGCCACTCGAGACACCATCGGAACGCTTGGCGACAAGCCAAAACAACTAATGGAACTCATTTTTTCAATACAAACTCCCGATATGGTAGCAATTTGCTTTTACTATCGGTTTTCATTTGTTCAATCATACTTTTTGGGTTTATGATTTGCTAAGATATTCCTTTATAAATAGTAGTTCTAACATGTTTATTTGACCGTATGCTTTTTTTATCATTGCATTTAATTTGTATCTTATGTACTTCGTTTGAATACTCCAGTCTCCAGTCCAGTACCAGAGTAAACTTAATTGTAATTTACGTAAAAAAAGCAAATTTATTAAATAACCAAGCATCATTTTACATAATTTTTTCATAATAAAAGATTCAAAAAGTCAAACGCACGCCTCATAATTTAGTCCCATCCGCAAAATGGAGACTAAAGAGTGTTGTAACTACACTCGCACGACAAAGAGTTGAGGTCAAGTATCCCTTAGCTCGACTGCGCTCTGGAACGCGACGCGCGCAGTTTACCCGAAGGACTCCTGCGGTTTGATTACCTAGCGACTAGGTAGCAAAATATTGTGTATACTAGCTGTTTAATAGCTTTGTGGTAGTTTTTTCTATAACTTTAGTTAAGGTTACTGAAATTGCCTCCTGAAACCTTATTGCAAGCTTACAAACATAGAATTAATTATCGTTGTTGTGATTTATAAAAGCAGTTAAATTACCTAATTTGCATTTATCATTCATCATCATTTCAGCCATAGGATGTCCACTGCTGAACATAGGCCTCCCCCAATGACCTATTATCGGGGGGGATTGCCAATACTCACCACGCTTGGCAGGTGGGTTGGCGAGCGCAGTTTTTTTTATAAGTTTTCGCACGTAGATGTGCCCATCTTGTGTTATAGGAATTAGTCGCCTCTTACGACACGCCTCCTGTTGGCGATAAGGAAGTGTATTCTTTGGTTCTCTATTTTGTTCCCTAAGTTTTTTATTCATAATCTAAAGTGTAATATTTTTTTGTCCTAATCATCATTTGTCCGAATGATAACTTGCCCGAACTTAATGTCACATAATATTACATGCAATAAAATTGAAAGCCCTAAATACAATATGCCCTAAATTTATTTTTCACTTAAAATTTTCAAATAAATTTAGGGATACGAAAGACTTAAAACCGTTTTCTATAAATGTTGTAAGTCCTACATTCAAATTATATAATGTTTATTTATCCTAATAATAATAAATGCGTAGTGTAACTTTAATAATGTGATTTGCTATTTGATTAGTAAACGAATAAGTAATTTAGACCTCTACGTTATTGCCACAAAGATATAATCGTGTCTTAAAAATTCTAGACCTTGTTTTAACAGCCCTATTTTTTTATTAACAGATTTATTAATAATACACCCTTGCAAAGCCGATATATTCGATAACCCGAATTGGCCCGAATTGGATTCCTGTAGAACAAATCCTACCAATTTTTACATTCTGCAACTTTTGGAGAACTAGAAATATTTTTTGATTGTCCTGACATCTTTAATTGAACTTATAAAACTCACGTTTGGAAGCCATGAGGAGGCCATTTATGACCGCCTTAAGGGTTGATAGATTGAAGAACTAGGGGTCGAACTGAATATACTAGGGAAAGTAAAAACATCACGACTTAGCTGGTTTAGGCACATGGAAAGAATGGGAGTGGATCTCGTGCAGTAAAAAAAGCATTCCTCAGAAGACTGTCTGGACGGCGCCCGGATGGTCGTTCTATGTGTCGCCTAACTGGACCGTACTGGCACGGGTTAGGGTCAAGCTGGAAGCTTCGATGTCGGAGGGTAAGATCTTCTCCGGGTCGCCGAGCCAGCGAAGTAACAATACATTAAATTGGAACTGAATCAGAGAACTTTAATTAATAAATCTCTAAACAAATCACTGTCTGGGTCTACCTAATCCGACATTACTACAGGCTCAGTGAACATTGAGTTTAATATTTTATCTGTGATTCCGGTTTAGAAGCGAAACATGATTGCAGACTTAATACTAACAATAGTTTTAGGTTTTTCTCTAAACTTGAGGACATTACATTATGCTATTGTTTTATCTGCAAAATGGAAATAAAAATTTTGCTCAACTGGCTTAAGTTACGAAATTGGGTCAAGCATCTCTTACGTAACGTTGTTGTTTATCCCAAATGCGCCATGCAGTTCGCGTGGGGATCCGTAACTTGATTATTTTCGCCCGTTCACATGGAAAAGGCCATTGCGTCCGCATATTTATACCTTTAAGGTAAACGTTTCAGGGCTCTCCATAATTTTTTTTGTAAAACAATCTTGTAAACAGAAGTTTTGATTATTTTTTTCCTTATTTTATATTGTTTCCAAATACTAGATTTTTTTGGCTCTATTCCTATTCTGACCAAATAATTCGAGAAGAAAAATAATGCCAACAATTGATCTACCTTATTATTGTTCAGCAAAAACTTTCATTTACGTTTAAGTTCGTACATTAAAATAACTGTTTTGTTTATATTATTTTATTTTATTTTATTTATTGATTTTAGGAAGACTATCGACTATTACAAATCATAGTACATACGAATTAAGACATAGAAAGTCATTTATAAGTCTACACTTATAGAAACAATATGTATAGCGATTGACACAATTAAATAATTCTACGTTATGACAAATTTAACAATAGTAAAATGTGGTTGTAGCATGCTTAACATTTTTCAAGCCAAAATAAAAACAATCCATTACAAAGTGCATCATGTGATATGGTTATCATCTACTGTCTGCATAGAGTAACAATTTTGCCAGGGTAGTAAGTAATTATAATTATTGCATAATATTTGTGCACCTTCATATTTTATAGATGTATTTAAAAGAAAGTACTAATCTAGTCTAAAGATCGTTACATTATGCACTTGATGGTAAACAAAACGTTATTTATTTAAATTGGATTAATTAATTGATTAACAGTTAAATGTGTGCATGTAAGTGTGCAAATTTTTAAAGGTTACCTCAAATTTTAGGTAAAAAAATGAAGTGAAACTTTATTATTATGGTATTTTGTTAGTGTGCCTAGCTAAGTGTACGAATGAAACATATATGTATTACGAAATTAGTAACTAGATTGAAATTGCTAACAAGCGTGTCTAAGCAATTAGTATGTCTGGTATGAATGGTCCCTAATGTTAATGGTCAACCAGGGTTCCATAACTATTTAGAATATCTTCGAAGAGCCCATAACTCCAACTTAGCAATTTAATTAAACGAATGAATATAGACCTATTATATTCAGAATTCCAGACTTGGGTCACCTAGTGGAATTGTAGGCTTGACCGTGCTACTAATTTTAATTAATATAGGTACACTTAATAACTTAGGCTTCAACATTTTCAATGGAACTCTCATGATTGCTTAAATCCTTCAGTTTCGTAACTTGGTAAGTCATACAATTGTCGAAGACATCTAAGTTTTTTTCCCATAAAGTTTGAATGGTGTTAGCCTTTGGCTATTGCAATTCGCATCATAGTGGTAAGACATTGAACCAGCCCCCCTAGCATAACCACGAATCACGATATGATATAGCGATTTATCGACACCAACTGTAAAAATATGATAGATATCGAATCGCCGTGCCAATGACGTCACATGTTATGAACGCTGTTTCGATAAAATTTCAACATGGCGCCTATGTCAATCATAAATTTAACTATAAAAAACCGACATCAAAACACTAAAAAGCTAAAAATTATACTCATAAGTATGTAGCTCTCAGTTACTTTTACAGTCGGTGCAAACTAATCAGAGTCATCAGACTAATCAGTGCCGTGTGGAGACGGCCATAAGTGCCGTGTAAAAACTACGCTCGCCAACCCGCCTGCCAAGCGTGGCGAGTATTGGCAATCCCCCCCGATGATCAGTCATTGGGGGAGGCCTTTGTTCAGCAGTGGACCTCCAATGTATATACATGCAAATAAAAAACAACATAAAGTCGAATTGAGAAACTCCTCCTTTTTTGAAGTCAGTCAGACGTTTTGTCGATAAATCGTCGGATCATACTCGTATCGTATTTTGGTGGTCATGCTAGAGAGGCAGGACACATGCCATAGGAGTACGGAGTCAATGCTTACTATAATAACAAATAGAAAATTGTAGTGCCTCTATCGGATACTTTGCGAACTACTAATACACGTAAGTGTTCTTAATTTGTAAGATCGTTACTAATATCACGTTTTACAGTACCTAAGTAACTAAGTTTTTAAGACTATTTTTTAAGTTTTATATCTAATATACTCTATTTCTGGAACTAAAAAACTACTTTATTCCTCACTAAAAAATTTTTTAGAAATTAGTTAGGTTGTTTTTAATTTAGATTTTTAATTATTTGTAATATTCCTTGCAAAAGCCAAAAACTCACTGATTTACAGAAAATAATTACCTGAATACACTTTAGAATCAAACTAAAAGCAAGACAGCTCTATAAAACAATATTTTAAAACGATAGCAAGCCTATATAAGACGACTAAAATAAATAGGGCGAGTACACACAAGCGCTCAGTCGAGAACTGGCCTGTGGGTACGTGACCTGGCGAACTAAACCGATGTTTGTCTCGCGTATCACGAGGCAATTGCTTTAAAAAATCTGAAACGTGGAGGATCTTAGTATGAAATTAGTGGTTTCTTCAAAATGTTTGCGGAAGCTTTGATGACGTGAAGTCCAAACCGACTTATTTTGACACCTACAGTCATACTTTACATTAATGTAATAACTAATAAAAGAGAATACCAGTGTTTTGTGAGTTAACTGACAGAGAAACGTCATTGTGCATCTTTCAAAATAAAAGAATATGGTCAAAAGATTTCTGAGATGAGTCAATTTATCAAAATTTGTTGAGCCGTTTTAGTAGGTACCCATTAAAATAGGTATTTTAAAATAATTTTAAAACGCTAAATTAAGAAGTGAAATCCCTTACTGCGTTAGTTAGTGTTACCGAATAAATTCTAAAAATCACATTAAATGAGTAGTACTAATCTAATAATTCGACATGCACATATGTTTCTAAAAGCGAAGTCATATTACAAACCCATATTTTTGTCTGAGCTTTCGATGATCTTCATAAATGCGACTTGGTAGGGCTAAGGCGTAACGTTCCGCGGTATCTCTTTTGAGAAATCGTTCACCATCAATCTGTCGCCAGCATGCGGGTGCGGTCTCCGTTTAGGACGAAGAGTTAGATCGTTAGAAGAGGTAAGTTGAAACAGTAATTAAAGCGATTATAGTTAGTTCTATAAGTTTCCTTGACTATTTAATCAGGTTGGACCATTTGTAGTCTCAGGCTGATTGGAGCAGCGATAGCGTCACTCTGTTGGAAAAATTGTAATTGGTGTGATTAAGTAATGTGTGGTTAAGAAAAAGTTATGACGTCATTATAAAAATCCCCGATTAAAATTAATGGTATCATCAAACAATACTGAAATAAATATAGAATTGCCGTGGCTAAAAAGTATTTTAATCCGGTAGGTAATCCTCAATCTTATCCTAATAGAGGAAATGAAATTGAGTGACATAAACAATAGAGTTATAACCGATAAACCGTCTAAATATAATGAACGAAGATTATTTACATTAGACAAACTCAGTTTTTTTTTTGCAAAAACCACAAACGGAATTCTCGTCTGGCTCTTTTATGATAG
This sequence comes from Anania hortulata, assembly GCA_963576865.1. Classification (NCBI taxonomy): domain Eukaryota; kingdom Metazoa; phylum Arthropoda; class Insecta; order Lepidoptera; family Crambidae; genus Anania; species Anania hortulata. Next base: position 9,837,941 of record OY756406.1, read on the forward strand.
TAAAAATGACTACAGTAAAGTTTTCAATTACACATAAACACGTTACTGCCATTACCCCGATTGAAAATTCTAAATCTTTGTCAAAAGTCAAGCAATTTTGAGAAGGTGTTCTGTCATCCAAGCCTGCGTTTACGGATCCACTTTTCTTTAAGTACGGGAGCAAACTTATTCATTACTCATTCCCTTTTACGACCTCTTATGGTACAGGATATAATGCGTGTGGGAGCGTCGGGAACAAAGGCAGGATCTATTTATGTACAATATTTTCAAAGCGCTTTGGTTAGAAAGAAAATTGGCATTGCAATAGTCACTTATTGTTACATGAATAAATAAAAAGTGAAACTAAAAATATTATTAAAAGTATTTTAGGTTTATTCTTAAAAAGGCCTAGAAAATGTATGTGGTGAGTTCTACATATAACCCAGACAGAAGCGAAAAAATCACAAATCAAGGACCCTAAAGAAGATCAATTCCGTTTCAATCTGTGTCACAATGTTTTAGATGTAAATTCATCCACCTAATAAAAATGCAAAAACGTCAAAACTTCACCATCCGCAGCGGAAAGCTAAGCAAAGCTTACAATCTTATTTAAAACATTAATTTTCTTTACAAATACTTCTTCCCGAGACGACCTTTGTTCGATGTATTTACCGCTAGGCTTCGCTCCGAATTTGAAATTATCTCTGAAGATAAATCTTTTTTGTGAAGGTGCGAAATTGGGTTCAAAAATATCTGCCGCAACGGCAACACATTTTTCCTTTAGAGAAGTTAACCGGCCCCAGTGGTAGGGGGTCAAGAAGACACCCAGCAAATAATCTGCGCTAAATTCACATGGCAAAGGAACTTGCATAATGCAAACATATCTGGTTGTTGCTTTTAGTCAAAATATGCAACGCCTTGGAGAACGCAACTATCCCTGTAGTAATGTTGGCATTTTCAGCAAGGACGGATAGATCCCCAACCGCAGTATCTCACATTTTTCGAAATGTTTCGCTGCCGGCGTGTTAAGAAGAATTTAGAGTCACAATAATTTTCGTTCATAAATTTTGCTCTGCGGGGATTAGAAAGCAAAGCGGCGGCATTATTTTTCTCACATAATTACTTTGCTAGGCGAATAAGATAAAAACGGATTTCAGGCGAAATTCAGCCAAAAATAATTCAAGCGTAGCGTCCAACATTGACTTACTTACATACTTAACTAATCTACTTCTATAATATTATTTTAAAGCTGAACACTTTGTTTGTTTGGTTGGTTGAACTTGCTAATCTCAGGAACTACTGATTTTTATTTAAAAAAATATTTTAATAGGCTATATAACATCACGCTACGACCAATAGGAACCGAGTACCTATCAATGAAAAATTTTGCAAAAACGAAAAAAATATTCCTTTTGAGAGTTTCCTTTGCGTACGCTACGTAAACGGTTAAATTTACACAAAAATCATGCATGACAGAATAGTTTTCATTTCTAAAAAAAGCCCGTAAATTCTGATATGTCTAAATTTTAGGGTTTACTTGCTATAACCTTTTTTATGACAGTCAAATTTGTTCTAAAATAATGCATTGATAGCGTCGCTTTTTCTTTTACTTTTAGAGCGACGCATTGATGTGGTTAAGTGTAGTAAAATTGTATTGGATTATAGGCGGAAGCTAGTAATATATATTACCAAATTTCATGTTACCGAGGTACTTTTAATAACTACTTTACAAATTAGTATGTGCACTTATGTAACTCACAAATAGAACACAATTATGTATGTAAATGTGGAATAACGAGCTAATTTGAATGTCTTTACCACGTACTCTGCATACTTAATAGTTTATTACGTCAGTCGGTATTAAAATAGAGGCGGCAAATTGTAAATAAATTATATTTCAATGCCTATTTTGAACTACTGTTTTGGTTCTGCATATGTAGGTATAACATTAACTTCATAACACATTTTAATAACTTTATATCTTCAATGTCTGCTTTATTATAACTGTGTTTATATATTTTATTCATGAGTCTCAATTTGACGACCGTCTGGTGTACTGGTTTGCGCTCCGCACTACCAAGCCAGCGGTTGCGGGTTCAAATCCCGCAAGGGACAAATGTTTGTATGATGAGCACGAGCTTTTGTATCTAAGTCACGGATGTTTATAAAGTATTTATGTATGTTTATGCGTTATCTAGTCTTCATAGTACAAGTTTTGCTTAGTTTGGGTCTAGATAATTAGTGTGATTGTGAAAAAAACTTATTTTATTTATTTACTTAAGCACGTTGAGAGGACATGTAGACAAAGCTATTAAAACCTCACGTGTGAAGATCCATCAAGCTGTAAAAAGCCAGCTACTGTGCACTTTCTAGGCCTGAAAATAAAAAAAATAAAACTAAAAGTTGTAATATACATATTAACGACCTTCACAGCCGAGAGGCGAGCACGTCACACTTGGCGTCGCCATCTCTTAGGTCTCGGGTTTGATTATTTTCTACATTGTCTCGGGTCTGGGTGGTGTGGTACTATCGTTTATTTCTATTTCTATTACGCAAGTGAATTGTTTACTTTCCTTCGGATCACTGCAACGTATGTGATATTATCCAATATTGACTGTAATATTAGCTTAAGAAAGTATTGACTGCACACTAAAAAAAATTGAAACATTTATGAAATTTTACAGAAAATCTAAGTTTTTTTGTATATCTACTTTATTTTTCTATATCTATTTGTAATTTACTAATTATAGCAGAGTGCGCAATAAGGTTTCCTTACTGTAACGTTTGGCGGAGCATTTGAAGCAATGACAGTTCCAAAATTCATCTTTACGTCTTTTCTAAAGAAAAACAAAAAACATAAGTAGTAGTAAAAAAAAATGGACTATTTCATACTCCTGGTACCATAGACCTTTCCTATATTATTACAGAACAAAGTTGTTCTAGAATCATGTTAAATTACATTTGTTTTGTGGAAAAATCGTATACACAATGTTATTACGTAAATAAAGCACTATACAAAAGCTAATTCAGCCTAATTTTGGAATAGTCAAAATTCACAATATCGAGTCCCACTATTACGTAAAAGCGATAATAATAGAACTGTGAAAATATAGCGGCCATTTGGAAACAAAATATTTGTAATTGCTTTAGTTACTAAATCGAAAAGTAATGTAGGTGCGGCGCGGTGTAGAAATAATATACCTATACATATCAAATACAATAATTTCATTGTAAAATAATGCACCTACGTTGATAAATTATATGTATTTTGTTGCATTACAGTATGACACTAAAAGAAAATATTACAAAGGTTATAGAAATAAATGCTAAAAAAGACCTATTTTTATGACGGAGTATTAGAAAACCTGTTTTCGTATTGGTTCCATTTCTGGGTCAGATATAGGTGACATTTCATTATATTTAAAAAATACATGGATTTTTTTTGCTTATTTACAAATGTATCTAGGTATTAAATTTTTTTTTTAAATATTTGTAGTTATAATGAGATAAAATAAGTTTAAAAAATCAACAAGATATTTGTTTACACAAAAAAATCTTATCTTTTTAACTATTTACCCTGTTTTCTAGACCCAACAATAAATTACCCCCAAAAATTTAGCTAATACAAATTTGAACACCCTGTTTATTTACTGAGTTATAGTTATGGAGTACTTTTGGCATCGTCTGAAAAGTTTCAAAGACACTCGTGATCTACATAGACTTGAAAAATAATGACAGAATCAACTTATTAACAAGATTCACTGAGTTCATACACCGACTACACAATTATATGGCGCTGCTGAGTAAAATAGTATCTGATTGCTCAATTTAAGCCTGGAATCACACTACGTATACTTGACTGAATAAAACTTAGGTAAAACTATCGTAATGATGATTAACTCTGCGTTTATTCGTTACGGGCTACCGAAACGGTTTTAGTCTACCGTTTTCAATAGCGTACCAAACTTAATATTAGTTTTCACACCGTACGACAAAACCTAAATACTATAATGTTTTGCTAGGTTCTATACAGTAAGCCGCATACAAATACTGATTAAGTAAAACCGTAATAATGTAAACTCATAGTAAGGCTACGTTTCCACTGAATCCAGGAAAGAAAAGAAGTTGTGTGATCAATAAAGAATTATCAATGAGGACCCAAGCAGAGTCCGCCATATTTAATTGCTGCTTTGCTTGCACTTTTGTCAACTTTACCATTATATGACTAGTTTTTAATCATATAGGATTAATTAACTGGAATCTAGTTTCGACTTTCAGCGCCATCCCAGGCACCCAGTAATGTAGCTTTAGCCTAACTAGCTCTTTAATTGCCGAGAAGCAAAGCTACAAAATTCGGAGCAACGAAGTCGACCGGGTGTAGAGATCGCAAATTTGTATTCCAGTCTCACAATAAAGTTCATTTAAATATAAATGTGACAAGGCCTTCACCCCAGTAAATGCTGTTACTTCTATAAACTGAGTCGTAATTTTTTATGACGATCCCCAAAATAACTTCAGGCATTTAACAAGCTTTAGGATAGGATGTAATGACAGCATTAAAATTTTAAATTTTGACACAATTTTTGAAGATTCGGCGAAGACCGGACAAACACAATGATTTGCGTTAACCTAAATAAATATTTAATATACTGTTGCATGACTAGCAGATTGTTTAAGCAGTAAAACCTTCTACGAAACTGTACACATATTGCAGTAACGCAGAAAAATAATATTTTTTTCTGGTTTATGAAGATTTAATGTTGTTTAATTTCATATAAACTTAATTATTATTTATTTATTTTATTTATTATGCATACAACATATTGCAGTTTTTACAACAGAGTCCTACAAAACTGTTTACACAGTTTGTCTGTAGAAACAAGTGAGTCTCACTTAAAATCCTTTACAGATCATTTTTATATAACTAAGGTGTTCAAGTAATATTTTTTTAAATTACGTTTAAATTTATTTTTGTCTCTTTCTCGACGGATGTCTTCCGGCAAACTATTAAGGAGGTATGATATTCGCTTCTTTAAGGTTCTATCACCAAAGTAATTTTTAACCCTTGGTACTACAAATTTATCTTGTACAGTGTTTTTGAGGACATTAGGTCATCATCATTATCTATACGGTCAATCCCGATTGCGTCTAAAGCCATCGCTTCGGAGCCTAGGGTCCGCTTTCCTTGATTACTCGTCCTCAAGTGTCTTTGACTAATTAATTTTCTACACTTACACTAAAATAAAAAATCATTATAATTATGACAATAACTTTCTGACTTTCTTTAATACTAAAAATACTTATATTTTTTGGCGATGCTAATAGCAATAGCAACTTAAACATTTCAATTCTCCAATGTGCCTAAGTAGTCAGGTACTAAACTAAATTTACTACTAAACTAAATACAAATGAACTTGTTAGTCAATATTGTTCGTAAAATCCTGGTGCAAATTCACGTAAACCATTAATAACAACGATTATTTATCGATGGCAAATAAGCACAATTTATCAGCCGCTTACTTTAGTTTTCAAATAAACTACTATGTACCATTATGAAAATAGGAAACTGTAAAATGTTCCGGAGCTATAAATCTGCTGTGATTTAAAAATTTATACCATGTCTTCGGCTTCGTCAATTTTCATACAAAATTTAAGCGTAGGTTTAGCGGTACACGCCCGCGGGCTCAACACTTTAGCTTTTCGTACGAGAAATTCTTTACCCTCGCTAACATATTCATGAAGTTATAGGTCAATAACTGCAAACATCATTATAATTTTAGAACCACTGACTTTTGAAGAGATTTTGTCTGTGCCTACTGTTTTAGTACAGCTGAATAAGGATGGTGAACTCATTCAGAACTATCGTCACAGGCGATGTTGATAATAATTTGTTGGGAAACGAGCTGTCGGGTCTGATTGCTCCTGGAAAAAACTGTCTTGCCTTCAGTGGTCAGTATGAGTGAGTGCTGACTGAGAAATAGGTCTTGCTTGCTTTCATAGGCCGACATGATAGATGCGCAAGACTACAGATGCTCGGACAAAGGAAGTGTTCCAGTATGATACTTGTAGGGATTTTAAAAACCGGGATTGTAATGAGTACCTCTCTACTCTACTCCTCAAGAACTTCTATGCGTTTAACATATATTCATAGGCAAGCTATAGAAATTGGAGTTGAAATATTATATAATATTATTAATAAGATTATGCTAGCTCAGCCAAATTACTAACAAACAATACCAGTTATTAACTCGATCAGTAATTTATTTTACTTTAAAACAAGCGGAGCTATAATTAGTATTTTATAATTCTCTTTAAATAAAAAGAACACGGAAATGTTAAGTATCTCAGTTACCCCTAAAGTGTTCCGGGTAAATTCCATTCTATCAACAAAGTGGGGGTCAAGACTAAAGGAATTCGAAGAGAATCGATCGACGAGTTAATTAGCCCCATTTATATTTGCGGTCTTGGATGGATCGGGTCGGTACCCCTCTTAACTACTCTTTACAAATTGACTGCATGGTTTGAATTTTAAAGTGCATTTAAAACTTTAGAACTTATCGCGTTAAGCTTTATGAAGACCCATGGGGCGCTGACCTCCTGTCTTCTTGACAAAATTGAGGGTAAATTTTGTTGCTGCTGTATTCACATTATGTTAATAATTGGCAGTTAAGTTGTTAACCACATTGTTCGTTTTGAAGCTGCCCAAAGCAGGTGACCTTAATATCTGTTAAATGACGTTTGTTTTTTTTTTTCATCTGACCAATGTTTTTGTTCACCATTGTATTCAGAAGAAAAAAATTGATTTGTAAAAACGAGAGTTTTAGTTAGGGTTGAGTAACAAACCTAGCTTACGCCTATGAAAACGCAGCATATCCGCAAGAAATAGTAACTCCTCCGCATCTGTCCCTGCGAATTTTAAGAAGCTGTCACAGAATTTGTATATGATATTTCTAAAACCTACTCTAACTTTAAACATTAGTGTTTAGTAGGGATAGTTTTAATTTAGAAACGTTCATTTAAAAGGGGGAAAACGCAAAACTGTGTGTCATATGTCTTTATATAATTGGTTTTTGTTTAATAAATGTTCTTAATCTTCTTTATTTGACCACCTTCGCCTATGCCTTCGTTACCTTTCGCAAAGGCTAAGCTTGCATCTCTGCTTCATTATGATCCTAGCAAGAATCTAAATAATTTCAAAACCATAAGCCCAGTAATCTATGATTTGAATGGTTCACATATAACATGATTACGTTCATTTGTTATTCAAAGAATAATTCAAAAGTGAACTCAGAAGTTAAAGAAGAAGTTAGAGTGATTTATTGAAGCCATAAAATAGAGGAGCTTATTTTTTGCAAAGTCCTTTCAAGAGAGTCGAATTTATCATTCCATCGCATTAGACCAAACTTTCTATCAGTATCACACAAAGATAACGGGCAAAAAAATTGATGGTCTTGATCCCTATAACGATAGGTAGGGGACGATAAGGGTTGACTCGTATCTATCTGTCAAATAAAAAGCCACTTCACACGTTAACTATCAATGCTCTTTCAAAATCAAAAAATCTTGCGTCCATCCAGGGTTATTTTTATCACGCTTTTGTTATTTGACACCCGCCTAGCCAAGTGTTTGGCCCTTTCGACTACAAATCCAGGTGGTTGCGGGAGCAAAAGTCCTCCCACAAAATACAGTTAATATTCTACTATTAAGCCACACATAAACTATAGTTAAAATATTTGTAATAAGTAGTCTTTGGTTCTGATGTTTGTTTGTAGTGCTTGGTAAAGAAGGTAAAGGTAAAGAAGCCACCTAGTAATTATAAATAATATTTTAGACTCTCTGAAGAAGAAAATACTGCACGTAACTTTAAAATTTAATCTTGGTTTCTCCTAATCAAATAGCGGTTGATCCGTATTTTGGTTAACCACATCCAATTTTGTTCAATATTTTGTCATAAAACATTGAAAAAATAAAAAAAACATTTATTGTCCTTTCCAGAAACATTGTTACTTCACCAAAATTATTAAGTCAAGTAAATAGGTAAAGTTTTTCTGGCAAAGCGCACCGCGGCACGGGTGCAACACCCTCCACAGCTTGACATGCAGTGTTCCCAACAAGACGGACATGTAGTGACCCTCTGTGTCCCACCCAGAGTGAGAGCAAGCGTTTTATGACATTCGTAGTAAATATTATAATAATAACTAAAATAATCTTATTCGTAAAAGAAGATTGATGGTCGAAATAATATATATTATATATTTCTGTCAAACTTTCCTCTACCTGAAAGTTGTCTGAAAGAGATCGCTTTTAGCGATAAGACCGCCTAAATTGTACCATTCTAAATTTATTGTTTCTCTGTACTGATTGTTCTGTGTGCTTTGCAATAAAGAGTATCTATCTATCTATCTATACCGTCGAAAACATCTCTAGGTAGTGCGGGAAACAGGTAGAATTAAAGTAAAAATATTGAGTTCATGTACTTCTTTGTAAATATCTTTATAAATTCCATTAACCCCTCAGCCCAGCAGAACGAGGCCCAATAGAAGTTTTATTGTTTCGAGGTCTCATGCGACTGCTCAGTATTCAATAAGTTGAATCATTACATTACAATAATTTTATCATTAAATGATAACTCAGCTGCTACTAACTTTACCTAACATTTAATATTTTTCCTAAAACAAATGGTCGACTGGTAAAAAAATGATAAATAAAGACCAGGTATTTTATTTGTGCAATGAAGTTGAAATAAAATAAAGTAAGTAATTAATCATTTCAAATAAGATAAGTATTAACTTAAATTAATTAAATTACATTGTTGACTTTGTAGAAAGTTCGGGTAAGTTCATGTTCAGATATTATGTTCCACATACATTTTTCTGCATTTTAAAACACAAAAATCTAAAAACAACGTCAAAAAACCCATAAATGCTTATTTACAATAAAACATTACTTATGCGTGCAGCCTGTGGGCTAGATATACTCAAAAAGCTTACAGTGCTCTCCATGTCCAGAATAACAACGATTTCAGGATACTGCTGCGGCTACCTCGCTTCTGTAGTGCATTGGGGATGTTCGCCGAAGTAGGCGTAGATTGCTTCTATGCAACAATACGTAAACGGTGCGCGTCTCTGGTGCGCAGGGTGCGGGCGAGCGGTAACAGCATCATGAATATGATCGCTAGTAGATTAGAATGCCTATATTTAAATCGTTCTTGTGCCGTTTCGGGGGGAGTGGTGCAAGAATGGAAACTTTAAACTTTAAAATTTGTTATTGTCTTTACTAACATACCTTATAACTACACTACACTAACAACATGAGTCATTGTTACTTGATTAAATGAATTAATTAATTCATTACTTACCACGTAATTTAAATAGCTGAATCCTAGTTAGAGAGGTGTAATACGCATGTAGTGCATTTCATTCTGCACTAGGTAGGTAGGTTTATATTTATTTAAAATCACAAATTTAAAGTCAAGAATAGCATCCCACTCGGATTCGAACGTTTCCGAAGTGAATTAACTCGATTTTGCGCTCAGTTGGCGGGAAAGTGGCACAGATGCATTTTGACAAGTAAATCTATTAGACCATGCAGCGTTGAACTAAACCATACTGAAGGCGTTTTCACTAAAAACGCGAATATTATAGCTCTGTATAGGAAACCGCATTTGATTTAAAAGACCACATAAGTACATTTATGATCACGATTACACTTTCCATTGGGCGAAGAGCTACCAAAGGTCAGTATTACATTGTCAATGATATTAGAAGCTTGAATGCTTATTTAGAAAAGACAATAACAATTCCAATTTTGATAAGTTAACCTAAAACACAATACATATGAAATAATACCTCCTCGTAAAAATGTCTTATTTTCTTACGAACTACGGTCACGTGGAAAAAACGTTAAATGTTTTCTTTAGTACATAAAGGCCATCGTTCACCTATCATATTATAATCCAAATGCGTTTATTGTAACAAACTACTCTTAACTAATTCTTTTAGCATGATTTTATAACTCTTTTGTCAATCATTTGAAAATGAAATATGTATTCACATTAGTAACATTGGTCTTACCATTACTTTATTAAAAACGATAATCAAAGAAGTGTATCTAAATTGCTAAAATGTATATTGTTCTTTTATAGCCAGCCTCCTTTTTTTAAAAGTTATAAGCCCCAGCGGCGATTACCAAACTGCCATCAAATATCACAGCAGGGACCCGAAAATTACTCTTAAGACTGGCCATTTTTGCGGGTCTAAATGGACGATAACCTTTAATTTGACCAATTACCAGGACGGGGAGGAGCCATTTGTCACGGGATAAAATAAAACTACGCGGCCCACGACCCGTCTCTCCGTCTGTCCGCCGAGACCCGCGTCAAAACTGACTGACAGCCAGTATTTATACGAGTATTGCATCCACGGCCTTAAAAAGCTTAGGACAGACATGAGCTATTTCTCTTGAAATGTACGCGCTGAAAGTATTATTTATGCAATTTATTTTTGGATAATATGTATTTGGAAGACTGTGGATACATTTTTATATGAAAAAAGGAAAGTTTAAGGTGAATTATTTGCAACTCCAAATTTTATTTTAAAAATTTTACCGATTTACCTGCAATAATAATAAGGCATGACATAAATATGAGTCTAATAGGATATTTTTTTCTGTTTTTATGTTTTCGTGGGATGAATATCGATTCGTTTTTAATTTCATAAAATCAATCCTTCTCTTCGATCATACAAAATTATTTTTATCGAGATCAAACAAAATTAATTTTATCTAAATAGCAGTGTCATACGCAACTTTTGCGATCGTGTTTGTACCCTTAATTAATTAATAAACTCATTTTGATCCCAATTAATTATGACGTTAAAACAACGGCTCGTATAAAATCAACAGGGAAGGTAAACGGATTTTAATTGTTATAGGGTTTATTAGACCCGGCTTGTCGCGGGTTAATAAGCTTCTGCATTTTTTATTAAAACCATAAATGGATCTGCTTACGGTAAAATTCCCAGAGCATCATGTGCTGTTAGGTGTGAATAAGAGCAATTACCTAAATATATTTAAGATTTGACATGTATAACAGTTGTTTGTTTAGTAAAATAAATATTAATGAACACAAAACACGCGTATACAAGGTTCCAATTTTAACTCTATTCTCTCTCTTCTACTGGTCAAACACAGAAATTTTATCTATGGGTCCAAAATTCTTCATAGATATCCACCAAACCGCAGACCAGTTGACGTCAGTTTGTATGGAGAGGACATTTTTTGCGCGATTTCGATGTTGTTTCCATGGAAAAAGTTGTTGTATTTGAGCAGCAAATTATTTTGACCATTCTGTTACATCATTGTCTTATGTGTCTGTTTGGCATCCAATAAGCTAAAGTGGTCATCGACAACCGTTGACTTATTTTAGGTAAAGGAAAAACTCCGTATGAATATAGTTCAAATAAAATAAACTTCAAAATAAAACTAAATATAATAAAACCAGTCAAGTAAAAGTTATGTTTGGCTATCGCTATGTATCCCAAACTGAATGATAGAAGACATATTTTAGTGGTAAATAAAAAAAAATTTTTAAATATTGTGATGTGTATTGTGAACGGACGATGCACGAGGCTGACTTGTTTTTACCGGTTCTTTTTCTCGCTATTAATAATTAATATTTGTTTAATAACGGACTAGTTACACAAATTTTTTTTTCGCAAAACAACGATGCATCTTGCATAGTTGTTGTTAAAATTTTGCTTAAACAAAAAAATCGATTAAATTACCTTTATGCGCCTATACTGATAAAATTCAATTTAATTCAATAATGATGTCTTCGAACCTTGCAGTAAAGCCAAAGCATTTTTTTTTCTACTTACAAAAATAATCCGCTTTGTTTTTTTTTAAATGCGCTTGATGTTACCCTATATTTTACACTTTAGATATGTACATAACGTAGCGTTATTTGGCATAGTTTCAAGCTGGAAACTGGTGTCCAACTAATTGGATTGACGACGCAAAGTGCTACATGCTTGGCTTAGATCAACAAGACAGATTACTTACAGCAATGAGAAGCAAAATATAGCAGCCAAAACTATATGAGAAATACAATTCTTATTATTTATGCTAACATTAAAAATAGTCTTCTATTGTTTTTATTTGTTTTATTTTGTTGTTGAATTAAATAACAAAATGACGTTTTTCAAAAATGCACTTTTTTTAAACCAATGTGTGAAACATTTTTGTATTTTTTACGGTAATTGAATATGACATTAAGTTTTGAATCTGGGGCTTTTAATCCTTACTTATTCATCTTTTCCAGGCTCCATCCATCTATGGCGAAACTTCGTTTCCGACACTTCTCTCTCTAAGAAAGTCAAGTTCAAACTCTAAGAAAGTCTGTCATCATCAATATCATCATGTCAGCAGTCCACTGCTGGACGTAAGAGCGCAAAGAGCGAAAACGACCCCGATCTTCCACTTTTTTCATCCATCCACTACCAGCCATGTTCCTAACGTTGACGGCCATCGAGCTGGGGCGCGGCCTACGCTACGTTTGCCAAGACGTGGTCTCCACTCGAGAACCGGTTTACTCCACCTTTATTCGGTTCCGCGACAGATGTGGCCGGCCCACTGCCACTTCAGCTTGCTACACTTCAGGACTATGTCCATTACTTTGGTCTACTGCCTGATAACCTAAGTCTGTATCTTATATTAATTTAGAATTTACGTTTACAAAGTTGTGGAGGATATTGATTCTGGAAAAGCATAAGAAATGAACGCAATCGGTAGCGATATTTGATAACTTTGTAATAACACAAAGCACTTTGTTTCTAAAAAAAACTCCTAATGGATCCTCTCAAATGTCTATTGATTCCCGGCTCAACTGAACCATGAATTTCAGCCGGATATTTTTCGCAGTTCAATTAAATTTTGTTTCCAGATTCTACTTCGTGACTGAAATAAAAATTACGAAATTCAAGGAATTAACTTTTATGTTGAAGGAATAAATAAAAAAATGTGTATAACCATGTTCAAGTTATCTAATCGGTTTCGTATCACAATCTCTAAAGCATAATACTTATGTACGAAAGACCTAATTAGTAAACATCTAATCTTCGTGAAATCTGACCATTGTTAAACCTAAATAAGTTTAAATAACCTCACGAAAGTAAGTCCTAATTTTAAAATATCTTATAGTCGTTCAACCTAACCGTTGTTAGAAAATAACATTTATGGATACACTTTTTCGATTATTTAATGCTAATTAATCATTATTAATATTATTATTCTAATCATTTTTAGAGATTGTGATACGATCGTATGTAACCATCTGAACTGGGCCAAGAGAACAGGCGCGGCAAAAAGTAGTTTTATATCCAGCAATGAGTAAATAGCGACATAATCATATAAAATAATGTAGGTTACTAATATTTTTAAACATATTTTTTGTAAAAATTATAAAAAAAGTTAATTATTTCATTTCTCTAATACAGTCACCAACATTTTGAGGTAGCTTTAACTCAGTAGACATACTTTTATAGAAATTGTGTCTTTTCATATCATAAAGCGAGTTAACCCTTAAAATAAAGTGTTGTAGGAAGTCTGGGTCTACCATTAATTGTTATTTATTGTAGCCTGTTCAAAAACTCTCGTTTTATTTAAAACATTTAGCGCTACGTAGAATTTAATACAATACATTTATTAGATTTTCTTTTAAAACAAAGACAAAATGTGCAAACAGTTGTCTAAAAGGGGTTTTGGTGTGATTTCAAAAACGTTTTACTCAAAAAAGTGATTACGCAAAGATATCACATAATAAATATCATATCGTGTCAGATATTTTCTGGCACAATTATTTATTATTAATTTTATACAAAACGCTTGTTTTCTGTTCCAAAAAAATAATAAGTTTTTTTTTGGAACAGAAAACAAAACATTTAAAAAAAGAAAACACAAGCACCTTCATTGTTTTGCATATAACTCTTCTTTTTAAAATAAAACAACGCGAATACGCAAAAAATTTACGAGTTACAATAAGGTTCGCGGGATAACAGAATAAGAGAAATAGCATTTCATTTTTAAAATTTCATTATCTCCGCCTAAATACGCGCGAGACGACAAAATGTTTCTCAAGATACGTGAAGATCTCATTCCAGGGGTGATTCAATTTTAATAAGCCCCTTCTAAGGAGCAACTTACATTATCAACTCTCATTGCGTCCCACTTCAGCGTTCATTGTGATTCGGTTCTAAAGAATACTTATTGTGAGGAAAATGACGAGGCGGGAAATAATCTGACGTTTTTTCTTCAGTCTTATCCCATTGTGTAGGCCCATCGGTCAAAGACTGCTCGACCTCTAAGATGCAGACAGACCCTATTCATAAAACTAAAACAGTGTAACAGCTTCATAAATTTCGTCCCTTTCTGTTTTCCGAGACGTGACAATGACGAAATACATTTCTTGCTCTTTACTTCAGAAATTTGGCTTTTCGAAATGTGTATTTAGGAGTAGTTATTTTCTTTTAAAAAAATGCACTATCAGACTAAAAAAGGTGCGATATAAAAAGGTAGGTACCTCCAATTTAAAACCAATGACAAACTGTTGTGTAGCCTACACTCAGTAGTAGCACCCTATTTAAGAGTAGATAAAGAATTGGAATTTGATAAACTAAAACAAAATGAATACCAATTCCATGACGAAATAAATACCCAATAGTTTGTTTAAATAGTATGTCCTGGGATCTATTAAATAAAGTATTTTTTACAACTTCTCAGTCAATTTTCTCGGCTTATTTAAAGTCACTTGACTGCTTTATGTAGCCTACAGATAGATTTATTCTAACGGAGCATAAGATGGAGATGCAATTCTTGTAGCCATCGCACTTAACGAGTCGACAGAAATGAGATTATTGTACGAACAGCCCGCAAATGGGACCGAAGATTGGGGGGATTCATTTACGCCGGAATAGCCTGCAGGCTCACAAGCACAAGAGATAAGAAACACCTGTGCTTAAAATTAAGATGTTTTATATTACTTTTTGCAAATTTTATTGTATTTTCTAATACGAATCAATTGGTGTGAAGCAAGTTTTTTTACAGATATAGTTTAAGGGCTGAGAGTAAAATACGTTTTCTTACTTATAAACGCAGAAAAAAATCTGTTACTGAAGGATGGGTCATAACACTTTTTGAAATCCTATTAAACGCAGGCAAAGCTGCGAGCGATCGCTTGTAGCTAAAAATTTAACATGACTTAGGTTTATTAAGGCGAAGGTGATGGCAAGTGACCTTGAGCATTTAGCGTCGACTCGCACAACATCTATTCTGTGCCTAAGATAATACATGTGCTTCTCGCAGACTAAACATCCATCCATTGCCCTCCTGTGCAAATAGATTATCATTGCAAGCAAAATATCCGCTCATGGAAAAGTAAGCGCTAAAAGTGAAATCCACTAAAGATCCTTATAATTCTTAATTTGTTGATTATTTAAATTAAAAAAACTTCAACCTAAAGGCACGAATGTTATAAATAACTAAATTAACTTAGAAACTAAACGAAAACGTCGTTTAAAATATGTGTACAAGATCGTGGTGTTCGCGGTACTTTGAAATATTTTTAGTGTTTATAAAAAATATTACCAATTTCTGTTTGTTTGTTCTGTGCTTTTTTATTATTTATTTATTATTGTCTGCTAATTTTGCAGGCGTATTAATGTTATTTAAAAAAAAATTATCAAAATTTTTAGTTTTTATATCCATCAACAGCGACAAATCATCGTAGGTAACGTTCACAAATTATACCCCTATCTTTAAGTAGGTAACATTAACATAAACACTAAATGGTACGTGAGCAGTGTCGTTTTATGGACTACTCTATTATAGTAAAAACAAAACAAGGTTTAAGTAACACTGTTATAAGAGATTACGGTAAGCTTTCAGGTACCATTAAAAGTAAACTACTTATGATTGAAACAAAAATAGAAAGTATTGATTTTGACCGTACTCTTAGAATTTCTAATAATAAACTTTGTTCGCTATAAGTAAAACTTAAATGTTTGAAAAACCAATACCTTAGAGAATTGAGGAAAGATTAAGTTATATTGATACTAACTGTTTTTACTTTTCAATATAGTCCAATCTCAAATGGATAAATGTTAGACTATTAACAGAAAGATTCACTTGTATGAAACTTTTTGCACTTACTTTTCTCTGCACCACGAAATAGAAAAGCAGTTTTGAAGGTACTTAATTTTAAAACACTTCATTATCGAGTTTTCTATGTTTCATTTTTCTAAAAAATTTGAAAAGTTTCTAACAGAAAATATATTACAGTAAAAGTATACTTTAACATATTTTAATAAAACAACTTTATAGAAAAGTTTGAGTCAAATATTGCGCAAACAAAATCTGCGCAATAACGTTATCAGGCTGTGTTTTTGAAGGTAATTTGCTGAATCCTAAATTAAAAGCCAGAGAAAAATGCTAAAAGAGCCTTGACATGCACTTAATCACTTCTTTTTTAATGCAAAAGAATTTCTTACACATAGAAATATTAACTGGAAATAAAATAAAAACAATAAATATATTTTATTTCTTATTTACTCAAACTATCATCGCCAATTTTTTTTAAACTCACTTTTTTGTTTGTATGCGAAGACTAGGAAAACAAATAATATTTTTTTATATATAAATTAGATAGATAAATATCTTAATCTAAGATATCTTAATCTATAACGGGGTTCCCCGAGCAAATGACCTTGAGCATTAATTTCCATACTATCCCTTACGGCACACGCCAGGGAAACAGAAGTTCGTAAATCATAATTTATTGTCAGAAATAATCAACAATAGACATTCCAAAATTTTTGTCGGATAATTTTAAGTATTTTAAGTTTTCTATCGATTAGTCAAAGCCAAAAATTAGGATAAGGATTACTTACGGAGGAGATGCATAAAATTTATTTTTATCGACGTAGTTTAAAAGCCTGTTTTCGTAAATATAAAATAGAATAAATATTTTTTTAACGATGATTTTAAAAATAAAACATCAAAGGTTATTGTTATGTCTTTTAATTATTTTTTATACATCAAATAGGGAGAAGAAAGCTGCAAAAAAGTTGAAAAAAACGAGTTTTGGTGGGGATGCGGCCTTAAAACCGACCAACTGCGTGTCGAGGCACGCGCAATGAATGGTTCCGTAGTTTTCCGTTACAATATGCTACCTAAATTACATAACACCATCAAAATAATTTTCGCCTACAAGTACATTTTATAAGTTCACTCAGTAACTTGAAACTATGTACCTAGCTGTGATAGTTTTCCTTCTAACTTCGTTAAGTATGTACTTATATTGTCGTAAATTTTTCCATAATTTCTTAAAACAACAGTTTTGCTGGCATGGGGGCACACTTGACTAAAAAAAAAGGCAATTTAAAGCTTAATATTACGCAAACGGAATCCTGAATCCAAATAACCTATCCAACGATACGAGTACCTATGCGACAGACGATAGGCCTTCGCGTTTCACTTACCTACGGTAGACTGGAAAAACAATGGAAAACAATAGGGAATATTTTT
Organism: Anania hortulata; assembly: GCA_963576865.1. NCBI lineage: Eukaryota > Metazoa > Arthropoda > Insecta > Lepidoptera > Crambidae > Anania > Anania hortulata. The sequence continues at coordinate 9,855,497 of OY756406.1, forward strand.
ACTTGCATGCGAAGGGTTTTTTTTCAAATTTCTGTAAATCAAGTCCCTAAAAAATTACCCTTCCGAAAATGTTTTTCTTGTTCTAAGAGTCTCTGAGCTACGACTCAGACGGACAGAACGACAGCTGGACGTGGCGAATCTTTATGGGTTCCGTTTTAACCATGGAACCCTAGAAAAGGTACTTGAAAAATGTGTGCTTTTTTGACGCTTTTTTCATTATTTTTCTCAGTATCATATCTTTTAGTCAAGCTTATTGTATCTATTCATTATTATATTCAATCGTTGAGTAGTTTTGATTAAATTTAACCCGTGAAAGAAATCCGAGAAAATAAACTAAGTGTGTATATTTATTAAGCACTTTTAAAGCTTAATCGCTTTGAGATTCCGCCTTATAGCGATCACACTCGAAATGCAAGCGATTTAAGAAATGGAATTGTAATCTGTACGGTCGTTAGTCGGGAGAAGGCGCTCAAAACGGCCTATTTGAATTATTCAAATATATTCATATGTGGGGTGGAGGCTACTAAAGGGTGTGTGAAGGCATGCATACATTTCAGGCTAACTAGTGTACGGTTTTACGTAAAAAGGACAATATTATGAATATTTAGAATTTTCATGACTAGTCATAATACCTTCATAGAAAAATACATGAACCGCGTTTGAACAGTCGTTGAACTGGTCAAGTTCGAGTACTTTTTATTGATTTAATTTTAATTGAATCATAAGAAAATATTAATATTATTAAAAATAATAATATTAAAAGTTTGTCTCACATACTTCAGAAAAAAGTCTATGTATAGCGTTTTCACAATAATAATAAAATAATAAAAAATATAAATTTCAGATAACTAGTTATCCATAATTATATGAAAGGTCTTTGAAAAAACACATACCTAAACAAAAAAAAAACAAAAAAAAAAGTATACATATAATCAAACAATTATTGGTCAAAGGAGAAAGATATTAGAGGCAATATGTATATTTTAATTTCTCTTGATATTGAGTTTGTTTTACAAACTCAATATCACTCGTGTACCTAATTAAAAAAGTGGTTACTTTGACCAAAAAATAATTAAAATTTAAATGGTTTAAGAAAAATCTATTAATTAAGCACACATTAAAATTTTTCTTACATCATAGTATTACATTCCAAATTAGAGTCTTATTTGTGACGTAACTTTGTAAATGTCAACTTTGCAATATCAAAGTGGATCGAAAATTCGTTTATCAATAGGTATCCAATAAAAATTCCAAAAAAGTTTTAGCATAAAAATTAGGTGAGAACAAACCGAAGTAACCCCAGAGGTCATGAAAACGAAGGGCGTAAGTTCAATTCCCTCGCGGAAAAACTTTTTTGAATCCATCTGTTTTTTCGATTCCCATGAGGCGGGCAAAGGAATCAAGTTGTTGAACCTAGCTTTCGATTCTTAGTTCTATTTCTTCTTTCCTTGTTCTCCCTTTAATATTGAATTAAGTAAACTTTCCTCGAGGTACATAAGAACTTCCAACCTCATAATAAGTAATAACGTTGACTCGAGCAGCTCTTAGTACAACCTCAGAGTTAAGTGTAAAATTAAGTGGGAGGTGGTAAGTAGGTTACAATTGACCTACATTTACTTTAATGAACTCATTAACAAATCAGGTAAATCACCCCTATTTAGAACCTGTTAAAAGCGTCGGGATCGCTGCATAATCAATCAATCTATTCATTTAATTAACTTGAAATAATTTGTGGCAGAACTTTGAGTTCACTTCTTAACATGGCAGCTCAACTTCTTAGAAATAAAGTTAATTACGACCTATTCTACTATTTTAAACGTAATTAAGATAGACTTGATGATGCTAATTACCTATTGAATGTTACAGATAATTAATTAGCTTTTGATAGTATACTACATGCAAATAAAACAGTCTACCAAGATTGTGTTTAAAGTAAATTAATAACCGCTACTAACTATTTGTAAAACTCAAGATGAACGCAAACGTTTAATTGTTTGTTTGAAAGCTTAAGAAACGGTGAACAAATCGGCCGCGTTGTCGGTGAAAACAAGTGAAATAAATAACAAATAAACAGCGGATGTTGGCTGCATATTATCTGCGCAGGCCCCATCTCCGTACTAACCATAGATATATAGTTAAAGTATTATCAAAATAGTTATTCTGTTTTTTTTTCTGTTTCGGTCATAGGGTTACACAGATTAAGCTATATTGATTATTAGGCTATTTAAAAGCTGCTTAATGAAAATCGTCCTATGTTCAGCTGTAGACTTAAAAGACTGATGACAATGATGATGATGATGATGACGCTCCAAAAAAATATTTCAGTACCGTGGAATTAGATGGCGAAAAAATTTTTGTAAATCCGCCGCCCTTATTTCTTGTCTATATTTTATTATTAACCTCTGTGCAAAACGTTTTCTTAGTTCAACCGAGCACAGAATATCTATGGCGAGCGCTGTCACATGGTTTTGTGATTCGAAGCTGATTTAGAGCTTATCATGACAGAAAAACAGTAAGTAAGCAGTACTGTTTTTACGTCTAAATCTGTACAGAACAAACAAAACAACGCTATGGTAATACTAAATTAGGGTACCATAATTAGACCCCAGGCATTTTTCTTTAAAAATAACATTGCTAATGTAACCGCTATAATTTAAATTACGTCTTAGTTTTGCTACACCAAAAAGTAATAAATCTCAGACCGAAAGCAGTAAGTGCAAGACTAGTTTATCGTATAAGCTGCGATAAAAATAATAAACCATCTGATATGACGTACACTCCAGGCGCTTCCCCGGATGAGGGTAAACTCGGTTCATTTCACTCCACACTTTCCGCACTGGGTATCATTTTCCTTAATGCCTTCTATCGAGGGATTCTACTATCTAAGATTTCGGATATCCTCTACATTCTGTTTGCTACTCAATATCTGATTGGTAGTTTTTTAAACGGTTGTCTTTATTGTTGATCTCCGACCTTTGCTTTTAAAATAGTTTTTATTTTAAGTTGAACTTTGATGAATAAAATTTTATTTTACAAGACACCATAGTGTTGTCTTTTTAGGACAACCGGGCTTACAGTTATCTTCTAAGGTTTTACGATTTACTTTCTTCGGTTTAGACTTTTAGACTTTAGACTCAAGGACTATTTTAATCGAATGATGAGTAATTCGGCTGATTGTTGTGTCTGAAAAGAAATAAATAACTTGAGAATTTTACAATAGGTAAGTGCTTCAGTCGGGCTTATTTAGTAACTAGACTTTTTCAACTAAATTACTCAGTGTGAACTAGGCTTTTTAACTAAGGCACTAAGCAGACTACAGTAATTAAATGTAATTGTAAAATATATTGACTTTAAGACCTTGATTATTTCTAAGAATGCCTTTATGGTAACAAAAAAGTTATAATATTATTTTGTACTTTTAAGTCCTTTATTATCAAAAAGCCCAAAAGCCAAGCGTTTGATCATGCCTGCATAGCTTCATCTAAAACGGCAGATAAAAGCCATGCGATAAACAAGCCGCTATAATAAGTAATGTAACGCTGGCGCAATGGCGATAAACAAACATTCTAACTCGTTTCACAGATTGGTTTCATATAATAATAAAGGTAACCATTAAAATTTATTCTCAAAAATCTGCCTCCAAGTTAGAGAAATTAAAAACATGTATAAAAAGATTATATATGCGGTCGAAGTCGCAGGAAACTTTAGTCAAATAGTGGTACCTACATGTTTAACTATTGAAACCCCGCAAATGACCCAGGATATGACTTATGACCCATTTAGTGCTTATTTAAGTAAACACAAAGGCCATTGTAGGCCTTTAGGGTGTACTTAACCCGCCCACAAGGGACGTATACACTCGCTCATACCTAGATTGAGGTAGATACTTATTTAAAATGTAATTTTTTACTATACCTCAAAAAATTTACCATTTAATATACACTAGGACGGGAAATACCGCAATCATTAATAGGTATTTTACCTTTTATTTGCCTATTACATTAAAATTAAAATTCAATATAATTTCTAAACAATGTGAACAAAAAAAAATTTTTTTTTTGTAACATTTAATTACATTGTATTATTTTAGGTACATTAGGTATCTGTTATTACAAATAACAAGTGAACAAAGGTTGTTATTAACACTAATGACCATTGGCCTTTGATAAATTATTATCCATTCAAATAACATGGCTTTGGTTCGATTTAATACTAATAATTAATAACACATTAGTTAAGTTAGGTTTACTGATGCTGGTTATAACAATAGCTAAATAGCGGGTTGACCACAATTTCCAAAAAAAATTTCAAAATATCACACGATAATTTTAAAATACCAAAACTTTCATGAATAAAAAGTATAGCAGCTGACTAGCTCTTTGATGGCAGAATCATAAAAGAAATCGACGTCAGGCGTCTCCCAGTACACCCAAACCCAAGCCACTTTAAAAAAAAAATTATAAATGTCCCAAGTCCTTGCATTCAAGGCAATTTACTGCGCTACTACTCTATTCAGGTTTTCATAATAAGGAATTATAGATACTAAAATTAAGTTTTTGTACTTAAATTATTTCCCCTTGTGAGCTCACAGCTTTAGATGATCATTAGATATAATAGCGTGTATAATCAAGAAAATTGCGTCGTTTGTACATAAAAGTATCATTTACATACGTGGCGTAATGGCATGTTAACATTTAGGTAGCACTGATAAGTGTTACTAAGCGGCGCAGTTTAAGGATATTACTCCGGTGACACTATTACTGTAATTAGTGCCATTGTACATACATACTTGAAAAAAAGAGAACTATTATTCACAACAGCCAGATCAGATACAATGTAGAAAAGTTATTTATCTACATTGACCGACTGGGACTCGAACCCGGGATATCAGAGATAACGACACCAAGTCTGGTATGCTCTCCTCTCGGCTACGGAAGTTATCTTTGCTTCCAGATATATGTTCAAGAGATACAAACTTATTAATATTATATCGACTAGTTGCACTTTCTCAATGTGCCTAATTATTTTTGTATCTAGATCTCCTCATTATAATTGTTCTATTTCTCAATATAATGCCCTGAATACAGTTAATAAAATTAGCAATGTCAGAACTTTGACAAAAATATTAACCACCGAAATCGAAACAGAAATGAGAGATCTGTAAACGATCAAAAGTCGCTGACATGGCCCACCGGATTAGCAAGTTAAAGTGGCAGAGAGCGAGGCACATAGCACGTAGAACTGACGGCAGATAGAGCAGAAAGGTTCTAGAATGGAAGCCGCATACCGGCTCGCGCAGCGTAGGACGTTCACCCACAAGGTGGATAGACGACCTGGTAAAGGTGCAAGGAAGACGCTGAATGCAAGCCGCTTTCAACCGGCCAATCTGAAAGTCAAAGAGACCTATGTTCAGCGCTGGACATTCTATGGCTGAAATGATGATGATGAATAACAATTGTGTTCTACTGATAACAAAAAATATTATTAGCAATAGGAAGTAGTTTAAACTGAACAATAAAATAAATAAATATTAGACAACATCACATACATTGCTCTGATTCTAAGCTAAGTAGCCAAATCACTTGCAGAAATCAGAAAGAACGACGGTACCACAACATCCAGACCCATAATAATATAGAAAAGTTCGTTTTCTATAGCAACCGGACCATGAATCAAAGCGGTACTCCGGCACCCGGCTACGGAGGTCTTCAGGGAACAATGGAAAATGCTCGATAAGGATTATCTTCCTGTGTCTATGTGACATCAAGTAAATAAATAAATAAATTAGTGATGCAATACACTAACAGTATTTGAGATCGTGGTTCCCATACTAGTGTGAACTGTATAATTTATATGATCGGACTAACTTACCTAGTGACGTCCGATCCTCAATTATGTGAAGTAATCTCGTCCTCATTGTGTACAATGTAGTACGCACTTTTTGCTACTGCACTGATTACAATCTTCAAAGTTAGGCGCGTGCTTGAACGCGTCAATAAACTAAAAAATAAATAACCGGAACGTGCCCGCACCGTCACCTATCAATGTCATCTGTCACCTGTCAATGTCATTATTTCAAAGGCTAAAACTGGACACAACTTTCAAAAAGAAGGGAAACTAAGTAGTAGGTAGGTATTTATAGCATATAATCTTTTTTGTACTTTAAGGATTGATAAATACATACTAACTGGGTCGGGCTGGGGATAGGATGAGGACGAGATTACTTCACATAATTGAGGATCGGACGTCACTAGGTAAGTTAGTCCGATCATATAAATTATGTTACATAATCTCGTCCTCATTGTGTACAATGTAGATGTTCAAAGAGGAAAGTTGTGTCGACAAAGCAATATAAACATTTATTATGATCATTTATATGATTTGCTAAAGTCTTAGCACATGATAAAACTTTATTTTATTAACTATCTATTGGTAGATGCTTAATTCAAGTTTTATCTAACAAGGATATACATAGTTGTTTAATTAATTCATTGAAATTAATCAACCAACCCTGTATATCGATACAACCCTGTATATCGATACAACCCTGTATATCGATACAACCCTGTATATCGATACAACCCTGTATATTGATACAACCCTGTATATCGATACAATCCTGTATGATGATACACCCTGTGTGATGATACACCCTGTATGATGATACACCCTGTATGATAATACAACCCTGTATGATATAACCCCGTATGCTAATACAACCATGTATATTGATACAGTCCCATCCCATTTGGTGACACAAACCTGTACCTATATTAAACCATACAGGTGGACCAAAAAATGTGTAGGAATTCTATAAAATCAAAAATAGCAAATTTTATTTTAATTGCAATACTCTTTTATTTTTGTTAAAACTGTAAGTCTTCATGAATTTATAGATTTGCTGGGACTGAGACTGATAATCCACCTGTTGTACACTTTTAAGTTTGTGCAATAAAGTTTTAAATAAATACCCCTCGCTATTAAGTAGGTATATTCTTTACGAATAAACTAGAGATCACGCAAACGAAATCGCGGGGCAACAGCTAGTTTAATAAGTTGTCATGGAAAGGGAGCCAATGCACAATGCTTTGAACTATTAATACCCGTCTCATTTATCCAGTAGTATGTAGTACATACTTAGTACATGGTTACCTAACAAGGTAAATTTATCGATGTGCAAGTAGGTAGTTAAGCTAGTATTTCTTCTGAAAAGATTTATTTTATGCAAATAAATTAGTCTTATTCTTTAATAACTCCTGTTCAAGGTGTAGTTCCAAAGTAAAGGAAACTAAAATAAATAATATGGATGTTTACTATGGCAAATCTTTCATTAATTATATGTTATAAATAAGGAAATTATATACAAATACTACCAGTATTGTTCCAGTAGGGATCCTATTTTGTTGACAATAGTTTCAACATTATTTTACAGAGAAAGATTGATTTTTACTCAACTTCTTAGAAAACCGTTATATGTGTTACACTTATATGGCTGGAAATCAGTATGAGACTCCTGCACTTTATGTGTGGATCCCTGGTAGGGGATATTATAAGTTAATGAAACAGTCTGAATACTTATTTAGAGAAAGATTCAATAACTAGTCAATTCTTGTAAAGCTAATAAAAAATAAAAAAATAAATAAGTAATAATTTACCAATACATCACATCGGATAAGATAGAAAGTTTACTACGGCTCAAAATACTTGTAGCAGCCTTACAGCCTTAGTCCAATAAGAAGGTAAGGCAACATTTATTGCCTGCATGTATTGCCACCTATCAATACCTCTATCGTGTCATCCTTTTTTTTTTTTTTTTTTTTTTTTTTTTTGATAAATCCAAATAAGTTCATTAGAAATTTTCTGTCATTATTTATCATCTCCATTTTTGCTTTACATGGTAATTTAATATCTAATAAAATTATTTATACATAGACTTACATAGGTACTTGACAATCTTCAATTATAATTGTAAGATTCATGCCTTAATTTAAATAATAATTTTAAGTCAGTAGTATATATTTTATGAAGTTTATAGTTTCATGGATACAATTTTAATTTTCTAATTATGTTATAATACATCATATTTTATTATAATCATCTATTTAAATATGAACCTTTGTTATCCACCTGGGATAATTCAGTTTTTTTACTATCTTTAGTATCTTGATAATTTAATGATTGGAAGATTATTTATCTTTGTCTTCAATTTTATGTATCAAACATTTTCACAAATGATAAAATGTCTAGAAATATATGGTTTACCAAAAAAAATATTTAAAATATATTTAGGTCAGATTTGAAAATTCAAGTTATCATTGGAACTTTGTGTCTAGTTTTGAATTTTTCTTACTTTTCCAAAGGTAGCAGGTACCTACTTTAATATTAAAATAATTGGTTTTCGACCTTATGACAAGTACATAAGGATCAATTATGGTGCGACATTTTTGCCTGTAAATAAAGCTGCATAAATCTTTTCATGGGTTTTTACTGACTCTGAAAATATTGGAATATAACATATAGTTACAGTTAAAAAAGTTTTTAATTATTATGGTATTATCTTGTTGATAACAAGGAGAATTATTTTTCCATATCTGTAACAGTGATCTTCGCTCACATTATTTGTAAGTAACATTCATCTTGAGTGTGTCTTTATTTATAAATTTTCTGAGAAATTATTCACACTTGATGAAGACTAGAAATAATCTAACTAGCCATGGCGATCAGATAGAATAATAACCTTAAGTCAGTAACAGTGTTAAATTTTAATTGCTTTCATAGATTATTATAGAATCTTGAAAATTAAGCTTGCTAATATGAGAATTTAAGGTTTACCCGGTTGTGACCAGATCTAATATTATAAGTTACACAAATGGGATACCATTCATCAGTTGTATAGGAACATACAAACATGCACCAGCCAACATCAATTTGTCATGGTCTCCAAACAAGGAGTCAACTTCCCTGTACTACGAGGTACAAGACAATGTATCTCGCCAGGGTCATTCGAACAGAGTATCGAACCTGGGACCTTTTACGTTAAGGCACTTCACGAATCAAGTGGACTAATGATCTTTAAGTCACAGATATCAATTAGCAATTTCAAGTAATGTTTATTTATTTATTTAAGCTTTTTAGTAAAATATAAGTGAAAAAAAAAAATTAATATGGTCATAACTACATGAACTATTGGAGTAAACAGGTTGTTTTCTATGGTATGCTTTATAAAGTCTTGCCTTCTTGGGCCAACATCAAGAAGTACCTCAATTATATACTTGTGGAAATCCATACCGAGATAAACCATAATTTGTAAAAGCGCTATTTATCATTGACTTGTATGTATATAAATGGGGCAGAATAAGACAAGCAGATCTGAGACCAACAGATTGTCTTGGTACCATTTAATGGTTGCCAAAGGCCAAATTTTATAGTAACAACTGATGAAATTATTAAAAACTTAAAATCTTTATAAACTGACTGAAATTGTCTAGGTAAGTATGTGACTTGTTTACACAAGTACTCAGAATTCCTTAAGCCTTCAATATCAGCAGGCAAAGGAGCTTCTTTCATAGCCTCCTTAGAGTCAAAGTGTTAAGTTGAAAAAATTACTAAGACGGAGGGCATTACCTCATGGTCTTGGTACCCATATTCCCCTCCTCTCTTTTTTTCCTTCAGTGGCATTCGAAGATATGTATCGTCTTGATACTTTTGTATTCGACTATATTTTCAACTTCAATTGATGAAGTCGGTCTCTGGTCAACTTTATAAGATGATTTGCAGACCCGCAATATTATAACAAAAATTTTAAGCCACAGGCTAACCCCTCGTGAAAGCAAGTGAAAGTGTTATAATTCTGCTGCGAGACAGACAAGAGGAATAGTTGTTCTCTCGGTACATATGATGCGCTAGAATAAATTTATAATATTAATAACTTACCTTAAGCTATTACAGATCCTTTGTAGTATATTTCTGGTGCAACATTATATCGGTCTAATGGTCAACTCTTCATGAAGACTAGAGCCATAATGTTACGTCTCAGGAGGAATCCCTCGAGGAAGCGCTTCAGACTGAACAAAAACCCACTGGCCACTCCATCGTAAAGGCCAGTGATTCTGTAGAGAGCAGTTTCTGTGGAGTCATTCAGAGACATGACAGACAACTAGAATGAACATATTGATCACCAACGGCCAACCTCCCGTGAAGGCTCCGATGTCATTCATTCTGAGACATGAGAGACAACTAGAATGAACTTAATGATCACCACGGCCAACCTCCCGTGAAAGCTCCGATGTCATTCATTCTGTCTCGTTTGCGGGCTGAAGAATAACGCCAATCTGTCACACACACTCCTTGTTTTCATGATTAATTTCTGGCTGATTATGTTGTTGGAGTGGAGGCCACGTCTCGGCGAACGTAGTGTAGGACGCTTCTCAACTCGATGGGCCGACGAACTCGGGAATATGGCTAGATACATTTGTATCAAAGCAGGAGATCGTACTCCTTGGCGCTCTTTGCGTCCTTCCCTTACGTCCAGCAGTGGGCTGTAATAGGCTGAGATGATGGTGATGGTGATGATATTATATTTTAGTGTGCTGTGGTGGTGATAGAAATCGTAATAATCGTAATAATTGAGCCGAGGTATCGGTCCAACAATTTCACAAATTCAACTGACAAGTTTTGTTTTCCAGCCACCATACTTTTACACAAAAATCACCGTATTTTCTTCTTGGTTTTAGGGTGTATGTAAGCTGTAAATCACTAATAAGTTAAAAAACTAATTTATTCTAAATATTTACGTCTTCAGTGCTGTGTACAAAAAAGTACAAATGACATTGACAGGTGACAGATGACATTGATAGGTGACGGTGCGGGCACGTTCCGGTTATTTATTTTTTAGTTTATTGACGCGTTCAAGCACGCGCCTAACTTTGAAGATTGTAATCAGTGCAGTAGCAAAAAGTGCGTACTACATTGTACACAATGAGGACGAGATTATGTAACATAATTGAATACTTACAATGTTATACAAGACACACATTGATCACCTACATTAGATACATACTAATTCACTCCCACATAATAAGTATTCATTTAGGTATCGATTATTCTCAGAAGCGCCAGAATGTATGTATGTAGGTGTGGTATATTGGATGTTCACTAAACTAATTTCTCCCCTCAAAACTTAATCCGTCACTAACGACTGCTATTATGACGTGTAGATACTATCGCTATGTTAAAATTGAGTTCAAGCGAAGGAGGCTTTACATATATTGTACATAATGTATTAAATCTTAAGCTGTAAATACTCGTTGTTGATTAGAAAGTTTTACTAAAAGTATTTTAAACATAATACGAATTTAGATATTTCTTTGCATTTAAATTAATTGTATTTTAGTCTCATTTTTTATTCGCACCGCTTGCAAAAATATCTGATTGATTTAATTTCTAATTAAATTAGATTTTTACCTTTTATTATTTTTTATTATATATTTTAATAAAAAATACTTTAAATTAAAGCTACTTTTGCACAGTACTTACTTTAGTAAGCAAACAGAATCCGTATTCATTAGCAACAAACTAAAATGTAGCAAAGAGCTGGTTTAATGTTTCCAACGCTGTTTAGTGGACCTTAAATGGGAATGTTATTGTCTAAAAGCTTTGCGGTCCCAAACACTGTGTGAGATGTCTAGATTACCCAGCAGTAGTGCAAGAAAAAAACATAGATAATCAGTTCATTTGTTTTTATGAAAAGCAAAAAAGACGTAACTTTTCTAATATACCTACTGCTAGCTTATTTAAATATAAAATCATAAACAGGTTACCTTATTTTATGTAAAGTATTTACTTTAGTGAGCAAATACACCAAAAACATTTGGTGCATAACCTCCTTACAAAATACAAACTTTCAGAATGATAGAATCGATTTATCAACCATTCGACTGATTTTCAGCAGGTCTACTAGCCTGACATCGACAAGTCACCTATTCAATTCAATTTTATTCAATTTTTCACTGCATAACCAATGTTTAGTTCATAGAACATACCCTATAGAGTAGAAATGTCATATGATTGGTTCGACCAAAGTTTCCGCCAATTTTTTATCTGTATCTGTAATGTTTTTGTATGGGAGAGCGTTGACAGGAGATGTCATTTCATACTAAATGTAAGTAAATAACGAAAACATTGGTCTCTCATTGACTGGCACCGACTCCAAAAGTAACTGATTAGGTACTTAAGTGTTAAGATTATTTTTAGCGTTTTAGTTTTTTGAAGTCGGTTTTTATTTTTTTTATAAAATTAACTTATTTTATCCATTTTAGTGATAAATCCTAATCAAAACAAATCTTACGAGTGCAAACATAATTGAACTGCTGAAGACCGATTTCATTTCCTATTTTTCCACCCTTAGGGGTGAAATTTTTTCCAAAAATTTTTGTTATAGTATCTTTGAAGTATAAGCTATTCATTAAAAAAAGAATCATCAAAATCGGTCCACATTTGGCAGAGATATAGGTAAGAAAGATACTAAAATCAGTTGGCGTGGTACGGAGTTTATGCAATGTTTGATGATTTTCTTATAGATCCCATCATCAGAATTTAACCAAATTTATATGGGACCATTCTGAAAGTATTACCTTTCAAACAAAAAAATAATTATCGAAATCGGTCAACGCAGTAACGAATGATCGCTGAACATACATAAAAAAAAAAAAAAAAAAAAAAAGATACCGACGAATTGAGAACCTCCTCCTTTTTTGAAGTCGGTTGAAAAACACTTACTAGTTTCGGAGAAAGATGGTTCGTATTGCTGCTCTATAGGGTATGTGCTTGATGGTTTAGTTACAGTAGGTCTAATTTGTTAGTTACAGGGGACATATGGACCCTATCGGGTATAGCAATTTACTACACCGGCAAGGTCAATTTTGAATGTTTATTATTCTTCTAAGTTGATTTCTTTCGCCTTCCAGTGCCCACGTTAGAAATACTTCCCGGGGGACAGTGCGATACGCTTAACGAGATTTTGTCTCAAAATAACGGCACGGAGATTTTGTCGTCTCGTTTACACAGAACTTTTATAACGATGTAACGTTTAATTAAAGGCTACGAAAAAAATATTAACAAGAACACGCAGTTGTGAATTTCCTAGACTAACGTGTTATTTGGTTGCCATAAAATCGAAAAACAAAAATAATTACTTCAGGGACTTAATTCATTATTTTTACTATACTCATTATTTTTACCAGCCATCTGTTATTTAATGAAATATGGTTTCACCTTTTAACTTGAAGCATGTTTATTCGAACCAGAAAAAGAAATAATTAATTATTGAAATATCCAATATTTACGTTAAAGTTATTATACCAAAACATCTGAATAATTTTTATTACTGAAATAACTTTGGTTATATCGGTTATTACTAACCAACCAACAACAAGCTATAGATTAATATTATTATTATCGCTATCAAAATATAATGGACGAACCTTTCGTAAACCGACAGCTACAAATATGTCGAACACATTTACCGCACTTAGCTGTAATGCCTCCATCATTAGAATTTTACCAATCCCGACCCACATATGAAATACGTCACGCTGTCATGAAGGACCGGCGCTTTCAAAATGATGGATGAATGGATAAACGTTAATTTCAAACTTACACGACGACACTGTGCTTGAAATGTTGATAAGTCTAACTTGAAAGTAGAGCGAATGTATGTAAAACATGAATAGGTAATATTATCCACTTGTAGTTTAGTACAACAAGACATATTATTACTATTGAGCACAATTTATCAATCTACACATGAAAAAAATACTGCTTTTGTTGTTTATTCAATTCATTTTTATGCTACCTACTTGACTTTTGCAATCGAAACATAACCAGATATAACATAAATCACATATAAATTAATAATTTTTATAGTATCGCGATTTTTGGACAATAATAAAATTCAGCGGTAAGTTTAAACGTAAGACCATGTATGAGATCGTTCATGCAGACAGTAACAAGAGCGGAGCCCAGTATTGTATAGCCAAAAGATACTGGTTGCTACATAAGGTAAGGTCAGCTGCCGTTACGTTAGGCACCATATTCTCAACCCCTGAGTGCCACGAGTGCGGCGCTGCGGAGGATACAGCTGACCACAGCAGCGCCGCGCTCTGACCTCAGTGGAGCTATGTTGGGCAGTGAGGTGGCTTGGGGGGCAATGGCCGCCTTTTGCGACGACGTCATGTCGCAAAAGGAGGCCGCGGAGCGGGTCAGGGAAGACAATCCTCTCGCTGACCCGATCCGTCGTCGAAGAGAGGTAAGGAGGAGACAGCGTTACGCCGAGCTCACCTTCCCCTCTCAGGCGGACTAGTGAGCGATGGGCGGGAGCCCCATGCTCACATTGCACATTCTGCCAGTCTGGGGTGATCCCGTGTGTACAGGATCACCCGTTCTCTATGCCTGAGGCACGGCATAGCATGCCGTACGTAGGTGATGAATGGAAGTCGTCCAGAATACGGGTCCCCATGCATCATCAACATACGTTGCGTGGTACACCGCAGGTTTTTTAGTGGGTGATACCTCGTCGGGGAACGGTTGCGAAAGTCACTGTCCTCCGACGAGGGAGTCCTTCATAACCTATCGCTGCCCCCGCGGCGGTAGGTATGCGAATGCAGTTTTCTTGCGTCAAAAAAAGGCACCACATTCTCCATTGCGGGCACCGCCGCAAGTGTCCGAGTGGCCCACAATGCACCGCGTCTTTGTAAAAGCCTGGACATATACAAGGTGTGCTCAATTAAAACAACGCAAAACCTCTTAAGGACTGGTGCTCAAATACAACACTTTTTCTACTGGACTTACATTGAGTTCTTATAAAAAAACACTTCCCTGTGTAAATGGTAACAGCTCGATCATGAAGACGTAATAGTTTTCTTTAGGTTTTGAAGTTCGTCTCTTTATTAAAGTTGTTATATTTGAGCTAGATGTTCAGTACTCAACCCCTAAAATTATGATATTAAAATTACACCTTGCGTAGGGCGCAGTGGTAATCAAATGAAAGAGAAAAAGACTGAACAGTCTGACCACATACGTGCGCATTTACACAGCTTACTAACTGGCTGCCTATACATGGGGGCTCTAAGGATTAATTGCGATCGACGTAATATCTAGTCGTACCAGTTTTCAAATGTTGTTTAGAATATTGATTCTCTTATATGAAAGCTTACGTGTATTGAGTATCTGATACGTTACCATAATATTTTGATTTAAACCTAAATAAATATCGGTAACGATATAGTGCGTAATCGCATTGTATTCTTCCTTGATGTCAATAGATGAGCGTTGTTTGGTAAAATTTATTGAAACTAACAAAATCTTACAACCCTCGTCCTAAAGATATTCAATATTTACATAGAAACCTTCATAGGCTTACATATCTTATAAGGGATAAGATACCTCGGAATTTCGCTCACCCAATTCATGGTGTTTTTATGACCCTAACGTGAGGGGAGCCTATCGTTTCCACAATGTATTGCCTGAAATTGCCACCCATTTAAATAGATCGTACTTACGTGGTTTCCCTTGTAATTGTCATGTAATGTTATAGTCGATTGGCAGTTAATTGGGTGTTTTTACTATGTTTTTAATTATTGGGGCATACAGGGTAAATAAGTGTAAAATCGGGAAACTTAAAATTAGAAGAAAGGGATTATCAACTCCTAATATCAATATTAAATATTATTATATTAATATTAGGAGCTGCTCCTAAAATGCTGCTCCTAAAATGAATATCTGTTTTCTAAATAATAAATATCAGCTATCAATTACTTACAGCTAAACTTGTAGTTTGAGCTTCCATTGTATTTTGAAATTTTTGCTCATACTGCCTCGTTGGCAGCCAAAGAGCTATTTATTATTGCTAAAAAAATAAATAAAACCATTGACGAAAATGCAAGTCCATTCGTTTTGTTTTAGATATTTTAATAAAAATCCATTTATTAATATATGACCTACAGGTCTCTGTTTATTTATTTATTTTGCTAATGGAACGGCTTTCGATTTCATAATACAAATGGAAATGCATGAGATGTACGTGTCCAATGTTGTTTTTAATCCTCAAAACTGCATTTCTTTTAAAATTTTGTTTTTTTTTTCAGAGTATATTCCTTTAAAATATATTTAGCGTGCTCTTAATTATGTGTACGTGCTTGATTCAAAAGGAGTAGGAGCGTGAAATCGCGGCAGCTTTATAAACCATAAGAACTCCTTGGTACGGAATTAATGTACGAACAAAATGGATCTCAAGACAAATCGGCTCGTGAAATTAATTATTTAAATACTCGTACGAAGAATGTACAATTCGAGGGGCCAAATTCTTAGAACCGGGTAGAAATCGTCTTTTAGAAAAGTGCCCTAAGAGCATACGTCGTATATGTGTCGTGGCCAGATCATAAAATTGATTAGGTATTTCATGAATGACCGATAATTTCATAAAATGGTGGTATTTCATGATATATAACAGAACCAGCTACTCACATCATGATGTGGTCTGGCTAAAGAAATGAATACTCAGCGTTTGACGATATAAACTTCTACTACTTCATGAAATAGTCAAACATTGGTGATCATATCGTAAAATCGTTACATTACCCACCGTTAGAGGCGCTGATGTAGCTTTCTTTTTGTGATGAATCATAGCGGCAGACAAATATTCTTTTGTAAAAGTGAATAATAATGTGTAAATTTAAGATAAAAGAGCAGTAAAATGATTTTTTTTTTCAGTTTCACCGACTTTCATGCAGCATTTACTACATCAGTAATTTCAAAAATCACATATTCAGTACATCATAAATAGTTATTAGACAATAGCTGTTGCCCGCGACTTCGTTCGCGGGACCCTATTCTCCTAACGGTACGAAATATGATTTATAAACTATTCATTACTTTATACCTATATACAAAATCATAAAAACCAGTAGAGCCGTTTCGGAGGACCACAGACACCGTGACACGAGATATTAAACATTGTTTAGAAATTACACAGTTGATCAATAAATCTATTTGTTGGATTTGTTGTACGCTATTTGTTGGATAGAGCGCTTTTCCACGATACTATTTTGCATTAGGTTCTTATCGGTGCTATGCTCGGTTTTAACCGGACCAGAGACCGATTCTTTGCCTGATATTTAGTTAAAACTATGCTCGTGAACAAGCCTAAAGCGCCAGTCTGGTGCCGAACCGGATTGAAACCGTCTGTTACTAATCGGCATCGCGTTTGCCGCTGTGCCTGCCAATAGATCGCGTTGGTTTGGCGGAGCATAAATCCTTTATTAGGTGTCCGTTGATCGTGGTACGTTGCGTTTTCCGTTGCATAGTCTTCTATCGAGTATTTATCTTCCCCTGATTGCTTTTCCGTGCTGTGTGCACTCTGCCCATTAACTTTTGCGTTTTTGCAGCGCTTTGTCAATGTTCACCAAAGATTGCACATCTAGCCAAACGTACCAAATCGTTGTTAGAAATTGAGTACTAACATAGGTTATGTGGTGCTTGGTTTGTGCCATGTGGAGACGGCCGTAAAGAATACACTTCCCCACCCCCTAACAAGAGGCGTGTCGTAAGAGTTGACTAATTTCTGTAGTACAAGACGGGCAGCAGCGTCTACGTGCGAAATTTTATAAAAAAACGGTGTTTTCCAACCCGCCTGCCAATGGCGCCCGCGCCCGCGTGGCCAGTACTGGAAATCGCTATGTTCAGCAGTGGACGTCCGACGGCTGAAATGATAATGATGATGATAAAAGGTTATGTTCTACTTGTACGCAAAATTGACGGCCGATAAGGCAGTAAGGTTTGGTAATGGAGGCCACGTGCCGGCAAGCACATCATAAGACGTCCACCCACAATGTGAACAAACGAACTGGTAAATGCACAAAGCGGCTGGATGCAAGCCGCTTCCAACCAGTCAATCTGGAAATCACTGGGGGAGGCCTATGTTGTTGTCATCAATAAAATGAAATGACTATAAATTAAAAATGACATGACTATAAATTAATGAATTAATATTAAATAATTGTGATCTATGTAATTTGCATTGTAAAGTGAATAATCTAAACTAATTAGGATTAATACATTTGTACGCCAAATGGCAGATCAGAGAGCACTACCATAAATGTTTTTGACATCTGTATTCTTACCTGTGAATCACAAATAAACAATTTTGAATTTTTGAATTTATTGAATTTGAATAAAGATTTAAAATAAATTCTCGGACCTAGATACTTGCTAATCCGGCGAGCAATGACGGCCACATTATTTTTTAAAATTTTAATATACACACCATACACGAATAAAATAACGCCTTTCTCTATAATTACTCAGTTATACTGCGCGTAGTTTTGAGCACTATTTACCAAGACTTGAAGTCTAGCAAATTACGGTCAGAAATGATACGAGTAAATTAATTCGTATGCTTTCATCTAAGCTGACGACCTTTAACATTAATTTAAATGGAAATTCATATTCGTTTTGACAAATAAACCGCGTTTACTGAACCCATATCACTATTATTCTAATGAGGTTGGTAATTAAATACTAAGTAGCAGGTAGCCGATTCTGATATCACTATTAAGATTTAACGTTTTTAGTTTTTGCGTAAATCATGCTTGTTACTGAAATTTTTTTTTTACTTGTTTTAAAGTACTGACAGACCTCAGACCTCAGTATGCTCATGTCACTGTTCACATTTGCTAGTAATAAGCATGCTTATTTTTGAAATAAGCATGCTCAAAGCAAACAACTGTTCACACATTAATTTAAATGGAAATTGTAGAATCACTTTGTTGTCCGTCTATCTGTCAGTATGTCTGTCAATACCCTTTATCTCGAGAACGCGTGGAGGTATCGAGTTGAAATTAAAACGATATACTCAAGTCTACAGTCTCTTGAGGCTGTGAAAAATTTTAATTAAAAAAATAACCGACTTCAAAAACACTAAAAAGCTAAAAATAACTTTTAAACAATCATACCAAACAGTTTTTTTTGGAGACGGTGCAAACAACCACATTTAAACATTCCACGGCTGGCACCGACTCCAATAATAACTGTTTGGTATGATTGTTTAAAAGTTATTTTTAGCTTTTTAGTGTTTTTGAAGTCGGTTATTTTTTTTATAAAAATTTGTTTTATTTGTCTGTTTTTAGTATTTTTTTACATTCTAAATGGCAATCTGTGATGTAATTATAGCTAAATTGCTTCTCATGACGATTCAAATAAGTCCAAACACATGATACATTGTTTTATCACAGAGTTCCGGTGCTTACCTTCCGCCTTCTTCATCAGATCAGTTTGATGGTATCATTCTCACCAGAATCATTTATTAAAATTTGATTTGTCGACTATGGCAAGGCTTAACTGTCTTAATGAATATATCTTATCGCGTGGGTGGGGCGTGCGTACCTTACTCGTGGAAGACTATTGTGGCCAACTATGGTCTCCTTCATCAGTTCCGGCTCAGCAAATGATACTTTCTGAATGCAAATGCTTGATTTGTTAACAAAAAATCAAGCATTTGCATTTTATCACATCCATATCATATATTATAGGTATACATATAGCGATTTTAGTATGAAGCATTGCAATATACTAAAATCGCTATATGTATACCTATAATATTTCAGGAGTTCCCTCAATTCCTCATAGATTCCATCATCAGAATTGAATTTTGAAAAAAATGGGACTAATCTGGAGGTATACCCTTTCAATAGACAAAAGATTTTTTCAAATTGGTTCATTAATGGCGGAGTTCTGAGGTAACAAACATTTAAAAAAAAAACATACAACCGAATTGAGAACCTCCTCCTTTTTTTGAAGTCGGTTAAAAAATCAAACTTAAGTTAACGTAAAAAAAGATACGGCCGTATATACTGCAAAAAACATATATTTCGACACTCTCAAGGTAATCAAAATTTAATAGGGTACTTCCCGTTGACCTAGAATCATAAAATTTGGCAAGAAACAATGTCTTATAGCACAAGTAAAGGCAAAAGTCCAAAAACCGTAAATTTGTAGTTACATTAAAAAATATTATTATACAAAAACCGAAAATCGTTAAATGTCTTTAAGATTCGATTTTCATTATAGACGAATTATTTACATAGCTATAAGTTGGTACGAAACCCTCGGTGCGCGAGTTCGACTCGCACTTAGGCAGTTTTTTTAAATCCTTCTCAATCAACTACTTTAGATTTCGTCTCTATAAAAATCATAATCTCGGAGTAAGTATTATCTTCATGTTGCGAAGTATCAAACTATAAGTTTTTCCAGCATCATCCAGCACATTCACACGCGAACCAATGTTAAGAAAATTCGTTTCGTAAATTGACCTACACCGAAAATCGAACCCTTTGCGTCAAATCACCGCACTACTACGCTTATCGGGTCGTAGGAACTAACTAACTCACTTCAACAGTTTATAAACCACTCATTCTTTATATTTAAAAAAATCATATTATCACCTCTCTCTTCCAAAATGGTTATGCCAGTTTAGTAACAGTGATCGAATCTATTATTACTTCAAATTCCAGAAAATCTCAACACAATTTTACTTTAAAATCATAGTTTGAACGTCGTTTTCAATTCGAGCTACAATTTCAAAGCTTTGTACATTCTAGCCACACTAATCCAAAAAGCAAATACACTTTACCTAACAAATCACAGGTAACGCCACACCTAGGCAGGCATAAAGTTCGGTTTAAAGGCCTTAGCTTGCCTTCCACTGTGGTTCTACTAGCATTCGAAACGAGTCGTTTCAATGCATATCTATCCGCATTCGTTTCGGATGAATCCGTATGGGAAAGCTATGAATCCCTCAGCACTCCACATTATCCTCTTTTGAAAAGATTGAAAAGTCGATGCAGCGGAAAGAGGAGTCCATTACTCGAATGAAATTGAGAGTTCACAAAATTCTTTTAGGGAGTTAAAGGAGCTGTAACATTGTTTTATACGATTAAGAATCGATATTTTACCCATACCTATCGAACCAGTAGATATTATACACTAACGTTTTCTTAAAGACACCAACCGTTACTTTAAAACGTGATTAAAATAAAAAATAAAATATTTGCCTAAAGATAACTAAAAAGTTTTAAAATAAATTGTGGAATTATATTAATAGAAATTGGTTTGCAGTCGGTATTCTACAACAATTTACAATTTCCTACTATATTTACAATTTATTTCAAACTCTTTGGTTCGCTTTTAATAACTGCAGTCGTCTTTTTTATTATTTTTTAAATTATGTAATATTATTTTTAACCTTTTTTAACACGTCATCAAAAAGCACATTTAAACTTAAAAGGTGTATAATTTTTGTAATCACTTTCCAAAACCTTTTACTTTAATACCCCACTCGATAAGTTTTGAACTGCTTTATCACCTCCTCATCATCATCATTTCAGCCATAGGACGTCCACTGCCATAGGCCTCCTCCATTGACTTTCAGATTGGCCAGTTGGAAGCGGCCTGCATCCAGCGTCTTCTTGCGACCCTTACCAGGTCGTCTGACCACCTTGTGAGTGGACGTCCTACGCTGCGCTTGCCGGTACGCGGCCTCCATTCTAGAACCTTTCTGCCCCATCGGCCGTCAGTTCTACGTGCAATGTCCCCGCCCACTGCCACTTCAGCTTGCTAATCCGTTGGGCTATGTCAGCGACTTTTGTTCGTTTACGGATCTCCTCATTTCTGATTCGATATCGCAAGGAAACACACACTTATCACCTCCTGCAGACTCGCATTTCAACTGCAATCGTTGTGGCAAGAAGTGCCTCGCTGCTTTAAGACTCTGTAGTCACAAACGAAAATCCGGAATCCCTTGAACCAACTGTCGCTACAACAATCATAAATGAAAGAAATGCTGTGGCCAATGAATGAATTCGCCTCCAAAACCAACTACCGACATTACTACCAATCAACCATCACTACTACGACAAAATCATCTTGACGGTAGCGGCGGACGAACTAATTAACCGTTAAATCTATCATAATATTACATGTAGAAATAAAACATTAGATTTGGTATGTGGTACGAATATTAAACTGAAATATCTTTTAAAACACAAGTGTATAATTTAATAACGCAATCCAGAGCTAGGTAACATAAAAAATATTTTTTTATTATACCTAATACTTAAAATTATCAAAGCTTTTAGCTTCACTAGAATAAATTAAAATTATACCTTTAATAATTTTCTACAATAGAATAAGGTAATGGCATATTCAAGCGCACTGTACAATGCTATGAATATAAACACAAAGCTAATTTGAAGAGAAACGTAGGTACTGAAAATGTAATGCATTTTATGTAGACAAAGAAAGCGCCGTTGGCATATAGAGCAAAAATGCTACAAATTTTACTTAGAGCTCTAATTCCAAAAGTCAGGAATCTGTGCTCAGTTTAATTAAATCTTATTCATCATAACTACGCGAAGTTAACCCCTCAATTAGAACTACAGTCTCCTTTAGCACACTCGCAACACTAAACACGCGGTGGCACTAATCACAAAACACATTTGAATATTCAAACCAATTTAATTCTCGGCTGCGACGTGTAAGCCCGGCAGCGACACTCAAATTTTCTTTCTAACGCAATATACGCCAGCTTCAAAGATTTTATGAAGCGGGAAGCCTTTAATTCGCTTTCGAGTACTTACAAATGCGAAGTCCACAATTTGCATACTAAATTGTAAACCAAATAGAGGCCGAGTATAGCGCAGAAACATCTGCTTCTGATAAAGCCAGCCGGCTCCTCGGTGTGAAGTCGTTTACATAGCTAACTTTACTTAAGTTCGTAAGATAAAAATGCAAGTATCCGCTTTGTGGCGGACTTTAGACAACGTTTCCGCGAATTGAAGGAGCAATTTTACGCTTTGATTGCCTACTTGGAACTAGAACTGTAACAGCATACCGGGCTTGAAATAAAATAAAGCAAACTGAAAGTTAGTAGCAAAATGAGACAAGGAAAAAAGAACTGACTAATAATAACATCTAGTCATTGAAACATAATAATATTTACGTAACCAGCTATTTTCGGAGACGTTGCGAATAAAAACAGTTGGCACCGCCACCAAAATTCTTCAAATGTAGGAATTGCAATTTGAAAGTATTTTTGAGGTAAACTCTATTGAATAAAAAAAAATCATCAAAATCGATTCATATACAGACGTTATGGATAAATATAAGAAATAACAATTAAACATTGAAAACGAATTGAGAACCTCCTCCTTTTTTAAAGTCGGTGATAAATCAAAGATACTTTACTGGTAAAAGTTAATTACATAAAAAACAAATGTTTTCAACATTTGTTTTGCTTTATTAAACACAATCCGACAAGGGAAAAAAATCTAAAAAGTAACTGTTCAATCAATATTTTGATTTTAAATTACTTTAAGAAACATGTAGGACAGCGTGTAGGAATTCCGTTTCGTTGTCCGTAAAAAATAGTTCCTCTCTATACAAGTAATATATTATGTTGTTAAGACACTGAATATAGGCAACTCTTATATCGATTTTCATAAAAAGTAGTGTGCTCGTCCAATTTCCTTTTATAAATAAACGATAAAAGCGAAAATCTTTTGCAAAGTCGAGTTAGAACCGGTAAAGCATGCGACATAATGGGGTCCCACTCCAAAATCGCACGCATTACGAACAACAAAGCGGCAAATCGCTCTGTTCGGGTCTCAGGGAAGTCAACATTGCTTAGGGAGAGAAAAATGTTCTACTCGTTATAAAAAGATAGTCAAGTGCGAATCCCTCTCGCGCCTTCAAAGTTTCGTATATTTTTATTAAGTGTGTATATTCATCGTGATAACATGAAAATATAAAATCATACCCTTTCTATTTCTACTCACAAGGTGCTACCAGTAATGTGAAATCTATGTAACTACGCGAATAATCATTTTTCTTTTAAAGTTGTGTTAATAAGTAGTACAATTGTTACAATAATTTTACATTAAGTTGTCTGAAGATTAGGCAAAGGCTTTCTACAAAATTGACTTATTTTTATTAATAAAAAACTCATACCAAGTCAAGAAATTCAGAAATGCTTAATTTGAATTCTGTTGAAAGATATAAGGTTCAAAAATAGTACTGGTGGTTAGAATTTTACTTTATATCTTGGTACGGAATTCTTAACAGTTGCCAAAGATATGAGCACCGCGTGGCAATATCGCAACGAATGTGTAAAGTAATCGTAATTTTATTTGATTTCTACTTCTGTATGAGTACGATTCTTTGAAAACCAAGAAAAAAACAAAGGTTACCTCCTGTATCGACGATCCCATTGCACTAACGACAAATTAATCCGCTTTGCAAGCTGGAAGCAGCTTTTTATCACTCTCGGCAGAACTACGAGATTTATGCGATAAAAAGAAATAGTTTAATGGAGACTCCCTAAGTTACGCAGGCAGTTTTATTTTTCAACTCTGTGATATTACAGCACCAACATTTTGAAAGATTGCAATATCTTAGAGACATTGTTATTGTAATAAGATTTGCATAAAAAACGTATATCGCTCATTGTGCTTGTAAAATAATCATATTTTCATTTTGTATACTCAAGTCTCAAGTGCATTTTCGTCCTTACTTAAGTTTGTTAAGTTATAAATCTTATGAAAATATTTTTGCCTTTACTTTTATTATGTACTTTGTAAACGCTCATAACTTAGATTTAATAAATATTTTTAAGCTTAGTCACGCTGAGTCATATTACTCGCAACGAGAAAAGATAATTGGTTTTACGTTAAACATAAAATTTATTTGATCCATGTATTTTTTTCCATCGATTGTAAATGTAGTTCTATTTGTTATAAAAAATTCTTCAAGTATAACGAGATAGTTTCTACTTACTTGCATACTTATGCTTCTATACATTGAACCAATGCTTTCATTGGTTTAAAATATTTGCGGTCCAATATCAGTCCTAAAAGCTCATAAATAATGATCCACGAAATTTTAATAGTTAGTTTGGATAAAAATCATGTTTTTTTAAAACTTGCATGAAAACTATATTACTCCAGTCACTATCTCTCTTATTTGAAATGGATGGCAACAAAAAATGACGTGGAATTTTGTATGGATGTTAGTTGTTAAGTAATACGCGTTGTTATTTCAAATATATCCAAAGAAAACATAATTTTTAATTTAGTTTTCGCGAAACCATTGTTTATAATTTATTATGACACAATATATTTTTCCTAAAAAAAAAACTTGGACTATAAATGGGCCACCCTCTATTGTAGATATTTCTAAACCTAGAACGCAAAGTTCAAACACATGTACATATGAGTATAACGAAAAAGGTAAATAATGTTCTTAAACGCTACGTTTCCCGGAGTCGGCATTAAAAATAACGTCGGATAAATCTCGGCCTTGGTCATGCATTCACCTTCCCTAAAAAAGGCAATAAAACTGCGGGCCGCATTTCAAATGTAAATCTAGCGTCGGCTCGCCGAGGTTTCAACATTTATTTACACGATCCGGCTATCGAGTGGAGTGCGAACTTAAGTTCATTCTAAATTTTACATCCGCTCAAATAAATTGAGAAATAAAATAACCAATTTTTTAAATCTTTTTGCATGTATATCGATTTTTATTACATCAAAAGCTTTGAACATTTTATTTATACTGTCTTTGCATTTTAATATTACCCTACATACATCCCACTGCAGGACATTGGTCTCTCCTCAACTATGAGGTGGTTGGGGTCATGCTCAACTACGCGGGCCCAGTTTTGGTGGAGGGTTGTAACTAAGCATTTTGCTGATATGTTTTAAATGTTTTTAAACGCACAGTGACAACTTAAATTTGATACAAATTATTAAAAAAAAATTATGAAAAAACACAGCAACTGGACAAATTAAAAAAACTAAAATTATAAATAAAGAAAGTAGGTGTCAGTATGCTCGGACGTACAGTGAGTGACGCAATGGCATACAGGACCACAAGGAAAGCCTTAATCTCCCCCAATTGACTCCAAGCCTATGCAAATTACTAAAATCTAGGAACTTTATTTCTTGATATTGTATGCAGGGGCGTGCATTCCTAGAGGCTATTATGCAGAGCCTACCTTCATAAAAAACCGACAGCTAACCATAATTATTAATTACGTATTCAACAATAAACAATAAATATTCTGTAACCATTTTGTCGTCTACCTGTACTTATTCCTTACTAAAGCGCGCAACTTAGATCGTTTCTGTGCAATTTAACCATTGTTAGGCTGCCGCGAGATCGCCTACTGTTTCACGCAAACCTACTCAATTTTCACTCACAGCCTACCCCCATCTGAAACCAATGCACGCCCCTGATTGTATGGTGCACCTATTAAGCAGCCACTATTCGAGTCATCTCTTAGGTCCACTTACGCATCTTAGGATTAGCGAATTTAATCAAGAACTATCCACTTACACGGTTTTTAACATCACTCTTTAGCTATAAAGGTTGTATGGCGTTGGCAGAGATAGATAGATGTCTTATCCCATTCTAAACTAATTCGATGGTGCGCAAGGCGACCTTAGCACGGTGCAATCACAAAAGTATTTAAATAAGTAAAATTTTAAAACTCACGCAACTGGATATTTTTACTGGAATTATTAATTACTACGCCTATGTAACTCATATAATATAAAACATTGTGGATTTTGACTTTGGCTAAACCTAAACAGTAAATTTTAATCGTTCCAGCGTTTATTTTAGTTAGGTGTATGCTGTAGACATTTATCACACACAGAGTGTAGTTCCAGACACTATATGGTTAATTTATGGTCTAAAATGAAAGACTGACAAATCAACGCAGCATAAACTTTTCGTCTAGAAACTTCACAAATTCATTACAACAATGCAGACAAAGCCGCGGGCGTTCGTTAGTTGCTAATGGATTTGATCATTGACCTCGTCTATTAAGCACTTTCCAAGCTAATCCTTAGGTAGGTAAAGTAACTTATAGAATGCTCTATAAGTGACTGTGAGTGATAAGAGCGCGTTAAAATAGTAGGTACCTACCTAATATTTTAGTTATGTCAAGAGAATATCTCAGACAAAGAATTTATATAATTTAAACTGCAATTATCATAAAAACTAATCTAATTTAGAGAATAATAAATATGACACTCAAGTTGAAGGTGGAAAATTTAAAAAGTATTTTGGAACTTTTAGAGACTTATAATATTGAGAACGTGTTTAAAAGCAATATCAGATTAATGTAGACTGATCCGAAAAAGCTATTTGAAAGATTATTTTTAAAATATGTTGCTCATGGGACTACATTATATCTTCGACGATAGAATTTTTATTAGAAAAACTCAATCATAAAGGTGGCCCAAGGGGACTATCTAAGTTTTAAGTTCTCTGTGCAAAGTATAGACAATTATTGAACATTCGATATTGTTATTGTCTAGACACACGGCTCTCCCAACGTGCATATTAGCTTTTAGTCATTTACCATCAGTATTCAGTTTGTTTTAGCCTTGCCTAAAATAGTATTAGTTCTAACGAATTAATATAGTAATTAAAACAGTGTACTTATTTCATAATATATGATTATTATCTTGTGTGTGGGTGTGCCCCCCTAGTATGACCACCTAAACACGATATGATATAGCGATTCATCGAGACCAAATACAAAAATATGATAGATATAGCCGCCATGTTGGATCGCCGTGCCTGTGACGTCACATGTTATGATCGTAGTTTCGATAAAAATGCACAACGGCGTCTATATTTATCATACTTTAAAAAATACCGTTGGTGTCGACAAATCGCTATATCATATCGTATCATATCGTGTTTTGATGGTCATGCTGAGAGGCCTGGATCAATCTGTGTGGACCTGTATTTTTTTTTAGTGTTAGTTGTGTATACCTGTTGAAAAATTGTATACTTCGTTCTTCCTAAAATAAAATATACTTCAAGTATTTCACTCTGTGGAAGTGAAACATAGAGCTTCGAACTGCAAACATTTTGAATGTTATGTTCATAAAGAAAAGAGAGTTTAAGTTGAGCTGAAAGGGTTAGACAGGAATGGTAAATGAAATGCTATGAAGAGTTGGAGAGAAAGGGGTAATCATGAAAACTTTTGAAAACTGAAGATGAATTATGAACACATGGCAAAAAACATTTTTTTTACAAATAACATCTCAAAAAAACCAGCCAAGTGCGAGTCGAACTTGCTTACCGAGGGTTTCGTACCAACTTATAGCAATGTAAATAATTCGTCTGTAACGAAAATCGAGCCTCGAAGATATTTACCGATTTTCCGTGATTGTTAAAAAGTCTTGACAGACAGACAGAGGGACAGACGGACAACAAAGTTCCGTTTTTTTCCTTTTGAGGTACGGAACCCTTAAACGGAAAAAAACAGACCGAGGAGAACACTTGGAACAGACTGGTGTGGTACTATAAGAAATTAAAAGATTTAACAATTTTACCGACAGAAGCACACCTCCTTTAGTGTGACAGAGAGACATTAATAGCAACTGATAAGTATTTAAGAACGCATAAAATATTAGATGATGTCATGCTTTTGCGTAACTTCCGTTGTCATTATAAACTTTTCTTTCTAGCATTAGACAAAAATCCAGCCAAAAAATAAGATGCTAGAACATTTATTTTCCTCTTTCGTAAATATTTACGTGTATACGTATTTCTTTCATCGTATCTCCTTTCATTAGCATTCGTACACGGGTATGCTGCAAGCCAGTGATTTATTACTCACTGAAAACACTCGCGCACTTTTCACTGTACCCTGCATCTATCGGATACAGAATCTGAAACAAAAATAACCGTGATATTCGATACTGAAGTTGTGCATTTTGCAAACCTGGCGTTAATTAACTGAAGTTTTATTGGCATACGTTCTAAGGAAAATGAAGGTATTTTGGTTTTATTTGATCTTTATTGCTAGCCGCAAAAAATATGGAATTCGGTATTTTTTAAAGTTTTGACATGAATGAAATTTTTGAATCTTATGCAATACAGTTTTTGCAATACAGTTAGTTAGTTCAGTTACAGTTAAACAAAATTACCATTGATTATTATAATGTTAGGTAGAAAAAAGCAGTCTGGAAATATCTATTTACTTTTTGATTGACTTGAAAAGTTCATAATTATATCAATTAAGATACAGTAATAAAATTGCAAATGGTACATTGATTTTTTTCCTAAATAGAGACACAAAACCAACAAAACGTTCAGTTAATCAAATGAACTGAATCTACTACTCTCTATGTATTACACCGGAACCAAAATGGTCTCTATGGCCTTGATCGTAATACTCTTTTAACAAGAACAGTCCCCCGCAGAGTAATAAATAAAGCAGCTAGGGGTTCCCAAAAAGTTACATTTATTAGCCCATAATTGCATTTACTGAGTTGCTACAGGGATAAAAAAGAAAAGTAAAATAATGCCGAAAACAATTTGCAACTCCCATTAGCTGGGAACTTCGTCTATAATTTCATATCGGTGAATTTATGTATCAATTTTAACTAAAGATTTATGAACACAGTTTGTGATACTTATGTATATATTCATCAATTACAATAAAAATAAACGACGTAATGGTATTTTAATCCACTAAAAATACAAACAATTTTGAAAATGAAAAATTGTGTAACAAAAACATTATTTTAAGTATTACAAGTATAACATTGTTTTTGAGAAACCGATTGTGCTCTACATAAATACCTTGAAAACCAATATTTATGAGTACAATATAGAATATTATCTACGTCAAAGAGCCCATCGAATAGTACTAAATCTACCTACGAGCCAAAATTAGATTCTAAAACGCTTGCACCACGATAATCGTTGGGAGTTAATGGTTGAAGTGACTTCCAATATTATCGCGTTAACGATAGTCAATCTAAAGTTAGCGCTCAAAGTGCAAACCCATCCATTAGGTCTAACTGATCCAGTAGGGTTGCATTAGTTAGATAAAGAGTGAACCGGACATTTTAATTGATAGATTGATTAGTGCGGTTTGTTAGCTAACTAACTTAGACCGAACTGATAGGTAATGTAAGAGCTACTCTGTGTAATTGAAGTTCTTGCTAAGTAAATTTGGATGATGATCGATGAAATTAGAGAGTGCATTATTGCCCTTATCCAATCCAGAACATCAAACTTCACCATGATTTTTAAATTTAGAAATAGATCTTCTAACCTTTTATCGAACTTTCTCCATATAAAAAGGTGCTCAACTTAGAGTAGACCTATTCCAGTTTCGCAACTACCCCTAACTCCCTATTTTAGACGATGTAAGTATTCAAGTACATCATTGAAGGCTTGTAAAGGCGTGTTTGGCAACAAGGGGCTCGTCCCTCGGCCGTCACGTTCAACGGGTTACGGGCGAAAGTATGCGGTCTGCCAATTATTGCGTGAACTATACTATGTGTAGAGCACACTGACATACGGGGTGCTATTTCACACTAAAATACTTTAATATGTCACATGAGATTTCATTGTTGGTCTCATAGTCAAATCTTGAAACTCGGGAACGTTCAGAAAGTTTAGTCTAAAACTAGTCAAGTGCGTGTCGGGCCAATTGCAATGTAGTTTTCCGTAGGTTGCTGTCACAATATGCGGTATTTGCTAGCTGTAATTTCTACTTCAAGAACATTTTACTAGTTAACTCGGTGACTACCTAGCTGGTAGTCTTCCTTTTACCTTTGTTACTTAATAGGTATACTAAAGTCGTGTTTTTATTACACATTTCTTAAGTTAACCATTTCGGTGGCAAAGGGGACATGTACAGACAGACAGACGAACGGACGGACGGACATGGCGAAATTATAAGTTCTAGGAAGAAGATAAATACAACTAAAAATTAAGTAAAGTATGCTTAGATACGTCCCACTACAGGGCACAGGCCTCACCTCGATTATGATGTGGTTTGGGCCATCCTCCACCACACGGGCCAAGTACGGATTGGTGGACGGGTGTTGTAAGGCCAGTGAGAAAACCTTGCCGTCAGATGACTCATGGCATTAAGTCCATCTTTTGTATGATTTTTTAAAATCTGTGCAATAAATAAGCCGTCCTAAGGCCTCCGACTAGGCTTCACGGATAGTATCAAACAATATTAGCTGGGCTTGTAACGTGCCTTTCGAAAAACGAAGATCCTTGAGATAAATGAAGTGACATTTATCTCAAGGATCTTCGTGGTTCAAGTGGTCATCCATCCAAACACAACCGCGGCGTAGGTGGCTTAGCATTAGCAATCACTACCGCCATTGAGCTACAAGAACCTTAGTACAACTAGTCGGAGTAAATACTTACTGCATTGGTACTATTAATGCCCGTGTGTCTCCCAATTCAATGGTTCGTTAGCAGCGATCCTTACATGCTATAGGAACACATAGGAAACGAAGTCAATCAATTTGTTGTGTTGAGTTGACCCGTGGTGAGTTCTCGGCATAGTAACGTCTTTAGTGTGTCTTTTGATGCTATTAATACAAATGGGGATAAGGAAGGCATCCTGTTTATAATTAACTCATTAGAAAAAAAATATCAACATTAGAAATATATTTCAGTTAAATCTATTCTATTAGTAAGTAGTAGCGTAGTGATTCGATAACAACATCGAACAAACAAAGGATCAAGAGTTCTATAACCGGTCCGGGTCGATACAGATAACAAACTTTTACAAATTAGCTCGAGTCTAGATGCGCTGAAAGATGCCCTTGGGACAACTAATTGTGATATTTTGAAGTTAATTACTCTATTAAGCCTACCAAATAAAATAAAATTATAGAAATACTAAGCGGCCAAATCGTGCATCTAGAAGTAATTAAAATTTTACCTTCCTACAACTAAACAGTGAATAAAATATTTAAAATGTACTTTAATGTCAAAGCAAAATCTGTTTAGTAATAGAGTTTGTAAGCGCAAAGCAGCCTTACGGTCGGTATTTTGAAATTATGATAGTCGGAATGAAAACGGAATTCAAATTATTACAGGACTGAGCTCCGTCGCTCAGTCCCGGAAGGAAGATTTTAATATGACTTCCCAACTATGCAATCGAAAAAGCACCTTTAATACGATTTTAGAATATACCCGTGCAGATTTTATGGAAGAAAATGTTAGATTACATCTTTTAAATTCTCGAAATAGTAAACGCGCTTTCTGTTACTCCGGTAAATTAGGAAGAAATAGAGACTCGCGAAAGTAATTTATCTTTTCTGCCGAGAGGCGTAATAGCGAGATACAGGTCTAAATGTTTTAAAAATCATACACTGTTAAGGTTCTAGGTTCAATGCCAGTCATGTAAATAAACTTTATAAATTGGGTCAAGTCTGTCAGATATTCGTAACACAAGGCTGTTATTTTTTCAATTACTGCGCTTCTTACATCATTTTTTTATAATCTGGCTACGATGTTTTGCTGCTATAATCACACAACAAAAATCAAAACAATCCAGCTCCTCCTGTAATATTTTTTAGAGTTGGGGCCTTAAAAATCTAAATTAGGTTATTACTTTAACCTAGTTTTTTTCTGTTATAATAGATCATGGTTAGCTCCCTGATTTTGTTCGTACGTGTAGCTAACTAGTAAACGTTTTTTATTATGAAAAATCCGCATCTCTTTAACAGACCTTTAAAGTTTTTTGTGATGTCATGAACGTCCCATGGTATACATATTGCATTATAACAAGTATATTATACTAGCTGAATTTAAATTCTAGTCTGCACTCATAAAAAATCTGATGTAGAACGTGATTCACGTTGAAGTAAGTTGAATTCAGTGGCAGTTCGTGATGCAGAGCTTATTTGATTATCATACTCGTATGAGCCAGTTTATTTAAATCACGACTTGTTAGAGTGACGAATCGACCAACTCAATTAGAATAACATTATTGAGTTAATGTTATGTTTCATTGCAACGCATCGTGGTGAACATAGGCCTATGTTCCCTGAGTGACTTCCAGATTGGCCGGTTGGAAGTGGTTTACATCCAGCGGCTTTTTGCAACCTGTACCAGAATGTTTTAATTAACAAAAGCAATTGTGTTGTGTTGTTATATATTAACTTATATCAGCCAAAGTCTCAGAGGCATGCGTTATAAAAATAGATTTTAAGGCATCATACACGAATATGTATTATTATTCTAATTTGTGTCAGAATTGGATTGATTACTTACATTTGGTTTATGTAATAATGGGTCCCATGGTCTCTTCGACCAGTATTTCTTTAACCATTTTTTTTTGAAGAGACTGACGCAAAAATAACACTGCTTACGTTATATTATTATATTTATAATTCGTAGTTAGGCCCAAGAATTCATTGGAATTGTTTTGGTTAATCTTATTAATGTAAGTAAAAAAAACTTACTCTTTAAAGGATTATATGAACCGGCGTAGGTATTTATTAATAAGGGGAAATCGACGATAAGAAGACAAAATGTGGCGTTTCTAAAAAATTTCATAAATCCTTCAATTTTTATAACATTCAGTTCAAATTGTTGTTGTATTAGGTGTCAGGTTCATATCCCATCAAGAATATAATAATGCACAAAAATACCGAGTGTCTCAATGCAATCCTTCCACCGCAAAAAGTTGTAAGATCCCTTGTAAAGTTAAGTCAGTTATTTCATTAAGTATGGAAGTATTCAACAACTTTATCAAAAATTGTGTCCTACTTAGTTATCTACCAACATGAAGTAATCAATATTGGACATTTCTAAGTTCAATGAAGGGGACACTGCCGTGCTCCCAGACTTAGAGTATACTAGTTAGTTAGTAGTGTTTAGACTTTAATAATTAATTATGTAATATAAGGTCCTTACATATGAAATTGCCGATACTCAATACTGGCAACTTTAACATCAAATATCTTACGTTTGATTAGGAATTCCAAATTCAAATTTGTTTCGAAATAAAGCCAAAAAAATATTGTTTTAAAATTCGTATTTCATTTGTTTTCACATCATTTGTTTGAGCTTCAACGTTGCTATAACAACAACTATGGACAAATTAAAAATTTGCGTTTACAAATACGAGTTCCACCGTGGCACCAGTGCTGCAGAAACGAGTCAAAGAATTGACGACGTGTACGGAGCAGGCACCGCTAATGAACGAACGGCGCGTTTTTGGTTTTAACGTTTCCGTTCTGGAAATTTCGATATATACAATGAGCCTCGGATGACCTGCTACTCAAGTAAATAATTAAGAATTGAAGGCGATAGTGGAAGCGGATCCATCTCAAACCACTTCTGAATTAGCAGCAGCCTTCGGCGTAAGTGACAAAACGATACTTATCCATTTGCGCCAAATCGGAAAAGTCAAAAACTCGACAACCTCACGAATTATTGACTGAAGCAAATTAACAAACACGCGTCGCTTGCTGCGTTTCTTTGCTTAATCGTCACAATAATGAGAGGATTTTGAGCCGTATCGTGTCTTGTGATGAGAAATGAATCCTGTACGACAATCGGAAGCGATCATCACAATGGCTTAACGATGGAGAATTAGCAAAACCTTGCCCTAAGCGAAAACTGACCAAAAAGAAGATTCTGGTTAGTGTTTTTGTGGACCAGTGCTGGTGTTATCCACTACAGCTTCTTGAGATCAGGCCAGACGATTACTGCAGACTTGTATTGCCAACAATTGCAAACAATGATGAAAAAGCTCGACATTAAGGCGACGGGTAAGGCAAGTGACTTTAAACATTAAGCGTCGACTAATGCGACTTCTATTACGTGCCTAAAATAATAAAAATGCTTCTCGCAAACTAAACATCCATCCGTTGCGCTCCTGTGCAAATAGATTATCATTGCGAGCAAAATATCCGCTCTTGGAAAAGTAGGCGCTAAGAGTAAAATCCATTAAAAACCTTATAATTCTTAATTGGTTGACAAAAATTTAACCCAAAAGGCACGAATGTTATAAATAACTAAACCAACTTTGAAGCTAAACAAAAACGTTGTGTACAAAACAAGCTCGCGATATTTGCGGTACTTTGATTTTTTTTTTAAGTGTTTATAAGAAATGTTAACTAGTATTTAGATACATCAGAAAAAACTTCAACATATAAGTTACATAATATATTAAATTCCACGTCCTATATCCAGTATTTTCGCCAGAAAACTTGTACAAAAACACCTCTTTTACATGCATTCTCCTTACTCGGCGCCTTAAACAACTGAGACTGGTGAATTGCTCTAGACCACTGTTCCTTCAGGATAACGCTAGACCACACATTGCACATCAAACGGGCGCCAAGTTAGAGGAGCTGCGACTGGAACCTTTGCGTCACCCACCATACTCTCCAGATTTTGCCATAACCGATTACCACATTTTTCAAAATTT
The DNA here is from genome assembly GCA_963576865.1 of Anania hortulata. Classification (NCBI taxonomy): domain Eukaryota; kingdom Metazoa; phylum Arthropoda; class Insecta; order Lepidoptera; family Crambidae; genus Anania; species Anania hortulata. The sequence goes on from OY756406.1 coordinate 9,890,832, forward strand.
TGATAACTTTTTACGAGGAAAAAAATTCAAATCTGATAAGGCAGTCAAAACCGCCTTCAAACAGTTCATAGACTTTCGCTCCCAAGATTTTTAAAATGGCGGAAGTTTATCGATAACAACGGCACATACTTCGATTGATTAAATAATAATTTCATTTAAAAAGTTGATTCACTTTTTTGATACTGAACGGCAATTTCATATGTAAGGACCTAATATTTATTAAATATATAATATAAACTTTCTATTGATGCCTTCTATTGAAGCCCGTTCGCCTCAGTAAATTTTTCGTTGTAACACAATAATTGAGCAACAACAAAAATCGACGTAATTTTTCGTTGTAACACAATAATTGAGCAAAAGCAAAAACAAAAGTCGTAAAAAAATCTAAAGAACCATTAACTATGTATAAGGAAAGATAAGTCCTATTTACAACACACTCCAGCAAAGCACTGGAATAAATTAAGATAAAATAAAGTGTGTTTTCAGTAGAACCCGACCAACTTAATTGCCAGTGCCATGCTAAGCATCGTACAGCTTAAGTGGCTAGTGGCCTAAAGTATGAGCACCTCCTTCACTAGAGTTTCGTTTTAAGATAGCTTGTAACTGTAACACTACTCACTGAAATAAACCGAACAGAGCTTTACAAATGAATTTAAATTTACAAGATACAGAACTACTTCATGGTCGCTTTATGCAAGAGTCAAAGTATGTTCTTTTAAGTTTTAGGTGATATTCAACAAATAAATATGGTCATAAATACCTAAACATAATATGACAAGTTTAATATTAACTCATTATCATTATCTTTACAACATAGAACTTCCATCGCTGAACATAAACCTCCCTATATGACGTTTAGATTGGCCGGTTGGAAGTGGCCTGCAGCCAGCGGCTTTCTGGAACCTTTACCCGGTAGTCCTATGCTGCGCTTGCCTCTACGTAACCTTAATTCTATAACCATTTTACCCCATCGGCCGTCAGTTCTACGTGCCATGTACCCCACCTATGAAACTTTAGCTTGCTAATCCGTTGGGCTTGTGTGTTTGTGTGTGTGATTTTTGTTCGTTTATGGATCTCCTCATTTCAAATTCGATCTCGTAAAAAACACCGAGCACAGCCCTTTCTATAGAACGTACTGTAACCTTGAGCTTTCTTATGAGGTCCATTGTCAGAGGCCACGTTTCATTTCCACGTGTCATCACTGGTAACACACACTGGTTGTAGACTTTTTAAGTACTGAGGTATTAGTCTGGACAAAACGACGTTGTGTACTTTTCCTAACGCTGCCCCGAATCCGAAGTTGGATTCAACGAATTGACGAATCCTTTCCATTTGATGAGTTTGATAGCATCTTCCAATGCCCGGTGCATTTTCAGAGAAATCTCTAACGTCTCCCTGCCTTACGCCTCGCTGCAGAGGATCGTGATCAACTTTCAAACACTTAATATACGTAATGATGATTATGTTTTTTAATTATTGTTGTTCAATATTTCGTGACTTGTTCTTTAATCAGACTTTAGCATGCTGACGGTACTCATCGAGAGTATTTTGTTTACAAAATTTTGTAAACAGTCGTTTGTTGAACGAGCATTTACTATTTAAAAAAAATATCATAATCACCATCATCATTTCAGCCATAGGACGTCTACTGCTAAACATAGGCCTTATTGGCCGGTTGGAACAAAACTTCGAGCATTTGTTTCAGGTTTTAAAACCTGATAATGATTTGTAGCTACTTCCCAAATGTTTGGTTCACGAACTAATAGCGCATAGAGTTTGCTACATATGCAAATGCTTTCACAACAAACATTTATTTGTAAAACGGATGCTGCCGATAAGTACCATTCTCTAGACAATTTTTTTTTTGGAACTAATCCATTTTAATATACTAGAGTAACTGTTTTTAAATCTCAAAATTTTCGACTTACAATTTTCCGGTGATATTAGTTTATTATTTTCCAATTATGATCACCACACAGATCATTATTTGACATGATTATGGACAGATAAATACACCTCTGAGAGCTACAATGAGGAGCTCGTTTCTTTTTGTAATGGAGCTATTTCGTGTTAACGATATTATTTTCCCATCTACACCAAATTCGGAGCGAACCCGATCAATCTTGTCACAAGCTTTGTATCGACATTTTACTACCTACTGGTATTGACACTGTTTCCAGGGAATATTTCTGTATTATCTCTATATATTTTATCAGCCATTCAAACATTATTGATCGATCACACTTGTCATTGTTGTGCTGAAATATTTTTTCAGCTTGAACAAACATTGGGCCATGACAAACAATTTTCACATTACACTTTGTATCCATTGTCAGATTTTTTTAGGAACCTTATATGAAAAAAAACGATAATAGTATTTTTTGTAACTTTGGCTTAAAGACTAGGAGAATTTATTATGTCAAGAAAAAAGTAAAATAAATATTGACCCATAAAAAATATCACTAGACCTTCCATTATTTGTTCCAAAATAAAATTAGATGAAATAATTTCTTGAAAGATACTTCGTAATAAAACCAATTTAGTGACAACACATCGATTAGCTTGGATTCTTGTAAGTTCTAAAAAATGGTAGAATTCTCAAAAATAGTAGAGCTTTGAATGGCGCATTGAATTTAATAATAATTACATTCAAGACAATGTTAATTACGTGAACCTTTTCGTATTCATTTAGAATTGAACTTCACGAAATGTACACAATCGTGAAAAACAAAAGTCCTATATACGGGCGGACGTTTGCGATCGGACGTACAAAGGGAACAAATACTTTTGTCTTCTCTAAACTATATGAGTAGGTGTCAAATAACTGGATCGGAATATTTTTGTGAACAATCATTTTCCTATGGGTGTATTTTTTTTTTTGATGTAGGGCAAAAGCCTTTCAATAAACGACGCTTTGACGTATTTAACAAAAGATTGATATTGAAGATCTTATTTGAAACTGTGGTATAAAATATAGTAACAAAAAAAATACCTGCTTCGTCATACGTTTCATTGTTTTATCATTTCGGATGGGCAAATGTATTAGTTTACATCTCTAATGGTAATTCGAGTAAAACAGTTTAGTTAAGAACTTTATTAATTCCATGTTCAAGAGCAAAGGTTTTTAATAAACGTTGCTCTTGTTTTTTTGTTTGTAAGAAAAAGGTGACGAATCAGGAAAAAAGTTACATTTCAATCCTCAGGACTACATTAAGGAGCATGGCGTAATTAAAAACGACAGGCTTTTGTGGAATGATAAGAACTTTGAACTGTCCCTTTGTTAATAATGCTTTCGTGTAAAAACATCGTTATATATTTCATGTAAAAGGTCTTTTTATTCGGTTATTGCTTCGCCATTTTAATAAAAATACTTTATATAGTTACCTATAATAATCATTGTTTTGCAGTTTATTGAACGTTGGTTTTATTTGTAATTCACGTTATTGAACTGAAACCGTAATTTTTATTTTTACTACATTTTAAATCCTTTTTCGCAAAATAACATTACTATGCTGTGCTGTCAGTTTTGTATTAATCCATTAGCTCTGCAAAACAAGGCACAATCAATAGTTATTTGTAGACAATATTCCGCCAAACAAATCATTTAAAATATACTAATCAAGAACAATATGCCGTGTGGGGACGGCCGAAAATAATACACTTCCCCACCGCCAACAGGAGGCGTGTAGTAAGAGGCGACTAATTCCTGTAGCACGAGACGAGCAGCAGTGCCTGCGTGCAAAATATTATAAAAAAACTGCGCTCACCAACCCGCCTGGCAAGCGCGGCGAGTATTGGCAAACTCCCCTTTTCGGGGAGGCCTATGTTCAGCAGTGGATGTCCTATGGCTGGAATGATGATAATGATAAATTAAGAACAATATAATATCACGTACAGTATCCGTAACAAAAAGTATATTACACAGAATCTTAAGTCTATTTATTACTCGTATTTAGTCGACGTTGACTCGACAAGCTGGGAACTTAACAAATCATTTAGCAGTTAATTTAGTAGTTTTGCCCGCATTATCAAGGACATTCAAGATGGCCAGTCGCAAGTTTAGCGGCTAACCGAAATTAGTTCTAACGAAGATAATACTCTAGTATAACTTTGTAATTTAATAGAAGCCTCGTGGTCTCAGAGGACTCAATGCAAGAACATCCTCAACTCTTGGGTATTTGCTTGAATACATTTTCAGTATAATTATATTAGCCCTGAAACTACTAATAGTTTTGACACACAAATCATACGATCTTAAATTTAAAGTAATTCACTAAAGTACGAGTATATTTCGTTATAAGATGAGATAAATTAATTTCTTATAAAAATTTGCATAAGTCAGTAAGACAACAGCACGTGAACCTACCACAAAACTTCATATTTTCTCAATTGATCTCTACTTGTCAGACTTAAAGTTGAAAATCTAATAAATGACCTTTAACTCATTTAGGTAGGTTGACCTGCCGTTGTCTGTACATGAAACAAGTAATTTAGTTTAATCTCTAAAAGGCCCGTGAACTTTGCCAAAAATGACTTTCAAGGCCCGCAATCTTCGACCAACTTCAGAGTGGTCCAGAACCCGCGAATCCCTACTACTACTTCGTCGCCGCACCTTCTTAAGCCTTGGTGAGTGGTCCAGAACCCGCGAATCCCTACTACTACTTCGTCGCCGCACCTTCTTAAGCCTTGGCGAGTGGTCCAGAACCCGCGAATCCCTACTACTTTCTGAAAACACTGTATTTGCCATATTTTGACGGAATGACATTTTTTTTTTTTTTAAATGGGATTCAAAGCCCGCTAACTTCGCCAAAAATGACTTTCAAAACCCGCAATCTTCGACCAACTTCAGAGTGGTCCAGAACCCGCGAATCCCTACTACTACTTCGTCGCTGCACCTTCTTAAGCCTTGGCGAGTGGTCCAGAACCCGCGAATCCCTACTACTCTCTGAAAACACTGTATTTGCCATATTTTGACGGAATGACTTTTTTTTTTTAAATGCGATTCAAAGCCCGTGAACTTCGCCAAAAATGACTTTCAAAACCCGCAATCTTCGACCAACTTCAGAGTGGTCCAGAACTCGCGAATCCCTACTACTACGTCGTCGCCGCACCTTCTTAAGCCTTGGCGAGTGGTCCAGAACCCGCGAATCCCTACTACTCTCTGAAAACACTGTATTTGCCATATTTTGACGGAATGAGATTTTTTTTTAAATTGGATTCAAAGCCCGCGAACTTCGCCAAAAATGACTTTCAAGACCCGCAATCTACGACCAACTTCAGAGTGGTCCAGAACCCACGAATCCCTACTACTACTACGTCGCCGCACCTTCTTATGCCTTGGCAAGTGGTCCAAAGCCCGCGAATCCCTACTACTCCCATGTTTAAATTTAAATCGCCTGTTCCTATTATTTTAATGCAAAGAGGTTTTTATATCGTTAATGTCTATTTAAATATCAAAAATGTCCGGAATCGAATACTGCCCTGCTCGCACAGACCTGTACCTGTACATATTATTTTCTTGTAAATATACTATATAATAAGTAAATTTTATTTAAAAAAATAAAACCGACTTCAAAACACTAAAATGCTAAAAATAATCCTAACACTTAAGTACCTAATCAGTTACTTTTGGAGTCGGTGCCAGCCGATGAGAGATTCAATGTTTTTGTTTGCACCGACTCCAAAAGTAACTGATTAGGTACTTAAGTGTTAGGATTATTTTTAGCATTTTAGTGTTTTGAAGTCGGTTTTATTTTTTTTAATAAAATTTACTTATTTCATCAATTTTTAGTGATAAATCCTAATCTAACTGCTGAACACCGATTTCATCCCCTATTTTCCTACCCTTAGGGGTGATTTTTATTTTGTAAACTTTTAGCATATTATCTTTGAAGTATAAGCTATTCAATAAAACAAAAATCATCAAAATCGGCTCATATTTGACGAAGATAGGTAACAAGAACCACAACCAAAATACTATCTGGGTATATATTTGTTGATTTTCTCAAAAAGTTCTAAATCAATTTCGATAAAATTTATATGGGACCACCTCTGAAGTATGATCTACCAAACAAAAAAAGAATCATTAAAATCGATTCATAATTGGCGGAGTAATCGCGTAACAAATATACAAAAAAAAAAAAAAAAAAAAACATACAGTCGAATTGAGAACCTCCTCGTTTTTTGAAGTCGGTTGAAAAGAGGCCGACAATAGTCACTAAGTCGCTTGCGCTGCTTCTTCTGTGCTAGCCCATAATATTGTCCCGAAGCAGTGGTAGGGCAAAATATTGGGACGTTTAAAGTTGCGTAATTTATTGTATCAGAATCTATTAAAATCTCTATCTAAGAATATTATATTGACGATTTGGACTACTATATTGACTACCTAAGCTTGAAGATTAAAGTCTTTGAAACCACTTTGAAAGAGTTGGTACGTATCTCTATACCAGTCTATCAAATTTCGTTAGACGCCGTTCCTGCTCGCTCTAATTAAAGTTAGCTAGGCAAAGTTTGCTCACGGTGCAAAACTGCAAAAGCGAAGCGACGAAAAACAAATTAAATTAGAAAAAAAAAAAAAAAAACACCGACTTTGATCAGGACGTCGGCGAAGACTCTAAATCAATTGAGATTTATACCAATTTATAGTTTAAAAGGGACTTTCTGAGGTAAACTTTTTAATTTGATTGACAGATGTTTAGAAAAATTAATAAGAATAAGTTAAAAAGATAAACAATATTATCCTTAATATAAAAAACTAGCATTATTGTGTATGCAAAAAATGTCAAGTTCATTATAACTGCCTGGCTATAATAACATGAATAATAATAATTTGTTTAATAACATATTATTTACGGGTGGCCTACATACTTGTCAATATTGTTGTCATTATATCTGCTCTAGGTATTTCCACTAATCAGAAAAATCTATGATATAAATACACTTTGTTATTTCTATATAATATATAGAGGGTTCCATTGCAATTTAAAATTTAAAAAATAACATCTAGGGAATAATATAAAGAAGCTTCTTAATCGTTATTATTTTTAAGTCTTTAAAATATCCGAAAATAAAGTCAATAGAGAGACTACGAAAGCCGCGTAGTCATTCATCGAAGGCGTACTCGTACGGCGAGCCTACAAGGACCTTATACAGTGCACATACCATGCATTTTTTTCATGAATGAGTTAAATTATCCACGCGTACGCGTAACAGCGGATAGAAATAATTAAATGTGAATAAAATTGTTTTTTTTTTTTTGTTCTTTGCATAGTTCGATTAAGTTACTGATTCTGAGCGACTCCTAAAGATTTGGCACCCCTTTGAAATGTAACCCTGTATGTATTTAAACTTTGTGTTAGTCTCTTTCTATTAAAGGTAAAAAGAGTATGTACTACCCTCAGTGCTAAGCAGAATCTTATAGTTACACTGTTCTAACACCCAAACAGAAAGAAACAATTCATCTATTAACTAACAAAGGTCCAAAAGCAACCTTATTAATATTACCTTTACTTTTAAATCTAAATAACTACCAGAATAAGGTGAAGTAGCCGAACCTAGTTGTGTAACGAGAATCTCTCTTATGTCTTATTTACATGCAAGAGAGGTCAATTAGCATAACAATAAGCCAATTTTTTATCCACGACGAACTGTTCTACACGGAACTCATAATATAATAATGTGTGTCATTTAATACATGAGTAGCTTTTTCATTTAGCCCCTTTCAGCACCTAATGGAATGGGCGTTACATTTCAAAATACTCGACGAAAAGAGTAAAAATCAACGTCCGCGATATAAATCACGTCGCTTACAGAGTTTAAAAGCTTGGTTTGACTAATGGCTGCCTTTTACGAGGACTTCAGCAAAGGACTTTGATCTGTGCCATCTTCCTTATTAGCAATCTCTATTGATTTTTTTACTAAACACAATAACATCTGTGAAATTTATTGGTTCCTTTTCTAGTTTAGTAAAATAAGAAAAATAAAGATAACTTTTTGGTAGCCCGCATAAACTACAATAATATTAATGTTATAGAAGTATTTCACTATCTCTTATCTTACTATGGGCCTCATAAGAAAGCTCAAGGTCGCACAGCGTGCTATGGAAAGGGCTATGGTCGGTGTTTCCTAGCGAGATCGAATCAGAAATGAGGAGATCCGTAAACAAACAAAAGTCGCTGACATAGCCCAACGGATTAGCAAGCTGAAGTGGCAGTGGGTGGGGCACATATCACGTAGAACTGACGGCCGATGGGGCAGAAAGGTTCTAGAATGGAGGCCGCGTACCGGCAAGCGCAGAGTAGGACGTCCACTCACAAGGTGGTCAGACGACCTGGTAAGGGTCGCAGGAAGACGCTAGAAACAGGCCGCTTCCAACCGGCCAATCTGGAAGTCAATAGGGGAAGCCTATGTTCAGCAGTTGACGTCCTATGTCTGAAATGATGATGATGATGAAGTATTTGTTTATTATTTAATAAAGAACATTAATTGCTCTTTACAAAGAGCAAGATACAAAAATTAGAAACACAAATCTTGTGTGGAAACGAGGAAACCTTCAACTGTAATTATTATTTAACACATTTTACAGTATGAACACAGAATGGATTTAATTTTCCTTTTTTTTTTTCAAATTAAATGCTTATAACACTCGAAAATATTGCTAGGTTTGTCTGATAGAATAACTGAAAACCGTGTGCGAGAAATAAAGTAACGACTCTTTATCGTTTTCCCAACAAAAAGGTCATTGTTATAGCATCGAAAAGCGAATGCGGGCAAACTCAAGCGTTAATTTTTTAACTCCCCCATATTTTATACAAAGAGCATGAAAAATATTGATAGTAAACAGTGCTTCAAACCGGAGATTTATGCAGGCACAGGCTTTTATTGAAACTGGGGTTTAGTTTGCATTCTTTTTTCTATTATTTAGCTATCTATTGAGAAATAGCTCATCGATGTAGTACAAAAACGACACATTAGTTGTGATTTTGACAAACCTATCATATTTCCCAGTACGATTGCTAATGAAGAATATTTCTTAATTAATTTCCAAATTTCAGACTGCATAAAGTGGGTAATTCGTTCATGGGAAAATGTTTTCGCTTTTTTAACAAATTACCACAGTCCATTGCTGAACTGCCTATGTATGAATTTAAATCGCATGTCAAGATGATTTTAATGAAAAAAGGTTATTACACTATAAATGACTATTTAAATGATAAAAATGTATGGAATTAAATACTGCTATGCTCGCACAGGTTCATTTTATCTTCATTTATATTTATATGTATATTTTATCTAAACACACTATTTAAAAAGAGGCTGACAATAGTGATCGCGTTTCTTGCGCTGCTTCTTCTCGGCACTAGCCTACAATATTGTCCCGAAGCAGTGGTAGAGTAAAGAAATATGTTGGGACGTGTAAAAGAGCTTATTTAGGCCTATTTCTAGAAATAAATTGGTTTTATTATTGGTTTTAATTGTAAACTATCGTAACTATTTGAACCTTTTTTTTTTCAATTACATGAAAAATACCTATTACAATACATTGACTAGGATATTGACAGGAAACCGTTTTGGATGTTAAATTTTATTTATTTATAAATATTTTTATTTATTTTTCAAATACGCTCAAATTGATAACACTTATGTATTTCAAATTTACAAGGTAAATAAAAAAAAATATAGGTAGGTTAACACAAAACAATAGAAAACACACAAGACTGAAAATCTCAATTTGTAGGCTATTTTAGACTGTTTAATAATTAAAATCTGATCATTTATTTTTAATTACAAGTCGGTGCTGAAAAATAAAAATTACCTTCGAGACGAAACGGACAGCAAGCGCATACGAAATGATATGAAAATTTAACCCGTAATTAGCATTATGTCGAATTCTCAACAAATTTCGTTGCTGATTAAATAAGTAATCAAGGCGAACGAGAGTAGGCTTACGCCGTATAATCTTTGCGAGGGCAAATTAAATTCAACATCATCTACTCAGCGACTGTTTAGGTAAGTATGTAAGATTAAGATCTATTCATACAATACAAGAAAATAAATTAAATCTAACCTAATTTATTGAGTATGTTGCCTATTCAAGCAGATTTTACTTATATATTTAAGATTAAATTTCCATTGACACGTTTAGATAATATTTTATGATTAATTAGCTGTGCCAATGGCTTCAACCGCGTGGATTTATATTATAAAAGTTTGCGATGTTTTAATCGTTATTATTCATAATATCGTAAAATTACGCATAAGGTCCTATTTGTTAAGTTCCTTTAGGGAGTGATTCTACTTCTGGCGTACAACAACTTTTACTATGCCAACGTAAAATTTTAAAAAACTCATTTCCCCTTACCAAATATCCAATTGACTATTATAATTTGTCGTACAGTACTTTAAGTAAATTTGATTATCATTATCAAACCACAACAATTTGAATGCGCCTTAATCCAGACCTCCCGTTGAATTTCTTACGCACCTCGACTTTCATCGCTTATTTAACTGGGAACCATTCTTATAATGAAATTTCCCCTTTAATAGTCCACGGAATTGAGACAGGGTGAAACTGCGAAATCTCAACTAATGGTGCGTAACCACGTAACTTAATGTTACGCGTGTACGCGCTCGGCCGTAACCGGGTCGTAAGTCCATGCCACAATTAAAATGGTATCAGTAGATTTCCATCCAAATAGGTCGGTTTTTATATAGGCATTCTAATATCAAATAGCTTTTTTCGTAAAATAGATACCGAGTGATAGATGAAAATAACGAACAAATATAGAATCCGCTTGCACACCACAATATAGAACTCTAAGATTTAAGACTTATGATTGAAGTCGCAAGGAACTTAAATGGATTTTTTCTATCGTATCTGAAGTGGTTCATTTAAAGACTATAGTATATGCGAAAATTATTCTTTGTAAAACAAACCTTTTTAAAATCGACACTAACAACGCCATGGTGGTACCAATTTGTGCGTGTCGCACTCTACCTTATCATCATCATTATCTAAAGCATCATTGGCAAAGCTAGGTGATTATTCCTGTGCCTGTTTTAGGTAATCGTAGATAGTGCTATACTACTGCATTTGGTTTGTAGTTGTCCGTTGACAGCATGAAATTATAAATGATAAGGCAAAAGATGTCAACATGCACTGCAATGAGCTTACTAAATATATTTTCACTGTGTCCACACCACATACGCGCTCGCGATTGTATCTTCTGACTTATACTTGAACATTTTAACACTAATTTAGGCAAATGTACTCACATTCAAATAGGACAACAGCAGAAAATCTTGTGCTTATTTTGGGTATACTACTATGGGTATATGAAAATTCGATTATTTGGAAGATTGGATTTTAAGTTCTTTTCATTAGGAGCAGCATGATTTTTAGCTATTTGGTTGAAAGCTTGATCAAAACCAAATAAATTGAGAACGGGATCTTGATTATTCCGAAACGAGGATATCTGTAGAAAAACGAAAGTCACCGACATAATAAAATATATTTTACAACAATAACATCGAGGTGTCGATTGTTTACTCATGCATGGTGTATGCTGCTTGCGTGCATGCATGGTGTATGCTGATTGCTTGCATGCATGACGTTTGCATGCATGATGTTTGCATGCATGACGTTTGCATGATGTTTGCATGCATGCATGGTGCATGCTGCTTTTCTGCATGCATGGCACATGCTGCTTGCTTGCATGCGTGGTACATGCTGATTGCTTGCATGCATGATGTTTGTATGATGTTTGCATGCATGCATGGTGCATGCTGATTGCCTGCATGCATAATAATTGCTGCTAGCTTGCACTACGCATTTATTATTATTAGGATAAATAAACATTACATAATTTGAATGTAGGACTTACAACATTTATAGAAAACGGTTTTATGTCTTTCGTATATTATTGATTGTAATATTTATGACAAATAAATTTAGGGCATATTATATTTAGGGCTTTCAATTTTATTGCATGTAATATTATGTGTCATTAAGTTCGGGCAAGTTATCACGCGGACAAATGATGATTAGGACAAAAAAAAATATTTAATTATTGCACTTTAGATTATGGATAAAAAAAGTTAGGGAACAAAATAGAGAACCATAACTCCTACCTAATAGGTAGTAATAGTTTTCCTTTTAACTTCGTTAAAATATATACTCTTGTGGTGATTTTTATTCATATTTCTATACGCAACCATTTAAGTGGAAAATTGCCTTGACTCTAACAAAACAATGCACTTTAAAGCTTAATATTACGCAAATGGATTGCTGGTTCGAAAAATGGTGTTCACACACACTATATTTTCAAATAACTTAATCAAGGATACCCCACACCAGGAGATAAAGTAGAGAGAAAAAACGCATCGCCACAGTACCTACGTGTAGTTTATGTAAGCAAAAGAAATTGTGTTAAATATTTTATACCATTATTTTACTATGTTTACCAATGTGAAATACCACTTTCTAGTACTAAGAGTCACTGAGCTAAGCAGCCGACAGACAGATTGACGGACATTGTGAAACTGTAAGGGTTCTGCATAGACAACAGAACCCTAAAAATGAACGATATAGTAGCAAATCTACATTCTGCCTTTACAATTTATTATTTGAAACGTTTGATACAGAAATGTATCATACGAGTACCTACTATGATAGATTGTCCTCCATCTTTGACAAACGCGAGTCATTCGATCTCAAAGCGCAATCATGCATTCTGTTACTGAAATACGACTCCCAATTTAGTGAAGAATTCCACTCAGTTGGGACACTGTTCGCGGACTATGGACACCGCCACGACAACTATGCAAAACATTGAGGTGCGGGAAACTCGAAATGAAACACTTTGAGACATCTCCTGAAACTGGTATCCAGTGTAAGGCAGACAAAGGTATTCCTATGTTGCACACCTCTTTACTACTTAAATACATAACTTTTTGCACAGAGTTAAAACTTTGAAATATCAACAAAAACAAACCTTCCCAAACACAGTATGAGGATATTGACTATACACTTTTAAATTTCAATCTTATTAAAATGAGCTCCAAAATCAACCCCTAGGAGACTTCTTTATAAAGATAATTAACGCTTTAGTTATGTCACAGCTAAGTAGCTTATTTATACAATACAATTTATAGCCTAGCCTCTTTAATAAACCGCGTCGTTCAACAAGCGGCCTGAATGATATTCAGCCGTAACTTCTAACATTTAATATACTGGCTGGCATTAGCATAAGCTTATCCCATTTTTACAATAGTGTGACAAAAAAGATAAAGTATCTGTCATTAAAAAACTTACATTGCTATTTAGTTTTTATTTTAGCTAACAAGCTTCTTTAAGAAAAGTGTGTCAGGTTTTCGTTGGCGTGTAAGGTTCAACCTTTTCGATTAGAGTATATTGAATGTTTTATTTTTATCTATCCTGTAGTTTAGTCCTGGTAAACACTAAACCTAAATCAACAATGAAGTTAATCAGAGGAATGATAAAACATTTAGGTAAGCCTTATGCCCAAACTCAAAAATACTGGCATTTATCCGTCCCAAGGCAGTAATCCTAACTCAGAGCTATATTTAATGTGGCAAACATTAACACTTTCCGCACAGTGCGAGGCCTTTACATAAACTTGCGCAGTTAAATTTCGCGTTAAGAGACCACTAATACGTGAATACGCGTCTCACGACGATTCGTGATAAAATCCAAGAGGAGCTTGGGACCTAAGAAGTAAAATTGAACGGATTACGTTTACTGCCTAATGGTATAAAGCGACGATCACACTATCACTATAACTATCTATGTACATACCTTTTTTTTCTTTATTCTGTAATTGTTCTTCTGTTTATGTTTGTTTCCATATTTATTTTAAGTTAAATAAACTACTTATGTGTCATCGTGAGGTCCAGTAGTAATAAATATTATTTATCTTAAAGCACTTTCATCCTGTTTTTTAAATACAGATCAAACTAAAAACAAAAAATCCCTCTTCATCATCATTACTGCCATAGGATATCTACTGCTGAACACAAGCCTCGCCAATACTCGCCACCGTAAAATATACAAATAAACACGATGATTTTTTGCACATCATTATTTGAGGGGTTAGTCTCAAATTTACGTTAACTGCAATGATCGATGACATGTGTTATTCTAATTAAACCGCAGATTTGCCAGTATCGCTTCAACACAGGTGCCAACAAAGCATCTAAATTACTTTAAAAATACAAAAGGCTCATAGAAATTCGCATAAGTAACATATTTGAATAGTTTACTTAATTTACTATGATAGAGACGTAGCTTACCAGTGGGACTAAATTAGTGATAATTAGCTTTACTATTCATGTTGAGACTCTATCAGGAAGACTTAGTTCAGCTGCTTATGCTGTGGGAAAGATAAGACAATTGACTGATGTTGGAACGGCAAGATTAGTGTATTTTAGCTACTTTCATAGTATAATGTCATACGGAATATTGTTATGGGTGTACCAACCCTACCCTTGCAAATCAAGTATAAAGATAAAATATTATTAAAAAAAAATACATCTTATTAGAAAATAACAATTATATGACGAATTTTCTAATGACCATACTTTCTCTGTTAATTGCCTACAGCGAACCCTGACTTTGATAAAACAAAATAATACTAGATAGCTATACTACTAATTCTGAAGGCAAACACACGTGCACACCATACAATCGAGCAAGAACACTCAAAGTCAGATGTGGTCAACCTTTGAATGTTTAAAACTTTACAATAATTTATTAATATTTAATTTTCATAATGTGTTTAGTGAAGTAGGCCTTGAATATGAGAGCATTTAGTTATTTATAATAAGTTGGATATCTTTACATCAATTAACGTTATTAAAGAACATTTACAGAATAAATAAAAATGGAGGGAAAAGAGAGAAAATTAAACTTTCAGTCACTCATGCTTGTTTTGGTTATTGGTAGGAGAATTATTAGGAATCTAGAAAAATTAATAAGTGTTTGAAAATATGTCATGTTATGTTAAAGTCAGACTCGTAGATTATAGAAGGTTGAGCACCCCTGGAAATTAGGAGAGTTCGGGTGTCAGCTTTTAAAACATGGGACGCGGGGGATAGATGATGGTTAAATAGGTTTAGCAGCTTGATCTCGAGACAGTTGACCGTGAGTGTCGAATTCGATTACACCCTGATGGGTGGGTGACGTGTGTGTACTACGGCAGCGTCCGTGAGTTACGTTGATCAGTTAGAATACCTGTTGAGAAGTTAATTAATTTATATCTGATGTCAAAGTTGTAAAAATTATATTTAACAATACTTTTGAATATTAATTACCCTAACTTTCAGGATTTTATTATTGACACAATTTCTTTAAACAGGATTTTAACAGTTTTATTATTATTTAAAGAACCTATTTCTAATTTATTTTATTGTAATGCATATTAATTTTGCTTGAGTAATTTTAATTATGTTTTACCTTTATTTTTAAATATTGATTTTCAGTTAATTTAAGTGTGTTGTTTTAAAACTCACATGAGTGTATTTTACAAATTGAAATTCATTGATTTGTTTTATTTGACGGTTTTGATTACGGTTTACCTGTACTGGTGCGGTTTTGATAACTATTTTAGCGCTTATTATTTTGTGACGTTTTATTTTTGAAGTCGTTTATTTTAATATTTCTAGGTTCGTAAATATGTAGTTTAGCTGGAGGTACTGTTAGGTAGGGAAACCCTTAATCCTATCCTAATCTCTGTCTCATCCCTCACTCTAAATGTAGCTCCATTCATTTAGGTTTTTGGTGTAGTTAGTAAGTAGGTAGTTAGCGAATGGGCTATTTTTAGGCTTCCATCCTTATTAAATCCTTTATACCATATTCCTATATCCACAGAACTGAGAAAAGAATTTAATATAAATTTTGTACTTTAAATTTTAAATATTTTAAAATAATTTTTGTCTCTTACTTCCGACTATCGTGGGAAGACTACCAAGGGTAAAGTATTTCTGAACGTTTTAAATTCATGCAATGCGTGCTGATGTAGGGATATCGGTGGCTTTTTAGGTCAGATCTCCAACACTGGTCAGAAGTCATGGTTATCTTTGGATCAACTTGTATAATAAAAGGGTCATTAGTATATTCTCAAAGTATAACTGAAAGTGTTGATTCCAAGTGATGCGGGTTGTTGTGGTAATACCGATGACATCACATAGGTCGAAGTCTTCAGGATAGATCTATAAGAGTTGTCATGGGTGTTGTTGGATCAACTTTGTATCATTATGGATTTAGCATTTTCAGATAAGTAATTATCTTGGGGACCCCGTACCTTTGGTTGACTTTACACGAAGTCAGGTAGATCCTAAGTTTAAGTAGTTAGTATTTTATATTAAATATCTTTAGGCTCAGTCATTCCCCTTATTTGCGCATAATTTACGTTAAATGCGTTTTTCAGGTAGGTCCTATTCTTATGGAGGTGACAGATTGCGCTTTGGGATAACGTTTATCATATGGTCACCACTCCTGAATATGAGCGTTTGGTGTGGGGCTCTTCAGGGCCCTTCGGGGTTTCACTTTCCTCTTCCTTGAATGCGCATACACCCAGGAAACTCTAGAGAAACTTAATTAAAGCATCCACGTACCTCTAAAAGAATTTGGTTCACTACTATAATCACAACGCACGGTCCTACCATTTGAACTAGACGATCACACAGCCAATTTAGATTTATAAAAGAAAGAACCAAATAACTAGTTAAGTATTTAATTATTTATATACAGATTATAATATTATTAAAGGGTAAAGGGAGAATTGTTACAATTGGTGCCGTGACCAGGATCTTAAAAAACACTGGATCATGTTTTTAGTAGGCTTGTCAGCCTACAATTGTTGTCTGTGAAATGGAAAGAGGTTGAAAACGTGGATGTTTGATTCAAGGATATCTGAGTTTGTTGGTGTACGTATTTGAGGAATTTGGAATAGTGGGGGCGGGGTGTTTAGTAAAAATGTCACAATCATAGTAAGGGAGTACAGATCATAAAACGAATAGTTTAAATCAATGAAAATAGACTCATTCATAGGTCCTGTTTATTTTACGGCATGGTTAAAGTTGAGATTTAAAAAAAAAAAAAAAAACATGTTTATGTTACAGATTCGATTTAGCTTTCAAAGCATAATTTGATATAAAATTTTAATAGGTTCCGTACGTGTTGCGAAAATAATGGGGGCGATATTTGATAGGTAAATTTACAAACATGTTCATATATAGGTCATAGGAACTACTATTAATTAAATTTAGTGCGACTATTGTTATATTATTAATTTATAATTATTATTTAATTGTAGGGATTATATATGTTCTACGGAAAATAATATTATTATGTGAATGTTGATTACCTAATTTACGCAAATTAAATGTACAGAGGGCAAAAATTACTTTGATGAAACAGCACACCAAATACTAATAGGTAAAGCTATTTTTAGAATAGTCCAGTGCCAGAGAATGCGTATTGTATACAACAGAGGTTCTCAAACTTATTTTGTCTACCGCCTACTTTGAATATCAATAATTTTTAACGCCCAACGGAAATGGTTTTAGACAAAGAAGGCACAAAGGCGAGAATGGATTTATGGTATTTTCACTAAATTCATATTAAATTTATTCTACATTATATTGCGGTCTCTTCCTTTTGCTTCTGATATGGTTTTGTTGTCAAAAATAAGTAAGTAAAGTGTTGAGCTATCCTACGAAACCTATGTTAAACATTATTAGTATACAATCAAACAGGGCGGAAATACGAAATAATTAAATCGATGTGTTTGATTTAAATTTTGCTCCTTACCGCCCCTCAAGCTAGGCCTTCGGCACCCACAAAGAGGTCACTTTGAGAATAACTGGTATACATCAATGCAGGTGTTCTGTTAGTTATATCACATTTCATTTCAGTCAAATAAACATAACAAGATCACAGTTTAGTTCTTTGTTCAAGATTGTCGAATCAGTTAATAGCTTAAGTTCATATTTCTATTCTTTGTTTTGCTAGCTCGAGCTATCATATAAACACTCTGCGTATTTGATAAACAAAGATAACAATCTTGGTCCATAAGCAAAATTTGATAGCTTTAACTTAAACAACACTCGCTTTATCGTTTCGTAGTAGATCTTGAACGTGGGAGACCTTTTGTAACATTAGCGACAAATGTGTTGGAATTTCAAGTGCATCCATAAGTCCAAATGTTGCGTTGAAAAGTAATAAATCACAGTTTAGGGTTTGTCAAGTGTGAAATATGCTAATTGCGTAACAGGTTTTTTAGAAATTTGTTTTTTAAATTTACTATTAATAATAGCTTGTTAAATTATTGATTGATCACAATAGGACTATTCAGTAATTACGTGTTTTAATTTCTTACGTGTGTAGGTAATATTAATTAATAATAAATTATAGACTTGTCTGTATGACAATGGGCTCATTTTAATGTCATTCTAAATTGGCATTCCTAGCGGATCTATTTAACGTAAACTTACTAATATTAATTTTATTTAGGTCAATAGTTAGTTTAGGTACATAAAAAAATACCCTATAGTTTAGTGGTTAGAAAGTAAGTAGTTCCTAATTTAATAATATTAAGATTAATTACGATATAAGTTACCATATAATGGTTTATTGGTAGCAAATGCTTTGAAACATTAAGTCCGCCATACGACAATTAGATTATAAGTCATAAAGATAAAAAAAACCTAACCAAAGTCATACGTGAATTCTGTTCTATTTATAATCGATTGGTATTATAAACCCTACTTAGTATCCTATGACTTAGTGGTTGGAATACGAATATGGCCTCAAATTCGATTACGTGAGCAGATAGGTGACAGCAGATTAGCTGTGTTTCATGGGGCGACTGATTATTAAAATGACGTTTATATTTTATTTTGTACAGATGGCTCATCGGTTGAAAGTTAATTTGGTCCCTGGTTCGAATCCATTTCATGCTTAATTAGTTTTCTTTTTTATGGGGGCGTTTAATTAATTAAATATAGAAGATATATAGCTTAGTAGCTGAGAGAATAACAGGTTCTGGTTCGATTCCGGACAGGATCATATAGATTTCGCTATCACGAAATAATGCTAATAGCTCAGTGGTTGGAAGACATACTAAATCCTTGGTTTGATTCCAAGACATGGTTAAATAGTTGAGATTTATGGGGGCGAATAATTAATTAGAAAAGTTATATATTACTCAATTTCTGGAACAATGACATAGTTTCTGGTTCAATCCCGGAAATATATTTAATAAATAACTGGTTTAAATTTAGCTTAAGGTCAGATGGTTGTTAGTTATTTCAAACGATTTAGTAGTCATAAAAGTTATACATATAGCTCAGTGGTTGGGAGAATAACATAGTCCATGGTTTGATTCCGGTATTATTTAATGATCAATGAAGCTAGTTCGACTCTAGCACAAGATCAGATAGTTTGTAAGGCAGTAGATGTAACTAAGTAATAATAAAAGTTTTATATAGCCCAGTGGTTGAAAGGTTAACATAGTCTCTGGTTCGATTCCAGTATATATTGATCAAGGGAGGCGGTACGAGTTAAGCACAAGGTCAGATAGTTTTAAGTCATCACAGGTGATTGAGTAATTATAAAAGCTATACATAGCTTAATGGTTGGAAAGTTAACATAGTATCTGGTTCGATTCCGGAGCTATAAACAAACGGATGTTTGGCATAGACAGTGTTTGTTTTATAATGATTTAGATATAAGGTAGTTATAATTTTGTGATAACAGTTTGGTGGTTGAAGATAACATAAGTCACCGGTTCGATTCCGTGACTAGTTATTTAAAAAAATTACTGAATTTAGAAAAGGTTAAGGGGTATTTTAAGATTTATAGCTCATAGTAGCTGGTTGCTTAATTATGAATTAGATAAAAGGTAGTTCTAATTTTGTGATAAGAGTTCGGTGGTTTAAAAAAAAAAACATAAGTCAAAGGTCCGACTCCGGGAGGCTGATTGAAAGGATTATTTAATTTAGAAACGCTTAAGGGCTATTATAGATTCATAGTTCATAGTAATAATGGGTTCAACTCGCACTTTACCACTATCTTTAATTTAAATAAAATTACGTTTGATTGCATTGCAATTGACAATATTATTTAGATTCTGTATTTATAGTATAGACTGATAGTTTAGGTTTGTGTTAAATGTTGCTAGGTGATTTATAGCAAGACTTATGTCACACTTAGGGTTAGTTTGTGGGAGTCGTCTTCGAGATTCGATAATATGAAGAATGAGTTGAAATGAAATAGCATTACTTAAGAAAATTTAGAATTAATTGAATAAAAACTAAAAATAAAGAAACACAAAATATAAATGCGGAACGGGTGACAAACAAGTATTTGCGTAGTTAGCGATCGAGTGATCTCGCAAGTCATAAGCGGCGGCCAGCGTGACGTCATAGCGCAGGTTAATATATGGGTGCTCGATTTCATAGACGGAGCGGAAAGTGGTACTGTGGATATAAAAATAAAAATAAAAAACGTTTTATTGATTTGAAGGGTTTGGTTGCTTGAATTTTGAAAATTTATACTCTAGTTACTTACGTACGTACGTCTACGTATAAATTTTGGGGCGATTGTACCAACCCTACCCTTGCAAATCAAGTATAAAGATAAAATATTATTAAAAAAAAATACATCTTATTAGAAAATAACAATTATATGACGAATTTTCTAATGACCATACTTTCTCTGTTAATTGCCTACAGCGAACCCTGACTTTGATAAAACAAAATAATACTAGATAGCTATACTACTAATTCTGAAGGCAAACACACGTGCACACCATACAATCGAGCAAGAACACTCAAAGTCAGATGTGGTCAACCTTTGAATGTTTAAAACTTTACAATAATTTATTAATATTTAATTTTCATAATGTGTTTAGTGAAGTAGGCCTTGAATATGAGAGCATTTAGTTATTTATAATAAGTTGGATATCTTTACATCAATTAACGTTATTAAAGAACATTTACAGAATAAATAAAAATGGAGGGAAAAGAGAGAAAATTAAACTTTCAGTCACTCATGCTTGTTTTGGTTATTGGTAGGAGAATTATTAGGAATCTAGAAAAATTAATAAGTGTTTGAAAATATGTCATGTTATGTTAAAGTCAGACTCGTAGATTATAGAAGGTTGAGCACCCCTGGAAATTAGGAGAGTTCGGGTGTCAGCTTTTAAAACATGGGACGTGGGGGATAGATGATGGTTAAATAGGTTTAGCAGCTTGATCTCGAGACAGTTGACCGTGAGTGTCGAATTCGATTACACCCTGATGGGTGGGTGACGTGTGTGTACTACGGCAGCGTCCGTGAGTTACGTTGATCAGTTAGAATACCTGTTGAGAAGTTAATTAATTTATATCTGATGTCAAAGTTGTAAAAATTATATTTAACAATACTTTTGAATATTAATTACCCTAACTTTCAGGATTTTATTATTGACACAATTTCTTTAAACAGGATTTTAACAGTTTTATTATTATTTAAAGAACCTATTTCTAATTTATTTTATTGTAATGCATATTAATTTTGCTTGAGTAATTTTAATTATGTTTTACCTTTATTTTTAAATATTGATTTTCAGTTAATTTAAGTGTGTTGTTTTAAAACTCACATGAGTGTATTTTACAAATTGAAATTCATTGATTTGTTTTATTTGACGGTTTTGATTACGGTTTACCTGTACTGGTGCGGTTTTGATTACTATTTTAGCGCTTATTATTTTGTGACGTTTTATTTTTGAAGTCGTTTATTTTAATATTTCTAGGTTCGTAAATATGTAGTTTAGCTGGAGGTACTGTTAGGTAGGGAAACCCTTAATCCTATCCTAATCTCTGTCTCATCCCTCACTCTAAATGTAGCTCCATTCATTTAGGTTTTTGGTGTAGTTAGTAAGTAGGTAGTTAGCGAATGGGCTATTTTTAGGCTTCCATCCTTATTAAATCCTTTATACCATATTCCTATATCCACAGAACTGAGAAAAGAATTTAATATAAATTTTGTACTTTAAATTTTAAATATTTTAAAATAATTTTTGTCTCTTACTTCCGACTATCGTGGGAAGACTACCAAGGGTAAAGTATTTCTGAACGTTTTAAATTCATGCAATGCGTGCTGATGTAGGGATATCGGTGGCTTTTTAGGTCAGATCTCCAACACTGGTCAGAAGTCATGGTTATCTTTGGATCAACTTCTATAATAAAAGGGTCATTAGTATATTCTCAAAGTATAACTGAAAGTGTTGATTCCAAGTGATGCGGGTTGTTGTGGTAATACCGATGACATCACATAGGTCGAAGTCTTCAGGATAGATCTATAAGAGTTGTCATGGGTGTTGTTGGATCAACTTTGTATCATTATGGATTTAGCATTTTCAGATAAGTAATTATCTTGGGGACCCCGTACCTTTGGTTGACTTTACACGAAGTCAGGTAGATCCTAAGTTTAAGTAGTTAGTATTTTATATTAAATATCTTTAGGCTCAGTCATTCCCCTTATTTGCGCATAATTTACGTTAAATGCGTTTTTCAGGTAGGTCCTATTCTTATGGAGGTGACAGATTGCGCTTTGGGATAACGTTTATCATATGGTCACCACTCCTGAATATGAGCGTTTGGTGTGGGGCTCTTCAGGGCCCTTCGGGGTTTCACTTTCCTCTTCCTTGAATGCGCATACACCCAGGAAACTCTAGAGAAACTTAATTAAAGCATCCACGTACCTCTAAAAGAATTTGGTTCACTACTATAATCACAACGCACGGTCCTACCATTTGAACTAGACGATCACACAGCCAATTTAGATTTATAAAAGAAAGAACCAAATAACTAGTTAAGTATTTAATTATTTATATACAGATTATAATATTATTAAAGGGTAAAGGGAGAATTGTTACATGGGGCTCAGCAACCGATATTGAATCTATCTTTGTACTACAAAAGAGAGCTGTACGGGCAATTTACAACCTTCGACCACGAGACTCATTAAAAGAACTGTTTAAGGAAATTAATATACTTACAGTGGCCTCTCAATTCATTTATGAAAATATTATGTACATTCGCAAAAACCTGCATCTTTTCCCTAAAAAAATTGACAAACATAATTTTAATACCCGGAATAAAGATAAACTTGCTGTTTCAAATTTCAGACTGCATAAAGTGAGTAATTCGTTAATGGGGAAATGTATTCGCTTTTTTAACAAATTACCACAGTCTATTGTTGAACTACCAATGTTTGAGTTTAAATCGCATGTTAAGATTATTTTGATGAAAAAGGGTTATTTTACTGTTAATGACTATTTAAATGACAAAAATGTCTGGAATTAGATACTGCCCTGCTCGCACAGGTATACATTATTTTCTTTTCCTTTTTTTTTGTGGCAGCTAGTGGTGACTGAGTTTGTTCCGGCGTTTCTTCTCAGCACTTGCCAGACTGTCTGTGTCTTGTCTCGAAGCGCTAGTAGGGCCCAAAAAATAAGGAGACATGTTCTGCCCCATATGGGCCAATAATGTTATTATTGACGTTCATAAGTGGCAGTTTTCTGCCCTAAACTGAATAAATGATTTTTTACTTTGACTTTGACTTTGAGTAAACAGCAAACTTTTTAGACTAGTGGGAACTTAGCCTAAGCTTCAAAAGTCGTATTCCGTATTCTAGGGAGCCGTATAGGGTTTTGCTGCTGTTTTATTGTTCTCTATAAATGCCACTAAGGGTTTCCTATTGCTATTTTATTACGATTTTGAGTACAGTTATAAACCCATTTTGAAAATCAGCAGTATTACCAAATCAGCGAGTCTAAGCACAACCGGGAAAACACAGCGCATTTCATATTTGCAAATAAAAAATATTATTTTGATTATTTTTATGATGATTTCGCGATTTAGCAGTTTACAATTTTGTACAGTTGTTGGTTAATACAGACTTAAGTAGGAATCACAGGAAATTAAAAATAAAACAGGTACAAGTCAGTGTCTTGATATAAGGAAATATTAAATAGGTAGCGAACGTGAAAGTGAATCACCAAATAAGGACATTGCTACTTTATCAAGGTATGCAATTATGAATACACTTCCCCACCGTCAGCAGGAAGCGTGTCGTAAAAGGCGACTAATTCCTGAAGCACGAGACGGGCAGCAGCGTCTGCGTAAAAATCTTATAAAAAACTGCGCTCGCCAACCCGCCTGCCAAATGTGGCCAGTATTGGCAATCTCCCCCGATGATAGGTCATTAGGGAAGGCCTTTGTTCATTAGTGGACGTTTTATTGCTGAAATGAATCATCATTGTCATCATCATCATACTTTCATAATTGTCATCATCATCTGATGATGCTTAAATAATGATTTAATATCGTATCAGGAACATATCATAACAATATGAAATCGAAGCGGGTGTAATTATAATGTTTGCTACTTAATTACGTTAATTAAATCAATTAATCTTACATACCCGTAAGGTATTTAAATTGATATGGCTATACGAACAATAGAAGTTATACGTAGCAGACCCTCTCCATCGTAAGAGAGATAAAACAAGACAAATATACAAGGAGCGAGTGGGACCTGTGCACTGGGATTCCGTAGAAAGTTGTAAGTAGATTTACCTAAATATTTACATCTATTTATCGTAAATAGTTCGTCCATCACATGAAAAAAAATTATAACTACAAATTTACGGTTTCTGGATGTTTTTGTTTGAATAAATTAAATTTTATTTAATAAATATTGTCATGTCTACTTACTCCTGACAAATAAAAATAGACAATGAACAATTATTTTATAAAAATTTACAAATTAAGTTAAAAAAAAACAGCCAAATTTCTATAAAACAGATTGACTAAAAAACCTAACAGGATTGGGAGGGTCTGGTCGTATATGGAGGCAATAAAAGGGGGTGAAGAGGAGGCGGAACTAGGCTAGTACGTTCAGCTACCGTCGTGGAGATCCCAGGCGTGTCAGAAATCAGCACTGGGATATGCGTACTTGTAGTGCAGGACCGCGTCAGAGCGTCGGTGATCCTGAGTTCACTCACGTAGGGTCAGAACAGGACTTCACAAGCAAGGGTTGATCAGAGTCACCTCCACGTGCGGCGGGGTGTTACTAATTACACTCGGTTACGATCGGGTGTAAGGAGTAGCATCCTGCCCTGGTTCATCCTGGGCAACGGGGGTTAGTAATTTCCTTCGGGGATTGCTAGCTCACGGCTAAACTCTGCGGGGGGGGGGGATTGGGCGAGGCGCTCCCGGCGGGCTAGGGCAGCCCGTTTGTGGATGCGTCTTCGCAAAGGCGGCACATGTGGGGGGTGAAGACTCCCTGCTCGTGCGGCCAAGACGGTGGCCGCGGGGTCCTGACCCTGCGGTTGGTGGAAGTCTCTCGCTTCCCAGTATGGTTCAAGCTATACTGGGCGGCGAGAGGGCGTGAGACGTAGGCGGCCTTTTGTGGCGGCACCGTTTCGTCGCAAAGGGTGGCCGCGAATCGGGCTAGGAAGGATAACTCCTTGCTGAGCCGATCCGAAGTCGAAAGATAGGGGGAGAGGGGGGAAGCGTTTCGCCGAACTCAACTTCTACCCTCTAGTAGGCTAGTGAGCGTGAGGCGGGGGCCCCCTGCTCACATTGCACAGCCTACGAGTTGGGGGTGATCCGTCGTGTACAGGATCACCCAAACCTTATGCCTGAGGCCCGGCATAGTAGCCGTACGTAGGCGATGCATGGATAGCTTTCCAGAACACGGGTGCCCATGTATTGCCTGCATACGTTAGTGTGGTACACCGCATGTTTTTTAGTGGGTGATACCTCGTCGGGGAACAGTTGCGAAAGCCAATGTTCTCTGTCGAGGGAGTCCTACATAACCTATCGCTGCCCCCGCGGTGGTAGGTATGCGAAATGCATTTTTCCTGCGACAAAAAAAAAAGGATTCCACAAGCAAGCGCTAGGTCCCTTTAGGGCGTCGGTGCTTCAGAGCTGTCTCCCTGTACTTCTTGTTGACTTTTTGTCGGATAAAAATAAACTTCTTTAGGTTTTCGTTCCCATGTACTCCGTTTGCAAGAAAATTATAGACTGTCCCATATTGGGGCGAGCGTGTTTTTATAAGGAAATCTGCGCATTCTAGAAGCTTTAATTCCTTTTATGCGATTCGAAAAATGTGATCGCCCGACTCGAAAAGTATAGATGGCCAGGATATTTATAACCTCCTTGTCGGGATAAAATCCGGGAGTGTGACAAGAGCTTATAATTATAATTTAGAATTTAGATATTCAGTAGACAAGCATACATAGGTATAAAAATCCAGACTTACGCTAGCCGAAACATTATAGATGATTATTTAGAAAATACAATTATAGTACAACCTCATTAAATAGGCGGTATAGAAAAACTATGCTAGAAAAAAAAGACTAAGCAGACATGAATTGTAAATCAATTGCAAAAGTCAAAGTAAAATAAATGTTTACGATGTTTTCGTGAAATTTCAGATTTATAAAAATAAGAGAAGATTACTAAACTAAAGTCTCTCAAGATGTGGAAAGGATAAAAAGGCAAAATTAAAAAGTGAGTAGAAAGTATAGAATACTACAATATACACTATTTAGAGTCTTTGACAAATGGTGTGGCTCAGGCTCCCTAAGGCTGCAAACCTCGGGACGAGGCCTTAAAACTCGATTAGGGACTAAAAACACAGGCCAAAGAATAATAGGTCTACTGTATCTATTGTGCTACAACCCAATTGTAGTAATTAGGTATGCATTCAATTTGCGCTGTCTGTTGATTTATTTGTTATTTGATAGTTTCAATTATGTACTAATTAGTAACAGGCAATTACCACTAACACAATCTGCTTTCTGTTGATGAGATGTTATTATCATGAGATCTACTCAAGATAAATAATTAAACATGATGCCTAATATTATACCTGTAAGAAAAACATAATACAAACATAATCTTCAAGCAAACCCAATTTTGTATTTCTTTTTTCTGCCAGTTTGAATTTTATTATAAAGACAAAACAAACAGATAATCATCTTATAATCTGGAAGTCACTGGGGGAGGCCTATGTTTAGCAGTGGACGTCCTATGTTCAGCAGTGGACGTCCTATGGCTGAAATGATGATGATGAAGCATCTTATTGATTAATTACCACCCAGACGTTGAAATTCTTTGAGGGTATAAAGAATCAGACATTTATACACATTTAGTATACAACTTTATTTGAAAACTTTCTTGATTGAACTATGCCTGAATTCAGCTTTCTTGACTGTAAAGATATACGTATGCACACATATTTCATCCAATCTGTCGGATTAGATCAAATTCAATGTGCTCCGTTTTTTGCTATTTATCTGTGAAACCCTAACAATACAATAAACACAGCAATTTAACATTAAAGTTTCATAAACACTGTTATACTTATTTTAATACCAAAACAAATTAAATGAACCTTAACTCGTAGGGCTTTACTAGTAGGCATTAAAGAGTTCTATTATCCACCTCCTACTTTCATCGTCAGATCAATACGATGGTGTTCAAAGGCATTGAAACTGATTGGCATACCTAAAGTCGCAAGTACTTAAAATTACGTTAATTTGGTGTACACCTATGAAACATACGCCAATCGATAGAGAAAATAATCATAAACAACATTAATACTCTTTTACAAAATGTCGTAAATGATATATTTTGTTCATAATTTCAGTTTGATTATGTAATATTTATTTTATTTACATATTCAAATTGAAATTCTGAACAAAGTACATCATTAATGACATTTCGTTAAAGAGTATTTGTTGTAAGAAGAAAACAGAAACAAAAACGATACCACAACACCGTTAATGTTATTTTTCTACATTGTCCGACTGGGAATCGAATCCGGGACCTCAAAGATAGCGACACCAAGTCCGGCATGATCGCTTCTCGGCTACATAGGTCGTCAAATTAGTAATGTTTATTATTAAAGTTAAAATTAACAGGTTATCGGAGCTTTTTATATGATACATTTTTGTCACTATATTTAAATACTTTGTAGCCTACCTACGCTTATCCAAAAGTAATGTTCAGTACAAAAAAAACGATTTTTTATATTTTTTAACCCTTTGATGATGAGGATATTATCAAAGCTATTATTTATGGGGCTTCTATGAAATTAATATCCCTATCGTTTACCTTTTGATATCGGGGTAACATAAGCTAGGTCTGTCGACATTCACAGCTTCCGGGCCTTGAACAACACCTCACACGTGTTTATTGTGTTTAAATAGAAGATTAAGTGTAAAAAAATAATTAATAGCGTAAAAAAATTATTCGTTGTTTTACGATCGGATAAAAGGAAATATAGGGTTAACACTATTAGTCTATAGTAGTAAAAATTGTTACATATCTACGACTATTATTGTATTTGTTGTAAGTGTTTTGTGTATAAATATTTTTTGAATGAATGCATGAACCAGTGTTTAAAATTAATCAAGTGTTCTTAATTGTCACGTAATTATACCTTTCAGGTTTGTCCACAATGTGCGAAATAAACCAAAGTTGAACAAACGCTAGGTACGTTTGTTCTTCTAACGAGTTTTTTTTTTATAAAATAGCTTTGGAAAAGACTAAACTATTAGCGAAAAGTGATGTACCGATAACTGAATTGAGACCAAAGTGGAAGTCAAAGTCAAAAAACATTTATTCAATTTAGGATAGAAAATTGCCACAGAAAATTGTCAATAATAACATTATTGGCCCATATGGGGCAGAACATATTGTCTCCTTATTTTTTGGGCCCTACTAGCGCTTCGAGACAAGACACAGGCAATCTGGCAAGTGCTGAGAAGAAACGCCGGAACAAACTCAGTCACCACTAGCTGCCACATAAAAATATATAAAATCAAAATAAACAGGTAGGTACATCAGTTTAGCGCAGGCTGGACTGACCATACATTCTTACTTACTGTCCGAGATGACAATTAGTTTTATTTCTTGTGACGAAATTGTATTGTTCTGAAAAGTGGGATAATTGAATAGGTATTTTTTGTTGTATGAACGATACTGATGATTTTCGTACAATATTTTAAGAATTGCCTTAAAATTTAACTTGACTTTGAAAGAACTAAAATGTCTTTAAAAAGTTATTTAAAGAATGTATAAAGAGAGTATAAAAGAATTTATATAAATATAAATCATCTACTCATAAATTATAAAAAAAGAAAGACCTTACAAGAAAATCTGATCAACTGGTCATTTATTCGTTCTTTAATCTGTCCGTGACAATTTTAGTTTAGTTAGAAAGACTATTCGTTTCGTGATTCGAATTATTTTAGATAATTCCGACCAGCAGACAGTGCTTAATTTTGCGTCATTTAATTCAAACGATAATTCAAATCTTGGTTTAATTTCACTCGGTTGAATAAATCTGTCTGGGCACACCACTATTCAAGATTGCTTCAATATGGACCGCGAGTAATAACCGTGCTGGGAGCTCTTGCTTCGTTATGAGCCCGCTCTTTTGCTGCGCTTTAGCATGCTATTAGCGAATCATAACTTATTTCTACTCCGTTTTGTGACTTAACTGCTCCATTTTTCATTTTAATAGATTGCTTTTCATTGTAAGCGTTGTAGCTATTCTCGATTCTTTTTATCCCTTTTTAAGGTTCCGTCCCTCACATTAAAAAATTCATCACTTTCTTCATCCTTAATATAAAATACTCAAATCTGCATTTCCTTCGTGCTATAAATATGCAACTTCTAAGTCAACGCAATCAAAAGTTACGGTCGGTCATGATGCATATTTTGGTAGTGCCAAATGTAATCAAATCCTATTTTTGACTTTCCGTTGTAACAGAATCAGGAAATCCGGCAAGAAGCAATCTATACTAATATTATATAGCTAAAGAGTTTGTTTGTTTGAACGCGCTGAACTCAGAATCTACTGGTTCGAATTGAAAAAATATTTTTGTGTTAGATACTTAGTCCGTTTATTGGGAAGGTTTTAGGCTATATAAAATTACATTACGACCAGTGGAAGCGAAGTATCAATGAAAAATGTTGCAAAAACAAGAAAAAACATTCCTTTTTAGAGTTTCTGTTGCATGCGCTGCGTGAACGGTTAAAGTTACGCAAAAATCATGAATGACGGAATTGTTCCCCATTAAAAGTTCTAAAAAAAGTATTTGCCAACATATATTTATCCTTTCGGGTTGACTAACTATTATATTTTTTATGGTAATCATATTCGATCTAAAATAAAGCATTTTTATTTACTTTTAGAGCGAGGCATCGATGTGGTTTACTGAATTATTATAAGCTGAGAAGTGACATGGGTTGTTGATAACGACTTGATAAAGACTAAGTTTAGTGATAGATCGAACTCTACGCGGGCGCAGCCGCAAGCGAAAGCTAGTGTCCTGCGAGTCGACTCGCACTTGGCAGATTTTTTAAGATATTTTTATTATTTTGTTAAATTGCGTGAATTCATGACAAAATATAATAGAGAGGATGATTAAAAACGTTTACTTTTAATTACCAAAAAACCTTATTTTTGTAGTAATTGTTTTGTCTGCACAGCCTAACTTTTCAGAAATACAAAAATTCTGACACACATTCTGGCACATTCTGACGTGACCGATTTTTATTTATTTATCTTTAAGATATTGAATTAGGAAGAAATTAATTATTTCAATAAAATAAGAGTTAAATACTACTGTAAGATGACACTGTCTCTTATATTGAAATGAATTAAATGAAATAATATGAAATCTATTTGCATATGAAAAAGGGTACATTGTGGAAGGAATTGCGGTATAACGTTCAGCTTTTTGAGCCATTTACAAATAGCATGCAAATATTAAAATAAAATAAATTGAAGTCTTATTGTTGATAATTTAAAATGTCAATGTCAAAACGAATAAATTAAATTAAAATACAAATGTCAAACATGAGTTGGATACAATTAACTCAATACGATTTATAACACATGTCAAATTTGATTCCAAATAATATCACAACAGTCAAATATATTAAAAATAAATTACACATTAATAAAATGGTATACAAAATTATCAATTGAAATTTAAATATTCATTGACAGATTAAAAACAATGTTCAATTAGCCACTTGTAAAATGTTACTTTAAATTTATTGAAGGGCAAGTCTTGCATAATTCGGGTATAATAAATTATTGCTCTAAGTAAGCAAATAATATTTCCATTATAAGTGAAAATCCTAAATAGGTCATTCCTAATATTTCACAAGTGTGCTCTTAAAAAATAAGTTTCTATTTACAAAGCATCCAATATTGACACAACATTGGCATTCGTTTTTTTTTTTAACAAAACTGAATTATTTTTGTTGTAAATCAAAAAGAAAACAATAATGGTTGTTGTTGTGTAGACAAATAATCTTAGAAAAAGTAAGAAACATAATTTCGAGTGCATCAAGCGAAAATATTCAATTTAGAGACCAATATTATCAGGAAATTTCACCGCTAAATTCGGAATTGCTACGAATTCCGTATAACGTTTCGCTGTTCTCCCGTATTCTGTTCCGCCGTTTTGCTTGAAATGTCAATTCGAGACATGTTTTGGGAACAAGTCGAAGTCAAACGCTGAAAAATATTTTGCCTCAAAGGAGCGAGTCTCAGGTCAAATGCCACGGAAATCGCATCCACAGCAAAAGGCGGTGTGTCTACGGAATGTTACTTTTGTAAATAGATTTGTTCAAGTCAATAATTTAAGTACGGAGTTACTACAGCCTGTGAGTATGGAAATAAAGTGCAGGTTGGAAACTGTTCTTTATTTACTGAGCTGATGTATGTGTGTAAAAAATTGTATTGTAAAAATCTAATAGTCATAATAATAATTTATTCCACCACTGCTTCGGGACTACATATTGGCTGGTGATAAGAAGAAACGGCGCAAGGAACTCAGTCACCTTTATCAGCCTTTAACATGAAGTCCATGCACTTTTAAAAACTCGACATAAACAATAAAAACTACAAAGCGAAAAATCATATTAACTAAATCATACCTAATCAGTTGTTTTTAGAGTCGGTGCAAATGAAAATATTTTTACAGAAGAGAAGAAGCTACTATTTAACTAGTTACCTATTTTAAATCCGAATTGCTTTAGTACGAATTTTGTTTTTCCGAAAACGTTTTGTCCTTTTTTAATTTTCCATATTTTTATTATACCGAAAACACAATTGACATATTGCTGATATTCTGAGTTTTGATTGTTATGTTTTTTAAATTCTATAGGTATGTTTTGAAATCTTACTCAACATTTGCCAAAGCTACTAATCTTAGATGATTTAGTTTCTAAAAAAATGCTTCCAATATTATAATAATTAATCTTTCATCCTTATCCTTAGTTTTTAAGCGCTCAGCGGCCGCTTCTGCGGCACGCTCACTACGCTCTCTGCCTTCGCTCCGTTCGCTCGCCTTCGCGCTGTGTGTGGTCACTGTTCTAACCTAACCTAACCAATTTAGTCTTATAATATACACAGTATTTACTAATCAGTTAGAAATACAAATTATTGTGAGTAAAAAAACGGTATATCGAAAAAAGATGGTTCAGATGTATCAGTTTTTCTGGAAAATGAAACATCGGTAAAATAAATTTATGACTTACAATATTATGTAAAAAAAAAAAATCCTGGTAATCAAAACTTCGTTAAACCGTTTTCGAACTATTGAAATTCGAACAGAAGAGTTTCGAAAGTAAGATAAATTACCGTTTAACTAATTCAACAAAGATACCGTTATATAAAAAAAAACTGATTACGCTGTTGGTCTAATTAGATTTTATGAAAAATCATTTTATTCACACGAAAATGTTTTCAGCCCTACCAGTAGAAGAGGCGAGAATATTTATGGATATCGTAATTTTATTTCCACGCGTTAAAAATTATAAATAACGGTCTAAAATGACCGCCAAAACTGTGCAACGTTTTGGTTGGAAAAAGGTTTACCCGCACAATGTGGGCTCTATTTTAAAGTTTTTCGATGAATTATCCTATGCAGCTCAGTTCATTGTGTATATTCTGGAGTTTTATTTTTGTATTGGCACAATAACCAATTAAAATCACGGTATAACTACCTGAAAATGTATTGTTATTACAAATTTATTGTTTTTTTTTTATACAAACTGTAACATACTTTTTTCATTCTAATCTACTTCTATTACTTGTACTTGTGTACTTGTTTTTATTCTTCTTTGCCTTCAATATTAATATTGAAGGCAAAACCTTATTGGCGTTACAGATACAACATAGAACAATACAGAGTAAGTGATTTAAATGGCTGTGACATACTTTTTTCCAATTTTTCTTTTTAATAGCATAATATCTCGTCAACATACATCGCAAGAGCATTTTAAAATTTATTTTGTTCACTAATCATTAGGAGGTGCTTGTAGCTCAGTTGCGGCAGCGCCGCGGTATTGGATGCGTGACCATTCTAAACATATTTAGTGACATTGAACATTTGCTTCAGAAGGCACGTTAAAAGTTGGTCCCGGCTATTATCGCTTGAAACTAGCCGTGAAGCCTAGGTTGAGTCACTGGCCTTATAACACTTCTCCACCAATCCGCACTGGGCCCGCGTGGTGGAATATATATAAACCACCTTATATTTGAGGTGAGGCCTGTGCACTGCAGTGGGACGTATACATTTAGGGGTACTTTACTAATCATTAAGCAAACTTACTCACATATGATCTCAATGATCTAACAACTAGAGACGCTCAAGACCGCGCGAAGTGGAGGAGTAAATCAAGGAAAGCGGACCCTGGGCTCCAAAGCAATGGCTTTGGACGCAACCGGGATTAACCGTATAGATGAAGAAGAAGACTCACATAACACCAAGCAAATTAATATTTACTTATTACTTTTCGATTATTTTATGCAGAAGACACGATTGGAATATAAAATAAGTTTTTTTTAGGTTTAGTTAAGATAAATTTAAGTGAGAGATTAGAGAGACACTATGAACGTCTTGTTTCCAAAAGTGGTACCCCCACCAAAATCTACAAACATCAAGGGGAAAGTGAAAAGGTAAATTGTAAGTCATCAGGCCTTGATTCAGAACCTTTCGGTAACAAATTGTCGACCGAAAAACCACATGACACTATAGGATTTAACATTAGTGTCACGTGATTCACCAGTTGACAACTCGTTATCTAAACGTTCTGAATCTGGGGCCAGTATGACTTACGCTTTAAAGTGATGCATAATGAAAATACAAAATAAAATATACAAATCCCATAGAGTAAACAGTTTTTTAGAAGTCCTGTGAATAAACCTTTAGCTTTAATTATCAACACCACTTCTCGAAAGTTAAATTAGGGAGTTCTCACCCCGAAACATGTAGGCGAGATTATAATGATAGTGGAAGCGAAGTTCCCTCGGGAAACAACTTTTAATTTGATTAGTTCTTTCTCCTCTGTTGTAACAAGTGTTAGTTTCGAAGTTTTTCTAGCTGCAGCACCTGTTAGCGTTAACGAGTTCGACATTATTAATTACGGTTTGGAGAAGCAGTTAATAAATATAAATAGGCTACGTCGGATAAAGTTAAGGAGTATTTTGTATCTTGTTCGACTTGGTATGGTATATAAAATGTGATATATTTATAGAAACCATGTGATAAAATATTTAAAAATAAACAGATTTTTCAAATAGTTTTATAAACTGTTTGAATATGATGAATAGGAAGTAGACAATTAAAAATCTCAAGAAACTGAAAGACAAACAAACATCAAACACAATTAATAAATTAAATTAAAACTCTACTTAGACTCGAATTCCGCCTTGTGGGTGGACATCCTACCTTGTGCTTGCCGGTATAAGGTGAGGTTGCATGAAGCCACTTGATACAGGCCACTTCCAACAGCCCAATGTGTAAGTCACTGGGGGAGGCCTATATTCAGCAGTGGGCGTCCTATGGCAGAAAATTAATAATGATGATAAGGTAGTACATTTTGCTGTTTCTAATAATTTAGTTTTATTAAACGGAACTATCCTCTCAGCTCAACAAAACAAAACATAATATAAAATTCATCGTAAATTATATAACCCGGTGATTCATATCACCAAAAGTACAGTTTCATACAAAATTGCAAATTTCAACTGTTTCGAAGTGTTCCTATGCCTTCGCGTTCCACTTACCCACGTTAGACAAAAAAAACAATGGAACACAATAGAAATATTTTTTTGTGGCACGCGAAGGGTGGGTTTTTTCAAAAGCGAACAAAACAAACAAATAAATAAGTTGATTTTGCCTTCTCGAGTTTTTGCAAGACTAACACACGGCAATCTAAAAATAAAAGTAGAGGTTACAAATTACCCTATTGACAACGTGAAACCGATTGCTGAGGACATCGTTATGATCGTATCCCAGCACAATGGACTGTCAGCTGTCATCGTGGCGAAATCTTAACGCGTTCGTTCTTGTTCTTTCTCTCTAGTGTTATCGAGCGTTTTTTGTAACAATATTATTCAATTAGTTCCTATTTCGTTCTCTTCTACCACTATGCATCCCTAATCAGTTAATTTTCACATTGTTGCTTGTCTAGGCATCCTAAAAATTTTACAGACGTTAAAACCCCTTTTCTTAGGCTCGCATTACAAATGTAAAAGTATTAAGTTAAAATGTATATCAAATAATGTAGTCTCTTTGTAGTATAAACTAAATAAATAAAAAAGGTGACACGGCAACGACAAATACGTAATAATTGCAACCGTCGTTATTAGAATTTGGTAAATAAATATAGTATGCATTTTTTTTGGATTCACCATTAGTTTTCTAGTCAAAGCTGTTTATTAAATTCATGAGAAGAACAGAAGGATGTCTCTCGTTCTACCTAACACCCTGTATTTTAATATTAAATCTGTATGCCTAAAAAATTCTATAACTAAAAATAATTTGTTCCACCTATTTTTTAGCAGCCAATATATTATGAGTACCAGCGTAGTGTACGAAACAGAGACTGCATAATTTGCTGTTACTGCAACGCGACTCGTCTGTCTGCTTCTATGACAGATGATTTGTGTATTCCGGTGGCGGAGTGGTATATAAATAAAAACAAGTGTGGGTGGACTCGTCCACATAGTCATAATTTATTGTAATACAACATGAAATTAAAGCATCAAAAATTGCACGTGAAATAAATTTAAGTTCATATAATTACGATAAAAAATATAACCTTTTTTGTTAAAGCAGCAATAAGGATAAACTTGTGAGGGTTGATAGCAGGGACTGCCCCCCCTAGCATGACCACCAAAATACGATATGGTATGATATAACGATATATCGATACCTACTGTAAAAATATGATAGATATAGCCGCCATTTTGAATTTTTATTGAAACAGCGATCATAATATGTGACGTCACCGGCACGGCGATTTAACATGGCGGATATATCTATCATATTTTTTCAGTTAGTATCGATATATCGCAATATCATATCATATCATGTTTTGGTGCTCTTGCTGCGGGATACCAAGTGTCACTATAACGCAATGCAGCACCTATACAGAAAATCATTAATTGCCGATTAACGTTAAACCCAGAGAGTCGTAGAAACCCGACGCAACTTGTAAAGTATGCCTAATACGTCCCACTGCAGGGCACAGGCCTCACCTCAACTATGAGTTGGTTGACCCATTCACCACCACGCGGGACCGTACGGATGGATTGAGGGGTGTTGTAAGGCCTGTGACTAAATTTTACTGTCAGATATTAAGCCGCATTATGGCCTTTGTCTAGGCTTCACGCCTTCCGAAGCACAAAATAGTTGTGATTAATATCAGTAAATATTGACGGAGTAGTATTGACTACGAGAAGACGCTACGATACTTCGAGTAGATGCTACTACACTACGGGGAGGTGCTACGATACTACGAATATGTTACGACAGCTACAAGTTGGCAATAAAGTAAATTAATTCTACTATACTGTACAAATAGAGATAAATATTTTATTCTTACTAATCACGTTTTGAATTTCCCTAACTCCTAAGTCCTGCAGTACTAGTCACAATAGAAATCTTATTGTAACATGGTTTCATACGACCGCTCGGCACCCAACAAAAATTTGGCACATATAAATATTTGGCATTTGCCAAAAGTACGCTGCCGATTACGGCTTATTATACAACGTGAAAAAAAGTGAATTCATGGTCTTTCAGGCCCGAGGAAGATGTCTTGAGAACATACGAAATATTAAACTCAACGAGTGTCCTCTAAATAGAGTCGACAAGTTTAAATACCTTGGCCACAATGTAACCTCGGACCTGAAAGACGATGCGGATATTGAGAGGGAGCGTAGGGCATTGTCTGTTCGTGCTAACATGATAGCCCGCAGATTTGCTCGCTGCTCGAGGGGCGTCAAGATCACCCTGTTCAGGGCATTTTGTACGTCTTTTTACACGAGTAGTCTGTGGGTGAGTTATACCCAGAAGCAGTACAATGCACTACGTATCCAATATAATAATGCGTTCAGGGTGCTGCTGGGGCTGCCTCGCTCCTGTAGCGCATCGGGGATGTTCGCCGAGGCGCGCGTGGACTGCTTCTATGTAACCATGCGCAAACGGTGCACATCCCTGGTGCGCAGGGTGAGGGGCAGCCGCAATAGTATTTTGAGCGCATTCGCGGAGCAGTTTGACTGTCATTACCTGTACCACTGCAATATGGTTCACGTACTGACTTGCGTCAGAATAATGTACTAACATAGTATTAAGTATCCATTTGTTACTAACCATTATTGGATCAATGTTGTCTTATGAATAAATGAATAATAATAATAATAATAAATTAACACATTAAATAATTATTAATACGTTTAAATGTTTTCATTAGATGTTTATTTATTTATTTTTGGTTTAATTTTAAATTCAATGCAGAAGAAGTCGCGGGCAGAAGCTAGCTTCACATAATCGTACAATAAAAGAAACCAAAATGTATCCTTATAATAAACAAAATTACCTATACGCCAAATAAATTGACTTGTGTGTGAGTGGTTTCTCAACACAGACGTAAAATGTTATCTTTTTATGTATATAAAAAAATGTATTATAAACAAATAAGTGAGTACGAAGTTGTCTAATACATGTGTGAATGAAGGGCCTAAATGTGTACCGCTGGTGAACTTTGCTAACTAATTAAACTTGGAAGTTGTCGGTTTAGCCGTTTCCTACATTATCGGGTAAATAAAAGAATAGGTAAGGAAAAATACTTTTTTTGTTTTGTTAGTGGTAATACATACTAAACATACTGGTTTAGTATACTGAATAAGAAAAAACTTAGAAAAAGTAAATAGCAGGGTTTGGGTTGTCAGTTTTACAAGTTTTTACATTACGAATGAATGAAAGTTTATTTACTGCATATTAAAATGAGCTAGATTCCTAAAAAAATCTAATTAGTCCGTCAGTTGGATTAATAGAAAATATTGGACACGTATTTTTTCTTTTAAAAAATTATATAGCCCGTTGAAGTTCCGCGTGACGTCACGCCTTGCGACACTTTAGCAATGCGTAACGTCAGGTGCTCCCAAACTTTGATGCGCTTTATCTTCATCAATTTTTATTTGATTGACAAAAGACAAAATATGGGTCCAATATTTTTTGATAATCTAACTGACGGACTAAAAGAATAATATTTTTTCGACCCAGGAAACTAGCCTATTATTATGATTTGGAAAAATCATGCAAGCCGATTTTGGTCTGTTCCTAACTACAGAGAACACAAAACAAGGTCCATAGGTAGGTACTACTTAGGAGCTATTGGCTAGGTCTTAGTTTAAGAAAATCAAAAAGCTTAAAACTGTCTGCTAAAGTATATTTGTGAAAACTGGCTGACGATTGCATCATTGATAGGAATTTGATAATAAAAAAGATACTTTAATTTAAAATCCTGTGGAAAACTATATTTTTGCCTGAATTGTGTAAGAGTAAATCAATTTCGATATTTTTACTCGTTATGCATCAGAATGATCTTTTAAAAAGGTAGACCATGAAAAATATTCGTACTTTAACGACGCAAGTCTCACATCATTATCTTCTGTAGGACATCACCAAAATACGTTTGAAGCACCTTTTCAAAAGAAAATCATCCGAATTAACAAGCACTCGACATGTTAATTAGGATTTAAGGATCTAAATGCCATACGATATGATGATGATGATCTGAATAAATCAGTTGTCACGTTTTTAAGAAAGTACGTACGAAACTTGAAGTATTTTTCTATTTTCTCCAGTCAGTTTGTGTAACAGTAAGCAACATTATTATATTTCGGTGGTCTATTACTCGTCTCATTACTACCACTAATACTATTGCAATACAGTTGACTATCGGTAGTATCAATAGTATAAATAGTTTATCAGCATTGAAGAACAATACTAACGATAGTAGATATCGATATTAACAACAGTTTAGTAGTTAGTTAATCAATATATCGATAATATTGGGCTATATGAATCCAAAGTGCATGCAAATAGCATGTGCAATTTTCCTCACGACGTTGTATCACACTGCCGAGCAAGTGGTATGAATCCGTACATACAGTATGCAAAATAACAGAGCGCGTTCCCTTCAGCCAATTTATCTACATCATTAATGGATTAAAATAAAAATATTAATTTACAAAAATGAGCATTAAAAAAATCTAAATTCAGAAAAAAAGCAACGTCGTTTAATAGTCAGGAGTCAGAATAACAACTAGCGTAGTTACAACGCGCAAACTGGCAGCGTCGCTTTTCTATCTTGCTTGCATGATAAGAAAAGGGCGGGTGTTTATTATTTTCTATGAAATTATAAAATTAAAAACCATTTTTTTTGTATGTATGGACGCTATGGTATTGCGGGTTATCGGGAACGCCTTTGGATAGTTAACATACTGTATATTCTGAAATATCCAGAGATACGTGCTTGGATATAAACTCACGACTCATGGATGAGATGCGAAACTCCGACTACTGAGCTACCAACCGCACACATAAAAAACTTAAAGCATACAATTTTAATAGGTAACATCAGCAGAAATATTCATAACACCGATAAAACGGCTGAAATATGTTAATTGGCCACCGGTTCTATAAATTTGTGTTAGGTACATCGTTTAGCAAAAATCCTGTTTGCTAATTTATATTATCCGCAGTGACCTTCATGCGCTTACTTTTTAGGCACGAGTCCACGTTTCCAACAATGATAAATATATTTTGAGTAACGTCATTACAACGTTAGTCATATGTGTACTATTTGTAGCTTTATCCGTAAGTTTTATTTAATGATAGCGTAATTAGGGTTCGCGCTCCAAACTACAAAGCCAGAGGTTCCAGGTTCGAATTTCGCAAGGGGCAAATGTTTGTGTGATGAGCAGGAGTATTTGTAGGTACCTAAGTCATTGATGTTTATAAAAGTATTTAAGTATGTTTACCCGTTATCTAGTCGCCATACAAGCTTTGCTTAGTTTGGGGCTAGATAATAACATTGGTGTAAATTTATTATTATTTATTTATCCTCATCTTTCGTGACAACGCAGGTAGAGATGGAACAAAGGGATTTTGTCACATTTTGTGTATTTTTTTCTGTCACGTCGTGTTTAACACATAAAAAATAACCCGACAATGACACAAACAGTGACTTACAGCATTTCCATTAATTCGTCGGTAGCCCAAATGATTTATCATTACGACCGCAACTCGTCATTCCCCTGTCAGCTGGCAAGGCACAAATGCGGGCTTTTTTGTTTAATATTTATTTTGGTTTCGGTTATTGGTTGAAATGGAGCAGAAAAATGTCTCATTAATTCATGACACAACCCTTTTTTTCAGAGAAACAATACAAAATTAATTCAGATTAATTTAACCAATACCTTTTTCTTTGCTGAAATGATAACTGTGTGAATTACTTGTGTATTATTTGCTCTATAATTTTTCCGATTAAACTCAGTAAGGAGAATCTACTGTTAGAAGTCTTTCTTAATTTACAAAAAACCTTTGTGCACTAGTTGGGTTTTATTTGACGATCGACCTGTAAATCTTGAGTCTGTACATCAGTTTTGTAATGTGAAACTTCGTACCAAAGTAAAAACTTTTCGAATCTCCGAAGCAAACTGCACTGCCAACCTGTCAAAACCTGCTATATAGTTAAAATTGAACCGTTAATAAACAATTGATAAATGATAACAAGATAGCAGACAACCTCTACTAGGTTACAAGTAATTTCAACTGGCAACAGTGTCACCACAACCCCCGGCCCCTGTCCGCTTGATAAATTGATGTCCGCCATTGTGATGTATTAATATCAACCTAAACAGCCGGTTAACTTTCTTCTTTATCCGTATCCTTATCGAGATAAACGACCGGTTGCGGCCGTCTTTTGTTGGTTCCGAAACAAAATTACAAACTATTAGTATTACTTCTCAAATTATTCTTTGAGCAATTTATTTCAATTTCAATTTTTTTGTAACAGCATACACAATTTGAGAAATAATTATTAAATATTGCTTTATTATTTTTAAGGTGCCGACTTTAACGGAAGACTATGATGCTACTTCGATGTAGTCTTAGAATATAAGTTTTTATAAAAGTCGTTTATTCAAAAATAAGCCCTTTTCCAGGCCCTTAAGCACATCCCAAAAATATTGTAACATTTAGGAATTACATAACTCCTTTGGATAGCTATAACTTAGGTGATAGTCATTTTAAAACTTATAATCTTTCGAATTTAACATTAAAACCATTAACTATTTTTAGTAGGTAACTGTTTCTAATTTAAAACAGGTTTCCAAAACCGAAACGTGTGAAATAATACCGAAATAAATTATTAAAGAACTGACAAAGCACACCGAATTGACCTAAATACGAGTTACAAAATTAGTTTATATCAGTTGAACTGTTGTGTACCTTTCTGAGCTCAATGTTTGACCAGTCGGAGCCTTTATTAGAATTCTCGCATTGTTATACTTGTCACGTTTATTTACCTAAACCTAGATTCTATTTTATGCACAACCCTTTGTGTTTAGAATAAATTGATGAAAATAATATTTATTTTGATAGATGGAAGAAAAATCATAGAAACAAATAGAATTTCATCGCATGCGTTTGTTTTTAGCACAACTCAATGAAGATACTTGTATCGTTCCTACGTTATGCAAAAATATTGAAACATTGTTTTATATTTGTATGCAACTGAAAATAAACAAAAAAAAGTGGTTTACTATTTTAAATAATTTGCAACTATTCCGAAATATCCTAAGCAGAATAATATAACTACGAGCCAGTTTATTGGTTTGGCGTGTAAATAAACACCAGAGCGCTGTAGTGGCTAAAACAAGTTAGTGCTCAGGAGTTTACATCTGCCTTTGGTCTGCAGCTTACCAGGTGTTTGAAGAATGCCTGTGTACATTGCAGCAGGACGTTTATTGGCAGAGAGAAACATAGTACATACTGAAATATATTACCTTGACTTAACACGAGGATACAGAACGTGTTCCACTGTGTGGGAAACTTAAGCGGAGAAACTATTTCGATGAATTAACTTGAACACGTATTTGTAGATTAGTACATTATCAAAATGATAAAATAAATGTATTTTTGTAATAGGTAGGTAATCATACTCGCATAAATTTATTATAAATGATGTATCTTTTTATTTATTTAACGCGTACGTATAAACAATAGTACGAGTAAGTGGCTAGATACGAATAGGTAAATCATCTAAAATTCTAAATGGTGGCAACTAAATGGGTAGAGTAAGGTATATCGATTGTCTTAAGCTTTTGTCAGGCAACACTTTTCTTCACGAATTGTCGCGTTAATGTTCCTGATTTTTCAGAAGCTTACGTATTTGTTCTGGACGCCGTCAGTAGTTCTTTTACATAGACTCTGGCGCGGCATCAGTTCTGCGATTTATCACGCAGACAAGGGTACCGCACGGCGTTTGCTGACAACTGTCCAGATAAAATTAGCCGCGGCTAGGCTTATTCCGTCGTTTGTCTTGCTTAGCCAATTTCGCGCTTAAGTTTGGGGATTCAACAAAGCCATTGTATTAAAGAACTAAGATCCTTAACTTTAGGAAGGCACGACGACATAATTTATTTTACCGGTCTTATTTACAAATTGGAAGCAGATTTTTTTAAAAGCCATATTAGCGGTGTATGTAAAATGTTTTCCTGTAACCTATAAAACTACTCGTATAAAAAACCTGAGACCTGGTAATGGCAACAGAAAGCCTCAGCCGCCGGATGCAGGCTGCTTCAAACCTGGCCGATTGTTTTGAAAGTCATTGGGAGAGGCCTATGTTCAGCAGGGTACGTCCTATGGCTGAAATGATGATAATGATATTGTTAAAACTGTCATATGGAATTGGTGATTGCTTGTAGCTTTACTTGCATAACATTCAGTTTCTCATAAACAAAATTACCTTGGACTGTGTTTTTTTCAAAAGGCTGACTATATTCTTTTTTTCTGTGTAGAGTTTGACACAACATTACAGCACTACTTACTGTTAAGTATTTATGGTAGGCGAGCTAAAATAGAAAGTTTAAATGTTGGATCACTCATTGTGAAGAGTGCCATCTGTGTCATTTAATTTGGCAATATTTTGGTTCGGCAAACCAGCGTTATCTATTTCTATTGAGTCCATGTGTTTTTGTATTTTTGGTACGCCAGCTGCTATTAGCTTAGCCAGCTATTTTTTTACTTCGGCTAGGCATAAAAGAACTTTTGCGCGGTTGAAAGCAGTGATTTAGAAAATAGCTCTGCTGGTGATGTAGCTGTCATATTTTTACTGTATTCCGGCGAGTTAGCGTTGCAGTAATGCCTTAATTACTCAACGTCAACGCGGTAAAATTAACATTTCGTTTATGCAGTCGCGGTTGGTAAGAGACGGGTAGCTCGGTGATGCTCCTTTGGGAGCTATGTATCACTAACACACACGTTTTCGTACCGCAATGCTGAAATTTCCAAAAATATTAACGAAGATAACCTATACCTATACCTTATATTGGATATTAATTTTCATAATTAGTTTCCGAACACTCAAATTATATTTGGTTATATACTCAATTATACAGGGTTACATTGCAGAGGGGTGCCAAATCTTTAGGAGTGCATCAGAATGAGTAACTTAATCAAACTATGCAAAGAACAAAAAAAAAATATTTTCGTATTTAATTATTCCAGTCCGCTGTTAAAAATCGTACGCGTGGATAATTTAACTCATTCTTGAAAAAAATGCATCGTATGTGCACTGAGTAAGGTCCTTGTAGGCTCGCCGTACCTACGCCTCTGATGAATGACCGCGCGGCTTTCATAATCTCTATATTGACCTAATTTTTTGATATTTAAAGTTTTTTTTTTTTCGTAACATACGAT
The DNA here is from genome assembly GCA_963576865.1 of Anania hortulata. NCBI lineage: Eukaryota > Metazoa > Arthropoda > Insecta > Lepidoptera > Crambidae > Anania > Anania hortulata. Next base: position 9,935,219 of record OY756406.1, read on the forward strand.
TAATAAAAACAATAACTACACCAGCCATGCATTTTTTTTAAGGTCCAATCTTTTATCAAAGAGTGTCTTAAAATTAATTAATTTTTATACATTTCTTCCCCACTCAGATAGAAACAAAATGTTCACTGTAGTATTATACGCAACGCTAAACATTAATTATGTTCCATAATCTCGTCCTCATTGTGTACAATGTAGTACGCACTTTTTCTACTGCACTGATTACAATCTTCAAAGTTAGGCGCGTGCATGAACGCGTCAATAAACTAAAAAATAAATAACCGGAACGTGCCCGCACCGTCACCTATCAATGTCATCTGTCACCTGTCAATGTCATTGTACTTTTTTGTACACAGCACTGAAGACATAAATATTTAGAATAAATTAGTTTTTAAACTAATTAGTGATTTACAGCTTACATACAAATGCAAAAAACCAAGAAGAAAATACGGTGATGTTTGTGTAAAAGTATGGTGGCTGGAAAACAAAACTTGTCAGTTGAATTTGTGAAATTGTTGGACCGATACCTCGGCTCAATTATTACGATTACTACGATTTCTATCACCACCACAGCACACTAATTTTAGTGTTATTATATTTATAATATCATCACCATCACCATCATCTCAGCCTATTACAGCCCACTGCTGGACGTACGGGAAGGACGCAAAGAGCGCCAAGGAGTACGATCTCCTGCTTTGATACAAATGTATCTAGCCATATTCCCGAGTTCGTCGGCCCATCGAGTTGAGAAGCGTCCTACACTACGTTCGCCGAGACGTGGCCTCCACTCCAACAACATAATCAGCCAGAAATTAATCATGAAAACAAGGAGTGTGTGTGACAGAGTTGCGTTATTCTTCAGCCCGCAAACGAGACAGAATGAATGACATCGGAGCTTTCACGGGAGGTTGGCCGTGGTGATCATTAAGTTCATTCTAGTTGTCTCTCATGTCTCAGAATGAATGACATCGGAGCCTTCACGGGAGGTTGGCCGTTGGTGATCAATATGTTCATTCTAGTTGTCTGTCATGTCTCCGAATGACTCCACAGAAACTGCTCTGTACAGAAGCACTGGCCTTTACGATGGAGTGGCCAGTGGGTTTTTTGTTCAGTCTGAAGCGTCTCCTCGAGGGATTCCTCCTGAGACGTAACATTATGGCTCTAGTCTTCATGAAGAGTTGACCATGAGACCGATACAATGTTGCACCAGAAATATACTACAAAGGATCTGTAATAGCATAAGGTAAGTTATTAATATTATAAAATTCTTCTAGCGCATCATATGTACCGAGAGAACAATTATTCCTCTTTTCTGTCTCGCAGCAGAATTATAACACTTCCACTTGCTTTCACGAGGGGTTAGCCTGTGGCTTAAAATTTTTGTTATAATATTGCGGGTCTGCAAATCTTATAAGGTTGACCAGAGACCGACTTCATTAATTGAAGTTGAAAATATAGTCGAACACAAAAGTATCAAGACGATACATATCTTCGAATGCCACTGAAGAAAAAAAGAGAGGAGGGAGAATATGGGTACCGAGACCATGAGGTAATGCCCTCCGTCTTAGTAATTTTTTCAACTTAACACTTTGACTCTAAGGAGGCTATGAAAGAAGCTCCTTTGCCTGCTGATATTGAAGGCTTAAGGAATTCTGAGTCTTGTGTAAACAAGTCATATACTTACCTAGACAATTTCAGTCTGTTTATAAAGATTTTAAGTTTTTAATAATTTCATCAGTTGTTACTATCAAATTGGGCCTTTGGCAACCATTAATGGTACCAAGACAATCTGTTGGTCTCAGATCTGCTTGTCTTATTCTGCCCCATTTATATACATACAAGTCAATGATAAATAGCGCTTTTACAAATTATGGTTTATCTCGGTGTGGATTTCCACAAGTTTTTTACTACAAGTAATTGAGATACTTCTTGATGTTGGCCCAACCTTTGACTTTATAAAGCATACCATAGAAAACAACCTGTTTACTCCAATAGTTCATGTAGTTATGACCATATTAAGTTTTTTTTTTTTTTTCTCTTATATTTTACTAAAAAGCTTAAATAAATAAATAAACATTACTTGACATTGCTAATTGATATCTGTGACTTAAAGATCATTAGTCCACTTGATTCGTGAAGTGCCTTAACGTAAAAGGTCCCAGGTTCGATACTCTGGTCGAATGACCCTGGCGAGATACATTGTCTTGTACCTCATAATACAGGGAAGTTGACTCCCTGTTTGGAGACCATGACAAATTGATGTTGGCTGGTGCATGTTTGTATGTTCCTATACAACTGATATGGTATCCCATTTGTGTAACTTATAATATTAGATCTGGTTACAACCGGGTAAACCTTAAATTCTCATAGTATCAAGCTTAATTCTCAAGATTCTATAATAATCTATGAAAGCAATTAAAATTTAACACTGTTACTGACTTAAGGTTATTATTCTAGCTGATCGCCATGGCTAGTTAGATTATTTCTAGTCTTCATCAAGTGAAATAAAGACACACTCAAGATGAGTGTTACTTACAAATAATGTGAGTGAAGATCACTGTTACAGAAATGGAAAAATAATTCTCCTTGTTATCAACAAGATAAAAATTACCATAATTAAAAACTTTTTTAACTGTAACTGTATGTTATATTCCAATATTTTCAGTCAGTAAAAACCCATGGAAAGATTTATGCAGCTTTATTTACAGGCAAAAATGTCGCACCATAATTGATCCTTATGTACTTGTCATAAGGTCGAAAACCAATTATTTTAATTTTTAAGTAGGTACCTGCTACCTTTGGAAAAGTAAGAGAAATTCAAAACTAGACACAAAGTTCCAATGATAACTTGAATTTTCAAATCTGACCTAAATATATTTTTAATATATTTTTGTTATAAACCATATATTTCTAGACATTTTATTATTTGTGAAAATGTTTGATACCAATAATTGAAGACAAAGATAAATAATCATCCAATCATTAAATTATCAAGATACTAAAGATAGTAAATAAACTGAATTATCCCAGGTGGATAACAAAGGTTCATATTTAAATAGATGATTATAATAAAATATGATTTATTAAAACATAATTAAAAAATTAAAATTGTATCCATGAAACTATAAACTTCATAAAAAATATACTACTGACTTAAAATTATTATTTAAATTAAGGCATGAATCTTACAATTATAATTGAAGATTGTCTAGTACCTATGTAAGTCTATGTATAAATAATTTTACTAGATATTAAATTACCATGTAAAGCAAAAATGGAGATGATAAATAATGACAGAAAATTTCTAACTTAACTTAATTGAAAAAAAAAAAAAAAAAAAAAAAAAAAAAAAAAAAAAAAAAAAATGGATGAGACGATAGAGGCATTGATCAGTGGCAATAATTAAGGCAATGCAGGCAATAAATGTTGCCTTACCTTGTTATTGGACTAAGGCTGTAAGGCTGCTACAAGTATTTTGAGCCGGAGTAAACTTTCTATCTTATCCGATGTGATGTATTGGTAAATTATTACTTATTTAATTATTATTTTTTATTAGCTTACAAGAATTGACCAGTCATTGAATCTTTTTATAAATAAGTATTCAGACTGTTTCATTAACTTATTAATATCCCCTACCAGGGATCCACACATAAAGTGCAGGAAGTCTCATACTGATTTCCAGCCATACAAGTGTAACACATATAACGGTTTTCTAAGAAGATGAGTAAAAATCAATCTTTCTCAGTAAAATAATGTTGAAACTATTGTCAACAAAATAGGATCCCTACTGGAACAATACTAGTAGTATTTGTATATAATTTCCTTATTTATAACATATAATTAATGAAAAATTTGCGATAGTAAACATCCATATTATTTATTTTAGTTTCCTTTACTTTAGAACTACACCTTGAACAGGAGTTATTAAGAATACCTAAGACTAATTTATTTGCATAAAAAATTGTATTACAGACAATGATAACTTAAAAGGTTACTAGATTTTCTTATTATATAAAATAAAATAAGTCTTTTCAGAAGAAATACTAGCTTAACTACCTACTTGCACATCGATAAATTTACCTTGTTGGGTAACCATATACTAAGTATGTACTACATACTACTGGATAAATGAGACGGATATTAATAGTTCAAAGCATTGGCTCCATTTCCATGACAACTTATTAAACTAGCTGTTGCCCCGCGATTTCGTTTGCGTGATCTCTAGTTTATTCGTAAAGAATATACCTACTTAATAGCGCGGGGTATTTATTTAAAACTTTATTGCACAAACTTAAAAGTGTACAACAGGTGGATTATCAGTCTCAGTCCCAGCAAATCTATAAATTCATAAAGACTTACAGTTTTAACAAAAATAAGAGTATTGCAATTAAAGTAAAATTGGCTATTTTCGATTTTATAGAATTCCTACACATTTTTTGGCCCACCTGTATGGTATAAAATAGGTACAGGTTTGTGTCATCAAATGGGATGGGACTGTATCAATATACATGGTTGTATTAGCATACGGGGTTATATCATCATACAGGGTTGTATTATCATACAGGGTGTATCATCATACAGGGTGTATCATCACACAAGGTGTATCATCATACAGGATTGTATCGATATACAGGGTTGTATCGATATACAGGGTTGTATCGATATACAGGGTTGGTTGATTAATTCCAATGAATTAATCAAACAACTATATCCTTGTTAGATAAAACTTGAATTAAGCATCTACCAATAGATAGTTAATAAAATAAAGTTTTATCATGTGCGAAGACTTTAGCAAATCATATAAATGATCATAATAAATGTTTATATTGCTTTGTCGACACAACTTTCCTCTTTGAACATCTACATTGTACACAATGAGGACGAGATTATGGAACATAATTTATATGATCGGACTAACTTACCTAGTGACGTCCGATCCTCAATTATGTGAAGTAATCTCGTCCTCATCCTATCCCCAGCCCGACCCAGTTAGTATGTATTTATCAATCCTTAAAGTACAAAAAAGATTATATGCTATAAATACCTACATACTACTTAGTTTCCCTTCTTTTTGAAAGTTGTGTCCAGTTTTATCCTTTGAAATAATGACATTGACAGGTGACAGATGACATTGATAGGTGACGGTGCGGGCACGTTCCGGTTATTTATTTTTTAGTTTATTGACGCGTTCATGCACGCGCCTAACTTTGAAGATTGTAATCAGTGCAGTAGAAAAAGTGCGTACTACATTGTACACAATGAGGACGAGATTACTTCACATAATTGAGGATCGGACGTCACTAGGTAAGTTAGTCCGATCATATAAATTAGGCATTCAGGCCTCGAATAGAAAGGCCTGAGTCAGTGCCTAAACCGTCTACGTTTTCGAGATTCCGACTAAACCACACAATATTTTAAGGCTGGTATTCAAGTGAGATGTTACGTTATTATAGGAGTACAAATGCACATTCATTTGCTTCTAGTACAGAATGGTGCGTTGAGCATAAGTACAACAGCGTTGTCACAATAAATGTTTTGACACATGAAATGTCGCCGTCGCCATTACGCAAACGTTCCCGCCCTTTTGTCTACGTTACGTAAGTAGTAAGTACAGTTGGCCATTATACCACTCCTCCCTGAAAAACAACCCTATTACGAGTACATAAGTTACACATCCTTTTACATCTGTCGGAGTGTACCTTGCCATTAACAGCGGATGTATTCAATTAAATAGACGCGCACTCTTAGTTTTGTTGATAGTCGTTACACTAAATTAGATTTACTAAATAGAACTTTAGGTTTTACTTATAACATAGAATTCTAACTATATACTAGTAGATTTTTATTTCTAGTATTTGTAGCACGTACCTAGTCAAAAGTAAGATACACTTTTTGTTTTTATTTAGGGGAAAATCTTCAGAGGTCAATGCAATAAGGTGAAAAGGTTAGAGGGTACAAGATCTAAAAATAAAATTTTAAGCAATTCAAGGCATTGTTTACAAAGGTCATTGAAACAATATATCCAAATCTCCCACTGGTTGCCAAGTGCAAAATAATTATAACTCTAAAAGTATTTTCGACCCTGATAACAAATTTAATAATAAAATAAAAAGAATGTCAAGAATTAAATATCAATAAAAGTTATTAAAATGTCTTCCACCCTAAATTACTTTCCTTGTATAGGTAGATTAAAAATCCATCAAAGATACGACCGAATTCCTGATCAAGAGTGAGCAGAATCTCGAAAAGCTTATCTTATTAAAAGTTTCTTCAGTAGCTAAAAAATCTGCTGAATTTTGTCTTCTTGTGTTATCAAGAATCTTAGATTTTGATGGGCCAAATTGTTTTTACTTAAGACTCCATAAATTAATTTACATGCTACTGACAGAGTCGAGGAAAATGCTTTCATTAGGATAAGCAGAGATAATTTGTTCATTTATAATCAGCCGACGTTTTTTGTTGTTTACTGTATTATTTTAATGTCTTTGTAGGAATAAAATCTGGCAAAATATTAACTACGCTTTACGGAATACGAAAAACAGGAAGATTATTTTATGAAACGTTTCAATCGTGACACGAGTAGCACCGTAAAATATGATTTGTTTCCGTTATCTAATCTATTTTTATTAATAAAAACTTGTTTATTTGCTTAATATAGGTACAACACTAGGCAAATTCATGCCTTAATGAATTATCATTTTAACTCATTTAAATTTGCCAATCTACGATCTTAGGAAACTAGTTTGGTTTAAAGTTTCCCATCTACTATTTTATCAAATTAGTGTGTTTCCAATAACTTTTTGTCTTACGAATGCATTAAAAAATACCTTCATCGAAACATTTGCTATTTTCCTTTATTAATATCTGGCCATTTTAGTTTTGCCTTGAATTTCAGACAAAAGATGTGTTGATTAGCCTGCTCCATATCTGATATACAAACTATTGTTTGGTGTTCATCGCAAAAATTACGACGGACAATGAAAACGTCGATTCGCCACTGTTTCCCAATTTGTCTTGCCCATTGTCCGGCTGACGGCCAATTTGTGACTGAAGTTAAGTTGCGTTTACATTGAGTATTCTCGGTACTGATTATCACTTCTTTTAACCAATCGCAGAGCTGTATTCGTAGTCATTAATTAATCCTGTTTATTTGATTAACTAACTTTTAAAAAACTAAATGTTTATGGTGCCCTTAATTTGTAAAATAAGCCAAATCTTTTTTCATTCCATGTAATAAAGTCTGCTGACTAAATTAAGTAACAAGTTAACGAGAGTAAATATCATCCGCCAGGTGGCAGGTACGAGCTGGGGGGCTTCTGCGACTGTTCTTCGCACATCTGCTCTAGCGCTAGTGTACTCGACCGCGGTGTACTGTGCGCCTGTATGGTATCGCAGTATCCACAGAAATAAGATCGACACTCAGCTGAACGAAGTCATGCGCCTAATATCGGGAGCAATAAAATCTACCCCACTCTCATGGCTTCCCGTACTAACGCACATCCCATCGCCTGAGCTTTGTAGATGTAGAGCAGCTGCCAACGAATGGGAAAAATGTTTCCACCTAAACCGTTCCAAACTTATGTCCATCAGTAAAACATTGGACGAGCTTCCATATCCCCGTCTATGTTCAAGGTCACCAATCCGGACAGACGAGTGGATTAAAAACCAGTTTGATCTTGTGGAGGCCTGGCGTTCGGAGTGGGGCCTTCTTAAACATACAAATACGAATCTCGTATCAAATCCCACTAAAAAGCTGCCCGGTTTCGACTCGGACCGTAAATCCTGGACTTGACTTAACCGATTTCGTTCCAACCACGGCAAAACCAACCACCACCTCCATAAATGGGGATTAAGAGAGTCACCGCAGTGCGACTGCGGAGCACCTGACCAGACCCTTTCCATGTGGTAAACAAATGCCCACTTCGCTGTTTCCCTGGCGGAATGTTCGAAGTCCATGATTACACACCTGCCGCCACAAGATGGCTTAAAAATATGAATATCGATGTCTGATCCGCGCAGAAATAATGCCATACGCCATTGCGTGTCGTAGCATATCATCATTATGATGACTAAATTAATTGTATAGCTTCTTCATAACACCCGCCAGTATGTTGTCCTTAAAGCGGTGGTTGGGCGAAGCTATATTTTGAGACATGTATAAGGACTCGGATGAGGGCCTTTGTACTAAATAAATGACTTTTATGAGACTTTATGTGTTTGTTTTGATCTTTGCTGATACAGTTACATTATTACAATTATATTATTGGCACTCACAGAGGTCCTGCAGAGCCCCAAGGCTCCGCGGACCACACTTTGAGTATCGCTGATTTTAATGATCTACCTGTGTGTGATCTACTGTAATTAAGTTTTTACAGTGTTACTTCAATTTGGGTATTGTCAAAGGTATCAGCTGCACAAGTATGTATACTTCTTATACCATCTTCATTTATAACCCACATTAGCGTTGATTACCAATTTAATTATTTAATTATTACCATTTTAACATGTTACAATTTTCACTTTTCACTTTTACTAACACTAGAATAAGATCAATTGTTACCATATATGGATTTTATCTAAAATAAATATTTTATTATTATTATTATTATAAATAAAAATTTATCTATTATTAGTGCAATAAATTGATATTTCCATATAACGAAAATATGCCGTCAGAACTTTACCATTTGGCAATGTAAACACACCTTTAAATCGTATGTTTTCCAGAATACATTCCTGGCATCGTTATTTGCCGTTTCATTATCAGAAGCAAATTAACAAACTGCATTCGTAGCCCATAAAGATTGATCGTATGTTGTGAATATTTCATCTTTTTGCAATTACCTTTATTTATTTGGGAGTTGTACCTGAATTTAAAACATTCGAGTTTGGCTGAAAATATTCCGTGCAAATTAGTACAAAGTTTTTTTAAGTAATCTGTAAATAAAAGGTTACAAAACCATCCAAATTCTAAAAAAGTGTTCTCATTTATTTCATACAGTTTACAGCACATTTCACTTGGAAAAAGTAAAGTAGAGTAAGCCTATAAGTTTACGTCCCACAGGCCTCGCCTCAACTATGAGGTAGTTTTTGGGCACTACTTCCCCACGCGGGCCCTGTGCGGATTTCACTTGTACTTAAGTAATAATGAAGTTTATTCTCTTCTCGATTTCACAATTGGTCCCATACAAAAGTGATGCCTAATCATAACTAAAACATTCATTCAGATTAAGATAGTATTTAAGAATTTAGGAAATCACAAGCAACCAATATTGAGGCATACCTAAATGCAAGGTATGCTTCAATATTGGTAACCTCCTCATTACAAATTAAGAGTCTCACTAATATTATGTATGCGAATGTTCGTGTGCTTTTATTGTACACGTAAACGGCTGAACGCAAATCTAAGACCGCACAAAACTATCCAGTCGAATATGAGCTTTATGTCATAGCATTAGGAATTCCAGACAGACAAAAACGCGATAAAAAGTTAGTATTTAGTCGTTGTTTTATATCTTCATTAGTACCGATGCCTACAATGTTCATTATTTACACCAAGCAACACATCTTATAAACTTATTTCATTAATAACTTTAATTTAAAGTTATTGAATCATGTCCCTAAATCCGCTGTATCTATGCTGAAATATTAACGCCTTAGTTGAGTAACGTAGTGGTTCCTTTAATCGAGCAAGTTAAGGACCATTCATCATCCCAGACTCCTCTATATACGTAAAATGATACGTGTGCTGACGTCGCCGGGATGTCAGAACATATTCCTCCTTATGACTTAAGAAATTAGGATGATAATGTAATTTTTGTTTTCGTTGGTGATTGTACACGCAGGCACAGATCTTAGAGCATGTTTAGTTAGTGTAAATATGATATTTGCAATTTAACCGTCACTCCCTCCTTCTAACTGTAGGGAACAGAAACTTATATCATTAGAGAAATGTATGCAGTTCCGTAATAACTAAATAGGTATTTGCTATTAAAATATCTGGAAATAAACAGTTCGCAGCATTATGACATGACTTTGACGTGCATGTTAAAGCATTGTTATCACTTTCGAATTACTAAAGCCTATCCGCTTTAGTAAAGCAGCCACGACAAATCGATTTATATAATATTTTTATTATATCTTTAATCAAAGCGCTTCGGCTTCCTGCAACTTTTACAAGGTCGTCTGTCCACCAATCCGTACATAGATTTATTAGATTCTGAAAAATCTAGAGGTACTGCTGTGGACTGTGAACTCACGACCCACGTCTGTGCAGCGAGACTCCGATTCTTCGATCATTGGGCTACAACTTCTCTGTGAATTAAAACGTAACCAGTCCAAATAGAGATGTTAAAATTTAACGGAAGTCTAGATAAGTGAGGCGGATCGTTGGATTGCGGTCCGGCGACTCCGGTTAAATCGTCCTGAAGCCGCACCTGGTCATGCGGATCGCTTAGTGATATGACGATTAATAAACCGTGTAGTTTGAATAACTGACACATTAAATATTTTCAATAAATATAAAACTATATTTTTCTACCATGGAAATAACAAATATACCTGTTTTTTGTTTTCTAATTTGGTTCGACGATTATAATAAAATAACTAAATAATTAAACTTTTACCACAAAAGTAAATCAGAACAAACTTTTAAATTAAGTGGTCAGAATCCGTGTCTGTTTTAGTTTAAGTTACTTAACAAAACCCTTTTGATACATAAACAAAATGTATCGGAACTATCTGCGGAATTCGCAGTTCGCTTGTTCCCTTATACCTCACTCCATCGGTTATCTGTAGACATTGATTGATGACGGCTTAAACAAGAGGAAACACAAAACAACCAGTTCATGTTTAATTAATTAAACATGCAAGAAGTATTTCAGTACAACGATTTACAAAATACTATATACTTATATATTTACCTCCTTGACTTGATAGAGTACTTTAACAGAACTTAGTAAAAGAACCTAATTCTAACACTCGACGACTGATACCAAATTATAACAAGTTTCAAGATCTATTCGTATAACACAAATACAAATAATACAAGATTGGTTAGGTTAGGGTAAATAACTAGAAAAATGGTATGTAAGACATAATACGATCAAAAATGTCTACTCGTTTGGACAAGAACAATTAAACAAAATAAACTTGTGAATGGTCAACACCATCAGACAAACAAAGTGTGTTGTAATTAAATCGTAAAGTGCAATTAAGTGGCTTGTTATTCTGGAAAAGCTTTACTAATGCCCTGTGACAATGGCATTACTGTAAAAAAATAAAAGGTTTTACCCGTGCAAATACTGCAAATACAACTAAGCAGCCTAGAACGAGAGAAAAAGCAAGCAATTAGAAAATAAAAAAGTATATTTTTTACCTAATTATTGACCAAACGTGATATTACTCAAGTGAAGAACATTTGAGGTCAAATATTTACAATTAACTTAGAGTATGGTCTTACACGGATTAGAAGAATACAATTGAAACTTGTGAAATTCCAAACAACTTACTAGGCGTTTCAAAATAGTAGTCATTTATTTAATATTACAACTTGTTCTTTTTGATTTCCCATAAATTGAGGATATAAGTAAGGCCACCTCAGGGAACGACATGTTAAAAGTTTTTTTCGAAATGATCACTTTTTTATCATTATTTTTATTTTATCAAACTATTTCTATGCACTTGATGTCATAATGACAAGTGGCAACTTTTTTTTTATGGACGGACTTCTAGGTCCGCCCCGCTAGCGGTCGCCGCGACCCGGCCGAGGACTCGTACGTGTCGAGCCCCATACTAGCAGGCGTGATCGGGCCAATGTGGAGTGCAAAAGGCACCCTACCAAGCGGCGAACCCGCTAGTGGTGGCGCCGACGGGACCGGGACTGCCAAAACAGGCCGGACCGCTGTCGGGCTCCTTTCTAGCGGGCCCGATCTGGGGGTGAGTCGGACTCTTACAAGTGGCAACTTCTATGGTTTTTACCTTTTATATTAACCGGGGCGACTATATGCATAACATTTAAGGCGCTATCTGTCACACTAACAAAAACTCCATACAATTGTAAAACTATAACACAGTGCGACTGAGATATTTTAAAAAAAAGTATGTCTCTAATAATATACGTCCAACTGCACTAACTATGACAATATGATTGAGATAGAAATGGTGTCAATTGTTATGTTTAAAAAAAGCCCTTGGTTTCGTAATTTTTTTGCACTAAAAGGTACTCCTTATTTAAAAATGGTAGTGGCAAAAATTCTACTTTAAGCTTTGACCTAAAATATCATAGATTCTTTAAAAAATACAGACATACCACGACACTAAGAAGGCCGATGACTTTGTCGCGAGATATTAAAATGTCTCCTTCCTTGACGTTTTTCATTATGTACAATGAGTGGGACGGTATTAATAACGTAAAAACTCCCAGTATGACCACATATTTCATCCTTAAGTGTACATTAAAATGTAAACAAGCCTCAGGCGACGATATTCTTTGCAGTTATTTTAATATACAACGCGACGAGGTTTTTATGTGGACCTTTTATTCTTAAAAGTTAGCTTTTTGTGTTCACTCCAGATTCTCGTTGGTAAAAATATTCAGAAAACAGTTGTCTGATAATGAATTCGAAAATTAAAGCTCATAACAAAAATGAGATGAAAGAAAGCTACAAATTGAATATCAAATTGAAAATTTAATAGAAGCAAGCAAACATTATTCCTTTTCAATTTCTTTTTTAGGTTTTATAAAGTTTATGAACAATTAAGAGGCAAAACGTATTTTTGACAAAACACTTTATTTTTTTAATATTCTTAATCATAAAGTTATTCACTTCTAAGCTTTTATTACAAATTTTTAACACTTTTAGATTATTTAGGCTTATGTTTCGTAAAGATGGACGTCCAAAGAAATGAAAGTGTGACAATTAGAAAAACCATGTTAGGGATTAGCAGACTTTGACCTTTAACAGAGAGAGATGGAAGGACCTGGAGAGACCTTTGCCCAGCAGTGGGAGACCATAGTTTAAAAAAACTTATGTTGCGAATCTATAACTACGTCACTCTTTTTTTTTCTTGCTAATATTTTAAAGCAGACAAAATTAAACAATTGACCAGTGTTCAGTAATAAGATACACATTTGTTCGTGTTGGTCAAACATGGACAGTTTGCCAAACGGCTTACAATGCTCCTAACAAAAGTAAGCTAATCCCAACCTTTGTTGAATGTTCAGCAACAAACGTTTAGGGTAGAAATTAATTCATTAGGCTTAGAGCAGACATTGTGACAAGCAGACCACGGCCTTCGGCAACTCAAGTTAATGTCAGACATAAGCTTCTTTATTGTTGAGTCGCACAATACATTCTGTACCGTGGTATGTACGTGAACAAGCCCTGCATAACTTATAAATTTTCAAGCGCAGAACTATAGTTTAAACTGATTTGCGGGTCAAAATGTAAAATGCTCCGTCATTCTTTTGCACAGGAATAGAAATTTTCCAAATAATCTTAGTAAGACACAATAACTTGTTTGTCCTGACTACAGCAAAAATGATTAATCAGCTAGGCCTGTACATGTAGAGTCTAAAATAAGAACTGATCAAACTAATTATTAGGTAATAAGTACTGACTTATTTTTAAGTCTCCAAAACCAGGGGCATTTTCTTCTTTACAAAAAAAGTGCCAGCAAAATAAACAAATATTATATTTTGGCAGAAAAACACAAAGAACGCTAAAACTGAAAAAGATAGAAGAAAAGGAAAACCGACAATATTTTACCTAAAACACACTGCATTTAAACTCTATAAACTGGCTGTTTGCAATTTCCGAATCTGTACAAAGTAGGTAGTGACAAAAGGGAAAATATGATTTCGTACAACAGAGAAAAACACGAATATATTTCTGTTGTCTGAAATCAAGAACCAGAACTAAATGCTCAATAACTGTTCCGTTGCTGCTCGTTGGGACTACGCGTATGCGTGCTCGACCATTCGTGGCGGAACGAAATGTTGAAATGATTTTTTCCAGCGGCTACAGAAGTTAAATGACGCAAAATCAGCATTATGTTTGGAAACATGTGCTTACAATGAGGATTCATGTAAAAATGTAACAATTGTATCGATAATTGCAAAAGTGATCACATCCTATGTCATCAATACTTACTTAAATCATCATCATGTCAGCCTATAGCAGTCCACAGCTGGACTTACGTGCCTCCTCCTCCCCAAAGAGCGCCAAAGAGCACGATCTCCCCGTTTTTATCAATCCACTGCCAACCATCTTCCTAAGGTCCACCGAGCTGAGGGGGCGTCCTGCACTACATTTGCCAAGACGTGGTCTGCACTTGAGAACCCGTTTACTCCACCTTTTATCGGTTCTGCGACAGGTGTGGACGGCCGACTGCCACATCAGCTTGCTACATTCTAGGACTATGTCCATTACTTTAGTCTATTGCCGGATAACCTCGTTTCGGGTTTTATCTCTTAACGAAATCCCAAGCATCGACCTTTCCAAGCTCGCTGAATGACGTGAAGTTGGTGTGCCAGCTTTACTGTCATGTTCCACTTACTTAAATGTATATGAGTAATGTTCGGCTTGTCTGACGGCCGGCATAGCAATAATTTTGACTATTGTCTCGTACTCGTGTATGTATAGACAGTCTACATGAACAGGTAAAGGGTTAGGGAGTGGATGACAAATTGGCAGGTCACAAAATGCTATTCTTTTCACAATCCACGTGAATTCATTTTTGCTGTGTCAGGTGAGAAAACCTATAAGCTGATGTTTATTATTTATCACTTAACATAGCTTGTTAATACGTATGTAATTTAGAATATTATTATTGCCACAATAGGAAGTAGAATCCTAATTAATCTAAACTTGTCTAGCTTTTGTACAGACAAATACGCATGTATTGTTTTCATTCGATGCACGAGGCCAATGGTTGTCATCAGTACCTATATTTGTACGGTCTGACAGATCGGGTACAAATATAACGTATTGTGTCGGGGCCTTAAAAGTGGTTGATAAAACTCATTTCATTGAATTTTTATTTCGTATCCTAGATTGTAATTCCATAATAAATATTATTTAATTATTACACAACATCACATACATTGCTCTGATTCTAAGGTAAGTAGCTAAAGCACTTGTGATATAGAACGAATCAGTAACGACTACGGTACTACAGCATCTAGAACCGAGAAAACATAGAAAAGTCAGTTTTCTACATAGACTCGACCGAGAATCGAACCCGGGACCTCAGAAATAGCGAAACCAAGTCCGACCGGCATACTCACTTTCTTCTTTAAGACATTACAATAGTAACAACTATGGTTCCTGTCTTTTTTTTGTTTTCTGTCTGTCTCGTCAATATTATTTTAGTCAGTCTAAATTTGATGTTTCGTCATGTCATCGCTGGCCAGTCCGCCGGCATCCAAAAAGCCCGTAACGTTACATAGGATGCAAAAATCATTTCATCATTTAATAAGAATTTTACATAAACGTACATGTTTTGAAGATCATGCGAGGAGAGTGCTTATCCAACAGACGTGAATCGACCCTTATTGTCATAAAAATGTAATATTACTTTAGGAGAAAATACGTCTGAAGAAAATGCTGACGCTCCAGTCTGGACCATGTTTGTAAACGGGAGGGTCCTCAAATGGGATGTGTAATGTTATAGAAATTGCTTTTTCAATCCTTAAGGAGATCTCGCATATTGTTACATTTGTTATGTTCGCGTAACTCATGTTACTGATTAGATTTTTAGACTATAAAATAAAATCATCGATGATGATGTTTTTGCTACAGCTACTTTAGGAAAGTGATACATAACCCATTTTATACTAATGAAGTTTTATTTTTATTTTTCCAAATCCAAATTGTGTACAATTTAGGCTAATCTGTCTTTAAGACAACTCTTTATTACTTAAATTATAAAAAAAACGATTTTCGCGAGTCAGTCTCATCCGGTTTCCGCAGGGCCGGCATCTGACCAGCTCTTTCCTACGTAAAATATTTGGTATAAAAGCTGTTCGTACAAGCTTATGCAGCTTTGGTTCAGCGCGATTTTTGGCGTCTGTCGACAAATCAGAAAAACATTTCATTTTAGCGATCCCGCAAACATTTTGTAGCTACGCTAACCCACGTCGCGGGGTCGTGAGATCGTAGCGTTATTTCGAGATACGGCATCTCAAATCCCCGAGTGGCGAAAATCGTTCGCAAGTCGTGAATACGTGTTTCTGAGAGTAATGACTGCCAGGTGTTCACGGCCGATCGTAATGCAACATTGCACGCCACCCCGGGACCATAACTGGCAGCACAGCGGACTGTGCTGACCCCGGATATTGGTCTTATGTTTGGCCAGTAAGAAAATTGAACCTTTGTGCGGGTAGAGGGAATAAAATGCTCTAGTAAAACAAGAAAAGTTTTTAAAAACTAGTTGCCCAGGCTATTTCCAAAAGACTGACATTATGATAGAATAAAATTGTTCAAAGTAATTACTTGACTTAATTTAAATAGCTTTTAAGTTTACCAAGGTTGTTGAGTTTTAAATTGGAGCATTATACAACGTGTTCTTTTTGATTTCCCATAACTTTAACCAACGATGCTATAACGTAAAAAAAGTGTTTGTCGAAAGAAAATAATGTCTCAGTCGCACTGTGTTAGAGTTATACAAGTTATACAATTCCATTGAGTTTTTGCTAACATGACAGATTGCGCCTTAAATATTACGCAAATAGTCGCCTCGGTCAATATAAATGGTAAAAACCTTAGAAGTTGCCACTTGTCGTAAGACATCAAGTGCATAGAATTAGTTTTAAGAAATCAATTAAAAAGAAAAAAACGTGATTATTTGGAAAAAGTCTTTTAACATGTCGTTCCTTAAGGCGGTCTAACCTTCATCCTTAATTTCTGGGAAATCAAAAGGAACACGTTGTATAATCGATTGAAATAGGGTGAGTTAAAGACTACAGTCGTGTTTAGTAAACACTAGAGTACACGTGCCTTAAAGAGGTACATGAGTGCTCGCGTG
Source organism: Anania hortulata (assembly GCA_963576865.1). NCBI lineage: Eukaryota > Metazoa > Arthropoda > Insecta > Lepidoptera > Crambidae > Anania > Anania hortulata. Next base: position 9,952,247 of record OY756406.1, read on the forward strand.
GGCTACATGTGTAGCCTATTTATGTTTCAGTTTTGTAAACAATCCCAACAATTTCGAGTCAAAAATGTAACGTTTTTAATATCGATAGACAATAATTAACCTAAAAGAAGCAAAAATAAATTAACTTCTTTAAAAAAAATCTGATCTGTACCAATCCACTTTTTTATACAGGCTTGTTAGTGATTTGATCCCCCATAATTTTGTAGAACAAAAACTTTAGGCTTTAACTACTTACACGTCTGTGTGTATCAAGTCCTCGCGCGACGCTGAGGGTCTGAAGCGATAGCCAATCGAAGCTTAAAAAATAAAACGGAAGATTCCACAAAGATATAACGACAAAAAATTACCTGGGTTACTTATGTAGCCCGCGCGTGTACTCTAGTGGTAATGTGTCAATAGAAAATCTGCAGGCGTAATTTTTAACTGTATATGATTATTATGATAGCAATATGTTTACAATATTGTCAAAAGGTTAAGGTACAACAAAGTAGTATAAACAAGACTTTACCAATTTCCGAACCTTGAACCAATACATCAGTAACAAGAAAGTTCCCAAGAGTTGTACTGTTGTTTAAAACTTGGGCGCTTTCCACACTTATTTTAAAAATTCGATACAATACATGTGTTATTTCTTAGTGTGTGTACTTTCTATTCCCGCTTCTCGAATATGTGTTCTTTGGAGTTCGAGTGGATTCATTTATTATTTTTCAGCAAGTTTAAGATTTATCTTGCTGTTTTATGAAATATAGTCCGTGTATGATTTCAATACGTAACTTAGGATATTTCAAAGAATTAAATATTGTGATTACAAAACATAGCTACGTTTAATATGATATAACGCGCGCGTTTAGGCATCTGCGCTGCTCTCGGGGGCACGCACAGACTGCTTCACGGCCATCGAAATTTTCGAAAAAAACATACATCCCTGATATTCAAGGTAGTTCTAACAGTATTGCAAGTAGACGACATATTGGCCCTATAATGTGGCATACGAGCCAAAATACTTTGTAAAAAATTTTTTAGGGTACATACCTTGTAACATTTTGCGTATATTATCCTATTTGGATATTTTGTTGTCTGATTAAGTAAATTATTATTAATAATAACACCACAGAAATACTACTCACGTTTTATTATTACAAACATCAGTTAAAATATGCCTACAAAACGTTGGAAGTATTTCTTTTGTTTCCTAAAATATTTTCTTAGTAGTACGATGCGATGAGCAACATAACATGAGAAATGTATCCGAAATTGACCTAATTCTGTGCGCAATAGGTAAGATAAATATTCAGCTACAACCACCTTGCGTGATACGGTCTTATTTACGCTGCACGCTGTACTATATCCCATATCAGTCACGTCTTTATAATTTACTAGCTGTCCCGGCGAACTTCGTACCGCCTCTTTTTTTTGTAAATTTTCGGATATTTTATTAGTTATTTGGCTATTCGGGGCGGAGACAAATCCAATAAACCAAAGATCATTAAAATCGGTCCAGCCGTTCCTGACTTATAAATGGTGTAACTAACCCGACTTTCTTCTATATATATAGATTATACAAACCAAATCATTATATTGTTTACATAAACATTTTCTCAAATATTTCAAAAAAATATTAAAAGTTACATAACATTTTACATGTTAAAACAAATTTTGCTGTCACATTATTTCGAAAAAAAAAAAATTTTGTATCATAAAGGGTATACGGTTCAGTGGTCGCCTCAGATCATAGAAATAAATTTATTTCTATGATCTGAGGTGGTCGCCAACAATTTGCGTGGTAATTCTCTAGATTTATTACTTAACCAGCGCCCAAATCTCTGACTGAGAAACTTCTGTTTTTTTAAATCATAATTGAATATCTAGTTACACTTGACTCATTGAAAGAACTGTTCAAGGAAATTGTTATGTTTAATAGTTGTTTATCAATTCATTTATAAAAATATAATGTACATTCACAAAAACCTGCATAATCCATTCTCTAAGAAAAGTGACACTCATAATCCCAATGCCCGGAATAAAAATAAGCTTGCCGTTCCAAATATCAGACTGCTTATGGTGGGTAATTGGTTCATTAAACAAATGTATTCGCTTTTTAAACAAACTACAACAGTCTATTGTTGATCTTCTCACCCATGTTTAAATTTAAATCGCATATTAAGATGATTTTCATGAAAAAAAAATATTTGTTTATACTATTATTGATTGTTCAAATGACCAAAACACTTGGAATTAAATGCTGCCCTGCTCACACAGGTACACATTGTATATATCTTGTAATGTAAATATACTATTTAAAAGAGGCTGGCAATAGTGACCGAGTTTCTTGCGCTGCTTCGTTTCGGCGCTGACCTAAAATATTGTCCCTAAATAAAAAATAAAAATTGGTACGTGTTAAGAAACTAAGTTGAAGCCTATTTGCAAAAATAAATGGGTTTTATTTACTGTTTTTAAAGGTAGTACTTTGTGTTTGAGTAGTCGCTGAAATAATTTTACTAATAAAAAAAATAACTTTTAAAGTTACCGGCAACATAATTCTAATAGCATAATTAAAATTATCAGATTACATCTTGAAAGGAGGTGAATAGAATAAGAAGAAGAAAAAGTAATATAAGTTGACGTTACAGATTTACATCTTGTACATACCCTACAGAGCAGCAATACAAACCATGTTTTTCGGAAACTAGTTAGTGATTTTTCACTTACATTTAGTATGAAATGAGAACTCCTCGCCCATACAAAAACAGCTCAGATACAGATTAAAACATGGCGGAAAATTTTGTCAAACAAATCATAATGACATTTCTACTCTATAGGGTATGTGCTCTGTATACTTTTGCCTTTTTTACCTCAACACTATATTATTCTAATTTTGATGAATGATGCATGCAATGAATGACGTGGTATGGAATGATTACAGCTTCAATCACAATGCTGATAAAATATTTCTTTCACTGATAACTCTTAAGTGTTCTTTCTTCATTCATGTTGCTCATCATCAAATTCGAATTTACCAGTTGAAGTTTATGTAAAAATATTTACCAGTTGAAATTTATTACTATTATAAAAGTTACCTGTTGGTCTAGGTAACTTTTATAACAATAATAATCTTTATTTGTCAGAAATGTAAGCACTTATAATTTAATAATACATATAAAAATTAAGCATTTTTACTGTACACTTTGGCGAGGACATAACCTGAAACCACATACTAGGCTTGCCTATTAAACAATTATTTTTAATGTACAATAAATAACAAAACATAAATACAAAGTAACTTAATGCTATTAATAGTCGTATATTCCATAATCTGAACAAAAAATGTTGAGAACCCCTGTTATTGATAGAGGAAGTCAGTTCATGGTGAATGGACGTGGATTAACCCGAAACGACTGGGAGGCGTCCCATTCGTTAATAAAGATTAGGGTTAATTCCTACCAACGAGGCGTGGGGTCTTTTTGCTGTGCCCACGTCGGCACACGTGTTAGGCTTACGTTGAATGTTAAGCAAGATACAATAATTAAATTAAAAGCGAAACGAAATTCGTTTGTAATTGTACTTCCTGATTCTAATTGAGAACACTGACTTCTTTGATCATACTACGTGTATTTACAGTACAAAGACATATTCTTGTAATTACATTAGAAGTAACTGAGCTTAATGAAGGAATTAAAATAAAATGTTCTTTATAGAAATCTTAATTGAATTTTAATGCCCGATGACAGCAAAAGATGGGTCTTGTTAGTTCATGAATACAAAAAAAATGACAGCGTGTTTTTGTAGCGATTATAGAGAAATTTTCAGATTATTAAAATATGAAAAAACGTTCGTGTCGCACTTTAAATTTGTAATTTTCGCGAATGAGAGTTTCTAATTAACTTACGAGTACATTATCAATCATCATTTCCTTCACTGACCTCGTGTTTGTTATCTCCACTTTATCACAACTTATGTGCGAATACATCGAAACAATATAGCCTCATAAAAAGTCCCGCTATAAAACTAATCCAGAATACATTCTTGTGAAAGTGATTGGTCAAAGAAAGAACAAATGCCTAATTTATTAGCCGAAACGTTACAGCGAGCTCATTCTGGCAAACATTGTTTTGGAGGCGGTCCAACGATACTTTGTCTGGTGTATTGAGTACAATTCGATACTTTGAAGATGATTATCGTGGGAACAATAACGGTATATGACAACAACGGAATATGAAACATATTTTCTCGATAGCTACTTTTAATGATAGCATTTATAACGTTTAGTGCTATCGAGGCCTTCGATGCGCGTGGGTCCCACCCACCACCCAATAAAATGGCCTTTTGGAGAGTAATATTTAATTTACTCAAGCACGAAACTTATGTTCGCTGTATTAAAAAAAACATTGAAAGCTTCAACTTAGAAAATTATTGTAAATACGTTAGTGGTGATTTACATGAAGTGATTTCATGAAAATTACCTCTAGTGTATAGTCATTTTTGAAAAATCGAATCCGAACAAAATCTGATGTAGCAAAACCAAATATCGTGTAAAACTATAAGTGCAGCTCGGTTAAGTCGTATAGTGACTATAAATAAGAATGAGTGTTGCACTATCAGGCGAACACCGGTAATGCAACTAAGATCGGAGAAGCAGTGCATCCGATATCGAATTTTTATCGCGACCCATTTCGAGGCATAACACGTTTAGAATACAGGAAATTGTCGACTTCGGAAGTCACTGTTCGTAAGTGGCAACATAAAACCTTCGCCACCAAGCCGTAAAGAGGGCAATTTCTTGTCAACGAGAGCATCGACTGTATATGGATCTATGCAGACGTGTTTTGAATGACTATACGATGCCTTGCAGCCAGAGACGATCACAAGCTTCTGATGTTTGAGACATTCGTAAAACCTGATGGAATAGATATGCTGAGAAGTAAAATGCAAAGTCATAGTTGCGATAGTACGTGAGAGATAGGAACGATTGTACGTTGACAAAGGTAGTAAAACATTCAAAAACAACAGTAATAATGGTTGCAGTTTTCTACCTAATTTGCATTGCTTACTGAAGTACTAAGTACTATAACAGATACTCGTATAATATGGTCTTTATTGCTCAAGCCTTTTAATTAAAATATAATCACTAGTGTAAAAGCACATTAAAATCGAATTTGTTTTGTTTTTTGAGTGTTTATTTTAATAGATATAACTCTTAATATAATCCTTATCCTAGAGTAGAATATATTTATTGTATTATTTCAAATACTATTTTTATCTTCTTATGTTTATCTTCTTTTCTCAGAAATGATAAATATGTTAATTCCGGTGATTCGTTTTAGTTATATTGACATACTTGTATTTGCCACTTCACAAACTGGATTCATCAGAACCGTCTTCGCCTATTAACGTTTACGAAAACCCAACCAAATGGATTCCATGCTTGAGTCTGTTATAAGAACGGACGTTATGGACCTGAATGCATTTCTCCTTGAAATATACGTGAGTGGAATGTCCCTCGTGTAAGCTGACTGGATCTCATTGGTCAACGTTCGTATGACGAAGCTTTTACCGTAAAATATTTTCTATAAAAATGTCCACCATACCATTTTAAATTATGAGCGCATTGTCGAGAATACTTATATCGAATCGCTCGGTAGAAATTGAATCGGAAAGAACGAGCTGAACCGATTGTGTGTTAAGTTTTGTGCTAAAAGCCAATTGGTTATTGAAAACTTTATAACCAACCGGATAGTCTTATAAAAATGTATATATTTTCTCCAACTTTCTGGTTTATGTGATAAATGAATGCAGATGTAAAATGTGGTTGGCATGTTAAGTCTGAAAGCCTAAACTTTTATATTTTTTTGCCTCGTGTCTCCTAAAGCTATAACGCGGGCCAGATGACAGATCATCTGAATTTATATACCCAATTCCGACGGAACACCTACACGCTGCGGACAAAATTAGTACTGTGTATGCAGGCCGCGGGTTTTTTAGGCTGTTTAGTGTCGAGCCATGTTTTATTTGTATAATAAATCGCATGCGGTACGGGAATCGGTGCTCTAAGCCCGGCAAACCAAACCGAAGCCATCCGATCCGGCGACGTGCCCGACACGACATCACGTAATTCACATTACTGCGTTGAATGACTGCCGAGTTACGACTCTTTTCAGCCGACGTTAAAAATGGTGGCCCCTTCAGCTATTCTTTCGCCATTATTCACAGGGCACAATCCGTTGAGTGTTAAGCACCCTTTTAATGCCACCGTTAAGGGCATAAGTACTTGTGTCATTGTGCCGCGGCTTATCGCGACCCCAATTGAATACGAAAACTCCACAATGCATTCCCAATCTGGAAACCTTCTCGTCAATCTAATAATGGTGTTTAAGCATCATCAATCACTTAGATTTCTTTCGCATAATTTGTTTTACAATTCTCGTTAAACAATGTCGTTAAAACAACAAGTCAATTCGACGAGCGCCTTAAGGATGTCTATGTAAATTAAAAACGTGTTTTCGATTTCACTAACGACGCTCTCGAAAGATAGGTATAACAATAATTATTATTTCCTCCGAGCATAATAGCGGCCCTGTAAAATATTTGCGAAATTATTCGGTTTTCGCCGAGCGAGTCATTAGCAAACATTTGTCATTTGCAAACTCTGCCTGACGTTTATCTCTCTACAATTGATGAACGGATGTTAGGCCACGTAATCAATTGTCCCCAGAGGATGATTGTTGCAAATTCTATCCGAAATTATATTCTTTGGTTAGTACAAGTGGATACAAAGTCGTAACATAATAAATTATCTTTATTTTGAGTGTCATAGTAGGTAGCAACTATATTTAGACCACTATGATATGAAACATATTTTTCTTCAATACCAAATTAAAAAAAACAACAGAAATATAAAATCCAGACAAAAATACATGTTAGTTTATACTCGAATGCCAAGTCGGTACAAAGTGTATTCTCGTTTTAAACACATCACTTGCTGCTGTAATTATAATATTCTTCATGCAGTAAAGCGCTCTGCAACGACATAAATAGACGAATAGAGACAACCCATTAGTTTTCCAAAACTTCGTATATCCCCATAGTTCTGTACAAGTACGTAGTTACTTTGTACTTACATCATAGAGCACTGTATTATAGCTAGTAACAAGTGACAAGTGCAAGTACTGTGGGCACAGAGCCACCGTATATTTTATCATTTAGTATCATTTAACCATCATCATCGTCGTTTCAGTCTCAGGGCGTCTACTGCTGAACATAGGTTTTCCCCCAACCAAAATGACTTCCAGATTGGCCGGAACTTGGTAGTGGCCTGCATTTAGCAGCTGTATGCAACCTATTCTCGACATTTTTAACAAATAATTCTACCTGGGGCAAGTGATGCAGTTGTATAGGTATAATTTCGAGAAGGAGATCAATCGTCAAATCCAACTCAGCTAAGCAGCCATCGGAGATCTTAGTGCTTGGTATTAATATTTACTATACGCACCTAGCCATTATTTAAAAAATTGCCTCCACGTTTTACAGGATGGCAAATAACGACCGACAAGAACTATTGTCTAACAGAAAAGTAAGCCGTTTCGCTACCGTCACCTTTACGACCATATGGCAACAGCCAAGCCACATATTTGGACTAAGGTGTAGAGTTTGTGAAGTTAGGGCTTGTAGAGTTAGGGCGTGTAGAATTAGATTAGCTTGACTCTACATGAAATTTGATAACTTTTTGACAGTGCGTGCCATACGGTCTCGTCTTGGCAACATTTTACATAACCATTTTTTTGATGAAATAAACCTTTACAAAAATGTTGTACATCGGCATTTCCGCATTCCTTATACGTAATGGAACCCAAAAGAGTCTAAGAGTAAACCCACTAGGGCTTAGATTGAAATGGGTCAATCTTCAAGCAACGTTTGAGTTTTCGTCCTATAGCCGCTTCTTTGCTATGTTTTCTTTATCTTGGCCGAACCGCAAGAGGATTCGTTTTGGTTTTCTACTCGCTTGTTTAAAACAGTGTTAGCCTATTGGGAAATCAAATACTCGAACCTCTACAAGAAAAAATATATTTTTCACTTTTTCAAAGTTCGGTCGGCGTTCTTAACTGCTTAGAAATTATGATATGATTAAGTTATTTAGCTTCAATGCCCTTGATAGTACGGGCCACTTACTCCAAGAGGTCTGCCTTGAATTTTACCCAGTTATTATTTATTCCGGTCTCGTCAATTTTTATTTCAGTTCGCATTACGTATAAAATTACACGCTTACCTAGGTAGGCCTTTTTGTACTAATTTTTTTTGGAATATTTAAAGATTAATGCTGTGTGGGGACGGCCTTAAAGAATACACCCCACCGCAAACAGGAGGCATGTCGTAAGAGGCGACTAAATCCTGTAGTACGAGACGGGCAGCAGCGTCTGCGTGCGAAATCTTATAAAAAACTGCGCTCGCCAACCCGCCTGCCAAGCGTGGCGAGTATTGGCAATCCCTCCCGATGAAATCATTGGGGGAGGCCTATGTTCAGCAGTGGACGTCTATGGCTGAAATGATGATGATAAGGTATTAACAAAAGATTAAAATATACCTTTAATCGTTTTTTTCTGCATGAATGTATTTTGTTCTTTTACAATAATACACAATAATATAATTATTAATTATAATCTTATTAATGTGTATCCTATAAAAACTTTGGAACCTCGTTATTATTACACATTATTTGACACTGCAGCAGTAAGAAATTTTATTTTTGATTTTGATCTATGATCTTGATTTGAACAAAGTCATATTAAACTTGTAGAAGGTGCTTGTAGCTCAGTGACAGCAGCACTTTGGTAGTGATTAACAAAGTTAAGCCACATGCGCCTACCATTCCAACCATATTTACATTTATCACAAGCATCTAGGTAATTCGGAAGGTACGTTAGAAGATAATACTGGATAATATCTCTTGATACTAAGTCATGAAGTCTAGTTAGAGGCCTTTGGGCAACCTAATTACATCTGTCAATATGGTTATGTCACGGGCCTGTCAGCACCCCTCCACCAATCCGCCCTGCGCCTGCGTTTTATAATATGGCCCAAACCACCTCATAGTTGAGGTTGAGGCTTGTGCTATGCAGTGGGACGATATAGGCATAATTTAACCCATTAAACAATCCTACTGTGCGCCAATACAAACACAATCGTTTAAACAAATGTATTGACGTTTCAAATATTGCACTGCATAGTGCAGCTGCCGAAGACTTTATTTCATAAAAAAACATTGTCAATTTTCCTACGGATCACTTAAACCCTAGTAGTTCCGTCACATACTGAACTTTCGGTCCAATAGGAAATTGAATCGAGTCGTGGGAGCAAACGCGCCGATAAGCAGAGCCGACAAATGACCAGCACGAATGATTCGCAAACAATGTCTATTTTACTATTTGTTCGAGGACTATCGATGCCGCACGACTTCGTCTTTGAAAAGTGATTTTAATTTTAAAAAAAACTGTTTTCAAAACAAGTTTAAAAAAAGAAGTATAACCACATGCGGTGTAAAGCTAAGGGCAAATTTCACCACTTGCTGATAAGTTCCAGATTACCTATCTGGCACTTTTTTGACAGCTAATTGTATGGGTTATCTGTCAAAACAAGTGCCAGATAAGTTATCCGGAACTTATCAGTAAGTGGTGAAACTGGCCCTAAGTTTTTTTAACGAATTTTACACGTGTGCGATTGGGCATACTTATATAACGAATTAGAGTTACAAAAATTTTACAAGTAGTCCTTCTACGCCGTACTATTCACTTAGCCATGCAGTCACTGTGTGGTGGTATCTGTGTCGGCTGAAAAGTAAACCATTGAAGTGACCAAGTTCTATGTAACCATACTCGTTTTACACACCATTTACTACTAAGCACCAAATGATATGATGTGTTTTCATATGTGAATAATGTGTGACCTCTGTAGCCGAGACGCAAGCATGCCGGACTTAGTGTCGCTATCTCTGAAGTTCCGGGTTGGATTCCCGGTCGTTCAATGTAGAAAAATAACTTTTCTATATTATCTTGGGTCGTTGTTTCTGATTTCACATAAGTGCTTAAGCTACTTAACATGAAATCAGAGAATGTATGTGATGTTGTCCAATATTTATTATTTATTTATATTTTGATTTTGTGGTGTCACACTAAATCAAAATATAAACACATCATAAAATCATCAGCCTTTGTAAGTCCACTGCTGGGCATATGGCTTACATAAAACGCCACAGCGAGCAAAGTTCGACTAGGTCGTCCGTAGAAAGCCTGCCCACGCTGCGAGAACCTGTCATTCCAAAAACAAAAAATCACACAACATTTATAAAAACCAAAATTTCAAAAAAGTTTGTAACCAAGATTGGTGTCATCCATATAAAGCTAACTTAATTAAAATCCGTCCTCCTCCAAATATATCCAATCGATTTCGTTACACGAAGTTTGTTGCTTAATCGGGTCACAGAGCAAATAATACCAATAAGCCGCGTCGCCAAATAGCCAATGCAAGCAGCTTAGTAACAACTCCCACAACGTATACTGGGCACTCGGTACCCTCGCAATTTGGGATGCTATTGAAAATGACACGCCACCCGATAGGATTGTAAGTCGTAAGGACATGGAGCAATCAAATTAGTAATGAATTAGAAATTCAATTGATAACTGATAATAATTCTGTTATCTACCTATCTATCTATTTAAATAAAACAAAGTCGAGTTAGTTTCACTATTTAGAAATCAAGAACGGCTAGACCGATGCTTTTAATGTTGGATTTGTATCCTCCCTGAATAACAAAATAACTAAAAATAAATTGAAAAATTCCCAAAAAAAAGTTTTAGGCGGTACGAAGTTGGCCGGGACAACTAGCGTTTTAATATATTTCAATACCTCTGTTATTCGATCCCCATAAACTAAAATGAGATATTAATCGTTTTGTTTGTAGTGTGAACAACACTACGAACGAGCGATCGAGCTGAGGCGTAAATAAACTCTTAACAGTACGTAAGCAGTGTCGTTTTTACGCCAAACTCTATTAAAAAACCGGTCAAGTACGAGTCGGGGCATGCGCAATGTTGGGTTCCGTAGTCTTCCGTCACAATATTATGCTGTATTTTCTACTTGTTTTACGTAATTACCAACATCATAGAGTAACTTTCTACTATAAGTAAATACATACTTTTTTTTCCTGAATATTTCCGTGTTTTTATAGTTGTTCTGCTATTCGGGGCGGAGACAAATTCAACAAATCAAAGATCACAAAAATCGGTCCAGCCGTTCTCGAGTTATAAATTATGTAACTAACCCGACTTTGTTTTGTATAGATAGATGTATTGGGCAGTAAAATTCGAACCAATAATCCCGAAATTAAATTAATACTACAAAATACACCTTTTACTGTAGAATGTAAAAAGATAACTGGTGAATTCTAATCAATCGTGATTTTGTAAAGATATGTAATAGCGTTCACTTCTTGTCTAACTTCCGAATTTCAGAAATCATTTTCCAATATTTCAGTGCAGACATGCAAATTGATTTAAAACGTAGTGTGTAAATATTGAAAAGGTTGGCGAATGTTGGTACTATACGCGCAGCGATCGTATTTGAGTCTCAATTCCGATGCAAATATTTATACTGAAACTGGATAATCGGGCCCTGTCTACCTCTGCGTGTTTGTCTATCTCATTTACACTCATGTCTATTTTGAATTTTACGAACAATGTTTGAGAATCGACTGCAATTTTAAAACAGAATAGAGCTTTGAAACCAAAAAAAATAATAAAAATATTTAGAGAAACCTGTTTGGAAGAAATAAACTCAGATTCAAGAGATGTCAAGAGAAATCCTATTATTTATTTATTATGATTTTAAAATAATTGTTCAAATTTTAACTTAAAAACATAAATTCTAAGATTACCGCATTACACTTAATTTCGTTTAGGTTTAAGTATATCTCTCTCTCTTCTAAATGAAAAGAGACAGACTAAACATTATAGAACTGTTAAACTGAGTTAAGGGCTCTTAAGGAGTAAGCTCACTCTTCTCAACTCATTAAGGTAATACAGGGCGTGCAAAATAATAGTGCACCTTAGAAACTACGTGTCGGCTGCTTTATACTACAATTTGTATAATGGAGCAACAAAGTAATCGTGAAAAAAAATTATACATGGTGACAGGAAGTAATTTGCTAATGGGCTAGTTTCCTGAAAAAACCTTTTTATTGTTGTAAAAAATTATATAGATATAGCCCGTTAAACTTCCACGTAACGTCACGCGACACTTTTTAGCAAGGCGCGACGTCACGTGCTCACTTTAATGCGCTTTATCTTCGTCATTTTTTGTTTGATTGACAAAAGACAAAATATGGGTCCAATATTTTTTGATAATGTAACTGACGAACTAAATAAAATAATCTTTTTTTGAATCAGAAAACTAGCCTAATAGGCAATTCCCTAACATTTTGAAGTTTTTTAAAAAAAATCGTGAGCGTTTTATTTTTTAAACCTTATTTGAGGGAAGTTCTGAAGTGTTTTAATCTCAATTTTTATGGCTACCAGTAAATATTTAAATAATAAAAAATACTCAATAATATAGTATAAAATTGATCACCACGTCAGCCTATTGCAGTTCACTGCTGGAAATTGCTGCTGCAGTTCATTTTTTTAAGGTCATCAGTCCATCGAGCTGAAATGCGTCCTTCACAACGTTTGCCAAGGCATGGTCTCCACTTGAGAACCCATTTACTCTACCTTCCATCGGTTCTGCGACAAATATGGATGGCCACTGCCACATTAGCTTGCTACATTTTTTGGAATAGGTTCATTACTTTTTTCCATTTTAAAAATTATCTCCCAATCTATAAAACTTTACTTGGGGAATGTAACGTCTAATAATCTGTATTTTCTTTCTTTAATGGAAGTAAGACACAGTCATGTTCTTTAACAAAACAAATGCAGGGTAAACCACGTTCAACGCGATGGCCTAATATATTAGAGTTCCGTCAGGAAATGGGTCCCGGTGCTAACGTTGTGCCATCAGAGGTCAGTCATGCGTAGAGATAGTAAATCTGGTGACTAACGCTATTGGCTCCCAAGATATCTGCTTTAACGGAATTTGTGTTAATATTCAATCAGTATAGGTAGATGATAGATTTCTATTTATAAATTTATTAGGTCATGTAGATTATTCTCTAGATCTATTTCTTACATCCGTATTTTTAAAGAAGTAATTACTTGTTGCTTAGTTGTTACTTAGTGAAGTCATTAATTCAGTATATAATTCTTATTTTAGAAATCGTATTCTATAGTCATGTTATGTACGTTACCTACTTTAGTAAAGTAAATGATAAAGTAATAACAGCCAGTGCTTGATAGTTGTTTTCCTCTGGCAACACTCAGTTGCTGTGTTGTGTTGCATGAGATGATTAATACCAAAAGGAGCGATATTCCGTTAGAAATTATAATACATATACATTTTATTAAAATTGCCTTCTTCTTAGCATTTCGATGGCAAAATAGTTAAAAAATAATTTTACAATACCATCTTTCAAACCATGAAAAATCGTGTTCTTAGCATGCCCTAAATTTGTCATAGAACTGTCAGAAGTTAGAATTCGCAGCCAAGTAATAGTCACCATTTCCTTTACATAAAACTTTAGTCAGTTACTTCACTATAAAAACAATACCGTTGCTTATGTAATACTTTTACTCAAGTAATAATTTTCACTAGTTTTACTTGTTTATAAATACGGATGTTATTAATATTTGTTTTCACAATTCCAAATTATGATGAGACAGTGCCACTATGAAACCGTTTAGGGAGTACCGACACTCCTGATTTGCTTTAGGAACGCAACCTCTTACGTACTCATAAAAAACTAATGAACTTAAATATGTATTATATGTATTGACTTGATAGACGACTACGAATAAACAATTTTTTTCCATTAATACTAAAAAATATTGGACAACATCACATACATTGCTCTGATTCTAATGTAAGTAGCTTAAGCTCTTATAGAAATCATAAACAATGACGGCACCACAACACTGCGCATATTAACGCTGCATAACATACTAAAGATTATTTTTAAAACCCTTAATAAGTTTTCGTAAGATATTCTTTCGATAGCCGTTTAGCAGTCAGTCAGTCCTGTCGAGAAATTATAATATCCAGAAATAAACATACTTCTTCATAAATTATAAAAAACCTACTTTAAACAACAATTTTAGACCTATGGTATTCTGTGAAAAAAGCTATGCTTGGTAGTGATGATGACATGAGGCGCAATAAAAAAATATATTGCTACTTTAGGTTCCTATTATAAGGTAAATTTTAAAAAATACTTTATTTTTTGTACTTTTGCTCAATTGATATGCGTTGTTTGTGAATCATATTGCGCACCGTTCACACCGCTTTTATGAAATATGGGTAATTACTTAAAATACAGTGTTGTGTTAAGAAAAGATAAAATAAATCTTTAAAATACACAATAAATATTTTTTTTATATTTATGTTTGTTTACGAGTAATCCACGTTGCATAACAAAAATACACTATGTTTTTTACAATAAGCATAAACAACTTTGTAATTGAAAGATGTAACAATTGTTGTCAAACCTAATAAATAAATCAAATCAAATTAAGCATATAAAATTATTGTGTTGGTAAATGAGCTTATTATTCACTCGTTTGCCCTTGCAAAGTATGGTTTGCAAAAATTGACTTATTTTTAAATCTTATGAAAAAAACAGTCTATTTCTCTCTATCTAAACCGAGGAATATGAACAACAAGATTTTCATGATTATGTTGGCTCATTTCATCATCATTCACGCATTTATTCACATTTTTATTTCAGCAGCTCATTTTAGTAGCGCACTTTTCAAAAATGAAATAATACAAAACCATCAAAATGTCACTAATGTCAATGGTATAAAATAAATAAATTCGACAATAATAACAATTTTGCTGATAATGTTGTAGATAAGGATTACGTGGGGTTAGGTTACTTCATGATTTCGCTCATCAGATTTCAGTTTATATTTTCTCCTTTCTCTCTCTCTTTCTCAACCTCCTTACTGGTGACCCCGCCCGCCATTTACATAGTTAAGAGAATGGAGAATGGAATAGAGGTAAATATGGATAAAAACGCTCAGTAGGTACGCAAATAATGTTTAAGTGCCAGACTTGTTTTTATAGTCTCTGTCTGATAGTCTCTGGTGGCAGAGAACATCAGTACTCAGGTGTCAGATCAGTACTTGCCGTTTTGGCCGGAGCTGTCTTCGCAAATTCAAACGTAACTGCAGATTCTACTAAATTATGTATGCTCTTGTTTATATCTGTTATTATTATAATAATTATGGTCACTTATGTAACAAAAAATGTATTTAGTCCATTATTGCATGCCGAGGCAACCTGTTATTAAGACGGCACTTAGTCTATAGCCAATATTTGCATGTCTTACCAATTTGCTTGTAATTGTGCTGGCCTTGTTGGTTGTCCTAATAAAATAAATCTATATTATTCTTATGTGTACTTATGACTTTCTTTATGTTCACTACACAATATAATAAACATAAAACAATATACATATTTTTTAAACTTTTAACAAGGTTTTATCCATCTATTTATTTATTTTAACTTTATTGTACAGATTTTTAAAAAATATCCATATTAATTAAGAGAAGGTTTTGATTCCTTTGCGAGTATATCTTTTGATTGCCTTGACTCAGAAGTTTGATTATATTTTTAATTACCTACAGCTTCAAGAGATGCAGCCCTGGGTATTTGTAATTTCAAATTAGTATGTCCACGCGTTCCTGGTCAAAAAGGTCTTGACAGACAGACAGACGTACAGACAGAAGGACGTACAGACAGACGGACAACGAAGTTATCCTTTACCTTTTGAGTACTTTTTACCTTTTGAGGTACGGAACCCGCAAAAAGAAACGTTGTGCCAAGCTCCGTACCAAAACTCAGTACATCATCAGCTTATTTCGGTAAAACAATTCATTAATGTATTTACAGCGTGATATAATGGACAAGCCAATTATTACACAGCCTGAAAATCTGACGTTAATATTTCATAGAACGGTAAAACATTGCGCCACTCACTCTTCCCCAGGTAGGTGCTGCTTTTCCGCAGATAACCAGACATTATAGACACCCAAAAATGTGTCATTTTCTTTTAAAGATTATATATTAAGTGCGTGGTCGAATATTTTACCATTGCCTCGTTAAGGATTAAATGAAACGTGTTTGGATAGAAATGTTTAATTATAGTGTACCTGGCACAGAGTCCATTTATTTATGTAACGTCTTTTTGATTGGGAAGGAAATCACTGAGGCCAATGCCCACTAGAAGCTTCGCTTTGGGTCACGACTGGTAACAGTAACACACATGATGGTGGGTATGCAAAATTAGGTGCTAAGTTTCAGGTGCTAGGTGATGATTTGATGAAACAATCTATTTTATATAAAACCGGACAAGTGCGAGTCGGACTCGCCCACCAAGGGTTCCGTACAAATTTGTAGGTACAGACGACAGCTCGTCAACCTACCACAAAAAGTCTTTTTTATTTTATTTTTATATTCGAGTTGATTGAATGAAAGGTAAATTGCGGTTTACGATTTATGACG
Source organism: Anania hortulata (assembly GCA_963576865.1). NCBI lineage: Eukaryota > Metazoa > Arthropoda > Insecta > Lepidoptera > Crambidae > Anania > Anania hortulata. The sequence goes on from OY756406.1 coordinate 9,968,888, forward strand.
TATTAAAAAAAACTACTTAACAGATCTCGTTCAAACCAATTTTCGGTAGAAGTTTGCATGGTAATTTACATCATTAATTTTTTTAGTTTAATCATTATCTTATTTTAGAAGTTACAGGGGGGGACAAGTTTTACCACTTTAGAAGGGTCTCTCGCGCAAACGATTCAGTTTAGATTTTTTTTATTAGAAACCTCAATATCATTTTTAAAGACCTATCCATAGATAGAGACACGTATGGGTTTGATAAAAAAAATAGTTTCAGTATGAACCCCCATTTTTTTTTTTCAAGGAGTGGCTGTGACATATGTACGGACATACAAATAGGCAGATATGACGAATCCATAAAGGTTCCGTTTTTTGCCATTTGGCTACGGAACCCTAAAAAGGTGCGTTGATGTTTTTACTATGTCACTATCAAGGCAAACAAAAAAAAATATTATGCATTAAACAACCGTTTCTTTTCGTCCTCTATGTTGTAGACACGCCCACGATCCGTCATTTGAAGACTGACTAAGCAAGGAATGAATCAAAAGACAGTGTGTAATCATGTAGCATATTAAACACTTAACTTCAAAGCCGAAAAAATGGTCAAGATAGTATTATGCCATTCTGAAAACATAGCGTGTTTAATTGGCAGGTGCAAAAATCTGCACTCAGTCACTCCACTATGTGTCTATAGACATAAGTATTCTGTGTGCCTTCCCAAAGGTCTTGCTAAATAAATGAGTTTTCAATTTGCTGGTTCCAGTGGTGTATTCTGCGACCTTCTATAAATTATTATCATTAATCCACACTTTTGGCTTAATACATGATATAGGTAAACCTAAGCTTCTACGGTAGGATTTAGGGATTAACCTAATTGTTTTGCGTCTATTTAAGCACTTTATAGTATTCTCGGGTGGTAAACGTATGCTGCCCTTCCTAAAAAGTGGTTTGTATTCGACTGTTACACATTCTCAGATTCGAACTCGTGTGAGACAGTTGTATCAAATGATCGCTTCACATAAAGCGTTCGAAAAGTAATACAAATTCACTTTTACTTCTCGATAGATTTATCGTCATCATTATCATTTAAAAACCAATAAAACCAATTTATTTCTGTAAATAGGCCTAAATTGAGCTCTTTTACACGTCCCAATATATACTTTTTTACTCTACCACTGCTTCGGGACAATATTGTGGGCTAGTGCCGAGAAGAAGCAGTGCAAGAAACTCGGTCACTATTGACAGCCTCTTTTTAAATAGTGTGTTTACATTACAAGATAAAATGAACCTGTGCGAGCACCGCAGTATTTAATTCCATACATTTGTATCATTTAAATAGTCAGTTACAGTGTAATAACCTTTTTAAATTAAAATCATCTTGACATGCGATTTAATTTCATACATAGGCAGTTCAGCAATGGACTGTGGTAATTTGTTAAAAAAGCGAATACATTTTCCTATAAACGAATTACCCACTTTATGCAGTCTGAAATTCGGAACGGTAAGTTTATCTTTATTCCGGGTATTAATATTATGCATGTCACTCTTTTTAGGAAATAGATGCAGGTTTTTGCGAATATACATTATATTTTCATAAATGAATTGAGAAGCCACTGTTAGTATATTTATTTCCTTGAACAGTTCCGTCAACGAGTCTCGGAGTCTGAGGTCGTAAATTGCCCGTACATTTCAGCCAAAGGACGACCACTGATGAACATAGGCCTCCTCCAGTGTCTTCCAGGTTGGCTGGTTGGATGCGGTCTGCATTCCTGCATCGCTTCCTGCAACCACTACCAGGTCGTCTGTCCACCTTGTGAATAGATGTCCTACTCTGCGCTTGCTAGTACAGATAGATTTATGAAAAGCAATTATTTTACAAAACTCACTAAACCCTCAATTTTCCAGACACAATTGATTTTTTGTTGTTATCACGGCTAAAGCCTGGCATTGTCCGTTAAAGTGTTAAGCAATACAACCAAGATGAAAGGAAAAAATATACGAGTATTCATCCCAAACAAATGAAAATGTTCCTAAACTTATTAATGTAATTAATATAACATATATACTACAAATTAGTTGTGAAGAGCGTTTCTTCTTGGCTTAAGTATTTATTTTACTCAGCTTGTGCCGGGATAGTTATTATGATTAGATTAAATGTGGCAGCCGACCGGTTTGTAATTCCCAAACATTCATCTATATATTCGATTTGTATGCCGGCTCGCTTTTATAAGTAGAAAGGGTTTCTACAGATAACAGATTCAACTTAGCCTGTTTTAATGTATTAATTAGTATATGTAGGAAACTGATGAATGCGCTGTAAAAATCACAAATACTTCTATTTTAAATTTATAAATGACAAAGTTTTTCCTAGTTACACCGAAGTATTTGTTGTTAACTCTGTAATTTGGTTAGAAACGTAACTAAAACGCAACGTATTTGTTTGACGTTTTCAGTATAATAATTTGTATGGACGTAAATTATTCGGCACTTCAGAAACTGCTACCAAATTTCAGCTATTACAACCATAGAAACTGGTACAAAATTTCAGCCATTACTGCAGCCAAGCTGAAAAATTTAATAACTGTGTTATAATTTTTTTGGTGTTTATTTTTCACAAACGATTAATAGAAAAGTATGAAACGAATAATATATACAAAGTAATATAGAAATAAGAATTGTTTTTTTAGGAAGCTTATTAAATGAGGATTCCAGGTATACGTATATATTTAACTTGATATCGCCCACATGCCTATTACTGCGGCTTAGACTCGGGACGGTAGTATTATTTTTAATTCATTTTATTTATTAAAAAACGCAAAAACATTTGTTTTAGGAGTCACGCTTAAATAAATAATTTAGAAAAAACATTTAGACAATAACTGAGTTTCACAGCATGGCGGTAATTATGAAGTGTAACTGTACTTACTAGTTATATTAATTACACTAGTTTATAAATAGTGAACCAGAAAGATTAATAAGATAGTTTATTTTGCTTTAAATTTATATTTCAAGTTGGATTTGTTGGTGCTTTTAAGACCAGTGAGTGAATAAAATAAAAAATAATAAAAAATTAAGTAATAACAATTAAAATAATGATTTGATAGTCTTTATCTTCGTAGGTTTTACTACACAACAATAATAAGCAAGTATTCTAAACAAGCCTAGTATAAGCTGACCTCCCGTTGTAAATAAATTGTATACAAATAACTTATTATAGTTTGATGTGCTATTACTGTCGTAATAATGAGAAAGGCAATTAAAAATTGAATTTAACTCTGAATTTATGACATTGTAAATTAAGACTAAACTAACATCAATTGATAATGATAATAACGTGTGTGGTGTGCGGCATAATTGATTGATCATGTCAACATGATTCTCGTGATTTTACATGTAAAGGCAGTAATGAATACGAAAATAACTAAACTCGTTTATGTTGAAAAAGGCAGCAACAAAAAGCCAGCCAATAAAAATGAGCGCTTTTTAGTCACTTCTGGAAAAGTTATTGTCAGCGTCTGTATTCAATCCGTTCGCGGATTTAAAAAAATCACCATTGTAATAAATCACTCAGCGACATCAACAACGCGACCAATAGAATCTGAGTGCGAAAGTCTGTTTTATATCCAACGGAGAACACATATCAATCAGTATTAAAGAAAAGTCACGCCGAAAGTAAATAAGAAAGCCGAGGAAATAAGAATTCACAGTTCGTAAAGCCCGACTTTTGTCGTAATGGCTTTTATAAATTTTCTATGCCAGTGTTATTGGCCGATAAAGCAGGGATGCAGTCATTGAACCGATGTAATGTACTTATTATACAGTCTTTGTATTTCACAAGCGCTAATATTCTGTGTTACAGCCCGTGTCGAGCGTTTATTCGAGCAATAATTGTTTTTATTGAGCAAATTTTATTGCGTATCCGCGTAATTGTGTAGGACCCGCGGATCGCCGAGCGGTTTATATCCTATCAGACAATGAACGGAGTTAATGTTATTAAAATGAGCACTGATCGGAGCTTGGCAGAGATCGTGAACGCCGTCGCAGTAAAAAGAATACGCCATTATAAACGTCGGCATTCATTTTCTTATATATGATTGTCATTTCTTGAGCTTCATGGATTGTCACATTACAAATTGGTTTATCCTGCACATGACATGACTGATGCTTGCTTCTTTACTTCAACATGATTACTTTTTATTTGTTTTTGTTATTTGTTTTCATATTGCTCTATTTTATTTCACAGTTATATACCTACTTTATACATAAGATAAAACACTTTTAATAAAATTAATCACAAACAGCTACATAACAATTTTAAAAAGGCATATTTTATTTAACCCCCAGAGACGCGAGACACAATGGAATTTTTATTCTTCCGCGACCGCGGTCTTATGCATCTTCTTGGGGTTTCACAAATTAAAATTATTAAATGCCGCGGTGTAGAAGAATCAAAATACAAAATTAGCAGAGAAACTTCAGTCTACACTGTAAATATAAATATAATCATAATTTTTCAAGTGACAAATAGTAATACTTCCTTTTCACGCATCGCTTTTGTGGGTGACCCGTTCTTCACTTGGGCGGTTTTCTCTTCTGTGAAGGACAACCTCTTACAAAGACCATTAGTTATAGCAGCCCCATGAACCGCGATCCCCCTTAATGATAAAGGCCTAACAATGTAATTCTCTGGAATAGCTCAATGGAGTATTTAATCGCTGTGATTATTTTTACAATGAAAGTTATTTCTTTTATCTTTGATAAACAATTCTGAAAAATGTTCAATAAAATTTTCGCCTTCATAAATGAATATCAGAAATTTCACGAATTCTAGTTTTTCTGTTTATTTCAATTTGCCCCTTCATATCCCTATAAGTTCGGACGATTAAAACTATATTTAATAACGGCTAACATTTTGTAAATATAAAACAATACTTTTTGTTAAATTTGTAAAAAATCGTATTTAAAAAATACATTTACAAGAACATTGAGTTATGTTTGTCATAATTTTTGAGGCAAACATAGCAAAGCCTTTAAATTATTATTATTATAATCGTTAAAAACAAAAAAGGAGCGATAAAAATAAGTTAACGGGTTAACATAACCTTTTAAACCTGCAGGGCTGTTTACCGAGCGATATAGGCGCTTCCGTTCATACAAAAGTTAGTCCCCGGTGTGCAGGTTGCCAGCGTTTTCCTTTAGCGAAAAACGACTATGTTTGTGCATAAATTTGGAAAACTCATCCTCAGTTTACGAGGCGAGTTCCCGCGTGACCTATCGCCTTTTATAGGCACAAACAATTTTTGAATTAATAAGCGCGAGCTGTTCCGAATTATCGGTAAACATTCGTTAATGCTTAAGCTTAGATTAATTAAATGTTTCACGTTGGACGCTTTGAGGACCTTAGAAATACGATTTAATGAACTTTTGGAGGTTATTGGTGTGTCTCATAAGACGTTAATTATCGTAATTGATATTTTCGAGGTAGGTGGATAAAGAAAGATGCACATTTACTTTTAAGAGTGTCAGTTCCAGTGAGCGTTACTAGGTAATATTGAAGAGAGTAAAACAGTAAAATGTTCTCATGTTACAAAATTTTCTACGCTTGACTATGATTTTAAGAGTGATCGTTATCGGACCTCTGCGGTATAAATCTTGCATATATTTAAAAAAATCTAAAGTTACGTGCTGAGATGCGAAATCACCACCCACCACCATGATAGACTCCGCGACCACTGATCCGTTGCAAAATAAACTAGAAATAACGCAACTGTGGATGCCTCCTAAGGGTTGTTATTACATCAATAGCGTAGTGATGCTTGCTTACAAAACGTTTCTACTCACAACAAACGTGCAATTGGTCCGAAGCCAAATTAAGTTAGGTTAACAAAGAAGGCATAAACATTTCTTTGCTATTGACGCCCAACTTGGGACGAGCACTTTCGCTAAAACACCGGCCTCTAGTAAAAGTTAATCAAACGTGAATTTCACTTACTGGCCAGGGGTCGTTCGTTTTGAAGGGCCATTACATTGGCGATGGAGTGACCCATCAATTTAGCTCCACGCCGACCACACGCGGCCGCTTGGGCTGCGGTCGACATGTAAACCGTTTTATTACGGTTCAGGAAAAACCGTTACAATAACGCAGCTCGAGGGCACTTCACTAAGACCGACCACATTCTGGAGAAGTATTGCTTAAGGTAGGTCAAGAAGAGCAAAACTTTAAAATTATAACATGATACGGTTATCATGAAACTAATACAAATAGTAAGACAATACATTATGATTAATACTTACAAAAAAAATGTTTATTGACGTGACGTGAGCGAATGAACTAGGATCCTAGGAGAAGGTACCTAAGACCATAAAAATAATTAGACGTTAATTAGATTAAGATATCCTATGTGTTTACAGTCCGCGTTTTCTTTATAATATTTTTTGTTTTTCATAATAATTTCATGGTAAATTATTAAATTATTCGTTTTATTTGATCACACCTGTAAGGGAACCGCGTCCGATGCCGATAGTGGTCGAAGGGCTGAGTGCTAAAGAGGACACCTACGGAGCATGCCCGCCGCATGCGTATACGGTGATCGCCAATGCTACCAGAACTGGGCTTGAAGGCGATAACACGTAGCTACTTAGTAAACTTTTTCATGTCGCAAGCAACTATTTTTATTATATCATCATCATCATTATTTTAGCCATAGGACATACACTTCTGAACATTAATTATTTTCAGATTGGCCGGTTAGAAACGGCCTGCATCCAGCGGCTTCCTGCAACCTTTTCCAGGTCGTCTGTCTACCTAGGGTTGGACGTCCTACGCTACACTTGCCGGTACGTTGCCTCTATTCCAAAACCTCTCTGCGTATTGTATTGTATATTTTACATGTATTTTTTACAACTTTGCTAACAAAAGATTGTATCGAAAACTTAAATTTTATTAAGAAACAGAGCAAAATTGTTTTTGGGCTGCTCTGCCTGAGTCAGTTAAATGGGTAATGAATTAAGGATCCAATTCTGACTTTGTCTACCAACATTGTGACTAAATTATTGATAAAGTTTTGAGATATCGCTAAATATAATCAAACAATAAAGGAAATGTTTGCTGAAATTCCGAAACCAGTGACTGCTTTAGCAAAACTTGAGGGTTCAATAGATATTAACGTTTTCAATAGACTTCCCGTAATCCAATATCGATTTACCAATCTAGACAGAATCCAGAGACCTACGCTCCTTTGTTCTTAAATATGTCAATTGCTTTGAAGACTGGCTACATCGACGCGAATTCGGATAATATTTTACCATCAGGTTATTTTATTAAAACAGAAATCTGCATCGTTTATTTATTATACTTCACTGCTTGGTAAACATTAAACATTTACATTGTTTGTGTTATGGTATGTTTCACTTAATTTCTTGAATTTTTATGGCGAGCAATAACATTGTGAAAACAAAATAGGTAAATCAAGAAAAGCTTTCGTTAAAACACTTGTGTAAACAAAATAAAAAAGTAGAAAAATAATAATGGACTTTAAAAATCTTTACCCGAGATTTCGAAGTCAATTAACAAATAGCTTTAAAACAAAACATCGAACACAAACAGGACGTGAACTTCCGTGAGCGGAATTCAAACTTCGACCGCCATAACGGAATCAGTGCGGAATTTATTGCTGTGCGTAAATCAGCCGTTAATATTAACGTAAGTGCAGCCCAGCTTAATCTCGGAGGAATAGCCAGCCTTTCAATCTGAAGGAATCAGGAACAATGGGGCCTGTTTTAATAAATGCCGATTCAAATTTCAAACAGCGACAGATGGCGCGCGTGATCGCCGTTGCGAGCGTAAATAATTTCCGTCAACAAAATCGCCCCGAAATTATTTCACTCGTTATACTCCACAACAACGTAGAGACGAAGCAAAAAAACCTTTGATTGATTTCGCTTTATTGGCTTGATGCAATTTCAATTGTAAAATTCAGGTTTGCAATACTTGAATTCGACAAAATACGAGTATTACGTGAATAATGCTGCATTGCAAACATTGTTAAATTTTCTCAACATAGTACTTAACAAGAACCTATAACACAGGATCTAATTAATGTATTCAATTGCGAGTACATCTTCCCAGAAATAAACCATACCCCGCAGCTTCGTCTTTTTAAATTTAGAGGTGCTAAGCCTTTTTCAGGAATTATATTCCACCAGCTAGCGATAGCTTCCTTCAATTAATATATCTATCTGTTTTTGGGGATCCATACCTCAAAAGGAAAAAACGGAACCCTCATAGAAAGACTTTTATGGCCGTCTGTCTGTCTGTCCATATGTCTGGTAAGACCATTTATCTCGGGAACGCGGGGATGCTGTGACAAAATCAAACTTCTAAGTTAAGATACGACCGTTTTATGTCGCCCAAAAACGTATATTTAGACACTTTTAAGGGTATCAAAATGTATAGAGTGCTTTCCGTTGACTTGGAATTATGAAATTTGGCAAGTAATATCTTCTGATACTACGTAACGTACAGGAAAAAATCTGAAACTATACGCTTGTAATTTATTCGTAATTAGATTAGATTAGATTGCCCAACTCGATACCTAAACTATTTATAACCCTCATTGGGAGAGTCCGACGCGCACCTGTCCGGTTTTTTTTTAAATCAGTCAGTACATATTGCATAATTGCTACACGTTAAGATAAGATAATTTAAGATAAGATAATTTTGATTTACGTAAACGTGTGAGATATACAAAGTATTGGCTGACATATTTAATTGGTGTTAGTGTCATTAGTATCAACATGTCTTACCGATATACAGTGTGTAAAAATTTATAGCGTTAGTTCGTTAGTTCTCAGTTAACATTAGCAATGTCCATCAATATACAAAGTCTATAAAATTATTACTCAAACAATCAACAATTGAAATATATTATGTTCCATAATCTCGTCCTCATTGTGTACAATGTAGTACGCACTTTTTGCTACTGCACTGATTACAATCTTCAAAGTTAGGCGCGTGCATGAACGCGTCCATAAACTAAAAAATAAATAACCGGAACGTGCCCGCACCGTCACCTATCAATGTCATCTGTCACCTGTCAATGTCATTGTACTTTTTTGTACACAGCACTGAAGACATAAATATTTAGAATAAATTAGTTTTTAAACTAATTAGTGATTTACAGCTTACATACAAATGCAAAAAACCAAGAAGAAAATACGGTGATGTTTGTGTAAAAGTTAAGTTAAGTAGTGTAGGCTGGAAAACAAAACTTGTCAGTTGAATTTGTGAAATTGTTGGACCGATACCTCGGCTCAATATTACGATTACTACGATTTCTATCACCACCACAGCACACAAATTTTAGTGTTATTATATTTATAATATCATCACCATCACCATCATCTCAGCCTATTACAGCCCACTGCTGGACGTACGGGAAGGACGCAAAGAGCGCCAAGGAGTACGATCTCCTGCTTTGATACAAATGTATCTAGCCATATTCCCGAGTTCGTCGGCCCATCGAGTTGAGAAGCGTCCTACACTACGTTCGCCGAGACGTGGCCTCCACTCCAACAACATAATCAGCCAGAAATTAATCATGAAAACAAGGAGTGTGTGTGACAGAGTTGCGTTATTCTTCAGCCCGCAAACGAGACAGAATGAATGACATCGGAGCTTTCACGGGAGGTTGGCCGTGGTGATCATTAAGTTCATTCTAGTTGTCTCTCATGTCTCAGAATGAATGACATCGGAGCCTTCACGGGAGGTTGGCCGTTGGTGATCAATATGTTCATTCTAGTTGTCTGTCATGTCTCCGAATGACTCCACAGAAACTGCTCTGTACAGAAGCACTGGCCTTTACGATGGAGTGGCCAGTGTGTTTTTGTTCAGTCTGAAGCGTCTCCTCGAGAGATTCCTCCTGACGTAACATTATGGCTCTAGTCTTCATGAAGAGTTGACCATGAGACCGATACAATGTTGCACCAGAAATATACTACAAAGGATCTGTAATAGCATAAGGTAAGTTATTAATATTATAAAATTCTTCTAGCGCATCATATGTACCGAGAGAACAATTATTCCTCTTTTCTGTCTCGTAGCAGAATTATAACACTTCCACTTGCTTTCACGAGGGGTTAGCCTGTGGCTTAAAATTTTTGTTATAATATTGCGGGTCTGCAAATCTTATAAGGTTGACCAGAGACCGACTTCATTAATTGAAGTTGAAAATATAGTCGAACACAAAAGTATCAAGACGATACATATCTTCGAATGCCACTGAAGAAAAAAAGAGAGGAGGGAGAATATGGGTACCGAGACCATGAGGTAATGCCCTCCGTCTTAGTAATTTTTTCAACTTAACACTGACTCTAAGGAGGCTATGAAAGAAGCTCCTTTGCCTGCTGATATTGGAGGCTTAAGGAATTCTGAGTCTTGTGTAAACAAGTCATATACTTACCTAGACAATTTCAGTCTGTTTATAAAGATTTTAAGTTTTTAATAATTTCATCAGTTGTTACTATCAAATTGGGCCTTTGGCAACCATTAATGGTACCAAGACAATCTGTTGGTCTCAGATCTGCTTGTCTTATTCTGCCCCATTTATATACATACAAGTCAATGATAAATAGCGCTTTTACAAATTATGGTTTATCTCGGTGTGGATTTCCACAAGTTTTTTACCACAAGCAATTGAGATACTTCTTGATGTTGGCCCAAGAGGGCAAGACTTTATAAAGCATACCATAGAAAACAACCTGTTTACTCCAATAGTTCATGTAGTTATGACCATATTAAGTTTTTTTTTTTTTCTCTCTTATATTTTACTAAAAAGCTTAAATAAATAAATAAACATTACTTGACATTGCTAATTGATATCTGTGACTTAAAGATCATTAGTCCACTTGATTCGTGAAGTGCCTTAACGTAAAAGGTCCCAGGTTCGATACTCTGGTCGAATGACCCTGGCGAGATACATTGTCTTGTACCTCATAATACAGGGAAGTTGACTCCCTGTTTGGAGACCATGATAAATTGATGTTGGCTGGTGCATGTTTGTATGTTCCTATACAACTGATATGGTATCCCAATTGTGTAACTTATAATATTAGATCTGGTTACAACCGGGTAAACCTTAAATTCTCATAGTATCAAGCTTAATTCTCAAGATTCTATAATAATCTATGAAAGCAATTAAAATTTAACACTGTTACTGACTTAAGGTTATTATTCTAGCTGATCGCCATGGCTAGTTAGATTATTTCTAGTCTTCATCAAGTGAAATAAAGACACACTCAAGATGAGTGTTACTTACAAATAATGTGAGTGAAGATCACTGTTACAGAAATGGAAAAATAATTCTCCTTGTTATCAACAAGATAAAAATTACCATAATTAAAAACTTTTTTAACTGTAACTGTATGTTATATTCCAATATTTTCAGTCAGTAAAAACCCATGGAAAGATTTATGCAGCTTTATTTACAGGCAAAAATGTCGCACCATAATTGATCCTTATGTACTTGTCATAAGGTCGAAAACCAATTATTTTAATTTTTAAGTAGGTACCTGCTACCTTTGGAAAAGTAAGAGAAATTCAAAACTAGACACAAAGTTCCAATGATAACTTGAATTTTCAAATCTGACCTAAATATATTTTTAATATATTAACCATATATTTCTAGACATTTTATTATTTGTGAAAATGTTTAATACCAAAAATTGAAGACAAAGATAAATAATCATCCAATCATTAAATTATCAAGATACTAAAGATAGTAAATAAACTGAATTATCCCAGGTGGATAACAAAGGTTCATATTTAAATAGATGATTATAATAAAATATGATTTATTAAAACATAATTAAAAAATTAAAATTGTATCCATGAAACTATAAACTTCATAAAAAATATACTACTGACTTAAAATTATTATTTAAATTAAGGCATGAATCTTACAATTATAATTGAAGATTGTCAAGTACCTATGTAAGTCTATGTATAAATAATTTTATTAGATATTAAATTACCATGTAAAGCAAAAATGGAGATGATAAATAATGACAGAAAATTTCTAACTTAACTTAATTAAAAAAAAAAAAAAAAAAAAAAAAAAAAAAAAAAAAAAAAAAAAAAAAAAAAAAAAAAAATGGATGAGACGATAGAGGCATTGATCAGTGGCAATAATTAAGGCAATGCAGGCAATAAATGTTGCCTTACCTTGTTATTGGACTAAGGCTGTAAGGCTGCTACAAGTATTTTGAGCCGGAGTAAACTTTCTATCTTATCCGATGTGATGTATTGGTAAATTATTACTTATTTAATTACTATTTTTTATTAGCTTACAAGAATTGACCAGTCATTGAATCTTTTTATAAATCAGTATTCAGACTGTTTCATTAACTTATTAATATCCCCTACCAGGGATCCACACATAAAGTGCAGGAAGTCTCATACTGATTTCCAGCCATACAAGTGTAACACATATAACGGTTTTCTAAGAAGATGAGTAAAAATCAATCTTTCTCAGTAAAATAATGTTGAAACTATTGTCAACAAAATAGGATCCCTACTGGAACAATACTAGTAGTATTTGTATATAATTTCCTTATTTATAACATATAATTAATAAAAAATTTGCGATAGTAAACATCCATATTATTTATTTTAGTTTCCTTTACTTTGGAACTACACCTTGAACAGGAGTTATTAAGAATACCTAAGACTAATTTATTTGCATAAAAAATTGTATTACAGACAATGATAACTTAAAAGGTTACTAGATTTTCTTATTATATAAAATAAAATAAGTCTTTTCAGAAGAAATACTAGCTTAACTACCTACTTGCACATCGATAAATTTACCTTGTTAGGTAACCATATACTAAGTATGTACTACATACTACTGGATAAATGAGACGGATATTAATAGTTCAAAGCATTGGCTCTATTTCCATGACAACTTATTAAACTAGCTATTGCCCCGCGATTTCGTTTGAGTGATCTCTAGTTTATTCGTAAAGAATATACCTACTTAATAGCGCGGGGTATTTATTTAAAACTTTATTGCACAAACTTAAAAGTGTACAACAGGTGGATTATCAGTCTCAGTCCCAGCAAATCTATAAATTCATAAAGACTTACAGTTTTAACAAAAATAAAAGAGTATTGCAATTTAAGTAAAATTTGCTATTTTCGATTTTATAGAATTCCTACACATTTTTTGGCCCACCTGTATGGTATAAAATAGGTACAGGTTTGTGTCATCAAATGGGATGGGACTGTATCAATATACATGGTTGTATTAGCATACGGGGTTATATCATCATACAGGGTTGTATTATCATACAGGGTGTATCATCATACAGGGTGTATCATCACACAAGGTGTATCATTATACAGGATTGTATCGATATACAGGGTTGTATCGATATACAGGGTTGTATCGATATACAGGGTTGGTTGATTAATTCCAATGAATTAATCAAACAACTATATCCTTGTTAGATAAAACTTGAATTAAGCATCTACCAATAGATAGTTAATAAAATAAAGTTTTATCATGTGCGAAGACTTTAGCAAATCATATAATAATATCATATAATATGATCATCATAATAAATGTTTATATTGCTTTGTCGACACAACTTTCCTCTTTGAACATCTACATTGTACACAATGAGGACGAGATTATGGAACATAATTTATATGATCGGACTAACTTACCTAGTGACGTCCGATCCTCAATTATGTGAAGTAATCTCGTCCTCATCCTATCCCCAGCCCAACCCAGTTAGTATGTATTTATCAATCCTTAAAGTACAAAAAAGATTATATGCTATAAATACCTACATACTACTTAGTTTCCCTTCTTTTTGAAAGTTGTGTCCAGTTTTATCCTTTGAAATAATGACATTGACAGGTGACAGATGACATTGATAGGTGACGGTGCGGGCACGTTCCGGTTATTTATTTTTTAGTTTATGGACGCGTTCATGCACGCGCCTAACTTTGAAGATTGTAATCAGTGCAGTAGCAAAAAGTGCGTACTACATTGTACACAATGAGGACGAGATTACTTCACATAATTGAGGATCGGACGTCACTAGGTAAGTTAGTCCGATCATATAAATTATATAAGGAAATTATTATTAATTATTACATTATTTTCATGTCAAAATTTGTCATTAAGAAAGTCAGTTACAGTGTAGTAGTATTTTTCAATTAGAAGGTTTTTAAATTTATTTTTAAAAAGACTGTTGTTTAAAGATACCTGAGAAATTTTATTATAAATTTTAGGAGCCATGCATACTACACTCTTTCTTAGCAGAGCCGTTTTTGATGGTTGCAAGCACAGTTTGCTTCCGTCTCGACGGTTGGCACGTTGTCTATGTTCGAACATAATAATGGCTAAGTGTGCAGCGATAGTTCATTTAAGATAACTTAATCAGTATTAAGATTTTGATTCTGTTAAATTGATTTGACTGTGTTGTATGCTGTGTCTTGTAGATATTTTTTTTTATTAAGAAATCATTTAGAAACATAACTATTATTAGAACGATAATAAATTAAAAATAAGTCACCCTGTAATAACCTACAAGAAGCAACAGTCGCAAATAAATTGAAAAGTCGGTAAAGGACTACGAGGCGCTATCAGCGGAAAACCCGTACACGTAAAAACACTTACGTAAGATGTTGAAACTAAATACGTGGAACGGTTTTCGTTTCTTGACTGATTTACTACTTCCGCGTTATAAATATTTAATGGAGCTATTGTATTTCCGCTAAATTTGTGAATTGAATTCCTATATTTTTCTTTATTTTAACACAAGACACAAGTGTCACAAGGTAAATCGACGTAATTGATTTATGGATTGTAACTTTTACGCGCATCAATAAACCAGATTTTCAGTGAAATACTTTATAACAATCAATACATACTTGAACGACCCATTTTTATTTATAAATTTTGTTTTATAATAACTAACTGTTGCCCGCGACTTCGTTCGCGTGTTCCTTAGTTTATTCATATAGGATTTTTTGCGTAACTTTCTTAATCATTTTTTCCGAAAGAACCTTCTACAAAGTACTAGAAAACTTTTAAAAATGGAGAGATGGATGAAATCGGTAAAGTCGTTCTTAAGTTATGGCATGACCAAGGGCAAAAAGAATATTTTTTTTATATAGTCAGTTTTTTTTAGATTGTAAGCAATAAATCAATACCGCATTCTTCATTGAAAAAGTTATAACCAAGCAGATAAAAGTTTACTAGTAGCGTATCCCATAAGGCAAAATTGATTTTTTTTCCCTTTGCAATAAAGTTTCAAAAAAGCAGCTTTCGCGGAATAATAAATAAATTCATAAAGTGAAATAAAAAAACAACTGAAGCACGACCATAGACTCTTAACAGAACATAATCAGTATTGCTTTTAGGACAAGATTGTCGGAAAAAATATAACGAGGTTGAAGTTATACTGCTTTCAGAGCTCATGTTAGTCCCCTTGATATGCTGTTTTAGGAAGAGTACTCGACGTCTTCCTGTAGTAGTCATGTCACCATATTTTTCAACAGAACACTCAACAGAATTACAAAACTTACCTGTTCCCAGTCACTTCGGAACAGTGTGTCGAACAAAATAAAACACTATATTTTACTAGTCCACCTTGTGATCCTAATCCGAGCAAATTATTTATTCGGACCACCTGTTCAGACTCACTATAGAGTGTAAGAAATCAAAGGGAATTCCTTATGGGCGACGTAGCTTAGAGGCTAATGCTGATTCAAATGTATTCCTCTACCCTCGTTACCAACCCCGTGAATGCCACGTGACATGGGTCCGATGTGCGTTCCGCTAATAAACACCATGTTGTTATTAGCCTCATTGGGGTTTGGTTACTCTAAATTATGGACTAATCCGGTTACTTAATTAAGACTTCTTCAGCTCTTAATGTAGGACAAACACTCTAGTTACCGATGACGTAAAGCTACTTGACAAGGGTCTGATTTGCGAATAAACATCAGTGCGCTCCTAAGAAAGTAGATCCTAAATTACTTCTAATCTTGGGCCCTAACTATTTTTTTTTAAACAGTATTCACCCCTTAGCCTAGAAAATAGACACATCAAATATTTTCTTATGATGTGATCACATGCAGCCCCTCGAAATGAAATGAGTAAATTCAAGTTCGTTTTGTTTTTTGTGTAAAGAGTTTGACGTAAAATCAACATTGCTTACGCATTGGTTAGCATTCATAGTAAGGCAATTTGTAGCTTAATTTTTTAGCTATCTTACAAATACAAATTAAAAACGAATGTACACAAAATTATAATCTGTGACATATTACTTATGTCTAATTATGCATATTATGGTGCTTATTATACACATCATATGCTCCAATAATTTTTTGTCCGCATTCTTAAAAATGTAACCTATTCTCTAGTTAGGTGACTTATTACGTTTTTTTTTAAATAATGTAATGACAATATCATGTTATAAATAAACAAAACATTTTGTATTTCTGACACAAAATGTGCCCAGTTACCTCATTAAGATTTCGGTTCTTAATATGAGTGGGGACTGAGGCCATAACCTGATACATTTATGAGTTGCTTATGGCGTGGAATTACGTGACATGGGTCCAACCCGATAATAAACACCATAATTTTATTAGGCTCAGTGGAGACGATGTTATCAATTACGAGGACATTTATTAATTAATATATGCCTTCTTCATTTGCAACTGGTTTTTAACAAAACACGTAATATTAACACGTTTTACAGTGCATCCAATATACGTAAATTGGATGCGTTACTTTATAAAACTAAGCATTCAATAAGGAATATGTATGAAAAAAATATATTGTTTTTACTATATTTATAGGAAAATATATGAAATTATAGTTCTAATAATGAAAACCAAATTGATTTTAGCTAAAAATAACCGTAATACAGTCATTATAAATTGTGGTATACCTATCTTTTTCTAAAACAACTTTTAATATGAAAAAATTATGGCGGACGTGTAACGAAACGTCACGGTACATATCGGACCTCCTTGTCTAACACGCGACTTTAATGAGCTGTGAGTCAGGTATTTATCAATATTTTTCGAAAATTCTTAAAGTTTGATTAATTATAATAAGTACTATTTATTTTAAGACCAAATAAAAGAAACGTGCATATTCCCCATTGGTTGTATCTAATATCAATATTTGGTTATGTACCTTCTAAAAAAACATAATACCTGTAGAGATTGTATTCCTGAAGGGGTATTAAACGAGTGTTATTTATCTATACACTGATCCCGTCGACTATAATATACAGAAAACTTACTCCATAGTACCTTTACCCAAGGGCAATCAATTCCCTAGCCCTTGCCTAACAATAATTGTGCACAAACATATTAAGATGAAGACAGAAAAGTGACCTTCACCCAGGTCGCCAATGGTAGCTTCATCAGGAAGAAAGGCATTCGGTGAGGAGGATCCGCTGAATCTGTCAGAATCACCAGACTGATTACAGCAATTGATAAGCAGCTTGAATAAGTACCAATACGAACGGTTAATATCGGAATTTATTATGTATAATATAACACACTAAAACGAGTAACATTCTAGATACATATTTTACCTTTTATTTGCCTGACGTTTTGACCGGGTTACGCCAGGTTTTATTGTGTATTACCGTTTACCTACGGGGCGCTGGAGACCAAAGGCATTTTTCACACTAGTCGGAAATTTTGCTTCACTTCACGTCACGATATTTCCTATACTATTAAAGTTAGGGTATCAAAATTTTCACAGATTTAGTATAACAAACACACTTAATCGAATTAAACACTAAGAAAATAGATATATTTATTTTTACAGTCAGGTATTTTTCGATATCAGGACGAGTTCACTGTTTTTTATTACCACATCTTTAATTTTGTGTATAATATTATATAATTATTCATTATAATAAAAAAATAACAATTATACGGCCTATACATAAAAAATACTGACTTCGTAATAACTTAAAATTTACACTGCTATTTAGTGATGTGACTCACTCGATAAATCTTATAGCTTATAAAGAAAATAATGTTTGATGAAATACCCTCCTAACTCATTGGATGAGGAGTGGTTACGTGAGACCACGTTACAATGCAATTTCTATTGTGTATCGTTTTATGGGCCAAGGGGTTTCGAGTGCATTAGTATTAATTTCTAAATATTGCTATCACATTGTGTATACAAGCCCATAATTAATAGGGACTTGTGCTAATGGGGGTCATGTTCATCCAATATTATTATTTTTATTTGCAATGAGTAAATATACCACTATTAATACAGCAATATGGAAAAATTTCGTTATACCCACAATTATGTTTGTATCTTCCCTATAGGCTCTATCCGACTGCACACTGGCAACTACAGTTGCAAACGTACCGAAGGTATTTTTTTTTTTGTAAGGTAGACATCTAGTACTTGTATTTTTAACTTTTGTAACTAAAGGCGGAACTTGTCAAGAACAAAGTTTAGTCAGTACCACAGTTCTACCATTGACAGAGATTTTATTACTGGCCACCGGACTGTGTGAGGTAGGTTATTAACGCAAGGTGTCGTTATCGCTGTGCGCGCGCGCTCAATAACAATTATAGAAAGTGTTTGTATGCCCAAAATTGGATGCTTTACTTATATTTTGTTTAGAGAACTAATAGTATCTAGACAAACCTAACATAGGCTTTAAGATACTACAAATTAAAATTATGTATTAAGTTTCTTGAAATAAAAAAAATAATTCAAATTAAAAAAGGTTAAAAATGACTGTCATGCTACGCAAAAGTTTAAAAGTTTAATGTTATCATTTTATACAAAGAGTGATAAATAAAGTGTGCACTATTATAAAGTCGTTATTGTGTATCATTTCATTAGTGTGGAGTGCTAACGTTGTATGTGCAGAGTCTATAGAAATACATAATTATTATTTTTACTAAAAAAAATTCGTAAAACGTATAAAATATTAATTTGCAGAAAATAAACTTCATATGGGCACAAATATGTTTCTGACAGATCATTTTCCCAAAAAAAAAACTTTTTACGCACCGAATTTTAACTGGATTTGTTTAGAACATACAAAAGTTTCTGCAATTTAAAATAAAAAATCATTTTTCAGTTTTACTCATCCGTCAAGTCGTTTAACAGTGGACGCACTCCATACATCACTGTGTTAGTTATCTGTTTAGCTGTTGACGTTGATGAATGTTTGACTAAACAAACAGGGTTCCGTCGCGCGAATCTCAATTTTGGATTCTGCTACTTGCGCTGTATTTAGAACTTCGTTGTTCAATCTACTAAAACAGTTATAAATGTGTTTTGTTTCTGTTGCAAAACATTGCTAACTAGAAAAAATATGTGACACTAAAATATTTCAGCAAATAAATCATTAACATGACTGTGATTTAAGTTTATACAGGATGTTGTAATAACTTGTGGTAACATAAAAATAGTTATGTGACAAAAGTCATTTTCTTCGTTGTTTCCACGATTTATTTGGCATTTGGCAAGCCTTTATTTCCCTTGTATGCGAATTCCTACAACATATTTTCAGTTCAGGCGATAAACTTTGCAGTTGTAGTTGCGAACCCGAAATAACTTTTTTACTGTTTTGCAGAATAATTCGCAAACATAATAGCCATTGATTTATTTAACATCTCACGTCAAACCTACCTATCATGTAAACTTACATTCAAAAAATTCGTTTTAGACACAAATACGACCTATTTATTTTAAGGAGTTAGGTATTATGTCTCATAGAATTTTAAATGGTCAAACAAGGGACAGACAAAAATTCTCCTTAGATAGTTCCAGTTATAGTTTAAAGTTGATTTATAAGTAAATAAATTGAAGCACAATAGAATACAAGACAAATAATAGCAAAAATACCACAATCCTATTAGCAATAAAAGATCACCAAAAATGTTCTCGTATCGAGATGTTCCATATAAAATACATTATGTAAATCACAATAATTCGAGAAGAGCAGTCACGTTTTATTTGCTTTTCGGATACCCCGATCTTTTGTGTCAAGAGCTCTGAAAGGGGCCGTTTGAATCAAGTGTATTTTGGATAATAAAAGAATCATCCACTCGTCTCTTACGAAAATAACGCACAATGGCAAAGGTAAGGAAAGTCAAATCGTAAGAAACACTCGAAATGTTCCGCGCCAATGCTAGATGGGCTCTTTTAATCCACTCATTTTGTTCGAGTACACACTAATCGCGTAATCCTTTACCAAATTATCCCTAGTATCCTTTTTTTTATTTGCTTCCCTGAATATATTCAGTGCATGATTTTCCTCACCTTTTCAGGTTCGCAAAATATGGGGTCATTTTCTGAGATTAACTGCATTATTCGTTTCGTCAGTTTAGGCGTTTTGTAAACTTTAAGAAAAGGATCCCGCCTACTGAGAAAACAACAACTGATACGAGTGGTGCGAAAATTAAGCTTAACCTGAGTGATGAAACACACAAGACATAATACTAGTACTCTTATTACGTTTAACTGCAAAAATGTGAAAAGAAGTGTAAATTGCGTGAGATCATTGTGTAAGAAGGCGGATATAGTGGCGCTGCAGGAAACCTGGCTGTTGCCCCACGACCTGACGTTCCTCGGCGATATTGACCCCGATTTTAACTATACGGGGAAGTCGTCTGTGGATCTGGCGGCAGGGGTGTTGCGGGGTCGTCCTCATGGCGGAGTCGCGATATTGTGGCGTAGTAGTGTGTTTCGCAGCGTAGCGGTGATAAAGTGTAAAAATGAACGTATCGCGGCCATAAGAGCGGTTACCAGTGATCTACGTGAAATTGTGGTTATTAGTGTCTATATGCCTACTGACCAGACTGAAAATGTGCCTATTTTCTCGCAGTGTATGGGGGAAATGGCTGCTATTATTGAAGACAATAGTATTGAAACAGTGTATATATTAGGGGATTTTAATGCCCATCCGTCGGCCCCGTTTGGTGATGAAATGCTTAATTTTTGTAACGAAAGTCAGTGGATATGCGCGGACATTAAAAAATTAGGCGTAAGTTCAGATACATATACATATGTTAGCGACGTACATGGATGCAAACGGTGGCTTGATCATTGTTTGGTAAGTAAATGTGCCTGGCTTACTATATCTGACATTCAAGTGCTTTATAATACGTATTGGTCTGATCACTATCCATTGCAAGTTGAGTGTGACCTAACATTAATTAGAAATAAATGTAAAAGTAATAATGAGCAAATTAATAACAATATTATTTGGGGATTAAGGACGGATGAGGAAATTATTAAATATAAAGAATGTTGTAACAAAAGATTAAAACTAGTTGATTTTCCGGATGAATTTCGCAACTGTGCCGATAGGATGTGTGATGATGTGAATCATAGGTGTATTATTGATAAATTTTATGTTAATATTATTGATACTCTTAGTCAGGCATCAATAGAAGCTAGTAGAAACAGATTAAATAAGAATGTAAAGAAAAAATGTATTTTAGGGTGGAATAAGCATGTAGCTCAAGCGCATAAGCAGGCAAGAGAGGACTTTCAATTGTATGTTTTGTACGGCAGACCACGTAGTGGTCTGATATATGATCGTATGTATTTGAGTAGAAAAATATTTAAATCTAGACTTAAATTTTGTCAATCCCACCAAGAACAAATTAAAATGGATGTGCTTGCAACACAACATTCCACAAAACAGTTTGGTAAATTTTGGAGGAGCACTAAGAAACTTAACGGTAAAGCAAGTGTGCCGGCTAGCGTGGAAGGCACTAGTGATCCCAAAGATATAGCAAATATTTTTAAACAGCATTTTAGAGTCCAGTCACCGTTGCAGTCGTCACCGTCTTTATCTAACGATTTTGTTAACTGTCATGTGGATAAGCCTATAAGAATTACTAGTAAAGAGGTAGGCAGGGCTATAGCAAATATAAAAAAGGGAAAATCTCCTGGACATGATTGGCTCAGCATAGAACATTTAAAACATGCTGGACCTCACATTAGTAGGGTGTTATCATTATTGTACACTTTTTGTTTGAGGCACTCGTACTTGCCGCCCGATCTTATGAGGACTATTGTGGTACCACTAATTAAAAATCCAACAGGCGACTTGGCTGATAAATCTAACTACAGGCCAATTTCGTTGGCCACGGTCATGGCCAAGGTGTTAGATAGAATATTGGATGATCATATTGGCAAGTTTATACAACTTCAGGATGCCCAGTTTGGTTTTAGGGAAGGTCTGTCGACTGAAAGTGCAATATTAACACTGAAACATACTGTTACCTATTATACAAACAGACGAACACCTGTATACGCATGCTTTTTAGATTTATCAAAAGCTTTCGATTTAGTATCATATGATATTCTTTGGGGTAAATTAAAGGATGTGGGTATATCACCTGAAGTAATAAAAATATTTTCCTTTTGGTATAACAATCAAAAAAATCTTGTAAAATGGTCAAATGTCCTTTCAGACGAATATACACTTGACTGTGGAGTAAGATAGGGTGGCCTCACCTCCCCAAGGTTTTTTAATTTATATGTAAATCAGCTAATTGAGGAGCTGAGCAGCATGCGGGTCGGCTGTCATATTGATAACGTTAGCGTCAATAACTTGAGCTACGCGGACGATATGGTGCTGCTCAGCCCCTCAGTGGGAGGTTTGAGGCAGTTATTAAGGGTATGTGAAACTTACGCTGAGCGGCACGGTTTAAGGTACAATGGAAAAAAGAGCGAGTTCATGGTTTTTTTAGGAAAAAATAAGTTACCGAATAAAATACCACCGCTAACACTGAACGGGACTATTTTGAAACGTGTATCTCAGTTTAAGTACCTGGGTCACATAGTGACTGAGGATTTAAAAGATGATAAGGATATAGAGAGAGAGCGCAGGGCATTGGCGATTCGTGGTGGTGTGCTGGCCCACAGGTTTGCTCGTTGTACTGCAGAGGTAAAACTTACTTTATTTAAAGCGTACTGTCAAGGTTTCTACACGAGCGGTCTGTGGACGAGTTTTACGCAGCGGTCACTCAGTGCCCTGCGAGTACAATATAATAACGTTTTCAGGGCTCTGTTTAGGCTACCTCGGTACTGTAGTGCATCTGGAATGTTTGCAGATGCACATACAGACGATTTTTACGCGATAATGCGTAAAAAATCTGCGGCTGTAATTGCGAGACTAAGGGCGAGCAGGAATGGAGTCCTGAAGATGATAGCAGAGAGGCTTGACTCGGCCATCTACCGTCGTTTCATTGATTTACATGTCAAGCATGTGAATCAATGAAATGACCATCACTGTTTCCCACCGTGCACTGTTTGTTACTAACATAGTTTATAAGTTTATTGATACTAACAGTAACATAGTCCAATCTACTAACATAGTATATAAGATCAAATTGTTACTAACCAAATTATGGACTTCTTGGTCTGAAAATAAATTATTTTTATTATTATTTTTATTTTTATTTTATTCGTTATTTGTTTGTTTTTCGCAGAAATTATTTAGAAAACTGAAATAGAAATAGTACATAAAGAGCAAGGCAGAGCCGTTGGCCTCAAACAAGTTTAAACATAGATATAAGTTTCTCAGTTTTTTTTTTAAACTAAAAACTACTTATGTCGGCCAACTGCGAAATTGCTTTTCGAAAGAGAAACTAGGCAACCAAAGTAAGCTGCAACAAGTTTGTTGGAAACCGATCCAGGATTCTTTTTAAACTAAACACACAAACAAAATGTGTTTGTAAAGTTTGCTTAAAATTATTCTAAAATGATTTTTTTATAGGTAGATAACCTACAGATTACACCACTAAAAACTTCACTAAACGTCAATCAGTACAAACCTGTTACGAGTTATAACGCTTTTGAAAATATTTAAATCCAAATTGTAACCCACTTTAGCGATCAACAATCTAATATTTGCATAAATATTAATTGGGTAACATGTAGACGTTGCCATTTCAAAATACGGCTTTATAAACCTTATTAATTTTATTTAGTTTCGTTTATCACAAAATCCACAGCCCTTGAATAACAAAGTATAATACTTTAATATAAACAAACGGCTATTATATTTCAAACTAATTTAAATACATTTACCTGTCAAAACATCAAAGAAGCAATAAAAGCGACAAGATTTCTATGTGTAGGAAAGAACACTATTTTATGTAGGTACTTGCACTATCTTGTGTGTGTGTGTGTGTGTGTGTGTAATTTGCCCTGATTTAGAATAACTAATATTTGTTGCTTAAAAGCCACCTATTATTATGTTTGTAGTCGGTTTAGATTTCACGACTCGATGAATTATAACTACGATTTATATAATGTGATAAAGCTTTAGAGTCCAGAGGCCTAACCATGAGGCCTTGAAGCTGTATTACTTTAACCATGTTTTATTTTTTCTATTAAATTAAATTAATATTTATTTCGACCAACATAGATCATAGTGTGTTAGTAGCAAATTATAACATTGTTAAACTAAAGTTAGTAGTATAGTTAACATAAAATAGAAATAAAACATTTAACAGATTGTCACTACGTGAATCATCGAGCAATGATTTAGGTAGTGACAGTTAAGCCTCGCAGCAAACATGCCCAGGACGCCGCTGGCGCTGCCCCGCACCCTGCGCACCAGGGACGTGCACCGCTTGCGCATTGTGGTATCTATAGAAACAATCAACCCGCGCCTCAGCGAACATCCCCGATGCGCTACAGAAGCGAGGCAGCCCCATCAGCGCCCTGAACGCGTTATTATATTGCACGCGCAAGACGCGATACTGTTTTTGCGTACATTCAATCCGCGCCTCAGCGAACATCCCCGATGCGCTACAGAAGCGAGGCAGCCCCATCAGCGCCCTGAACGCGTTATTATATTGCACGCGCAAGACGCGATACTGTTTTTGCGTGTAGCTAATCCAGAGGCTTCTTGTGTAAAAGGATGAACAGTAGGCTCTGAAAAGAGTAACTTTAGCCTTGATGGAGCAACGCGCGAACCTCCGGGATATCATATTCGCTCTAACAGATAGCGCTCTGTGTTCTCTCTCAATATCTGCATTGTCTTTCAGGTCAGAGGTAACTATATGTCCAAGTTACTTGAAGTAGTCCACTCTCTTCAAAGGCGTTCCGTTAAGTTTGACAGAAGGGACAGTAGGTAGACCTTTTCCTCTAGCCCGAAAGACCATGCATTCACTTTTATTTACATTTTATGTTAAGCCATGAGTGAGAGCATACCTTTCGCAAATGTTCAACAGCCTTGACAGGCCACAAACCGAAGCGCTGAGCAGTACCATGTCGTCCGCGTAACTTATGTTATTAAGGCAGATGCCATCAATATGACAGCCGACATGGGTGCTGCTGAGCTCTTCTATTAACGCGTTTATTAAAAGGTTGACGTAAATATTATAATATTACTTAGGTGCTGTTTAGCGTTCACAGTCAAATCCACACAAATGAAAAAATAATAGTTTTTCTGTAAAGTGACTAGACCCTAAATGTCACAGATGTCAACTGAAAGACTGTTTATAAATAATCTAAGCTACGATGTAAACTATCGTGTAAACTAACTTATTAAAATTATTTCCTCGAAAAATGAAATGTCTGAAAGCAAAGAATAGTCAGTTTTCTTTTTTTTGCTTGGCCAATAAGTATATTAATTACAAACAATCTCGACATTCCTTATTAATTTAAAAACTAGATCAATACAAAAACAATAACATAAGTCCTATTTAAATTAATAATTTAACACAAAGTCCCGTTTAATTTAACAGTTCGTTGATTTTATACACTTTTTTTTAATGGTTTTTGTTAAAAAACATGCTAAGATTGTTTACAATATAGGACAAAGAAAGAAAAACGGACTTTAGTTGAAATGGGTTTGCTAGAAAACTTTATATAACTGTATACTAGTGATTACTTGCCACGCTATTTTCATTATTATGATAGGCTACTATTGTTTTCCGAGATACTCTTGTCATCCTTACGCAAGATAACATCAAGTCACCCTTCACAATCCTTCCCTGTTTGTTATTCCGTCGCTGTAATAAAAATCTTCGATAAATATTTATCTGTGCCGCCATTGAAATGATTTTGTTTCCTGTCATCTCATTCGCGTCAATAAGATTCCTATTAGGCTTTGAATTTTGTTATCTATTCGGAAGAAACAATGCAATTTTATTTTTGATAAAAAATTTTTTTTATTGAAATGCCAAATTATTAGGATCCAGTAACTAGATTACGAGTATTCTTACAGTCTAAATTTAGCAGTAGTATACCACTACCAAAACAGATTCTATCAGTGTAAAATAAGGAACATAAAAATTGAACACGTCATGTCAAAGAACGTTAGGTTGTCCAATCAGTAAAATGGAACTTAAGTGCTCTTTTCAAAGTGACACTCATTGACGGCGATACTCGGTCGTAGCGTTAAAATACTCAATGTGAGCATTTGACCCAAAAAGACAATACGGTAAGTGTCCATTTATTTGGAAAAGGTCAGACCCTACAGTAGAACGTTAAAAGGGTAAGGAAGAAGCCGTTACAGAGGTTTGAATGACCTCTTTAACATGTAACTGTGATTCTTATGTTACTCTAATACAGTCGTGGTGCAGTATGGTGCAAATATCTACGCTTTATCTTATCTAGTTTTGAGGACCAGGACTAAATAGGAATGTCAAAATTTATTATGCTATCTTCTGACTTAACCTAAAGGTTGCTTGATAGGAAATCCCTTTTGTTAATAAGATAATCAAAGTTTTGGATTTTTAAGTTGTACGTTTTATCTTTTTGATCCTTTAATTGCCGCTTGTTTAAAAAAAAAGTTGATATTGTATGTCTAAATTCTAGAGCCTTACCATCAACGCTAAACAGTGTTTTTTTAAGATAAACTTTTTACAGCAAAACAAAACATGGTTTAAATTAAGCTGCTTAAGTGTATGGTTAGATTCCTGGTTAATTTAGCCTACACTAACTTAACTTTTTATACACACCCAACTCTGTTTAAGCCATCTTCCAACACCATAAAAATCTCTCCATTCATACGTTTCCCTGCAGGGGAGGCCGCAACCAGTTTATTACCGGCTGTTTACACCCGCACAGTGTGTACAACGGCAATAACGTAGCAAGCATAGGCCTCGTAAACTCAGTAGTCCGCGGAGATTGGCAAAGCTTGTAATGATCATGCTGGTAGTTGGTTGGTGGCTTCAAACCCCATAAGGCTTTTTTAGAGTTCTGTACCTAACTCAAAAAGTAAAAAGGAACTCTTATGATTACTTCGTTGTCTATCTGTCTGTCTGTCCATCTGTTTTTCAAGACCTTTTTTTTATCAAAAACGCGTGGAGGCATCGAGTTGATATAATATTAAATACTCAGGTCTGCAATCCCTTGCAGTGAATAAAATATATTTTTTAAGTCGACGCAATAAAAAGGTAAGGCTGTTCATGCCGCATTCTTAATACTCGCAAGAGAATTAAAACATATGACCTAGAATTACGTAAATTTAAAAAAGTAATGTCCTTAAGTAAAAGTAATAATCCGAAAACCGTTCATTTTTATTTACATTACTTTTTTTTACTCGGATACAGCGGTAAAAATATTCGAGACTCAGTTTCCCAGGACGAATTAAATACCTACAAGTTTGTACGGAACCTGCGGTGCGCAAGTCTGACTCGTACTCAACTGTTTTTTTTTTGCATTTCTTCTGATTTTGCTTTGATAATAAATTTGACGTGATGATAAACTAGCACAAGCACGTAACTTAAAAATAAAAATCCCACACAACGTCTCACTCGGAAAATCATATTTTACTTATACATAATAATATACTAATATCGCAAACGTGAGCTAAGAGCAAAGTAAGCGATGGGCAAAAAATAAAAGTTCAGCAAAAACTCAGTGCTATTAGTTTCAATCAAGTCAACAATACGTACAAAATGATTCAAAAAATCGAATATAATGGATAACGTCATAGATCTTATATTTTCGTCTCAAAAATGTGCAGCTATACAACAAAACCCTCGTGAAATATGTAAAAATGGTTCGCATGTGCTATAGATTTTATAACCTATCAACTTTAATTTATTCGATTTTATTATACCATTTCTTACACCTACAACGAGTTTCTTTCTTCTACATAATTTAGTAGGCAGATATAAAAAAGTTAAAATACTACATACCTACTGGTTTTCTCGGAATTCCGGGCACAAGAAAGTTTTCACCCAAGAGTATTCCAACTAGATGTCCTTTTCAAATCACAAGTTACTTTCCCTGTCTACACGGCGAAGTCCTAAAAAGTTTGCAATAATTTTCATTTTGATGCCCCACCCTCGAGAGATCAAAGAACGTTCTTTAGTTTCGAATATGGCTGAAAACCTTTTAAAGAAACATTCTCGTTGAAGTTTTAAAACTTTTATAGCTTTATTTGCATCTTTTGTATACAAACAGTTTCGTTGTGTTCCGAATAAAAGTACAAAATAGCTAGTTAGCGCAATCAGTGAACACCGAAATTGAACGCCATCCCTAACCACCGTTTATTATGCGTTATATTATGCTAACAATTTGGAAACAAAAAGTTGTGTTATAATAATATATACTTATTCAGGTCATAAGTTCTGTCACACAATAAAAACTTTTAAATTTAGAATGCTGGCCACAAAAAAGTTTATTAAATTCGAATTTCGAATTTTTCATGAAAATAAAAATGTGTACTTTTTAGAATTTTCCTCATTTTTAAATATGGAGTGGACACTAAAAGAAGACCGTGTCGCGGTTATTGCGTTGCATCGTTGCGGTTACGCGCCAATTCAGATTTTCGACTTACTGAAAAATTTGAATATAACCAAAAGATTCGTTTATCGTACAATAAAACGATACAATGAAGACTCTAGTGTAGATGGCAGGTCAAGAAGTGGTCGCCCTCGCTCTGTCAGGACTCCAGCAGTCTGTTAGGACTCAGATGGGGTTAAGCAGGACCACGGTGAAAAGGGTGTTAAATGAAGACTTAGGGCTTAGGGCATATCGAAGAAAAACAGGACATCGTTTGGACGCTCGTTTAATGGACCTGAGACGGAAGAGATGCCGCGCTTTGTTGAAGCAGTACGCGGGAAAAAAGCATCGGGAAATTCTTTTTTCGGATGAAAAAATTTTCACCGTGGAAGAGAGCTACAACAAATAAAATGATTAAGTGTACGCACACAGCAGTGAAGAAGCTAGCAACCGTATTCCGCGTGTCCAATGAGGTCATTTTCCATCCTCGCTCATGGTTTGGTTGGGAGTCTCTTATTGGGGCTTAACTGAGGTATATTTTTGTGAGAAAGGCGTAAAAACGAATGCAGTTGTGTATCAAAATACAGTCCTCAAGAACCTTGTGGAACTTGTTTCTCATACCATGTTTAATAACAGGCACTGGGTATTCCAACAAGATTCTGCGCCAGCTCATAAAGCGAAAAGCACACAAGACTGGTTGGCGGCGCGTAAAATCGACTTCATCCGGCACGAAGACTGGCCCTCCTCCAGTCCAGATTTGAGTCCGTTAGATTACAAGATATGGCAACACTTGGAGGAAAAGGCCTGCTCAAAGCCTCATCCTGATTTGGAGTCACTCAAGGCATCCTTGGTTAAGGCAGCCGCCGATATTGACATGGACCTCGTTCCTGCTGCGATAGACGACTGGCCGCGCAGATTGAAGGCCTGTATTCAAAATCGCGGAGGTCATTTTGAATAAACTTTATTACCATATGAATCTATGTTTTATTAAGTTCATTTTGCTATATAAATGGTTACATAAATAATAAACATGTCTAAATTATTTCATATTACACATGTGACAGAACTTATGACCTGACTAGGTAATTACTCTATTGGGTATTCGTGGGTGCCCACGACACAGGATTCTCCTAGTGTGGAGCTCACAGTTAAAGAACCATGTATTGTTTCAGCCAAAAAACATACTGTGTCGGGCATTTCCAGACTGGGAACATTTTGTCATGAAAGTGTGCAAATGTGTAACAACAATTGTTTATAATAAATATTTGTATTCCTATTAACGATTAAATATAATACATCTATGCTTGTACAAACTTGTGTCTTAAAGATTTTTTTTTAAATTATAATGTCTAAAGTTTTTGATATTTTTTCATAATGTGTTTCCAAACCCAAAGAAAAAAAATTGTTCATTGCTTTCATCAGGCAAATTGTAACTTCAGATAAGCATCTGAAGTTATAATTTGTATGTGTAATAACATGTAATTGCAATGTTAAAACAAGTAAGCCATTTGCAATGTGTGCAAGTGTTCGAAATGTAAATAATAAATTGACAAGATGGACCAAACACTAACAGTTAAGCAATCGTCTCTTTTTGTCTGATTGGATGACGAGATTACTAGTAACTAAATTGAATCTTGCCTATACACACATCCTGGCCTTTTTATGAGCCCCTTTGAGTAATCCAAAACAAATTGGGACGCTTCATTGCCAGGTAAAACAGTGTGGTAGTGTTGTGAAGGATATACAATTCAGGTATTATGGAAAAATAATGGGTATGGTTAGCCATAACCGTCTTTTTCTGTCCTTAATCTTTAAAGATAAAAACACTATAATGATAAAAGCCCTTAAATGCGAGTCTTGCTAACAGACACAAAGGGTTCTGTTCGAGTCGAATCGAGCAAAAAATCGCCGAAAAACACGTTTCATATATCCAACTGTATCTTTAACTTTTTTTAAATTGTTTTTATCACGGCTATTTGTAATACACACACTGACAAATTGTCAGATATTTGCGGTTTATGAGATACAGTCCGCTGACAGTCAATTGGCTACCCGGTCGGTACTGAACCCTAAAAAACCTGTCAAGAGCCAATCGAACTCAAGGATTTTGTACCATCGTGTTTTAATTATTTAGTTTAGAATCCTTCAATACATATTCTGGCTTTATGTTATTTAGCATTTCAGAAAAAAACAATTATAGGAAACTGGTGTTGTTAAAAACATTATACAAATTGAAGTCGAATATACAATCATTCGACTCATTGTTAGATTTTTGTTATTTTAACAACATGCAACTTTCTTGCTACATATTTATAAATTGTCCAATAAGTTTTAAAAAAATCGGGTACCTGATACGATTTATTCTGATTTAGAGACATCCAGGACATCCCTACAGTGTGTTATAATTAAATTTTCCCTGGCAGTATCCCCTAATAATGCTGCCTTTATATCCAATTTCAAAGGTAAACACTACTAGGCACCTCTCTAGTTGGCCTCAATGTCTTGTGTTTTCAATCATGGGATAGGCAAGGTCAAGTAATAAAAATAACGCTTTCCATTAGAAAGCAGTCGTTTGAAGTCATTAAGCTAGCTAAGAAATGAGCGAAGGCTCTTTTAAATTTATCAACTTCCTCAAAAAAATAAGATATATTTAAAATGTCACAAATTACTCGATTAGTAATATTATCATACCTACCTATTAATTATTAATTAATTTATTAATTGTTGGTATTTGTTTTTCATAAAATGCCATTGACATTAACAAAATTACTGCCGTCTGGTATAGCTAGTGGTGCTGCCTGTGGATTCTGTATGTAACACGCAGGTAAACTCGCTCTAAAAGTCACCTAAGCGGTACAAACGAACTTAGCCTCTGTTTGTGTTATGAACTGGGTTCACATTACTTAACGTCGATAAGTGAGTTCATTGTCGACGCAAGCGCGGTTATGTTGAGAATCGTACTGGTGTAAGCGTATAAGCTAGGCGTATCGGCAGGACTCGAGTTAAAACCTAATGTCACGAGTTCGAATGCCGCAAGATGCCAATGTTGATGAGTGATGAGCACGAGCCGTCCTGGAGTCAAATAATTATGTTTATAATATATATTGAAGTATATTAAGCCGTTGTTAGTTATTTAGTCACCACAAGCTTTGTTTGGTTTGAGGCTAGATTGATTGTTGGAAGAAACTAAATATATAAAAATGAATTGAAGTTTATAAGTCTTACAAAAACTGAAAAACGGCTAGACCGATTTGGCTGATTTTGGTTTTGAAATATTTGTAGAAGTCTAAAGAAAGTTTAAATGGTAAGGAAATATAAAGAAATTGCAAGAAAAGTAGTAACAACAAGTCAGCTTTCATTGGCAGTACGTATTTAGAGCTAATTTATCTATATTATTTTAAATACGAGTGTATTACGTAATAGCCGTATTTTGCGTTGCATTCAGTAACATATAACCAATCAACAGTTAATTCAATCAATCTAGGTAGGTACTTATTATTAATTATGTACTGATCGTTAATTTGTAAATGAGTAGATACCAATTACAGCTTTGTTCATTTTCCCGTAATCAATCATAGAAATAGACTAAATTATATCTTATTGTTATCTCCATATTGCAGTATTAATTAATTACCTACCATGTTGCTAATAAACGATAACGCATTTTGATCAAAGTGAATTCGCCACATTGATGAGTGAAATTAA
Source organism: Anania hortulata (assembly GCA_963576865.1). Classification (NCBI taxonomy): domain Eukaryota; kingdom Metazoa; phylum Arthropoda; class Insecta; order Lepidoptera; family Crambidae; genus Anania; species Anania hortulata. The sequence goes on from OY756406.1 coordinate 10,001,365, forward strand.
CTTACTCTCAATCAACCTATTTGCTAATGAACAATCAAATTCTATTGTTATACTAATAATATGGTAAGTATACCTACAAAAGTCATAGTCAAGGAAACCAAACATTACTCAATGTATTACAGCTAAAAGCTATGAGATCCCGTGAATTTACTTACAACACATGTCACATTATTTTTAAATTTATAAAAACGATACCCTAAGTTTTGGTTTTATCACTTTAATCCATCTCCGGACTCCACTCTTCACATCTTCTCATTAAACGTCACAGCAAGCGGATCTGAGCCGACAAAAATCATAAAAAATATAGTATTTATCTAAAGTTTCGGGAAAAAGCTCGGAAATAACTGTGGGATTAGATTTATGTAATATTTATAATTTATGTACCCACAAATTTGTATGGAACCCTCAGTGGCAAGTCCGCCGCGCATTTTTCCGTTTTGTTTTAAATAGTTATACGAAGTGAAATAATAATATTTCGCTGCGTTTGGAAAACACGAAATCCGAAACAACAACATAGATCAGTAACACGAAACTAAATGATTGCAAAAACATGTTTTATTTATAATTGCTTCCAGTATTATTTGTAAAATTAATACTGGAAGCAATTTTTAATTTACAACCCACGAAGTATTTCGGTAGTTTAAATAAAACATCGCAATAAAACCAATAAAACTAATTTATTTCTGCAAATAGGCCTAAATTAAGCTCTTTTACACGTTCCAATTTTTTTTACCCTACCACTGCTTCGGGACAATTGTGGGCTAGCGCCGAGAAGAAGCAGCGCAAGAAACTCGGTCACTATTGTCAGCCTCTTTTTAAATAGTACCTATGTTTACATTACAAGATAAATGTACCTGTGCGAGCAGGGCAGAATTTAATTACAAACATTTTTATCAATTAAATAGTCATTTAAAGGGTAATAACCTTTTTTCATTAAAACCATCTTGACATGCGATTTAAATTTATGTATAGGTAGTTCAGCAATAGACTGCGGCAAATTGTAAAAAAGCGAATACATTTTCCCAGAACGAATTACCTACTTTATGCAGTCTGAAATTTGGAACGGCAAGTTTGTTTTTATTCCGGGTATTATGATTATGAATGTCACTTTTCTTAGGAAATAGATGCAGGTTTTTACGAATGTACATAATATTTTCATAAATTAATTGAGCCACTGTTAATATATTAATTTCCTTGAACAGATATTTTAACGAGTCTCGGGGTCTAAGGTCGTAAATTGCCCGTACAGCTCTCTTTTGTAGTACAAAGATAGACTCAATATCTGCTGCTGAGCCCCATAACAATATTCCATATTACATCATACTGTGAAAATAGCTAAAATACACCAATCTTGCCGTTCCAACATCAGTAAATTGTCTTATCTTTCTCACGGCATAGGCAGCTGAACTAAGTCTTCCCGACAGTCTCAACATGAGCACCCCATTGCAGACGGGAATCTAAAGTTATTCCCAAAAAGGTAGTGGAACTAGACGTATCTAGTCAATACATACGCATACAGGACTATACCAATTGATTGATGTTGTAATTGTACAACTGAATGTAACTTTTTCATAAATTTTAAGACGGTATTAAAAAAGATATATAGAATGTAGCTGAATAATACTTGTAGTTATTCATTTTTGTAAATGAACTATTATATTTTTTTAATTTTCACCGTTTAACCATTTCCTTTATATTTTATATTTGGCGATCGGATAAAATAAGTCGATTTAAAAACAAAATCGACGGCGTAAAATGCGAACATTTATTAAATTACACTGTTTTTTAAATTGTGCTATTTAATAAAAGGGAAGGAAAGGGAATAAATTACACAACGTCTGTAATCTGTAGTGCCCAAAGGCGAATGTCTACAAGCAGTGTGTGTTGCCAGTAATTACATAAGGAACTTTTTTTATTTTTATTATTTATTAGAAACACAAAAGTTTACACAATTTTCTTTCTGCCAAACTGTACAACAGTTTGTCGGCAGTAGTCCTCGTGGGTATAAGTTGTTTCTTATAACTGAAACGTGGCCTCACACTATGGGCCTCATAAGCCTCATAAGAAAGCTGAAGGTCGTACAGCGCTATGCAAAAGGCTATACTCGGTGTTTCTTTGCGAGATCGAATAGAATTGAGGAGATCCGTTCCGACGAAGCAGAAAGGTTCTAGAATGGAGACCGCATACCTGCAAGCGCAGCGTAGGACGTCCACTCACAATGTAGACAGACGACCTATTAATGGTCGCAGGAAGAGGCTAGATGCAGGCCGCTTCCAACCGACTAATCTGGAAGTCAATTGGGGAGGCCTATGTTCACCAGTAGACTTCCTATGGCTGAAATGATGATGATGATTATGAAAAAGCGAATATGTTTGTGCCGGAGTTGCAGCAATTAAAATATGAACCGATTGTCATCATCATCATCTATACGGTCAATCCCGGTTGCGTCCAAAGCTATTGCTTTGGAGCCCAGGGTCCGCTTTCCTTGATTTGCTCCTCCACTTCGCGCGGTCTTGAGCTTCTCTAGTTGTGAGATCATTGGCACGCATGTCAGCCCTCACAACGTCAAGCCAGCATTTCTTGGGTCTACCCCTTTTGCCAGGGCCTGGCGGTGGCGGCATGGCCAGACATTTGTTTCCTACGTAGCTTGCCGGTTTCCGCAAAACATGGCCGTACCAGCGTAGGCGACTCTTCTGCAGTTTGTCTGCAATATCACGGACACGAAGGCTACCGCGGATGCGCGAGTTCCTCACGCGGTCCTTATGCGTGACTCCGCACATCCACCGCAGCATATTCATCTCCGTGACACGCAGCTCCTGCTTGTGTCGCTCAAGTAGCGGCCATGCTTCGCTGCCATATAAAAGAACAGGCCTAATGATGGACTTATAGATCTGTCCTTTAAGCTTAACCGGCATTCTGGGGTCACAAATGACACCAGTCACCTCTCGCCATTTGGCCCACGCAGCAGCAATGCGTGCTTTGACGTCGCAATCGATGTCTCCGGACGCGTGAAGTACAGATCCAAAATATGAACCGATTGTCTCCGACTGCAACTATTTAGTACTAACGTCATCGTATTTTATCATTCTAGATCGCTTTTAAGACGCAATCTGTTTTTTACGATTCCTCTCCTCAATAGGGAAAAAACGGAACCCTTGTACTATAGGATCACTTTGTGGTCCGTCTGTCTGTCCGTATGTCTATCAAGACCCTTTATCTCGGGAACGCGAGGAGGTGTCGAGTTGAAATTACTAAACTATTTACAATATGTACCTACAAATTTGTACGGAACCCTCGGTGGGCGAGTCTGACTCGCACTTGTCCGGTTTTTATATTAATTCACTTTTTATTTGATGACTTTTTAGTTGTGTAATAATTATTGTATATTTTTGGATACGCTATGTAATATCAACTAGTTGTCCCGGTGAACTGCGTACTGCCTCTTTTTTTTTCGTGATTTTTTCGATGTTTTAATAGTTAATCTGCTATTTGGGACGGAGAAAAATCCAAAAAATCGGCCCATCCGTTCTTGACTTAAAAATGGTGTATTAACCCGACTTTGTTCTATACATATGAATTATCATGCATTTTATATGCATAATGTTATGAAAAAAAAAATCCCTTCTATTGTCTTCTGACAGACGCCATTAAGATAAATGTAATGTCACCTCATATATGTTAAAATCCGTCGAACCGTTGGGGCTGCAGCGGGTGACAAAGTAGAAGATATCTATTTTGGGTAAACATTGGTTAAAAAATTTATTTATGTTCTGTTAGTATTTATTCTTACCTAACTAGTTTCAACAACAGTGAATATTCCAGCAAGGTAAAAAGATACAAATAACTACCTAAAGTTTAGGAAGGAACCATAAAACCAAGCATACAGTGCAGAAGTTTCAGTCGCTTTATGTGATTTTCTTACATTTTGCATAACACAAGTTTCACAATCCAAGCAAAAAGCTAAACTACCAGTGGCTGGATACATCGAAATCACGGATCGCTCCCGCAAAATAGCGATGCGAACGTCTCTTGCTCGATATAGCCGGCTTGAGAAAAAAAATTAAAAATTAAAAGCGTCTTCAATGCGAGTGATCCATCGAAATGTGCCTTTTCCAATACCTTTGGGGTATATGATGCGATGCGTGAAATAAAATTCACGTAGGAGAAACGTGATCTCCGTGCCGCAGCTGGTCTCAAACGTTGCCACTACATTATGGGCGAGTGGGCCTCGATTTCAATTTATGTTGTGGCTGGCATTGTAAGAGGCATAGTGGAAAAAAAAACCTTTTAAGAAGGCATCCTTGGGTCCATCCATATTTTGGGTTTTACAGTTTGCAGCGAGTTTTAAGGCACATTTTAACTTAAAATTTAAGAAACAACTTAAAGGAGCAACGCGTTTTGAGATTAATAACCAAATTAATATATGTACTAGTGTATTGTATTTGTAGTGTACTTAAATCGGCCAACACGTTTCGGAGTAATTTGTGTAAAAGTACAGGAAAAATTTAACACCATTCTTCTTTTTAAAGTCGGTTACCTACGGTATACTCATATTTTAAATAATCCTTTATAAAAATTTTGATAAAGGATTATTTAAAATATACCGTAGGTAACGTTCTGGAAACTATTGTTTAATAATTACTAAATGGAATGAAATGGGTATTCCAGTTGTTATTCGCAACTAAGTAATTGATGATAAAAAAAGGGAAAAATAATTAGGAAATATACGGGAAAAATAAGACAGCTTTCCTATTAGCCTTCATAACGCAAAAATCAACAAACTCTCATATCAGTTTTGTATTCTAAATCAATGATTCTTTTAGTACAGTGCCATGCAACTCGTCTATCAACCGCTCTCACCATATTTTCCTAAATTTACAACTGGCACTCAAAGCAGGTTTATGTATCAATAAAAGTTAGAGTATTTAACTTTTCCACCCTGACCGCCCCGCGCCAAACAGAATTGAAACTTTTATAGCGCGTGTTGGGAATTCGTTATCAAGTGCGGATGGTGTTTCGAGTTGTCATCTGATTTCAGTTTAATTTATGCAGCAGTGTGCCATACTTCCTGGAAATGGCCGAATTAATATCAGCTTTTAATGAGATACATGAACATGAAACTGTCTCCACTGAGGCGCAATTGCATTTTTGCTTATTACCTACGCACATCAATCATACTACGGTAGGTATTCTACCCAAATTAAGGCGATGGGTAAGGCAAGTGACCTTGAACATTAAGCGTCGACTAATGCGACTTCTATTACGTGCCTAAGATAATACAAATGCTTCTCGCAGACTAAACATCCATCCGTTGCGCTCCTGTGCAAATATGTTATCATTGCGAGCAAAATATCCGCTCATGGAAAAGTAGGCGCTAGGAGTAAAATGTATGTGATGTTGTCCATATTTATTATTATTTATTATAATTGTGGTACTTTTTTAGTGTTAAAAGATATTTCTTTAGATACATCAACAACTAGTATTTAGATACATCAGGAAAAACTTCAACATAGTATAAGTTACATGATATATTTTCCACATCCTATATCCAGTATTTTTGCCAGAAAACTTGTACAAAAACACCTCTTTTACGTGCATTCTCCTTACCCGGCGCCTTAACTCTTCTATTAGCCTTATTTAATTCTATTTATTTATCAAAATCCACACCTCTAAGTTATTATAATTTGAATATTACATATTGATCTTTACAATTTTATATGATTACTAGCTGTTGCCCGCGACTTCGTTCGAGTGGTTATTAGTTTATTCATAAAGGATTAGCAACGCAACATTCTTATTTTTTTCTTTTAAATGAATCTTTGTCTGAATCCTGACAATAATTAACACAACAAAAAGAGAATTAGCGAGATTGTTCCATACATTCACGCGTGATGCGATGACCAAGGGAAATATAGATTCATTTTTATATATATATAGATAATGGAATGGTATTTACTAACTTGTAGTAAGTACTAGTACATGTATTGAGCTGAGTAGGTACTAGCCTGAATCTTAGTGTTAGATTTTAACATTCACAATTTCCATATTCCTAGCTATCCTATTGTGCACCAACCTAGAAAATGTAATTCTTATTTTACGTAATTTATGAATAGGAGCAAGTCTTTTAGCTTTTTATAAATTTCATTTAAGTGTATCAAAATCCTACCAATCAGAAGAGAATTAGAAAGTAATTTCAAAGGTCTTAAATACAAAGTACTAGCAACTTGATACAAACATCTCCATCATTTGGCCGCCAAAATGCAAAAAACAAAACGGAGCAGAACAAAATAATTTAATTGTTAATTAAATAGGGAGTTTCCAAGATCGACAACGTGAAATTAGAAAACTTTTACGGAAAAAGCATTACAAGGAAGTCAAAAACGTCAATTCAAAAGAAATTAACAATTCTCTTCGAAAAAAGCCAAAGCCAAAGAGGTAGTTCTTGAGTTGCTGGCAGCGAAGCAATTATTGGAAAACTAACTGATATAATTAATTGGTTGCTTTGTGACCGTACGCTTGCAACGCTTTCAAGTTTTTAATTCATTAATGATTTAAGCACTTGATGGATCTGTCAACCTTACTAATTGCTAGTTATTAGTTGAATGGCTATTTTATCATAATATCATGGCTTTAATAAAAGGCGCTTTTCTATTTCAAGAATGTATACATATTATTTGATGTTTTGAAATATATATGTATATATTTATATTTATGACAAGAGTCATGTTCTACTATTTCCAAAAAATATTGGCTTGATTAGCGTTTGATTGTAGAACAATTACTAAAGCTCTAATTGCAAGATTCCTTATGCCTTACATTGAGCTTCGCGTAAATAGAATTACAGATGTAGTATGTCGTAAAGCGTAAATCTCAGATCTGGGATTTCGACAACTAGATTAGATAGAGACTCACAATCACAAAGCTTCTGTAATATAACCAGTGAGGAATCACACTGGGCCGGGAAGTAGCACACTAAATTTAGAGCACAAGAGGCGAAATTAAAATCTGCGGTTACATTTAGCGCTGCACTAATAAACTTATGTGAATGTGCTCTAGACGAGCGGTATTTTTGCTGTAAACCGCATTAAATGGATAGAGCCCGCTACGCCACGCGCTAAATAGACTTAATTAAAATCTACTTTGGACTCATTTTGGGATGGTTTTTAAAACCTCACAATGGTTGGTTTTTTTGGTTGGTTGTAAAAAATATAACAAATGCATAAAAATTGAATAAATCATTTTTAAATACATTTTACGAAGTTTTGCCCTATTTTTCGTTTTGGGAAAATGATTAGAGCAGTAATTATTTTTCAGTACATATTTCAATTGAATTAATTTAATATTTGTTTAATTAGATTTATACCTCAATATTTTTGCATTTTCATTCTGTCATAAGTAGTGTATTTGTCGGTAATAACAAAATTGAAACGATAGAAAGGCGCATTTTCATTGGTAATTTAGTAATTAACGCAAGTAAAACTGTTTTCATTGGTCGACAGGGTCCACAAGCAATATGCCTAGAATCAATTATCAAGTTAGGAAACTGGCTCTATAAATGCACAATATATCATGGATCGATAATTACTGTTGTTTGGAACAATTCCGTTTATGTTTTAATAGAGAAAAAAATATTAGCGAAGCAATTAAAAGCAGCCGACCGATAACATTTTTTCATTGATCAGGGAGTCTTGAAATGCGGTATGATGACTGCGTTATGGTCTTATGAATTTCGTTATTCCTTATACCGCTTGCAGTATACGTAGATCACACTATAAGTTTTGCGTAACTTAAAAAAACAACATGTTATAACCAAAATATTATGTTTATTGCTTTTCAAAATACTCTTCTTTACATTTTAAAATTTTTTTCCTGCCATCGAACCATTTCTTTAAACAGGAGGACCACAGATCTGAAGGCATGTTTTCTACGTGCTGATTGAATGCTATCACTGCCTCTTCGGAGTTGGTAAAAGTAAAACCTATCATCAAATCTTTGATTTTGGGGAAAATACAGAAATCACAGGGTGCTAGGGCGGGGCTATGCGCAGGATGGGTGACGAGTTGTACTTTTTCGGAAGCTAAAAATGACTTTGTTTTGTTGGCCGTGTGCGAAGTAGCGTTGTCATGATGTAGGAGAACGCGGCTTTTGGGTCCTCTTTCGCGAACTTTTTCTAACACCCTGGGCAAACAAATGGTAGAATACCACTCGGCATTAACACTCTTTTGATCTTCAAGTGGAATTGTACAGATGGGACCCGTAGCTGAGAAAAAAAACGCAATATTTTTTTACAAACGTTTCTCGCCTGCCTTACTTTTGTTGGCCTGTTTTCATTTTCAAACACCCATTCACAAGATTGCTGTTTTTTTTTTCAAATATAAATCTACGTTTCGTCTCCTGTGACAATGTCATAAACAGCATTAGAATGTCCGTGGTCGTACTTCAGTAGCATCTGTGAGCAACATTCCACGCAAATCCGCTTCTGCTCCGCTGTCAGTTTATGAGGGATCCAACGACAGCAGTTTCCGAACTTTCAATTCTTCGTGTAAAATTTTCTGAATATGGCTCATACCAATCCCCAATAGTCCTCGAATTGTCTCATAGGTAATCTGCGGGTTTTCTTCAATTAGCCGCTTAACAGTAGCCACATTATTTTCGTTGACGGCAGTTGAAGGCCGCCCTTCACGAAATTCGTCATGTAAAGAAACCTCTCTCAAATTCAGCAAACCATTGCCTCACGGTGCTCAAACAAGGTGCTTCTCTCCCAAAAGCATTTTGAAGACGAGCGACACAGTCTTGCGGAGAGAGAGAACTTTTAAAATCATAAAAAATCATCGCTCTAAAATCTTTTCGACTTAATTCCATTTTCGTTGCGTACGTAGAACTTTGATGTGTGATAAAAAACAATTGACAAATCATTTCCCGCCAATTGTTTTTTTATTACTAAGAAGGTTGGAACGTTTAAAAAAATGTAACATTCGAAATCCTAGTTCCGATTAGCTAAAAGTGCAAAACTATTAGTGTGCCCCATGTATACCCACCCCCCAATTATCGATAAAAAAATCTACATAAATAATATCGCATTTATGTTGTTCACCTAGTATAATATGCAGTACCGTAAAAGCCTACAAAATTCTTCAGCCACCTACGTATTTTCTCAATAAAGAATAAATAAGGATTTCAAAGAAACCGTTCTCATACTGACGACTCTAAAAGTGTCGTTGTCTAAAAATACCGCTCCTTACCCGACTGCACGGCTTCCACGCGATTTAGTATGCATTTAACGGATTGGTGCATCCTTTGTGCGTTAAACTATCTATAGAGCCATCCTGTGTAATAGGTAAGTATACGATTCTAGGTCATACTTCCAGGTTTGCAGAACTGTTAATCTCTTAATCAAACAAATGCCACGGAAATTCATATAGGGTTGTTTTCTAGTAAAAATACTAATTGGCATTGAGTTCAGCTTAGAAATTTAAGCATGCTTATAATCTGAATTATAATTATACATAATCTTATACTTAATAATACCTATCATAGATGCATGCGATAAATTCGTTAGAAACGTAACGTATATTATACTATATACTGAAGTCAGATTCTTATCAGAATGAATGATTGTATTGATTTATGCCACATGTATAAATGTTGACAATTTTAATAACAGCGTAAATGCGAATAGTAACGATCTAAACGTAGAAATAGTGTTAAAATATGTAAATTTGGCAATACGTACATCCTTATCGTTATTATAATACTAAAATAAAACCGACTTCAAAACACTGAAATGCTAAAAATAATCCTAACACTTAAGTACCTAATCAGATACTTTTGGAGTCGGTGCCAGCCGATGAGAGATTCAATGTTTTTGTTTGCACCGACTCCAAAAGTAACTGATTAGGTACTTAAGTGTTAGGATTATTTTTAGCATTTCAGTGTTTTGAAGTCGGTTTTATTTTTTTTAATAAAATTTACTTATTTCATCTATTTTTAGTGATAAATCCTAATCTAACTGCTGAACACCGATTTCATCCCCTATTTTCCTACCCTTAGGGGTGATTTTTATTTTTCAAAGTTTTATTATAGCATCTTTGAAGTATAAGCTATTCAATAAAACAAAAATCATCAAAATCGGCTCATATTTGTCGAAGATAGGTAACAAGAACCACAACCAAAATATTATCTGGGTATATATTTGTTGATTTTCTCAAAAAGTTCTAAATCAATTTCGATAAAATTTATTTGGGACCACCTCTGAAGTATGATCTACCAAACAAAAAAAGAATCATTAAAATCGATTCATAATTGGCGGAGTAATCGCGTAACAAATATACAAAAAAAAAAAAAAAAAAAACATACAGTCGAATTGAGAACCTCCTCCTTTTTTGAAGTCGGTTGAAAATAGCAATATCGCATATTTCAAAATATTTTTTTATCCTAACTCTATTACCTTTTTCAATTAGTGCGCTAGATTCACACGTTAGGAGATAAATTACCAATTGCCCAAAAAGCGCATTCAGTGTTTTCTTTCTATAGAATCATAGTCCATTAATAACAGCCACACGTTTTTACTAATGCTGGGTCGAGTCCTTTGTTGTGGACTGGAGTGAGACAAATAAAGCAAACCTTCGCTGTAGGTTAGTTAGGTTAGGTTAGTTTGGATCTAGTATAAATAAACTTTCTGATAAATTTACTAATATGAGTAAGTAACAAGCATCGCAATCAATGTCAGATCCGTAAAATTAAAGTCTCATTAATTATATCTTTGTAAAGTTAAGCTTGTTTTTGTTTTATTAAAGTGAACTTTAATAGTACCTACATTTCAGATTTGATGAAAAAAGAAAAAAAAACAATGAATTGTAGTTGTTCTGAATGTAAAAAATCATTCACAATCACAAAAGTTAGAACTTTGTCACATGAATTTGATTACTCGTTATTGCTAGATTTTTCATGGTGTCCTTATTTAGTTTCAGTAATTTTAAGATCTTATCATGCGCGATATTAACGTAGTGTTATATTTTTTGTTTAGGAAAAAGCGAAAGTTGCGTAAAGTGTCTTGATTCCGCTGCATCATAATACCCAACAACAGATAGATAGATAGATATCTTTGTTCGAAAATTAACAACTTACCTCCATGTGACATGCTATAAAGATTGATTGAACTGAAACTGTCTTTCTGTTTTCTGTGAGCTGTGATAATGTGAACCGTAACCGTGCATAAATCCCTGACGGCACCATTCATTCGGAAACTTCCCTCGCCAAAACATTCCGTTATCGGCTTTCCTAAATCTCTTACACTGAGTTGAACACAACTTGAAATTTATTATCCTTATTGATTTGCGGTACTAGACTTTGCAGTTCCTTAAGAGTTCAGAACTAACCTCGAAGATCGATACTTCTAATTTATGTTGAATCTGTCCCAAGACTAACAAACCTTTACCTGTTACAAAATTCAGAGTTGTACATACGTATTTGAAACAGTTTTTAAATTGCTGTACAAATAAATAAAAACTTTTCAAAACTGTACAGGGTAAAATAAACATACCTTACACTCACAGGACCAGGACCAACACAAAAAAAGATTACTCTGTATTTGGTCTTTGAAATTAGTCAAATCTTGGAAAGACTAAATACTATAAATACTAATACTATAAATATTAACGTTTGTACGTTTGTTACTCAATCACCCTTTAATTATACGTAATTTGCTAAATTCTGGGATGCGTATTATTAAAAATATTTATCTAGCTTACCACATTAAATATTTTTCTTCATCCTTGGCTCAACACTAAAGTCTACTACGCAGACAAGGGCAAAAGCTAACTTAATTTATATGTTGTAAAAAAATATATATTATATAAAAAAAATACTATTCGATTCATGGTTAAGCCAAGCTATTTTTCGAGAAAACAATGCAGTTTTACTTATTTTTTTTAAATATAAAATCTTCTTCTAGGTGAATTTGCAAAATTTATTAATTAAGGTATTTTCCGTGGGTGGATGTAATGTTCGTTTGTTCTACCCCGTCTAACAAAGAAAAATGTCCCTACTCATTAGGTGCTCCAACATAAAACCAAACGTGGTTTGTGTCTGGGACTTATTATCAAGAAAATTAGAGAATGCACATATTTCTTTGTCTATACTTAGCTTTGAAATGAAACCAGACTAATTAATGTTTATGGTTACTTGCTCTTGGGAAAGTCTAAATTAAACACATCATGTTATTTAAGTAACATAACAAAGTTAATTAATTAAATTAACGAGATCAATTTTGCACAGTTACGCCACTACCCGTTGGCGCAGAAGCGCAGTATTTTGCCTTTAGCGTGAGGGTCTCAGTTTCGATTCCCAATCAGGTTAATTTGGGAAACGAACTTCTAAACTGGCTTGCGTCTGGGTGTTTTATATCTCGTAACACAATAATGTTAATTCCATGATAGATTTGTTTGACGCATACTTATAGAAAAAAATGACATTATGTACTGGTGCGAGAAAACGCATCTAGAGAATTTTTTAAATGTAATATATTTTTATTGACGCTAGCCAAAACTACAAAATAACTGCAGTGATTGTTCAAATGTTATAATTGTGTCTATTATATTGTAACAAATTTACCTAAACTATTTGATTAATTTAACCATAAAACAATTTTTAATGAGTAATAAAGGTAGTTATCACGGGTAGTGCTAAGCATATTAATTAGTTAATTTTTGGCCAAATTATGCCAATTTATAAAAGCTTATGTTAAAAAAATACCAATATTTTTTAATAGTACTAATGATGTCGATACCACTAAGATCTTCCAATTTTCTAGATGAAAGAATGTTTTCGGAATTTCAAAGAAATAAATCACTAGTAATTAGGTAGGTATTTCTGGCATTCCGGGAGTGGTTGCTTCTTACAAACTAAAAATAACTTTTCGCATGTCGACAATATTAAGTTTAATACTTACCGACAGATCATAAAATCATATCAAAAAGTTATAAAAGCCATATAAATTATGAAGCCTTTCAAGATAAGGCTGAGCGTTACAGAAATACTTTGACGAAGTTGAGAGCCCTTAAGTAGGTACCAATGTCTTAAAAGATATAATGACACTTGCTTCGTGTCTTGCCGCTAAAATACTTAAGTTGAGTACTTAACTGGAATCACTTAAACTAAGCAACCTTGAACTAAACTGCTAATCATTTTAGGTGAATAAAAAGTACCTTTTCATTGAGAATCGTATTTTTGTGGCTCGTTGAAATAATATTACCGCTTGGACAGGCACTACCTATAAATAACTTTCACCTAAAAAAATTAGGCGAACTGAGTTTTCTTTGCCAGTCAATGTATATTTAGAGTTTTTTAATCTATTTCTGGTAATATTTTAGGGTCTGTTTCTATTAGCATCTGCTTTAATAGTATCTTCAAAACTTTTTATATTTATTATTGAAATGTAATTCAATCAGTTTATACTGTAGACTTACTTGATTCAAAAGAAAGACGCTTTATTCAACGAACAATAGCTTGATCTGAAATAAATTTGCACTCAATGGCATAGAAATTGAGTTAACAATAGATACCTTAAATTGTCTAAAAGCTTGTCTTAACAACTCATTTTAATTATTATAATTATACAAGCGCTGCAGATAAATTGGCTTATTGACAATATCAAAATATTATTTAGTTGATAATTTATGTAGGTATGCCAGCCACAAGCCCTAATTATTTAATTTTACACTTTCTCGTTGCATTTTTAAACTAACACCATACACTACACGGGTATTCATCTTTTTCATCTTTTTAGCCACAAGACGTCCACTGCTGAACATGGGCCTCCCCCAGTGACTTCCAGATTGGTTGGAAGCGGCCTGCATCCAGCGGTTTCCCGCAACTTTTGATGACTAGGGGGAATTGCTAATACTCGTCACGCTTGGCAGGCGGGTTGGCGAGCGCAGTTTTTTATAACATTTCGCACGCAGACGCTGCTATACGAATTAGTCGCCTTTTACGACACGCCTTCTGTTGGCGGTAGGGACGTGTATTCTTTACGGCTGTCCCCACACGGCACTGGTACCCCTGGACCTTTGGACCTTCTAAGTCACGGCACTCGTACACGAGTATTAATGCAAAACATAGCTTTTTTACGAAATTTATTTTCCTGACGTTTAGACCTAATTGCATAGGCTGTGGTCACGGGATGTCATACCCGTGTAGTGTATGGTGTTAGCCTAATTATTTAGATTGAATAGGCTAATCGGTCTGTCTATCCAGTCTTAATACGAAGTCCAGTTAACGCTACCTAACAAATCATACATTTTCATTAATTTAAAAGTATTTGGTTTTTAATTGTGTAGAACAATAAAGAATTGGGCCGATTGTATGTCAACACGAAGTAATCGAGATAAATAGCCACTTAGATCACTTAGGAATAGACACTATAGAAGGTGCAATACAAAAAGACACAGTTATGTACAATCATCATCGTGCCGTGTGGGGACGGCCGTAAAGAATACACTTCCCCACCGCCAACAGGAGGCGTGTCGTAAGAGGCGACTAATTCCTGTAGCACGAGACGGGCAGCAGCGTCTGCGTGCGAAATCTTATAAAAACTGCGCTCGCCAACCCGCCTGCCAAGCGTGGCGAGTATTGGCAATCCCTCCCGATGTTGGGTCATTGGGTTAGGCCTGTGTTCAGCAGTGGACTTTCTATGGCTCAAATGATGAAAAAATGATGATGTACAATTAGGCGGCCTTATCGCTAAAAGCGATCTCTTCCAGACACAAAGTGGATAGAGATTGCATGTCAAAGCAAGCCTGCACCACCCAGTTAGACCCAACCCAATTAGAGAAAATCTAAGGTTTCCATAGTTTCTCTCTTTTTTTTCCATGTCTGACTACATTATGCGAAAAACACTGAAATCGTTATGAACGTAAGTGTGAGGGGTTTTTAATATCGTTGGTAAGGAACCATTATTGGAATAATATATGGCGTTAAATTTTCGTGTAATACATTGCGCGCTAAAAAGGTAGTTAAAATATATGAAAAACTGATGGTGATTCGCACCCACCTCTCTATATCTGGGCTTTCGCTTGACACCTATTTAGGACAACCTGTACATCAAAGATATAGTTTTACTTGAAAAAAAAAATTTTGTCATGCTAAATAATGAAAAGAATTTAAAAAATAGTTTTTAAAATAACAAACTACTCTTGCTATTTACAGTTCAGACTAAGCTCTTTCTTTCCGCCGTGTTATTAAAACATCAGCAGTCAGTCAGCGGAGCCCTTTATCAACCACATTCTTATTCCCGTCAGCTATTTCGCTCGCATTTTTCCGGGAGCGTGATCTATTGCAACTTAATAAGGTTTTCATTTCCTACAATTTTCTTAAGGTGGATACTGACCGTAACGTGTGTAACATGTTAGTAAGGCGAGCATTCGTGTAATTAACGAGAAAACAAGCAAGCAGCAAGCTATTGCTTTATAGTAGGAACTGATCAGATTTATGTGGCGTAATGTAACATGTTAGAGAGCGAGAATTCGTGCATTCACTACGGGAAAACAGCCGAGCAATAAGACGCTCGTTGAACAGACATTAGCAAACAATATGCTCGCTGCCTGCAAATGTTACAATACGCCCCATACCGCCAGTCAGTAACTTAGTACCCACCTTTATTACATTAAACCTTTAAGGTTCACTTTAACTCATTATGCTCACTACGAGAGATTATTAGCATGCAGCTCCTCGGCTGATTGTTCAAAAAATTAATATAACATTAAGTTTCACTGGAACAACTCTCTAAAATTGTGAATTCAACCATAACCTAGTTAAAAGACCATTCTACGATAGCTTTAGTTTATTTAAAGTTGCTATCAACTATCAATTATTCAGTCTCTATAGACTGAATAATTCGAATTCGGCTAAATCTAGAAAGGATTGTCTTAATAACAAAAATATTGACAAGATAAAGATTCACGTATTCAAATACTAGAACCCTTAGATTAAACATTATGTAAAGTTATTCCGAGGATAAAATGAGCTTACTAATCAAACGGAATAAGTAGTATTTATGAATGTCTTTAAAATAATTTTATTTAAAGTAACCAAAAAGATACTTACACACTTAAAAAGGAAACTAAAATTCATAATTCAATAATACAATTTGAAAGTTAATTGATTGATTGCAAACCTAATATTTTATTTTCTTTGACACTAAAACTCACATTTTACTACATGATTTTAAAGATACGTCGTCTGAGATATCATTCAGCAAGTTTTTCGTTAACGTAAAACTTATAACAGGCAGTGGCAGTGGGCGGGGCACATAGCACGTAGAACTGACGGCCGATGGGGCAGAAAGGTTCTAGAATGGAGGCCGCGTACCGGCAAGCGCAGCGTAGGACATCCACTCACAAGGTGGTCAGACAACCTGGTAAGGGTCGCAGGAAGACGCTGGATGCAGGCCGCTTCCAACCGGCCAATCTGGAAGTCAATGGGGGAGGCCTATGTTCAGCAGTGGACGTCCTATGGCTGAAATGATGATGATGATGATGAAAACTTATAACTGATTGTTCAATAAAGATAGGGCAACTCTATAAACCCTGAAGGGATTACCGCAGCGCGGATATAAGACTACGTTTCATTAGTTACATTACCGAGATTTGAAACACATCCCAAAGACAACAGATAGCTCATTGATAAGCATTATCATTCATTCGAAAGATGCCGAAATAAAACAGAAAACCAACTTACTTTTTCTTACATATTTCTTTAAGATACTTAAGTATTCTAAATCGGCTAATTGGTCATTATTCGTCAAGATTACTACTTCGAGTATCATAGCGTTTCACGACAGACCAGTAAACTGGGACAGTATCTACTGCTGCTTGCTTTGTCTTACATGTTTGTTAATTAATTAAATGATATTTTTTTGGAAGCGGCTTGCATCCAGCGTCTTCCTGCAACTTTTACCAGGTCTACTGTCCACCTTATGGGTGGACGTCCTACACTGCGCTAGCCGATGCGTGGTCTCCATTCTAGAACCTTTCTGCCCTATCAGCCGTAAGTTCTACGTGCTATGTACCACGCCCACTGCCACTTCAGCTTTTCTTTCTTCTGGCTTGTGCATTGCCACAACGGGGTAAAAATAACACTTTAGCTCACTAATCCGTTTGTTTTATCTGTGCATCTTATATTCTGTGCCTGTGCTGTCACATAGTCGGCTAATGTTTTTCGTACATGGTGACTGTTTAAGTCAAGTGATCTGGCCGTTCCCAGTAGACTGTTGAGGCGAGGTCCCGGGGTAATATGATAACAATACATTATGTCGGGACAAGCGGGCTTAATGTCCTCAGGGAGTTAATTCAAGCTGCGCTACGTAAGGGTTTATTTATTGTATTTTCTTTTTATTTCGACTCAAGCGCCTAAGCTCCGTTCTGGTGTCAGGACATCAATCAAATTGTGTTTAATTTGTATCCGAAAAATACTTCTGTTTCCTATTTCATAAGGAAAGAGATTTGTAAGGAAGCAATTTGAACGGATTCTTCTGGTTATAAATAAGAATCCGTAGAATGTATCGTCATTAAAATATTGTTTTATCCTTATGAGATCAATTATAAATATTGTAGAATTCATTTACAAGTTTCGTAGAAAATATGTTTTTAATATAATTAGTGTTTTAAAAAGTTTGAAGTATAAACAACTTGTTTTAGTAAATAATTGATAACTTTTAGACAGCTGAAAGCAAAACTATTAACGGACACATTAAACTTTTTCATTCAACTGCATTAAAAAGTAAAACAGCTGTTTTAAACACTCAGTTTTTCCAGTCCATTTGAGTTTTAATTGAAAATGTTCGTATAAATGCCACTAAAATACATTTGAGAAATTAAATACAAGATTATAATTTGAAATTTAAGCCATGTATTCACATTCAGTTGAAGTGCAAACATAGCTTGCATGATATGTTTGGCTTTAAAATACAGGTTTGGCAGAATTTTGGGCAACTGATAATCAATTTGTCAGTTTTCAGTTTCAAGAAACTTTGCAGACGTAGCAACTCTGATTGCGACTCTTAGCAAAGGTTAGCAAAATTTCTAATTGCTACAACAATTTATTTTTGTCGGTTATGTCCAACCGGCCAATCTGGAAGTCACTGGGCGCCTATGTTCGTAAGTGGACGTCCTATGGCTAAAATGATGATAATGATGATGATGATGTCCAATTTGTTGTAATAAGTAAAGCCCCTTTCTGTTACCCAGCTTTTTCAAAAATGTTGAGCTTATAGGTAATGCGGTTCAGTTCATTGCTTCAGTTGCGGTTTATTAGGGATATTATCCAAAGTTTATAACTACTCCCTTTTGGAAAATTTGAATCACGTAAGAGCCATAACTGGAGTTATTATGCTTAAGTCATTCGTGTCAAGAAATTACTCTTTGGAGTTGCGGTTAGTCTAGCAATATAACTGTGTACGTTACATAACAAAACATCGTATAATATTCATTTTATTAGACTATTAACCTCAGATTACCCATAACCCGCTCCCGAAAACCACTATTTAGGTATTTATAACGTTTAGGTAAACGAATTTTAAACTTGGGAAAGATCTAGTTTAGTAACATAAAATAGATAAAAAGCCCATCATGCTTGGAGAAGCGTGTCAATAGCTTCACCATGAAGCGGTGCGGTTTTCAGAACCAAATTACGTTCTGATGGTTGCTCTGAATGGTGTATGATATTACAGGAAAATGAAATAATAGGAACCTAAATAGGGAAACAGACCTCCAAATCATGAACTTCTTCTACCGAATAGACATAAAATATCCCACCAACCTGCGGAACAGTCTTCGATGGCCTTCAGCACTTCATCATGGGTATGCTTCTTCTTAATTGCTTCTTAATTGATATGGCGTAATTCGTAATATCTTCACTGTTGGGCTTTGGGTATTAGTTTAGTCGCGGTATGTAATGAGCCATAAACGTTATACGTTATATTATATTTTTATCAGGAAAAGAAAAATACGTTGCGGGCGGCTTGACAAGCAAGAGACAAGAGAAGTTACATAATTTTTATTGGCTGTCAATCATGTATGTAAGCATCTATTTCCCAATGGAATCGCTGCTAAAAGTGACATTCAGCGCCATCCTTATGGGCTTCTAGCCAATCATAGAGAGCCTGAACAACAAGTACGGCGGGAATCAAAATATATCTAATCAATAAAAGAAATCTAATTTTGGAAGTCAATAAACCACTATTTAGTTTAAGAAATTAAAATGAATATGCGCAACCATGCTTCCCGCCTTGAAGTTCGACAGAACTTCAAAGAAAACTAATGAAATTACTAAAGAAACATTTCAGATTGATACTAAATTATCAGATGAGAACATTGGAAACCTTATTCGATATATCCTATAAAGAATTCAAGTAATAATTTACATCATAAAATAGCTTTAATGAGTTAACAAATATTTACTCTAATCTAACATAAATAACTTTTATTTAATATAATAATATGATAGTAAAATAATGTATTTTTTATTATTAATTTTTACTGTGTAGGCAATGGGTACAATTTAGTAACCGGTCGCTTATAAATACCCGAATTGGTCTTAACAGAAGCGACTCGAACTACACCATCGGAACCGGGAAAAACTTCAACTATTACTCCAAGTTGCCAATGCAAAGGCGGTACGTTTTCATTGCCTACTAGAACAACAGTCCCAATCTCGACTGAAGGTTCTGAAGTGCACCATTTTTGACGCACTTGCAGCGTATGCAAATATTCAAGGCGCTACTTATTCCAATAAGATAGAACAAGCTGGTCTAAAAGTTTCTTGCGGTTAGTCAGCGTAATTTTTTCATCTTTTAATTCAGATGAAGGCAAGTAACGCAACGGAGTGGACATCAGAAAATGCGCAGGTGTTAACACGTCCGGAAGAGGATCAGCTGATATCGCGACGAGCGGTCGGGAGTTTAAAATGCATTCAATTTGCACTAGTACAGTTAGAAGTTCTTCATAAGTTAGGAGTTGTTTTCCTACAACCCTGTACATATGAGTTTTTATACTTTTAATATTACTTTCCCATATACCACCGAAATGACTTCCCTTTGGCGGGTTTCTCTTCCATTCGATACGATATTTACTTAATTCTTGTTTAATGTTGTCTTCAAACTCTGAATTTAATAGAAACTTATATATTTCGTCTAATTGACCTTTGGCACCGACGAAATTGGTACCATTATCTGAATACATTACCGATACTGGACCGCGGCGTGATATGAACCTTTTAAAGGCAGATAGAAATGCGTCTGAAGAAAGACTTGAAACCAATTCAATATGAATTGCTTTCGTTACGAGGCAGATAAAAATACATATGTATGCCTTTTGAGAGTGTTGTCCTCTACGTCTAGTAGGAAGGAAGTTAATTGGGCCGGCAAAATCGGTACCCGTATGAACAAATGCCTTAGCATCACGGATGCGGCAGGCAGGCAAGTCTGCCATTTTGGGAGTTAGATGCTTGGGACTCAAGCGGAAACAAACGTTGCACTGTCGACAACGTGCGCGTATTGTTGATCTGGCATTTAGTATCCAATATCGTTGACGAATAATAGACATTAGCAGTCCAGGTCCAGTATGACAATTAGCGGTATGATAGTGATCAATAAGAAGGTCAACTATGCGGTCGCGTTTGGGAAGGAGCACGGGGTATTTAGCTTCATAAGGAAGGTCAGATTTAGAAAGTCTACCTCCTATGCGGATTACACCGTCTGAATCCAAGAAAGGTGACAAACTTCGCAAATATTTCGAAGGTAGCTCACCTGCTTTCAACAATTGAACTTCATTAGCAAAATGCATACTCTGAACGGCTTTGATTATAAAAAGCTCGGAAGCATTCATATTAGGAACAAGATCATTACTTGGCAACCTTTTAGTAAACTTTAGAATGTACATAAATATGTTTACAAGTTTATTCCAAGAGTTGACTTTATTCGATATTTCATTGATTAGAGGAGGGTCGCCCTGAGCAGCAGTAATAAGTGTGTTACTTTTAGTCTTGAACTCAGGTAATTTTTCACAATCTAATGGAGAAAATGCATCAATTGGCCATTCATCAACTGGTTTATGAAGCCAAACTGGACCATCCCACCATAGTGAATGAGATGCCAGTTGAGAAGGTAACATTCCCCGGGATACACAGTCGCTGGGATTCTCCTTGCCTGACACATGATGAAAACAATTGGGTGGCAAATTTTCTTGGATCTTGGCTACGCGATTGCTAACAAAAATAGACCATCTATGGGGAGACGAATGTATCCAAGAAAGCGCCACTGTGGAATCAGAAAAGGCATAAATTCCTGCGATTGGAGTGCGGACAGATATCCTTTCTTTAACAACTCGCACAAGTTTAGAAAGAAGTAAGGCTGCTACCAGTTCTAAGCGAGCCAGCGTTTGTATTTTATTCGGTGATACCTTTGATTTAGCACATAAAAGCCTGACAGCAATATTACCTGCAGGATCTGTTATGTGTAAATAAATACAACACCCATAGCCACTGAAGCTAGCGTCGCAAAAAGCTACAATGTTTACCACGCAATCTAAGTGCACCCCTATATGACGTGGAATGCTCAAAGTCTTTAGTGTTGGGAAATCTATAGCAAAAGCAGCGAAACGTTTTCGTATAGACTCCGGCGGTACTTCATCCCAGTCTATTTTACTTAACCAAAGTTCTTTAACTAGAATTTTAGCAAGCAGTACGACAGGAGCGACTAAGCCAAGAACATCAAACAGGCGGGCAACCAGAGAGAGTATACTGCGTTTTGTACAATTGGTATCAACTTCGTGCGTAGTGAAGGAAAATGTGTCATCAGCAGGATCCCAAGACAATCCCAATATTTTATAATTATTATTGTCCGAATCTGAAAAACTAACAGGCGAACGGTGAGAATCGGGAAGTGCCTCCAGTAAAGAGGAAGAATTACTTGTCCACTTTATGAGATCAAATGATCCTATTTTGAATAATTCAATTAGATCGCGAGACAATTTAATAGCAGTTTGTTCATCGGGAACCGAATGAACAAAATCATCCATGAAAAATTGAGTATCTACCATATCAGCAGCCTCAGGGTAGCGGTCTTTATGGTCATGCGCTAATTTGCGTATCGTGCGCATAGCTATAAAGGGACTCGGCTTTAGTCCAAAAGGAACACTCTTAAATTGATAAGTGCAGATAGGTTCGTTTGGATCAAAACGAAATAAAATTCGGAGATACTTGCGGTGGTGTTCATTTACACCAATGCGAAGAAACATTTGTTTCACATCTGCAGTCATTGCTATAGGGAATAGCCGAAAGTCTATCAGAAGTAAAAATAGATCTGACTGCAAATTAGGTCCGACGTACAAGACGTCGTTAAGCGACAAACCCGATTGCGTTTTAGCACTGGCGTCTAAAACTGCGCGAGCGCTGTCCTTACCACGCTTGAAAACAGCATGGTGTGGTATATAGTAACCTTCGTCTGATAATTCAGATTTAGGCACTTCTGACAAATAACCTTGTTGCATATATTCATTCAATGTTTGGTTGTAATTTTGACGTAAGCCATCTACCTTGTCAAACTTTCGCTCCAACGCTAAAAAACGTCTATGAGCCATTGAACGAGAATCACCTAGTTCAGAAGGGTCTTTGCAAAACGGTAAATCAACACTATAATGATTATTCTGGTGCGTGACTGAGGCGGTGAAAATATTTTCGCAATCGACTTCGTCTGGACTAAGGAATTTTTTTGTAGAAACCTCTTCTAATTCAAAGAATTTGTGTAAGTTCGACTCAATTTCGTTATTCGAAAAAGCAGTAAAGAAAACAGCTGACTGCGCTGGCAATGAATGAGAGTGACACAGTATATCACCCATCAGTATGTAACCAAATGTGGTAAGTATTGCGGGCGGAGCTCTAGAACCAGACTCTACTTTGTTTCCTAAGTAAATCTGAGGAAACAATTGGACGCCAAGTACTACATCGATCTCACCAGGTATATTCCAGGATAGATCTGCGAGCTGAATATTATTAAGGTAAGTCATGTCTTCTGACACCTCAATATAATTTGCGGGGAGCCGATCTGTGATGCAGTCAACCACAAGTGCGTGAATATAATATTTATTATTCGGATTAGTGCGGGATTCGATATCAAAATAAATATAACCATGAACTGGTTGCGAGGTCATGCCAACACCTTGCAGAAATGAATTATGCATTTTACTAATAGGAAAGTTCAATCGATTACAACAGTCCAAAGTAATTAAGTTATTTTGTGATCCGTTGTCTATCAAGCAACGTATGATCTCTTTGTCTTTACTAGCGTGACGCATAGCATATACTTGAGCGGTGGATAATAAAATAGTACGACTCGGTTTCATTTCCGAAGTGAGCGTAATTGAAGTATCTTTATTAATTTGTTTCGGAGTATTGCTACTGCATGTTGCTGTGCACTGTGGCGCGGTGTCCGCCGTCGAGCGCTGTATCTGCGGCTGCGCGGATGAGGATGAAACTTGTCTACGCGACGGAGGCGGAGCATCAAAATGTAGTAACGAGTGATGTTGCTTGTCACAATAGTTGCAAGTATGTTGTGAGTTACACTTACTGACAGTGTGCGTAACACTAAGACAGTTCACACAACCTCCTTTCGTTTTAATAAATTCAAAACGCTTCTGCGGGTTAAATGTATCTCGAAATTGCGAACAAGAATACAGTTTATGATCAGCTTTACATAGTACACACTGATTACGAGAGCTTGACTCGTTACTAGAAACGAACGATTTATAAGTTTTATTTTGCGGAAACTCACGATTATTAATATTCTTACGCGGTTCGGAGAACGCGTTGCTTGAACAACTATTGCGCGTTCTTTCTAGTATTTTCACGCGGTCTTGAATAAATGATATAAGTTGATCACATGTAGGTATGTCTTTATCTCCTACTGAAATCTCAAAACTTTGGAGCGTTTGCGGGTCAATTTTTCGCAGACTACATTGTAAGACAATAAAATCAGACAAATCTGCTATATTAAGCTGTTTAAGCGCTGCCATTGACGCGGAAAGCTTTTCAACAAACGCACTAAGACTCGAAGCGGTACCTACACAGCTCTTGATGTCTAAAATATTGTTGACGTAATGAACTCCTAGAGTACGTTTATCTTGATACTTCTTTACGAGACTATCCCACAAGATTTTATATGTATCGCCGGTAGGAACGATACCTGCAGTCATTTTAAGGGCACTATGAGTCAATTTACTCATTAAATATTGCACACGTTGCGAATCCGTCAGCTGTGCATTGGAATGCACGTTACTGCGAAAAATCTCGTAAAAGATAGGCCAATTTTCGGCTTTGCCATCAAAAGAGGGCAACTCGATAGGTGGAAGTTTAATATGAAATGACCCATTTTGTGAATTAGTATTAGAAGGCGGTGTCGAGTTTAACAGTTTATTTCGAACGTATTTAACGCTCGAATATAAATCCTCGAAGGTATTTAAACTACTATAATCCACTATATGCTCAGGATCGATTTCTAATTGTACCTCATTTATCTCATCAATAATCGACTCAAACTTTATATTTAACTCATTAATGCTTTCTGAGTCTTGCAAAAACCTTTGGTTAGATCGCGAATCAAATGTAGAGATATTTTTCGATGAATCAAATAATTTATTAATCCGAGCGAATATGGTTTCCTTTTTAGCATTAAGTACCTTTAACTTGGACTCTAATTTAGTATTTGCCATGGTTAAAGACTATGTATTTAACGAGAAAAATGAAAAGTTGTCACGAAAATTAAATTTACGGAGAAAATTTGAAAATTACAATATGGCGGTTGGATGCGGTTGCGTACTTACCAATGAATACGTAAGTAGCGAAAAGATTAAAGAATATTTAGAGGAACGGATATTTATCCGGCTCGAAACTATGGAGAAGCGTGTCAATAGCTTCACCATGAAGCGGTGCGGTTTTCAGAACCAAATTACGTTCTGATGGTTGCTCTGAATGGTGTATGATATTACAGGAAAATGAAATAATAGGAACCTAAATAGGGAAACAGACCTCCAAATCATGAACTTCTTCTACCGAATAGACATAAAATATCCCACCAACCTGCGGAACAGTCTTCGATGGCCTTCAGCACTTCATCATGGGTATGCTTCTTCTTAATTGCTTCTTAATTGATATGGCGTAATTCGTAATATCTTCACTGTTGGGCTTTGGGTATTAGTTTAGTCGCGGTATGTAATGAGCCATAAACGTTATACGTTATATTATATTTTTATCAGGAAAAGAAAAATACGTTGCGGGCGGCTTGACAAGCAAGAGACAAGAGAAGTTACATAATTTTTATTGGCTGTCAATCATGTATGTAAGCATCTATTTCCCAATGGAATCGCTGCTAAAAGTGACATTCAGCGCCATCCTTATGGGCTTCTAGCCAATCATAGAGAGCCTGAACAACAAGTACGGCGGGAATCAAAATATATCTAATCAATAAAAGAAATCTAATTTTGGAAGTCAATAAACCACTATTTAGTTCAAGAAATTAAAATGAATATGCGCAACCAATGCTCATTAGCCGGTCTTGTCATAATCAATAAAAATATATCTAAAGAAACTCAATTAACAAATCATTATTAACTTAAATAGGAAAAAGAATTGCCTATCAACTGTTAGTAGGTACATCTCTAAGAGTATGTAACATCACTAAACTTGAAGGTTTCTATGGTTACTAGGATTGTTGATTACTTCTGGTGTTAAAAATGTAGAAACGGTGATTTCTTAATTTAATAAAATAAAACAAGTTATTAACTATAAAAGTTTAATTTACTCCTCTCTGCATTCCATAAACCCTTCAGGTTATGGGCCCAGAGTGAGATCACTGCTTAAAAAAAGGAAAAAAATCATTGATTGAAGTAATATATGTCGATGGAAAATAAAAATAAAAAATGACTAACAATCAAGAAGAAAATATAGAAAAACTTACAAACTCTGAGAATTTTCACTTGTGGAAATTTGAGTTCAATATATATGTGTCGGCATCTAATCTATCAGAAGCGTTGAAAGAAACAGACCCAGAAAAGGCAGAAAAACTAGAATTTCAAATTAAGGACGCAAAGGTAAAGAAGTTGATATTGAATTCTATAGATAGAAAGCTAAAAGGTCATATAATAAATTGCAAATTTGCATATGAAATGTACAGTAAGCTATGTGCAGTTTTTGAAGGAACTGAAGAAAGAAATAAGTCTTCTTTGCTACGAGAATTCTTTAATTTTAAATATGAAAACCAGTCAATGTCACAGTTGATCACAGATATCGAAAACTTGAGAATGAGATTAAATAATCTTAACCAAAAGATTGATGATGATATGGTGATATCAAAAATATTAACCTGCATACCAAGCCACTATAAATTCTTCATCACAGCATGGGAATCAACATCAGATGATAAAAAAACACTTACCAATTTGACTAACAGACTTTTATCTGAAGAAAACAGATTTTTAGAAAGGAAAACTGAGCACAAACAAGTTGCTTTTAAGGCAGAGAATAGAAACATAAAATGTTTTAAATGTCACAAAATAGGTCATCTAAAAAAGGATTGTAAGATGTGTACTATTTGCAAGAGATACAACCATGAAGAGAAAGATTGTAAATTTAAAAACAGTTGTTGCTCAATTTGCAAGAAGAATAACCATAAAGAAGAAAATTGTTTCTATAAGAAAAAAGATGATAAAAAATCTAAAAATGTTGCTTTTCTGACACAAAAATCTAAACAGAGTTTAGTAAAATTCATAGTAGACTCTGGAAGCACGGTGCATATGACAAATGACCCTGGAATCTTAAGTAATTATGAAGAAAAGGATTCTGCGGTTTATGCAGCCAATGATGATAAAATTAAAGCAAAAGGATCAGGTACAGTTCATGGAATGTCATGCGATTTACAAAATACCTTGTTAATACCAGACCTAGCACAAAACCTTTTGTCTGTTAATTGTGTTACTAATAATGGTGGCTCTGTGGTGTTCACAAAAAATAAAGTGGAGATTTACAAAAATTCTAATTTAATTTTAACTGGGACAAAAGAGAATGGCTTATATATAGTAAATTTAGAACATGATCAGCCAAATAAAAAGAAATCCTTATTAACCTTAGAAAAAGGAACAGCTTTGGACTGGCATGAAAAACTGGGACATCCAGGTAAATCGGTACTAGAGAAATTAACAAAAGTGGCGGATGGTATTACTATACAAGGACCAAAAACATTACGCGAACAGTGTGAAATATGCGCAGAAGCAAAACAGTCGCGACTACCTTTTAATTCAACAAGAACTCGAGCTGAAAGACTTCTACAATTAATACATACAGATGTATGTGGACCTTTTGAAGCAAAAACTTACGATGGATACAGATATGTATTGACAGTAATGGATGACTACAGTCATTTCACAAAAATATATTTACTGAATAACAAAAGTAATGTAAAAGACGAAATAAAAAATTATATTGAAGAAACAGAGCGAGAGAAAAATAGTAAAGTATCAACTATAAGATGTGACAATGGTGGCGAGTATACAAGTAACGACTTCAAAGCATGGTGTCAGCAAAAAGGTATAAGATTAGACTACACGGTGCCTTACTCACCACAATTAAATGGAAAAGCCGAACGGCTAAACAGAACATTACTGGAAAAGACAAGAGCATTACTTTTTGACTCTAAATTAGACAAGGAAATGTGGGGTGAAGCAATATACTGTGCTACTTATATTTTAAACAGGCTGCCAAGTGATGCCCTAAAAAATAAAACACCTTATGAAATGTGGGTTGGAAAAAAGCCTAATATATGCAATATGCAAAAGTTTGGCTCTACTGTCTATGCGAAACAACTACAACCAAATGTAAAGAAACTAGATCCTAGAAGCAAGAAACTAATAATGATTGGATACACTAATAATGGGTATAGATTGTGGAATGCAAGGGAGAGAAAAATAGAGATATCAAGGGACATAGTGATCATAAAAAGTGAAACTGAACAACAGAAAGAAAATTTAAAAGAAATAAAAACATTTACTAATGAAAATGTTGAAGAGATAACAGAAAACCAGGAAGAAACTATAAAAAACCAGGAAGAGACTACAGAAAAACAGGAAAAGACTACAGAAAACCAGATTACAGAAAACCAGGAAGAAACTACAGAAAACCATAAAGAGTCAACAGAAAATACAATTACAGAAGAAAATATAAATAATGACATTTTTGAAAATTCAACATCAGAAACTGAAACAGAAGACACAGAAAGGGAAAGATATAGACATAATGAAGAAGAATGTAACCTAAGAAGAAGTAAAAGAAAGAAACAGATACCAACTTACCTAAAAGACTACAGTTTACTTACTTACAGAGAGGCTGTAACATCCAACGAGGGAGAAAACTGGAAGACAGCTATAAATTCGGAGAAGGAATCCCTGGAAATCAATAATACCTGGGAAATAGTAGACAAAAAAGAGGCAAAAGATAGCAAAATACTAACAAACAAATGGGTGTTCCGTGTGAAAGACAATGGCATTTATAAAGCTAGACTTGTCGTACGAGGATTTGAACAAAACGGTATTGACTTCAATGAAATTTATAGTCCAGTTGTCAGTCAGTCGACTTTAAAATCGATATTTGCACTTGCTGCTTCTAAAGACTATAATATGATGACATTCGACGTAAAGACCGCATTCTTGTATGGAGAGCTGGAAGAAAATGTTTATATGAATATACCAGATGGATATGAAAAACAACCTGGAAAAGTTTGTCGATTAAAGAAATCCTTATATGGGCTAAAACAAGCTCCTGTTACATGAAATAAAAGATTTACAAAAGCAATACTAAAACTTGGATTGAAAGCTACTAAAACAGATCAGTGTGTGTTTACAAATGAAGACAATACAGCAATAATAGCAATCTATGTTGATGATGGACTTGCTGTAGCGAAAGAAAAACAAACATTAACAAAGATCTTAAACTGCCTAGAAAAGGAATTTGAAATGAAATTATACAAAGATCCTACTACTTTTATTGGATTTGAAGTTAAGAAGACTGAAAGTGGTATTATACTAAAACAAGAAACTTACATTGAAAATCTATTGAAGAAATTTAGTATGGAAGATTCTAAGCCTGCTAATACACCCAGTAATACAGAAAAGAAAACAGATACACAAAACTCAGATACCACAAACTTTCCTTATAGAGAACTGATAGGAGGACTTCTATATTTATCTACAAGAACAAGGAATGCTTATATTTAAAGACATTTTTAAAAGAGTTGATTGGTTCTGAAATTTAAATCATATTGAATGTTGATAATCAAAGTTCTATTCAACTGATCAAAACAGGTTCATTCAATAAGAGGTCCAAGTATATTGATGTGAGATACTACTTTATTCATGAAAATTATAAAAATGGTAAAGTAAATATTAAATATTGTCCAACTGATAAACAAACTGCAGACATATTTACAAAACCATTGTTAAATAATAAATTTAGTGTTCATTGCCAAAATATTGTTAAGTAAGTATAATTTGAGGAAACATGATTTAACTAATATGATGCTTAGGAAGTATTATTTAAATTGTAATCAATTTTAATAATAGGAGAAGGTGTTAGTAGGTACATCTCTAAGAGTATGTAACATCACTAAACTTGAAGGTTTCTATGGTTACTAGGATTGTTGATTACTTCTGGTGTTAAAAATGTAGAAACGGTGATTTCTTAATTTAATAAAATAAAACAAGTTATTAACTATAAAAGTTTAATTTACTCCTCTCTGTATTCCATAAACCCTTCATCAATATCATCAAATAGGTGGTTCATCAATTAGTCTAGAATAATATTAATAATTTCGTGTGTGATACACATTAATATGATTGCCATAAAACAGGTACCTAAGTTTCTAGAGAGATGATCATTAAGCGAAGCACTATAAAAACACTTCTGTAAAGCATACAAAGCCATATTGTTATGTTGATATTTCCAAGGCCAAGTTTCGCGAGCCGCACGAATATTCGATTCGGCCTGGAGGCCGTGGTTTGCCGGCAACTGGATTAAATTATGTAAATTGAGATCTTATAGTACTTCAGTTAATTACATACCAGATTAGTTTTAAGCAAAAACAAGCAAAGCGTCAGCCGACCTGATTGGTGAAGTGGCGGGGGCATTTGCCTAACGCAATGGTTTCTTCTCAGTTGAAATTGGAAAATACTTTTTCTAAATTATTGGCTCATGTCTGGGTGGGCGGGAGACTCCATTAATTTTTTTTGTCTAATAGTTATGTGACATAAAAGTGTTAATTCCTTATTTTGAGACCATAAAATTTGTTTTACCTAAATAAAACCAAGTGCGTGTCAGGCTACGTGCAATGTAGAACTTCGTAATTTCCCGTCAAAGTATAGGTGTACCTACGGTAATTCTCGGCGTGATTAATACGTATACTCTAGCAAAGTTACGGGTTTTTAGTACTAAGAGTCTAGTCTCTGAGCTAAGTCACGAATAGACAGACAGACGGATATGGAAAAATAAAGAACACTACAAAAATCTTAATTAATGTACAGACAACAGCACGTCAACCTACCACAAAACGTAAAATTTTCTCAATTGATATTGATATCTCAGTGTTGGAAATAAAGTTAAAAATCAATTCAATGAAACTTTTTGGGTAGGTTGACCTGCAGTTGTCTGTACCTACTTAATGAGTGCCCTGAATACTACGCGCGGATTATAAATATCATCATCATCATGTCAGCCTATTGCAGTCTATTGCTGGACGTAAGCCTCTCCCAAAAAGCGCCACAGAGCACGACTTCCCGCTTTAAACGGATATAATATTGGTCCTTACATATGAAATTGCCGTTCAGTATCAAAAAGTGAATCAACTTTTCTGAATGAAATTATTATTTAATCAATCGAAGTATGCGCCGTTGTTATCGATACACTTCCGCCATTTTATAGGCAGATCATTGATCCTTTTGGAAAAAAATCCTGGGAGCGAAAGTCTATGAACTGTTTGAAGGCGGTATTGACTGCCTTTTCAGATTTGATTTTTTTTCTTTGTAAAAAGTTATCTTAGTTTAAAAAAAAGTTATAATCGGTTGGGGCAAGATCTGGAGAGTATGGTGGGTGACGCAAAGGTTCCAGTCGCAGCTCCTCTAACATGGCGACCGTTTGATGTGCAGTGTTTGGTCTAGCATTATCCTAAAGGAGCAGTGGGCTAGAGCAATTCTCCAGTCTCGGTTGTTTAATGGCGAGCTCTTCCATCATTGTTTGCAATTGTTGGCAATACAAGTCTGCAGTAATCGTCTGGCCTGATCTCAAGAAGCTGTAGTGGATAACACCAGCACTGGTCCACCAAAAACTAACCAGAATCTTCTTTTTGGTCAGTTTTTGCTTAGGGCAAAGTTTTGCCGGTTCTCCAGGGTTAAGCCATTGTGATGATCGCTTCTGATTGTCGTACAGGATCCATTTCTCATCACATTCACGATACGGTTCAAAATCGTAATTTAAATTGTATATATAATATAAATCAAATTATTGTGACGATTGAGCAAATAAATGCAGCAAGCGACGCGGGTTTGTTGGTTTGCTTCAGTCAATTCGTGCGGTACCCACTTTTCTAGTTTTTTGACTTTTCCAATTTGGCGCAAATGGATAAGTTTCATTTTGTCACTTACGCCGAAGGCTGCTGTTAATTCAGAAGTGGTTTGAGATGGATCCGCTTCCACTATCGCCTTCAATTCTTCCTTATTCACTTGAGTATCAGGTCGTCCCAAGGCTCATAGTGTAAATCGAAATTTCCAGAACAAAAATGTTGAAACCAAAAACACTCCGTTCGTTTGTTAACGGTGCCTGGTCCGTACACATCGTTAATTCTTCGAGTCGTTTCTGCAGCACTGGTGCCACGGTGGAACTCGTATTCGTAAATACCGCGAATTTTCAATTTGTCCATAGTTGTTGTTATAGCAATGTTAAAGCTCAAACAAATGATGTGAAAATAAATGAAATACGAATTTTAAAACAATATTTTTCTGGCTTTATTTTGAAATAAATTTGAATTTGGAATTCCTAATCAAACGCAAGATATTTGATGTTAATGTTGCCAGTATTGAGTATCGGCAATTTCATATGTAAGGACCTAATATAAATGCATGTGATGGATAGGTACAGACAGACAACAGCACGTCAACCTACCACAAAACGTCAAATTTTCTCATTTGATATTTATCTCTATATGTTGGACATAAAGTTGAAAATAAATTGACTAATGATATAGACTAACATTTAACCTAATAATTACAAGTTTAAGCACATATCTCACTACCTAGATGGACGAATCACACCAAATGCATCTCATACATTCTAAGTGAGACATGCCTTGGCGCTATGCATTGGAGAAATATCTTGCACAACGATCTTCTGTCTAAGCTGAAATATATTCTGTGGAAATATATCTACATCAATCACTATCAGTAACGTTTAAATTGAAAAAAGTATGCCTCGTTGGTAAACCAACAAGTAAGTAATTAGGATATTTCTCAATTACAGTAATGTTGTCATT
The DNA here is from genome assembly GCA_963576865.1 of Anania hortulata. Classification (NCBI taxonomy): domain Eukaryota; kingdom Metazoa; phylum Arthropoda; class Insecta; order Lepidoptera; family Crambidae; genus Anania; species Anania hortulata. The sequence continues at coordinate 10,033,976 of OY756406.1, forward strand.
ATATTGATAGCAATTTAGATAATAACCTTTATCAAATGCTATTCATTATGGAGGAAATAATAAATTTCCTTGGAATTGGCTCCATTGGGGCACCATTAATGGCAATCATAACAGTGCTTAAAGATTGATATTCGTAAAAATTATATCAATTTCATAGGTCACGGTCTCAGTTAATAATAGTTCATGTCAGAGGTCCACATTTGTATCATGAATCATATTAATCACTACTCTGTTGGTTTGGTATGCACAAAGCAAGCTCGCTCTTAAGCAATATTACTGCTATTTTAGTGTAGTTCATAATAATTTAAAAGGAGAGGCAGAGGCAAAGTACGAAGTCGGTCTCCTATGTATGATGGGCATGCAACCATATTTATATTTTTATTATTTTCATTTTGCGGCCTAATTTTCTATAAAACATTGCATTAATGAGAATGTATTGTATTGATTTGTATAAATTAAAATTCCACTTCTTTGTAACTTTGATCTTTCTCCTTTTCTTTTACTAGTTCAAACACTGTATCTTGTTTAGTCTCTACAAAAATAATAAATATGCGCCTGACAACACACCAAGACATCGAATTTGTTTGCTGTCTTAGCGCACCTAGACCTAACCCAAATAAGAAAAATTTGTTTCCTAAATTGGCCTGGTTAGGAATCGAACCTGGGACGTCTTGTGCTCAATGTCAAACATTACACTGCTGTGCCTGTTGGATCGTTGAACAATGTTCGGGTATTGTTAACTACAAACGATAAACAGACAGAGACAAAAACCCTGTCGAACAGTTACTTATCTCGGATCTCTCAAACTCCGATACTTCACTAAGCTTACAATCTTAAGGTGATATTGGAATTAAACATTACGCAAATTTTCTTGTAACGGGGTAAAGGCAGCGGCCGAACAGAGAAATTGAATTAACCAAATCCCTTTGATGAAGTTCGTGTTTGTAGACAACTCGGTTAAACTGTGAAATTATTAGCGGCCAACGTCTTGCTCTTTTGCGGTTACTATACAGTACCAGTTTATACTGAAGATTCTCATAATTAACTAGTCATTTGTATAATTAATGGGATATTTGGGCAAGCAAATTAGCATACGAATGCGTATATCAAATTATCTCAAGCACTCATAAAATGTACATTAAACTTAATCATAGAACTGAAAATGGCATATTAATAAAATGGGCTCAAAGTATTTAAAAGTAATTTATGTCACAGCTTTAGGGTAAAGCTTAAAAATATATTTAACTAATTAAACTAAAGTTTTTTGCCTTTAAAGGCCAGTCTTAATCTATCGTTTACGGGTCTCTACAGATAAAGTTATAATGCTTTTCTTTCTTTTATACACACCGCTACTTTTTTACCTATAGGTAAAACCTAGGTAGGTTTAAGGATGATAAATGAAAATGCAGTTCAGGAGATAAGTAAATCATCGCTAAAAATGATAATTATCTTTCAGTTAGCTTGAAGTAAAGACCAAGCGTGATTTGTGGTAGTTCATACATTTACTGAATAAAACAATGTTTAAGGTAAAGAAATAAACTGGCAGTGTGAGCTTATTTCATCACCGTTAATAAAAATTGCTTGACTCTTTAAATAGAATAGAATATTTTATAAATATAACTGAATGACATTCAATATTTTAGCTGTGTTACTTATACTTGTAATCTCATCTCATCTAATGTTAAAGAAATTATTTAGCGATTTAGTGGTGGTTTTATCTTAAAAACAAGAAAAAAGAAAGTAAAGTGTGACCGACATAATGACGGTAGAGGTGACAACTCCGATTGTCTAAGATGGTGTGTAACTTTCACCATATCCCCAAATTTATCATGGGTACTATCCTTAAAGTGATATTTCTACTCGCATCGAACTTTCTAGTAGATAAGTTTCGGACACATCGAGATTATCGATGGAATAAATCAGGACGTAAGGTGCCCCCGAGATTTATTGCGCGCGGAGTGAGGAATCTTCGTCTTATCTCATGTTTTGGGGTGAAACAATTCTCTCTTACTGTGAAATATTCAGTGATTCTAACGTACACATGTGTGGATTTCATTTGTGTTACTTACTCATTGAATACATACTCAGCAAATAGGCGAATTATTGACAATTACCATTTGAGTTAAAATAGTTTGTATTTATTTACTGGTTTTCTAAGACCAGTAAGTGATGCCTAATATTAATATTTGTTGTTGTATATACAACGATAGATGTTGAAAAAAAATTAAAAAAAGCACCTCAGCGATGAGACCGCCCGAATTGTATAGTACTATTCTAAATGTATTGTTTCTTTGTACTGTTTTTTTTGTGTGGTGTGCAAATAGGTAAAGTGATCTATCGTAGTAAATCATGATGGTATTATTTTATTATTATTTATTTATTATCTGATTAGTTTTTTTAGTTACATTATCTGCATATACTTATGTTAATTTTAAAATGTTTTGTTTTTTATTCATCTTATTTAATACAAAGAAAATACACAGGCATAAAATAGTATTCGTTGTTTCAGAATTAATGCATTACAGTGTTCCTAAAAAACAATTTATTAATGCTTTTGGCGACTGTTCTCTTTTCTTGATTGGCGTTCCTTCTAAGATTGTCCCGTGGGACTCGAAGTGGTACCCTTTGAATTCCTTTACTTAAAGGAAAACAATCAAAGTAAATTGGTATCATGTTAAATATGACACAGAATTATAGTTTCGGAAAGGTTAACTAAAGCTTAGAACCAGCTTCTGCTTCTTGCTACCAAAAACATTGTAATATGATATACTACAACATTTAATCATAATCTAACTGGGCAAAACAACCGATAAATCACGTGACACTAGTGTTAGATCTACATGTAGAGTGTCACATAGTTTTTTTTTTCGACAATTTGTTATCAAACTGTTCTAAACGGAGGCTGGGCCCCCGATTCAGAAAGCTTCGATAGCGAATTGACCACCAGTAAATCACATGACACTAATGTTAAATCATATAGTGTCACGTGGTTTTCCGGTTGACAATTTGTTATCGAATGGTTCTGAATAGGAGGCCAGGTCACTTACCACTGGCGAATAGACGAATGGCGTAAAATGACCTTTCTATGGTGAGATTCTTAATCCAGAAATCTTTAATAATTATACCTTATAATTATTTTTAGTTTTCCTGATGACAAACATTGCTGTCTAATATACACTTTTACTTACACAGTTCATTGTTTTTATCTGTCATATACATGTATCATTTAAAGTTCAGTAGAAGCAAACAAACCAGAACTGGAGGTATGCATCCCGGCGTCTTTTGATATACGTCATTACGTAAGTGTATTGTCACCCCATAAAAAGTGACCTGTCTAATATACTCTATTTATGACGTTAAAACATTAAAAAGCTCTTATTTTCTATACTGCAGCTCTCATAAAAACAAGGGCAGGTTCGCTCTTCCATTGCATATCGGTAAAACACATTTCATGTCCAGCCTCAGTTTAGAAAATGTACTAAGTTACGAGTTTCCGCGAAGCGAAAAGTTTTGATGGTGAGTTTCACTAGAAATACTTCAAGTTATTTTAATTTACCGCTCCTATTTTCTATCAAGTAGGTACTTGTTTTCCAGATTATGTACTACTCTATTAGTAGGTATGTACTATAGTGTTTGACGACCTTCGTAGCCGAGAGGCGAGCTTAACGGACTTGGTGTCGCTATCTCTGAGGTTCCGAATTCGATTCCCAGTCGGTCAATGTAGAAAAATAACTTTTACTGTCTAAAGTCTTTGTATTGTGGTACTGTCGTTGTTTCTGATTTCTTTAACACAAGTGCTTAAGCTACTTATCATAGGATCAGAGCAATGTATGTTCTCCAATATTTATTGTATTTATTTCTTATTTATTTATGCTATTGATCAAGTGCTCCAATATTACGTGTACTAGAAGCAGTAAAATATTGTGGAAAATATTTTCAGTTGAAAACATTTTTCAAACTGCTTCTGTTGGGATTAGAACCCACGACCTTTCTGTACGTAAAGGCAAAAAATAAAAAATGATGAATTAAAATATAGATTTTAATTTGTGATAAATATAATATCACTCGAAATAAGGAGAATAACCTTATATATTACGACGCTTGATGTGCCATTACGCTAAACTTTTTAATTAATCCCATCATATTTTGATATTATGAAGTAGGTTCTCGGAAACTGTATACGAAGTTCCCCAAACAAGTTAATATAATAAACTGCCAAGTCCATTATTTACGCATACGTTATTTTTATAAGTCATAAAAGAAAATTTCATAAACGGAAAAAGTTATGTTATACTAGGAGAAAAGATTTTTTGCGCTTTACCCAACGTAAGCACGGTATTTTAGGTAAAAAGTAGGAAAGGTTAAAATGTAACAAAAAGAAAACATTTTTGAGTAATAAAATGAGAACTTGACGTAAATACGCTGAATGGTGCTACTTAAGATAATGGTGCCGTGAAATACAACACTTTATTCTTAACGCAGAACTGTCTGATGAATGGATTTATCAAGAAATATAAAAGAGCATTTTAGAAATTTACGAAGAAAATTTACAGCTTTATTTGTTAAATTATTGATTTTTTACTTATAAAACTAAGGGCCACTTTTCGCATCTTTATAGGTTTCGTAGTCCTGACAAGGGACCTTTCTATTTTCGTTCGTTTCGTCATGTCCGTCTGTCTGTCCGTCCGAGGTTTTGCTAAGAGACCGTTAGTACTAGAAAGCTGTTTTTGGTTTTTGTTTTTGTAGGTGTCATCATCATCATTTCAGCCATAAGACGTCCACTGCTGAACAAAGGCTTCCCCAATGACTTATCATTGGGGAGATTGCCAATACTCGCCACGCTTGGCAGGCGGGTTGGCGAGCGCAGTTTTTTATAAGATTTTGCACCCAGACGCTGCTGCCCGTCTCGTGCTACAGGAATTAGTCGCCTCTTACGACACGTCTCCTGTTGGCAATGGGGAATAGTATTCTTTACGGCTGTCGTAGGGCGTCGTCGCCCCCCCCCCCTCCCGGCCCCTAAACGCCAAACTCAAATCAGTGCTGCAGGCAGGTATTTCATAAACTTTAAAGAAAAATTATAGCGGTTAAGATAACTTTATTGGTGTTACTAACTTGGGTGTAAGATAATTTTGTACCAAATACAAATATAAATATCTTTACCAATAATTATATTCAGAATAAAGAAACAACAGAATCGTTCTATATTGTGATAACGGGTGATACTACGGAACCCTTCACTGCGCGTGGACCGACACGTACTTAGCCGGTTTTTTAAATATAGATTTGGCTTAGGTGAAATAAAATACTATTGTGTCTCTTGTAATTAGTCGTCAGTCCGTTTGTAAAGCTTAATGTGTCGTTTTTAAATAACCAAAAATGAAAGACTTTCAAAACCAGGTGTAGACAAAATTTCGAATAATAATTCTTTCAAATTAATATTTGTATAAAATATTTGCATTTTTATATAAAAAAACGCAGCATTGTACAAAAAGCAGGTTTCATATTTTTTAAATCAAATTGCTTTGTACCGAAAAGGTTAACTAAACTTTGAACCATTATGTAGAAAGTTTAAAATCTTTTTCCCGGCCATTACACTCGGTAAATGGAGGAACATTAGCCATATCTGCAGTATGCTCATCATCTACTATTAGACAAAATGTACTTTACTGATCACCGGCCACTGTGTAAAAGTTTTAGAGGTTTAGTTTTGATTTCAGCATTATAAACGTTAGCATAGCGTTATAACGTATCGTATATCTACCGTACATTTTAACAATAGCTTTTATTTTGTAATAAGTAAGAACCCTAACGCCGTGTGGAGACGGCCGTAAAGATTACACTTCCCCACCGCCAACAGGAGGCGTGTCGTAAGAGTCGACTAATACCTGTAGTATTGGCAATCCCCCCCGATGATCAGTCATTGGGGGAGGCCTTTGTTCAGCAGTAGACCTCCTATGGCTGAAATGATGATGATGATGAAGAACCCTAAATCTTTTAAATTTTGTTAAAACTTGACTTCAATTTTATATTAATATCTACATAACTATTAAGTTATATTGTTGTCAATCCTATTTAGATTCGGATTATCAGGGCTTTGACTATGTATCAGGGCACATCACACCCTGATCTAATCATAAAATTTTACAATTAGAATTTTTTTTTGTTTCTCAATAATAAGAAAAAGTATAGATCACATACAATAAAACAAAGTATGATTAGAAGCATCAATAAAAGTAGGTTTTACATTTTTACTTTTGATAAGAAGAGAAGAGAAGAAATAAGAAGAAAGTATACAAAAAAAAATTCACTGAATATTTATAAGCTCTTGTCAACCATAGCAGTTATCAAACACAAATAAAACTAAATCACCAAAACACAGATTCTCTTGAATCAATATCAATGCAAATATTAGCTGTTAACTCGACCGTCTCAAGGCAATAAAATTCTACTGCCCTACTATCTGATCGGGGCCAACATTAAAATTTAACACCTAGAGTAAAGATGCTCCTTCATGTAAACGGATTGTATAAAGCCAAGAGAGTTGAACAACATAAGTAAATTTTATTTTAAAAAAAAAACCGACTTCAAAACACTAAAATGCTAAAAATAATCCTAACACTTAAGTACCTAATCAGTTACTTTTGGAGTCGGTGCCAGCCGATGAGAGATTCAATGTTTTTGTTTGCACCGACTCCAAAAGTAACTGATTAGGTACTTAAGTGTTAGGATTATTTTTAGCATTTTAGTGTTTTGAAGTCGGTTTTATTTTTTTAAATAAAATTTACTTATTTCATCTATTTTTAGTGATAAATCCTAATTCTAACTGCTGAACACCGATTTCATCCCCTATTTTCCTACCCTAAGGGGTGATTTTTATTTTGCAAACTTTTATCATAGCATCTTTGAAGTATAAGCTATTCAATAAAACAAAAATCATCAAAATCGGCTCATATTTGTCGAAGATAGGTAACAAGAACCACAACCAAAATATTATCTGGGTATATATTTATTGATTTTCTCAACAAGTTCTAAATCAATTTCGATAAAATTTATATGGGACCACCTCTGAAGTATGTTCTACCAAACAAAAAAAGAATCATTAAAATCGATTCATAATTATAAGATTAAACGAACTTACCTTAAGTGAAGTTCTATCTTAATTATACGAAGCTGATTGTTTGAGATAGATTTACGAGTAGTAACGATGTTCTACAACAGCGTCGGGTCACAATGTTTTAAAGCTGGAAAAGAAAAAACATTAATCCCTGCAAATGGCAACATTTGTTGGTAATGTCATTACGTTTAAAGACAGCCTTATGAGCAACCCTGTAATACACTGGGATAATACAAAGTATTAGTGGGTGGGTTTTTGGGACTGTCATATCTCAAACAATCAGCTTCGTATAATTAAGATAGAACTTCACTTAAGGTAAGTTCGTTTAATCTTATAATTATACTTGCTGATTGTTTGAGATAGATTTACGAGTAGATGTTTGAAGTTCGGTTGCGAATAAGTTGCTTATAGTTTAGAAAATGCATAACCATTTTGAAAACTACAATACAGAGACGTTTGATGGCAAATCAAAGACAAAAAAGTATAAGTACTATATTATTCGTAACTTTCAAGCGGTTCCGTCTTTACCATAAGGGCACACGGGGCCTGTGCCCAGGGGCCCGGCCTCACGGGGGCCCCCAAGCACTAAAACATGTTTGTAAACTAAGAAACATAGTTAACTAAAAAGAAAGAAAAGGGAGTCAAGGCCTATAAAAAAAACAACTATACTTCTAAAGGAGATATGAAATTATTTTTTGGAGTCTGAAATTCATACCAACAGTATTTCATTTTTACTTTGCAATAGGGCTCCCAAATTCTTGTGTGCCCCAGGGCCCTCCCATATGTTAAGACGGCCCTGCTTTCAAGTATATTTATAGTAAAGTGTTACATCACACTGATAAAATGTCTTTTATTATTATTTTTATTTATTTTTTAATTGTTATCAGAATATAACAACTCTGTCTCCACTGTAAGGCAATTCCATACTTGAATAATTAAACATTGAAAGCAATTGTGATGTGTACATTTTAAATAAAATGTTTTAACAAAAAACAAAAAAAGAAGATGTAAATGAATATAAACGAACGCAACGAAAAGAGAAAGCGTTTTAATAATTAATTTTTAAACGCAGGTCCGCTAATGGCTCAAGGTTCAAGGCTGATAATGTACTCATATCTATATCTTCGCGCATGATTACAATTAGTAATATTTTTACTAAAGATGACAATAATGGTTCAAAATATTGATTTACTTTACTTATTTAACCATTTTTCCTACATCTTGGTCACTAGATTCTTTTTCATGTTAATAGGGTATTTATTTATTTACATGTATTTATTTTAAGTATGTATTCATATTATGTCTGTATTATATAAGTGTTTTACTATGTACATGTACTAGGTAGTATGTATTTTATTTTATTTGTTTGTTTAATTAGTTTGTTAAATTTTTGGACTTTTATGTTTTGGAACTCTTCACCGCCTCCCTTCTCTCAATATTAATTCAACTTTCCTCTACCTGAAGGTTGTCTGGAAGAGATCGCTTCCAGCGATAAGACCGCCTAAATTGTGCTATTTACTAAGTATTTACTTTCCTGTGATTTGTTTGTTTTGTGTGGTGTACAATAAAGAGTATCTATCTATCTATTGGAATAATATAGAGCGTTAAATTTTCGTGTAATACATTGCGCGCTAAAAAGGTAGTTAAAATATATAAAAAACTGATGGTGATTCGCACCCACCTCTCTATATCTGGGCTTTCGCTTGACACCTATTTAGGACAACCTGTACATCAAAGATATAGTTTTACTTGAAAAAAAAAATTTTGTCATGCTAAATAATGAAAAGAATTTAAAAAATAGTTTTTAAAATATCAAACTACTCTTGCTATTTACAGTTCAGACTAAGCTCTTTCTTTCCGCCGTGTTATTAAAACATCAGCAGTCAGTCAGCGGGGCCCTTTATCAACCACATTCTTATTCCCGTCAGCTATTTCGCTCGCATTTTTCCGGGAGCGTGATCTATTGCAACTTAATAAGGTTTTCATTTCCTACAATTTTCTTAAGGTGGATACTGACCGTAACGTGTGTAACATGTTAGTAAGGCGAGCATTCGTGTAATTAACGAGAAAACAAGCGAGCAGCAAGCTATTGCTTTATAGTAGGAACTGATCAGATTTATGTGGCGTAATGTAACATGTTAGAGAGCGAGAATTCGTGCATTCACTACGGGAAAACAGCCGAGCAATAAGACGCTCGTTGAACAGACATTAGCAAACAATATGCTCGCTGCCTGCAAATGTTACAATACGCCCAAACCGCCAGTCAGTAACTTAGTACCCACCTTTATTACATTAAACCTTTAGGGTTCACTTTAACTCATTATGCTCACTACGAGAGATTATTAGCATGCAGCTCCTCGGCTGATTGTTCAAAAAATTTGTATAACATTAAGTTTCACTGGAACAACTCTCTAAAATTGTGAATTCAACCATAACCTAGTTAAAAGACCATTCTACGATAGCTTTAGTTTATTTAAAGTTGCTATCAACTATCAATTATTCAGTCTCTATAGACTGAATAATTCGAATTCGGCTAAATCTAGAAAGGATTGTCTTAATAACAAAAATATTGACAAGATAAAGATTCACGTATTCAAATACTAGAACCCTTAGATTAAACATTATGTAAAGTTATTCCGAGGATAAAATGAGCTTACTAATCAAACGGAATAAGTAGTATTTATGAATGTCTTTAAAATAATTTTATTTAAAGTAACCAAAAAGATACTTACACAGGTAAAAAGGAAACTAAAATTCTAATATTATATTACTAATATATTATAATTATTTGAAAGTTAATTGATTGATTGCAAACCTAATATTTTATTTTCTTTGACACTAAAACTCACATTTTACTGCATGATTTTAAAGATACGTCGTCTGAGATATCATTCAGCAAGTTTTTCGTTAACGTAAAACTTATAACAGGCAGTGGCAGTGGGCGGGGCACATAGCACGTAGAACTGACGGCCGATGGGGCAGAAAGGTTCTAGAATGGAGGCCGCGTACCGGCAAGCGCAGCGTAGGACATCCACTCACAAGGTGGTCAGACAACCTGGTAAGGGTCGCAGGAAGACGCTGGATGCAGGCCGCTTCCAACCGGCCAATCTGGAAGTCAATTGGGGAGGCCTATGTTCAGCAGTGGACGTCCTATGGCTGAAATGATGATGATGATGATGAAAACTTATAACTGATTGTTCAATAAAGATAGGGCAACTCTATAAACCCTGAAGGGATTACCGCAGCGCGGATATAAGACTACGTTTCATTAGTTACATTACCGAGATTTGAAACACATCCCAAAGACAACAGATAGCTCATTGATAAGCATTAGCATTCATTCGAAAGATGCCGAAATAAAACAGAAAACCAACTTACTTTTTCTTACATATTTCTTTAAGATACTTAAGTATTCTAAATCGGCTAATTGGTCAGTATTCGTCAAGATTACTACTTCGAGTATCATAGCGTTTCACGACAGACCAGTAAACTGGGACAGTATCTACTGCTGCTTGCTTTGTCTTACATGTTTGTTAATTAATTAAATGATAATTTTTTGGAAGCGGCTTGCATCCAGCGTCTTCCTGCAACTTTTACCAGGTCTACTGTCCACCTTATGGGTGGACGTCCTACACTGCGCTAGCCGATACGTGGTCTCCATTCTAGAACCTTTCTGCCCTATCAGCCGTAAGTTCTACGTGCTATGTACCACGCCCACTGCCACTTCAGCTTTTCTTTCTTCTGGCTTGTGCATTGCCACAGCGGGGTAAAAATAACAATTTAGCTCACTAATCCGTTTGTTTTACCTGTGCATCTTATATTCTGTGCCTGTGCTGTCACATAGTCGGCTAATGTTTTTCGTACATGGTGACTGTTTAAGTCAAGTGATCTGGCCGTTCCCAGTAGACTGTTGAGGCGAGGTCCCGGGGTAATATGATAACAATACATTATGTCGGGACAAGCGGGCTTAATGTCCTCAGGGAGTTAATTCAAGCTGTGCTACGTAAGGGTTTATTTATTGTATTTTCTTTTTATTTCGACTCAAGCGCCTAAGCTCCGTTCTGGTGTCAGGACATCAATCAAATTGTGTTTAATTTGTATCCGAAAAATACTTCTGTTTCCTATTTCATAAGGAAAGAGATTTGTAAGGAAGCAATTTGAACGGATTTTTCTGGTTATAAATAAGAATCCGTAGAATGTATCGTCATTAAAATATTGTTTTATCCTTATGAGATCAATTATAAATATTGTAGAATTCATTTACAAGTTTCGTAGAAAATATGTTTTTAATATAATTAGTGTTTTAAAAAGTTTGAAGTATAAACAACTTTTTTTAGTAAATAATTGATAACTTTTAGACAGCTGAAAGCAAAACTATTAACGGACACATTAAACTTTTTCATTCAACTGCATTAAAAAGTAAAACAGCTGTTTTAAACACTCAAAGTTTTTCCAGTCCATTTGAGTTTTAATTGAAAATGTTCGTATAAATGCCACTAAAATACATTTGAGAAATTAAATACAAGATTATAATTTAAAATTTAAGCCATGTATTCACATTCAGTTGAAGTGCAAACATAGCTTGCATGATATGTTTGGCTTTAAAATACAGGTTTGGCAGAATTTTGGGCAACTGATAATCAATTTGTCAGTTTTCATTTTCAAACTTTGCAGACCTAGCAACTCTGATTGCGACTCTTGATTATTAGCAACAGTTTTTAATTTTTAATTAGGTTAGCAAAATTTCTAATTGCTACAACAATTTATTTTTGTCGGTTATGTCCAACCGGCCAATCTGGAAGTCACTGGGGGCCTATGTTCAGAAGTGGACGTCCTATGGCTAAAATGATGATGATGATGATGATGATGATGATGTCCAATTTTTTGTAATAAGTAAAGCCCCTTTCTCTTAAGCAGCTTTTTCAAAAATGTTGAGCTTATAGGTAATGCGGTTCAGTTCATTGCTTCAGTTGCGGTTTATTAGGGATATTATCCAAAGTTTATAACTACTCCCTTTTGGAAAATTTGAATCACGTAAGAGCCATAACTGGAGTTATTATGCTTAAGTCATTCGTGTCAAGAAATTACTCTTTGGAGTTGCGGTTAGTCTAGCAATATAACTGTGTACGTTACATAACAAAACATCGTATAATATTCATTTTATTAGACTATTAACCTCAGATTACCCATAACCCGCTCCCGAAAACCACTATTCAGGTATTTATAACGTTTAGGTAAACGAATTTTAAACTTGGGAAAGATCTAGTTTAGTAACATAAAATAGATAAAAAGCCCATCATGCTCATTAGCCGGTCTTGTCATAATCAATAAAAATATATCTAAAGAAACTTAATTAACAAATCATTATTAACTTAAATAGGAAAAGGAATTGCCTATCAACATCATCAAATAGGTGGTTCATCAATTAGTCTAGAATAATATTAATAATTTCGTGTGTGATACACATTAATATGATTGCCATAAAACAGGTACCTAAGTTTCTAGAGAGATGATCATTAAGCGAAGCACTCTATAAAAACACTTCTGTAAAGCATACAAAGCCATATTGTTATGTTGATATTTCCAAGGCCAAGTTTCGCGAGCCGCACGAATATTCGATTCGGCCTGGAGGCCGTGGTTTGCCGGCAACTGGATTAAATTATGTAAATTGAGATCTTATAGTACTTCAGTTAATTACATACCAGATTAGTTTTAAGCAAAAACAAGCAAAGCGTCAGCCGACCTGATTGGTGAAGTGGCGGGGGCATTTGCCTAACGCAATGGTTTCTTCTCAGTTGAAATTGGAAAATACTTTTTCTAAATTATTGGCTCATGTCTGGGTGGGCGGGAGACTCCATTAATTTTTTTTGTCTAATAGTTATGTGACATAAAAGTGTTAATTCCTTATTTTGAGACCATAAAATTTGTTTTACCTAAATAAAACCAAGTGCGTGTCAGGCTACGTGCAATGTAGAACTTCGTAATTTCCCGTCAAAGTATAGGTGTACCTACGGTAATTCTCGGCGTGATTAATACGTATACTCTAGCAAAGTTACGGGTTTTTAGTACTAAGAGTCTAGTCTCTGAGCTAAGTCACGGATAGACAGACAGACGGATATGGAAAAATAAAGAACACTACAAAAATCTTAATTAATGTACAGACAACAGCACGTCAACCTACCACAAAACGTAAAATTTTCTCAATTGATATTGATATCTCAGTGTTGGAAATAAAGTTAAAAATCAATTCAATGAAACTTTTTGGGTAGGTTGACCTGCAGTTGTCTGTACCTACTTAATGAGTGCCCTGAATACTACGCGCGGATTATAAATATCATCATCATCATGTCAGCCTATTGCAGTCTATTGCTGGACGTAAGCCTCTCCCAAAAAGCGCCACAGAGCACGACTTCCCGCTTTAAACGGATATAATATTGGTCCTTACATATGAAATTGCCGTTCAGTATCAAAAAGTGAATCAACTTTTCTGAATGAAATTATTATTTAATCAATCGAAGTATGCGCCGTTGTTATCGATACACTTCCGCCATTTTATAGGCAGATCATTGATCCTTTTGGAAAAAAATCCTGGGAGCGAAAGTCTATGAACTGTTTGAAGGCGGTATTGACTGCCTTTTCAGATTTGATTTTTTTTCTTTGTAAAAAGTTATCTTAGTTTAAAAAAAAGTTATAATCGGTTGGGGCAAGATCTGGAGAGTATGGTGGGTGACGCAAAGGTTCCAGTCGCAGCTCCTCTAACATGGCGACCGTTTGATGTGCAGTGTTTGGTCTAGCATTATCCTAAAGGAGCAGTGGGCTAGAGCAATTCTCCAGTCTCGGTTGTTTAATGGCGAGCTCTTCCATCATTGTTTGCAATTGTTGGCAATACAAGTCTGCAGTAATCGTCTGGCCTGATCTCAAGAAGCTGTAGTGGATAACACCAGCACTGGTCCACCAAAAACTAACCAGAATCTTCTTTTTGGTCAGTTTTTGCTTAGGGCAAAGTTTTGCCGGTTCTCCAGGGTTAAGCCATTGTGATGATCGCTTCTGATTGTCGTACAGGATCCATTTCTCATCACATTCACGATACGGTTCAAAATCGTAATTTAAATTGTATATATAATATAAATCAAATTATTGTGACGATTGAGCAAATAAATGCAGCAAGCGACGCGGGTTTGTTGGTTTGCTTCAGTCAATTCGTGCGGTACCCACTTTTCTAGTTTTTTGACTTTTCCAATTTGGCGCAAATGGATAAGTTTCATTTTGTCACTTACGCCGAAGGCTGCTGTTAATTCAGAAGTGGTTTGAGATGGATCCGCTTCCACTATCGCCTTCAATTCTTCCTTATTCACTTGAGTATCAGGTCGTCCCAAGGCTCATAGTGTAAATCGAAATTTCCAGAACAAAAATGTTGAAACCAAAAACACTCCGTTCGTTTGTTAACGGTGCCTGGTCCGTACACATCGTTAATTCTTCGAGTCGTTTCTGCAGCACTGGTGCCACGGTGGAACTCGTATTCGTAAATACCGCGAATTTTCAATTTGTCCATAGTTGTTGTTATAGCAATGTTAAAGCTCAAACAAATGATGTGAAAATAAATGAAATACGAATTTTAAAACAATATTTTTCTGGCTTTATTTTGAAATAAATTTGAATTTGGAATTCCTAATCAAACGCAAGATATTTGATGTTAATGTTGCCAGTATTGAGTATCGGCAATTTCATATGTAAGGACCTAATATAAATGCATGTGATGGATAGGTACAGACAGACAACAGCACGTCAACCTACCACAAAACGTCAAATTTTCTCATTTGATATTTATCTCTATATGTTGGACATAAAGTTGAAAATAAATTGACTAATGATATAGACTAACATTTAACCTAATAATTACAAGTTTAAGCACATATCTCACTACCTAGATGGACGAATCACACCAAATGCATCTCATACATTCTAAGTGAGACATGCCTTGGCGCTATGCATTGGAGAAATATCTTGCACAACGATCTTCTGTCTAAGCTGAAATATATTCTGTGGAAATATATCTACATCAATCACTATCAGTAACGTTTAAATTGAAAAAAGTATGCCTCGTTGGTAAACCAACAAGTAAGTAATTAGGATATTTCTCAATTACAGTAATGTTGTCATTATATTGATAGCAATTTAGATAATAACCTTTATCAAATGCTATTCATTATGGAGGAAATAATAAATTTCCTTGGAATTGGCTCCATTGGGGCACCATTAATGGCAATCATAACAGTGCTTAAAGATTGATATTCGTAAAAATTATATCAATTTCATAGGTCACGGTCTCAGTTAATAATAGTTCATGTCAGAGGTCCACATTTGTATCATGAATCATATTAATCACTACTCTGTTGGTTTGGTATGCACAAAGCAAGCTCGCTCTTAAGCAATATTACTGCTATTTTAGTGTAGTTCATAATAATTTAAAAGGAGAGGCAGAGGCAAAGTACGAAGTCGGTCTCCTATGTATGATGGGCATGCAACCATATTTATATTTTTATTATTTTCATTTTGCGGCCTAATTTTCTATAAAACATTGCATTAATGAGAATGTATTGTATTGATTTGTATAAATTAAAATTCCACTTCTTTGTAACTTTGATCTTTCTCCTTTTCTTTTACTAGTTCAAACACTGTATCTTGTTTAGTCTCTACAAAAATAATAAATATGCGCCTGACAACACACCAAGACATCGAATTTGTTTGCTGTCTTAGCGCACCTAGACCTAACCCAAATAAGAAAAATTTGTTTCCTAAATTGGCCTGGTTAGGAATCGAACCTGGGACGTCTTGTGCTCAATGTCAAACATTACACTGCTGTGCCTGTTGGATCGTTGAACAATGTTCGGGTATTGTTAACTACAAACGATAAACAGACAGAGACAAAAACCCTGTCGAACAGTTACTTATCTCGGATCTCTCAAACTCCGATACTTCACTAAGCTTACAATCTTAAGGTGATATTGGAATTAAACATTACGCAAATTTTCTTGTAACGGGGTAAAGGCAGCGGCCGAACAGAGAAATTGAATTAACCAAATCCCTTTGATGAAGTTCGTGTTTGTAGACAACTCGGTTAAACTGTGAAATTATTAGCGGCCAACGTCTTGCTCTTTTGCGGTTACTATACAGTACCAGTTTATACTGAAGATTCTCATAATTAACTAGTCATTTGTATAATTAATGGGATATTTGGGCAAGCAAATTAGCATACGAATGCGTATATCAAATTATCTCAAGCACTCATAAAATGTACATTAAACTTAATCATAGAACTGAAAATGGCATATTAATAAAATGGGCTCAAAGTATTTAAAAGTAATTTATGTCACAGCTTTAGGGTAAAGCTTAAAAATATATTTAACTAATTAAACTAAAGTTTTTTGCCTTTAAAGGCCAGTCTTAATCTATCGTTTACGGGTCTCTACAGATAAAGTTATAATGCTTTTCTTTCTTTTATACACACCGCTACTTTTTTACCTATAGGTAAAACCTAGGTAGGTTTAAGGATGATAAATGAAAATGCAGTTCAGGAGATAAGTAAATCATCGCTAAAAATGATAATTATCTTTCAGTTAGCTTGAAGTAAAGACCAAGCGTGATTTGTGGTAGTTCATACATTTACTGAATAAAACAATGTTTAAGGTAAAGAAATAAACTGGCAGTGTGAGCTTATTTCATCACCGTTAATAAAAATTGCTTGACTCTTTAAATAGAATAGAATATTTTATAAATATAACTGAATGACATTCAATATTTTAGCTGTGTTACTTATACTTGTAATCTCATCTCATCTAATGTTAAAGAAATTATTTAGCGATTTAGTGGTGGTTTTATCTTAAAAACAAGAAAAAAGAAAGTAAAGTGTGACCGACATAATGACGGTAGAGGTGACAACTCCGATTGTCTAAGATGGTGTGTAACTTTCACCATATCCCCAAATTTATCATGGGTACTATCCTTAAAGTGATATTTCTACTCGCATCGAACTTTCTAGTAGATAAGTTTCGGACACATCGAGATTATCGATGGAATAAATCAGGACGTAAGGTGCCCCCGAGATTTATTGCGCGCGGAGTGAGGAATCTTCGTCTTATCTCATGTTTTGGGGTGAAACAATTCTCTCTTACTGTGAAATATTCAGTGATTCTAACGTACACATGTGTGGATTTCATTTGTGTTACTTACTCATTGAATACATACTCAGCAAATAGGCGAATTATTGACAATTACCATTTGAGTTAAAATAGTTTGTATTTATTTACTGGTTTTCTAAGACCAGTAAGTGATGCCTAATATTAATATTTGTTGTTGTATATACAACGATAGATGTTGAAAAAAAATTAAAAAAAGCACCTCAGCGATGAGACCGCCCGAATTGTATAGTACTATTCTAAATGTATTGTTTCTTTGTACTGTTTTTTTTGTGTGGTGTGCAAATAGGTAAAGTGATCTATCGTAGTAAATCATGATGGTATTATTTTATTATTATTTATTTATTATCTGATTAGTTTTTTTAGTTACATTATCTGCATATACTTATGTTAATTTTAAAATGTTTTGTTTTTTATTCATCTTATTTAATACAAAGAAAATACACAGGCATAAAATAGTATTCGTTGTTTCAGAATTAATGCATTACAGTGTTCCTAAAAAACAATTTATTAATGCTTTTGGCGACTGTTCTCTTTTCTTGATTGGCGTTCCTTCTAAGATTGTCCCGTGGGACTCGAAGTGGTACCCTTTGAATTCCTTTACTTAAAGGAAAACAATCAAAGTAAATTGGTATCATGTTAAATATGACACAGAATTATAGTTTCGGAAAGGTTAACTAAAGCTTAGAACCAGCTTCTGCTTCTTGCTACCAAAAACATTGTAATATGATATACTACAACATTTAATCATAATCTAACTGGGCAAAACAACCGATAAATCACGTGACACTAGTGTTAGATCTACATGTAGAGTGTCACATAGTTTTTTTTTTCGACAATTTGTTATCAAACTGTTCTAAACGGAGGCTGGGCCCCCGATTCAGAAAGCTTCGATAGCGAATTGACCACCAGTAAATCACATGACACTAATGTTAAATCATATAGTGTCACGTGGTTTTCCGGTTGACAATTTGTTATCGAATGGTTCTGAATCGGAGGCCAGGTCACTTACCACTGGCGAATAGACGAATGGCGTAAAATGACCTTTCTATGGTGAGATTCTTAATCCAGAAATCTTTAATAATTATACCTTATAATTATTTTTAGTTTTCCTGATGACAAACATTGCTGTCTAATATACACTTTTACTTACACAGTTCATTGTTTTTATCTGTCATATACATGTATCATTTAAAGTTCAGTAGAAGCAAACAAACCAGAACTGGAGGTATGCATCCCGGCGTCTTTTGATATACGTCATTACGTAAGTGTATTGTCACCCCATAAAAAGTGACCTGTCTAATATACTCTATTTATGACGTTAAAACATTAAAAAGCTCTTATTTTCTATACTGCAGCTCTCATAAAAACAAGGGCAGGTTCGCTCTTCCATTGCATATCGGTAAAACACATTTCATGTCCAGCCTCAGTTTAGAAAATGTACTAAGTTACGAGTTTCCGCGAAGCGAAAAGTTTTGATGGTGAGTTTCACTAGAAATACTTCAAGTTATTTTAATTTACCGCTCCTATTTTCTATCAAGTAGGTACTTGTTTTCCAGATTATGTACTACTCTATTAGTAGGTATGTACTATAGTGTTTGACGACCTTCGTAGCCGAGAGGCGAGCTTAACGGACTTGGTGTCGCTATCTCTGAGGTTCCGAATTCGATTCCCAGTCGGTCAATGTAGAAAAATAACTTTTACTGTCTAAAGTCTTTGTATTGTGGTACTGTCGTTGTTTCTGATTTCTTTAACACAAGTGCTTAAGCTACTTATCATAGGATCAGAGCAATGTATGTTCTCCAATATTTATTGTATTTATTTCTTATTTATTTATGCTATTGATCAAGTGCTCCAATATTACGTGTACTAGAAGCAGTAAAATATTGTGGAAAATATTTTCAGTTGAAAACATTTTTCAAACTGCTTCTGTTGGGATTAGAACCCACGACCTTTCTGTACGTAAAGGCAAAAAATAAAAAATGATGAATTAAAATATAGATTTTAATTTGTGATAAATATAATATCACTCGAAATAAGGAGAATAACCTTATATATTACGACGCTTGATGTGCCATTACGCTAAACTTTTTAATTAATCCCATCATATTTTGATATTATGAAGTAGGTTCTCGGAAACTGTATACGAAGTTCCCCAAACAAGTTAATATAATAAACTGCCAAGTCCATTATTTACGCATACGTTATTTTTATAAGTCATAAAAGAAAATTTCATAAACGGAAAAAGTTATGTTATACTAGGAGAAAAGATTTTTTGCGCTTTACCCAACGTAAGCACGGTATTTTAGGTAAAAAGTAGGAAAGGTTAAAATGTAACAAAAAGAAAACATTTTTGAGTAATAAAATGAGAACTTGACGTAAATACGCTGAATGGTGCTACTTAAGATAATGGTGCCGTGAAATACAACACTTTATTCTTAACGCAGAACTGTCTGATGAATGGATTTATCAAGAAATATAAAAGAGCATTTTAGAAATTTACGAAGAAAATTTACAGCTTTATTTGTTAAATTATTGATTTTTTACTTATAAAACTAAGGGCCACTTTTCGCATCTTTATAGGTTTCGTAGTCCTGACAAGGGACCTTTCTATTTTCGTTCGTTTCGTCATGTCCGTCTGTCTGTCCGTCCGAGGTTTTGCTAAGAGACCGTTAGTACTAGAAAGCTGTTTTTGGTTTTTGTTTTTGTAGGTGTCATCATCATCATTTCAGCCATAAGACGTCCACTGCTGAACAAAGGCTTCCCCAATGACTTATCATTGGGGAGATTGCCAATACTCGCCACGCTTGGCAGGCGGGTTGGCGAGCGCAGTTTTTTATAAGATTTTGCACCCAGACGCTGCTGCCCGTCTCGTGCTACAGGAATTAGTCGCCTCTTACGACACGTCTCCTGTTGGCAATGGGGAATAGTATTCTTTACGGCTGTCGTAGGGCGTCGTCGCCCCCCCCCCCTCCCGGCCCCTAAACGCCAAACTCAAATCAGTGCTGCAGGCAGGTATTTCATAAACTTTAAAGAAAAATTATAGCGGTTAAGATAACTTTATTGGTGTTACTAACTTGGGTGTAAGATAATTTTGTACCAAATACAAATATAAATATCTTTACCAATAATTATATTCAGAATAAAGAAACAACAGAATCGTTCTATATTGTGATAACGGGTGATACTACGGAACCCTTCACTGCGCGTGGACCGACACGTACTTAGCCGGTTTTTTAAATATAGATTTGGCTTAGGTGAAATAAAATACTATTGTGTCTCTTGTAATTAGTCGTCAGTCCGTTTGTAAAGCTTAATGTGTCGTTTTTAAATAACCAAAAATGAAAGACTTTCAAAACCAGGTGTAGACAAAATTTCGAATAATAATTCTTTCAAATTAATATTTGTATAAAATATTTGCATTTTTATATAAAAAAACGCAGCATTGTACAAAAAGCAGGTTTCATATTTTTTAAATCAAATTGCTTTGTACCGAAAAGGTTAACTAAACTTTGAACCATTATGTAGAAAGTTTAAAATCTTTTTCCCGGCCATTACACTCGGTAAATGGAGGAACATTAGCCATATCTGCAGTATGCTCATCATCTACTATTAGACAAAATGTACTTTACTGATCACCGGCCACTGTGTAAAAGTTTTAGAGGTTTAGTTTTGATTTCAGCATTATAAACGTTAGCATAGCGTTATAACGTATCGTATATCTACCGTACATTTTAACAATAGCTTTTATTTTGTAATAAGTAAGAACCCTAACGCCGTGTGGAGACGGCCGTAAAGATTACACTTCCCCACCGCCAACAGGAGGCGTGTCGTAAGAGTCGACTAATACCTGTAGTATTGGCAATCCCCCCCGATGATCAGTCATTGGGGGAGGCCTTTGTTCAGCAGTAGACCTCCTATGGCTGAAATGATGATGATGATGAAGAACCCTAAATCTTTTAAATTTTGTTAAAACTTGACTTCAATTTTATATTAATATCTACATAACTATTAAGTTATATTGTTGTCAATCCTATTTAGATTCGGATTATCAGGGCTTTGACTATGTATCAGGGCACATCACACCCTGATCTAATCATAAAATTTTACAATTAGAATTTTTTTTTGTTTCTCAATAATAAGAAAAAGTATAGATCACATACAATAAAACAAAGTATGATTAGAAGCATCAATAAAAGTAGGTTTTACATTTTTACTTTTGATAAGAAGAGAAGAGAAGAAATAAGAAGAAAGTATACAAAAAAAAATTCACTGAATATTTATAAGCTCTTGTCAACCATAGCAGTTATCAAACACAAATAAAACTAAATCACCAAAACACAGATTCTCTTGAATCAATATCAATGCAAATATTAGCTGTTAACTCGACCGTCTCAAGGCAATAAAATTCTACTGCCCTACTATCTGATCGGGGCCAACATTAAAATTTAACACCTAGAGTGAAGATGCTCCTTCATGTAAACGGATTGTATAAAGCCAAGAGAGTTGAACAACATAAGTAAATTTTATTTTAAAAAAAAAACCGACTTCAAAACACTAAAATGCTAAAAATAATCCTAACACTTAAGTACCTAATCAGTTACTTTTGGAGTCGGTGCCAGCCGATGAGAGATTCAATGTTTTTGTTTGCACCGACTCCAAAAGTAACTGATTAGGTACTTAAGTGTTAGGATTATTTTTAGCATTTTAGTGTTTTGAAGTCGGTTTTATTTTTTTAAATAAAATTTACTTATTTCATCTATTTTTAGTGATAAATCCTAATTCTAACTGCTGAACACCGATTTCATCCCCTATTTTCCTACCCTAAGGGGTGATTTTTATTTTGCAAACTTTTATCATAGCATCTTTGAAGTATAAGCTATTCAATAAAACAAAAATCATCAAAATCGGCTCATATTTGTCGAAGATAGGTAACAAGAACCACAACCAAAATATTATCTGGGTATATATTTATTGATTTTCTCAACAAGTTCTAAATCAATTTCGATAAAATTTATATGGGACCACCTCTGAAGTATGTTCTACCAAACAAAAAAAGAATCATTAAAATCGATTCATAATTATAAGATTAAACGAACTTACCTTAAGTGAAGTTCTATCTTAATTATACGAAGCTGATTGTTTGAGATAGATTTACGAGTAGTAACGATGTTCTACAACAGCGTCGGGTCACAATGTTTTAAAGCTGGAAAAGAAAAAACATTAATCCCTGCAAATGGCAACATTTGTTGGTAATGTCATTACGTTTAAAGACAGCCTTATGAGCAACCCTGTAATACACTGGGATAATACAAAGTATTAGTGGGTGGGTTTTTGGGACTGTCATATCTCAAACAATCAGCTTCGTATAATTAAGATAGAACTTCACTTAAGGTAAGTTCGTTTAATCTTATAATTATACTTGCTGATTGTTTGAGATAGATTTACGAGTAGATGTTTGAAGTTCGGTTGCGAATAAGTTGCTTATAGTTTAGAAAATGCATAACCATTTTGAAAACTACAATACAGAGACGTTTGATGGCAAATCAAAGACAAAAAAGTATAAGTACTATATTATTCGTAACTTTCAAGCGGTTCCGTCTTTACCATAAGGGCACACGGGGCCTGTGCCCAGGGGCCCGGCCTCACGGGGGCCCCCAAGCACTAAAACATGTTTGTAAACTAAGAAACATAGTTAACTAAAAAGAAAGAAAAGGGAGTCAAGGCCTATAAAAAAAACAACTATACTTCTAAAGGAGATATGAAATTATTTTTTGGAGTCTGAAATTCATACCAACAGTATTTCATTTTTACTTTGCAATAGGGCTCCCAAATTCTTGTGTGCCCCAGGGCCCTCCCATATGTTAAGACGGCCCTGCTTTCAAGTATATTTATAGTAAAGTGTTACATCACACTGATAAAATGTCTTTTATTATTATTTTTATTTATTTTTTAATTGTTATCAGAATATAACAACTCTGTCTCCACTGTAAGGCAATTCCATACTTGAATAATTAAACATTGAAAGCAATTGTGATGTGTACATTTTAAATAAAATGTTTTAACAAAAAACAAAAAAAGAAGATGTAAATGAATATAAACGAACGCAACGAAAAGAGAAAGCGTTTTAATAATTAATTTTTAAACGCAGGTCCGCTAATGGCTCAAGGTTCAAGGCTGATAATGTACTCATATCTATATCTTCGCGCATGATTACAATTAGTAATATTTTTACTAAAGATGACAATAATGGTTCAAAATATTGATTTACTTGAAATGATAAACGATAAAATAAAATAAAAATTGGTTATTTTATTAGTATTGCGACTTCCCATCTGGTCATTATATGAATGGGTGATCATGGCTAATCAATCTCAAATTTGGTTACTAAATAATAGAGTGACCGTGGTCAAGCAACTTTCAGATTGGTCACAAGTCCTTACCGATGTTAGTATTGAGGAAAGAATAATGCATAGTTTGGGTAAAAATATCGATTCAATTCAATACGGTAACTTATGCTTTAACTATATTTAGTACCTAAGATAGAGCGTATAATCGGATTATAATACCAAATATTATCAGTTGTTACTCGTATTATAAGTAATATTGAAAACTAAACAGAGAAAAAACAATCCAACTGGACTCAGTTATAGCTCGTATTTGAATACAGGAATGTAGGTCATTTAAACGAATTTAACATTAAGTCATAATGTAAAGGAATGTGTTAATCTTTAACCGTTTTTTTTTTTTTTTTTGCTAACAGAAATTTTTATTGAATATGATAAATGTATTTACTTATCAGTTGAACTTATTTGTTATAACTATAATGCCCATCTCAAATTTTTATTGACTGTTGCTGGGCAGTAAACGGGTTAATTAAGTGTTTACCAAAGTGGATTAGTTCTATCTGAGACATGTTTCTACATGTACCAGGTTTATCAGAGTACTAGAATGTTTGTTTTTAATTTTAGATAGATAGATAGGTACTCTTTATTGTACACCATACAAAGAAGTTAAAATTTGTTAATTTGAGGTGAAAGACCAATAATTGCTCCTATTATTCAATTATGTAGGGCTACCTACTATGTGCTTATTGTAAAATTATCTATCCTTATTTTTAAGAATATCTGTTGTCTGTGTGTGAATAATGGTAAGTTAAAAGGACTAATTAAATTTTAAGAAATCAAATATGTATGATTATTTTGTTAGATCATGATCACAACTTTTAAGTGATTAGATGCAGTTTCTTAGCATGTGATAGTCACAGCGTTATTTTATTAAACTAGTTATTTATTTACTATTATCATAAATATTTTAAAATCTTAAGGTTTATTAAAATTATTAAATTGGTATTATATAAGTGGTCTT
Organism: Anania hortulata; assembly: GCA_963576865.1. Lineage (NCBI taxonomy): Eukaryota > Metazoa > Arthropoda > Insecta > Lepidoptera > Crambidae > Anania > Anania hortulata. The sequence continues at coordinate 10,058,654 of OY756406.1, forward strand.
CACATAGCCTTTAAGCTAATATGGCGGTTGCAGAAGTTTACCTTAATACGGTTTTATTAAATTTATTTCTTATGCATTTAGTCATCCTCAATCTTATCATAAATAAGACATTCAGAAAGAGGTCGGCCAAATAAAATATGGTCCCACACATATAGCTTTGACGCGACTGGCAAAAAACGGTGCAAACCTCGAAGCATCCGGAATGGAAGCTATGAGTCAACAGGCAACCATTGGTATAAAACAACTTAATAAATAGAAAAAATAATTATAAACCTAAAGATTTTGTCTATTTTAAACCCTTTTCATCATCGTTATGATTGAGGACTGGACAAATCAAGTGTTCTCCCAATAGTTTAGAAATCTATCTTATAAAAGTGAAACTGACAGTAAAGGAATCTGGAAAATCTAGGTGGCTTATAATTATTCAATTATGCAATTCAAACCTAGTCTTTTAAGGGTTTTGTATAGCACTTCCATATTACCATTACTTTTTAATTTATTGAAATAAAACTATTTGTGGCATTAATTTTTTGATTAATAAGCAACAATCCTTTGATATGAACTTAAAAGCTGATAAGCTGGCACCTGATTTGTCACAAGCTGGATTTTATAAAATTTTTCTTGTCAAAAACCTTGTTTCACTGCAATTTTGCAGGACTATTTAATTCTTCAATTAATCATATAGGTACAATAATACCCAAAAACTAATTAATTAGTAAGGAATCGGCCTAGTTATAGTTAGGTAATTAGTCATAGTTGTGCCGTGTGGGGACGGCCTTAAAGAATACACTTCTCCACCGCCAACAGGAGGCGCGTCGTAAGAGGTGACTAATTCCTGTAGCACTAGATGGGCAGCAGCGACTTCGTGCGAAATCTTATAAAAAACTGCGCTCGCCAACTCGCCTGCCAAGCGTGGCGAGAATTGGCAATCCCCCTGGTGATAAGACATTGGGGGAGGCCTTTGTTCAGCAGTGGATGCATCTTATGGCTGAAACGATACTGATGAAATGATGAATTAGTTATTTTGTGATTACATTTCTTGATTAATCATTCAGTTATCTTATCTGACTATGAAATAAACCAAGAAAAGGGTTATGAAACATAAAATTATGTTTTAAGCCAAATAATGGATTTGTTACTGCAATGGCTAAGACTTTATATTGTGATTTAGATGGTCAGTAATATAATCTATACCTCTGATAGTAACTATCTGTCTCTGTCTCTCTGTAACCTTCTCTCTTGAACTTAAGGGCCACCATTTTCACAATAATTCAGGTTTGAATTTTCTATCCCGCAGAATACCAGTGTTGCGGCAGCTATTACTAGCTGCTAATACTGAGCGGGGGACCCTTTTTGGCACATTTCTTTCTCTATGTACATATTGTCACTGTGATGTGTTTTTTGTGCCAAATAAATAAAATTTATTCTTTATTCTTATTCTTATCTCCATCTAATTCCTTAGAAACTTGTTAAAACTATTTTTGTTTATTTGGTTTCATAATGGTATTCATCAGATTTTTACAATATTTTCTGACAATAATAATATTATAATGTTGTGTTGATTTTGTAAATTTTGTTTTAGAATTTTATATGGTAATGTTCCATACTGTGCATCAGCTTACAGTGCAAGATTTCAAATAAGATGTCTGATTTTTCATTTGTTAGTTATGTAACATTACACTACTTGCATAGTGATACGAGTAGGCTAGTTAATATAGCAAGTAAGCTTGCTTGTTTGTCCATACTTCCTTTCTATTCTCTTAAGAGATAGTAGCGCTTGTTGTTCAATAATGAGTGAGCCTGCTCATTTGTCCATACTATTTGATGTCTTAGTTATAGTAGCGCTAGTTGATTGAAATTGAGTGTACTTGTTCAAATTTTATTTTTATGGTATTGAAAAATACCGTCTTTCCTCAGCTTCAGCTGTGTGTGAAAGCGCTAGATGTCAGGTTATTTGTGCACTGGCTCAAGTTTTAATTTTCATGGTATTGCAACATGTGTATATCCTCAATCGTGATAGCGCAAGATGGCAATTAATTGGTGCACTGGATCAATTTCCATTTTCATGGTATAGCGACATACTGTCCATTCGCTATTGCAACATGTGTATATCCTCAATCGTGATAGCGCAAGATGGCAATTAATTGGTGCACTGGATCAATTTCCATTTTCATGGTATAGCGTCATACTGTCCATTCGCTAAGTGACTAAGCTAAGTGAAGCTAGATGTCAAATATTGGGTGCATTGGCTCAATTTTCATGGTATTGTCTATTGCCTATTAGGTATTTACTACCCAGGCGTTTGAAGTTTATTCCAGTAATTTGTAAAGTTTCCTTAGCACCCAGCCATTGCGTTACACTTCAATTTCATTGATATGGACTGAAGTCTGAAGAGGGTTCCTTATTATTTTTTATGTGTCTCCATTCTAGTGTCATGTTTTCTTCATCTTGCTGTTTTGCTTGCTGCTAAATTTTCAGTTTTCTTTTATTTTCATACAATTTATACCTAGTAAATAGGTATTTTCAATTTTGGGACGAATTGGAGCCTAAACTTGGTAACTCTGTATATCAATCAAGAACAAGTATACAATTTTAAATTTAAAAATGCGTTTTAGGTTAGATTCTATCAATTATTTATACGTTACCTAAGTACAAACGTACGTAACGTACAAAAGGAAGTAAAGTATTTGATTGTACATACCTGTAACTGGAACCAATGAATTAGTAAGTTGATTTCATGAATATCATTCAAAAACAAACCATAACCTCGCCTGATAATGGCGTCCATTCCTCATTCCTTGTTGATTTTTGGCTGAAATTCACTATAAACCTTATTGTAAACACAATTCACATAGAGTACTGTATAAAAGCATTGTAAACAGTACATTTTATGCTACAATTAGAGTAAATAATAGTTATTTTACACATTTTATTGCAAGGACTACGTGCCCGCGCTGTCACAACAATCGTAATGACATTACCAACAAATGTTGCCATTTGCAGGGATTAATGTTTTTTTCTTTTCCAGCTTTAAAACATTGTGACCCGACGCTGTTGTAGAACATCGTTACTACTCGTAAATCTATCTCAAACAATCAGCAAGTATAATTGGCGAAGTAATCGCGTAACATACATACAAAAAAAAACATACAGTCGAATTGAGAACCTCCTCCTTTTTTGAAGTGTTGTTTAAACACAGTTTCTTTTTCACTCACTTTTTTTTTATTGATTTATAACGGATAACGGATTTTATTGATTTATAACGAGCTGATCAAGCATACGTAAACGAGACACAATAGAAATTCTAGTGTTATGCGGTCTCATGAGATCGCTTGGATGTTAACGGGTTAAAGACTAGTAATAACTAGTTACGACTTGATATTTATAATCTACCAGCTTGTACCAGCGATTTTCTTTGCGTGGTTTTCAATTCAATTTAAAAATCCTGGCGTACAAACAACAACTCACCTTAGTTTCATAACAATCTGATCACACATAATTTTATTTACATAAATATTAATATTTTTTGTTTATAGGTAACCGAAAATCTATATTGAAATGAAAAATGCAAAATGTTATACATTTTTGAGTTATGGGTTCTAAATATTATATTATATTCTTGGGGACAGCTACATAATTATTTTTCATGGTACAGTAAAATTTCACAAAGGAAAGGTCAATAATTACATAATAATTTGATTCAATAAATACAGAGTCAAACGTTTACACTCCCCAATTTGTAATAACCAACATTTCCCATGAATGAACAATGAACCAAACTAGTAAATTGGTAACATTTTGAACAAATGTCTCGGCATGCGTACACCGAGATACGGTTTTCCCCACGACAAACTGTTTTGTCCTGTGCCCGGATAAATTCCTCGAAATCCTATTAACAATAGAACCCTTAGTATGAAGGATGAAATTATTATACCTCCCACTCTATGATTATAATGCTTGAACTAAAAATAGAATATTATTGTACAGAGGCTTTTAGTAACAAATAATTTTAGACGCAAATAATAGCCATAAGTATATAATAAATTAACCACTTAATTTGTTATTTAGAATAAAACACCATTTAAACATTAAAATTAATTAAAATTGTGGCAAAACGAATTCCTAAGATCCACCTATCAATATCAGTCTCAGATACTTCTGAATTAAAAAGGGTGGTTCTTTGACTAATTATACCCAAACGAAATTTATCAAACCTTCTAACCCAAAGGGTGCAATTTTTTATTAAGATTTCCCGAACTTTTTTCATTAAATTCTAGGAAGTATTTGAAAAGTTTCAGTCGTTTTAGCGTTGAAAAAACTCCTTTGCATTTTTCACGTCGTTAATGTAGAGTAGACCAATGTTCCCAGTAAAATTAAGTAAGTAAAGAATTTTCTGACAAATTATTTCTAATGAACATATCACGAAAAAGTTCAGCCAGAACGATCGTACTATACAATTCTTATTATTTACTGTTCTTAAAGTCATTGGTATCATTTGTGTTTCAGAATCAAAGGGAGCAACATCAAACTCGTGATTTGTTTTCAGGGGCCCAATTCCCGTAATTTAAAAGTAGTAATAATCCGGTGTCGATCCGGTCCCAATCGCATCAACTTCCCAAACGGTATTCACGTACCCTAAAATTATGACATTAAATTGCCAAACTATGAAAAGCGATCGTGATGTTACTGAAAATAGAAAATGCCAAAATGGTATTCTACTAAATTTAATTTGCACTTGATTTGTCAAAATCGGTATTCTCGTCGCTATTTATACGTCAAATTTGTGTATGAAAAGTGATTATAAGCGGACTGATATGTGATTGTGATGAGACTACTCAAAGTCAGTCCTGTCAACAGTATTTTTATAACTTTTTCATTAATTATGAGTAATTACGGTCTCCGCTGGCTTTATTTATATGCTGCGTATTGTGCCGACGCAGAAGCAGCAGGCGGCTTACCCAAATTACCCTAAAAATAGATGGGCAAGCCATTGTTCTAATAGTCTAAGATCTCATTGCGAGCTTTTACAAAGTACCTAACACAATGTCTTATCACGGAGATCAAGCCCTTCATAAGGTCTGAGAAGATAAAAGGTGCCCTAAATGTAACTTGCAAGGTATGTACTTATTTATTACTACTTAGTTAAAATCATAAAAATACTCCTCCTTTCGTTACATTACCCACTAATTCTCTTTTCTCATTCATTTTAAAATCTTATTTCCAGTTTCAGGTTTTAATTAGATTACCTACCTACTCTTGCATTGTTTGCAAGCGGGTCGTACCCACCAAACTATTGTATACAAATCCTGTTTTGTCCTATGGGACACCTTAATGTGGAGGGCTGTCCACTTATTTAACCATCACTTAATGAAAATAAATGAGGATGGACAATATTTATTTAAATTGGGCAATGGGCATACACACTTATACATATTTTTCTGTATTAACTTATTAATGTATAAAATAAAAATATATCAATAAATTAAAGCTTGTAAATACAATATTTTTTACCATAATTTTATTGTTATTATTGTTACAGGAGAAAAAGGATATCATTTAAGGAAAAATGTTATAATACCTACTAAATGTGTCAGAATGGAACTCCATAAGCTTATTATTATCAGGAACATAATTATAAAGGCTCTGTTGTCAGAGGCTATAGGTGTCCTCAAATCAAGATTTAGGTAGGTTGTTATTTCTTAGTTTATTAAAACACAGTTGCAGTATAAATAATAATTTAATCTTTTATTGAGCACAGTCACAGTATGTGTATAACATGGAACTGTTTACGCTTATCTCATCTTAACTAATATCTATTAGAACATTGTTACACTTGCGATTTGCTGGCGAGTTCAAAGAGAGGCTTTCCTACAAAAATGAAAATTAACCTGTTATAAAAGTCAAATTACTTTACAGGTGCCTCTCCCCTACAAACCGAAAATAGCAGCCCAAACTGTAAACGCATGCTGTGTGCTTCACAATATCGCAAAATGTTTCCGCCTTCGTGCACCCGAGCTGCCTGTCCAGTCCACAAGCGCTTGAGCGCAAGTGACCACTAGCGGGCGCCGCGCCTCCGCTACAACGCACCGCTCCAACAGGGCAGAGCCGTAAAGAACGCGTTAGTTGCAAATCTGTGGGCAATCGCGATGTTTAATTTAAAGCTTTGTTTAATTTAAAAAAGGACGTTAAATTACAGCATTTTATAAATTTCACACTATACAATTATTATTTAAGTACCTTTGTATTCCTCCAAAAACCTATCACTCCCAGTCCCAGATTCAGGGCTAAAATGATAATGGAACAACAAATAACTCTTCCTATGTCGCAAAGTAGCCCTTTCTGCAGTAACTGGGGATGCAACTTGGATTTGTTGCTCATAGAGGTGTGCCTATACACGTCCACAGAGCAGGGCACAGGCTTTATCTCAACTATGAGGTGGTTTGGGCCATACTCTACCAAGCGGGCCCGTTAGAAAAACAATGTAATATGTCAATACTAACCGCAAGTAGAGGATTCTGTCTGATAGGCAGAGGTGAGCTGCAGCGTCCAAGAATAGCAAAAAGCCTTTCCTCGAGAGTTTTGGGGGTAGTAAGTTCTGCAGGGCCTCCACCGGGCCCCTTTATTTCTTCTTTCACAGCACTTGCCCTACATTTAACACGATTTTTGTAATGGTTGTAATACTGGAAATAAATTAAAGCGGTTAACATCGGTCATTATATCATTATATATATTTTTTAAATGAATAATTATAGAAAAGTAGGTAAGTACTTACTTTTTACAAATCTTTTAATAACCAAGAAACTCGAAATACCTATATCTTAATAATTAAAAACTTTGAAACATAATATTCAAATAAACGACGAAACCAATGTTTGTTTACTTTATTGACAACTGTAATTGACAATGACTTTGACAGTCCTTTTTTTCTTAGAATTTTAGCACTCGGGTTTAGTTTAGTGGCCAAATAAACAACAATAATTATGGTTTTCTAATCTGTGACAGTTGCTTTTATTTAAGGTAGTCTGTGGCAACACCTGACACAGAAATACGAACCAATGCGAACGAAAAGTTACTACAAAAGGAATTTAATGCGATGCGATTGGGAAGGGAATGCGATGTTAACGAAACTTTCAAGGACGGGAATACCGATTGTTAGTAACATCAGAATCGCATCACATGCCAATCCACTTATGTTCCCATTGAGAGATAATTACGGGAATTGGCCTTCAGATGCTCTATACTTTATTATCGAGGTAGCGCGTGATTTTATATGGAGCATCTAATTTTGTTTTTGATTTTGTTGTTGATCCCATAGAAAAAGTTGTTGTATATGAGAAACTGATCACGTGGTTTTAAGGAGTGTCCTATTTTTATGTACACCATGTATATTTTTTTTAACTTTCCAAACAGAAGTTACAATTTTTATGATTATAGACCACCATTATATGGGACATTTAAATATTTCTCTTGCTTTTTATTTTACAGTCTTTTGCCATTTCAATTCAATAGAAGAAGCCGTTCAAGCTTCCCACTTCCCTCACACAGGCGCTCGTGTTGTTGCGTGTTTCATAGCATTAAGATAAGCCTACCAAACGAGACGCGGCCAGGATTAATGACGGGAAACAAAATGGCGCATTCAATGGCATTTCTTTTTCTTGCTATGTAACTGCAAAAAGTACACACGGGCGTATTTAGGAGCATTATTTTTTTCCTTACGTGTCCCGTCGTAACAATGGTTCGTCGAGCGCTTGGTACTCAAGGATAAGTTGAGCGTACTAGGGCCTTGGCTGATCTCCAATATGGACGGACGTAATTAGATCTGCAATTATCCATCCCATTTACGAATGCTCTCGAAAGACCGCGGTTTTAGAAGCAGCATGACAAAGCAGATCACTTGTCGAGACTCGAGGTGTTAATGAACACGTAGATAGTACAAGTAGTCTAGTAGTAGTAGTAATATATGACTCTGTCAAGAGAGCATCGCCAGAAAAAAATTAATCCTTCCTAGCTTTTTTTTCTCTTGATACTCTTGACCACGATACTTTTCAGTGTGACTAGTCTGGTTTTACTCGTACCATTGGAGCAATTGCAAGAATAAAATAATATCATTTAAAGAATAATAAACCCAAAAAGCTAGATTATAGTATGTTCGTATCAATAGTCATCTGTTAATAACGATATAATATAGTGAGTGACATTCTTATGGCCCGATGGACTGACGCTCCAAACCTAATGGGGTCCATATAATGCGAAAAAAGGTTACTAACCCGTGGCGAACCTAAGCGGCCTATCTATATCCATCAGTGACGATGATAGGCTGATTTGATTTGAGTTAATTATTGTTAACGATTAAAGCAAGAAATACATTTGTGTATTTCACAATAATTGCTTTTGCAGCTGTTTAACTTAAATTCTTAATAAAGAATTTGTAATCCGAGTACGTATATCAGTTTTATAAAAAATTCTCTATTATCAAAGTGATCGGGTACGTATCATAATCTTTGAAGTTGAATGCCCTAATGTCATAATACTATTACGGAAGTGGGTACGGGATTGGAAGGAAATGACAAATCTTCAAGTAAGACGCTTTATTCCTCTTCACACAAGCCACACAGACGCAGCCCCGATCAGTGATAGGGTTCCGACGCAGCACTGACGTAGTCACCTTGTCTGACACGGTCCTCTTGACGGACACAGCTCCGACGTGGTCCGCTTGACTGACGTAACCCCGACGTGGATCTCTATCTCTTAACACACGTCCTTCTTCACGGACGTCAACCGCACCATAATACTTCCATTGTACTGTTTCACTACTAGGCACTCACTTCTTTCACTTTTCTTCCTTTTTCTTCCTTCTTCCTCGGGTTTCCGCTTAATCGAACCTTCTAGACCTTAATTTCGATAGATTTTTCGTTTGTCATTTCGTTTTTCTTCTTTTTTGTCGGTTCCTGTATTTATTAGAATTTACCCAAATTTTTATCGAAACATATATTTAAATAATTACATATAATTAAAAGTTTAATTTTCTAGAAGATTCCAAAAACGCTAAAACTTTTTTTTATCCTTTTCGTCGGATGGGTTTGAACTCGCAGCCTGCGGAACATAGTACGAGTAGGTCATTTGAACGGCTGAGCCAACGGTACTTGATAGATGCCGACGAAATTCTTATTGGGTTGACGCTCGCGGTGACGTAAGCGACACAGACGTCACAATACCTATGGACTAAAGACCTAATTTGAAAAACGCAAAATTTGATATATTATAATAGTTTCAATACATAATGGACGGTTGACCTACAGTGGACAACCTAAACACAGTACACATATAGACAAAATAGCTAATTTTAAAACACCTAACGGTCGTTTCTCATTATCATTCTGATTTTGCATCAGGTTAGGTTAGTTTTAGTGACCGCACAAAGCGCTCTTTTAACTTTCGCCTAAAATTGTGTTGTTAGTCGTGATATTTGTTGTTTTAGCAAACAATCTAGCACGCCGCGCAGTATTAATAAACAGTAGGCGAGTCGTCCATTATATATTTTATACATAGTTAAAACATCCAAAATCTTGAAAAATCAATAGATTAATCGTATGTTAGTGCGATTAGTATTAGTTTTAAACAAAAAGTTAAACAGTGCTTGAGTCAAACATATGCGTTATGAACATTATGTGAATCGAACGTAGTTATCTCGAAAATATTTAGAATAGTCCAGCAGTGGACTCCAATGGGCTGACATGATGATGATGAGATGATGAACGTTTAGTTATTATAATATATAACCAAACAATATATTATTGCGCTAAAATATTTGAAGCACTCTGACAAGCTCTGTTTATTTAGACTGTGAATATAAATAAGCAGGACGACCTCACTACGCCCCTGAGTGTGTTTTGAGTTTCAATGGTGTTTACGATATGAAACGTTTGTTTCCAAACCATTTGAATTGATTATTAAACCAACATTGTTTAACTACGAGTATATTTACGTAAACACTTTCAGTATTATATTTTTTAAACAATTTACAGCTGCTTGCAGTGTTTTGCTGCATATTTACGTTAAGGCGAGAATAGTCGTCAAATGTAAACTAATATGTGGTTTCAAATCCTACTACTGAGGCCCAGTTTGTCATAAAAATATTTAAAAACCGGCCAAGTGCGAGTCAAACTCGCGCACCGAGGATTCCGTACAAACCTGTAGGTACCTATATAAGTAAAAGTTCACCCAACACGACAATCGAGTCATAGTTATGGTATTTTTATTGCAAAATGAAATCCATAACATAACAAAAGGTAAATTGCGGTTTACGACTTATGCGGTTTATGACGTATTAAAAAAAAACTACTAACTAAATCTCGTTCAAACCAATTTTTGGTGGAAGTTTGCATGGTAATGTACATCATATATTTTTTTTAGTTTTATCATTCTCTTATTTTAGAAGTTACAGTTACATTTTACCACTTTGGTAAGCTAAGAATATGTCAAGAATTGCTAAAAGTGACACAACATTCTGAGGATAGCATTTGTTTCTAATACATATACTTCGAGAAAAAAAAATTGGAATAATTGAAAACACCAACAAAAAGATGCTAATTCTCTCTCTTCTTTTAAACACTTGACCAATTTAATTTGTTTAATTGATAGGCCAACATAATATCTACAAACTGAGCATAGGAATTCCGTTAAATCCGGAAAAACTGATCAAACTTAATTTATGCACATAGTTATAGGGCCGGGTACTACTCTGATCGACTGCAAACCAGGCTAACTATATAATATCTAGCTCTAAATTCCATGGTTCAGTGCTATGATAAAGATAACATCGCCATGGAAACTCCTGCGAGACTCACGGAGTTAGTCTCGGGAATCCTTACAATTGCGACTGTTTCATTTAATTTAGAGTTAGTTGGAACAATCGTGGCAGACGCCGTTTAGTAGCTATTAAACGTTTTACAGCTCTTCAGGGAAACCTATTCAGATAACAGGAATTCGGCTCGTTATTAAAATGAAATCTTGGCTCTCACGATGAGTCTGCAACTACGTACGAGTAGATCACGCTAAAATGAATCAAAACTTTGGTGTTTGAAAAACCATTACCATTATTTTTATTGATTTTTCAACTGAATATGATCCATATTGCCGTGCCGTGTGTAGACGGCCGTAAAGAATACACTTCCCTACCGCCAACAGGAGGCGTGTCGTAAGAGTCGACTAATTCCGTAGCACAAGACGGGCAGCAGCGCCTTCGTGCGAAATCTTATAAAAAAACTGCGCTCGCCAAACCACCTGCCAAGCGTGGCGAGTATTGGCAATCCCCTCCGATGATCAGTCATTGGGGGAGGCTTTTGTTCAGCAGTGGACCTCCTATGGCTGAAATGATGATGATGATGATGATGATCCATATTCTGTACAAATTTCCCATGATTATACTTTAAAGCTCTATTCAAACATGTTTTTATCTTTGTGCAGTTTATTTGCCAGACACGGTTAGGAAGATTATTATTTCATCCGCCAAGTCCAACCTGTTATACCCGTTAACATCCAAGCGGTCTCATGAGACCGCATAACAATTTTTTTTTTTTATGGTGTCTCGTTTATGTATGCATGATCAGTTAATGTTTTTATTGAATTAAAATTTTAAATTCTTATAAAATTTACGATCTACGTGCGATTTCATGATTTCCTAACACCAATGTCGAGTACATTCTTGATATAGTTTACAATAAATAACGGGTGTTTAGTTTTTATTGCTTTTTTGGATTCAGTGGAGGCTACTCTTCCCGTAGAAGCAGGTTTCAAGATGCCATCGGGTCTAAAGCAAGTTGTCTTGAGACAAGTGATACAATGATATTTCAATAATTTCAGATCTTTATCGTTTCACCAAACATTAGAACACAAACTACACCTAAAGCTTGCACTCTAAAGCTCTTTAAATGATAAATAAAAACCATTAAAATAGATTGACTATGCTTTTTGTTCCACTACCCCCTACTCAATCTTTTTTGTAGTTATGCCACAATAAAATTTATTTTTTGATTACTTTGTTGTCAGTGTCAGATCATTTTTGTTTCACGATAAGAAGTATGTACAAAGTTTAAACATAGTGCTAGTTTAATTAAATATAAAGTTATATTCATAACCCATCAGGGGCGAGTTCGCGCTAAGAAACCTGAACTTCTGAGACTTGCACTTGGCCGGTTTTTTTAACAGTGTAAATCACAGCAGATTTGGGTCCGCCGTGATACAATCTTGAGAGATCTTCTTGCTCCTTCGTGTGGACTGTATAGTTGAAATGAAACACTTCTTTCTTCCTTTGTTCCTTTATTCCGATGATGATCTTGACCGTGAGCGCAGTACAAATTTTGCGACCCACGGCCCCTATATTCATACAATCTTAGCCTATGTTTACTAGTGACTACCGCGGGTTAGTTCATAAGACAAGGACATACAAACTTCTGTCTCTGTCTACCAAATTCGTTAGTGTAACATTTATGTCTACCCTCCTAACATCGAGATACTGAGGAAGACGACCTATTGTTTATGTTCTATCTCTGTCTACACATTTCTAAACCTACCTACAGAAAATGTGATATTTCCCACTCACAACATTCTACCTCTGTGAGTGTCCTACCTACCCTCCGAATGTGCGAGGCGACAGAGATAGTCTGCAGGTTCTACCGGTCCCACCCTCCAGTTCCGTCGATTCCCTGGTGGGGTGAGACAACCTTACAGGGTCTCTTTCACACCCGTTTACCAAATACCATACAAACCTAGTTACCTTCATTAGCCCTACCTGCCTACCTAGTTGCAAGTGGGATATATCTAAACAAACTTTATTAAAATAAAACAATCCCTGCGCTAATTACATATGCCTTATAGCTAGGCCCTAATAGAAAATTAAGCTTTATTTACAAAACATTAAACTTATAACTATTACATCAAAATAGATTGGTTTGTCCGTAACAAACAGATTGAAGAAAAACCGACTAAAGCGACTATAATTATTTAAGTACCTACTGAACGCAAGGTCAACAATCCGGTGTTACTTCAAAGGAGTGTCAGTCTCCTTAACAATTCAGAATGTCTCAGCTCGTAGAAAATGAGCAAGCAAAATTTTTAAGTATGCACGAAATGTAGGTATGTACCTGTACATACTTAACATAAATGTGTTTTATATCGAAAAATATATATTAAAGATTTTATTCTGTTTTTATACTGTTTTTGCTTTTATTTTATTATTATAAGTATATTATGGTATGATGTATTTTTTGGTGGCCCACCGACTTATGGAAAGGTCGATTGGAAGCTTGCTAAGGCATAAAATCCGAAACGAGGTCATCAGGCGAAACACCAAAGTAATGGACATAAGTAGTCCAAAAATGTAGCAAGCTAAAGTGGCAGTGGGCTGGCCACATCTGTCACAGATCTGATGAAAGGTGGAGTAAACGAGTTCTCGAATCAAGACCACGCCTCGGCAAACGTAGTGTAAGACGCCCCCAAGCTCGAGGGACCGATGACCTTAGGAAGATGACTGGTACTGGCTGGATAAAGTGGCTCTTTGGGGGAGGCTTACGTGAAGCAGTAGACTGCAATAGGCTGACATGATGACGGTGACTGGATCGGTGCATTGGTTTCTCGGTGCCCAGCGAATCATTGGAGGATCATCAGGTAGCACTGGAAGACGACAGCAGCGGCGTCTTTACGCCTCTATTACCGATTTGTGCAAAACAAACACATTGCTGAACAAAATGCAATGTAAATAGCAGTACACTGTGGGCTAAATAGTTATAAAAACAAGAACCCGACAATAACCGTCGGGCAGCAGCCCACCAGACACAACACCCGTTTGGTTGGAGGATCCTCCCTTTTCAATGGTGGATAAGGAACCTTTACTGGCTGTATGTTTAGTTTAAAGTGTCTGTATTAATTCTATTTGTGAGCTGTGGATTTGGTAAATAAATAAAATAAAGTAAAAAATAACTACTTAGCACATTTAGTGTCCAAAACATTTTAGCGTGAAAGACAATAAATTATATTAAATCTTTAGACAGGTGTCAGTTACATAAAATTGGATACTTGTCGGTTTAAATAACATACGAAATTACGTATGGTGGAAAATGGTACTTTATCGCTTGAATGACAAAGCTGAAAATAGAGTAGCATTTGTAACTCTTGTAAAATTCCATCATCTTGTCAACATGTTTCAAATTAAGAAGCACAATTGCGCGCAATTTCCATATTGGAATGAAACTTGAAAGTTAAGCTTTGACATTATTTCTTACTGAAATGGTAAAGATTTATTTAAAAGTGTGATAATATTTTAAAGTTTGAACCGACCACTATTACAGAAGTAAGGTTTTCGAGTAGCGACCACGAACTGGAAGACGCAACGAGGATAGACTGCCCTACGGTGAAATGATGACCAAGTCAAGCTTGTGGGGCGTCCGCTGGAGGCAAACGGTTCAAAGCCGCTTGCTGTGGCAATCTAAAAGAAGGCATAGGCATAGGTTCAGCAGTGGACTTAGGCTGATGATATTGATAATATTAATTTTATTTTATATTTCTGTACAATTTGTTTTACCTGTAATTAGTATCAAAATCAAATCTCTGGGGTAAAAGTCAGAATAGATCTTTTTCTTTAAAAATAATATAAGAGAGAGTTCACAGCTATAAGACTGAAAAATTGTCAAACAAATCATCTTGGTAGATGAATTCATTTAAAGAGCCATGTAAAACCATCAGGTTTCAAGTCTCGTAAATACTTAAGGCAAAATAAATAAAAACATTGATCTGATCCTAAGGTAAGTAGTTAAAGCACTTGTGTTATAGAAATCAGAAACAACGACGGTACCATAACACCAAGACCCGAGATAACGTAGAAAAGTTCGTTTTCTACATCGACCAGACCGCGAATCAGCTACGGTCGTCAAAAATATAAACTAACTTTAAGTTTGAAGCATCAGAGAGACTAGTTTAGAGTGATACAATCAAACCGCCATTAATTTTTTTTTTTTTTGTTAAAATTGTAGTTGTGTATATTATAATTACGTACTGATATATTAAATTTCTTCCCATTTTAAAAGAAACCAACTCTTTTTTCAAAGTTTATTTAA
Source organism: Anania hortulata (assembly GCA_963576865.1). Lineage (NCBI taxonomy): Eukaryota > Metazoa > Arthropoda > Insecta > Lepidoptera > Crambidae > Anania > Anania hortulata. Next base: position 10,073,764 of record OY756406.1, read on the forward strand.
TTAAATGTGCTTTTTTATTCCATGACTTTTTGCTAAATCTATTTAGGAATCATACTTACTTATATATTAGCGATTAAAGCGATTAAAAATCTATTGTTCCTAAAATATGATGATGATGATGTTCCTATAAAGAAATGCGATGATGAATAAATAAATGTCTTACAAGGTAGTATCAAATAAATGGTATCTGGAAATATTTCAAGAATGGTGTCAACTTCCCAATTCTAAGTATGGAAAACGTGCAAGCGGTAGCAGTATTGTCAGACAATGCCCGTCGAGCATCAATCGTGCAGACACTGACGAGGCTTGAGTGACCTAATCGCCATACGTCAATCTCGCGTGTCGTCATTCCATTGCACGAACCGACACAATGCATGGTGCAAGGATATAAAAGTCTCATAAACCCTTTGTGATGAAAAGACAAAGAGCAATCGATTAAACTTAGATTTGAGATTGCGATACAACGAGCCCAGATGAAAGAAATGAATCTTAGATTAAATATGTTTATTTACTCATTGGTAATAAGTGACAGTGACATAAGTGACACTAATAAAGGATGACATGCAATGTTTTTTTAAACATCACCTACATTGCTCTGATCCTATGGTATCAGAGCCAAAGCACTTTTATTACAAAAATCAGAAACAACGACCGCACCACAACACCCAGACCCGAGGCAATATAGAAAAGTTATTTTTCTATATTGTCGGACCCGATATCGAACCCGGGACCTCAGAGATAGAGACACAAAGTCCGGCATATCAGATTCGGGGGGCTTCAGATGACATAATGAACGCGATTTCAGAAAGCCACTCTTACTTAACATTTCTTTAACTCGCTTTTGCAAATGACAATATATAGAACTGTAAAATTATGAACTTACTAAATAAAAATATAGTAAGTAGTAATCTTATACTTTCAACGGTGTTGGATGTTAACGGGTGCTTGGATTGTCAGCTACTTCAATACTCGTATTCAGTTTGACCATGACATGCTGCTTTTTTCCATTTACATAAAACAATGGAATGGATAATATTGGAATTAACACTCTTAAAATTACGCTAACATTATATAAGGTTCGAACAAAATAAATTGTTTATTTTGTCAGATATCTAAATAAATTAGTTGAAAACATCCAAATGTTTTTAGAATTGCTTTAGTTTTTAGTACTTTTGAAATAATGTCGAAAATAAAAATATATAAACGCTTAGGTTTTTGTAAAGACAGCCTACATTGCCAGAGCAAGGACGGGTGTGGATTTTTAATGTGAACTAACCGTCATTCATAAACTCTTTTTAACAAAGGAGCACGGATGTCCGGACGCCAAATGACACATACTGAACATAAAATTGTTATGCAGTAACATTTTTCTTTCCTATTAAAATGCAAATTTAAGAAATAATTTAGAGGGAACTTTTTATACCCTCATTAACTGGGCCCTCTTTTATAGGGTTCCCGTGGTGTAAATGCTGAATGAGCGTAATTTGGCATTATATTATTATGGCTTGTAGAATTAATACCCGGGCCACGGCTAAGATACGTTATCCGGGTGTGAGTTATTGACCAAACAAACAATATAAAAGATCTCTCACGTACGCACATAATAGAATTAATTTAATAAACTGTGTAGTTACATTATAAATAGATAATTTAAATAATTCTCCCAACAATTACATTAATTATCTAGCCTTAAACCACCCTAAACTAAGCAACGATTTCACTATGTCGACTAGATAACGGATAAACATACTTAAATACATTTATAAACATTCATGACTTAGGTACAAATGCTCGTGCTCATCATGTCCTTATTAATGGGACATCATTTAGGTAATTGATTGGCGAACTTTAATTATATCTATTGTAGATTCAATGGTGCATTTAAATAAGTTTTAAAGAAACAGAGTAATGAAAATCAATACTTTTCTTTAAGAGAACAATTGTATACATTTCCATACTTTGTCTTGACTATTATTATAGAAAACCCTTATTTATTTCTATTTTTTGTGAAATTTTAAATTTGCTTTATGTAGAGCGGAGATTCTGCCAATGTCAAGTATTTAAGAAAGGCGCGCAGGAGATTGGCCGGTGTTCCAATTTCTTTTTTTAATATCGGCAGGGTAAATCTGTTTTGGTGTTTGACGGCACTTTGACGTTGACATTAAGTTATGTTTTTAATGAGTTTGCTTATACCTTTGCCAGTTTCGTTTATGTTTAGTTTTTTTAAAACAATAAAACCAACCGTTTTAATAATATTTTTGTCGATTTTAGTCTAAATACTAGTAGGTTTATAAAAATCTATGAGTTGGTTTTCATCGGCAATCGATTTCTGAAATGAATCAACTCTTTTATCACATTCAAATAGATAGAGTATTAGGAAAACCTCATTCGAGAAACTGTGTATAAATGTATTTGTTTAAAAGTTGCATTGTAAATTAAGATATTTTCATTTCATCATCATCGTTTCAGCCATAGGACGTCTACTGCTGAACATAGGCCTTCCCCATTGACTTCCAGATTGGCCGGTTGGAGGCGGCCAGCATCCATTATTTTCATTTAAACTGGTAAAATTATATTTAACTTTAAAAATACAAACAGAGGTGGCATTATTCAACATACATGTAAGGCGTTGTTGCAATGTTTATCATCAACATAATCAGCCCATATCAGCCGACTCCTGTACATAGCCCTCGCCTAAAGCATGCTCAAGCAAGCCTGATACTTGTCTATTATTTTTTAATATCTCGCACAACTTTGTCGGAGGGTGCCCTATACCATGTTTGCCATGTCGTGGTCTCGACTCAGGAATACGTCTATCCCGTCGGGTATCAGTTCTAAGACAAATGTAAATAGCCCATTGAGTGTTGCAAGTGAAAACGTTAATATTTGCAAACGTCTTGCTAAAGTTTGAAACCAAACTTTCTTGATGATTCGGAAGACGATTAAAATCTTATTCTCTAATCCCTTATGACGACAAAGGTAATGCTTGGAACGCGCAGTCGATTGTATGTGAAAGGCCTTAGTTAAACAATTCTGTCATTGGGTTGGTGACACTTAAATCCGGGAATGATTTAATTTCCTACGAACCTTTGGTGAAAACGCAAATATAAATTGAATTTGTTGACTCTTCCGCTCCCGTGGATATTTCACTCGGATATTTCACTTCAAGGAATTTAGGAGTGAGGTTAAAAAGAAAAAGGTGAAACAAAAAAATCGCGACTTCATATTTACCTACTAAAAGTAAAGATATCAACATTAAAACTGATGAGGAAGTATCATAAATGGGTTTTGTTTAAGAAAAACTATGTTTTTTTTTTGATAAGAATGTTTTTAAGTGTCGACATGTAATTCAACATGTGGTGGTATTTTAAATCTTTTTATTTTGCGCTCAACTCACAGCACTAGGCCACTCCTAATTTGCAACATACCTACATACGAAGTGAATATTATCTTCAACTTTTTTTTAAATATACGAAACTTCTGCACTGCACTTTTTACTGACCAAAATCTAAACCTGTTTGTTTCACATGAATTAGATAAAGTAGAACCATCCTAGACCCGAGCCAACGATTGCCGAGTAACTTTTGGCGTAATTGTTTTGAATAGTTTTACTACAGCAAAACAATATGTTTCACAACACACAACAAGCTTCACATTTTTTCTTGTTTAGAACTATGGAAATACGTGGCAATAATTACTTTGTTTATTAGACAAAACATCAAAATTACTGACCTCCTTTTTCTTAACAAATCTTTACTTTTGGTCATATAATTTATGAAGTAACATTTATTATTTATCGTCTATTATTATTTATATGGGGTATTTTAGCACATGAATAAAATAATCAAACAAAATGAAAGCTATCTAACAGATGCAAAGTCATAAATTGTTAGCTATTCTTCTAGGGCTGTCATACTATGAATGAAAAAAAAAAATTGAAAGTTAGGAAAAGGGAAATGGTTTTATGTATTTAAAGTATTTTTTCATTTTTATTTTGCATGGTTTTTAGCAATTCATTGTTTTGTTTTTTTGTTTTACTGTATAGTGAATAATCTAAATCAAATATATATTTTGTTTTTTCAAATCATCTATATGCTTAAAAATTACTTGTCCAATATATATTTTTTTTTTGTGAATATTGAATTCCGCGTTTATTTTTTTCGTGTAGCACACTTTAATTTTGTCCGCGCGCACTCCGCACGGCCTGAACTGCCAGGTCACGCACACATAGCTGGTGCATGTGCCCATTGCAGTGTTCACGCGCGGAGTAAGTCTAAGCTTTCATTCTGTTTGGTTGTATTTATTCATGTGATAATAGTGTTTAATACAACTCCTTGAATGAAAAGCGTTTCACAGATTGTTATAATTTTTCTTAAAATTTTAGTTAGTATTTTAAAACTCGTATTCATCCCGTATCAGCCAGCCTAGAATGAGCACTAAGACACGATATGATATGATATGATATAGCGAAATATCGATACCAACTGTAAAAATGTGATAGATATAGCCGCCATGTTGAATCGTCGTTACATATTAATATCACTGTTTTGATAAAAATTCAAAATGGCGGCTAAATCTATCATATTTTTTAAGTTGGTGTCGATATATCGCTATATCATATCGTGTTTTGGTAGACATGCTAGGGGGGCAAGAATGGTAAATATTTTAATAATGTTTGATTAAGAGTCAAAAATGACAAAATCAGGTTGGTTTTCCCTAGATAAGCGAATATTATAACGATAATAAAAGAGCAGTTTTTAGAGATGTGTAAAGAATTCACGCTAATACAGAACTGAGCATGAATTATTATAGCCGTGGAACTCACCAGTTCAAATCCGCCCATTTTATCTGGCTCCTGAGGTTTCCCTGACAAACGAGATATGCGGCTTTACCGCAAAGGATAGAATCTCGCCGCATCTTTTTGTCTTACACCAGCTGAAATATCTTTGTGAAGATACGTTGAATAGAGCGGCGGAGTATTACCACCCATTAGATATTCGTGTTCATATTCTTCAGTAGTTCTTTTGTTTATCAGTAATTCTTTCTTTTATTAGTCTTATTGTAAGATGAATAGATTATAAGAAAAACACTTTTTAAATATTTTTTATCGTTACCTAGGGCCTTAAAAATATTTTTAAACACTTAATTATGTATGTATGTACTATTTTAACTTTTTTTTAGTTGGTGATTCTATTTATCATATGCAAGAACTTGCTTTTTGGGATCAAAATTTAAATCGCAAAAAATGAGGCCTCATAACTGACCAAGATTTCAGGCTATTTTTATCATATTATACACTCTGTTTATAAATTCCACCATTCCACTTTGACTGTTGAGAAATTGCGTAGGTAAATGTAATTTGTTTTTATTTCCCCCACTCATCACAAGCATACCAGCCACATTAATCCACTGTCTCCGGGTTCACAACGGACTGAGGAATCCTAAGTTGTTTACCAAATTGTTCCGGAAAACTTCCACCTCGGAATGTTTCAACTTAGGAGTTACCATTTGTTTGGATTATACAATGCAACTAAACTTCTCAGGTCTACACGGATTTTCAAAATATTTTCCAAGTTTGCAAAGTTTAGTAAGCCATTTTCTTTATCTATCTTTGCACTTACTATGAAAGTTGGTTTCAAGTTTTTCATTTAAATGTTTATTGTTTTAATCAGCGTCGTACTTCTTGAGAGTAATATTAAGTATTCTATGCCTTAAGTTTTGGGCCAAGACTTGACTATCTCTAAAAGTTCTCAAAGAAAAAAATATGGGCTTTGCTTCTGAGATTATAAGATGTATTTTGTATCATTTGTAATTGTTAGTAATATTAAATAAATAAACGCATGTTTTATATGGAGTTTGCTTGCAAAAAAACTATAAATTTTTGTATTAACTGTGTAGGAGATTAAAAGCAATAAGCTAAAGAGCGTATAGATAAATAGCCTCACAAGAGCATTGAACCCTCTCTAATGAAAAACTAATCCCGGCCTAGTTACGCTCCACTTAATATTTTAACTTTAGAAATTAAAGTTTCGTATCAAATATACGCGTATTTCACATACTAACTGTAACTGAAGTACGTGTTACTTGCTTTTACTGATTTCTACGTCTTTCGTGTTGCGGGGAGTGTAATAATTTGATATTCATAAAATTCATAGTTACACTTATTTATTTTTAAACTTGGAAAAAGCAGTCTAAATCTTCGAGACGCGATTCTCGTTACGATGAACTATTGACACATCTACAAGTTTGTACCTACGGTAACTTCGGTGCGCTAGTGTGACTCACACTTGGCCGGTTTTTCTTTTTACCGATCGCTCAGTTTCATGGCGCGTCAAAATAGTACCTATCATTATTTAAGTAATTACAGTTATTATTTATGAAAAAATAATTAATAAATTTATTACAAAATAAAATAGAATAAAAACTTCAAAAATCGATTTTTAAGAATTATTAATTACTTGGTAAAATATAAGGAAAATACAATCAATGACAGTAATTTCAATAAAAAACAATACTATCAGTCCAAAACCTACCAGTTTTTTTCAGTTTTGCCTGTAGAGGTCGAGATATCCTTTTTAATTTTATTATAGATTTTACGAGGAGGCAAATAGCGTATTATTTTAAAAAGAAATCCCAAATTATTTCATTCTTGTTAAAATTTGGCTAACAGTAACAAAGTTGACAAACAAACAAACTTTTGTATCGATATTATCGAAACCTTGAATTTAATTAAATGTTTCGTATGCGTAGATCAAAATTCATTTGGGTAGGGAAGGGTTCCATGTTTCGATATTAACAATATCGGCGAACTAAGCTTTTAAACAATATAAGCAAATTACATGGGTACGCTTAGTTGTTTTACAATAAAGATATATTAAGTAGAATCACTAGGACCAAATGACAGTGTCTATTTATATATCCAGTTAGTTGCCCCTGTCTGAAGACTCGGTAACGGAATAGAGCTGCTCTTGAAATAAGCAGAGTAGACAGGAGATACTACTATACTACCTACTGCAGCATTATGCTGCGAACTCATGTCATTTAACCTTCTTTTTCTCCTGGCCACTTTTAATATTTCTGAAAATTCTGAAATAAAGGAAAATAAAAAGCCTTTCAAAATCGATAAGGCCGCGAGATTCAAAGAAGTTTTTTTAAAAAGACTGAGTCAGTTTGTTTCGGAACTTCAGGCAGAGTTTTTGCTGATGAATTCGAAAGTAATTCCTTGTTGAAACTACCGAACACAATTAATAAAAACATTTTTTTTAACTTGTTCGGTCTACAACGTAGCACTACCTAGGGTACCTAGGGTAGTGCTACAATCTCCTTATCAAATCTCTGGTGTTGAAGGTATAACTCAGCAATTTGGACAGTCTTAGGGGTACTGAGATATCACAAGTGCTGTGATACAGGTCGGGTCGCTGCGATGATGGTAGAAAGCGCTAACTGGTACCTCTTCTGGGTATAGTAATAGTGGGTATGGTTGGACAACGTGGGGTTTTAAGTGGGCAAGCTTAATATAGTCTTATTCGTAACTGAAAATGTAATAGAATAAATCTACACCCCATTTATCAAACAAAAGATGACTCAAATATTATTATTCACAAGTACCCACGCTTGAATTAAAACTAACGAATTAAACTAACGCTGATCTCCTTCATTTCATTTCCACAAATACATTATAGTAGGTTGTATATATGTATTGCTATTAAAGATATATATAAATCTGTTTAGGCTAAGTACTTATACCCTACATTATCCACACTCCACATACGCTGCAACATGTTCCTATGATATTCCCTGAGATTACTTGCTAAAACGCTATAGAGGAAGCGAGAGAGAGGCATATTCGCTGTGTGCGCGATGACAACGCCCCTAGTGAACAATTATTGTGGACTTGAGTCTCTCAAATAAGGGCAACTGGATGGTTTGAGAATGATTTTCGGATTGTTTTTCTTCGAAATTAGATGAAAATATCTAAAAAGTTTGCGCATATTATAATAAGTAATTTTCTTATTTGAACTAAAATACGATTTTTATAATACCTACGGGATTTTAATCAATACAACATGATATAACTTTCCAACCTCAAAATGTGCAAAAAGGGAAAAAAATAGTATTAGCACAGCGTGTGAGAGATTTTGAAGAGCTCAGAACCAACGGACAAAGCTACATAATAAGAGCTGTGATCATAAGACAATCGTCTGTAACACAAATTCCCTACAAACTTTTTTCTTTTCACAGCTACAGCTATCCATTTATTTCTTTGCTCCAATTTCCATCTTGATGTTGGAAACGAATAAAACATGTACGAAATGTTTTTCCCATTGTTTCGACACTTTATAACAGAACACGTATGACCCATATCGCTAATTGTAACATTTTCACTTAAAAATACTTAATAACGTTAGTATGGAATTCTATGGAAATATAGCAATTTCTATTGACAGTCCAGAGTTTTTTCACATTTCTGCTACATTGCGTGCTGCGATTGCGATTTGACGGCCCCCACCACCCACTTTGCACACAGCGAATAAGAGGAAACATGTGTCCGTCCGTGCACTACTTATAAACACCTAGAAGTGATTCTACTGCCTAATATTGTTGTGTAGAGTACCCACGTTTACATATTGGCCTATTAATTCTACCCTTACATAAATGTCCTAGTTTTTTAATTAAAAACCTATCCAGTTGAAAATTCTTACGCCGATAAAATCATCCGACTATTAATTAATTAAGTTTGCAATAACGTAAAATTGCGTTTGATTACAGAAACGTATATTCATGGGTACCTATCTATTTCATATGTAATAAAACGTTTATATAATTTCAGTAAATATTTTAACTATTAACCTTTGATTTTGGATTCAATATTTTGTAGCTTTCATTGGTATACCTTTTATTAAATTAAGATAATCCAGTGGCATTCGTGGTAAAATTTAGTAGTGTAGCTCTGGTAAATTTTAAGACAAATAAGCTAAATTAATTGAGTAAATTAATTAATTAGAAATGACATTTAATAATTTTTGACATATTAAGTATATTAAATACTTGGCTTCTGAAGGAGTGCTTCTATTCCAATAAGGAATTTACCGACACAAAATTAAAAGACTGTATGTTTGATTACTTTAACGAAATTATTTTCTGTGATGTAATTTAATTTAAATCACAAGAATCAATTTATCGGTATTATATTTATGTATGCCTAGTTTAAATTGAATTGTGAGTCTAAACAGAAATGTAGTAGTAGTATATTTCTACGCAAACATACATTGGCAGAATATGTCGAACTTGTCTGTTTTATCCAAGATCTCATGTTACTATGTTCTTTGAAATAAATAAATAATCATTATTATCATTATTCAATATTTTTTCCATATAACAAAATACTTTAGGTCAACCCTCGTGCAGGTATGCTACCCTTCGAATAGGATGAATTTGAAAGTGATACCCATGCAACATTTTAAAGCCTACCTTCCTGTGCACTTGTGTTTTATTAAAGGTAATAAACGAGTTGCGCGTACTTATTGTTTAAATTAATTAAAATTTTAAGACGACAAGACCGTAACGACCTTTCAAATAGAGTTTGATTAGATTGACGAAACTTCCATAAAAGTTGGCGTCCGTTACAAAACAAACGGTGATTACCGAAAGTTTAATTGAAAAACCAGGAATCTGTGTTGATAGGAGTTTTTATTTCCTCTCCAGGTTTGGGAGGGCGAGGGAATTAAGACCCGTTGGAATTAGCATGCGATTATAAGTTTGATGAAACACGAGACACTTCGCCGAAGGGTTTGGGTCGGATAAAATAAACATGTTTTTTTACCGAATTGGGTAAGTGTGATAACCATGTTTGGTTTAGTATGACGATTATTACCGTGGGTTACTAATAATAAAAAACACAGTACGCAAAATGACAAACAGTAAAAACTGAGAATCTGACTTTTATAATAGCTTCATTGCTAATTTGTGTCAAAATATAATAAAAGTATTATATAAAGTCACTTTAACAATGACAGAGAAAAAGTGCAAAGAAACTTTTTTTGCATATTTATGACTTAAAACAGCAAAGTGCCAACTTTTTAGTTAGTTCTAAGTAATAAAAGCGAAAAATAAAAGCGTTTCATTGAAATTAACTTCATCTGAAGCAACATACAAAGCTGTCAGCTCTTAATGGAACAAATGGAACCGTGACAGAGGAAGCAAGAAGCGAACTTTCTCTAACGCAAGTTTAGTTGAGACGCTTAGTTATGCAGCTCGCGATAGACTTGCATTAAGGATGCCAAACGTTGGGATTCACACAGACATTTTCTACAAAACTAAATTTTTGCAGCTTTATAAGAGATAATTAATACATACAATTATGAGATAATTAATATAAATTATGTGTACTTAGGCTGTTTTTTTAGGATTCCATATTAGAAAGGCAGGGGTAGAAATTTCATTTTATTAATATTTTAATTTATTTATCAAAACCTATAAAATCAACTATTATATAATTTGGCAAAAGTTAGATCTCACAAAACAAGTTAAATAAGACCTCGAATTCTAAAAACGTTATGATATGAATATTAAAAATTGCGGGATCTACAGTATGAACGGTAAAATACACATACAAACATAACTTCATCATCATCATGTCATCCTATTGCAGTCCACTGCTGTACGTAATAGCCCGCTGAGTGACGTGATCTCGGTGGGCCAGCTCCACTGTCATGTTCCACGTTTCAGCTCCGTAAGTTATTTCCGGATAGAACTTATAAATTTGATGTGATTATAATGCAAAACCTAAGTGTAAGTCGGGCTCGAGCTAAGGATCTGGTACAAAATAAAATATAAGCAAAACGGTGCTGTGAAAACCTCACAGTGCGCGAGTCCACTCGCACTTTATCAGTTTTCTTAACCTAAATCAATTTCACAGGTCATTTGTACAATTAACCAACTTTTAATTTACTCTGATAACCTTAAGTTTAGAGAACTAGAAAAGAATATATGAAATCTTTGTCTAGCTTTATCGTAGTCAAAAAAGATGTATAATATGTGCCCTTCTGTAACTTAAAGCATGGTATGCCTACTCGAGTGGAGCGTAAAGTTGTGGAAAGGCTTCAAGTCGGCAACTTATGCACGTGTCGCGGCTTTGTGACAACGACACCTATTTTAATTCGTTTATACGCTCGGGCTCAACTTCGACTGCGCTGCATCTTCAGGATGCCAATACAGAAGTTTAGGGATTATAGCAAACATTGCACAGTACACACACTCACACCAAGAATTTATACGTTATTTTTGGTAGACCTAAGAACCAGCAACGGTAGTTAAGCATTAAAGCGTGGCGAAGCAACTCTTTTTGTAAACAACTTCTTCTTTCTAGCGTCTATCCCATCTTGTAATAGGGTCCGCTTTCTCGCTCTTTCGTATCCACTTCACACTATCCTCAGCATCTTCTTTATTGATGGGGCAGCTCTCAATGTCATAATTTACAACACTGATATGATCATTCGTCGTAATTTCGGCCGGCCTGTCCGTTATTATGTTTGTTATAGATGTTTTTTTTAAAAATAAAAGTCTAATCAGGATATTAGTTTCTGGTCGTCTTCATTTTATTTTTATTCCTTGTTTTTTATTGCAAAATTACATTCTATTTGCGATTGTGCTTGACTTTTCGAAATTTACCGCAGATTAGGTACGACAACAAAAGTAGATAAAAAAATCGTACTGTATTTTGGATTTACACAATATTATTGTTTTCATCATCATCATCATCATCATTTCAGCCATAGGACGTCCACTGTTGAACAAAGGCCTCCCCCAGTGACTTCCAGACTGGCCGGTTGAAAGCGGCCCGCATCCAGCGGCTTCCTGCAACCTTTACCAGGTCGTCTGTCCACCTTGTAGGTGGACGTCCTACGCTGCGCTTGCTGGTACGTGGCCTCCATTCCAGAACCTTTCTGCCCCATCGGCCGTCAGTTCTACGTGCTATGTGCCCCGCCCACTGCCACTTCAGCTTGCTTATCCGTTGGGCTATGTCAGCAACTTTTGTTCGTTTACGAATCTCCTCATTCCTGATTCGATCTCGCAAAGAAACGCCGAGCATAGCCCTTTCCATAGCACGCTGTGCAACCTTGAGCTAATAATCGTATAATATAAAAATACAGGGAGGGCACCGAAAGAAAGAAGCCCATGTATAGAGTCAATATTTTACATCTACACTAGTAAAGGGCACTGGAAAGAACAAGCTACGTCACATCACAAGAACAAAGAGCAGAGAAAACCACAAAACAGGCATGACACGCTACGCTCAATTTGTGGACAAAATAATTTATTTTATTGTATTAAATAATTCGCTGCCGAATAGTAAATTAAGACTACAATTTTCCAATAATGTTTGGTTATTGTATTTTATCAATAATATTAATTATGTTTAATATTTTTTTTTATCTTAACAAAACAAAATGTTGTGCCAGTCTAAAAGATGTTAAAGTGTGAATTCTCTTGTTCTTATCCCTTCACCTGCAATCGAGTCCATTGATTATAAGAAATTTTGTTCACATAATATACTCTTACTCTTTTATAAAGAAATCACAAATTAATATCCAGAATTTGTTTTTATTAAATCATTTTTATTTTTTATTGTCTATTCCTATGGATGTGGCATAAAAACGTTTTTATTTGTCACACAAACACGGCAAAACACGACGCAATTATTGATAATTTCATCAAAATGATAAATTTAAATCTTGGTATTGTACAGCAAAGACAGACCGATAGCCAATCAAAATAATTTCCATATAATTTCCTGAAGGTGAAATTTGCAAATTGCTTTGAAGTTTCGACTTTGAACAAATTACTACCATCACTTTTGCATTAAAAGCGGCCTTTATGGAGATGTGACTGAAGCCAACAAGATATTGTTATCATAAGATCCTCAGTTTATAAAATGACAACTTTGATGCTGTAATAATAAAGGGATAAATTTCTTACAGTATTTAAACGATGGTGTAGGCGAGCGAAACTGGTCCTAATAAAAGAGTTTGATAATTCTGAAACAGGTTAATTAGCCCAATAAAATTTGTATTATTTTAATTTGTTATTGGTTTTATTTTATGCAAAAACATGTATGTAAAAACGTGATCTTACAATCAAAAGTAGAGATACTTTACAAAAACATTTATAAAATCAATCAGATAAATAGATTTATTCATAGACTCGCGATTAACTCGCATTATAGTTACCTAAATATAGTATATTTTGACACACTTATTTTGGTACTGCTACTTTAACGCTGCACTGAACAAGTATTTTACATTGAAGACTATAGTAACTATACCTGTCCTTTTACATAATTATATCCAGCATAATTAATTTCCTACAGAATGTACACGTCCATAATTAGGTTTCAGCGGTAAAGTTCTTTAATAAAATACTGGTGACACATTTTCTCAATTTATTCAAGGGGAAAATATTAACAAGCTGCGACAACATTGTTAAAATTTCATTAGCTATCCTACGGAAAATTGTTATCGTATTTGACTAATTAGCTGTTTGATCGAAGTCTATCTCAGTGAGCGATGGCTGATTCGATAACCTGTGTCGTCGTAAAGTTCGATTCAGAGGTCCCACTTCGTAAAATGATTCTTAACTCACTTACTCAGGGATACTGGTATAAATTAGAGGGACAATAAACCATGTTCCAACTATAACTTAAATAGCACAACGGATTAGCAAGCTGAAGTGGCAATGGGCGGGGCACACAGCACGTAGAACTGACGCCTGATGGGGCAAAAAGGTTCTAGAATGGATGCCACGTAGCAAAGGACGTCCACCCACAAGGTAGACAGACGACCTGGCAAAGGCCGCCGAAAGACGCTGGATGCAGGCCGCTTTAATCCGGTCAATCTAGAAGTCAAAGAGGGAGGCTTATGTTCCGCAGTGGACGTCCTATGGCTGAAATAATGATGATGATATTCCAACTTTCTAAGCAGCAACCCAATAACACCGCGATGTAAAATTGAAATAACATAAAGTTAAGTATTAATTAAAGAATAAATTTTTATTATAATTAATTATCAACTATATCTTTAAAATAACATAGATTTGGGCAAAATATTTACCATTCTTTCAATGATGAAAATGAAAAAGAAATGGCTGAACAGCAGGCCTTGTAAAGTTTTGTTAAAATTCACTTATTTTTCTTTAGCTAATTTGTGTTTTTATTTTTGCTTTCCTTGTATTCGTAATGAAAAGCACAGTGTTTACCTCGGAACCTCGGATTAAAGACCTATTTAGTCCATCAAACTATTGGCGCCCTCGCTACGTTCTTGCGCCAAACCCCGTCTCGGGACTAAACAAGTTACTTTCACCCCTAGGGTCACAATGTACTAATAAAATGTGATGTTGAAAACTCGTTAGAAAAACTTCCCTAGCTAACAATGTATCCTATTTTATTTTTGACCCTCTCACTCAGTAGGTATATAATATTAATAAATATGCTGTTAAATCATCACACTTATTAAATCATTTCTTTGCATTCGTACTGTAATGAATATTATGGTCTCGGTAGACCAAACATTAAAATTTTTCATTTGTGTTCATAATTTTCACTGAAAACACTTACCGAGACAGACGACCTAGTAAAGGTTTCAGGAAGCCGCTGAATGCGGGCCGCTTCCAACCAGCCAATCTGGAAGTCACTGGGGGAGGCCTATTTTCAGCAGCGGACGTCCTATGGCTGAAATGGTGATGATGATGACTTACCTATAGTATTTTTCTTTGAAGTTTTCAGTGTTCGAAAAAGTGATTTATAAAGATAATCAACGCTTTTGATTGGTAACTTCTTCTTCTCAAATACTTAACCAATGAATATTTGAAGATGATTTTTAACTAACAAAAAGCAAATGGTGAAAATCAAGCTATTTATAGCAGGTAAGTTTTGAAATGTAATTGTAATGGTCTATTTAAAATATGAGGGATGTTTGCTAGTGATATATAAACAGGCGTGTGCTGTAATCTCTGAGAGTACAGAGATTTGCCTTTTTTGTGTTCTGAAACAAAGGAAAAAGTATATTATTTTCATTTTCATAAAGTTTAAATTGGCATGCAAATGTTCCTACAGACTGGTTAACAAGAGCTGGGTGTTGCACTGACACACGTAAATCGTAGTGGGAAGTACCATAATCATAAATTGTACGTAAATTGGCTTTATTTTACAAGAACACTACAAATATACGATGTACTAAGTACTTATTTGTTTTAAAAACCGTTACCATCAAGAATTTTATTGATTATGAGCAGTGATCGGAATAGGTGGATTGATTTGATGTACTTTGGTAGTGCTAGCATAATATGGATATGCCTCTTTTTCAAAAACTGATACTAAAAAATGCTGGAATCCCGGAATCCCGGAGGCATGCCTATATTAACATCAATATTTGAGATCATTGACCCCAAATCAATCTACCTACTCCGATCGATTATGACTGATAATTTAACATTGTTTTTAATAATCTGCTAAGTTAGTGTTATTACACGTTGTTGTTTTTCTTAATAATAGGCGAATCATTACAATTATTAAATTGCAGTGGAATCACAATAAAGTAACGTTAAGTATAAACAAGGACTTCGTATAACCATGGGTTAAGTTCAAGGCATGTGCATTATGCATAAAACTTGTCTTACAAACCACGATACATGGATGGAGTCGTAGGCAAAACCTATAGTAAAGAAAAATAAGTATTTAACCTCTCAATCGAGGTAACTTGCTGCTTCACTAAACAATGTTACTTACGTACCAATTCGCAACGTGTTCCTGTAAATTAGACTGAAGTCAACGAGTGGGTGTGAAGTTATTTACACAGGATTCGCAGCTGCGCCAGAAAAGCTAATCGTGACGTCACAACATTCTCGGTAAAGCATTAATAAAGTAAATTGAACCACAAAATCACATACATTTGAATTCTCGTGAGAGCTTGTAAATAAATGAAATAGATCGCGGAAATAGATTACTTCCAGCAGTAAGCTTCCTCGTGACCAACTTGATGCTAATAGTAACATAGCAATAATATCGTTACTTACTTCAGGAAGACTGCTGTAGTTATCACACTGGCTGTGGAAGATACTCTTCACACAAGAATAGTAACGGTACTGGTATTGACTGCCACATGAAACTGAGTCCACCTTTTCACGAGGTGCCGTACCGCAATAGGAAAAAAGAACCCTTATAGAATCACTTCGTTGTTTATCCATCTCTTTGTCTGTCTGTTTGTCTGTCAAGACCCTTTTTATCAAAGACGCGTGGACGTATCAAGTTGAAATTAATATCCAAAACTCAGATCTGCAATCCATTAGAGCTGTAAAAAATCAAACTCTATTTAAAGATACGAAAGGTTGTGCCGCATATTTTGACACCCGCAACGGAATCAAAACCTAGGTATGGGGTCCTGTTTACCTAGAATCATGAAACTTACACAAGTATGCTTGTATTTGTGAACACAAAGATGCAGTCCCGATGAGTGACAGAGTGCTAACGTAGCACAGATGTGGTCTCCTTGTCTCACACGGTCCTCTTTACAGACGGCACCGACGTGGATTTCTTGACTGACGTAGCCCCGACGTGGATATCTTGACACGACGTGGGAATGATTTACCTTTTTCTCGTCTATCGCATGGTTCGGAGTTATCATTGGATAGGTCGTTTAAAAATATTTTGGGTGTGCAAACACGATTTTTCGATTCAGGGATCCGTTTGCATAAGTGTTTTTTGTTAGAATCAAGCCAAGTCAAGTCCTCTGCCAGAGAAAGTTGCTTTATAAAATGTGAAACAAGACACGACAATAGTATACACGGTTATTTGTAAAACATCAACAACCTCCTGGGGGCTGATTATGGTGCTATAATAATATAATAAAATATTATATAATATATATCTAATATAAGATAATCTAAAAATTTTTTTCATTTCTTTATACAAACTGACGTCAGCTGGTGTCGGCTTAGTATGGGGAAGTGATATTTTTTGCGATTTCAATGTTGGTCCCATAGAAAAAGTTGTTGTATTTAAGCACCCAAATCAGCCCCTAGGACGTTGCCGATGTTTTACAAATAACCCTGTATAGAATTTTACGTAAAAATAACACTGCTTGGGTTCTGTTCAGAATGTATTGTTAAGTATTAAACATTATGTAATCTGTGGTTAGGCCTTAAACAAATTTACAACGCGCCCAAATTAAAAACGTCGTTTTAAACAATTACGAGTATGCACGTACACGAACATAATGGCTAACACCTTAATGAGGTTAAAGTCAGTCGAGATACAATCAGCCATCCTCAGTATAATGTCACCTTTGTCCCTAATCTCCATAGCTAATTACTGCCAACCCTATCATAACTCCTAAATTTTATTTTCGCCTCATAAAATTCGGGCTTCGAGTTAATTTGCATGTCTTAAGCATACATAATGGGCTGCCTATTTAACAATGACATTATTTGAGTTTAGGAGGCACTTTGTTATCAAAAAGTTAGGTTTTATACAGTGAATTCTTAAAAATAATTATTATTTAAACTAGAATTAGGTTATTCCATAGATATTTCCCGCGTAGAAAATAACCGCGTTTATGTATTCTAATATTACATAGTTTTTACTTTCTCAATATTCAATAAATTGAATTGATATCATATTAATAATTAATGTTAAAATTTTATTATGAAACTAGCCTTTGCCCGCGACTTCGTCTGCATTGACAAGTATCATATAAATGTTAATCCAGGCCATGGTCTATGGCCATCATATATGCCATGCCATCATATATATTGGTATGCCAAATTTCATCAAAGTCCATTCAGTCGTTTTTGCGTGGAAGAGTAACAAAGATCCTTACATCCTCACCAACTTTCGAATTTATGATAATATAATATGTATTAATATTTAATATTATTATAATTAATAATATTGATTGGATTTTATCAAACCTCTTACAGATGGTTATATTATTAACTTTATATACCGAAAACATGCAATTTTCCCGAAAGCTGCCAGTTATATTATGTCAATTATGATGTCTCTAATAATGTACTAGTATAGGTACAGGGTGTTGTTATATGACCCTATAAGGCTGAAAAATGTATGTGCCAACATATACATAAAAATATCTATTATGGTGAAGTCAGAAACAGAAAAATCATCATTTAACGCAGGCACAGCTAGTAGATATAGATACATATTTATGTATAGGTACCATTATAGTTATGGCGGTATTATTTAATGTTTCCTTACTTTGTGAAATGATTATGTCTACTGGAACTATTTTTCTGTTTACTGTTAATACATTTCATTGCTAATAGTTAACATATTATCTAGGTATATTTCTTCACAACAACTTACTTAAAACAGCAGTTGCAGTGATGCAACCTAAAGGCGTAATTTCGTACCACCCCTGACAAGGCACGCTTTGCCTTTCAAACGCGTTACTACTATAATATCATGCCGTTATTTAATACAGTAGATTTGTATCCGAGTGGCACACTTGGACATCGCATATTACGTTACTACAATTGTAGAGTCAATGCAGGGGGTCTCAAAACTCTTACCCCTCGGATGAGATAAAAAGACGGATAGAGCTAATACAGCATATATGTATACAAGATGTAATTGAAATAACGCAAAACTTTATAGGCTGTGATTCTACTGCTCAAATACCAAATTTTTTCAGCTTTTCAGTTTTTTTAAGTCGGTTTAATTTATTGTATAAAATTTAATTAGAATTACGAGAAAAAATTCAATCTACACCAGTCATATCAAGTTACGTCATGTCACCAGTTACTTGACAAGACATGAATTTATTATACAACTATAGACGCTGCTCCTTTGTATGAAACTTGCGTGCCAGTAAGTGTAGATTTCCCCTGAGCTCATAATGAAAGTACCTACTTTCAGAAGTAAGAAGTTATGTCCCGCAGCGGCTAACTTTTTCGGAAAATAGATTACGATATCGTCCTTTGCTTTAGATGAGAGCCCTCATTCTCAAAATATAGTTATTGAGCCAAAGAAGTGGTTTCTTGAATCGCTTTCATCGCTTTTATGATAATCGAGAGTAGAAGTAAATTTTTTGGTAGCTACGTAGTCATGAATAATAACGGAAAATTACCTACTGAGATATACAGGGCGTTCCATAACTCAAGGATAACCTTGTAACCACATATTTTATACATCATAGTGAATAACTTTTGTTTTATGAATTTTAAAATATACAATTAATTTTTTAGATTTACTCTACAAATTCAATCGTTTGTTTTGTAATTTTGTATGGAAATTCGATAAATTTTCATACAAATTTGCAATATGTATTTTGTTATAATGTTTCTAGGTGTAAGTTGTGATTTGTATTAATAAATTAATAAATATTAATAAATAAATAAAATAACAATAATAAAAATAAAAAAGTCATAGAACAAAAGTTGTTCACAATGATGTATAGAAGGTTACGGGACACCTGTATATACTACATCACAGCATAGATATTAGTATTAACTATAAATTATACCTAATTTCACCTTGAGAGCCTCATAATATATAAAGTATTTTAGTAGTTATTCTGGTATGGCAAAATTTGTATTAGTAAAAATGCGTCAGAAAACGCATTAGTAATGTCATACGTAGTCTTAAAGTAAGGAATAATTTATCCATGTGGTACGTCACAAGATACCAAGATAACAAACTGCTTATTTTCGCAAATTTCCACAAGTTAAAATTCTCCGCGAAAATATTATTTCCGCAAAAGGGTACCAAGGGACTCGGAAAGTCAATGTAACCAGATAGGTGTTATATCGTCCATCAAATAAAATAACGCTTAGTGCAAAGCCGCCAAGTTTCCTTATATCCGCAGAACAAAACGAAAGGTAAAGCTAAACTACTGGCAGCATAAAACTGACAACTACACTTAAAAATTCCCTGTACTGCTTGCTTTGACTTTTATGCTTAGTGTAAGCTATAAAACTGGGAAATATATTATCCAAGCTAAATTCTTAGGACAGCTTGCAAGAAATAGGTTTCGCGATGTTTTGTTCTAAGATTGTATTGTGGCTAAATTACGTTTGAATGTATTTAATTTATATTATACAAGAACCGTTTGGGAAGAAAATGTCATGAGTGGTGACCATGAACTGGAAGGCGCAGCGTGGGCAAGCCTCTTACCCGGTGGACTGACGACCTGACTGACGACCTGACGACTGACGACTGACGACTGACGACCTAGTCAAGGTCGCGGGAAACCGCTGGATGCAAACGTTCCAGAGCCGCTCGCGATGGCGTTCTATAGGGTAGGCCTACGTCCAGCAGTGTACTGCCAAAGGCTGAGAATTAAGAAAATCGGTACATTAACAACAAACAGAGGCCCAATTTTAGTAATTTGACAAAAGCCACAACCCGGTGTCGATCCGCTCCCAGTAACATTACGATCACAAACGGTATTCTCGTAAACCCAAAATGCAACTGAAAATGGAAGAAACCATAATTAGATTTTTTTTACTCTATTTTCAATTATTTGGGAAAGTTTTGATAATTTTACGTTAAATTAAAAGTTTACGAGAAAATCGTTTGTGATCGTAATGTTACTGGGCGCGGATCGACACCGGATTGCGGCTATTGTCAAATTACGGGAATTAGGCCTCAGATATTTCAGGTGCATCCAAGAACGCATCGTCGATTGTTTTAAATTTACTGTAGAGAATAGAATATTAAATATTAAAACTGTGAAAATATGTTAATTAAAACTTTGCTGTAAAAACACAACAACAACATAACATTCATAATAAAGATATTTATCGTGACAAGCTTCTTTCAACTATTCTAGTATCCAGACTAGGAAAATGGTTTGAAGGAACGAGTATTATGAATTTAAATTAGCAATTCCGAAAGTGTAAAATGTAAAATCACTATTTTAAATGAGGACCTTTCTTGACGAATGCGTCAACAGTTTTACTAGCCTTTGTTTAGTAACATACGTTTTCTGCCACTGTTTGAAAATAATATTGAATAAAATAAATTGTTACAGCTGATACATTTATCAGCTTCACAACCTACCACAAAATGATAAATTTCTGCGAAATATTTTCAACTGGATTGTGAGCTGTTGTCAAATATTTGAAAGTAACAGAATTCTCATCTACTTTTTGTAGGTACATTTGTTTCCTCTCGGTAGCTGGTGCTCGGATCGAAGTCCAATGTAATGTTTGCCTCGCCACGCCCCCTGGCGGGATATTACCGCAACCTTTATTAATTCTCTCTGATACAGAAAATGTCTTAGTTCTTTTCTTACAAATGCTCAGCAAAAAACGGAATATTCCATTTGAGATGTAGATAAATAGAAACATCTTAATTGAGATTTATTAGGAGGGACAAAAATATTTCCACGATATTTTCGTAAGCACGATATTTTCCATATAACATACTTCAATTTCAAAGGCATAATGGTTTTGTTATGACCGCTCTAAGCCCGGATAAGGTAGGAAGGGTCGACTAGGAAAATATTGTTGGTGAACCGGAATTATTACTCGTTTTTATTAATTTAATGTGTATTTTCATATTATGGTAGTAAGTAAATTACTGATTTTTCCATTTTAGGTAGGCCGCACATGCTGTTATTATTACTACTATTCATATAACTATTCATTATTGGGTATTTTCAGATTAAACTATATAGTAGTTAATCTGGTAATCCGCACATTAATTCACATAGCTTTGAAATTGGCAATTTGTCGCAGAAATGTCCAATAATTGCAATTTTCGTTGACATAATGAAACAAAGTTTAGAGCCTCAGGCTAACTGCATTAATAATAAGCGAAACATTTCTAGTTAACTAACTATAAAGCATTTCTCTAAAACAGAAGTCGTAAACTTTGGTATTTCAATGAATTTATTACCCTAATTTAACTATTTATTACTCAAAAGATTTACGAAATTTTGACGAACATTTGTGAGACGCATAGTTTTGTAAAGACGCATTATCAAATTCAAAATTTGAATTCACTGTAAGCTTTTAGCTACATTATTGTAAACTTAACCAGATCGTCTTAAGTAATTATGCTTAAGCTTAGATTTATAAGAGGTGACATTTTAATAGAAATGAACTTTATTTTCGGTACAGGCCAAGCAAGATTGTTACCTTCACTTTTGAAAAATCGTGATAATGGTTAATGAACCAAAAGCATCATTTAAACCGGCCGGCCGACCAGCCAATCTAGAAGTCACTGTGGAAGGCCTATCTTTAACAGTAGACATCATATGACTAAAATGATGATGATGATGAAATCTTAATGTTAATTATTTTCTTTATAATAAACCAAGGTGTGTAACGTTTAACCACGTTAGACGGTTAGACGACGAAACTCTTCAGTATTAAAAACAAGCGCGTCTGTTTCATGTATTACTTGACAATCTAACACCTAAAAGGACATCTGTCGATTCTAACAGCGATGCTTTTTTATTGTATTGTTACAACTAATTAGGATTACAATTTTAACTGACTTACCGGTGGCAACCGATTAAAAACAGACTGGCTTTAGTCGAACTCATGTTGGACAAAATATTGCAGTTGAGATGCAGGTGGATACACTAAATTCTACTTTAAATTGTATCTATGGAATAAACCCAAAGGTTTACAAGCTGTCTGTATCTCGGTGATTACTCAATACGGCACGGCCAACCCGCCTGCCAAGCGTGGCGAGTATTGGCAATCCCCCCTGATGATAAGTCATTAGGGGAGGCCTTTGTTCAGCAGTGGACGTCCTATGGCTGAAATGATGATGATGATGATGACTCAATACAGAGTACCTATGCGTTGTTTATTGTTCTAAGTAAATTTTACCCTCATCATCTTTCCCAAGTTTCGAACAAGTAACAATTTGCCTAAGCCAACTTTCCCTACTTCTAAACAATGAATAGGAAATAAGGTTCGATACTGTGGTGTAATATACTGCTATTGCAATTGTTTACAATTTTTTTAATTTTGAAAATCTAAAATTTCATATTTTAGTCAAAGATATCACAATCTTAACATGCAATATTAAAAAAAACAGCCAAGTGCGAGTCGGACTCGCGCATGTAGGATTCCGTACCATTATTTATACAACATTAGACACATTTATTGATGAGACATGAGACATTTATTTTATTTTAATTATTTATTTTTAAAGTTAATATACAACTAAATATTCTGTGAATATTTCAAGCACCTACCTGTTGCCGTTATTAATATCAAGCAAAAAACGGCAATAAAATCACGTTTGTTGTGTGGTAGCCCGCCTTAAATATCTATTTTATTCTGTTGTTTATTTTATTTGTTGTTATAGCGGCAACAGAACTACGCTATCTGTTAAAATTTCAACCTGGTGACAGACACACAGACAGACGGACAGAGAAACCTTAGTAATAGTAATAGGGTCCTGTTTTTACCCTCTGGGTACGGAACCCTAAAGAGTAACATTCGGACCCGTTGACAAAATACAGAATCGTTTTGTTAGGGTTTCTTATTCACTCATTAGATTGATAGAATGAGTATCTGACTGATACAGTTTTTGCTTTTGACGAGATGCAAACATGACATTCATTTATGGTTTTAACTATACATGTAGTGTTTTATCTTTTGTCTGATGTATACTAGTAGGTGCAAGTTACGTTGTTGTAATTTTAGGTTCTTTCTAGTAATGCTACATTTATTAATTAAGCACTATCCGAACCCTTTTTCGACGAACCAATTACCATCAAAACTCGTCGACATAAACCAATATTGTGGATATTTTCACACGATTGAATCCAATCAATTATTTCTTTTAAGTATTCACATTTGTATCAAATTAATTTATGAGTAATGATGGCTATTTATAGAAATGGCAAAGAATGATAAAAATCTGCATCAATTATATATGCCATATGTCGCAGGATCGTGTCCAATTATCATACTGTGCCATGTTACAAGTTATTACAAAATAATGTTACTAAAATTGAAATTCTGAACTATTTCGAGTAATAGTGACATGACATGAAACTCGATTTCATGCACTATATTATGTGCCAGCATTGATTTACTTTTAGAAAATAGTAAGGAAAAAAGTTTCTATCCATTTTATAGGAAAAATCAAGACACTTTTTTTGAGAGTTTATTTACATTAATTTAATGTATAAATGTGCCATTTTGTTAGATCTTGTAGGTGATATGATCCCGTTGCTGTAGAAATGTTAGGACTTCTGATGAACAAAAAGGCGACAAGTAATTTTTGCAGTCCTTTCTCGAAGTTTACCTGCCAATGCATAAATAATTGAAAAGACTAGATAGACCTAGAAATCTGAAGGTGCAAGGTCAGGGCTGGATGCATTAACACCTCTCAGCCAGACTCTATTAAATACTCTGATTCTTTGTTAAATAAATGGTTTCTCTTAACTTCTTACTTTAATCTCATCAGTTGTTGGCAGTAGAGATCCGAATCGATTGTTCTACCCGACGATAAAAGCTCATAATGAACTGCTCTATCAATCCCACCATACACACAGCATCACCTTATTTTGTGGGTTTTGCCACAGCCTGTGACGCATGGCCAACCTTTGATATGATTTTTTTAGACGTTTTTGTCTTACGTGATCCACTTTTCATAAAACGGTTCGATTTCATTACGTCTCAATAAAGAATCACAAATGAGTACACGGTTTATTAGATTTCTTTTAGTGAGCTCGTGTGGCACCTAAATATCTAGCTTTTTTGTATACTTAGCTTTTTAGAAATAGGTCAAAACTATTTTGTGGTCAATTCCTAGTTATTCATTATGACGTAACAACTGATATGCCAATTTTACTCCACTTTTTCAAAATGGCGTCCATTTTGTCCGTAACAGGGAGACGAGCGAGTTGCATCTTTGACATCAAATTTCCGGATTTAAAACGCTAAATCAACTTTGTACTACTCTTACTGACACTGCATTAGGTCCATAAATGTCACAAAATTATTTTACGGCTTGATTTTTTGTAATAACCCGTAAAAGACAACAAGATCATCATCGTCATTTCAGCCATAGGACATCCACTGCTGAACATAGGCTTCCCCCATTGACTTCCAGATTAGCTGGTTGGAAGTGTCCTGCATCCAGCGTCTTTCTTTGCGTAGTATTAGTATAAACTTTAAAAAAATATATCGAATAAAGTAATTAGATAAAATGCACATACATAGTCTTCGTGGGTATGAAGGCTTAGCGCACGAACGGAGCGTGAACCACCCGACCAGACAGTCGTCAAAAACATAGAACTATGATTTATCATGACATTCATCGTTCGTACATGTTTAATGCAATAAAAATGTCCTATGTTACACCTTCCGTCTGTCACCTAACACTACACTTTACCCTTCGATTACCTTGATACAATATTATAATCCTGTATCAAAACATCGGTTAAGCAGTACGTACATGTGTCACGGAGGCATGATTCGTCACGGAATGACAGGTCGTAGCGGATCGCGCAATAACACGTCATGTATGGCAACCCCAATTTTATTACACACTCAGGGCTGTGATATAAATTGCCCAATGTAATAATTAAAAAAAAACGTTTGGATTAAGTTATTGTTAAGGATTTATGAACGGAACCTCCTTTTATTAATTGATTTTTAACGACATCCATAGCCGAGAGACGAGTAACGCCAGACTTGGCGTCACCATCTCTGTTTCCGGGTTCGATTCTCAGTCGGCACAATGTGGAAAACGAATTTGTCTATGTTATCTTGGGTCTGTAACAAAACGTCGTTGTTTCTGATTTCTTTACAAGTGCTTTAGCTACTTACCTTATGATCAGAGTATCAGAGCAATGTATGTGATGTTGTCCAATATTTATTTATTTTGTTTGTCGCATTTCAATAAATAATTGTTTGTATAAATTATTTTTCTAACTTTCAATCTTTAATTTTTATCAAATATACATTTCAACAATCACACTAATTATCTAGCCTCTATATAAGCAGTACTTGTATGTACTAGGGCGATCAGGTATAAGACAGGCAGACGTACTTAAATATAAATGACATGACTCGGGTACAAATGCTTGTGCTTATCATATAAACACTTAACACTTGCTTCTTGAGGGGTATTCAAACCCGAGACTACAATGTTTTTGCAGTCCAGAGTGAACCACAAAGACGATCAACGGTACATTAGATAAAAATAAATAATAGATAATGATGATGAAAAAACAAACAAAAAACCGACGATCTCAAAGTCAGTTGTTAGTCCTCAATTAATTACAAAGCAGTACCAAATAAATTATAAAATTTGTAAAATTAAAAATTTTGTCAGCAACAGTTGCAAAATGCGGATACGATACAAGCAGCAGAGCAATCGTTAAGTTGGTTTTTAAGCTGTGCTGAAAATAAATCTTTATTAAAAGATTGGCGATCGTTGGCAACCCTAGTCCGTTACTAAGGTACGCGGTCTCAAGACCGACGAATCCAATCTCGATCACCGCCGACCTTAAGTGTCATACAAGTATGTATCGGATATCGGTAAGCACAGCTGAATTTAACCTTCACCGATGCCACCGTCAAAGATATCAACATGGTACCGATACGTAACATTCAGACGTTACGTTCTGAACTGTAATGTGTGACGCACCTCACCTTATTACATAGCATAAAGCTCAGTAATTCAGTATGTTAGATAGAAGTACATCTTTATTTGAGCTCTGTGGTCCTAACAGAGTAGAAACTATGTATTCCAATTATTACGCACCTGTAACTGTTGATGTTATGTAGAGCAAGTGGAAAGGAAACAATAAACCTCAAGAATAATATTCTCACATAAAAAACAAAACAACTGCCTCTGGTAGTACAAACCTACGACCTTTCAGAAATACGCCAACATAACTATGTCCTCCGTAGCTCAGTTGGTAACAGCAGTCGCCTGGATAGCGAAAGGTCGTAGATTTAAACCACCTAGTATTACTGTGAATGCAAAATTTTTTAAAAGTGTAAACAATAAACCTGTCAAGAAAATTGAAAATCTTTATCTAAAATAACAAGATGAAAACAGGATCTAAAACCTGACCGAGATTTGCCAGTAGTTACAAGCAATTTTCCGAAAAATAAAGTAAATCAAATGCGAGAAAAAAGCGAAAGTGCTCACAGAAAAAAGCCGAAAAAATTTAACATGAAATGATATACAGCGCAGACACGATAAATAAGGAAGAAAATATTAACATGCCCGCAACCTACGCGTATATCATTTGTCTAAAAAATCTTAGCGGCTTATCTAAGCCCAAAATAAAATGGAGATGAAACGGAAAGATATCCAAGGTGGAGTCGGGTGAGCCATATAGGCTTTGAAATATAGCCGGCTCGACTTGAAATCCTTTGAAGAGCCGACTCTCATAGAGCCGGTGTGTTAAAACGAACTTAGATCAAACGTGGCTAGCTTTTCACAATATGGAAAGGCCATTTTTATTGTCTTTTACTTATATTTTTGTGATATCAATCTCTTTTGAAAAACAACGTTTGGACCCTAGTAGACACAAAAGTGAGCTTAGTACTGTATATAAAGATGCATGTTACAGAAGAGATAATCCTGTGTCTAACAGATTTCGGAAATACGTACCGGCCAAAATTTTTTCTTAAATTTATCTTATCTTTTCTTAGTAAGCTTCAGTTATAATGTATAGCAATCAAATGAGTCATTTTAATATTTATATCTACGGTATACATCACGAGGTACATTTCGTAACACCTTCAGACACTATTACCTTCGAACGAGCGGCGCATTTCGACATTAATAAACGCCTTTGATGTTCAAGGGAGGCAATGTGAAAGCATATCAAAGCATGTAATCTTTTGAGTTCACAGAAAAACTGCTTTGTAAGACACTTTCAATTTTCATGCACGCGTTCCTATGCCATCTGTCGAACTCGCAAATGGAGTTGACGAAACCTATCGTCATCCAATATCATTGTACCCTGCGGTTATGCTTTGATATTGAGAATCGTTGGAGTCGATTACACCACATTTCGAGGTAAATATTAATTTATATTTGCCATTTGCAATAGTAAATAATAATGTAATAAACATTATGTTTACCCTAGTATTTCATTAGCAAACTAGCTATTTCCCGCGAGTTCATCTGTGTAAACTGCAAATCTCGGCTCCCTATACAAACTTTTACCCCCTGCACCTCTGATAGTTGAAAAGATATTTATTTCAAATATCAAATCTCCAGGTCCATCGGTTTGGGATGTGCGTCTTCTGACAATGTTATTGACATTTTTAACAGTCAGTTTGTAGCAAATGTTGAATTATCTACAAACTTCCACCCTCTACTTGACCAAAAATCCATCCTCAGAGCTCACAAACTGTAATCTAAGAAGAAAAAAAAGGTTGTAGTTCAAGCGGTTTCGGTTGATCATTGATCCATCATCAGTCAGTCAAATTTGCTTTTTCGAAATCGATAATTACAAATTTTAATAACATTAACAACAAAACATCTAACCGAATAAGTACGTGTTGGGTCATGTGCAATGTAGGGTTTCGTAGTTTCCCCGGTCACAATATGTCGTATTGCTACCTGTTTTACATAATTAACAACATCATCTAAGTAATTTTCTACGGCTTTCTAGTACTAAGAATCTCTGAGCTAAGCCACGGACAGACAGATAGATAGGCGTAAGGGTTCCGTTTGACTACGGAACCCTAAAAACAATCCTAGTCAAATATTAGTTAAGTACACATTTAATTTAGAAATGTCATAAATAAAGAAGAAAAATGAAAGTAAAACCGTTGAAAATCATTGGAGGAGTTCTATGATGTTCAGCAGTGGACGTCGTGCGGTTTTGCCCGCAGCCAGACTGAATCATCGCATAATTATTTCAGATACAATAGCTTGTATTACAAAGAATATTAATTAGACGGATTGAGAAGCCACGTCTAAGCCCCAAGTATTCAGTAGTAAGTTCTGTGAAAAACCTTATATTGAATTAAAAACATTGTTACTAAATTAAAATTAATTTTACTTGAAAATCTATTCTATTTGTATCTCTACGAAAACTGATGAAAATATCTCGCCACAATATAAATGCAAATGTATGTTTATTTGTCCTTTTTCAAGCAGCAACGGAGGCAGTTTTTTTTGCATACATATACTGATTTTTGGAACCCTGGAATCTTAAAGATAGCGACACCAAATCCGATATGCTCGCCTCCAAGCTACGGAGTTGTCATTTAGTATTTAGTGTGAAAAGAGTTTTATTTTGTATGATTTTGATGTGGGTCCCGTTTTAAAAGTTGTTACATTTCAGCATTAGAATAACTCCCTTAAAATAAATTAACAAATGAAATAGGACCTTATATAGATTTTAATGAAAAATACACAGCAGGCACATTAAATAAGATTTATCTTTATAGCTTAACAAACAAAGAAATAAAAAAGATAAAGCAATAAAAAGTGAGAGGTCATTTAGCGAACATTAAATACAATTCTCAGTCCAGTCACTTTAGGCTAAGACAAAAGCAAATAACTTTAGGGGAGGGCTGGCGAGTATTTATGGCGGCATATTGCGTTATAAAAAATGATAGCGGTTTCCCCGCGTCGCAAACTCGTTTGTGCTTATCACCCCCAGTGTGATAACGCTGTGACCGTAAACGAAAGACGAGATATACTTAAGCTTATCTTATATTGACGAAATACTTCATCATAATATTCAGGCGGCTGCCACGAGCCTCGATAGTCCTTTGTTTATCCTGAGGCAGGCATTTGTCTGGATTCCCCTCGAGAGAAGAAAAGAATCAGAATGAAGCCAGGAAATATGTTTTTCGACCAAAAAATAAGGCTAAGTACTCAAAGTACTCAAAGTATAATTTGGTAGTGATTGACCAAAGTTAACACCTACGCCGAGGTTGTGATTGGATGGGTGGCCGTTTTAACCATATTTAGTGACTTTTATCATCAGCAACTCCGTGCTTCGGATGGCACATTAGAAGCCTAGTCAAATGCCTATATACGTCCCACTGCAGGGCACAGGCCTCACCTCAACTATGAGGTGGTTTGAGCGATACTCCTCCTCCTCCTCGATGTAAAGCCAGTGACTTAACCTTGCTGTCAGATATTATAAAACAGCCCTAAGGCCTCTGACTAGGCTTCACGACTAGTATCAAGCTGTATTAACCAGGACTAATTTATAACGTAACAAAATAATTATCTAATAATTGTTTCTTTGTAGGTTTTATTCACGAACACGAACGGGTGTAAGCGAAAATTGCGCCACCGTGAGTTAAACCCTGCGCACAGTGTAGATAAATTATTTAAAAAAATAAAACCGACTTCAAAACACTAAAATGCTAAAAATAATCCTAACACTTAAGTACCTAATCAGTTAATTTTGGAGTCGGTGCAAACAAAAACATTGAATCTCTCATTACTTATTTCATCTATTTTTAGTGATAAATCCTAATCTAACTGCTGAACACCGATTTCATCCCCTATTTCCCTACCCTTAGGGGTGATTTTTATTTTGCAAACTTTTATCATAGCATCTTTGAAGTATACGCTATTCAATAAAACAAAAATCATCAAAATCGGCTCATATTTGTCGAAGATAGGTAACAAGAACCACAACCAAAATATTATTTGGGTATATATTTGTTGATTTTCTCAAAAAGTTCTAACTCAATTTCGATAAAATTTATATGGGACCACCTCTGAAGTATGATCTACCAAACAAAAAAAGAATCATTAAAATCGATTCATAATTGGCTTTCTACTCACTTTTTAATTTTGCCTTTTTATCCTTAACACGACTTGAGAGACTTTATTTTAATAATCTTCTCTTATTTTTATAAATCTGAAATTTCACAAAAAATCGTAAACATTTATTTCACTTTGACTTTTGCAATTGATTGACAATTCATGTCTACTTAGTCTTTCTTTTTCTAGCATAGTTTTTCTATACCGCCTATTTAATAAGGTTGTACTATAATTGTACTTTCTAAATAATCATCTATAATGTTTCGGCTAGCGTAAGTCTGGATTTTTATACCTATTTATGTTTGTCTACTGAATATCTAAATTCTAAATTATAATTATAAGCTCTTGTCACACTCCCGGATTTTATTCCGACAAGGAGGTTGTAAATATCCTGGCCGTCTATACTTTTCGAGTCGGGCGACCACACTTTTCGAATCATAAAAGGAATTAAAGCTTCTAGAATGCGCAAATTTCCTTATAAAAACACGCTCGCCCCAATATGGGACAGTTTATAATTTTCTTGCAAAAGGAGTACATGGGAACGAAAACCTGAAGAAGTTTATTTTTATCCGACAAAAAGTCAACAAGAAGTACCGGAGACACGCCAGGCAGACAGCTCTGAAGCACCGACGCCCTAAAGGGACCTAGCGCTAAAAGCGCCTAAAACCTATAAGAAATAAGAAACCCTTTCCACGCTAGTTCACCTCGCACTTGTCCGATTTCCAAACATAGAGTAACTACTACCGCCCTGTACTTAAATAATCTGTATATAATAAGTAAATTTTATTAAAAAAAATAAAACCGACTTCAAAACACTAAAATGCTAAAAATAATCCTAACACTTAAGTACCTAATCAGTTACTTTTGGAGTCGGTGCCAGCCGATGAGAGATTCAATTTTTTTGTTTGCACCGACTCCAAAAGTAACTGATTAGGTACTTCAGTGTTAGGATTATATTTAGCATTTTAGTGTTTTGAAGTCGGTTTAATTTTTTTTAGTAAAATTTACTTATTTCATCAATTTTTTGTGATAAATCCTAATCTAACTGCTGAAAACCGATTTCATCCCCTATTTTCCTACCCTTAGGGGTGATTTTTATTTTGCAAACTTTTATCATATTATCTTTGAAGTATAAGCTATTCAGTAAAACAAAAATCATCAAAATCGGCTCATATTTGTCGAAGATAGGTAACAAGAACCACAACCAAAATATTATCTCGGTATATATTTGTTGATTTTCTCAAAAAGTTCTAAATCAATTTCGATAAAATTTATATGGGACCACTTCTGAAGTATGATCCACCAAACAAAAAAAGAATCATTAAAATCGATTCATAATTGGCGGAGTAATCGCGTAACAAATATACAAAAAAAAAAAAAACATACAGTCGAATTGAGAACCTCCTCCTTTTTTGAAGTCGGTTGAAAGATTCATTCTTTATTTCCCTTGATCTTAGCATCACGCGTGAACTGATGGACCAATTTCGCTAGTTCTTTTTTGTTGTTTTAATTACGGTCAGGAAATCCTTTATGAATAAACTAAAGACAATGCGAATGAATCGCGAGCAACAGCTAATAGATAATAAAAAACGGCTAAGTGTTTCTTAACTAGTTTTGTTCCAAAACTTAGACGAATAAGACGTCACAAGGCACTTTACGCTTACGCTGAAGTACAGTGCCGCATAAAACCGTATTAGCTACCACGATGCGCTCGCTACAATCACATGAAGTCAGTTTCTTCTTAGCTGGAGAAAGACGTAAGTAGCATTATTTTTAGAGTTCCGTACTTTAAAAGGTAAAAAGGAATCCTTACAAGATCACATCGTTATCCTTTTGTCCGTCTGTCGAGGAGGTTTTCATCAGAAGCATGCGCGAAGGTATCACAATTATTGGAAAACATTGGAAAGAAGTTACACCACAATTTTTTACAAACTCGGGAAAAACAGTTTTTAATCTTCGAGACTCGATTTCCATTTTGAGCAAACTATTCAAGATTATTTATTCACCAAGACAAGTTAATACAGTAAGTGATGTTACAAAGTATTAAAAGTGCAGCTTATCTTACCAGCGCAGGCTAGCTAGTGTGTGATAGTAGGTACATATTAATAAAATGATATGAATAATAATGATTAGTTTAGATCAATTAATGCACAGTTCTTTACAAGTTCACATGTATGAATGATAATGTAAAAAGACATTTATCAAGAAATATATGGATCATAATATTTACATACCTACAAGTTCGTACGGAATCCTCGATTGCAAAGTCCAACGTGTACTTGGCCAGTCTAACGCTACGGTGTTACTCGCAAATTTTACAGTATTAGAACGAAAATACTTAGGATATTAAGTTTTCCAACGACTTTGGCACACGTAATACCAAAAACCTCATAGAAAAAATCAGTTTTCCGGAATTCAAAAGATTCATAATGTCCACTAGTGGATCGAGAAATACAAATATCATCATCATTATCATCAGCCTCTAGAAGTCCACTGCTGGACATACGCCACAGCGAGCGGCTCTGGGCCGTTTGCATCCAGCGGCTGCCCGCAACCTTGACAAGATCGTCAGTCCACCACGTGGGAGGCCTGCCCACGCTGCGTCTTCCAGTTCGTGGTGGCCACGCGAGAAGCTTTCTTCCCCAACCAATAAAAATATAAATTGCAGTAAAGCATTCTAGACAGACTCAAAATTAATGTTATCCACAGAAAAAATAACACCTAACTGTCATGCTACCTTTATAATCAGCGATTGGTAGATAGTCATTTCTTAGAAGGTGATCGCACGTGTGTTGTTTCTTTGCGAGATCGTATCAGAAATGAGGAGATCCGTAAACGAACAAAAGTCGCCGATATAGCCCAACGGATTAGCATGCTGAAATGGCAGTGAAAAGAGAAATATAGCTCGTAGAACTGACGGCCGATGAGCCAGAAAGATTCTGGAATGGAGGCCACGTACCTGTAAGCGCAGTGTAGGACGTCCACCCATAAGGTGGACAGACGACCTGGTAAAGGTTGCAAGAAGCCGCTGGATGCAGGCCGCTTTCAACCGGCCAATCTGGAAGTCATTGGGGGAGGCCTATGCTCAGCAGTATGGCTGAAAGGATGATGATGATGATGATGATCACAGCGACAGGCATTGGCAATCGGCGTTTTGAAAATCGAACACACCATTGGTTTAACGTTTTGAAATCAAATCGCAGCAACTGGACACTGTCATCCGATTGGCATCTTGGAAGCTGAAAACTGCACAGTGCTACCAGTGACGTTTTCGACGCCGTTAGTCTAAAAGCAAATATCGAAAAGTTTTCCAAAATGCGATACAGTCGCAAATTCCCCAATTGCCGATGGCAATGATTGGTCCCAAAAATCCGCACTTCAATAGCTGTTACTAAAAGTAGCTGATGTTTTTCTAAAGTATTCTTTCATTAATGAAAGTTTGTATCCAAGCAGTGATATAACACAATAGGAATACTTTTACTCAAACCGCAGTACCAAATTTCTGCGTTCAATTAACTTTATTATTATTACTCTAAAGTTGAGATAAAAGGTCCAGAAGCTATTTAAACAGAAGCCGGCGTTTAAGGCCACTTCACGTTTCCACGAAGTGCAGTGGCGCATAAAACCGCACTACGAGTATTGCGGTGCGCCCGGGACAATGACACACGACCGTAAATCCGAATTGTAATAAACACATAATGGCAACGAGACTGAGGGAATAGAAACAAATAGAGATGTGAAGATATCTAACCGGTTTTGTTGGAATTGCATTGTGCGAGGATATGGTACAATTATTATACTATAAGTCGTTACAATATTGTCAGTGCGCTAGTGTGTTTTGCTGTAACTAGCCGTTGTCCTTGGCGTCGCCTGGTTGGATTTCAATTTGTCACGGGGCTGCCGAACCCTGTTGAAAACGTGCGAAAATTTCTTGTATATTTCGTATCCCTCAAACTAAGTACATATATTTAAATACGAGTAGAATAGTCGCCCAGAGGATATTCAGTCTTTAATACCTTTACCCCATTTCATCGATTATCGGATTGACGGCAAATGTGACCAAAGGGCGTGTCATTCACGTTTTAATTATGTCGTTGTAAGTAGATCTTTCTGTTGGATAATTAATTTAAAAAAACTAGCGTTTCATCTTGTAGCTAACAAAAATAATTAAAAAAATATATATAATTATTGTAAATTGTAACTTCTTTGTATGGTGTACAATAAAGAGTATCTATCTATCTATCTATCTATCGGAATATCTGGAACTATCTAGTGACTCCGGGACACGGAAATGACTTCAATCACGGGTAGACGTGACCCGGCTTGAAGCTGCCATGTCGCAAAGAGCATATAAACCACATATCCGGAAAGCAGGGTTTTCATTTTAAATTCCTAAAATCGCGAATGCAACTCCGATTGAATATTATGTACCAAATTTATCGTAGCATAGGTATTCAAAGAATCGCGAAAAAAAATTTTTCATATCACAGAACTCGCCCCGAATGTTGCTTTTTTATCATCATCCTCATTGCAGCCATAGGACGTTTACTGTTGAACATTTGCCTCCCCCAGTGATTTCCAGATTGACCGGTTAAAAGCTCTGTACTAGTATCTTTTTACTTTGCTAAAATATAACTTAACACCTCTTAACACTGACGTAAAAATTGTAAACTCTTGATGTATTTTCATACATCCGACGGGAAATAATAAAAATAATTATTGATAGTCTTCTAAAGTCCCAGCTGCCAACACCAGTCCACTAACTCTTCAATTCTTTGAGCCCATATTCTGCTGCCATAGTCAACTAACCGGGTGTTATCTTTGGCAGTACTTTTACGAGTATACGAGTAGTGCATCTGCATACAGGGATAATTGCTGCTTGGTGTCACATTGAATTGTAGAGATATATTCTCTAACGGGCTTCTGCCAGTTGACTTCGGGCATTCGTACGCTTTCCAAAATCTAGGACTCCGTAGTTCCGACATTGAAAAAAGTCCAACATAATAATATCAGATATGTTGCTGTTTAAAATTATGTGTTGATATTCTCCCCGTATAAAATAATAACGCTTCTTTTTTTCTTTCTTTTAAAGGATGATTGCTTGTTTTGAATATTCTTACTTACTCGAAATATTTAATCTGATTACGCGAGAGACCAATTTAAATGATGGTAAAACTTTCGAATTAACAAAATGCAATTAAAAATCACATTTATTTACGATGGCGTTGTATATTATCTATCAAGTTACGAGCTTTCTCTTATACTGTATTTTTTAAAAGCCATTTCATTACCTCTCTCAATCTATGTATAAACCGTCTATTGATCGGTTTGTTGTACCTAGACAATATGAGTTTTGTATAGACGCACGCTCACCCTATTGTTTGAACACTATCCAGGGCCGAAATCAGATTAATGGAACTTAGCATAAATTTTATTTTATTTTACTTTATCGAAAATCTACCTCCGTAAAGGTGATTTTTGCCTTGATTGTTTTTTTTCTTTTTCTATTTTAAGAAATAATTTAGTTTGACCTTTTTTAATTTTGTTAGTTTTGTTAATTTTTGTTCTTTTTATAATCGATTATTTACCAGCTTAAGAACTGAACATAACAATACTAAACTAATGAAAACAACATCATGTCATTTTATTACAACTCTTTATTAAAACTCGCAGAAAGAAAACAACTTATGCCACCACAGTGCTTAAATAAACATGGCAATCTTCTTATCTTACTTTTCCAGCCGATGCCACTTGATGCAGCTTTCTTTTCAAGTGCACCACCAAGTGTGCCAGAACAGACACACTCTTTGCCATATGAGCTTAGTTAGACCTTGTTTCGATTTATGATTGTATGATGTTCCACGTTAAACAATTCTAAAATATTATATTTCGCTATAAACTTCACGTATCAAATAGGAAACTTCTCCAAAATCTTATTTAACAAAATTTAACAATAATTGAGTTATGGAGTTAATTAGAAACTTTACAAATTAGTTATGCAACCCAACACAAACGCCCGCGGCCTGAACCTAGCTTTGCCCAAATACTAAATCCGCACCTGTCACTCCCTTTTAAATAAATTACATCAGGCATTGTCTGATGTTGAAGCAGGTTCGGCCAAGCTCTAACAGGTCGATGAAAAATTAAAGTAAGCACTGGCCACTCTTGTTTATGAAATAAACCCTGGTGGCTGGCAAGCCCGCCCAAACTAAAGGTCATACGCCTTTGTCGTGTTTATTTTATGACACGACACGACTAATATAGCAACTATGCAGTGTGCCTGCTTACTGCAAGATGATATTGACTGCTTACCAAAAAAAGTATACAATTAGGGACAATTATGAGAAACCACTTTTTTTACATTTAATAATATATTTGCATGCTATTTTCGGTGGATGGACCGGCATTAAATTTTTTGAAATGTAACTCAACACAACATTGATAAAATTATTGATTTATTTTATGAGAATACGCATATGCCTGAAACGCATAAATAGATCTAAAAGATAATTCAAAAGTTGCCTATTGGAAACTAAGAGCTATCTATCGTATTCTAATTTTCACTGTGCAACAGCAAAGCGAAAATTGTATTAAAATATGATAAATTAAGTGTGTGTCAACGTTTAGCTTTGCCCACTACCACTTTTACTAATGCTACCCAAACCCAAAGACCGCACTTAGAAACCCTTACGCAAGACTAACCGACTGCGAGAAAAAGAAAAAGAGCGTTTGATTCGAACGATCGAGGTATCATAACGTAGCGCTAATACAAAGGTAGGGTGACCCTACCTTTGCTTTGTTCCGCGATCAGACTTTGATCGTAATATTTTACCGGGCAAACCTCGCTTTTTGTTCCGGTCGGCTTGAGGTTACCACGCTTCGTAGAATTTAATAATTTCGTGGATCCTGCAAGTGATGTTTCGAGATTCGAATTTTAGTCGATCCTGTTTTGCCGCGTTTAGTCCAGTAAATTATAATACTCGTAGGTACTGGGTAAAGCTTTGAATATCTTAATTTGCTTTTTGAAAGAGAACCCTTAATTACTAAAGTTGTTTCTGAAGATATCGGATGAAAATACAACAGCCTTAAACATCTGTTGCTGCAGCATTAGCCACACGCATTAGCAGTACGTCCGCCAGATCGATAAGACAAATACGGCTAAATTAGACGATAGAAAGAATACAAAACAAACTACAAATTTTAACTACCTATACATACATCACTATATTTATATATTTAAATTCGTATTATAATTTTATTATAACTTTTACTTAATTATAAAATAAAATAATAATATTTAATAAAACACTAACGACCCGAAGTGCAAAACATGCCATTGAATCCTGGTTTTTAATCTGGATTATTTGGACACAGAAGACACACTTACACTTCTTAATATTAATAATGTAACTTACTCTAAAATATTTCTTCTAGGCGTAGATTTAAAGACTATATGTTGATTATTTCTATTTTGCCAAAAAACAAAGGTTATTATTTATTAGTGCAATACAAATTGTTACTTTAAAATATTTGTTAAAAACGGTTGTTGTACTGTTAACAAATTTTTAATTCCAGCATTTCTCAGACTAATTGTTAAAACCGTGTGTCCAAATTAAGTAATTATTTATCTTCGAAAAATAAAAGGCTGCTGCGACACAAGCTTGCTTAGTGCAAAAGCCGCTAGATATTAAGATTCACTCTGTAAATTACTTATGGCAATAAATTTAAATAATATTATTAGAAACCCGTTAAGTATGGTAGTTATTTATCGATAGTTGCTTTTGTAATACCCTGAAGATGATGCTCTTATCTCTCTCATCCTATCTTCTTTTCGCATCCAATTACATGAGACGGCATCATTCCGTTGCGTTACTTAAATGTAACCGGCTCGATTTCAACTAGCTCAAATATTCTCGACGAGATTTAATTTACGTTGATGTCGGGGTCAGCAGGGAAATGCAATACCTATTCCGTGGCTTCGCCGTGCTACTACATAATACATCATTCTTTAGCAGTGGAAAGAAAAATTTTCTCTTTTGTTACGCGTCTTATTTCACGAGCAAAATGAGGGATTGTCTTTTGTGAGAGCTCCCTAGGCGGAAACAAGTTCATGTGAAAAAGTTTTTGTTCGTTCGTCTAATGAGATCGTAAACAGGACAGATCAAACAAGATTTATCAGAGATGCCCTTGAGAGCCGTCTGTAATCGATAGGTGCCAGCCAAACGAGCAAACACTCAATCGGAATGACACAACCATTTTTGTAAAGATAACAGAAGTACATTACAACATTAAACACAATGTAACAGTTCCTCGCGTCTACGATACAATATTAAAGAATTCTGTGTCGCAAGGTTATTGAGTTCGCAAACTATTAAATGACAATTTATCTTTTTAAAATAAAGAATGTCGCTATTTAATCGATTTTTGATTACGTAGAATTTGGAATAAATATATTCTGCTAGGTGCAGCTTAATTCAGAAAATAAACATTTCTTATTTTGTACTGTGTAAATAAAATGTTTGAATATTGCAACCACATGATATATCAATTACACAAATATTATTAAACCCTTTTAACATATAAAATGAATGGTTATGTAGAGTAGGAGATTTAATTTTGGTTCGACGTAATTTAACGAAGCGAGAAACCCTCTTCTACCGGCGCGAATTATGTGCCTAAATTAAATTAACCTAATTAAGCGTAATTACAAATACATTAATGAGTTCTATATTGTAAGGTGTTTTCTATGTGCCAAGATTACAATACGGTTAGCAACATGCTTTGAAATCATTGCCTTTAATAACTTACAGGAAGTTCAACAAAGTGAATCAAATGCTCAAAAAAGTGAATGCAGTAGGATAAAATCTAAAACTATTAGATTTATTTAAATTATGTTGAGACTATGATTTTTCATAAGTTTAAATTAAGATTTGGTAACTTTTTCGTCTGAGTATGTTATAATTTAAACACCGTCTGCAGATTATCGCGGCGAGGTTGGACGTGGACAGTGCTAATATATGCGGAACTGGACGTAATCATATCACATACAAATACTTGATGGGAAATACCAGAAATAAAGGTTTTTTTTGTATAGGTACTAACCTAAAATTGAAGTGCTGGCTCGTTCCTTGCTCAAATCAGTGGTATAGCCATACGACGAGGACACGTTGCAAGCATCCTCGCCTCCTTGCCTCACGGAAGTGTTTATATTTTTGAGTAAATATATTTTAATTAACAGTCGGTTTTTCACTATGGTATTTATATGTTATACGAGTATATTATCGTCCGTCTGTCCGTCGTCTCCGTCCTATCGGGCGGTCTGTAAATGAAACTCCACTAGGATTTTCACTTACGAAATTGTCATAAGTTATAAATGCAAAGTTGTAGGTTTTAAAGATACGAGTCCATACAAGCATCTAGGCATAGATTAAGATTATCAAATATTTTAATAAATTGCTTGAGCGGATTGCAAAATATTATGTAAGGGACTTGTTGCGATAAAGTTGTTCAATGTACAATGCAGTGGTCCTATGGCTGAAATGATGGTGATGATGTTCAAGTGTATCAACTTGTTAAACTTTGTTCATACTATATAATAAACTTGGCAACTAAATTATTTACGTTGCTGTATAAACTTAAAATAGTCTAATTAAAATGGTTACCAGTAAGGTGATCTAAATAGCACCTCGAATTCAATTCCCAAAGATAGCAAATGCAGGCATGTACGGTTAGAAGGCGCTTTCAAGCAACCGTAGTAACCGGTGATCGTCACTCGAATTTCGCTGAATTTATGTTGCAATATTGCATATAGTTTAGTAAAGTGACCGCAACTCAGCGCTTGGCCTGGATCAAAACCATCGCTTATGTTAAGCAAAGACAGTTGCGGCTGGATTGGTAGCCAGATTGTGGAACTGTGTCCTAAGCTGACAGATAATAAACGTTAGGAAGTCCCAGGCTGTAGTCTGGAGGACCTCCTGTTATCCTGCTAATTTTATAAATGTGAAAGTTTGTACTATGTTTGTTATTTAATAACACATCACCGGCTTGTAGATGTAGCGGCTGTTTGAAACACACAAACAAATCACAAAGAGAATAAAAATACAGCCCCCGAGTAACGCATTAACATTAGCTTTTAATAATTTTATTGCATAGGCATGTCTATCCAAGATTCCTTATCACAACTACGTATACGCTTTTTACGTTCTACTATGCAGAGCTTGTGATTATTTGTGAAAAGATATACTTAATTTACGCAGGTGCCCAACCTTACGTACTCATCTTACATGGACCTCAAACAAGGCGGGCGGACTGAACCATTTAATGTGTCTTATTCTATAGCACGAAATTAACGTCACTTGAGCCGCGTTGTTTCGTCCTTTAACCATCCCTATGCCAAGAATGCAAGTATTTAGGAGACTCTCTAAGCAAGATTACTCAATGTGAGAATCTCAGTTTGCCAATAGAGTGATACACAAAGGCTAAATAGTTAGCTACAGTCTCAAGTCCAGATTATATGCAAGTGTTTGTTGTCCCATTAGGCAAATGTTGGTAATAGCCATATTGCGACTTGTGTGGGCGGTTCAAATAGGTCAAGTCAAAGCTACATACTAGACAATATTGTATATATTGCTACGTAACACTCAATAGAATCAGTGGACCTTAATTTATTGCTACACAATACTAATAAACCCACACAATTCCAGCAATTAACTAACATTTTAATTATCAAACCGAAAGCTAAGTGTTCATTATTATCCGTTAGCTGAATGTTATTCATTGTAAGTGGTGTTAATTGCTCCATAAATAAGATTTCAAGTTGAACAGTGCCCGAGATTGGGAGAAGAAACTCATTTGGAACAAGTTTGCGAGCCTTTGGCCAAATTAATATCTAGCACAGCGCCCCTCCATTTTAGTAAAGCAGCATAAAAAAGGGATAGTCTTACTTGCTGATAAAAATATAAAGAACTTAGGTCAGATTTTTTAATAACCATATAAATATTATCCAACGAATAAAATTAACGCTTTGACACATTTTTCAAAAACTGTTAACATGTCAAACTTATTTGTCGTATAAAAGTTATCTGGCTATTGAAAAATCAGCCCTTAACTGATACTATCAATTAAGTTAAAAATATGCTTATTTTACTATCATAGTATTTAATTCTGATCCCTTGACAGTATAGTACGGTAACTTTGATTGTAAAGTTGATTTCTGTATGAGCTTAACTAAGATTAAAATGTCATGGCCCAATTTTTGTATTTTACGCCACTATTCTTATTCGATTGTCAATCAGGAAAATATCCCAATGTACCCAATGAAAGTAATTGTCAAAAATAATGTATGGTGAAGTAAAATTTCAGGCTACAACAATTAGAGCGTTGTCTTCACAAGCCTCGGAAGGGCTGCGACTATTTTCGCGTACAAAACTGCGAAGTCGGCCTAACTACCACTGGAAAATTACGACGTTAACGGCCTCCCAAGATGGACTGTTAATTTTGTTGATGGTAAAATTTAATTTGGACAACCATAGATTATTTGGTTAATTAAGTTCCAGGCAATAAAGTAATTGAGCTGTAGGTAAGTACGAAAGATGGTCAATTTAATTTAATATTACGTTGTACTATGATTACCAGTATAATTATTTCAATATTTACAAATATTTTACCCCTAATCCAAATATGGCAACAACTGTTGGGTCATAGCGTTTTCCAATTATTTTTTGCAACTCTATAATGTTGGCAACAAATATTATTAACTTTATCATATTTTCATATAATTAACTCTTCTAAAGGCTATACAACTATGAGCTTAAAGCTATGCAGGGTTAAATGGCATCAGCTTAATTTAGACACAAACTCGGCTGAAACAAGCCTCCTTAGAATTCATTCCATCAAGCAAAGTTCGGAAAAGTACACGATAAAACAATTAACTACTTAGGTATTTTCAATTAAGTAAATTCATTGGTAAGAAGCTTTAACAATGGGGACAGAACGAGTGAATGCCAAAAATGGCGACCCGAGCTATATGTACCTACCTATACTACTTACCTGCCGCTTAAGTTTTCTAATAATTGAATGAACTTGATTTCACCTTTGAAGTAAATATTTTCTTTTGGTTTTTCTGAGCAATAATAAACAAAACTGTACAAAAACTTTATTAAAAGAAAAATATTTATCAGCTAAAATTTGTAACACATACATTTCTCACTACTCTGTTAATGTTTGCCACGATAGGTTATTCAGTATGTCATCGTACTTATCTTAGCTTTAACATCTAAAAAAGCTAGACACAAACATGATAACACTACGAGTATAACGAGAATAATATTCAGCAGGAATACATATAAAATCAAATTACACTTCATAATTAGTTTATTTTTACAAGGGCTATAAAAATATTTATCTCAAGTTAAGGGTGCCTTCATAATGTGAAGTAAAAACTGGCATATCGTGATATCATTTCTTCATTTTACTAATTAGACATGCCAACAGTAATCATGTTATTACTTAAAAAGAAAAGTAAATACACATAAGAAGTTAGTATACTTATTAGAGGTATTACTATAATACCATTATGTAGGAGGAATTTTCATTAGGGTTTGTATATACACTGATGATAAATGAGCGAAAACTATTTCTTAACATGAATGCGGACGGTAAATGTACCTACACTAACAAAATTTAGTTGTTCAGATAGGTAATTAGTTTCTTGAGCAAATTCGTTTGTTATCATGAGTGTATACAAAACCCATTATTATTTTTCACTAAGACAGTGTTGACAAATATGCTAATCTTTACCAGAAACATTTATAGTTATAGCTGAAGCTACAATAGCATTTATACAATTGGGCATTACAGGATCTAACAATAAATATCATTCATTGATAGCTTAGCTAAATGTTAATTATGTTCCATAATCTCGTCCTCATTGTGTACAATGTAGTACGCACTTTTTGCTACTGCACTGATTACAATCTTCAAAGTTAGGCGCGTGCTTGAACGCGTCAATAAACTAAAAAATAAATAACCGGAACGTGCCCGCAACGTCACCTATCAATGTCATCTGTCACCTGTCAATGTCATTGTACTTTTTTGTACACAGCACTGAAGACATAAATATTTAAAATAAATTCGTTTTTTAACTAAAAGGTGATTTACAGCTTACATACAAATGCAAAAAATCAAGAAGAAAATACGGTGATGTTTGTGTAAAAGTATGGTGGCTGGAAAATAAATCTTGTCAGTTGAATTTGTGAAATTGTTTGACTGATACCTCGGCTCAATTATTACGATTATTACGATTTCTATCACCACCACAGCACACTAAAATATAATATCATCACCATCATCATCATCTCAGCCTATTACAGCCCACTGCTGGACGTAAGGGAAGGACGCAAAGA
Organism: Anania hortulata; assembly: GCA_963576865.1. Classification (NCBI taxonomy): domain Eukaryota; kingdom Metazoa; phylum Arthropoda; class Insecta; order Lepidoptera; family Crambidae; genus Anania; species Anania hortulata. The sequence goes on from OY756406.1 coordinate 10,117,918, forward strand.
GCGCCAAGGAGTACGATCTCCTACTTTGATACAAATGTATCTAGCCATATTCCCGAGTTCGTCGGCTCATCGAGTTGAGAAGCGGCCACTACGTTCGCCGAGAAGTGGCCTCCACTCCAACAACATAATCAGCCAGAAATTAATTATGAAAACAAGGAGTGTGTGTGACAGAGTAGCGTTATTCTTCAGCCCGCAAACGAGACAGAATGAATGACATCGGAGCTTTCACGGGAGGTTGGCCGTGGTGATCATTAAGTTAATTCTAGTTGTCTCTCATGTCTCAGAATGAATGACATCGGAGCCTTTACGGGAGGTTGGCCGTTGGTGATCATTATGTTCATTCTAGTTGTCTGTCATGTCTCCGAATGACTCCACAGAAACTGCTCTGTACAGAAGCACTGGCCTTTACGATGGAGTGGCCATTGGGTTATTGTTCAGTCTGAAGCGTCTCCTCGAGGGATTCCTCCTGAGACGTAACATTATGGCTCTAGTGACCGATATAATGTTGCACCAGAAATATACTACAAAGGATCTGTAATAGCATAAGGTAAGTTATTAATATTATAAATTTATTCTAGCGCATCATATGTACCAAGAGAACAATTATTCCTCTTGTCTGTATCGCAGCAGAATTATAACACTTCCACTTGCTTTCACGAGGGGTTAGCCTGTGGCTTAAATTTTTTGTTATAATATTGCGGGTCTGCAAATCAGCTTATAAGGTTGACCAGAGACCGACTTCATCAATTGAAGTTGAAAATATAGTCGAACACAAAGGTATCAAGGCGATACATATCTTCGAATGCCACTGAAAAAAAAAAAAAGAGAGAGGAGGGAGAATATGGGTACCGAGACCATGAGGTAATGCCCTCCGTCTTAGTAATTTTTTCAACTTAACACTTTGACTGTAAGGAGGCTATGAAAGAAGCTCCTTTGCCTGCTGATATTGAAGGCTTAAGGAATTCTGAGTACTTGTGTAAACAAGTCACATACTTACCTAGACAATTTCAGTCTGTTTATAAAGATTTTAAGTTTTTAATAATTTCATCAGCTGTTACTATTAAATTGGGCCTTTGGCAACCATTAATGGTACCAAGACAATCTGTTGGTCTCAGATCTGCTTGTCTTATTCTGCCCCATTTATATACATACAAGTCAATGATAAATAGCGCTTTTACAAATTATGGTTTATCTCGGTGTGGATTTCAACAAGTATATATTTGAGCTACTTCTTGATGTTGGCCCAAGAGGGCAAGATTTTATAAAGCATACCATAGAAAACAACCTGTTTACTCCAATAGTTCATGTAGTTATGACCATATTAAGTTTTTTTTTTTTTTTTTCTCTTATATTTTACTAAAAAGCATAAATAAATAAATAAACATTACTTGAAATTGCTAATTGATATCTGTGACTTAAAGATCATTAGTCCACCTGATTCGTGAAGTGCCTTAACGTAAAAGGTCCCAGGTTCGATACTCTGTTCGAATGACCCTGGCGAGATACATTGTCTTGTACCTTGTAGTACAGGGAAGTTGACTCCTTGTTTGGAGACCATGACAAATTGATGTTGGCTGGTGCATGTTTATATGTTCTTATACAACTGATATGGTATCCCATTTGTGTAACTTATAATATTAGATCTGGTCACAACCGGGTAAACCTTAAATTCTCATAGTATCAAGCTTAATTCTCAAGATTCTATAATAATCTATGAAAGCAATTAAAATTTAACACTGTTACTGACTTAAGGTTATTATTCTAGCTGATCGCCATGGCTAGTTAGATTATTTCTAGTCTTCATCAAGTGTGAATAATTTCTCAGAAAATTTATAAATAAAGACACACTCAAGATGAGTGTTACTTACAAATAATGTGAGTGAAGATCACTGTTACAGATATGGAAAAATAATTCTCCTTGTTATCAACAAGATAAAAATTACCATAATTAAAAACTTTTTTAACTGTAACTATATGTTATATTCCAATATTTTCAGAGTCAGTAAAAACCCATGGAAAGATTTATGCAGCTTTATTTACAGGCAAAAATGTCGCACCATAATTGATCCTTATGTACTTGTCATAAGGTCGAAAACCAATTATTTTAATTTTAAAGTAGGTACCTGCTACCTTTGGAAAAGTAAGAGAAATTCAAAACTAGACACAAAGTTCCAATGATAACTTGAATTTTCAAATCTGACCTAAATATATTTTTAATATATCTTTGTTATAAACCATATATTTCTAGACATTTTATCATTTGTGAAAATGTTTGATACCTAAAATTGAAGACAAAGATAAATAATCATCCAATCATTAAATTATCAAGATACTAAAAGATAAAGATAGTAAAAAAACTGAGTTATCCCAGGTGGATAACAAAGGTTCATATTTAAATAGATGATAATAATAAAATATGATTTATTAAAACATAATTAGAAAATTAAAATTGTATCCATGAAACTATAAACTTCATAAAAAATACACTACCTACTGACTTAAAATTATTATTTAAATTAAGGCATGAATCTTACAATTATAATTGAAGATTATCAAGTACCTATGTAAGTCTATGTATAAATAATTTTATTAGATATTAAATTACCATGTAAAGCAAAAATGGAGATGATAAATAATGACAAAAAATTTCTAATGAACATAGTTAAAAAAAAAAAAAAAAAAATCGATGACACGATAGAGGCATTGATCAGTGGCAATAATTAAGGCAATGCAGGCAATAAATGTTGCCTTACCTTGTTATTGGACTAAGGCTGTAAGGCTGTTACAAGTATTTTGAGCCGGAGTAAACTTTCTATCTTATCCGATGTGATGTATTGGTAACTTATCCGATGTGATGTATTGGTAAATTATTACTTATTTTTATTTATTTTTTTAAAAATTTATTAGCTTTACAAGAATTGACCAGTTATTGAATCTTTTTCTAAATAAGTATTCAGACTGTTTCATTAACTTATTAATATACCCTACCAGGGATCTACACATAAAGTGCAGGAGTCTCATACTGATTTCCAGCCCTTTAAGTGTAACACATATAACGGTTTTCTAAGAAGATGAGTAAAAATCAATCTTTCTCAGTAAAATAATGTTGAAACTATTGTCAACAAAATAGGATCCCGACTGGAACAATACTGGTAGTATTTGTATATAATTTCCTTATTTATAACATATAATTAATGAAAGATTTGCCATAGTAAACATCCATATTATTTATTTTAGTTTCCTTTACTTTGGAACCACCTTGAACAGGAGTTATTAAGAATAAGACTAATTTATTTGCATAAAAAATTGTATTACAGACAATGATAACTTAAAAGGTTACTAGATTATCTTATTATATAAAATAAAATAAATCTTTTCAGAAGAAATACTAGCTTAACTACCTACTTGCACATCGATAAATTTACCTTGTTAGGTAACCATGTACTAAGTATGTACTACATACTACTGGATAAATGAGACGGATATTAATAGTTCAAAGCATTGGCTCCATTTCCATGACAACTTATTAAACTAGCTGTTGCCCCGCGATTTCGTTTGCGTGATCTCTAGTTTATTCGTAAAGAATATACCTACTTAATAGCGAGGGGTATTTATTTAAAACTTTATTGCACAAACTTAAAAGTGCACAACAGGTGGATTATCAGTCTCAGTCCCAGCAAATCTATAAATTCATAAAGACTTACAGTTTTAACAAAGATAAAAGAGTATTGCAATTAAAGTTGCTATTTTCGATTTTATAGAATTCCTACACATTTTTTGGTCCACCTGTATGGTATAAAATACGTACAGGTTTGTGTCATCAAATGGGATGGGACTGTATCATTATACATGGTTGTATTAGCATACGAGGTTATATCATCATACAGGGTTGTATTATCATACAGGGTGTATCATCATACAGGGTGTATCATCACACAGGGTGTATCATCATACAGGATTGTATCGATATACAGGGTTGTATCGATATACAGGGTTGTATCGATATACAGGGTTGTATCGATATACAGGGTTGTATCGATATACAGGGTTGTATCGATATACAGGGTTGGTTGATTAATTCCAATGAATTAATCAAACAACTATATCCTTGTTAGATAAAACTTGAATTAAGCATCTACCAATAGTTAATAAAATAAAGTTTTATCATGTGCTAAGACTTTAGCAAATCATATAAATGATCATAATAAATGTTTATATTGCTTTGTCGACACAACTTTCCTCTTTGAACATCTACATTGTACACAATGAGGACGAGATTAAGGAACATAATTTATATGATCGGACTAACTTGCCTAGTGACGTCCGATCCTCAATTATGTGAAGTAATCTCGTCCTCATCCTATCCCCAGCCCAACCCAGTTAGTATGTATTTATCAATCCTTAATATGTTATAAATACTCAATAATACTCAATAATACTCATTTATTCAGTATATAGGCCCTCTTCCGGGCACTTATACACGTCCCAAAATATAGCTTTACCCTACCACCACTTCGGGACTACATATCGGCTGGTGATGAGAAGAAACGGCGCAACAAACTCAGTCTATATACCTACCTACTACTTAGTTTCCCTTCTTTTTGAAAGTTGTGTCCAGTTTTATCCTTTGAAATAATGACATTGACAGGTGACAGATGACATTGATAGGTGACGGTGCGGGCACGTTCCGGTTATTTATTTTTTAGTTTATTGACGCGTTCAAGCACGTGCCTAACTTTGAAGATTGTAATCAGTGCAGTAGCAAAAAGTGCGTACTACATTGTACACAATGAGGACGAGATTACTTCACATAATTGAGGATCGGACGTCACTAGGTAAGTTAGTCCGATCATATAAATAATTTACATTGATATAACAAAGATTACTGATTGTTAGTCCACAAATACTCGTCGGTACAAATACCGCTAATATTCCATATTAATATTATGATTGTTAAAAAAGGAGAAGGAATATTTAAGTACTTTTATTTATTATTTGCCTTTTAAATACTGAGGCCAGAACTATATTGACCTTAAGTTCCACTTCACTTCATGACTCTTAATTCAACCTTTATACCACTATTTTAGTGCAGAGTAAAGGCGCCCTAACAAAAATCGCGTCAAAAACAAACAGCACATCCCGTAATAACATAATTTTAGGATCGTGGTCGGATTTTTTCATATCTAGTGTTCTTATTGCGCCCAGAGTAATAAAGCTGTTGTAAACATTTTCCAATAAAGATGTTTTTATGCGAGACCTGAGCTCGACCGCGGCGCGAACGAGTTTGTGTTTTAATGCACTTTTATTTTTAATGTTATTACACGAAATATTGCCTCTTCGCAATTTGAATTTCAAATTGTTTTACAATTAACATTTTATGTTGGCACTTTAGTAATAACAATGAAGTGTTTGTTGTAACACATTTTTTTATGATTAGCCTACAGAACTAGATTTCTGTGTCATGGAAATCTCGTAGATTAGGTTTAGTACTTATTTCACGTTGAAGACTCATCTCGTGCCACTATTTACAATAGTACTTTAAAGCGTAGCACACACAGCAGGCGTGAGCGGAACGCGTAGTTTCTAGGACGTGAGTTGCGCGGCTCGTCGGCTTCACACATAGAACGGGTAGTGCGCGGAGCGGCAGGGCGGCGGTTTTGGAGCGATTCGAAGGCGCGGCTCGGGTTTGTGCTATGGTCGATAACGCACATATTATCAAGTTTCTTTTCTACGATCACTCTTCCATTTAGTCACTAAAGTAAAGGTGGATTTACCATCCAGTTAGTGACCAAACTTGAAGTTGTTTAACCGCGGTCACCCACCCACTTTTATGACATTGATATTTTGGGTGTAGGTGGTTAAGCAGGCGTAAGTTTGGTCACAAAATGGATGGGTGACCGCGGTTAAGCAACCTCAAGTTTGAACACAACATGACCATACCATGACCGTATTTAAGTAACCTTAAGTTTGGACACTAAATAGATCGGTGACCGTCATTAAGCAGCCTCAAGTTTGGTCCCAAAATTGATGGGTAACCGTAGTTAAGCAACTTCATATTTGTTGGACACAACATGGATGAGTGACCGTAGTACAGCAACCTTGAGTTTAGTCACTAAATGGACTATTACTTAGTTCTTACAAACATATTTTTATATCCTCACATATTAATTTTTTTTTTTCATTCAAATCCATAGCCAAATGACAATGTTTTGTAAAATAACACAGCAGTCGTAGGTTACGCGCGACACTTGTTCCGCGCACGACCCGCGCACGCACAATTTGAAAAAAAAATGTTAACAGTACCACGGTGAAGGACGATGGCGAGTCGGGGTTAACATAATTGGTTTTTCATCCCATTTTCGGATTATTGATAATCGATATACTGTTTTAGAATTAATGACACTACTGTATTTTTAATTAATATATATAGAGGTGGTCCCATATAAATTTTATCGAAATTGATTTAGAACTTTTTGAGAAAATCAACAAATTTATACCCAGATAATATTTTGGTTGTAATTCTTGTTACCTATCTTCGACAAATATGAGCCGATTTTGATGATTTTTGTTTTATTCAATAGCTTATACTTCAAAGATGCTATGATAAAAGTTTGAAAAATAAAAATCACCCCTAAGGGTAGGAAAATAGGGGATAAAATCGGTGTTCAGCAGTTAGATTAAGATTTATCACTAAAAATAGATGAAATAAGTAAATTTTATTTAAAAAAATAAAACCGACTTCAAAACACTGAAATGCTAAAAATAATCCTAACACTTAAGTACTTAATCAGTTACTTTTAGAGTCGGTGCCAGCCGATGAGAGATTCAATGTTTTGGTTTGCACCGACTCCAAAAGTAACTGATTAAGTACTTAAGTGTTAGGATTATTTTTAGCATTTCAGTGTTTTGAAGTCGGTTTTATTTTTTTTAAGCTTTCAGTATGACTGGTCGAATCCTCTGCCTTCTTACATACTGATTTATACTAAATTATCATAGTGTATGATCCTTCATCACACAGTTATAGTATTTGCTTGTTGACAGATGATAAACGGTTATTGATGTTAGTAGTGATTAACGGTGTACCTGGATTGCGCTAGAACTTAGTAGGTACCGTAAGGCAATAAAGAACGTAAATCTTGTATCGAAATTTGTCAACAAAAGTCCGTAAAATTATTTATATAAAAATATTCGAACTAAAATGTTAAAAATGGTAAAAACAATAGCATTTTTTCTAATGGATGTTACCTACTGGTATGCATGTAAGTTTATACAAAAATTGATGGCAACGCGAGAAGTGATAAATGATAGCGTTTCCTCTTTGCCTGCGTGCGCGGATCAGTGAGGTAAAAAAATATTGGTCGGCTTAAATTTATTGGATCCGTCAGTCTGGCAATCAGCCTTCGTAGAGTTATACTAACAATATTTACTTTACTACCATACGGTGCGATCAGCTGAGTTATAATTTAACAGATTTTAATTTCGTGGAGAGCTTTATTTCTTGATTACTTATTCGGTTAAGGCAACTCACAACCTATCTTTAAACATTGCGATACGCTTATACCACTGGTAGGCTACGAAAAATATAATAAATAGCTTTAATATACGGACAGACATACAAGAAGAAATTGTATGGGTTCCAATAGAAACCCTAACCCTAAAAATTAGCCACGTTAATAATGGGTAGATACTTTTGCTTAGTATAACACCGTCCTATCTGGATTTATATTGTATGTAGTATTTTATGATAAAGGGTTAGTAGAGGAAAGTAACCAAATATGGAATACCATTTTGTTTTTGTATTATATAAAAAAAAGTTATTGTAAATCAAAAACTTTTATTATTATTTAGTGTCAGTCATATATTTGCGCTTAACTTATTAACAGTCTTGTTTTATATATATCAATTTAAAACATATAATTTCCCTAAAAACAAAATCAACATAAAGGTACCTAATTATAGAATAGGTACCCAAATATGGACTACTATAAAACTATGAGTAACAAGCCTTTACTTTTATGAGATCCAACAGGAACTTTGGTCAGTTTTAAGATGGTACTCAAATTACTTGCAAAAATCACATATCCAGAGTTCGATTCTGCACCTGCGCAAACAGCATGTGCCAAGAGCCCAAACACGAGGCATTTTAGCCATGTTTTTCCTCGAGTATCTTGAGAAAACACGTTGTAACATAGAATACACCCTGGATCTTCTGAGTCAGGAGCTTCCTGTCCTATGACGGCATCAGGCTCACTGTCCGTGTCAAACTGTATTTCTTCTTCATCGTCTGAATCACTATTCTTAGACTTGGTTTACTCTTTTTGCTGTTTTCTTTTAGTTTAATTTTTCTTTTTTTTCTGGCACTGGACTGATGTCATAGGGCGAGACCATATTTAGAGTACTGCGAGCAAGCCTGGAAGTTGATGGTTCTAGATCAATCTAGATCTAGATCAATCATTTTCTGTTATTTGTCTTGGTGTGAAGGAAATATAGAATAGTCCATATTTAGATCCCAGGGACTGTCCATATTCGGAAATTTCAAAGTAATCATAACGTATATCAGATTTTTTTGTTAAACACAATCAGACAAGAAAAAACCTCTAAAACAATCAAAGAAACATGTAATAAATGTATAGTCATAATATACAATCCAATTTCCAATCACGTTTTGAGAAATTACTTTGTTTTTACGTACCTTAAAAACTTTTCGCACAGCGCCAAAACAAAACACGCTTACCGCGACCAAAACGGTCGCCCGACTGACAAATCGAAACCTGTACGCAAGTATAATGATGGAAAGAGACAGACGATCACTGTCTTTTGCAAATAGGAGTATTCGTTTTCGAGAAATGGCTGTATTCCATTTTAGGGATACTATTCCATATTTGGTTACTTTCCTCTACTATTACGTAAGTAGGTACGAAATTGGAAGGAAACGACAGGTCTTCGAGAAAAACGCTTTATTTCCTCTTCACAAGCCATAGACAGTTGAGTGTCAGAGTTCAAACTTAGCAACGCCGCAGTCTTCCAGTCAAACATGGTTCTTTTAACAGACAGCACCTACGTGTTCCTCCTAACTGACTAACCCCGATAGAGAGCTCAGTTTAGAAATTAGGTGTTGGTATTTAAGACATTTTGATTGTTTTTTATTTTTATTGTTTACAATATAAATATGTTACAAAAGAGTAAAAGGAATTAATTGTTTTTCCTTTAAAAATAATTGCAGTGAGGTCGTACGTATTATTTTTTGCGAATTTAAATGGTTATTATGTGATCTAGTCTTTTTAGCGTGAATCTGGCTGAGGCAAGTGTGGATAAAGGTTTGAGCTGTTTGGTCGTTACATAGGCACTGATTGTCGGTGACGATAAGGAATCTTATCTATATCTTTACAGGGTTATTTGTAAAACATCAACAACCTTCTAGGGGCTGATTCTGGTGCTAAACTACAACTTTTTTATGGGTCCAAAATTGAAATCTAAAACAATGTTTTCATTTCTTCATACAAACTGACGTCAGCTGGCGGCGGCTTAGTATGAAGAAGTGTTTTTTTGCGATTTCAATGTTGGTCCCCTAGAAAAAGTTGTTGTATTTGAGCACCAGAATCAGCCCCAATTGTTAATGTTTTACAAATAACCCTGTATAAATTGTCGTTGTGTGGGATACACCAACCCTACCTGTTGGTGCAACAGTGATGTTACTGCAAAATTTAGTTTCATGAGTATTTGCTAAGGATTCATGGGTAGGCGAGAGCATTCAGGTATCACAGGAGCTTGGATCCTTATAGAGGGCTGAAACGGCTTCCACTGATTTCTATTTATTCTCAAGCTTTATGTGACTAAAGGAAGTCGCCTTTGGTGTAGCGTTAACCATCTCGTTGCTGTTAATGCAAGCCTCTATGAATCGTCTGCGCTAGATTATTGGGAAAGGCCAATAGGAGGAGAAGAATAATATCTTCAACAGTGTATCTACGTCTATAAGCTGTTATGAAGACGACGATGATAATCATCTATCTATGTATAAAACTATTTAATCACGACATAATTGTGTGAAAAACAACATTGTGGCTTATGCGTTTACTAACCAATCAGATAGGAAGCATATGTTGTAGCCTTATAAAATGCCAATGATATATAAATATATAACTTCCCTTGCAAATGGATTTTGCAATAATTAATGAATGCCAAGTATAAAATTAAATAATGGGTTCGAAATGGGATGAAAATACTTATTTCGCTCTTAAGCTTATCGTAATAAGTTTAGAGATAATCCCTTGGTGCGAAACTGCAGCATTCAGACGCTTATTTATAATAGACTCGGTGAAATGGAACGTGCTAGTAGCTAGAGATTGGGATTTCAAAAGAAAATAACTGTTGCAAAGAATGAGCTATTCGAGGATTCCAGACGTCTTCCAGTAATCCATACTAATAGCAATTAGCTTCTAGTGTAAGCAAGTACGTTTAAACTTCTAAACACAATTATAGTAACTTTTTTTAATGTTTAGATAAATCTTTCCTAACCCAAGTGTCCAAAAAGGAAGTCTCAAAAATAGCAGCCGTGTTAAGGGGATTATTGCGCTACTTTATCAATAACCTAACAGTAGTCATAAAACCACGGCATGAGCATAATGATAACAATTAAGTTTTAATCAAAAACGAACAATTTACATGTGATCTCATTCGGTGTATCCATTTAGGTGTAATTTAGCGTGGGCGGTGAGTGGCCGCAATGTCAGCGGCAGCACCGCACTCATTCGTCAACACGCTGATCACCAACTCGCTTTCAGCTCGCTTGCACTATCCTGTTGGTAAACCACTGCACAACATATTACTTAAAATAGTTTAGTCTGGATAAAACATACTTTTAATAGCGGTTATATAGCTTATATTAGCAGCGATACCCATGACAACTGATAGGGCAACTTGCTCTTTTTATACCTTGAGTACGATTACTACCTAACGCTGTTGGTAGTGTAATTTATTTCGACAATATTCGAGAGGCAAATGAGTAACTTTGACAATGACATCACAAAGCTCAACCTGCTAATGAGTGCTGACCTATCCTCTTACTTTCAAAGAATAACAGGATATAATAATATATCTATCTATAATACGCTCGTTTTAACTTCTGAAACCCAAAGCGGTCGCATGAGATCACGTAACATGGAGCTAGAGCATGTAGGTAGGTAAATATCGGAAGGTTTCAATTTCGATACTGATTTAATTCACAAATCACAAACTTTGTAATAGAACTAAGTACCTTCTAAAGTATGCGAAACTGATAAATAAATATATTTAACAATTTACGAAATTATTAACATAACAAGCGTGAAATGGCCCCAGTCATTTGCCAACAGCCCACCGTAACATGTTATCCGCTTACTTGCCTCCACAGCGCTACAACATTCACACCGCATTAACATATTGAGCATTCGCCACAGGCATTAGTTTGGGCTTAATCATCTCGAATGATAGGATTTGTTCCTGTCACCGAATTCGGTAAATCGGCCACGCTGTCAGTGACAGTAGTTCCATTTGTCAACCCTTGTACTGTGCCAAGAACTTTTCTTACAAGAATGGTACGAGTATCGTCCTTTTTTAAATATCGATATAAGGACTAAAGACAATCATCATCAGTTTGAATTTATATTTGGTTGGTTAGTATTTGGATTTTTTTTTAAGGAATTCCTTTTTAAAGATGTGGCTTTGACGAAACTAAGTAGATGCTTATTATGTGAATTTTAGATATCAATCGCAAACTACGTGCTACTTATCTTGTCTGATGTCTGAAAAGTTAAATTAGATTTTACATAAAGCTAGATAAGCGTAATAATGACCAAAGATTGTTTTACTTTTACCTATATTGGCTCTGTTACAATTTACTAGCCAGCTTAACCCTGTTCATTGTACGCAAGGTGTAATGTGAAAACCGCTTTATTAGCATATTACTGCACATGGTAGGATTTATCCGCGTGATCCCGGACACAGCTCGATCAAACCGGTTAATGTTAAACTTAAAGCGTTCATTAACGCATATTTTACATCTGCGTGAATATTCCGCATTATTATTGGTCATCTCTATAGAATAGAATAGGGCAGGCAGATGATGATGATAATGTTTAATAATGGAACCATCAGTTTTTTTTGCGATTAACGAATTGTACATTAATGATCGGCTTTTGCCTTTATCAACAATTACTTCTGCTGAATATTAAAATGTTACTGCGTGATTGATCAGTTTGTTTTTCGCTCATCCGTCCCATTTGAATACGGCACGAGAATCTATTTGAGCATTCATTGGTTGCGCGTATTTTAATCAGATTTTTCAGCGGGACTATTTCTGTGCTGAAGTCTGGATATGGTGGAAATCCTTTTAATAAATACTAACGAAATTTTTATTTTTGTTGCGATATAGAGCCAGTTTGCATTTTTAAAGTTGATATTTAATTAACAGTTACTCTGTAAGAATATCGTGTTGAACCAGAAATTTGAGGCTGCATAAAAGTCTTTTGCAGCCTCTCAAGTTTTTCGAACCAGAGTTTTTCTGCCACGTTCTTCTACGAAATCGTGCTACCATTTAGTACTCTCATTTTTAGGGTTTGGAACATCTAAATGAAAAAAACGGAACCCATAAATCTCTCTGTCCGTCTGACACCGAATTTTCTCCGAATCTTCTAGACCATTAATTTGTAGGGTCGAATTAGGATGTAAAAAAGTTTTAAAAACTGTACCTTGTGACATATTTAATGAAAGGGCTTGTTCAAACATAAAACATTGTAATAACATATATTTAATATAGATAGTTTTAATGTGATTTATTAAAAAATATGAAAATTTATCATTTTCCAAACTACTAAACCGCAACCGCAAGTTCAAATGTCAATTGTCTATTTTTTTAAAATACATATACTTAAATGAGTACTGCATTACAGCTGAAAGTTTCATTATTTACTATTATTAACAAATAAATTTATAAATGTATTTCCTTTAAACCGATAAGAAAAAATTAAAAAAGAAAAAATCTAAATCATATCAAAAACCATTTTTTTAGAAAGCAGTTAGATAGTTCGATAATTTAAGTAAATATACAGGGTAAATTTATATTTATGCGTTTACCATTCGCTTTCATGTTAAGAAACATTTTTGTACACGGACAAAATAAAGTCGAGATGTAACTAGTTTACTGGGCAAAGTTGTTTATTGACACGATAAAAAACAAACCCTTTAGTATTTTGGCACACAAATACACACACACACATGATATATCTACTAGTTAGGTAAATTTATGTATTATTTATTTTACTCTTATGAAAATTCACCCTGAATAGTTTTTTTTTTGCGATTACTTAAGTCAGTTTTAGGCCTTTTTTCGTACGGTGGATACATTTTTATACATGCGCCAGACTTTGTGATTTTAATGCAAAGCCTAAGAAAACACATAACAATCGGATCAACTGTGAGTCGGGTTAACCTCAATGATCCTGAACTAAAGAAAATAAAATACGGTGGTACGGAACCCGTGCGCGAATGTAACTTGCAATTTTGTATTTTTCTTAACTACTTATAACAAAATTACAACAATAATTTACAACACAAATTCCTCCTTTGTATTATTGGGTCCGACAAACAGGTGCAAGTTTCACGGGCCCTTCATAAGACAGGAAAACGTCTTCGACCTCCGAAATACCTCCCTTTCAGGAGGAACAAGTGTCGGCCGTGTGGACAACAAAGGCGACCACAGGCTTTTTGATGGAAGGGCGGGAGGGCTGTAGAGACACCACCTGTAAGTAAATCCATGGATAGCATTTATCAACGGCTTTTGTTAAACTTATGTAATAAATGGCACAATCTCAAACGTTGTTGTTACTGATTTCAGTAAAAAAATATTATAATCCACAGTTGGTTTAGTTGGTAGTGACATTGCGCCGAGCATGAGCCGAGCGAGCAAAGCGAACGGTGCCTCGGTACCGGCATGCAAAGCGCCGCAGCTAAGTTTTGTACTTTATTAATGTAGTATGATTTTAAACTTTTATTTTAAATTCACATTAATACTAGTTTGTCATATGAAGGATAATTTATTCAAGTGAAAATAGAATGATCTTGACTGATTTCCGTAGTCATAATTAAATTTGACTATTTGAGAATTCAACTGTAACGTATTATTATGTCATTCACATTAGTAGGTATTATTCGTAGGTCACACTTAGAGTTGTAAAGTGTCCGTCACGTGATAAATGTCTGACCAATATGACCGAGCAAATTGGACATTTTCTCAATGTGACCGGACATTTTGGACATTTATTGTCAGTAATGTCGCATTCAATTCTATTGAAAAACTATGAAAAAAAATCATTTGGGCACAAAAAAGTGCATTATTATAAGAGAGACAGGCTTTAGTAACTTACAAAATCTTTCTGCACGAACAAGCTAAAAAGTGTCGTATCGTTACGCGCGAGTTTTTTTTTAGTTCGATCCAGAGGACATGTTTTATTGTATGTTTTTATTGTCATAACTATTATACTTAACATTTAAGACTTACTTTAGTGGAATTCTTCTTTTTTTTATTTTATACGTAAAAATATATATGTGACCATCGTGACAATAAATGTCCAATGTGACCAAGCATTTATCATAAATGACGGACGCTTATAGCATATGACCGTCAATTTACAACTCTAGTCACACTAAATGTTATGCGTAACTTAAAAAAACAACATGTTATAACCAAAATATTATGTTTATTGCTTTTCAAAATACTCTCCTTTACATTAGTTACGTACTCTACCAGTACGAATACCGCTGACCCCGGGCGCCTAACTAGAGCACACAAGATATTGCAAGATCACGGAAACGCTGACTCTGCGCTCGTGCGCCGCTAACGTGACCAAGCCGCCGGACATCAGGCCAGCGCCATCATCCTTACTTCGTATCTAACATCGATCGAGTCAATTAGTATTAGGAACTAGTTTTATTGTAATTTTAATTTTTAATTAAATTAGATTTTAAGTAATTTCGTTTTTTTTTCGATCCTCCGGCTGTCGCTTCGTAATTCATTTTAAACATTTTTTCATGCGATCGAAACATTTTTTAAAAGAGGAGGACCACAGATCTGAAGGCATGTTTTCTACGTGCAAATCACAGGATGCTAGGTCGGGGCTATGCGCAGGATGGGTGACGAGTTGTATTTTTTCGGAAGCTAAAAATTACTTTGTTTTGTTGGTCGTGTTTACAAGCGTTCTCATGATGTAGGAGAACGCGGCTTTTGGGTCGTCTTTCGCGAACTTTTTTTAACACCCTGGGTAAACAAATGGTAGAATACGGCATTAACACTCTTTTGATCTTCAAGTGGAACTGTACAGATCATTTTTTTACCAACGTTTCTTGCCTGCCTCACTTTTGTTGGCCTGTTCTCATTTTCAAACACCCATTCACAAGATTGGTGTTTTTTTTCGGGTTCTAAATAATAAATCCACGTTTCGTCTCCCGTTACAATGTCATAAACAGCATTAAAATGTCCGTGGTCGTACTTCAGTAGCATCTCTGAGCACCATTCCACGCGAGCCCGCTTCTGCTCCGCTGTCAGTTCATGAGGGATCCAACGACAGCAATGTTTTCTAACTTTCAATTCTTTGTGTAAAATATTCTGAATTTGGCTCATACCAATCCCCAATAGTCCTCGAATTGTCTCATAGGTAATCCGCGGGTTTTCTTCAATTAGCCGCTTAACAATAGCCACATTATTTTCGTTGACGGCAGTTGAAGGCCGCCCTTCACGAAATTCGTCATGTAAAGAAACTCGACCTCTCTCAAATTCAGAAAACCATCGCCTCATGGTGCTCAAACAAGGTGCTTCTCTCCCAAAAGCATTTTGAAGACGAGCGGCACAGTCTTGCGGAGAGAGAGAACTTTTAAAATCATAAAAAATCATCGCTCTAAAATCTTTTCTACTTAATTCCATTTTCGTTGCGTACGTAGAACTTTGATGTGTGATAAATTTGACAAATCATTGCCCGCCAATTGTTTTTTTTTATTACTAAGAAGGTTGCAACGTTTAAAAAAATATAACATTCGAAATTCAAATAGTTCGGATTAGCTAGAAGTGCAAAACTTTTAGTGTGCCCCATGTATATGACGTTTTTAAAACCTGATGATAAAAAATTGAGTAGCTAACTGAGATTGCTTCGTTATTATAAGAATTTTCCCGGTTATTTTACCTTTTTTAAAGCAGTGCTAGCAGCACTATATTTTCTGTTGTTATTTTCCTCGCGTAGACGAATATCTCTTAAGTTCAAGTTGCAAAGTAAGTGCTTGAAATGACATTAACACTCTGAAGTTTTTCATAGCCATTTGGATGGAGTCCTATTAATTGGAATCATTTACTAAGTATCCCAGAATATTACTCAACATCTATCGACCCTATCTGTAATCGTGCCGATGTATCGCCCGCACTTGCGCTACAATATAGGTCATTAATCGCCCTCCACCCCAAGCATCACGATACACTAGCTAGTACAATAAGAACGAGTCCAATTCACTCAGTTAGATGCCATATATTAGGCTTACTGTAGCCTGTATCTGACGGGCAAAAGAACATCATTATTGAAGAAAAGACGCAATTGATATTGTGTTATTTTTTAACACGTCTATTTACTTTGTTTATATCTAGGGTATTAATAAAATAGTACAAAACTTTTAGGAGGTTAGGAGTTCAGTCTCAAATACAGGAAAATAAAAAATAAAAACTATAATTTTAAAAAAATCTGCAACGACAACTGCGACGGGTTGAATTGGATTGATGATTTTAATGGGATTCTTTTAATAAAAATCTAATTATTACAAAATTAATTGTAATGAAAAGGAAATGGTTATTTTTTGTATAATAGACTTCATTTCTGATTTAAAAAACGGTTTTTGATAAAAAAAAAAATTCTGTACCACCCCCTAAAATTTTGTGCGCACTTTTTCTAACACCCTATTAACCAACAAACAGCTAACTACATATGTTAAAAAATCTTAGCAGTAGTGTTTGACATGTTTACTTCTAACGATAACGTAGTATCGATTTGAACCTTTTCGTGTGAGATATGACAAACAATAATTGATATTTTATTGGCTAGTTAAAACTTTGAGTTTGAGCTCATTTGATTCGTTTTTACCGACCGACTCATGCAAAAGCTTGTTTTATAGTTTTTTATATACAATTATGTATATTAGGCTGATTTCTCACTAATAGCACTGCAAGTAAAATGAAAGGTCATTTAATAATCAAAATTGACTTGCATACTATCTCCTAGGACATACCCAATGCAAACTTTTAGAAAATCTCTTAAAACGGAGTATCTTGTATAATATATTTTAATTGATTAAATAAAGAATAGTTATTGAGTACAGAACGTCGTAAGTATGATTATTTATAGGTACGTATTTATATTACACAAGGCCTTAATGAACGGAAATGTGGGATTTCAGTATCAGGAGTCAATTAGTCTTATGAGTAGCGATAGGAGCGCCATCAGCCAAATCACTTCATCATTCATCATCACTGCCGCCTATTTCCGCTCATGCGCCATTAGTTGAAGCCAATCTCACCGGAATCGTGCTGCTTTTGTCCAAATCCCTTGTGTCACATGATATATAAAATAATTAAACAGTGAACTTGCGCCTTATTTAATACTATATGTAGTGGTCATATTTCTCTTAAAGTAAAGGTAACGTTATGTTTTTTAATTACTCGTCTTGAAATCAAAACGTTTTTGGCTTCCAAGTAGAAAATAAATCATTCTAAGCTGCTCGCACACGTCATTTAAGAATTTAGAAGTTAGATAGTAGTTATTTAACCCATCAAAAGCCAAATTATGTATACAGAGTTTGAAATAACTTTAGTTATTTACAAGTGGAAACATGTAATTGGTGTTCAGTTGTATTAGAAATTAGTTGTGTAAGAATTGTATCTTTTCCAAATGAAATAAATAAATTTAGTTATTTAGTTAACATTTAATGCACAGACTAATATTAAGTAGTACAAATAATAAATGTAATGCCAAAAGCATTCTCTAATAGTAAACCATGCGGGCCAGGCAAAAAAAATATATTGCTGCGGTGGGTTGGAGACAAGTTGGACAATACTTACGTAAATATGCAAAAATAATACAATATTATTTAAATTACATAGTAATGGATGACAAGACAAGTGCCCTGTTAATACCTTCAACTAGATAAGGCAAGAATGATAAGCTATATTGAATAAGGTAATTTACTCATCATTAGAAATCGTAGTTCCGTTAAAAAAACTGTAATTTATGAAACACTCTGAAGCAGAATAGAAGAAATCTTTAAATATAAGCTCAACAGTGGTAACAAGAAGAAGACTTTTTAAAAATCCGTCCGATTTCTTGTTATTCGTGAATCCACTGGGATGCCCACGGGCCCGTCAGGGATCGTGTGATATCGCGCACCTATCGACTACCGAATACATACTGCTAGTTTCTAGTTTTTAAAATCCATGTTCCCTAGACTTTTTAGTTTTTCAAAATATAGGGGATATCCGTTTTTTGGTTGAAACCTCTTTTTTCTCTTGTAAGGCACCAAACATAGCGCACGCTCAGCTCATATACATTTAACCGTTTATGTTGGTAAATATTTTGTGATTACTGTACTGATTTCATCCTTTAATTTTATTTCTGGACCCATGTTATAAAAATAAATAAAAATAATACTATTACTGAAATACTATAAATGAAAAAAACAACTAAAAATATGAGTATAATAATTTAAATCTCTTTGGTAATGTAAAAATAAAATTAAATGTGTAAGTATAAACATTCAACTCGTTGGTAAAAAGAAAAATACCCATTCATTTTATATAGTTAAGTTTAGTCTACCCTTAAAACGACTAAACGTAGTAGTAAGTAAGTACAATTATTCGCTACCTTAATTCGCAAGTAACTATTGAAGAAGCAAACTCACGTAGTAAAATCATGTAACATTTAGTATTGGCTACAAATTAAACCACTATTAGATAGTTATGAACAAAGTGTAGGTAAACTATCAATTACAATGTTTGGGATAGTATAAGAAGATACAAGTATGGCTTGGCAATGATTACAATTGCCATTAAAATGCCACGCATGAAAGAAATATCCTTCATGACTCGCAGTCATACTATAAAACATTTTTAAATACCGACATTGGCTTCACAGTGATTATTTAAATGCGTCTACGGCAGTCAAGCATTAACCTTTCACTTCCCAAATTTTAATGAAAAGTTAAACAATTGCGCTTACATTTATTCCAATGCATTACAGCGGATACCCGTCGAGGGAATTTCAGAGTCACTCAGTTGTTTAATATAAAACGGATTTGTCACAGCTCTGTTTTCCACTGCGTTATTTTTACTGGGCATTTCGCCTATTGAATTTACATGCACCGGGCGCGCTTCCATTCCTGTCGGCTCATGCATATGGATGGCTTTATGCAAACTGCAACTTTGCCTTTCATTGAACAAAAATAATTCAAACTACACTAGTCAGCGCTGATATGTGATGGACCCCAATAACTAAGTTTACTTCGATGTTACAAAAATAGTTATTTATTTTTATACAACATTGAACATGTCATATATCATATAGCTTGGTCTAGCAAATATAGCAGTACCGTAGTATTTTATATTCTCTGACAGTACTTAAAAGTTCTTAAATTTTTGATAGCTGGCTCTCAACACGTCCTTTATTAATTTTATGTTATCATAGGAACCTTTTTTAATAAAATGTAAGTGAGTAATACCTGTGTGGCGACATTTTTGCGTGTCTCATCAAATCCGCTATTTTGATAAACCTTTACCGTTCGTATTGAATGCGGTGCCTCATAAAAGCGGATATGAGAACCTCGGACTTACAAAACAGGGTAAATTGGAGAGGCAATATCAAGAAAGCTGACCCAGGCCTCAAAAAGGAAATCTCCCTATGTAAAAAGATATTGAATACGATAAATTCTGTGGCTATATTTAATATCGTGGGAATGTAGAGAGCCAAACAAGCGCTGGAGTTAGTACTGAAATGAACAAAATGATGATCTAGTGATGCACATTCAATAATCGTACAATGGACGGACGGACGGACTCGTATGTGTACAAAAATGTAAGAATGAATTTACAAAAAGTAACTACTACTTAAGTACTTGCATAGGACTTACATAACTGGTTGTATTGCACTGTCTAAAATAGATGCAAGTAATTTTATAATCAAAAAGTCTTGCCCGAATTATCTTCCTTGCGTAACGACACGGGCGTACTCGTATAGTCCTACGTACAAGGGCCATGATATATTACTTACAGCAGTGTTACTTCAACTAATACTTATTTGTTTTTTTCTGTAAAGAAATCAGCGTATAAATAACTTGTTTACATACTAAAGCCTAACCGTGAATAATTTAAAAGTGTTTATTTTATTAGGACAATTAGATACACAATAACATGCTGAAATCAATACCGAAAAAACAAAACAAGGTTCAAGTAATACTGTTCTGGGAGTTTATAGTTAGGCCCCTAATTAATAGCTATGCTAAGTCGACAACTCAAAGTCTTCATCGTACTCGTATTAGCAGTCTCCCTATGTTGCAAATCTCCATGGGCCACGAAAGTTACTATTCATCAGGTGGATCGTTTGTTAATATACCTATTTATAATAAACAAATGCGTGCCGTGTATATTAAACTGGCCGCTAGTGAGCCAGCCTCGCGCACCAAGGGTCCCGTACAATATTGTAGTTAAGTAAATAGTTCGTTCATAACAGGAATCGAGCGTCAAAGATATTTACCACTATAATTTTACGGTTTTCGGACTTTTTTCATTACTATGCTATAAGACATTGCTTCTTGCTAAATTTAATATTTTAAGGTCAACGGGTAGTCTTAAATAAATATAAGTCCTCGTGGCGGAGTATTAGTCACATAAAAATATTTTGTTGCCACACGAAAAGAAGAACGGGTAGTACGATAGATTTTTATTTTCTTGCAAATATAAAAAATACGCCATAACTTTTACGGTGTCTTTTGATTGCGTTGACTTAAAAGTTTTTTATTTCAAGGGATTTCAGATTTTGAATGCTTAGCATCCGAAATTAATTTTAACTTGATACCTTAACACGTTCTTGTTAAAAAGTTTAAAAAAACGAATATGAGACCATATAAGACATTTATTATCTATATATATATTTATTATCTTTACCTAAGTATTTCTTAATGATAAAAAGTTTATTATTTGTATAAATCATGAGATACACGTAAGTCTGGCTAAACAGATTCGGAACCCAAAATTCATTTATCTATATAGTATCCGACTTTGTCAAAATCGAAGTAGTTAGTACCTACTCGAGTGATTCTCAGCACATCTCTAAAGCACTCACTCGCTCGGATGTAGCTGCAAGTTGACGGCAAATATTTTGCGCAAGTTGCCAGCGCACCCGGTTAGTTCTAATCTTAATTTACAGTTGAGCGTGTCGTAGTTTGCTCGGTAACAAGTCACAAGTTAGCAGTCGCTGGATTCCCTCGGCTTTCAGGTGAACTCAACAGCAACTTGATTCCATACATTCCCCTTTATTAGCTCAGAATTGGATTTCGCTTCAGCCGTTCGAACGAACACTTATGATAATAAGTTCGTCCTCGCTGCAACGCTTGCTTTGTGCACTGTTGTTTGTTTGTTCATGTCGTTTGCTTTCAAACTAAGGGATTTATGCTAACTACTAATTTATTCATAAGACTTCTTAATGCATAGAATGCATATAAAAGCAAAACTCTACTTCGTAAGTGCAAAATGTTGTAATGCTGGCTTTACAAACTGAGTTTACAATCTAAAGTTTAATTTAGTTGTCCAACTAACCAGTAGCATGATTAAATGAGCAACGGTTAGTACTGAAACATTTACATGAAAGCAGAAAGGTTTTATGTTTTATGAATATAGGGAACCGGCTAAGTTTGAGTCGGACCCGGCCTCATAATTTATTTTGCTAAATTGCAATTGTAGCGTTCATTGATTTCGTATACTCGTATTTTAATAAATTGATTATTACATATAAAAGATATTTCTGTGTATAAATAAGTACAACTCAAAAAATGATAGCTTCTATTACTCGTAAGTATTGACTTGGTGAAAACATATTAGACCAAGTCCATTATTAGTATAAAAAGAAATCTTTTATAAAAATACAATATAAACGCCACAATAGTTTTAATGGGACTACGTATTATGAAACAATTTTATTTAAGTAATAAATTTGTTGGTATTTTTCCTTTGTGTCTTGATATAGGTATTACAAAGAGGTGAAGTTGTTAAGAACGTTTGTATCACTCCGATTAGTACCTTCTGATAGTGAGGTTGATAATTTCTGGAATTACTGATCTGACACTGGAAACCATCCTCTTTCATCGATAAAAAGTTTATTTTTTGCTTTTGTGACAAACTCAATGCCATGCATAGGGGACTGGCCATAGGCGTAGTCGCGTGCGAACAGTAGTATTTGTCTAAGGATATCTTTTAATAATTTTCCATTGTATCTTAGCAGGCATTCGATAGACGTGTTACGAGTAATGGTAATATTATTGGGCCATATTAATTTGTATAACTTTTGTTTGGATTCTAAGAAATTAAAGTAAATATTTATATTATTTTGTAATTTTAGATTTTATTTCTGGAGGTGATCTTTTTGTTTTAAATAAACTATTGCGTTACGCCTTAATACGAGTAATGTCAAAATGAATAAATATGCCTGCATGCAAGTTCATATCGAATTAAGCCGAAATATATTATAGTATGCTCAAACTCGAGTAATATCAAATTGGGACGAAGTTAAAACACTGACATATATTTCGACTCAATTCGGAACAAGTAACAACTAATCACCTGAGATGCGAGCGGCGGGAGGGGCCTACAAGTCCACTGAAACGTAAACCTTTCGTTATTTAATACGCATCTTGTCAATCGTATCACAAGTCTCAGTGACTACCCCACCACCTGTCTTGCGCGCTACGCTAACCATAGTAAAATTATGAGACGACTTTTCTGGAACTGTATGCCTTCCTAAGTTAAGCGTTGTATTTTCATATGGAAATTAATAGTACCTATAAGTAGTATATACCTTATAGTATCTACCTATAAGTAGTTAATAGTACCGTAAGCCTCTCACAAAGAGCCAAAGAGCAACGTCTCCCGCTTTTTTCATCCATCCACTGCCGGCAATATTCCTAAGGTCGTTAGTTCATCGAACTGAAGGGCGTCCTACACTACGTTTGCCAAGGCGTGGTCTCCACTCAAGAACCCGTTTACTCCGCCTTTCATCGGTTTCTGCTACTGATGTGGCCGGGGCCCACTGCCACTTTAGCTTCAATTTAGAACTATGTCCATTCTACTCGTTACTTAAAACTCGTTTCAGATTTTATCCCTTAACCAAATTCCGAGCATCGACCTATAGCTTGCTGAGTGACGTGAGTCGGTGGACCAGCTTTACCTTTGTTCCACGTTTTGGCTCCTGAGGTCATCACAGGTTGAATACCTTGCTCTTCAGGCATTGTGGCATTGGCGACGAGAAGATATGATGCAGCTTCCCAAACGCTGCCCAGCCAAGCTGCACTCTCCTTGCGGTTTCCCGCTTAAAACTGTCTCTACCTAACTGCAGCACTTTTCCGAGGTTGATCCCAAGTGCTAGAGTAAAAAACGGTAACTTGTAAAATAAAAAACTCAATACAAGAATAAATTGGTTATAATAGGTACAATGCTGTTAAGTATTAGAAGTTAAGCAACCTTAAACCGCTAACAAAAACCGCTTCTTGGTAAAAAGCAACCACAAACAACAAAACAGCCTTAAACCTTTCTCTGCTCACACAGCTTAACCAACCACATGTTAGTTAAACTATTTGCATAAGATGAGTCCTCGTTAGCAAGAGTGAGTGTAAACGCAGTCGACAAACACTAATCCCTCGAACAGAACGCATCATGCACACAATGTCAGCCTATTGCATGAAATGAACATTAATAGATTGAAATGTAAATATTTTGAAAGTAGATAGCAAGCCCTTAAAAACAACAGGGTGATTATAAAATCGTGTACCTAATTGTTCAGCAATAGCGTTACAGATACAGAAACTTTAGTAAGTACAGGGGAGAGTTCTCGAAATAGTTCAAGTTCGGCCTTGTTTTGTTTTTACTGACGTTTAACCCTTCCCTATTATTTTCCATTGTTTTTCCGGTCTACCCTGGGTAAGTGGAACGTGAAGGCAAAAACACGAAAACCACATACATTTTCAGAGTTCATGGTTGTAGCCCCCAATATTTTGCCACAGTAACATAAAAAAAAGAACACAATAAGGATATTATTTGAAAAACGATAAAGTATTTTCGGTTTTTCATTGATTTCTTTGCTTTTATTGTTGAGTGGTCCCATGGAGATTGTAAAACGCGGCCCTGGGCGATGCTCACGTGGAATGATGCAGTCCAATATAAAGTATTGAAATCCGGTTTTTACGCCGTTGTAAAACTTGAGTAAATCAGTTTACGAGAAAGACGAGTTCGGATAAGAAAAAGATATGGGGGTTCCATCAGCGTAATATGGAATAGAATTGGAAGAGATATATGGCATATCCATGATTATGTTACTAGAAATGTGGTTTTTTTTTACTACATTTATTTAACTTATTGAATGCCGAGTAACAAAATAAAACTATTTTGTCCCGATTTGCTAAACTGAGGGGCTAAAGTCATTGTAGATGAAAATTTGGACAAAAGTTCTGATGTCAAATTGGTAGTAATTAGGTAAATTTTTATTTAGGTAAATTTTTATTTACCTAATTACTACCAATTTTATTTTATTTTATTACTAAAGTTAACTTAATTTGAGAGCTGATTCTACTGCTTGCTTTTGTATATACAAAATCTATGGGACCCACATAAATAAAAACAATATTTCCATAGAACCTAGAACGACACATCGGCTTTTTTGGGATTTAGATGTGTTTTGTAAGGTTCCGTAATATAAGAATTCGAAAATAGAACTCGCTGTGACATACTACTTTTTTATTTCTGAGACTGTCATTTGTTTTTTTACTGTGGCGTTCTTTAGATTTTGTGTCTTATTTTTGTCTAATTAAATTAAAGACAAATTAGAGGCACACGTTTTACGAGCCCTGAATCGGCGGTGAATGCGTTTCACAAAGCCATTGAAGAGTTCCTTAAAAAGATAAGTCTAACTGCTGTTTACAATTGTTTCAGCAAATTCAAAAATGTATAAAGTTAAATGTATCATGGTTATCTTATTTATTCCAGAAACATTCAATATGACCTAAGTCTTACATAAGTATTAGACTGTCTATTTGCCAATAGTATATGTACCTAGTGTTGGTACATACTATAATATAAATGCGTTTTCCTTTCAAAATTCTAAGGCAACTAATCATGGTCACTGGACACTTCTTTTGTGATCCCAAAACTTTCTAATTCTTAATGCAAACTCCAGGCAGAAGTCCGCATAATTTATGATTCCATTGAATTTAATGTATAGAAACATTTTATATGGAGTTACAAAGTTTTATGAGGCGCGAACCGACGCACAATTCCCCGGGGATGGCTTTAAATGAAGGACTATGCCGTTAGTGAAGTCGCTGTAATAATAATTAAGTCTGAAATCAAATAAAACACTTATGGGGCAACAAAACGTGTGTTTAAACCAATCATAGAATAAAAAACAAAAATTCTGCCCATCACTTTGACAGCGCAGAATAATAATCCAATGGAAACACAAAAAGAAGATTAAAAATATCATATGTGCTAAGATAGTTCATTATATTTGTTTCAAATTTTAGCTAATTCCGTTCAGCCGTTAGTTCATGAAAAGTTACAAACTTACAAACTTTGACAGTTATTATTCGTAAGATTCATCATAAAAGAAAATGATCAGAAAACAACTTTTATAGTGTGATGGTTATACTTATACGAATCAAATAGTAAGTTTAGTACGTTTAGTAGATGAATACTATACTCACTGATCATTTAATAATTATAAAGTTTCTTTATTAATTTTTGTATATCAATGTGTTTGTTTAATTACGACTTTAGAAGAGTCTCTGAGTTAAGCAGACAGATAAACAGATAGACGGTCATGGCAAAACTTAATAAGGAGAGATGTAGTGTTTTAATTGCTAAACATTGACAATCTTTAGCGTTACGTAAACTTAACCATAAAATGTTTTTAAAGTCGTGTTATAAGTCATAAAGTTTTGTGTTTAAGTAACGGTACGTAAACCAAGCAGCATTACTGATATCGTAATTTTAACGGTATTCCAAGCTCTGTGATAATGCCTAAGCAGTGACCAGCGCATCACTGGCACACCCGGTCAACATCGGCTTCGGTGGGTGAACGTGGCGGAAACTATGTTAAATAAAGCATATTTTATAATATATATCTACTTACATTTTCTTGCTTATGATAAAACATTTGAAACTATACTTTGTAGAGCTACGAATGCTAATTTATTAGGTACTTGGGAGCCACGCTATTTCTTTCTCACCCAAACACCTGGTATAGTTATCGGTTACAGTTTTTTACAGCTTTTTTCAGCTTATTTCTGAACAAGAGTTGCTCTCTTTACTTGTAGCTATAGATTATAAGTGTACCTTAAATAGTTGTTTTTAAATATTATCTTTTATGTATTGTCTTCACTATCGCATTGGGGTAACCTGTTATGATAGTTGTAAGTTTGGTTGCTTTAAATAAAAAAAATAAAAAAATAAAAAACTAATGAAATGTAACTTAAAAAATTCTAACCGACAACTCTAGACATCTGCGCTCGGTTAATTAAGTACATAAAAGTATTGCTACCTTGAATCATCAACATATAAAACGTTGCGGGGTACACCGCGGGTAATTTTGTAGGAAGCATGTACCCACAAACAAACTGTAGAATAACGTGTGCTTTCTGTCAAGTGCGTCTCACATAACCTACTGCTGCCCCTAAAGCGGTAACTACAGCGGCAAGGCATTCTTAGATCACGAGAAAGCCATCTGTCAACACGATATGAGTAAAATATGTGCATGACCTTGCCTGCTTGTGAGCAAGATTAATGTTCTATCTTAAATAACAGCACTTTCCTGATTATTAAAAATCATGCATGCTTGATTGTAAAATATTAGATAACCTTAAAAAATAGCCCGCGATCACACCAATTGTCTAGCTTTAAACTAAGCAGATCTCGTACTATGTCAACTAGATAGCGAATAGACATACATACATAATAATATGACGGGGATTTGAACCCAAAGCCAATGGTTTTGTAGTCCGGAGCAGCCTGCCTAGCATGAGCACCAAAACACGAAATGATATGATATAGCGATATATCAACACCAACTGTAAAAATAGGATAGATAAAGCCGCCATATTGAATTTCCGTACTGGTGACATTACATATTATGATCACTGTTTCGATAAAAATCTAAAATGGCGGCTATATCTATCATATTTTTACAATTCGTGTCAATATTTCGCTATATTATTATAAGATTAAACGAACTTACCTTAAGTGAAGTTCTATCTTAATTATACGAAGCTTTACGAGTAGTAACGATGTTCTACAACAGCGTCGGGTCACAATGTTTTAAAGCTGGAAAAGAAAAAACATTAATCCCTGCAAATGGCAACATTTGTTGGTAATGTCATTACGTTTAAAGACAGCCTTATGAGCAACCCTGTAATACACTGGGATAATACAAAGTAATTAGTGGGTGGGTTTTTGGGACTGTCATATCTCAAACAATCAGCTTCGTATAATTAAGATAGAACTTCACTTAAGGTAAGTTCGTTTAATCTTATAATTATACTTGCTGATTGTTTGAGATAGATTTACGAGTAGATGTTTGAAGTTCGGTTGCGAATAAGTTGCTTGTAGTTTAGAAAATGCATAACCATTTTGAAAACTACAATACAGAGACGTTTGATGGCAAATCAAAGACAAAAAAGTATAAGTACTATATTATTCGTAACTTTCAAGCGGTTCCGTCTTTACCATAAGGGCACACGGGGCCTGTGCCCAGGGGCCCGGCCTCACGGGGCCCCCAAGCACTAAAACATGTTTGT
Organism: Anania hortulata; assembly: GCA_963576865.1. Taxonomy (NCBI): domain Eukaryota; kingdom Metazoa; phylum Arthropoda; class Insecta; order Lepidoptera; family Crambidae; genus Anania; species Anania hortulata. The sequence continues at coordinate 10,146,025 of OY756406.1, forward strand.
AAACTAAGAAACATAGTTAACTAAAAAGAAAGAAAAGGGGGTCAAGGCCTATAAAAAAAAAACAACTATACTTCTAAAGGAGATATGAAATTATTTTTTGGAGTCTGAAATTCATACCAACAGTATTTCATTTTTACTTTGCAATAGGGCTCCCAAATTCTTGTGTGCCCCAGGGCCCTCCCATATGTTAAGACGGCCCTGCTTGCAAGTATATTTATAGTAAAGTGTTACATCACACTGATAAAATGTCTTTTATTATTATTTTTATTTATTTTTTAATTGTTATCAGAATATATCAACTCTGTCTCCACTGTAAGGCAATTCCATACTTGAATAATTAAACATTGAAAGCAATTGTTTATGATGTGTACATTTTAAATAAAATGTTTTAACAAAAAACAAAAAAAAAGAAGATGTAAATGAATATAAATGAACGCAACGAAAAGAGAAAGCGTTTTAATAATTAATTTATAAACGCAGGTCCGCTAATGGCTCAAGGCTCAAGGCTGATAATGTACTCATATCTATATCTTAGCGCATGATTACAATTAGTAATAATTTTACTAAAGATGACAATAATGGTTCAAAATATTGATTTACTTGAAATGATAAACGATAAAATAAAATAAAAATTGGTTATTGTATTAGTATTGCGACTTCCCATCTGGTCATTATATGAATGGGTGATCATGGCTAATCAATCTCAAATTTGGTTACTAAATAATAGTGACCGTGGTCAAGCAACTTTTAGTTTGGTCACTAATGGATGGGTGGCCGGTGTTAAGCAACCTCAAGTTTGGTCACTAAATGGATGGGTGACCGGGGTTAAGCAACCTCAAGTTTGGTCACAAAATGGATGGGTGATCGTGGTTAAGCAACCTCAAGATTGGTCACAAGTCCTTACCGATGTTAGTATTAAGGAAAGAATAATGCATAGTTTGGGTAAAAATATCGATTCAATTCAATACGGTAACTTATGCTTTAACTATATTTAGTACCTAAGATAGAGCGTATAATCAGATTATAATACCAAATATTATCAGTTGTTACTCGTATTATAAGTAATATTCAAAAACTAAACAGAGAAAAAAAAAAAACCAACTGGACTCAGTTATAGGTCATTTAAACGAATTTAACATTAAGTCATAATGTAAAGGAATGTGTTAATCTTTAACCATGTTTTTTTTTTTTTTTTTTTGGTAACATAGAAATTTTTATTGAATATGATAAATGTATTTACTTATCAGTTGAACTTATTTGTTATAACTATAATGCCCATCTCAAATTTTTATTGACTGTTGCTGGGCAGTAAACGGGTTAATTAAGTGTTTACCAAAATGGATTAGTTCTATCTGAGACATGTTTCTACATGTACCAGGTTTATCAGAGTACTAGAATGTTTGTTTTTAATTTTAGATAGATAGATACTCTTTATTGTACACCATACAAAGAAGTTAAAATTTGTTAATTTGAGGTGAAAGACCAATAATTGCTTCTATTATTCAATTATGTAGGGCTACCTACTATGTACTTATTGTAAAATTATCTATCCTTATTTTTAAGAATATCTGTTGTCTGTGTGTGAATAATGGTAAGTTAAAAGGACTAATTAAATTTTAAGAAATCAAATATGTATGATTATTTTGTTAGATCATGATCACAACTTTTAAGTGATTAGATGCAGTTTCTTAGCATGTGATAGTCACAGCGTTATTTTATTAAACTAGTTATTTATTTACTATTATCATAAATATTTTAAAATCTTAAGGTTTATTAAAATTATTAAATTGGTATTATATAAGTGGTCTTCACATAGCCTTTAAGCTAATATGGCGGTTGCAGAAGTTTACCTTAATACGGTTTTATTAAATTTATTTCTTATGCATTTAGTCATCCTCAATCTTATCATAAATAAGACATTCAGAAAGAGGTCGGCCAAATAAAATATGGTCCCACACATATAGCTTTGACGCGACTGGCAAAAAACGGTGCAAACCTCAAAGCATCCGGAATGGAAGCTATGAGTCAACAGGCAACCATTGGTATAAAACAACTTAATAAATAGAAAAACAAATTATAAACCTAAAGATTTTGTCTATTTTAAACCCTTTTCATCATCGTTATGATTGAGGACTGGACAAATCAAGTGTTCTCCCAATAGTTTAGAAATCTATCTTATAAAAGTGAAACTGACAGTAAAGGAATCTGGAAAATCTAGGTGGCTTATAATTATTCAATTATGCAATGCAAACCTAGTCTTTTAAGGGTTTTGTATAGCACTTCCATATTACCATTACTTTTTAATTTATTGAAATAAAACTATTTGTGGCATTAATTTTTTGATTAATAAGCAACAATCCTTTGATATGAACTTAAAAGCTGATAAGCTGGCACCTGATTTGTCACAAGCTGGATTTTATAAAATGTATCTTGTCAAAAACCTTGTTTCACTGCAATTTTGCAGGACTATTTAATTCTTCAATTAATCATATAGGTACAATAATACCCAAAAACTAATTAATTAGTAAGGAATCGGCCTAGTTATAGTTAGGTAATTAGTCATAGTTGTGCCGTGTGGGGACGGCCTTAAAGAATACACTTCTCCACCGCCAACAGGAGGCGCGTCGTAAGAGGTGACTAATTCCTGTAGCACTAGATGGGCAGCAGCGACTTCGTGCGAAATCTTATAAAAAAAACTGCGCTCGCCAACCCGCCTGCCAAGCATGGCGAGAATTGGCAATCCCCCTGGTGATAAGACATTGGGGGAGGCCTTTGTTCAGCAGTGGATGCATCTTATGGCTGAAACGATACTGATGAAATGATGAATTAGTTATTTTGTGATTACATTTCTTGATTAATCATTCAGTTATCTTATCTGACTATGAAATAAACCAAGAAGAGGGTTATGAAACATAAAATTATGTTTTAAGCCAAATAATGGATTTGTTACTGCAATGGCTAAGACTTTATATTGTGATTTAGATGGTCAGTAATATAATCTATACCTCTGATAGTAACTATCTGTCTCTGTCTCTCTGTAACCTTCTCTCTTGAACTTAAGGGCCACCATTTTCACAATAATTCAGGTTTGAATTTTCTATCCCGCAGAATACCAGTGTTGCGGCAGCTATTACTAGCTGCTAATACTGAGCGGGGGACCCTTTTTGGCACATTTCTTTCTCTATGTACATATTGTCACTGTGATGTGTTTTTTGTGCCAAATAAATAAAATTTATTCTTTATTCTTATTCTTATCTCCATCTAATTCCTTAGAAACTTGTTAAAACTATTTTCGTTTATTTGGTTTCATAGTGGTATTCATCAGATTTTTGCAATATTTTCTGACAATAATAATATTATAATGTTGTGTTGATTTTGTAAATTTTGTTTTAGAATTTTATGCATCAGCTTACAGTGCAAGATTTCAAATAAGATGTCTGATTTTTCATTTGTTAGTTATGTAACATTACACTACTTGCATAGTGATACGAGTAGGCTAGTTAATATAGCAAGTAAGCTTGCTTGTTTGTCCATACTTCCTTTCTATTCTCTTAGAGATAGTAGCGCTTGTTGTTCAATAATGAGTGAGCCTGCTCATTTGTCCATACTATTTGATGTCTTAGTTATAGTAGCGCTAGTTGATTGAAATTGAGTGTACTTGTTCAAATTTTATTTTTATGGTATTGAAAAATACCGTCTTTCCTCAGCTTCAGCTGTGTGTGAAAGCGCTAGATGTCAGGTTATTTGTGCACTGGCTCAAGTTTTAATTTTCATGGTATTGCAACATGTGTATATCCTCAATCGTGATAGCGCAAGATGGCAATTAATTGGTGCACTGGATCAATTTCCATTTTCATGGTAAAGCGACATACTGTCCATTCGCTATTGCAACATGTGTATATCCTCAATCGTGATAGCGCAAGATGGCAATTAATTGGTGCACTGGATCAATTTCCATTTTCATGGTATAGCGTCATACTGTCCATTCGCTAAGTGACTAAGCTAAGTGAAGCTAGATGTCAAATATTGGGTGCATTGGCTCAATTTTCATGGTATTGTCTATTGCCTATTAGGTATTTACTACCCAGGCGTTTGAAGTTTATTCCAGTAATTTGTAAAGTTTCCTTAGCACCCAGCCATTGCGTTACACTTCAATTTCATTGATATGGACTGAAGTCTGAAGAGGGTTCCTTATTATTTTTTATGTGTCTCCATTCTAGTGTCATGTTTTCTTCATCTTGCTGTTTTGCTTGCTGCTAAATTTTCAGTTTTCTTTTATTTTCATACAATTTATACCTAGTAAATAGGTATTTTCAATTTTGGGACGAATTGGAGCCTAAACTTGGTAACTCTGTATATCAATCAAGAACAAGTATACAATTTTAAATTTAAAAATGCGTTTTAGGTTAGATTCTATCAATTATTTATACGTTACCTAAGTACAAACGTACGTAACGCACAAAAGGAAGTAAAGTATTTGATTGTACATACCTGTAACTGGAACCAATGAATTAGTAAGTTGATTTCATGAATATCATTCAAAAACAAACCATAACCTCGCCTGATAATGGCGTTCATTCCTTGTTGATTTTTTGGCTGAAATTCACTATAAACCTTATTGTAAACACAATTCACATAGAGTACTGTATAAAAGCATTGTAAACAGTACATTTTATGCTACAATTAGAGTAAATAATAGTTATTTTACACATTTTATTGCAAGGACTACGTGCCCGCGCTGTCACAACAATCGTAATGACATTACCAACAAATGTTGCCATTTGCAGGGATTAATGTTTTTTCTTTTCCAGCTTTAAAACATTGTGACCCGACGCTGTTGTAGAACATCGTTACTACTCGTAAATCTATCTCAAACAATCAGCAAGTATAATATCATACCATATCGTGTTTTGGTGCTCATGCTAGGCAGGCAGGAACTACTAGATTTAATCATTATTTATTCTATTATGTTAATAGTACAAATTGTTGATTCCATCTAAAATCTTGCTTGTCACCAATTACAACTTCCCAAACTAATCATGATAACGTTGAGTAAAGTAATTATCGACGAAAATGTAATATCAAAGCCTCGCTTGTCGCAAATTACTGGCATCTTTCCTATTTATCATAGTTAACCAAGTTTTCGTGCTACAAGCTGTAATTTCTTAAATTAACCTAGTATTCAAATTTTGCTAGACATTTTAATTAATTCACTAAACGTACAATTTAAAGGTTCATTGGCTACCAAGCAAACTTAGTGGATCGTGACGCGGTTAAAGTAATTAATTTTTTTGAAGCTCATAATTTTCCGACTAAAGGAAAAGAGTTTACTGCAAGTTCGCTGCAAGAAATTCTGAAGTTACTTTAATAGAGCCCCTTATTTTCTGTTTCATACCTTACTACTTATCATAAAGTTTTCTACGAATAGACAGTAATGGATGATCTTCGTGTATATATTTCAATTAACGAGTCCAGCATATATATTTGTTAAACTTAAAGCTTGATACACTTGGTTTTAATTATTTATCTATATTTTGTTCTCTTTATGCCATCGTTGGACAAAAATGTTTATTCAGGCAACAGTAGGTACTGTATGAAAAATCCAAAATGATCACGTCACAGCGCCAGGCAGGTGATTGATCACCTGTCACCTCCATCTGTGTTGTTACATAAATAATTTCCACAGTTCGGCCGGCTGCTCAAACCCAAACTTCGTCAAAGGGATTCGGCTAATTTGATTTCAGTGTTCGACGGCCGCAAGGGGCACTGTCTGTTGGACACACGACACGCATCCACGAAACAACTGAACGACGAGGCTCAACATGAACGAACACTGCAACTTTATCGGACACAAAATCACACACCTCTTTTTAAAACGGTTCGTTATTTACTGTTTTTATACTTTTATTTCAATTTATTAAACTAGAATTATTGTGATTAGATTAGAGAGATAGATAGATTGAAAAACACGCAAAGCTTAAACATGTTTTTACTGCTAGGTATATATTTCTCCCTATTGTTGTGAATGTCGTGGCAGCCTATAAGCAAGGCAGCACTGTAAATATGTATTTTAATTTTAAGTATGTAAATGTGTGGTATATGCTTTGTTGGTTGTCCTAAATATATTACATAAATAAATAAAATATTATTAAAGGCAATGTTTTTTTTATATGAAATTTTTAATTTTTATAAATCTTTTAAATACAAGTAATGTTTGTGGTCTAAAACACTAGTTTTTTTAATCAAAACTGATACTGGATACATATCTAGATACTAGTAATATGTATTATATACCATAATCTGAATATAAACCCTTGAATTAATATTCAAGGGAATATAGCTGCGAACGTGTTTGACATCAAGAATACACAATTGTTCTAGAGTTCCGTACCCAAAGGGCAAATAAAAAAACCCTACGCTATTGCTGTCACATACTGTATGTCTGTCCGTCCGATAGTATGTCAGAAGTGTCTCGCTCGAAGTGAATGAGCTACAGACCTAAAATTTGGAAATCTTGTGTAGAATGTTGACTCAAAAATGGAATAATCGAATACCAATTGAATTCAATTTAAAGAATAAAAGCGTATTACTTACGTCTTCTTATCCTGGCATCTGAGGTGACGTTGTATGGTGTTGTGTCATTTATTGTTTTTTTTTTCTGGTTCTTATTTTTTCAACTGGCTACAAACAGGCAATCAAAACAAAATTTTGAACCGTTTACGAGATCATGTTATGAATCAAGAGATAAATAAAATAAAATTTCGACGTGCTACGAAACCCGCGCTGCGCGAGGTCAGTCGAGCTTGACCTTTTTTCTTTACGTATAAAATACATGAATTGCGATACTACAAAATATTTTGGTTCTTTCTATATCTTCTACACAAATCGAATGGCATCCAATTTTGTTCAATGGAACATTGTGTTTGAAACTTTAGTAGATTTCAATAAAATACCGCATCTTATAGGAGCCACAAGATGGCCGGCTACCGAAATGTATTAAATAGAAAATAAATTTCGATCAGATAAATAAATTTTCTATTTATTTATCTGATCGAAAATTGAGAAAATAAAGAAAAAAGTGTTTCAGCAAAATTCGATTTTGCAAAACTCTAGAAAAATAACATACTTTATTTTTACAGTATCCTGCGATATTCTAAAACTTGCACAAATAAAGATGGACCTTCGTAGACGAAGATCACAATACGAGTCTAAATTCAAATACTGTTGACCAAACGCAATTTACATTCTTAAGAAGTACCAGTACGTAAATTGCATTTGTTGAAAAGCAACTTTCGGAGCTTCTGCTCAGGTTCATTCGTATCTCCATAATATGAAAGTCAAATAGATTACATATTTTTATAAAAGTACTATGTTCAGCAATAGGTTTTAGAATAAGGTCAATTAATTAAACTATACAGAATAATTGGAACCAAATGAATACATTATGTGAAATCGACTTACTCAGGAATGTAAAGTAATTCACAACATTTACATACGATTTTGACTTTATTGACTACTTTATTTAAAGCATTACGGCTTTAGTTCCGTATCTTTAAAGTTAAACGTAGTGTTGCTATGTATGCAGCAGACAATGCATTTCATATACTTGCTTGAACACATATGTTTCCCCATCCTATTAAAACTACGTTAACGAATCACATCGCGACGCTACTTTAGCAGTAAAGCGACACTTTCTTGAGCAGCATTATTCTCACTATTCATAATTAGTTTCGTAGCTCTTCGTTGTACAATCAACAAATTAGCAGCGGTGTTTAACATCACTCTCCAACCGGAGGTTAGTCTGCTCCACAAACATTATTACAGTGTGTGGGCCCCAATTATATTCAACGTTCTCGATCAGCCTAACTAAATAAATTCCCAGTACGCGGACCCTGGCGGCTTTTGTTTGATTTCGTTGTTTATCTTTTACTGATCTTTTGTCATTCACACGCACCACGTGTTTACTTACATCTGTGATCAGTATTGGAAGTATCGCGTTGCAAACCTTTTAACCTGTCCTATCACATTCTTATTTCGTACAATTAAATCAAGGACGGCTATTAATATACCCTATTTCTTAGGAGTAGTTGAATAATTCATACTATTGAATAAAAGTAAAGGTCATGGACGTTTTTTCATTTGGTTTGGTGAAACCTTTTCGTTCAAAAACCAAATAAACAAGAATAAAAAACGAATATCAGAATAATAATATTATTTTAGATAACTCGTTGTTTGTAGCACGGTGGCGGCCATGTTTTGATAGTGTTTCTTCTTTCTAGTGATTGGCTCGGTCCTGGTAAGGTACGCTTGACCATAATACTAGATTTGGGATGACGTATAAACAAGGTAACCAGACTAGATTCTCATAGGGCCAAGGAAGAAAACATTCGTTCTTAATATTTTTTTGTATTTTCCCATTTTTATTCAGTCAAAGCTACAACTACCTATAAACATCTAAATTGATTAAATATAAAATATACAAAACACATGTCACCCAGTTCAATGACCTGTGCAGCAGGAGATATATTCGCTGACCCGCCACTAGGGGATCTAAATCTTTCCGTTGTCTTTTCAATTGTATTTCACTTGTGCAATTTCAAATTGAAATAGAATGAAATCTTCATCTGTCTTCGGATTCCACATTCTTTATACATGTGTTGTATATCTAGGCTGCCTATTACGATTTTCTTGCGCAAAATATTATTTTTTCAGTTCATTAACCCAAAAAAATACCTAAAATGTCTACCTTAATGAATAAATATTGAACAACATCACATTTATTGCTTTGATCCTATAGTAAAAAGCCAAAGCACCTTTGTGAATGAAATTAGAAACAACGACGGTACCATAATTATACCCGAAACAATATTGAAAAATTCGTTTTTCTACTTTGACCTGACCGGGAATCGAATCCAAAACTTCAGACAAGGCGACGCCAGGTCCGGTGAGCACGTCTCTTGGCTAATATAATTAATATATATGTCGTAGCCAGATCGTAAAATTGACCAATTCATGATGTGACCGATCATTTCATCAAATGGTGGTATTTCATGATATGGCCAACTAAAACTGACCATATCGTTTAAACGACAACATTCGATGAAATGTCAATCCACGTTTGGCCATATCATTAAATTAAAAATATGTTTACAAGTTACGTGAATTTGTTTAATATTTGTAATCTTTTGGTCGATAGATAAATTAAACATTTTAAATAGTTACTATTTTCTAACAAAACTACTTAATAGTAAAAACACTTGAATAGCTTAATAACCTAACTAACCTCTCAAATTATGTTTCGATCTTCTTGATTTTTTGACTTTGCGGTCGTTTTTTGAGTGACTTTCATAAAATCGCCTAGATTGGTGTCGTAACGATATTTCACTGCACTTCACCTTCAATTTACACATTATTATTCACTTTTAGAATAAAATATTTGTACGCCGCCATTGCTTATCACAAAAACAAAGCAACATTAGCGCCTCTGCCGGTGGGTAATGTAACGATTTTACTATATTATCACTAATGTTTGACCATTTCATGAAGTATTCGTGCGTTTAGCTTTTTATATCGTCAAACGCTGAGTATTCAATGATCTGGTCAGACCACATCATGATGTAGGCAGCGTGTTCTGTTCTATATCATGAAATACCACCATTTTATGAAATGATCGGTCACATCATGAAATGATCAATTTTACGATCTGGCCACGACATATACATATCGACGACCTCCATCGATATAAATATAAATAAATAAATAAATATTGGACAACATCACATTGCTCTGATCCTGTGGTAAGTAGCCAAAGCACTTATGTCACAGAAATCAGAAACAACGACGGTACCACAACACCCAGACCCGAGGCAATATAGAAAAGTTATTTTCTACATTGACCCGACCCGGCAAGTCTGGTATGCTCGCCTCGGCTACGGAGGTCGAGATATGTATATATAAATTATATTAAGCTCTGTGTATTACACTTTATGTTGAAAATTGGTCGAGAAAACTTAGTGTCCTTTTGTGGTCTGGCATAAGCTATAGCTGCATGAAATATTAGCATTTTTTCACAACTAACGAAAGCACTTAAAGTAAAATGAGCCTTGATACGTCCCACTGCAGGGTACAGACCTCACCTCAACTATGAAGTGGTTTCAGTCATACTTCACCAAGCAGGCCCAGCGCGGATTGTTGGAGGGGTGTTTGTTGTAAGGCCAGTGACTAAACCTTACTGCCAGGAGTAGTATCAATCGATATTAGCTTATACCAACTTTCAACGTGCCTTCCGAAGCATGGAGATGTTTGTGATAAATATCACTAAATTTGGTCAAAATTGTCACCCATCCGCCCAAAACCGCGACGTGTACTGCTTAGTTTGCTAGTGATTGCCAAAGTTAAGCACTGCCACTGAACTACAATTACCTTAAGCTCTTATGTTGCAACCTATCAAAGCGCTTATTGTGCTGAAAATATTATCAGAATGAAATGAACAAGCGCCCAAATCGCTCTCAAGCGGCAGTGGCAATAACACCCGGCGCCCGCGTCAGTCAACACCAGCTCGACACGAGTTCCACATTCTCGCTATGGTTTATTCATGGACGCTCTCAGCTCAAGTAAGCCAGCGATGGATTGCCCCCGTCGATATACAAAACGTATGCACTGTTGTTAAAAGGTTGACGAAGGTGAGCTCTACGAGTATAATACCTACTTAGGAATATACCGCAGAACAAAATGTTTCAGATACTCCATTGAGATGGTTGATGCCCAATCTTTAAGGTTTTTGAAGAAATAATACAAAAACTGACTTACTAATGTTTTAAATGCGAATGTTTGGATGGACCGATGTTTGCAAAATCACACTAGAACGGCTAAATGGATCTAGATTAAATTTGGCACATAATTAGATTATAGCCTGGAATAGCACATTAGTTACTTTTTATCCTGGAAAAATGTACGGTTTCCGTGTGTTTTTTACACAGCAAAGTATCAAAGTATCAGTAAGTATAAGAGCAAAGACATTATTTCTACACAGTAATAGTTTAGGGGTCAGAGAATGACATATGCTACTTCTTATACCGGACAAATGCACGGTAAGATAAGGTAACAATTGTATCAAAAAGGGAAAGACATAGACTACTATTTTTAATTCATCCTTGAAGTGAAATATAGGGTGACAAGCCGGGCGAAGCCGCGGGCACAGATAGTAAAACATCTAAACTTTAAAAAAAATGAGATAATATTTTTAGAGTTCTCTACAAGACGATCATCTGGGTCCGTATAAAATGTTTCTGACACGAGTTTCTTTTTTTTTAATCTTTTGTAATGTCCCTAAATTGCCATTGGTATTTAAGTTCATTCCCAAAAATACATAATAAATCCATTTTCCTATTCCTCACGTCCTATTGTGACTTCCCCACAAAAGTGCGTAACCAGGCTTCGCACGACAAGACCGAACAATGCTCAATGGCGGTTTGTTGAATAGATCCGAAATAACATGAGTGTGGGGTGTGTGGCAGCCCTATTCAGCACTTCAGCGGTGAATGGGACCAGACCAATATAATTCCGTAACAGTAGGCCTATTTTAAATATTGTCAATCACTGGCAATAATTTTTACTTCTTTTGCTCACGTTGCGTTTGAATTTTAATTGAATTCCAAATTAGGTCAATATACATTTTTTTTTCTTTATCTTTATATTTTATTTATACTTCAGGAGATTTATAAGACCTATGGGGAATATAATTATAGCTAAACTTAAAACTACCAACTTAAAAATAAAAGCGTGTCTGTAAGGCAAGAAGATAAGGATGCTGTTCGTCGCTTAATAAAATCAACTAATTAAGCGATAAACGAAGAACTTTTATTTTCCGTAATTTTAATTAATTAAGGTGCGTTTAATTCGTTTGCCAGTAAATATACGACTTCATTTTAGTATTTCTAAAAAAATTAAACATTTACATAGGCTAGAAAAGTACAAAATAATGCACTTTTTTAAAAATCTAATTTAAACGTTATACAATGTTCATTTTTGCTATCGAATTTAGTGTGCTTGTATAGAGTGAGCCTATTGAATGGTCTTTTCTATTGTGGCTGTTCTGTAATGGACAACACGTGAGCCGGGCACTGCGGCTGTCTTACGTCCAATGAACTAATCGAAGTCCACGAAATTGCTTTCCGAGTTTTAATCGATTTAAGACAATATTAAGCTATCCGACTACCTTGTTCAGTTTTCAATTGAATATCTGAAAGTTTACTCAACTAGTGTAATTTAATTTGTGACGTGTCAATGGCTGCCAAGCAGACGCTTGAGACCGCGTAAAAATTATACTATCTCGTTTATCTGGACAGAGGAATTAGATCTTAATTTTCTAATAAAAGAGATATTTTAACTGTTCTATCTATTGTTATTAAAGATGACCGTGATTATAAATATTTAAGATGAACAGAAACAACTTGACCAAGAAAATTCATTCCAACTTCACAAAATTAGGAAACACATTATTGACTGTGACTGTTTGCAGTAACATTATTAACACACTACTCTTCGGCTCTTAACAGACATTGACGTTTCCACCGAATGTAACTAGCGTTAAGCAAACTCTTCGAACATTAATTCAGGGGCTGGTAATAGGCAGCAAACCAATAAAACGCCATTCCGTACACTTAGCAATATTGCCGCAAAATAATTTATTGCTGACGTGCTGTTCTACAGAAATCACTATGAAATCACAATATTCAATTTAACAGCTTTTGTAGACTTCAAACTGAAATCGAATACGAACTATAGACAAGTTTGTCATAGACGCCACACAATATGAACGCGACAGCGGTTGCCGAATTGATTAACAACAGCCATAGTTTTCAGAGTGGTTGGCCAACCACAGAATGCTACTCGTACCTACGCTCCTATAATACTCCTAGGTATCTTATCACCATCTTCGCAGCACCTCTCCTCTCAACCGATTGCTCTCTAAAGAAAATATGTCAGGCCCAAGTAAGTGTAGTACAATGCCCGACACCGATCTTGAGCGCTGGAGGAAAGAGTGTGGATCGTTTTGCGCATCTTACGAGACGATTATCTTATTAGAAACGCGTGTGCGTGGAGCTAGCAACAAAAGCTAGTTGTAACAAGCGTACCAGAGTTCTATGATGATTTACATATTTAATCTGTGGCATACAACACCTGCTAATAAATATTAAATATTTTCTAAAAACTCGCAGCTAGTACTAGTAACCTAAAAACATCATCATCATTATCATCATTTCAGCCATAAAACGTCCATTGCTGAATATAGGCCTCCCTCATTGACTTCCAGATTGGCCGGTTGGAAGCGGCCTGCATCCAGCGTCTTCCTGCGACCCTTACCAGGTCGTCTGACCACCTTGTGAGTGGACGTTCTACGCTGCGCTTGCCGGTACGCGGCCTCCATTCTAGAACCTTTCTGCCCCATCGACCGTCAGTTCTACGTGCTATGTACCCCGCCCACTGCCACTTCAGCTTGCTAATCCGTTGGGCTATGTCAGCGACTTTTGTTCGTTTACGGATCTCCTCATTTCTGATTCGATCTCGCAAGGAAACACCAAGCATAGCCCTTTCCATAGCACGCTGTGCGACCTTGAGCTTTCTTATGAGGCCCATAGTGAGAGGCCACGTTTCATATCCATATGTAATCACTGGTAACACACATTGTTTGTAGACTTTCGTCTTAAGGCACTGAAATATTTTAGACGAGAAGACGTGGTGTAGTTTCCCGAACGCTGCCCAGCCGAGTTGGATTCGACGATTGACCTCCTTCTCAAAATTGGATCTACCCAACTGGATCACTTGTCCTAAGTAGATATATTTGTCAACAATTTCGAGAGTAGAGCTCCCAACGGATACTGGGTAGGGCGCAACATGGGCATTCAACATGAGCTTGGTTTTGTCCATGTTCATTCGCAGGCCTACTTGTTGGGAGACTCGAGTAAGGTCATTGAGCAGTGTGCTGAGGTCTTCAAGCGATTCTGCCATAACCACAATATCGTCGGCAAACCGAAGGTGAGTGATGTACTCGCCGTTAATGTTGATGCCAAATCCTTTCCATTCCAGGAGCTTGAAAGCGTCTTCCAATGCAGCGGTGAACAGTTTCGGAGATATAACATCTCCCTCTCTTACGCCTTGCTGCAGAGGAATCGCCTTCGTGCTCTGCTCCTGTACTCGGACCGACATGGTGACGTTTTTGTATAAACACTTCAACACCTCGATGTACCGATAGTCAATATGACACCGCTGGAGAGACTGTAGCACTGCCCAGGTCTCGATCGAATCAAAGGCCTTCTCATAGTCCACGAACGCTAAGCATAGTGGCAAGTTATACTCCTCGGTCTTCTGTATAATTTGCCGCAGCGTATGGATATGGTCTATGGTACTAAAGCCTTTTCGGAAACCGGCTTGTTCGGGAGGCTGGAAGTCATCGAACCTATGCGCGAGACGATTCGTGATGACTCTCGAACAGCTTGTAGACATGACTTAGAAGTGAAATGGGTCTGTAATTCTTCAATAAACATATATAATTCCAATTGATATGTTTTATTTTTGTTGTTCTTCCGTAAGCTATCAAGTCTGCCTTTCTCCTTCAGTTCATCCTCTATTGAGCTAAGTTATCTATAATGAAACAATAAAACGAATTCCAAGTTAAGTAAAACGTTTAGCCAGGCGGAAAAGCAATTAATTAAACGTTGAAATAGAAGCACCCAGTTCACACGATTATACGATTCTCTGCTAAAAACGATTTGAAAACAAAAATAAGTGTACCATAGCTTGTTACATAAAGATTCAGCTATATTGATTGCAAGATATACCTTTGTTATTTTTTGTCAAGTTTTCTTAAACCTTGACTTGATTTAAGAGACCATTTTTAGTCACATAGACATCAATTAAAAATATTCATGCTTGTTTTCTTATGAACAAAGTGGATTACACATAAAAAAATATCACTGACTTTAAAACCCCTGTAAGAAGTAATAATAATTGCCGTTTTTTACTTCGCGGCCCATTATACTATTATAAGAATAATCGTCACGGAATCAAACGGAGTAATCGCGTAACATACATACAAAAAAAACATACAGTCGAATTGAGAACCTCCTTTTTGAAGTCAGTTGATAAAACTCAGTTTTATCGAGAATCGCAAGAGCTTATAATGTTTTAATTTCAACAGTCGACATTTTAAACACTCCAAAGCTCAATTTAAATCTCAAATTAATAAAATTCTGAATAACAGGGGATAGGCAGGCGCGTTCACGTTTACACTCACTCTCACTCTCTCTCTCTCTCTCTCTCACACACACACATTTGATGGATAGACTAGATAACTTGATGGCATTAATTTTAATTTGAGGAAATCCTGTTGGCCTTATCAAAAATATTTATGTAGAATGTAAGTACCATTGTAACGCTGTTGGTTTTCTCAATAAAATAAAATAATAAAATAAATTATAAAGGAGCAGCGTCGCGCTCTAGTCACCACCGTGTCACGCCCGAGTCACGCCCGCGTCATGACCGTGCCACGACCGCGTCACGCCTGCGTCACGCCTGCGTCACGCCCCCGCCGCACCTGCGTCCCGCCGCTGGCGTAGCTGCTTCTCGCACTTGCCACACCCGCGCCGTGTTTCTTGTGTATGTCGCGCGCTTGAGTTAATATTATTAAAGCATAACTATTTATATTCTTTTTAATACCATAATATACCAGCAATAAATGGGATCTGGCCAAACAAAATACTTTCTAACTACTACAAAACTAGGCCAGAAACATTCGCAACATGAAAATTAATTAGAAACGCTGCGCTAAACCTTTTCTACACGTATTATTCTCGCATGTATATGGCACTTAATTAACCGGCTAAGCTTAGTTCGTATTCTTTATCTATGTCACTCCGGGGCTGTCAAAGCCTGTCACGCTGTAGGTTCATTCAGCCTCTAAATTAAACCATTCACTCACTATTTAAGCGAGATTTTATGTTAGTACACTATTTATTTTGGTGACGTAGACGTAGTTTTGTCAAAAGTAGCTTATTTGCCGACGCCAACTGGAGTTGTACTAATTCAGAACTTGCTCTTTGATAGTGATTAATTATGTCGTCGTTATGAAGCGTTGATAAATATACCTACTCGTAGCATTAATAAATCAAAATGACTTTTTAGTTATTTATTTACTTTTAGCTGGCATGTAAGATCTTTCTCGCGTCTTACAAAAAGCTATCAATACCTGAGGACTGAACATAAAAAGAAGTAACCATTTTTATTTATAATGATTATCACTGACGTTGTGATTTGACTAGTGCGAGTTTAAATTTTACTTAAAAGTTAGCTCCGAAAAATCTGTGATGAGACCCCCTTAACATTATTTACAGCAAGCCATTCAGAAAAGTTAC
Organism: Anania hortulata; assembly: GCA_963576865.1. Classification (NCBI taxonomy): domain Eukaryota; kingdom Metazoa; phylum Arthropoda; class Insecta; order Lepidoptera; family Crambidae; genus Anania; species Anania hortulata. The sequence goes on from OY756406.1 coordinate 10,162,437, forward strand.
TTTTTGAAATGACGAAAACCGGGAATCGAACCCGGGAATATTTTGCGTTTAGGGCAAATCACCACGCCACTAAGCAAATCGAGTCGCCTATAATAAATGGCATAAAAGTAAAGATGTAAGTAAGTTGTGTAGCATGGATACTATATTTTAGTTTTTATAATTTTGTCGCTAACCATACGTTCTGTAAAAAAACCGAACAAGTGTGAGCCGGACTTGCTCAGCGAGAGTTCCGTACAAATTTGTAGGTACATATGAACAGTTCAGGAATCCATTCTCGCAGTTTAATTAAATTTTATTACAAAAGTATAGTTTTCATATTTTTTCCTGTACTTGCAGTATAAGATAATACTTAGGTACTTACCAAATTTAATAGTTCTAGGTCAACGAAAGTACCCTATAAAATTTGATTCCCTTGAGTGTCGAAGTATACGTTTTTTGCGGCATTAACCGGAGTATCTTTTCTCACGTTAACTAAGAAGTTTGATTTTTACACAGCTTCAAGGGACTGTAGCCCTGAGTATATGGTTTTAATTTCAACTCAACCTCTACTCGTTCCTGAGATATATAGGGATAGATACTTGGCAGACGGACAGACAAAAAGCGGTCAACAAAGTGATCATATAACGGTCATTCTCACGATAAGGTGTTCTTCGTATAATTTCCGTCACGATTTTTATTTCGCAAGAAATTCGTTAAATTGGCAATTAAATTAAGAAAATACGATAAACTAAACAGAATTATGTATTTGGCACTTCAATGTGCCGACTGGTTATGGAGTTATGAGGTGACAAAGTTTTGGGTGTGACGGAAATTAGAAAATAGCTTACTTAAATTTATATTGTATTGAAATAAAACTCAAATAGAAAATAAACAGAATTTAATGAAAAGTAAACCTCACAAGTTATTGTACAGTCTACAAATAACAAAAAAACCTCTTTAATAAAACAAAAAATTTGCTCGGTAGCCTACCGATAACTGATAATTTTAAAAAATCAAACAATATATATAATTATATTGTAGGGAACACCCCCTCCGCATCGCCAATCTACCCGCCGCTGTTTATAAAAACCAAGTGACTCGACCGGTGAGCTCATTTGCTTCTTGGCGCTTGGAGTGGACGGACGACTACGAGAATCTCTGTCGGTTGATCAAAGGTCACGTGAGCCATTTTCATTTAATTATAGTTTCGTTGTGGTAACAAGTGTGCAATCGTTACTTTTCGATTATTTGAGTTGTATGAGTATTGGAGATAGTTTTGTTTAACTTTTAAACTGTAGTTTGTTATCAATAAATGTGTTAAAATATTAAACGGGTTTCTTGTTCAAAACAGTTTTTTTTTAAATTGATTTCTTCTACTATTTCTTATAATATTATATGTAAATGAACCATTTTGGCTGTCTATTTATTAGAAACTCGAACGATAAACAAGTCATTATCACCAAATCCCCTTTTACGGCGTCTTTTTATGAAACTTACATATTTATAATTCAGTCTTCTTTTAACATGGCACAGTGGCTTTTTAAGAAAATCACTTTGGACTTACCTACTTATTATATTATAACATAAATATACCAAATATTTTAACCAAATATTCTTCATTCATGATCAAGAATAACAATTAGAAACGAACTTATAAAATCAACTAGAAAACGTAATCAATCTATACTTTATCCTTAAAAATAATCTCACTTTGTAGGAACATTAAATTAACTCAAAAAATATTATAATCGCTTTCATCAGATTCATAATCCTTATTGTTAGTAGTAGGTGAACGTGCAGATAATGTAGTGATACTTAATTGAACCGGCGAAACTGGTACCCAAAAACTATCATTGCTTGGCAAATCTAAATCACTGTCAATAATTGTATTTTCAGGTAGAGTTTTTTCTATGGAGTCTGGTTTGCAAGGAGTTTTAAAGGAGTTTCCTACATTATCAGCTGATCGTACTAAAACATTTGTTAAAATTTTTAGTCTTTGTGAAGTAGCTTGGCCGATACCCTGAGTGTTTTCTTTTTCATCAGTTATCTGCGTTGTTGAAGCGGTCACAAGGGCATGCGATGTCTTATAAAAGCCAATATGTTGTTCGTGTGTACACTGTACAGGTTTGACACAGTCGTTTAAGTCGCAACTTAAGTTGCGCATCGCCAAAGTATTTGGTTGTTTACAACTCCAAAGCACTTGATGCACCTTCATGGTGCCTTTAAATTCACGTAACTTTTCCGGAAACAAAAGGTCTTTTTGGAGAATGTTAGATTCATTGACGACATGTAGAAGTACTCCTCGTACGTTGGTCTTTAGGTGGTTCATGAGCGTCTGCATATCAACTATATCATTTCCTTGTGCTACCAGCCTATCCGCAGTTCGTTTAATAACCGCACCTACCCCATCGGGTGCTCGGATTCCCATGACCGCTTTCAGTGTAGTTCCAACTCACCAATTTTAAGTTAGGGTAATCTCTATGTAATTCTGTTATTACAAAGAACATCTTCTTATTGCGGTATTGGCCCGAAGGGGAATCGGAAATAAAATGTATCACGCGAACATGGGGTACTTCTGCTTCAATGTGTTTTAAAATTGGCATAAGATGCTCCCACACTGCAACGGCCTCATGCCTCAAAGATTCGCTAACTGTGCAAAGCGACTGCGTCTCTAATTTGCCATTCTTTTTATAGTAAATAACCACGGTATGAAGTGTTATCTGTTGCCTGCTGCCAGCAAAATGAAAATACTGAATTTCGGTAGCATATTTTGTGTTACAGTTTTCGCTGTAATCAACATGTATTATTACTTCGTCTTCTTTTAAGTTGGCCTTGAGTCGTTTTATGAAACTACTTTGGGAAATGACATTGGCACAGTGATTCATATAAGGCTGCAACATTTCATGGAACTTAGCAATGACATCTTTTGGCGAAGTTACAATCTTTTCTTTGATTATTTTATTCGAAGTTCTTTCATTGCCATCTTTCACAAATGTTTGTTTCTTTGAAATCCAATGCATATAGTACATTTCTTGAATATTTTCAAACTCTTTGAAATATAGTTTTTTGTTAATACACTGTGGGCATCTTCTTGTTAAACATTCGACATTTGTAGGATCGCAGCATATCGAACATAAAATTTTATAAGCACAGTTCTCATTTATAAGATTAAATCTTTTAAGAGCAGTCGCTATTAGATCCATATTCGAATGGGTTTTACACATGCAAGTTTCCCGAGACTTCACATCAGGAACTAAGACCCAGAATGGTCGCATTTTGCATAATGTCGAGTAACTAATTTTGTATGAAATATGATTTATGAACTTTTCATGCAAAGTTTGTAATGTCTCTGTTAAGAATCGTTTTTGTTTTTTTATTTTGTTCTTGGTTATATATTCTTTTTTACCAGGACAGATACGACTGTTTTCATCTTGTTCCAAAAACATTTCTACGTCTTTTTTTACATTTTTAGCTGTCTCTTCGGTTAAACAATCTAGTTCTGTTTGTTTCTGCTTTACAACTTCTCTCGCTTTATCGTATTCATTTATCTGGTTAACGTTTTTTTGCAATCTATGTATTTGCTTTCGATATCTTTCATTCAATCTCTTCAAATTGTGTATCTTAGTATGTAAAGTTTGAATCTGTTTACTACTTTTGTATCTCAGTCGTCTGATAGCTAATTTAGTAGGAGACTTTACTTTTTGTTTAGGCACTGAAATTGAGCTCTCTGACCTCGATGCAGCGAATGAACTTTCTGAACTACTGTTCTGAAGAGGATGGTGGAATGAAGATGGTGATGAATATATGGAGGACAAGCCATCACTCACGTCTCCTTTGCAAACCTCAAGTACATCACGTGTTGGAGTCGATGATATTGGTCTAACCAGTTTAGTATTCTTTCCTATTTGATTAAAATTGAAGGTAGATGTGGAGCTAGATGGCTGAGGTAGATTTTCAGTGATTACTTGGGCACTGTCAATCACTGTCTTTTGACTGTCAGATGATGAGCGTGTGTATCCAGTGACCGTGTGTATTTGATTTTGATTATTCCGAAGGGATCGAAGACCGTACCTTGATTTAATAGTCGCTGGAGACAAAGAAAGCGGATCAGCAGTTATGTTCGGTGATAAATCAACATGTACATCCTGTTTCGTTGAAACTGACTTCTTCTATGGTTTCCAAAGCTTTTTTCTGCTGCCGTCGCCTATAATAAGCCTTAAAGTTTTCCCTGTTACGCTTTCTTATTTGTTTTTTACGTGCAGGAGTTTCTAGATTAATTGACAATATTTTACCTTCGCTCCTCTCTTTATGGTACCTTTGGCGGTCTATTTCTTTATACACAGCGTATAGATCGGGATCATTCTTGATTCTTTCTCTTCTTCGTTGCTGTCTAAGCCTTTGTTACTCCAAAATCTCCTCTCGACTTCGTTTTGGCTTACCCATGTTTTCTGTAAAATAAGAATACACATTATGGTATATGCTATGTATACCTACCAAAAAACTTTAAGTAGGCACCTGTTTTAAGGTAAAAACATAAAGAAAACAAATGTTGTCAGGTATTATATAATTTCCGTCACGTTTAGCGTGACGGAATAGGGTGATGGAAATTAGGAACACGACGGTATTTATGAGATATTAATTAAATGGTAAACAATACAGTATATTGCTACAAGTATGAGGTAGCCAACGAATGCCTGCATATAATATTATCACAGACCAGTTTGTATCCATTTTAAAATATTAATTAAAAGAGCGAACGGAAATTAGAAAAGAGGTGAACCAAGCGAATAGAAATTAGGTACTTACGGTCGTAGTTCGCCAACGGAGCAAGTGACACGGGACCGCTTCGGTTGCCTGCCGCGGCGCAACTGATCAAACACGACGTTGCGCTAGGGATGGGAATTACTTACTCTGCGAGCAAGATATTCGCTACTTATAATTATACTAGTGACTGAAATTAGGCATGATGAAAGGACAAACATATTTTTCGTTTTGTCTAAGAAAATACACAAGTTAAACAGAATATTTTTAGTGAATAATAATTATTAATTATTAATCTTAAAATTGTATACACTGAAATGTACCAATCGTAACTTATTTTGACACTGTTGAAGGTTTTGTACTTGAATCTGGGTTCTGGACAGCGAACGGAACTTAGGAGAACGACCTAAGAAAAAATAATTAAGTGCTTTTTTACAAGACGATGTGTCTCAAATTCAAATTCCTAAAAGATAAATGCTAGATCTAGTTCCTAAAAAAATGACAGCTTCAAAATATAACAAACTAGTCAGATATTTGCACGGACGCACCAAAACCAGGCCTGCTGAGAATGACCGATAAGGGTTCCGTTTTTTTACTTTTGAGGTACGGAAGCCTAAAAACTGTCAATATTCCAGCCTAAATGCAGAGCGAATGAACAAATGAACAAACCCACGTGATGCATTACACTCATCAAGATCATTCGTTCCGCCCCCGCTGGAAGACAGAAGCCAGTCAGCAAACAGGCAACTGCTGATGAGCAAGGCTATTAATTAACGACTCTCGAAAAATCTGCTCATCGCTCAAGTATTCGTTAATTAAAAATTTCCGGAACAGAATTGTCGTGACCTGACTATTGTGGTCATATTTTATGAACTAACTTTCTTTTAAGGGATAATTTGACTGCTAAAGACAATCAACCAGCCGATGAAAGTTTGAATATTTTCGTTTACACCGACTTCATAAGTAACTGATTAGTTAGGACCTATGTGTTAGTATTGTTTATAGCTTTTCAGTTTTTTTGTCAGTTTTTTTTAAAATAAAATTTACTTATTTTATCTCTTTTTAGTGATACATTCTTACCAAAACAACGATACCCTATTTTACACCCTTACGGGTGAATTTTTTACTGCAAAATTGGTACAGCCAAACGAGAGATAATCGCGGACAAATAAAATATACATACAAGCATACGACATAAACTGACAACCTCCTTTTTCTGAAGTCGCTTAAAATAACTGATCTAAATTCCAAATCGCAAAAAATACACTTCTTCAAACTAAAATCCGATCAGAGCTTACGGGTTGTATGTGAAAATTTACCATCTTTGAAATTTCAATATCTGTCCCATGGTCAAAATATCACCATCTTATCCGCCTGTTGAAGTTGTATGCGCTTCGAACTACAAAGCCAGCGGTTGCGGGTTTGAACCCCGCAAGGGGCACATGTTTGTTTGATGAGCACGAGCATTAATTATACCTAAGTCATTAATGTTTATCATCATCATCATCATTTCAGCCATAGGACGTCCACTGCTGAATACAGGCCTCCCCCAATGATTTTCATTAGGGGATTGCCAATACTCACCACGCTTGGCAGGCGGGTTCGCGAGCGCAGTTTTTATAAGGTTTCGCACGCTGACGCTGCTGCCCGTCTCGTGCTACAGGAATTAGTCGCCTCTTACGACACGCCTGCTGTTGGCGGTGGGAAGTGTATTCTTTACGGCCATCCCCACACGACACCGTTATGTAATGTTTATAAATGTGTTTAACTATCTAAGCTTTGCTTAGTTTGGGGCTAGCTAATTAGTGCGATTGTGGAAACAATTTGTTTTATTCATTTATTTAATAGGAACGTAACTATTGAAACAGGACCCTTAATCATTATTTTCATATTATTCCTTTTCAATAAATGTTAAACAAACAATCATGTAAATAAGTCCTTAACCATTGATCGTAATCGTATTACTGAAGCACTACTGAAGTATATAAGAGAAACTCATTATGTACATACATTATTAGGTACTTCAATAACCAGCATTGAAAGCATTTGTTGTAAGAGGTGATCAAACACGAACCTACTTAGTTAAGTGTCAACTTAACGCCTGTTATGTGACAAACTAAATCAATCAGAGACGGTTAATGCCCTTATTATTAGCAGTGAAATACAGACATTCAACTATTACTAGAATGCTTACAATACTGTTAAAATGTTACATCATCATTTTTTTAATCAGTACGCAGCGTCTTACGTATAGCAAGAAAATTAAAACAGCAATTTTATAGAAAGATCCTGTACTATTTTATCATTTTAATACTTAAGATGAAGTTTAACCAAAAAGTTTATAATGTTTTATGAATTGCTGACATAACTTCTGACGACCTCCGTAGCCGAGAGACGAGCATACTGGACTTGGTGTCACTGTCTCTGAGGTCCCGGGTTCGATTTCCAGTTGGTCAATGTAGAAAAATAGAGTTTTTATATTATCTTGGGCCTGAGTGTTGTGGTACCGTCGTTGTTTTTGATTTCTGTAACTCAAGTTCCTAAGCTACTTATGATGGGATCAGAGCAATGTATGTGATGTTGTCCAATATTTATTTATTTATAACTCAAGACTTTCCTATGCTCTAGGGTTCGTTGACTACAATTTATCGCCAGGTCTGTTTTGGGGCGGGTATTCCAATTTAGAGCCAGTTTAGGTTTCCTGTCGTTATTTTTCACCGACTTAAAAAAGGAGGAGGTTCACTATTCGACGGAATCTTTTTTTTTGTACGTTTAGCGATCATTCGTTACCACGTTTACCGATTTCGATGATTATTTTTTTGTTCGAATGGTAACATCAAACATTGCAAGAACTCTATACCACTTGCATTAACTGATTTTGTATCCATGTTACCCAATATATTCGACAAATGAAAACTGATTTTAATGATTCTTTTTTACTGAATAGCTTAAACTTTAAAGATATATACTTAAAATTTGCAGAAAAAAATTCACCCCTAAGGGTGGCAAAATAGAGGATAAATCGATGTTCAGCAGTTAACTTTTATTTGCACTCTTATTATTCTTTTTAATGAGGATTAATCACAAAAAAATATGAAACAAGTAAATTTAATTTAAAAAACGACTTTAAAAAAATAAAAAGCTTAAAATAATATTAACACTTAAGTACCTAATCAGTTACTTTTTGAGTCGGTGCCAGCTGATCAGAGTTTTAATGTCTTCGTTGCACCGACTCCAAAAGTAACTGATTAGGTACTTAAGTGTTAATATTATTTTTAGCATTTTAGTTTTTTGATGTCGGTTTTATTCCTTTATTCATAGGCGTCATTTGTTACGTTATTTTCTTAATCTTACAATACGCAAATGGATCCACTTCCCACACTGATAAACTTCAATATTAGGTATTATTTTTTTTTGGACATATTTAAGAGGGAATTTCAGACTGCGTAGAATACCAAACCAAGAATAGCTATTATGCCATCTAAGTAAGGCCCGTTGTATAGTCGAAAATTAATTAAAGTATTTAAATTACTAACAAACTTTAAAAAATCTTCAACGACTTAAATAGTTTTAAAAGGCAGATATGAAAGTTTAAATTTAAGTTTTTAATTTGAATGATATCTGTGAGACAGCATTTTTTCTTACCAACTTTAAAATATTAAAAAATAAAAGGTGGACAGCCGTGACACTCGTTCACGTCTGATTGATGCTAGGGATATTAGCACATACCCATCACTTCTAGCTGTCGTCAGGCCACGACCCAGACGAAATTCAAAAAGGGTTTTACATTTTAAAATATCAAGACGTTTTCCAAGACCATCCAGAGTTGCAGAAAAAGGTTTTACTTTATTTAATTCTTATATAGGGCGAGCTTTACAAATAACTTAGTTTTTATAAACACGCCTTTTAAATTCAGAGCACGTAAAAATAGTTCTACTTTAGTCGTACACCACAAGGTCATATGTCAAATGAAACACAAATGAGTTTCATAAAATTTTAATACTTTGAGTTTAGATACTCAAAGTTTATAATTTGACATTGCCTTTCTATTTCAGAGACTATTCTAGTAGACCCATTTTGTTGTCATTATAGTCTCTGTTGTCAGATCTATATTAAGTTACAGTCATGGATTTAATACTATTTGTAACCGGATTGAGTAATTCTAAAATGTTGCTAAAAGAACTTACACTTTAGAACTTAGCAATAAAGTTTAATTTTGTTTGATGTAACGAAATTGAGGAACTGTGTTGAGTGAGAAAGTATTTTGAATAGTTTTAACTTGTGACCCTTTCAGTTAACAATCTTTAAAATTACTTATTTCAATGCCGCCTAGACTTACAGTTTGGTCTTCCTATTTAGAAAGGGACACAGTCCACTAGTTGATTATCTCTGTCGGCACGTGTTTTTCGAACACGGCTTAATCTGGTTAGGGTAGAAATCCACGGTTACAGTATATATAGGTACATACCTAAATAAGATATTAACTGCAATATGTTTTGACGTTAACACGTCACTCAGTAGAGACAACATTTACACAAAACTCAAATCACAATGAACAGATATAGCGTCTCTACATATTAAGACCTCCATTGAAACCTAAAATCGCTGAAACCTAGTGTGATCTCGACGACGGTATCTAGGTCATTCAACGCTTTCTAAAGGAATATAAACTCTATAGGTACTACCGGTATTGCTATGTTAATCTGGAACAATTTGCTATCTGTGATTAGAGTTGGAAATTCACCATCAAACCTTCAATTGACTTGAGAACTTCAGTTATACTATTCACTATCTTCAAAGTTTTCGTCGCTTTATCCATGAACAAAATGCGTGAGAATAGGAATAAAGATAAAGTTATGTTCAGTTATAGTGCTTTTACTAATAAAAATTTAATCTTCTTCATTTAATTTATTTATTAATTTATTTTAGGAAGACCAAGGTTTACAATTTTTCAATAGGTAGGTATACAAAAATAACACTAAAAAAACCACTTACAGGTCCACACAGATAGAAATTGAATAATTTAAAAGAGAAGGAATTATACAATTTGGAGTACCACATTAAGCAGCACATATACCAGCCAATAACAGAATAGGCTACTATTATTATTATTGTCTACTTCGCTTACCTAAACATACAAATATATAAAAGTATTTAGATGGAGGATTTGAAAAAACGCTCGCCCAGCAGTCGCCTAACCAGTGCTATGTTAGTACAAAAAAGGTCTAAATCTAAATCATTACTTAGCTTGTTGAATTTCATTTTAATTTCATTTTCATGTTCTTTATGGCTCAGAGAATCATTTTGTGAAACAAACAAACGCAAACGCTTTTATATCAATTTTAATTGAGTGTACCATTAATTAGTATGCAGGTTTTCTCATGGCGATGATTTATTTTACCGTTAGACAATACCTATCTGCGCAACGATTGTACTTAGTTTTTTGTGCTAACATGTATTACAGTACAGTGATACAGTCAGCAGCTCACCAAGCGTATTTTTATTATTTTTATTGATCTCTATGTATGAAACCGCTAAATGGTAAAAAAAATACAAGCCACAGGACGAAAGATATCGCGTTTTTTTTTCTATTATCTACTGAATGGATAAACAGCACGTACACAATTATAAGTCCTAACCCAGATCTGCTCACAAGTAAGACAAACCTCTGGAACAAATCCAGGCTTGTATATCAATACTTACTCGGTTGATGTCAATACTCATCAACGCTGTATTAGAACACCGACAAAGGACTTGGAACCTAAACAAACGTACACAGTATACCTATTTGTTTTCAATGCCGCAAATTATACACGGCTTAAAATACAATCCACATCTTTTGGTTAAGCCACAAATAGCTGCCAGTAAGAACTTCATGTTATAAACACTTTGTATACGTTCTTATCTGTAAAATACTTCATAATATATTCTGTTGTTATTGTTAACACAGTTACCAGCATAGGTGAAAGAAGCTCTTTACTGCGATAGTTTTAAAGTTAGGTTTCGTTATGTATTTTTAGATTTTCTGTGAACTAACATACCAAGCCAGTCTGATATCTAGCAAACTCTTTCAATACAAACAGAAAAAATAATGTTAGTTACTTTTCACAGATGTGATGTAAAAGAACTTAAAATCTTAATTACATATTTGTTTTTATTCTAAATCCGTCATCATAAGTCACGAGGGTTTCTTAAGACTGATTTAGAACTGATTTATTGCCTTGCATTTTGTAGACAGCGGAAGCCCATGAAAAATTAAAAACAACATCCCTTTTTTGACACAATACAAAATCTTGACCCGGGTGGGGAAGGGATTCATACTTAAATCCATTGAAATAGAACGCCTAGAAACCAAGTCCGCGTCCGTAAAGTGAAGCAATACAAACTAAGCCATAATGGCTTAGTTTATTACTCGGCCCTTTAGTGCTCAAGATCGTGTCGCGTGACAAACAGCTCCCGAAATATTAAAAAAACATGACGGTTTGCGAAGTGAACGGATGTCACAGAAAGTACATCAGGAAATGTAACATTACATTTCACATGTGAGAATTTCGTTAAAACTTATATTTTTACGTAAAACACTACTTTACTAGACAGAATCTTTAATTTGATATAAAAATATGCAATCCGCCATTTTGTGACGGCGGCCACCTCGAATTAAGAATTATACTAAATATACGTAATTGTATTGTCATCAGAACTATACCAAATTTTAAGTCAATCGGTCAAGAGGAAGGAGGCAAAATTTTTATTTGACCCATACGACACAAACAATGTAAGCTAAATGTAACCGTTTAAAATCCTTTCATAACCATAAATTTTCTTCAATATCAAGATGTAATTAAATTTCCTAACCACTCCTAAGCTTATTTAACATACAATTTTTCCGTATCTCCAGAGAAATCAAATTAAACAAGGAATTTTAATTATTCCTAAATCCGCTACTCCCCACGGACTTTTCGCGAAATAAAAGCGTTAACAAATTTACGGCGGGCTCAATACCATAAGTTACAAATTAAAATTCTGCTTGCCATCCTTTTTTCTTGGGTAAAGTAAAAGTAAAAACGAATGCGGGAATCCTGGGTAATTGGTTTTCAACACAAATACGCAATAAGTTACCCATGAAACTTTATGCGGGGTCCGTGAGCGGAATAGGGCACATGAGCTAGCAAGTCTGCCACCAGGTACTTATATAACTAAATCGTGGAACTAGGACAGAGACAGCGAATCAATGCGTAAAGACTCAGTTTTGCTGAACGATTATTAATTAGTACCATGGTGACGGTTAAAATAGCCAAGAAGATGCTGCCAACGCTGCTCAAAATTTTATCAGATAATAACACCTCATATAATACCACCACCATTTGATATTAAACTCTACGTGTTGAGTTGGAAATCGTCCGATGAAAGGACATCAATTTTACTCACATGTTTGGTCCGAACCTAAAGTGCCGGCCAAAAATAATAATGATTCTATTAGAACTTGTCCGTCTGAGTATTTATATTCTGACGTCAAATCTGTAAGGCCATTGACGTTGGTTTCATTTGAGTTAGAAAATCCGTTATTTTCACTAAGGCTGGAAAGGAAGCAGAGTAGTGACAATACAACCGGAACAGCTCCATGCAAAAGACAAGTATTATAAATAAATAATACTTAAATTGTTTTCACAATCACACTAATTATCTAATGTAACCCTGCATTGTAGGAAATTATTTGTAGTTGAAAGACCTCTAAAACTATTCCATTACACTTATACATAATATACCAAGGTTACCCCGTTTGACGAAACTAGCAGCTACCTCCTGAACAAGTCTGATGCAGCACATATATCACCCACAGGAATAATGTTCGCGAATTTAATATGTTTCCATAAAGTATTTGTTAGCTTGCATAATTAATTTCAAAGTTGATATCGCCGGCGGTCAGTTTTTGTCACTTAACAAAGGCTTGTTATAATAAATCTTAAATACATACAGCTTTATTAAATATCCGAGCGCGCTGTTCGATTTTATGAAAATTCTTGCAGTCTCCAATATTGCGAATAGCTAAAGTATTTCGTCCAATAAAAGCCTTGTCTGTTTTGTTTCAAAGAGTTGCATAAAAGTAATTTATCGTTAATGAGATCCAAAACAATTCTAATTGTTGTAGTTATTTATTTACGGATTATTGCAAAAGTTGAGTGTCGTTGAAGTTTAGTTCCAGGAATAATATTTTGGAAAACACGTTTGGCGCAGTTGCGGTCCGAGTCCTTAGGAAACCAAGTTTTTTGAATTGGCTCGCCTGGGTAGACTGGAAGAATAGCAAAAAAGCTTTGTGCATTGTCACGAATTTACTTTATTTTCTTAAGCGATAAACACATATTTTTTTGTTTCATTGCTGTATGCTACATGGTACAACATCAGAACCGAAAATATTCAAGGCCCAACGACACATTACTTATAACATTGTAAAATAAGTAAAAACTAACGATATTGTTGAATCCAAAATGTACAATCATCAAAATTAATAATACACAATCCAATTTGCAAATAGTGTTCTATACAGCATTATTGCCAGCCAATGTTAATTTGGAGCAAATTGGGTTCAGTTTAAACAAAACGTAGCCAGGCAAATTTATTTTGATGCGCGCAAGAAAATCTGGTTTAAGCACTTAAGCAATTACTAAACCCAGAATTTTTAATCTCTTCATTATGACTAAGAGCCTTCCGAGATTATGGGCCAAATTACGAGATTAAGTGCCCAGAGGACTATGAATTATGTCTGCAACAAACAAAAAAGAAATACTCGTAAATAAAGTTTTAATATTTTTGCTATAAGATATTTTGGCTCTGTCTGTTTTAATTTTTTAACAAAAGTGAAAATGAAAGTTTTTATTTAAATTCAGTGTAATGTGTCGTAGACATACAAGCGTTTTAATACGGAGGCCCAAACCATACAACTTACTCTCAAAGCAAACTCTACAATATATCCAAATTGTTGAAATATAAACCCTTCTTAAACCCTATATCTTAATAAAATAAAATATAAAAATTCATAAAAATAAAGTAATTTGTATCACTAATGACTCTGCATCAGTGAATTAATTTCGACCCCAAGATAAATGTCAATTATCGCAGGCAGTTGCTGTAAATTTGATTTTAGTTTAAGCTAATAATAAGTTAACTTATTTATATTGCTTGCCGTGGCAGCCTATAATTAAGACATCACTTTGCATTGTAATCTTTAACCTTATTTGTGTAAATCATGTAACTATTAAATGAGTGTAAATATACCTATATAATATTAGGTTGTGGAAAATGTTTCTTTGCATTTTTTTTCAAAGATTAATTGCATTTAATTGCAGTATATCAACGCCATTTTGTTCAATGACTGTTTGCCATCCTGTTGGTCATGACACTGACATGGTCCCGTTGCTGTAGAATTTTTGGGACTTTTGATCAAAAAAACACGACGTATAAAAGTATTTAAGTATGTTTATCAGTTATCTAGCCGCTATAGTACTTCGCTTAATTTGGGGCTAGATAATTGGTGTCATTGTCAAATTTAAGTAAAAATATATATTATGTATGTACTATTTTTTTTAAAGTATGTAGTATTTATTTACAATTCCGGCCGCTTTGTCTAAACTTCTTGGTTTAATCTCATCAGTTGTTGGCAGGTAGAGATCCGAATCCATGTTTCTGACCGGCGGTAAAAGTACATAATAAACAATGCCCTTCTATTCCTACCATACGTATGGCATCACCTTATTGCGAGTTAACCCAGGTTTTGAAACAGTCTGTCGAGCTTAACCGACCTTTGACTACGACGGTTTTCAGACATTCTTATCGTACGTGATCCACTTTACATCACCAATTATCAATTTCTTCAAATCAGTTCGGATTTATTACGTTTCAAAAAGTAAGTACACGGTTTATTAGGTGTCTTTCAGTGAGGTTGTGTGGCACCCAAATATCGAGCTTTTTTGTGTACCCAGATATTTTCAAATAAGTCAAACTGTTTTGTGATAAATTCCTAGTTCTTTAACCATGTCTTAACTACGGATATCCTGAGCATACTCCACTTTTTTAAAAAAATGACCATTTTTTTCGTAACAGGGCGACCAGAGCAAGGTGCATCTTTGACATCCGGACTGAAAACGCTTAAACCAACTTTGTGCTACTTTTGTTGACACTGCAATAGGTACATAAACGTAATATATTGTTTTTCTCGGCTTGCGTTGCATTTTTCCTTTTTTGTAATAAAATTTTAAAATGCGATACCTACATTATAAAATGTTTTTATTTTAAGTAAATGTTTATATTTATTTACTCATTTTAACAGACAGAAAAACAAATTAAAAATAGCTAAAAACAACATTTTAATAATAGAATTCTTTTTTAGAAATGTTACCTTTTTAATGTCATCAAAATCAGCCAGATAAGTACAAATTGTATTATAAAAAATACAACTATTTCATAATTCTAGTATTTAGGTATGTATGTATAAAATATACAGAAATTAATAATAATAATAATAAAAAAATACTAATTCCATTTATAATTCAAATATTGAAAATATTATATAGACATGATCAATAAAATTCAATACTTTAATAATAGAATAAAACAAAATTATTGTCCTAGCAACCAAACCTAGTACCGACCTCCATTAAATGAAGCGACTCATATAGTTCCGATCAAACTTCACCTGTAAATTTAATGCTTTGTTTGTTTGGTATTGCCATTATTTTGCTCAAATAACACATGGTAACATTTCCCTTTGCTCTTTGTTCTCTTTATTGTGAAGAAGCTCTAATAAATCAATTGAAACGAAATTATACAGATTCCCTGAATTGTGAATTTGTATTGAATTCTAAGTAATATATTAAATTTTTAAAAATTGCATCCTACGTTTTTATCGAAGATATTTTATCACATGTTTTTAGAGAACTAACATAAAAACGCTTCCATTTTTTGCGGAGCACGAGGAAGACACTATAACACACTACGAGACATAAATACATAAATATTGGACAACTTCACATACATTGCTTCAGAGCTGATCCTATTGAAAGTAGCCAAAGCTGCGACGGTACCACAACACCCATACCCAAGACAATATAGAAAAGTTATTTTTCGGGAAATCCGTCAGGATCGGGAATCGAACTCGGGACCTCAAAGATAGTAACAACAAGTCCGGTATGCTCGCCTCTCGGCCACGGATGTCGTCACATACAGGCAAATAATATAGAACAAAGAAAACACACACATTTATAAGTCATGTAACAATGGGTTTTCATACGACAACAAATTCAATGTTAGTGATTTGACATAAAGAATGAATGATACCATGCAGTAATGAATGAACATGTGATCATAATAGTGTCTAAGATTACTCAGAAAAGTATTTTACTAAGAGCCGATTTTTCAACAGCCAGATTACATTTATTGAAGAATAAGTTTGAAATTTGACAGTTTCGTATCGAAATTTTGTCAAAACGTAAATTTTATTCGTCGATAAAGCTATCTGGCGATTGAAAAATCGGCCCTTTATACATTTTGACTTACTCACTACTGTATTGTAAACATATACCGCAATAAATGAATGTGAATACAGGTAAATGCACTTTTTGAAATTATTGAAAATAAAAGACCTAAAATATGAGAACATGTAGGAATGATAAATTAAGGCAGGGGTACCCTACAAGGCAAGGGATTTTACTAGTGACTTTTTTGGCTTTGCACAAGTATTGCGCATATAAATATACACAAAACCTTATTCGTGCATCTTTTTTAGTGAAAATCTCATCAAATGACCTACAGTAGTTTCGGTGATTAGCTTTTACAGATAGACAAACGCAAGAGAGTTTTAATTGATATCATTTTTTTGTAATACGCGATAAATTTCCTTTAATTTTGGAGCTGCAACAGTGTCATTCTCCTGCAGCAATAACAACAAAGTTTTTATACCAACTCGTTGTCGAAATCTCAAAAAAAGCTGGTTTTTCCATACAAATCTTAAATAGCTGATTGGTTATTTTGTAAGGGGAAGAAGGTTTTTTTGGATTTAGATGTTAGTCAGGCTATCCGATCCAGAACTGGCATTATCGATGTGGGTAGGAAGGCAGCGAAAGTAAAGTAAAAGTGGGCGGGTAATATCTGCCGGATGCATCTATCAACAAATCGCCACTCAGTGGATTCCTGAAGATGGGTACCGCCGTAGAGGACGACCAATGAAGCGATGGCGTGACGATTTGGAGAGCCACGACTTGGGAGAGACCTTTGCCCAGCAGTGGGACACCACACCACCACGAGTTAAAGAAAATGTTAGTCCCAAAGAAAAGCTTATGTATTATGAGCAAAGAGTGTTGTTTTTCCGGCTCCAGGAGCAACGAAAAGTCGCCGTGAATATACATAGTATTATATATATTTAAACACTTGTGGCGGGGTGAAATCGTTTGTCCACCTGAAGTAATTAAAACAAGCCCTGCAAATTAATTGAGGTAGCACACGGGTCGATTTGACTGTAGGGGCCAAATTATGGATCCGCGGTCGAACGGAGTTCATTGTGCCCTTGGGGCCCACGGATCAAACTTCCCGAACAAATCACCGAACGTTGGCCAGGGGCTATCTCCAATAATCGGGCGGATTCATTTGAATTTTCCCTATCTAACAAATGGGAGTTCTGCCTTCATGAGTAATCACATGATTTGGACGCAGATAACTTGGAAGTTTTTCGGGAAGTTTATACGGATAAAAAATAAGAATAATTTGTTATACCAACGATTCGTATATCTAAATCTATTTTTAGATAGTATTTAGTAACTATTATTGGCTGTAGCTATTCAGCCGCTATTAATACTAATGTAGAAGTGCAATGAAATCAACGTTAACATAGTTTCCACCAATTTCACTTATAATTTATCGTCATGTCTCAATTTTAAGTGATGTTCAAATTTCGCCGTCTGCCGCCTCCGCGTACTTCTCTGAAATCTGTGACCGCCTAGTTGCGAACACATCGGGCTTTTCAAAAGTTCCAAACTAATTCGCTCATCCATTTTCATTATAATTTCATTTGTCCCGAAATTCAATCCCCATTTTACTAGACTACAGATTAATTACAACATCAGATACAAAAGTATTATCCGATAATAAACAAATAACGAGTAAACTCCAGACGAAAGATGAACAACATAACATAACTTTTAAATACATCGCTATTTGTAGAGTTTAACAAAGTTCCGAGCTTAATTAATTGCAGGTATTGAGTAGGTAGGTTCTCGTATGTTACAACATATTCATTGTTTCAAAGTGAACATTCGCGAACAGATAACTTTCCAGCAAAATGTACCTATATTGTTAAATCATGGTTCATGAACTCTTTTTAAGGTTCCTTAGTCAACACGGAGCGCTTATTTTTCCATGTCTGTCTGTCTGTATGTCTGACCGCAGCTTAGCTCAACTCTTAGTAGGTACTAGAAATCCGTAATTCCACAAGGGTATACCATCAATCACGCCAGCAAAGTGTTAGGATAAAATCTTTAAAAAACAGGCAAGTTCGAGTCTGGCCACGTGCAATGTAGAGTTTCGTAGTTTCCTGTCACAATATGCGGTATTTGCTACCTGTTTTTTGCGTTATATTGAGCTATAAATGTGTGTTAAAGTCAAGTGCCCAAGCCCGTTTTGCCAGCTATATGTGGTTGCTCTTCTATTTTATCTGATATGATGATATCGCATACTGAGACGGGCACCTACGAAACCCCACATTGCGCGTAGCCCGACACGCACTTGGCCCGTTTTTTAATATCAAATTATCAGACTATTTTATGTGTTTATATGCATTATTTTATTTGAAGACCTCAGCTCAATGCTCGATGACCTTACTCGAGTCTCCCAACAAGTAGGCCTGCGGATGAACATGGACAAAACCAAGCTCATGTCGAATGCCCATGTTGCGCCCTACCCAGTATCCGTTGGGAGCTCTACTCTCGAAATTGTTGACCAATATGTCTACTTAGGACAAGTTATCCAGTTGGGAAGATCCAATTTTGAGAAGGAGGTCAATCGTCGAATCCAATTCGGCTGGGCAGCGTTCAGGAAATTACACAACGTCTTCTCGTCCAATATACCTCAGTGTCTAAAGACGAAAGTCTACAACCAGTGTGTGTTTCCAGTGATGACATATGGGACTGAAACGTGGCCTCTCACTATGGGCCTCATAAGAAAGCTCAAGGTCGCACAGCGTGCTATGGAAAGGGTTATGCTCGGTGTTTCCTTGCGAGATCGAATCAGAAATGAGGAGATCCGTAAACGAACAAAAGTCGCTGACATAGCCAAACGGATTAGCAAGCTGAAGTGGCAGTGGGCGGGGCACATAGCACGTAGAACTGACGGCCGATGGGGCAGAAAAGTTCTAAAATGGAGGCCGCGTACCGGCAAGCGCAGCGTAAGACGTCCACTCACAAGGTGGTCAGACGACCTGGTAAGGGTCGCAGGAAGACGCTGGATGCAGGCCGCTTCCGACCGGCCAATCTGGAAGTCAATCGGGGAGGCCTATGTTCAGCAGTGGACGTCCTATGGCTGAAATGATGAGACTATTTTATATTAACGAGAGGAATTCTCGCAGAGGATACAAAAAGTATATTATCAAAGATGTTAATTCCCCTAATGATCTGCAGCAAGCCGTCCTATGTCACTCCAGTACGCAGCGCAAGGAAGCGCACCCGATTACACTGACACACATTTCCTTTCTATCAGGGTAAATAAGTAGTGTGGTGTTTCTGCCGTAAGACACAGGAATATACGTAACATCACATCAACATGTAGCACGACGTGTCTTACAGACATAATTAATCAATTACACTTATAGCAAGACATTTTATTTGCACTTGCTATCCCCGTGAAAATGTCTGGAAAGGCTGAATGAAATTAATGAATTTAAAAATATGTAAAAATCGCTCACCTAAATAAGTATAGAAAAATATTATATTAATCTCTATCAGAATATATTTTGTTTTAGGCATTTAACATAGACCAAAAATGCTAAGATATTTTGGGAGATTTCAACTGCACCAGTGCGATGTCGCTAGTTCTTTTTAATGCGATATATATGCTTAAATTAGGTACAAGAAAACGCAGCTGTGCCCCCTAAGGCAGTTCGGTAAACTATATAGTCATACAGTAGTACTTGGTTTCACAGGCAAATTGAATTGAAATTGACTAGGATTTTCAGTTTAATTTGCCTGCGAAACCAAGTAGGTGGCGATTGTCATTGTAATTCGTAACTGAAATTACGACATCACAACATCAGCGCTGTCGCCCTAGCTAGGAAACACGGCCCATTACTCTGTCACACGCTTCCGGACGCTCTAAGCCCTTCGTGGCCTGACCAACGCTTTCAATACAACGATCAGACTGATGCCGTTTACAGGATGACCAAGGAAGATTAATTACTTTTCATCGGTTTGTGAAAATAAATTCACACGTGACTTCGTTTCCTCCGTACGTTTAGTACCTACCAGAAGGTTAAGTGTAAAGAATGAGCACCAGTGCACTGTTAATATAATGAATACATGAATCAGTAGAAAAATTACATTGAGAGTATCAGGCTTACGGTAAATTGATTTAACAAGCCATTTTCTAGAGAATCATTAACCATTTATCCATAATTTTAATTTAATACTTATCCTGTTTTATTGTTTATGCAAAATACCTACTACAATACAAATTATCTATAAACAATGACGACCATGGAACGAGTGACGTTGACCAGTCATTATCACCACTTAAGTGCATCAAGTAATAATTCCAAACTTTACCGGCGCAGAAAACATTCACGAATGATAACTACGTTTCGTATCTCTAAACTTCGCAGCCTCCTTTCCTTCCTTTGATGTTTAAAAAGGACGGATGTATTACCTACTTGAGAGAGCTTTTTTCGAATTTTTGCTAGTGAGTTTATTCCCCAGACGAAACAAGTTGTGTGTCGTCGGCAAGTTTATGCACTCATCTCCTCAGGGCGGCCTCTCGAAACTTGTTATGAGATAGAAACGTCCTGGTTTATGCTGTTCGTAGTTTTGAAACATTTGAGACCAAAGTTTCGCCCTCGGCGGTGATAGATAAAATTAAAGGCACGTTCCGATTTTATAATCGCCGACAAAGTTTACGGGCTCTAAGGGCCATATTTTTTGGAAACCTGCTACTTTATTTTGACCAACTTCAATGAAGTTTATAACGCTGTTACTTTATAAAGTAAGCCAAGATATCCTTTTAACATTGCTATTTTCAAGTTTCTCTTGTTTCGATGGTATGAAAGGTACTCTTAACTACTTAAGTATGTTTATTGGTTATCTAGTCGCCTTAAAACTAGCTTCAGTTAGTTTGGGGATAGATAATTGGTATAATTGTGAGAAAAAGCAAAACAAAACAAACCAAATAATTATTTAGTTTTTCTTTATATTTTAGACTTTAATTTGATACTTTTCTAATTGTTTTCTAGCAACCTAACCTTTAAGCGATAGACTGACAATAATATTACTTATCAATAAATATCGCGGGCAAAGCCAGGAAACCCATTTAGTTGTTGCACCGACTGCGCCAGCCCGCTAACAATACCTAATGTCTCTTCGCGATTTACTGCTTTTGTGTTGCAAAACTGGCGAAATGCGATACCAACGGGATGTTTTCAGAGCTAGCAAGCGCCATAAATTAAACATCTTGATTGCTTCGTGAACAACTTGCACTAAATTTAAAATAATATATATGGCCCATCATTTACAAAATATATTACAAAAAATTCAATGAAAAAAAATTACCCATAAAAGCTATAGTGGTCAGTTGAACTCAATTTAAAGTATCTCTAACAAAAAACAACTATATCCAATTAATTCCTTTACGTATCCTTACAAAAAACGTGAACTTTTGTTTCGAGAACACTTCGTTAATAGAGCCTAACTTATAGTGTATTCTGACGAAGAGCAGGCAAAGTTTTCCGACCCAACTAGCCTAGATAACAGCGTTACAAAACGTCCTTCTCAATGTCACGTTATACGTAATAGACTAGATAGTTGACAAAAAACGACTCGTTGTTTTGTTTTGCTATAACTAGCTTCGTTAGATTATAAAACTAAGGTATTCCACAAGAATATCTATTTGTAATTGTCAAACACGGCACGTCAATCCTTCTTGCTCAGAACACGTATTGTTCACCGTGTGATTTTATGGTCACGACGTGAGGAAGACGAGCCTATAACAATTTCTCTCCAATCGGCAATAACGTTGAAACTGTACTACGCACATTCCAAATTGCTATCAAATATTTTCTTTTGGAACTTACGTAACTTGAAATTACATCATCCTGGGCAACTTCTTGACCTGCTGCTAATATAATTTAATTAAGAATTAAGTGTAATAAAAAGAAGCCGATCCTATTTCAATCTTACGGGCTACTATTTTCTTATTCTATTAATTTCTTTTTTAGGATTTTACTTTAGGGATATTAATAGCCGTTGGCTTTAGTTATGTTAAACCAACTTTTTCGTTATTCGTGAAGCTATTTTTTTTATATAAATCAAATACTTTTTGAATGTTTTAGTTAATTGTCGTAAAATAAGTGAAGAAAACAGACGTCGGTCAAATGCGCCAGCCAACCGCACAACTTAGGCAACATTTCAGAGAACAGCCGCGCGACTGCTTTTTGATTGAGACTTGGCACCGTTACTCAGACTTTCATTATTTTTCACACATTTTTTTCCTCTTTTGGCTTGAATCCATTGTGATAGAAGAAGTTTTACGCGGCTACGAATTTATTTCGTAGACTACTACGACTGCTACGGAGTATTATTGCTACAAAATGCTGCAGTAACATTTGTACTAACATCACCATCCGTTTGTACCTTCTATCCTAATTATGGCGCTCTTTGTATACAAAATTAACACTAAATGCGCAGGAATGAAATTATCTAATCAAATGTTCCAAACTCTAATTACAGTAACGAACGCATCCAATCTATTTAGTGATTTCATTAATCACAATTAACAGAGCTTAAATCGTTTTACGTCAGTTTGTTAAAGTCCGGCATTATTCAATAGCTCATTATTTTAATGAATTAATTACAGCCGTGTTAGGATTAAATATGACATATTTATGATACATTCCTGTATGTTTAGGACTATGAATTTAGACACATATACTTATAGGACATTATTATGCACCCATACATTATTGGCATAAGAAGTTTTTTTCTTACGTTGACTATTAATTGATCAAGTCACGAAAAACACTTTTTAAGGTTCGAAATTAAATGTATTTGTGAGTAAGAACAATGTTATGTAACAGCGATAGTCTCTGTTAATTAACATTGTTAAAACTAATCTGAACATCTAACTACTTTAAGCTCATTTTATCAGCAAATTCTAGGTTATTTTCTTAGTTAGGTACTTGTGCGAATTTAACATTTACAAGACAATGTTAAATTCGCACAACAACCGGTATACTTTTAGGCAAATAATACCAAATCCCAATTACTTTACGATTAGTATCGCAATTGTGAATATTCTATTTGTCTAGAAAATTAGAGTACGTAATTCGTATAGTATACGTCTTCAAATAAAGACTTTAATGTGTTTAAAAATGATAAAATATATGCCTAAGAGGGAACGTCGCGAGCATCCGGCATAGTTCGTGCATTCCGCGTCGCTCGCGGCGGCATATCTGAATGACGTGCGGTAATATACCCGAGCAGAGACGAACTCTGGTGCCATTTGCGAATCTTTCATCGCCTTTTGCGATTCAGTTCAACGGAAAACTGGTAAACGTTAGCTAGCGTAAATATTTACGAATGAAGGTTAAGTGTATCTTAATGAGAGTATATCAACATAAATCGTATAGCATTTAGCTGCTTGAATCCTAATTTAAACATCGAGTGCTAGTTGGCGTAACCAGTACTCAGCAGCCCAGGTGAAAAGATTGATCTCTCAGGCCACCAGGAAAACAGTAAATCTCGCAATCGTTGGCGATGGACGCCAGGGTTTGATCTGCGGCTCCAATAACCTAGCTTTAATAATGTCATCATCGTCATCATCATAACAGTCACAGGACGTCTACTGCTGAACATAGGCCTCCCTTGTGATTTCCAGATTGGCCGGTTGAAAGCGGCTTGCATCCAGCGTCTTCCTGCAACCTTTACCAGATCGCCTGTCTACCTTGTGGGTGGACGTCCTACGCTGTGCTTGCCAGTACGTGGCCTCCATTCCAAATCCTTTCAGCACCATCGGCCGTCAGTTCTGCGTACTATGTACCCCGCCCACTCCCACTTCAGCTTGCTAATCCGTTGGGCTATACCAGCGACTTTTGTTTGTTAACGGATCTCCTCATTTCTGAATCAATCTTGCAATGAAACACCGAGCATAGCCCTTTTCATAGCACGCTGTGCGACCTCGAGCTTTCTTATGACGCCCATAATGAGATGCCACATTTCAGTTCTTATGTCATCACTGTTAACTCTTATTAATATATTAATAGTATATTAACTTAGCTGAAAAATAATACTTTAAATAAATTCATGTAAAGCCCGTATTTTTCTTATAAACGTAAATATGTAACCTTCTATAACAACCTTATCGTGCTCCACAGTTTAGTTAAATGAATATGTCACACATGCGTAATATTAATTACACGACAATCTAGGTTTCATATTTAATTTAGCAAATGGCTCCAGAAACCTTTGAAAATAGAAAATAATTTCAGCAATAATATTTCTACTCGTAGTTGAATTATTGTAATAATTTTCTCTGCTAGAGAAGATAATTTTCTATAAATGTACTCGTAAGTAATACTTTAGTCTTTTAAGATTTGACGTGCCTTCTTTAATAAAGTAAGCACCGACTTTAGAAAGTACGTGCCTAGCTATGTATCTTTTTGTTACCAACATTGATTTTTTACACTATTCAGTAACCAATCTTCTTTAAAATAATCTTCACTAATAAAACGGCATAAAAATTATTTTCAAATTATTGCTAAACATCAAAATTATATTATTCAATACCTTACACCCATTTTGCTGTAACCCGTTACGTCCATATAAAAACAAAACACAAATTAAATTATGCGCGAATACGTCAATGGCAACTGCTATTGCTCCACTAAAGATTGGCAAGCAGAGAAAATTACATATTTGATTAAATCAAAGGAGCAAATGTTATTTCATCTGGTAAGACCGTCGACACAGCTCTAATTAAAGCGGGCTAACAGTATTGTGCAACGCCTGCATTACTCCTGCCGCCCAGTTGACCGTACCTGCAGACTCTACCTGTACAATTAACTAATAGAGCTCCAACGATCTGAGTCCACGTTTTGCTGCTTTTATTTGCTAGGTACTTCATAAATCAATGCGTGTCAATTAATTAGACTTCTACAAGTATGAATGTCGGTAGGTACTTATTTTTCAAGTTTTAAACAGAATAGATTTAATTAGTTTTATTTTTTATTGATTTATTAATATGGTTGTTAAAGGTTTTTTTTTATTGATCTCACCATTTAAATCCCCACACACAAGTAGCCTTTACAATAAATAAATATTTATGTAAGTAATAAATATTAAACAACATCACATACAATGTTCTGATCCTATGTTAAGTAGCATAAGCACTTGTATTACAGAAATCACAAACAACGACGGTACCACAACATCCAAACGTCCGAGCCAATATAGAAAAGTTATTGACCGACCGGAAATTGAACCCGGGACCTCAGTGATAGCGAAACAAAGTCCGGTATGCTCGGAAAATGTTACGATTTAATAACTTTGTACTTTTTACCAACCAAAGTACCTATCAAAAAGGGAAACGGTTTACCATGATGAAGGTTAATTCCAGCGTTCAATTTTGCATTTTCAATCTTCCACTCTGGCAAATGCTAATTCAACTGACGTCCCCGGCTTTTTGCCGAACGAATCGCAATCGAGGCTACTATAGATTGATTTGTAATCAACAGCGTCGAGTAACAGAAATGCCTTGGTTTTAGACTTTTTGCGTTCCCACGCTAACAATTTACAAAGGAAGCGAGTGTGCTGGACGGACAGATACTGAAACCAAAGAACATTTGGTTGAACACTTGTTTGATTGGTTATTTAGCTATTGCGATCGGACACGCCTATCAGAATCCCACCATATCCGGTTATTTTGTCTATCTCAGACATACATTTTTGTCTCTTTCTCATGATAAAGAAAATAAAACAAAAGGTTACGGTAAGTAGTGTACTTTTATCAAATAAATTTTAATGAAGTGAAATAAGTCTTATCTTAAATCCCAATTTACTCTTCTTAGTTCGACGCACTCCCGTCTCTTGCGTTCTTCTAATAAACTGACTCTCTCCACTCCTTCTCACCGCACTAGTTTTATTTCCAACTCTTTTCTCCTATAATCAATTCGGCTTTGGAACTCTCTCCCCGAAAACATCAAACAAGCCCCTTGTAAATACTCTTTTAAGAAACTTGCCCGTGCTCATTTTCTTTATAAATTGAAATCATCATCTTGAACCCTTAGGTATTGTAGTCTCATGATCGTCGTCATATTTATTTACGTATGTATTTTGCCTATGTAATCTATGTATGATAGTATTTAGTTTATGTATATCGTTATTTACTGTATGTAGTTTATGCTTTTAAAAATAATTTCACAATTACCTTTCATTTGAATTTGTATCGCCTATATCGCACCGCCCACAAAACGTCTCTGTTTAGCCTAATGGTCGACTGGTAGAGAATGCCTCATGGCATTAAGTCCACCTTTTGTATGATTTTTTTAATCTGTGCAATAAAGTCTAAATAAATAAATAAATAAGTTGTGACTAGATGCAACTAATTAAGGAACCAACTGGTGGACATTTGCTCCTTGCCACCGTGTGACATTCAGAGTCGGCATTACAGGCTAAAAGCTAGGAGATTCAATTGGACCTAGGCCAAAACCCACTGGAATTGGTCCAAGTCACGCCGGCAGCCTTGTTTGGAGAACCCTATTAGCGAATTTTTACACTTATCCTTTCATTTAGTCTTTAAATGGAGATACGAGAAAAGGCTATTAAGTACCTACTGCAGTATTATCGCTTTCCAATTAAATCTGTGATGTGGCGTGTTAATTCCAAAAAGCTATCAAGTAATAAATATCTAAATATGGGATATTACACCATCGTCAACTAAAGGACGCGGGACGAATATAGTACTTACATTTAGAGCAAAAAAAACTGTCTGTAGTGCACTGTGAAACAGTGTTTTTGATTTTTCAACCGACTTCAAAAAAGGAGGAGGTTCTCAGTTCGACTGTATGTTTTTTTTTTTTTGTATGTATGTTACGCGATTACTCCGCCAATTATGAATCGATTTTAATGATTCTTTTTTTGTTTGGTAGATCATACTTCAGAGGTGGTCCCATATAAATTTTATCGAAATTGATTTAGAACTTTTTGAGAAAATCAACAAATATATACCCAGATAATATTTTGGCTGTGGTTCTTGTTACCTATCTTCGACAAATATGAGCCGATTTTGATGATTTTTGTTTTATTGAATAGCTTATACTTCAAAGATAATATGATAAAAGTTTGCAAAATAAAAATCACCCCTAAGGGTAGGAAAATAGGGGATGAAATCGGTGTTCAGCAGTTAGATTAGGATTTATCACTAAAAATTGATGAAATAAGTAAATTTTATTAAAAAAAATAAAACCGACTTCAAAACACACTTGCAAACAAAAACATTAAATCTCTCATCGGCTGGCACCGACTCCAAAAGTAACTGATTATGTACTTAACGTGTTAGGATTATTTTTAGCATTTTAGTGTTTTGAAGTCGGTTTTTTTTTTAAAATAAAATTTACTTATTTTTGTTGTCATTATCTCTGTTCAACGATACTAAATTTAAATTATTACTTACTTTGGACACTTTACGCAACAATCAAGATTCTGGCTACTTATACAATGTAATTTTATACTGGACTGGTCTTGAAAAGACAAATCTACACATTGCACTGCGGACAGTTTTTCTACTAATCGTTTGAAATTCATCGTAATTAAATTAAACAAAATGGCGGTCTAGTTGATCTCTTTCCACTACCAATATCACCAATTTTTCATGCTTGTTATGCTCATTATACAAACATATATGTAGTTCAAAACTTTGTCGACTGTTTAGTTTAGTCAGATGTAGGTACCTACTAGCATGGAATATTTAATTCCGGCACGTAGGTACATAAAAGCACTCCATATTCCGCCGTAAGCCCACTCCTTAGAGACTTGTTCCGCGTGCCTACACAGAAGTAGTTATTATGCAAAAACAGACAATCCCTATGGGTATCCTTCTCACAAAAGTATCTCCGTATGCTCTGAGCTCCTTAAAATAAAACGTCATTTCCATTCACATGTTACGTGTGAATTTGCTGATCTCTGATAAAATATTCCAAGCGCGGACGTAGCGTCGCATGAAATGTATTGAAACTTATCTATCCGCCTCAAACTACTTGTGTAAGAAAAGTTACTGGTTATCCTTATTCGGTTGACGACTCGAAGATATTTGAGGTGTACCTACTCTTGGCTCGTTGAGCTGACTTTGGATTCACCTTGAAAGCAAAGGGTCCTGGATTCGATTCTCGGTTCGTGCCAATTCAGAAAACGGTCTATTCCAAATTGGCTCGGATCGGGATTGGGGGTGCTGGGACACGCCCCTGGAAAAAATATTGTCTAATACCTCATACACAAGGATGTTAGTTCCTTACTAACAGATACTTATACTTAACTTCCCCATACTGAACTGAACTGACATCAGTTTGTATGGAGCAGTGATATTTTTTTTAAAGATTTAATGTTGGTCTTATAGAAAAAGTTGCTGTATTTAAGCACCAGAATCAGCCCCTAGGAGGTTGTTGATGTTTTACAAATAACCCTGTATACAATTGGTGCATTATCTGAGGCACAGAACAGGAATGACACGCTACGCTCCGCTACGGTCTGACGAATATACCTAGTCTTGCCATAAATACTGAAAGAAAGAAAAAAAAATTCTATTGCAAATAACATATATTACTTTTATAGTCTGTTAGTTTAATACATAAATATAAAACAATTTAAAACATATAAAAAGCTTATTCGAAGTGGTCTCCATTGGCTGCAATACAGTCCTTTAAACGTTGAGGCCAATTATCAATAGAAGCATAGAATAGCGCACTTTTTCCATGGAAAAATTCTTCTTTGCCAATCGAACGGATTGTTTTAGAGACTTCAAATTATCATGGCATTTAGAGCAAGCCGTACTCTCTATAACTAACCATAAATCATAATCCAGCGGATTAAGATCGGGACTAGACGACGGCCAGTCTTCCGCTCTGATGAAGTCCGTAACGTCCGTTTCCAACCAAGACTGCGTAGACCGAGCTTTACGACCCGGCGCCGAGTCTTGCTGGATGGACTATTCTTGGTTATTAAACATGGTGTTGTTAAGGGGCTTCACTACCTTCTCAATAATGGTATCTTGATACACTTGTGCCGATGTTTTGACACCTTTTTCACAAAAGTATGGCTCAGTCACTCCTTCATAGCAAATACCCCAAACCATCACTGAAGTCGGATAGAGCCCACGTTGCACTCTGTCGACTAACTGGGAAGCTTCCTTAGAGCTTTGAGCATAAATACAGTCATTTTGTTTCTTAAAATGTCGCTCGATTGTAAAAAAAATCTCATCTGTAAACAATTTTTTCTGTGACCTCCCATTGCGTACCTCTTCAGTAGTGGTTTCGATTTTACCACCCTATTCTTTTTAGGGTTCCGTAGCCAAATGGCAACCCTCATGAAATCGTCATGTTTGTGTCTGTCTGTCCGTCCGTATATCACAGCCACTTTTTTCCGAAACTGGAACTATACTGTTGAAACTTGGTAAGTAGATGTAATCTGTGAATGGTCCCCCCCCCCTGTAACTACTAAAACAAGAGAATGATAAAACTAAAAAGAATATATGATGTACAGGTCAACCTGCCCATAAAGTTAAAGGTCATTGAATTGATTTTCAACTTTATGTGCAACACTTAGAGATCAATATCAATTGAGAAAATTTGACGTTTTGTTGACGTGCTGTTGTCTGTGCATTACCATGCAAACTTCCACCGAAAATAGGTTTGAACGAGATCTAGTAAGTTTTTTATTTTTAATACGTCATAAATCGTAAACCGCAATTTACCTTTCGTAATGTTATAGAGAGAGAGAGATTTCATTTTGCAATAAAAATACCATAACTATGTGATGGGTGAACTTTTACTCACATAGATAGGTACCTACAGGTTTGTACGGAACCCTCGGTGCGTGAGTCCGACTTGCACTTGGCCGATTTTTTAAAATGATCAGTTAAGAAATGACCAGTACGTCTCTTATAGGCTGCAAGTCCCAGTCCCCAAGTGCTTTCAGACAGGATTTCTTCGAATTCTTTCCCTTCCTGCTTTGACCACTTTTTTCGTACGAACACTACGTGGACGGCCAGATCTTTTTCTGTCACAAACAGAGGAGGTCTCATTGTACCTATTAATAACCCGGTACACAAACATTTTACTAATACCAAGCGTATGGAGAGTTTTAAAAATTGCATTCTGCTCCATACCTACTTTGTGTCATGCAATCATAGCGATTCGGTTCTCTTTATCACCCTACTCCATTTTAATACGAAGGTCACACTATAATTTTTCCGTAACTTAAAAAAACAACATGTTATAACCAAAATATTATGTTTATTGCTTTTCAAAATACTCTCCTTTACATTTAAAAATTTTTTCATGCGATCGAACCATTTTTTTAAATAGAGACCACAGATCTGAAGGCATGTTTTCTACGTGCTGATTGAACGCTATCACTGCCTCTTCGGATTTGGTAAAAGTAAAACCTCTCATTTCTTTGATTTTGGGGAAAATACAGAAATCACAGGGTGCTAGGTCGGGGCTATGCGCAGGATGGGTGACGAGTTGTACTTTTTCGGAAGCTAAAAATGACTTTGTTTTGTTGGCCGTGTGTGAAGAAGCGTTGTCATGATGTAGGAGAACGCGGCTTTTGGGTCGTCTTTCGCGAACTTTTTCTAACACCCTGGGTAAACAAATGGTAGAATGGTAGTAGAGTGAAAACAATGGCAGTAGAAAGAACTCGGCATTAACACTCTTTTGATCTTCAAGTGGAATTGTACAGATGGGACCCGTAGCTGAGAAAAAAAACGCGATCATTTTTTTACCAACGTTTCTCGCCTGCTTCACTTTTGTTGCCCTGTTCTTATTTTCAAACACCCATTCACAAGATTGCTGTTTTTTTTTCGGGTTCAAAACAATAAAACCACGTTTCGTCTCCTGTGACAATGTCATAAACAGCATTAGAATGTCCGTGGTCGTACTTCAGTAGCATCTGTGAGCACCATTCCACGCGAGCCCGCTTCTTCTCCGCTGTCAGTTCTTGGTGGATCCAACGACAGCAAAGTTTCCGAACTTTCAATTCTTCGTGTAAAATTTTCTGAATTTGGCTCATACCAATCCCCAATAGTCCTCGAATTGTCTCATAGGTAATCCGCGGGTTTTCTTCAATTAGCCGCTTAACAGTAGCCACATTATTTTCGTTGACAGCAGTTGAAGGCCGCCCTTTACGAAATTCGTCATGTAAAGAAACTCGACCTCTCTCAAATTCAGCAAACCATCGCCTCACGGTGCTCAAACAAGGTGCTTCTCTCCCAAAAGCATTTTGAAGACGAGCGGCACAGTCTTGCGGAGAGAGAGAACTTTTAAAATCATAAAAAATCATCGCTCTAAAATCTTTTCGACTTAATTCCATTTTCGTTGCGTACCTAGAACTTTGATGTGTGATAAAAAGCAATTGACAAATCATTTCCCGCCAATGAATTTTTTTTATTACTAAAAAGGTTGCAACGTTTAAAAAAATATAAAATTCGAAATTCAAATAGTTCCGATTAGCTAGAAGTGCAAAAATTTTAGTGTGCCCCATGTATCACAAAATATTGTACAATGTATTGGCGCCAAAATGAGAAAGCTCAAGGAACAATCATATAAAAATTATAGATTCCAAATTCAAATGTAATATTTTGTTTATTTTTAATTGTAACAGTATTTGTGGCCAGACTAAGTATATGTAAAAAAAAACTTACCATCTAATTACAAACAAGAGCTAAAATATTAAACGCTCTGTGGTTTTGGGGATCTCTTTACGGATTACCCGAGTTATACGGTATGTTACATACGTATGTACAACGTAGGGTGGTATCAAACACGCATTTAAAATGTAAATTAATTTACACACGTAAATCTAAATTAAAATAGAGGCGCTGGCTTACCGGCTGGGTTGTTTAACCATAATCTTATTCCTTCTCTGTAACTAGTGCAGAAGGTATGAATTGGAACTAGTTATTAAGATTGTTTACTTACCTAAACCATTAATTTGTAATGTCATTTGAGGTCATATTTTATTTTGTGTGTTTTTATAATACATTTAAGTATATTTTGTTATCTTTTTAATTCTTTTAGCATGTAGTATTTACCAATATTCAACTGTGCATATGTGACGACCTTCGTAGCTGGGAGGTGAGCATACCGTTCTTGGTGTCGCTATCTTTGAGGTCCCGGGTTTGACTCCCGGTCGGTCAATGTAGAAAAATAACTTTTCTGTATTGTCTTGGGTTCGGGGTTATGGTACCGTCGTTGTTCCTGATTTCTGTAACACAAATGCTTAAGCTACTGAACATAGGATTAAAGCAATGTATGTGATATTGTCCGATTCTTATTTATTTATTTATATATAGCTTAAAATGACTCCTGTATTACATAATTTAACAGTTGTTGGTAGAAATAAAAACATATTTTTATATTATTTTCAATAGTTAAATTCACATGTTATTAAATTTTAAATGAGTTTATTCTTATTTTCTTTGCCTCGGTAACATTGCAGGAAAATTGACTTGAAAACTTTTAATTGGCTTAAAACATGTTGGCACATTAGACATTTCTTTGATGTCTAATATTTACTCATGTTTTAATTATTGTCTTATTTTATTATTTTTTTAATAAGGGGACAGTTGATTGTTTTCATTTATCGGACGATCTCGAATCAAAATCCGACTACACGTATCCGAGTACGTGTCTGCGGTCACAATCTAATCTAAATATCGAGCTAAAAGGATCATAGTCTTTCTTAGTAGTTGATGAATAAATTAGTTTTCTGTTACATAAATCATGCAAGTTGCAATTACTTACTCGTACCGCTAGTTATTGTTAATATATTTGGTGAGTGAAACAGACATTACATAAATGGTGAAACGTGCGAGCTTGGCTTGATTCATTATGCACGGACACCAGTCCAAACATAACAAGCACATAGGTATTTTGATAAACGAAAACACGCGCTACGACAGACTATAACAGCACGGGCTATTTCTTTTTACTTTATTTTTTTGATTAGAATATGACATTCATTAGTTTAGTGCCGTGTGGGGACGGCCGTAAAGAATACACTTCCTCACCGCCAACAGGACGCGTGTCGTAAGAGGCGACTAATTCCTGTAGCACGACGGGCAACAGCGTCGGCGTGCGAAATCTTATAAAAAACTGCGCTCGCCAACCCGCCTGCCAAGCGTGGCAAGTATTGTAAATCCCCTCCGATGATAGGTAGTCGGGGGCATTTGTCCAGCAGTGGACGCCTATGGCTGAAGTGATGATGATGATTTTTTTAAAATATCTTATTAATTGTGTTAGTTAATACGTAAGATCAAAACGATCATTGTCCTGAAATATTAGATTTACGTTTATAAAAGCAAAACTATTCAATTGGCCATTTTTTGGCAATAAAGGAACTGGCTGCTTTATTAAAGGCTGTGGCAAGTGTGTCCGTAACTCGGCTCAACCGTAATGGTCTCGGGTTTAGATACAATATGCGTTTTGTCTAATAAATGGAAATGGCGACTAATCTGAGACTGTTACTGTTACTAGCGTTTCGATACCACAAATCAGCGACCGACAGCACAATGCAAATCGACGCTGGAATTTAGTGACAGAACTCTGACAAGACAGGAAATGTTTAATTGTATATCCTTTAGATGTTACGTTATTGTAGCCTATTCATCCTGGCCCACTTGCGCACATCAGGATTAGCGAGTTTAATCGCGAACTATCCACTGACACCGGGTTAAAAATATAAATATTTAATCCGCAAAATTCGGTGGATTAGTGTTTAGAAACGTCAAAAACGTCAAGAATTTGTAGACGTGGTCAACATTACCATTAGTCATGGTTATGTTTTCTGATAATGAAGAAGAAATAATAGAATGGGTACTTATCTAGAAACAGTTTTTTTAAATAGCGGAAGACTGGAGAAGTCACTTTTATATATGCCGTGATAAAGAGTTTCTGCGGAGGTTAATAGGATAGCGCTGGATAAAACTTTAGGCAAATTGAAATGCATACTACTACAACAATAGGTATTTCATAACGTAATAAGCCAAATATTTCAAGTAGGTAGGTACAAATAAGTGCTTTGTCAATCTCTCGTCAATAGGAATAGGTATCACTATGTTTGCAGGGCCATGGCCCTTGGACCAATTACTTTGTACATTACATTTTTACGCTACGAGGAGCCAGCTTATTATTACATAGTGGTAATTTAGTAGGCATACATGAATCTCATTCATTGTAAATTTTTGTTGCTAATTAAGTAATTAAAATAAAGACTGACATTAAAACTTGATTGACGTTTAATTTTATTCAAACCACTGATCAAGTAAAACTACATTCAAACTTCAAACTGGTTTTTTTTCGACCTTGGCTCCGAAGAAGTTTAGCCAAAAGACCGACGTTTTGAATGAACATTTGATTTTTTTCATAGTAACATGGACGTAGTGATTTACATCCCCTTTGGAGCATGACGTTATGTTGGCAAAATTGGCAAAACTGACAGTCAATCCGTTAGTGATATCAAATACAAGCCATTTGATATCGCTGAGGGGTGGTGAAAAAACATATGCTTCAGTGTTTTATGATGACTGTATTTTTAATGTCCGTCTGGGATGAAAACAATAAACCGGCAAAACTTGAGTTCAACTCCCGATCATCCGTGTGGCTGCTAGAAGGAATACTAATGTACCTACTTTTACCCGGGGACTCGTAAAAACACGACCGATCCCGACACAGCACGAAGTCACAACACAGATTGAACAGCTAATATTGATGGCGCGAGAATTAGGGTACCGCTGAATAAATCTAAGAAAACCAAAGAAACACTTAACTTCAGATTACAAAAATGATACCGTTGACAGGTAATAATAGAGGCTTTGTAATTCTTATATCTACAGCATGTTACATTATGGTTCAGTTATATCATTTTAGGATGTCCTCTAAGATATATGCTGCTCATGAAACTAAACAACTGCCGAAGAAACATGAGCAGAAATTGTGTTTATTTCTATATCGTTCTTTTAATATATTTATTAGTTTACCAGTATATTAGAAGTTTGTACAGGAGAGCCGAAATTATTTTTCAAATTTCGACTTATGTTTCAGTTTTCAAACAGGTTCAGTTGCATCGATGTATCCTGAAAATATGGCTTAACCTTACCTAAGTTAAAACTTCAGCTTATTTTTGTCGTACCACATGCTGAAAACTCATTGTCAATGCATGTTTTTTTAACAATTTCCATATTTAATATGGTCTACAATTACGGATAATGTTTTAACTGTTATTTCTCGACTATGTAAATTTGCTGCTCTCAGAGGTCAAACGGTCACACGATTACGACTAATCTATCTTTTAACTGCCGCCAATTTAACGGTCAATGTGCAGTTAAATCTAGCCTGACAGTTTACGCCGTTTTAATTACATGAATTTGATCCTTTTCGGATTGAACAGAGATGTCGATGTAGCTCGTAGTTTTAAGGTAGGGTATGTGATTGAACGTCTTTAAATTTTGGTCATGTTAAATTTACTTATATGGTCTTCCACACCCTTGATTCAAGTAATAAACAAAATACATATCTTTTCCATGCATTCCTTCAGAAAATTTAAGTAGAAGGTTTTTGTATTGGTTTAGTTTGGAGCATACCCATACATAAATAAATATGTGCAAAGGTATTCTGCGCAATGGTTTACTGTCAGAAAAAAATATTGTTAAAACATGATTGTTACATAAGTAATCTTCTACAACATGTAATAGTCGTAAACCAATATTGGAAGATCCGAAAGTCACAAGTTTGGTATGTTAGAACAAACAGCTTAACGCTCAGTCACAAAACTTCACGTCACTAATCTAGGTTGCACGATTCATAACTGTACCTACTGGTTAGTAGGTACAGTTATGAATACTAGTACGATAGAACTAAGTACTAAGATATCATTTTGTCTTAATAACATACTCCTAACTCGTTCGCTTATCATTTTAAAACATTTCTTAAAGCGGTAAACTACATGTGAAGATTTTGTATAAAACTTTATTCGCAAATAGCGGCATGTGCGGGGCATACAAACATCAGCTGCAGCGCAACTTACAATTAGTTTTGGAGACCTAAACGTGAAGCGGCATGAAAGTTTGTCTAAAAAATAACACCGAAAACTTCAGCTACGAGACAACGCGAAGTAGGGATTATTTTGATTTACTTATTAGTTTAAAAAGAATATGCTCCTACCATGGAGTTGCGACTCGTTTAATTAAAACCGTACCTTTTATTAAAACATTATCATTACATAGATAATTAGTTTTAATAACACAACACAATACCAATGTCGTGGATCGGATATCAATACCTCTATAAATAAAAATGAAATGGTATTCGTTGCTGAGCGCAAATTTTGAGAACAGTTAGACCGATTTAGCAAATATTTTTAATGTTCGCAATATTTTTATGAAATGTTAAATGTGCTGTTTTTTTGGTTTCGCAGTAACCTATTAAAATGTGCAAATGTCGATTGACAACTGAAATTTGGTCAAAACGTAGGTATGTCGGGTCAGAAAATTTTAAATAAACTAGAATCACCAACAAAGTGATAGCCTTTTCCAAAATATAGTCAAATATAGTTCGTTACTAAAATAAATGTCTTTTAGGCCTACCGGTATTTTAATAACAGGCAAAATTAAATTGAATATAAGCGTTTCCTAGTCAAGTTAACTTGACAAGGGCCTAAGTGACTATAGAATTTTTCGAGCAACACTCTAAAGTGCGCTCCAATAGTATAGCAAACCCGAAATGGAGTCGCATTATTCAGAGTGATTTACGAACTCGAGCTCAACACGAGAAATCTCTAAAATCGGTCGCGCTCGGCGCTAGGTAACTTAGGTCCATATTTTCTTATGGCCTGTAGGGAACAGGCTTTACTATATACGCCCCATATTTTCCACTAGATAGGAATAACGTGGATACAGCTACAAATAACAACACACAATAACAATTACTCGTGGTATTGTTAAACGTTGTACAACCTTATCTTATTCTGGGTTTTACCTTGTACTTTATTGGTTAGTAGATAGTAATATCAGATAATATTCAAATTCCCACATTACATAATATTTAAGTTCCCGCGTAACTACTGAATGTACGGTACGATACTACACAAAACGTAGTGGTTCTTTGTCGCAATAAATTAGAACGTAGATTAAAAGTGACTCCAGAGAAAAACCCGCCTTACATGTTGTTACGCACGAAGGCCCCGGGGAGGGCCGTCAGCAATAGCCATAACGTTTTCTTATCAAGACAACACAGACGCTACCAAGCTAGGAGAACCCTGCTCGGCGCGCTAGCACAACAAATTGTTTCGTATTCACAACTCTCCACCAAAAGAAAACATTCCAACATCACACTACAAAAACACCAATGGACGTAAACACAACAACCCTACCGTTTGCGTTACAGACTTCAACGCAAAAGTATGGAAGAGTAGAGACGTTGTGTTGATAAGCATCGTAAAAACTACATGTGTGGTCCAAAAAAGTTTGCATTAGTGCGCCTATTATTTTAAACACTACTCTCATAATACGAAACAAAACAGAATTCTTAGCCGGAAACCTAAAGTGCTGTACATTTATTACAATAAAAGTCTGAGCACTTACCCAGACCACATTTTCTGTTTTAATCTACTTGGAAAATTTTCCGGATCACGGACAAAATAGTAAGAGCGGAGTGCAAGAATCTCATTCTGTCGCCGGAGAATAAAAAGTTGTCTTACGGCATATCTATTTATGCGGGCGTCTTAAACACAGGACGCGGTTCCTTAACCGCGCTTAATCCTGAGGCAAATCGGCGAGGGTCGATTTTACACGCGATAAACCTGCAAAAGGATCTCCGTCCGGCCGGCCCAGATCACTTCTGTGGGCCAGCCGCAGTTACCAGCATTTCGGCGTATCTCTCTCACTCCTTGCAACCATAAATCTGTCGGCGATCGGCCGCGTTTGATCCGTTTTATGGACATACTT
This sequence comes from Anania hortulata, assembly GCA_963576865.1. Taxonomy (NCBI): domain Eukaryota; kingdom Metazoa; phylum Arthropoda; class Insecta; order Lepidoptera; family Crambidae; genus Anania; species Anania hortulata. The sequence goes on from OY756406.1 coordinate 10,200,630, forward strand.
TTTAACGACTCCACTTCACTCAAAGGGATTTTTATAACTCCAACTCTCCACTCTGAATTAACTACATTATGCAAATTGCGAAGTTTGTGGCTTGTAACTAAAGTGGCAATTTCGATTCTCCTCGTTAATATTATGTAGCGTTGAGTTGAGGCACCAAATTATTTTGACTTTGGTCGTTAAGACAGCAAAATCAGTAGCTAAATTTTTTTTTGGTTTCCTATATCGTTATGTATTTATGTTACGAGATGCGGTTATCTGCGCGATAGGATATTATGATGAAGTGTAAAACGTAATTCCGAATCATGTTTGACTGATGTAACCTTTCACAGAATGCAATGTTGACAGAAATATGTATATATTCCTAGTAACCACGTTTCGCCGAAACTCTGTTCTTAGAAAACACGCTACGTCGAAGCGCGGTCGGCAGCAAGTATCTTTGACAGAAAACTTTATTACTAGCCAACATTTTAACTGAAACATTAAGGTTTGAGTAAGCCGAAACAACTTTTTGGGATACATATACAAGATGACTTAACCATTGTCTAAATTTTGATACAGTGATCTATTGATGAAATACTTGGTATTTTCTATGATACGTTTTTTTTTTCTTGATTTTCTTGTCCGTCCCGTAATAAACATTGTTCATATCCATGACCAGAACACTATAATAAAATTTGGATACTGGATCATTCCGAAATTTCGGAATTTCGTAACTATATCATACACCAACCAACTGCAAAAATATGATAGATATAACCTCCATGTTGAATCGCCGTGCCGGTGACGTCAAATGTTATGATCGCTGTTTCGATAAAAATTCAACATGGCGTCTATATCTAAATTTTTTTTTTTTAAATACCGTTGGTGTCGCTAAATCACAATATCATATCATATCATATTGTGCTTTGGTGGCCATGCAAGGGGGGCAGATTTTTTAAACCATCTACCTAAGTCAATATCGATAAAGTATGAATGTAACTATAAGAATCAGCGAGAACAAAAAATCTTAGTAGCAAAAGAGTTACCAGTAAGCACTAACTGTCAAATATCAATGTGACAGCCAGCTTGTAACTATGTTTTTTTTTCATTATGGAATCCACTCTTTTATTAGATTATCTTTCTCTTTCTTTCTTTCTCTTCAATTATGGAAGTAGGTATCGACAATTGAATGACAATACAATAATTTGACACCATATCGTGCCAATCTGATGATGGAACCAGAAGGTAGAAAGTGATACTCTTTACAGACTGCTAGTATAACTTTTAATGACTACTAGTAAAACCTTTGTGTTTGGGCTCATTTGATTCGATTTGAAGAGTCCAATACATATAAAAGTGAAAGAATAAGAATAAAAATTAGTTTTGGAATTATCTGTAAATTTAGACCATTTTTTTTTAAAAATCATTAACGTTTTAGGGATCGCCAAATCTCGAAATGTTTTCCAAATTTTTGTATATATTACTACTGTCTTTTTTAAAAATTGCAGTATTGTTAATTTCTTACTATGAGGATAGAAAAAGAAAAATTTTACTTTTGTCTACGCTATGAGTATGTGACCATAGCGTATAGCAGTAGTATAGCATGAAGTTTCACGTAACTTTATTTTTAAATAGGTTGCCTAAATTTATGATTCAGTAGACCCTTTGATATATTAAGGCAGCTAAATGTATCAAGCAGTTTCCTAAATCATATTTCATGGCTGATCAAAGATTAAGCATTTTGTTTTTTGATCACAACCTTACTTCAATGGACGCTTAGTAAAATTTGAGTACCAATTTAAAATTAAAGATTAGAGACTGCTTATTTTGCTTATGAGTAGATAATCAAAATAAGTACATCTCATAGAAAAGTATATGTTATATTGGTGGTTATCAAAACCTTTCAAGAACCAACTGTAAACAAAAAAAGTTAAGTGTAATTTGCTAACCATCGTTTATTAAAACATCAAACTTGTATCGTTTCGGAAATAATTAGTAGCTACATGGGGCACACTAGAAGTTTTGCACTTCTAGCTAATCGAAACTATTTTAATTTCGAATGTTATATTTTTTTAAACGTTGCAACCTTTTTAGTAATAAAAAAAAACAATTGGCGGAAAATGATTTGTCAATTGTTTTTTATTACACATTAAAGTTATACGTACGCAACGAAAATGGAATTCAGTCGAAAAGGTTTTAGAGCGATGACTTTTTATGATTTTATAAGTTCTCTCTCTCCGCAAGATTGTGCCGCTCGTCTTCAAAATGCTTTTGGGAGAGAAGCACCTTGTTTGAACACCGTGAGGCGATGGTTTGCTGAATTTGAGAGAGGTCGAGTTTCTTTACGTTACGAATTTCGTGAAGGGCGGCCTTCAACTCCCGTCAACGAAAATAATGTGGCTACTGTTAAGCGGCTAATTGAAGAAAACCCGCGAATTACCTATGAGACAATTCGAGGACTATTAGGGATTGGTATGAGCCAAATTCAGAAAAATTTACACGAAGAATTGAAAGAACGGAAACTTTGCTGTCGTTGGACCCCTCATGAACTGACAGCGGAGCAGAAGCGGGCTCGCGTGGAATGGTGCTCACAGATGCTACTGAAGTACAACCACGGACATTTTAATGCTTTTTATGACATTGTCACAGGAGACGAAACGTGAATTTATTGTTTTGAACCCGAAAAAAAACAGCAATCTTATGAATGGGTGTTTGAAAATTAGAACAGGCCAACAAAAGTGAGGGAGGCGAGAAACGTTGGTAAAAAAGTTATCGCGTTTTTTTTCTCAGCTACGGGTCCCATCTGTACAATTCCACTTGAAGATCAAAAGAGTGTTAATGCCGAGTGGTATTCTACCATTTGTTTACCCAGGGTGTTAGAAAAAGTTCGCGAAAGACGACCCAAAAGCCGCGTTCTCCTACATCATGACAACGCTTCTTCACACACGGCCAACAAACAAAGTCTTTTTTTTTTAGCTTCCGAAAAAGTACAACTCCTCACCCATCCTGCGCATAGCCCCGATCTAGCACCCTGTGATTCTGTATTTTCCCCAAAATCAAAGATTAGATGAAAGGTTTTATTTTACCAACTCCGAAGAGGCAGTGATAGCGTTCAATCAGCACGTAGAAAACATGCCTTCAGATCTGTGTTCCTCCTGTTTTAAAAAATAGTTCGATCGCATGAAAAAAAATGTTTAAAATGTAAATATACATAATAAAAAAAATAAACATAATATTTTTGTTATTACATGTTGTTTTTTTTAAGTTACGCAAAACTTATAGTGTGACCTATATAATAAAGTATAATCCTTAAAATTCATTCGTATTGTTATAATTTTTATTTTCAGGAAAAGTAGCTAAGTATTGTGTGAATCTGCCCGATCAAGTAATTACTAGCTCAGTGAAGTTTTACTTAGATACTTACAGCGTTTAAGGCTCATAACCAAAAATGTAACGATTTTTGACTATTAATTCCAACGAAATAATTTTATTCTGACAATGAATAATATTATAGAACAGATATAATATAGTAGAACTAGTTCTACTTTTTAAAACCTTTTCATTTATTATATCTTTAGGTAGTATAGAAATATGGGGTACACACACGTCATTCGCGTATGTCATGAGAAAAAGTTAAAAGGTTTATACATAATTATACCTTTTACCTTTTGTCAATTTGATTGATTTTGAATACCAGTATTCTATTATAATTTTATAACATACTATATTTTATTTTCGACGAAGCTGAAGACGGAGGATGGCAGTATAACGTCGACAAAAGCCGAAGTTTTGGGGGAGATCGAGAAGTTCTATGGGCAGTTATATACATCGGTCACTAAACCTGTAAGTAGCTCAGCCGAAGATCCAAGAGCTAAGCTGACCCGACACTATACCGAAGATATCCCGGACATCAGCCTATACGAGATTAGGATGGCCCTCAAACAGCTTAGGAATAACAAGGCGCCGGGTGATGACGGAATCGCATCAGAGCTTCTGAATGCGGGTGGAACACCGATACTGAAAGTCCTTCAGAGACTCTTCAACTCCGTCTTGCTCGGGAATAACGCCGGAGGCGTGGAACAGAGGTGTGGTGGTGCTCTTCTTCAAGAAAGGAGATAAAACCTTATTGAAGAATTACAGACCCATCTCACTTCTAAGTCATGTCTACAAGCTGTTTTCGAGAGTCATCACGAATCGTCTCGCGCGTAGGTTCGATGACTTCCAGCCTCCCGAACAAGCCGGTTTCCGAAAAGGCTTTAGTACCATAGACCACATCCATACGCTGCGGCAAATTATACAGAAGACCGAGGAGTATAACTTGCCACTATGCTTAGCGTTCGTGGACTATGAGAAGGCCTTTGATTCGATCGAGACCTGGGCAGTGCTACAGTCTCTCCAGCGGTGCCATATTGACTATCGGTACATCGAGGTGTTGAAGTGTTTATACAAAAACGCCACCATGTCGGTCCGAGTACAGGAGCAGAGCACGAAGGCGATTCCTCTGCAGCGAGGCGTAAGACAGGGAGATGTTATATCTCCGAAACTGTTCACCGCTGCATTAGAAGACGCTTTCAAGCTCCTGGAATGGAAAGGATTTGGCATCAACATCAACGGCGAGTACATCACTCACCTTCGGTTTGCTGACGATATTGTGGTCATGGCAGAATCGCTTGAAGACCTAAGCACAATGCTCGATGACCTTACTCGAGTCTCCCAACAAGTAGGCCTGCGAATGAACATGGACAAAACCAAGCTCATGTCGAATGCCCATGTTGCGCCCTACCCAGTATCTGTTGGGAGCTCTACTCTCGAAATTGTTGACAAATATGTCTACTTAGGACAAGTTATCCAGCTGGGTAAATCCAATTTTGAGAAGGAGGTCAATCGTCGAATCCAACTCGGCTGGGCAGCGTTCGGGAAACTACACCACGTCTTCTCGTCCAAAATACCTCAGTGCCTCAAGACGAAAGTGTAGACCAGTGTGTGTTACCAGTGATGACATATGGAACTGAAACGTGGCCTCTCACTATGGGCCTCATAAGAAAGCTCAAGGTCGCACAGTGTGCTATGGAAAGGGCTATGCTTGGTGTTTCCTTGCGAGATCGAATCAGAAATGAAGAGATCCGTAAACGAACAAAAGTCGCTGACATAGCCCAACGGATTAGCAAGCTGAAGTGGCAGTGGGCGGGGCACATAGCACGTAGAACTGATGGCCGATGGGGCAGAAAGGTTCTAGAATGGAGGCCGCGTACCGGCAAGCGCAGCGTAGGACGTCCACTGACAAGGTGGTCAGACGACCTGGTAAAGGTCGCAGGAAGACGCTGGATGCAGGCCGCTTCCAACCGGCCAATCTGGAAGTCAATGGGGGAGGCCTATGTTCAGCAGTGGACGTCCTATGGCTGAAATGATGATGATATTTTATTTTATGTAATATAACTCGTGCAAAAAGATATTTCTTTCACAAAGCAACGAAACAGAATATTTTTTGACGTAAGTAATTATGTTGTTTACCCGGAATACCGGACAAAGGCAGTTGGCAGCTGATACGTAACATGGGTCCGAGCGGGCTCTTTTAAAAGGTGTCCGTAACGGAATGTCGACCTCTTTATTAGCCCACAAAACAGCTCGTAAAAAATCTTATTTGCCCGTTTTATTTCCCAAAAGAGAACGCATTAATTAATACCAACCACACTTCGGTCGGGTACGTTTGCGCAAACAGTTTAAGCTACGTATTAGGGTACAACCGCCCTGACCTAATTGCCTAACGGTGAGACACTGTGGTTAGACTTGTAATAGGCTAGGCACCGACTGAAATATGGATCTAACTGACTCGGCTATACTCGGCATTGCTATCGAATAAGAAGCAATTGAACGTAAATACAATTAAATATTAATTTGATAATTTGACGACCCGATAGGCATAATGTCCCAGCGATTTAAAAAGTTTTTTTTTAAATTAGTTTTATCAACTGTAGCTTGAGGTTATGTTGCACTATGAGGTTATGTTATATGGTTAGGTTGCACAACAGATTTACAGATAAAGTCTTCGTACACCATACATTAGCACATAAACAGAACAAACAAATACATTTTATGAAAGAACAGCGCGTGAAAGAAACGTGGTTACTGCGAGTATCAGCTAGCCAAAATTTAAGAACATGAGAAAAAACTTATCAAATTAAATAAATTATGGTTTTCACTAGCCTTACAACACCCCTCAACAAATCCGCACTGGGCCCGCGTCCGCGCCCGCGTGGTGGAGGATGACCCAAACCACCTCATACTTGAGGTGAGGCCTGTACCCTGCAGTGGGACGTATAAGGTATAATTTACTTTACGCTAAAGAAAATCATTCTTAAAGATAGACAGATAAAATGATTATTTTAATAACTTCTTTTTTTATTTATTATAGAACTTCCAGGTAGTCGCGAAATGTATTGTATACAGAGACGTGGAACCGGTAAGTTTTTCTAAATTGGCATGAATCTGGGCGTACTGGGAGACGCCCTTAGCAAAATTCATTGTCTGGCTAGACCCCGTAATACAAGGATGTGAATTCGTTAATTCGAGACCATGACAAAGAGTGTATTTTTATTTATTTAATTGTAGTTAAATTTGATAATTTACTTCTGTTTAACGAAAAAAAATTACTAGAAAATCAGTAGTATTTCAAAATAGGAACTTTTTATTTGAAAGTTAGATTACGGATTTTCAACAAATTGAAATCTAACTAAAATATTTTTAATTTCAATTTCGGAAAATAAAAATGCTGGCTCTTTCCTCGCTCAAAAGCTTAGTATAGATAGCCATTCAGCGAGGAAATGCTGCGAGCATTCTCACCTCCTTGCCTCATAGACACGCTTTTATTTTTGATTAAGTAGATTTTAGTTTTAGGTTAGTTTTGTTTTTGATGTTAATGAAATGTAATCAAGTATTAAATAAATGCCTATATATCGTATTTATTATTTGAATTAAATTATTTTCTTGACATCTACGATATGTGTGTACAAACATTATACACACATATCGCTATATAATTAGCTGCTGTGTAAGCAGGCTCTAATACATCAAGTAAACTCGTCGGTCGAAAACTACGTCAATCTAGACTTGTTATTCTGTGAGTATAAGCTGCCAAGTAAAATAATAGTGGCCATAACATCAGCAGAATTAGCTCTGTTGATGTTTACTGAGGCTGTAAACAGCACGAAACGTTCGTGGATTACCAATTTGCCTTTGACGACGTGACATGGAACTAATTGGCACTACTTAAGTCGGTACTATCATTAATTTTATTGAGGATTAGGTCACAATGTCGAAAATAAACGAAGTCGTCAACTGACATTGATGGTAACGACTGACAAGAAAACCATAACGAGCTTCGTTGCTCACTTTTATTTTATTACAATTTGTTAGACATCTGTTATTTTTAATCCAATGAAAAATACTTAAAATTAGTAATCATAGTAGGTACGTATTTCCACAAAAAAGATAGGTAAAATAACGTTTAAGGAAGAGTTTCATTCACATTCTGATATAATTAAAGTTGTATAGCGAGTTAAGAAGGAAAGCAACGAACGACACGTTAGCGTTGCAACCAACAAAACTGAAAACTTTTACAAAAACTTACGAGCCGCGTCAAAGCCCAGAGGCGCTGTTTGCCGCAACTGAAATTCGCACCATAAAAGCGAACCACGCATGAACTCACCAATTAAGCAGGCTACTTACACATCGCGGCTCCCCGCCTAATGGAATATAGCCCGGCGAGACCCCGCCGAAATACGAAGCCTTTTTCTCCAAATAATACGCAATTCAAAAGTAGCGGCCCGGCAATTTGATATGGTAATAAAAGGGAAACTCTTTTAGACTGTGCAAACATTTTTTTGGCGAAATTTTAATTCGTACCTATTGTGTTTTCTTAAGAAACTCGAAGATTGGACTTAATGAATGCAATGGCGCAAAATAAACGCGCTTATATTGTTCTTACCGCTGAGGGGATTCAGTTACGAAGTCGATTTGTCCTACTTCTTAATTTTAGTGTCAATTATAATAAATCTTTAAATTTACAAATAAATTAGATCATTCAGACTATAACGAATTAGTTCAAAAGGTTTATTTAACGTGTTCTGATCGTTTTTATTCGATTTAAGTTAGGTAAAGCAAACGTAAAATGTACAAACTAAGTTAGTAAACATATCTCGAGTAAGTTTTTGTAACTCCTTTGAAACATATGCTAGAGAAATTGTAGAAAATTCTTGAGCGCATTTATTTGTAGGCACTTAGTAATTTTACACGTACGAGTGAACAAAATGCTGTGCAACCACGTTACATTATTTCAAGTGTCGGCTCGTTAGCCCGTCTACAAATGTATTGCTTACAACGACTTTACAAAACGTCTTGCCAGTCTCGGGCCACAGCATGATTGCGTTGCTAGATTAAGTTTTATAACACGTTTCTCTTGGCCATACAATTTAGTGATATTTCTTTTTGTCGCATCAAGCCAAAATCGGAGTCTTTCATAACATATGCCTCTATACTAATACATTATTTTAGTAATAGCGATAAGTACATCGCAACCAAACTCTCTCGTTTAGCCGTTTTACGTTTATGTTTATGATACGTATATTTTTTATCAGTGAAACATAAAAGAGAGCTCGTTCGTATCCTCTACAAACGCCAAAAGCTAACTGCAACATAAAGGAAAAAAATGGGCAACTAAGCTATGTGAATGCTATTAAGTAAAAAGTGTGTCGCAATTAAATTTCTAAATTTCGTATTCGTATTTTTTGTAGCATAATCTGTCGTATCGAAAATTCAATTATGGAAGATTCGCTAAGCAAAGCATTTTGGGGATTGAATTGAATAGCCAGGTTCTTTAGTGTGTATGTCATGCAAAAGATTATGGTCCACAAAATTCAAATAACCTTTACCTCGTTCGCCTAAATGTTTATAAGTATATTTTTATTTCGTTATGAAAAAAAAGAGGTGTATACACGTAAGGACTTCTGAAATAAATAAATGCGTTATATTCCAGAACACAAGTTTAAATATATTTAAAATTATCTAGGTACAAGAACTCAACCAGTATGCGGGTGTGTAAACATATTTTTAAAAGTAACCTTATTCATTTGATTCAAATTTAAATTTGTTTTAATGTTTATTATTTTTTGGAAACAATAATGTATTTGACAACTAATAGTATACAGGGTTACATTGCAAAGGGGTGCCAAATATAAAATATAAGATCTAGGAAACAATATAAAGCAGCGACATTATCGTTATTATTTTTAATAAACGTATATCCCAAAAATATATCTATATATCCGAAAATAAAGTCGAAAAAGATTACGAAATTCATCAGACGCGTAGGTACGGCGAGCCAACAAAGACCTTACACAGTGCACATACGGTGCAATCTTTTTATCAATGAGTTAAATTATCCACGCGTCCGATTTTTAACAGCGGATAGGAATAATTAAACGTGAAAAAAAATGTTTTATTATTTGCATTGTTCGATTAAGTTACTGATTCTGAGCCACTCCTAAAGATTTGGTACCCCTTTGCAATGTAACCCTGTATATAGGGAACGGAAACATTAGTCAACCAGGTTACCTTTGCCAATAAACCGTAAAACCATCAGCAGTTTAGCCTGCAGCCGAGCCGAAAGTTGATTTGGGAAGGCTCTCGCAAAACTACGCTACACGGTTATCACATCATGAGTGGGCGAGCCGTCTAACATTTCACGCCAAACACATTCGCCGGCTGTCACCCGCCGCTGATACCCGCCGGAGATTTATCCGTTTGGGCGTGGACGATGTGACGGCCATGGGCGCATGCATACTAATCGCATGATGTCACGATAACTATCAGTAACAGGGACCAGCTAATCTGGTGAAAACAAAGTTCTGGCTGTCATTTAAAAACATATTAAAACTATACCCTTTTCAAGATAAGAAGAAACTCATGACACATTACGTGACTTTCCTGTTGACACAAATATTGATGTGCCCTAACGAAATCCATGATTCTTTTTGAAAATCGAGAAAGTTTATAAAGAAAGTTTAATAGATTTTTATTCAAATGAACTTAAAAACAAATGAATTTAAAATAAGAGATATACTGCAATGTTCTACTGCCAGAGTGCCGTATACAGCTTTTTGACAAGTCTTTTTTCCTTTTTTTTTGGCATTTTACCAAATAAAAGCAAAACAATAACGAAAACTTTACAAAAACAGTAACAAAAGTCAAAATAGGAACTATGCGAAAAATAACGATAACACTGATTTTTTATGACTTTAAAAGTTTTTTCTCTCCGCAAGACTGTGCTGCTCGTCTTTAAAATGCTTTTGGGAGAGAAGCACCTTGTTTGAGCACCGTGAGGCGATGGTTTGCTGAATTTGAGAGAGGTCGAGTTTCTTTACATGACGAATTTCGTGAAGGGCGGCCTTCAACTGCCGTCAACAAAAATAATGTGGCTACTGTTAAGCGGCTAATTGAAGAAAACCCGAGGATTACCTATGAGACAATTCGAGGACTATTGGGGATTGGTATAAGCCAAATTCAGAAAAAAATACACGAAGAATTGAAAGTTCTGAAACTTTGCTGTCGTTGGATCCCTCATGAACTGACAGCGGAGCAGAAGCGGGCTCGCGTGGAATGGTGCTCACAGATGCTACTGAAGTACGACCATGGACATTCTAATGCTGTTTATGACATTGTCACAGGAGACGAAACGTGGATTTATTGTTTTGAACCCGAAAAAAAACAGCAATCTTGTGAATGGGTGTTTGAAAATTAGAACAGGCCAACAAAAGTGAGGCAGGCGAGAAACGTTGGTAAAAAAATTATCGCGTTTTTTTTTCTCAGCTACGGGTCCCATCTGTACAATTCCACTTGAAGATCAAAAGAGTGTTAATGCCGAGTGGTATTCTACCATTTGTTTACCCAGGGTGTTAGAAAAAGTTCGCGAAAGACGACCCAAAAGCCGCGTTCTCCTACATCATGACAACGCTTCTTCACACACGGCCAACAAAACAAAGTCATTTTTAGCTTCCGAAAAACTACAACTCGTCACCCATCCTGCGCATAGCCCCGACCTAGTACCCTGTGATTTCTGTATTTTCCCTAAAATCTAAGATTTTATGAGAGGTTTTATTTTTACCTACTCCGAAGAGGCAGTAATAGCGTTCAATCAGCACGTAGAAAACATGCCTTCAGATCTGTGGTCCTCCTGTTTTAAAAAATTGTTCGATCGCATGAAAAAATGTTTAAAATGTAATGGAGAGTATTTTGAAAAGCAATAAACATAATATTTTGGTTATAACATGTTGTTTTTTTAAGTTACGCAAAACTTATAGTGTGACCCACGTACTCGTACAAGGCAGACGCTCTTGTACTACTGACGTCAACGCATAGGTTTTCATAAGACGACCGAACCGATTCATCGATTTAGTTCCGATTATGTATTATCAATCCCTATAAGTAAACGTTCCGTTTTACGCATCAAGTATTTGAAGTAAATTCTATTAATTTATTTGTTAAATCATTAAGATATATTATTGGTTTGCAATTTTTGCTTAGATTTTTAGAGGCAAAGATTATTGTGTTTTCGCAATGATATAAATTAAAAATTTAAAAATTTGTACATTGCGTTGGTGTGCCTGCCTACTTCGCCAGTCATGGACACTGCTTAAATCGAACTGGATATGTATCCACATAAATACAGCCCTTGCTTGTATTTGAATTGTCAAAGTACTTATTGAAAGTTGAATATTAGCAAATCTGTAACCTAATATCGTCGTCTTTTCACAGCAGCCTTCAAAATAAAGCGGTCACGTCGTCAGTTTTGTCTATGGGCGATGCTAGCCCGTTTACGGCTAGGCCAAGCAAAGTCCATTCAAGAAGTTTAGCCATTGAACCATAGCTATAGTGCAGCGCAGCTTAGACCTGGTTTTACGCCAGTAGTTAAACTAATTGACAAAGTTTTTCAAGCTGCCCCACTGAACTCTGATACGGTTTAACGACACCGTTTTATGGTAGACTGTGCCGACAGGTTAACTTATTCTCCGGTGCGAGCAGGGGCGTGCATTCCATATAGGCTATTATGCAGAGCCTACCTTCATAAAAAACCGACAGCTAACCATAATTATTAATTACGTATTCAACAATAAACAATAAATATTCTGTAACCATTTTGTCGTCTATCTGTACTTATTCCTTACTAAAGCGCGCAACTTAGATCGTTTCTGTGCAATTTAACCAATGTTAGGCTGCCGCGAGATCGCCTACTGTTCACGCAAACTTACTCAATTTTCACTCACAGCCTACCCCCATCTGAAACCAATGCACGCCCCTGGGTGCGAGTTACCTGGCACTCATCTAGATTTAACTGCTGTGTATACTATGGCTGAAATAGCTTTTAATCCCTTCGCGTGCCACTAATCATTTTCTCTATTGTTTTCCATTGTTTTTCCGGTCTACCGTGGGTAAGTGGAACGCAAAGGTATATTGACCAAAAAAATACAGGTTTTGTAGGACCGTTTATCTATTAAGTATTTTAAAATAGTGTCAAACCAATCATCCGAGGTAAGTTTCTTTAAACATCATTAGTGCTTATAGATCCACCGTGTAAGTTTATATGATAGATAATTTAAGATATTAAATAGATTAAGTAATATTATCATTCCTAAAAAAAAGCTTACGGTACAACAAATTAAAAATCGAAAAATACAACGCAGATATTCAATTTACAGAAGCATCCTATCTGCAGATAATCAAATGATAGGTGGTCAAATTCATTCAGTGTTCTTTATAACTGTAAACTTCTGAAATAATGGTCTGCGTAAACCACAGAGGCATTGCACTTACTACGTATTCTGTCGTAATGATCGTGAATATCAATCACAATGCTTATCGAAATTCAACACTGCTTTTGGGGGCTCTCATAATAGCAGTACGGGGTTGTCAATAAAGGGTAGAGTATGCTTATGCCGGTTGATCGTAGAAATAGGCTATTTGAATATGTGCAACACGACTGCGTGCATTGTCGGCCTGGGGCGGTGATCGGGCCGGCCTGCCCGAAATACTGAAAACTATTCATGACCACGATAAAGCACAATTGAAAATTGAAGTATAATACAGTGTTGACTTAGTCTGCGACTGTACTTTGCGCGAAAATAGTTTTATGAGGGTGGGTGAAAATCTGCCTCTCACACGGAGTGAAGACATCGCTGTTCTAGTCAGCCTGTGACCACGGTGAAGCCCGGTCGAAACGTCAGATAAATAAAGGGTAAAATATGTTATTATTGATTGCGTTAATTCTCTTTTTAGTGTGTATTAATCTTGCAACGCGAAAGTTTAAAAGTAATTACTTATTTGTACTAAGTACGTAAAATGTTTCTTTAGTTGCAAGATGCGAATACGATTAGAAACAAATTTAAAATTGGAACTTTTATTCGTCATGATCAATGTAATAATTGATCATAATCTGCTAGACAGTAATGCCACATTGGGTATTTTTCACGCAATTCTGGGTAAAAATTTTAATTTGAATTTTTTGAGAAATGTTTGGAGAAAAAAAATATACTATGGAGAATTTTGGGGAACTATTAATTTAGTATCTTTGAATAGTTTCAAAGTATTTTTTATAATTAATTATTAATAATTTTATAGTGGCCAAACATTTTATATAAATCAGCTGATCAGCTGTTGTAAGTTATGGGTATAGGAAGAAACATTACCCTTTTTTTATTTCGATGTTTTTTCCAAAGCTTATTGTTTAAATAATGAGCAGTAGAATCACTTCCTAAAAGGAAGTATTAATTAACTTTTTTTTCGTAACAACTGACTACTAGTGAAAATACGCCGTTAGACCACGGGCAAAAAATTATCTGGGCCTTTGGGTAAAACTAAGGAAAATAGTATCGTTTTAGAGAAAAGTAATTTCAAATTTGGGGAGAAATAGAAAATCATTTCTGGCAACCCTGCTGCTAGACATAGCCCGATACTCGGCTATTCTTTACTATCCACTGCCTGCAACATTTTTTATTCAGATTTTATTTGTAATAGCTGTTGCCCGCGACATCGTTCTGGTCTTTAGTTTATTCATAAGGGATTTTCTGTGGTACTTTCTTAATATTTTCTTTCAGAAGAACCTTCTCCTGGAAATAACTAATACAACAAAAAAAGAATTAGTGAAATTGTTCCATCCCTTTACGCGTGATGCGATGACCAAGGGAAATATAGATTCATTTTTATATGTATATATATAAGATTAGGTATAATAAAATTAAATAATTCACTTGTAATCAATCATCAAAGCTGCCAATTAGACCCTCTTAGTCAATAAGATATAATAAATCGGTGAGATTAGTTCCCATTGCCGTATTTCATCGATGTTGTTCCCTGCAGAAAGGAAATTGAATACAAAACTCGATTATCATAAATAATCCCTTAGAGACGTCTCCAATGAAATCAATAGGCTCCAAATGATTTGGAAAAGGGATAATTCGTGTCAGACTGGCCGTCCCAGTTATTGGCTATCTCGCAAACATTTTCATGAATAGCATTAAAATAGGTGATGAGACACCTTGAAAAACTAGAGTGATGGGGGAATATTTTGAATTTTTGATTAATGAATTTATCGGCAATCAGTCTTTGGATTAGTCATGTCGATAAAAACTCCGTTGTTATTGAGGTCATTTCTTCATATGAATGAATAAAAAATACGTATTTGAAACACCAACGTACCACCAAATACGTATTTGGTTTTTCCAATTAGTAAGGAAATATTCTACACATTAACAGACTATTAATCCGGGCCTGCATGGACAATAATATTGTTGTATACGTAATAACTGCTCAGTAAGATATTTTACTAAGTATCGTCTTATTATAGGTCTTCAACTTTGGTTGATTAGAAAATTCGTTGTCCAATTGCTTCAGTTGTTTTGTGTTTTCCTTTTTTATAATATGTTGCCGACTGGCAGAATATATCGTACAATAAAGTTTGAATGAAAAAAAAATTACGATAAAATTGATTTACAATTTTAAAAAATGCACATCGTAAAATTCACATACTATTCACGATTATAACAGTTCCTTTGGGCAAAATAGTAAAATCATCAAGATGTTCTAACCGCGGCGGCAAGTTCCCAACTCAAGCCGAGAGCCATTTTGCTAAAAACTGCTTAGACGTGCACGGAGCGTCGCAAGGTAACTTTGCAATCTGGCTGGATGCCAATGTTTGCAAGAAGTTCTCGCAGTAGGCCCTAGGACAAAGTAGCGTGAAGTTTGCACTTCTCGCTTATATCGCCCTCCTACGCTGATTTCGGTTATCTATTCAAGAACGTATCAGTTGCGAGAATACAGGAAAAGTTGGAAGCTAAATTTTAAGTAAAATAAAGCTATAGACGTTTTATTTTTATTTTTGCGTAAATGACATTGATAATTTAATGTATGCTTCACTGGTCTTAAGTAAGTTGCATATGAAATACTGCCGAACAGAAGTGGATTATTTATTTAATTACTACGTTTCTACAGATATTGTGTGTTCATGTGTCTTATCAAACTTAAAGCTTCTTGCGCATGTACCAAAAGACTCACTCGCACAATCTATTCAGATTTAACCTATAAACCTAACCTGGCTTTAAATATCATTTAGTATCTCAGGTTGTCTGAAATTAGAGCGAAAGTAGCTAATTCTGATTTAGGGTCACTTGCCCTACAATTTGTATTAAGCTGAAATCTAGCTAAAAACATATGTACACTGGGCTGCACCAATCCATGGTAGCAACGTTAGCTCTCACTATCCTGTCTACATCCTTATCATATTTAGGTATTTATTGTTAAGTGGGGCAAAGGGCTCTAGGGATTAAGTGTCTTGGGGTAAAGAGACTCTCGCTCGCAAGGGAGTTAGGTTCCCGTCTGTCTTTATACCCTAGACATTAGGAGCGGTGAGGTAAGCCACCACTTGCTTCTCGCCTATTTAACATCATTATCATTTTTACACAAACTGACCAATACAGAATAACATTTAAATTTAAAGAATTTACTATTGTATTTTGTACAGAAATAAATTTTATCTTATCTTATAAAAAAACCAGCCAAGTACGAAGAACTTCGCGCATGACGGGTTCCGTACCATTATCTATAATATTCTGTAAATATTTCAAGCATCTACCTTTTGCCGTTATTAATATCGAGTAGAAAACAGCAAAAAAATCACGTTTGTTGTATGGGAGCCTATATGTAGGAAATATTTTTATTTTATTTTGTTTTTAGTATTTGTTTTTATAGCGGCAATAGAAATACATCATCTGTAAAAATTTCAACTGTCTAGCTAACGCGGTTCATGATATACAGCCTGGTGACAGACAGACAGACAGACGGACAGTTGAGTCTTAATAATAGGGTCCGGTTTTTGCCCTTTGGGTACGAACCCTAAAGAACTACCTTTGCTCGCGTATAATACGGCTTCTCAATTTTTATTTTACTTCCTTAGAAGGTGAATTAAAAATAGTAGCCTATGGTCATTATGTGTAATGTGTGTGTGTCCTAAGCTGCCACTATGTAAAAAAACCGGACAAGTGCGAGTTGGACTCGCCATATTACATACTAAATAGTTCATGAATTGGTTCTCACAGTTTAATTTCAACATTTTTACAGTTTATATACAAAACTTACAAATGTATAGTTTTCAGACTTTTCCATGTAGGTACTTGTAGTATAAGACGATATTAATTGCCGAATTTCATATTTCTAGGTCAACGGAAAGTACCCTACAAATTTTGATTGCCTTGAGAGTTTCAAAGTATACGTTTATTGTGGCATAAACGGCCGTATCTTCCTTAGAAGTTTCTTAGATTTCTTTTTACAGCATCAAGAGGTGTACAGTACCTAAGTATATGGTTTAAATTTTGACAGACGGACAATAAAGTGACACTTTAAGGTTTCCGTTTTTTTCTTTTTAATGTACGGAACCCTAAAAATCAAGTCAATCTCTTAATGCTCTCTGAAAAACAAAAACAAATCTATCCCATTTTTTGGGATAAAATATAACCTGTGTATGCTATTCCAGTCTATAATCTATCTCCATGCCAAATTTTATCCAGATCCGTTCAGCCGTTCTGGCGTAATTGAAGATCAAACATCCATCCATCCAATCTTTTCCATTTATAATATAAGTAAAAAGTAATATTCATAGTTCGGGTTAAATTTCGATTAAATAATGTTTTCTGTTTTGCAAGAAGACAAAACTAAGTAAGTATATACAAAACTTCACCTAAATCAACAAAAAATTCTCGTAATGTAGTGCATTAATAACATAAGAAATACCAAAACATTTGAGCCCCTGCCACCCTATGAGGAAAAAGGTCACTAAATCCAATACAATCTGTTTATGAGCGGAAAGTTCTATTGGGGCATATCGCTTGTGAAACTGAAAATCTCCCCAGAGGCCAAAACAACTGTAATCGAAATGTCCAAACTCACGCTTCTACCACGAAGAAACTTCGTACTAAATAGATTACTAGGCCAGGCTGGTTTACTTCAAAACAATATATTTCAATGTGTATATTTTATTTATAACTTTATCGGAAAAGTGACACAGTATTTTTTTGATTGAAGTTATTCAACATTTCTAGATATTTAGTTTATATCAATAGGTACCTACTGGTAGTACTTGTAGAAGTAGTAAAAACTTTTGAATTTGGCCTTTCATATTATAATTATTTATGGAACCCGCTCCGCATTAATTCAATCTTTTATCATTAAAATGTGATTCTACTGGAATCGGTAATGTGTACCAGGTAAAAAATGATAATTCCCAATAAATTTGAGACTGAACGTAAAATATAAGAAATTAATCAAATTTATTCCGGACATATCTTTAATAAGACGGGAGAAAATTTCACTTCGAGATTTTAATAGCCCCGTCATGGAAATAATGGAAGGAATGAATATTAATATCGGGAAGTTGAATGGCAGCTCATCTTTGCAATGCAAAGAGATTTACTACCTTTGGACAGCCTCCCGGCGAAGCGGGATATGCGATCCTTTCACAAACTTGATGATTATTTTTGCTGTAATTAATAACAAATATTGATGGGAGCCCATCAATATTTGGTCGAAGCGCACCGATGAATGTCTGAATTCTTGTCAGTCCCGCTTTGTGTCATAGTAGTCAGTATCTTGTGAGTAGTATTCCGGGATCACGCTTTGGCTATGGTAGCGTAAAATCGTCTAGATACCAGATAGTCAGTGACATGGCAAAATGTTTTAGGGAGCCACTGGATACATGCCGGCCGCTATGGGTCGGTCGCGCGGAGATCAATGGGAGAGTAATTGGAAAATAGGCTCGATACGTACCTATGCCTAAAGTTTACAAATTATAATTTGGCCTGTTAGTAACAAGTTTTATTCAAATGAAATTATATTTTCTTTTCATGAGACTAGTGACCTACCTAAGTCAAGTGTAAACCTTTGTAAAAAACGAAGATTTTTTGGGCTCGCCTTATCCCGTTACAGCTCGGGGTCAGCTTTACCATTCATGTGACGCCATTTGCTTTGCTCTTGTGCATCATCCTCTGTAAGGCCCATTTATCGTGTCGTCCTTTTGGACCTTCGTCATCCACGTGGTTTGTGGTCTTTCTTGACCTCTCTTCCTTTTCGCCTTAGAAAGGTACTTTTTACGACATGGTCGTCTGATGTTCGCAGTACATGACCGTACCATCTCAGCCTGGACTCCTTTACTCTAACAGCAATATTTGCAACTTTAAAACTCCCTCGTATCGTATTGTTTTTTGCACATTTCTGTTATGTGGAAAAAAGGAAAATTCTCCGAAACATAATTTCAATTGATTACTTGGGCGACCACTTCACCTGACTTAGTGTTATATCTATTTGCTGCTTTTCATGCAAGCTCAGGCCGCTTCGTGAATGTTTTGCAACGGTCACCGTTGCACCATCTCCATGAAGCGGCTAGGTATGAAGAGCCAATGATTGCCTAGCCAGGTCCAGGGTGAGGCAGCTGCTTTTCACTGCTACCATTGGTTCGTAAGCACAATAGTCATTTAATACAATGAAAACATGATTAGAATCTTGTTCAGGAATGTTTCGAATAACAAATATATAACTTTAAAATAATGGCGCAACAAACAGAATCTAGGTACTTTGAATAAGTGCCCGACTCCGAGGTAATACTAATTACACTTTCAAATAAAACGGACCAAATTCGATTTACATTAAATTAACCCTCTTTGTGCCACAGCCAATTAGTCAGACCTCGCCATTGTACGTTAAAAATGTTTTTTCTATTGTTTTTTAAGCATTCTGAAGTACACTTGTACGTAATTTCGCGTGCGATTGTTTAACTGTTTTTAAAGACAAGACTCATGATTTACAAAAACCAATTATAATGCAAAAACATATTTCTGTTTTTCCTTGCAATTCAAAACTTCTAAATTCCTACCGCTTTACTATAACATTCTCAGTAAATTTATATCGTGCGACAATACTGCTTCCCCAATTCATCTACAAGTAGGTAGCGACTTGCGGTTACCGCTTTACAGAACTATGCGGTAACTGATCCTACGCGAACGGTGAGGGTTTCCGTCGTGCTACCAGGCAAGTGGGTAATCTTACCAGCTATATGATACACAGTAAATCCGAGAGTCGGCCAGTCGGCTATGAATTATGGCACGAATAAATTCTAATTCAGTGCATTACATTAGAATATAGGCTGCGAGGTACGCTCTGTGATAATCAAAATTTATGAACATTGAAATGCAAACAGCTCAGGGTATGTGGAATTGCGGATGTTATCTTATACCCCTCGGAATCACATCTGGCTCGCCAAATAATACGAAAATGATAAATATGTCCGAACGTAAAAAACTGTTCCCTAATTTTTATTTTTTAGTTACTGTTTATAATCTACAAATAATTGATTGAAAATTGATTTTTACTCTGTTACCTTATATCGTTCCCAATTTTGTAAGAAATTATTTACTCTAAAGTGCAAGATGACTTCTCTATGCTACTGGTTTGGGAAAACATTTATGTCAAACTCAATATGCAATTTGAATGACACGCTTACAAGAACAGTCAACAGAACAATCTCACGCAAGCTTTTGCCAAAGGCCCCAAAGAGAAATATTAACCACAGGCACCATTGCAGCATCATCGACCACTTCCATAAATGATCAATTCCAAAACGTTTTACAAATGTTAGCTCACGCGGAAGTCGCCTCTCCAATTTCACGCGTCACAACTTCATGTCAAACTCTAAATGCGAGAAATACGAGTACTCGTGACACGATAGCCTGATAAAACGCTATAAAGGAAATAACAAATGCAATCCGTCGCTACGTCCGTCAATATGCTAACATTTAAAAATCAGGATTTTTTTGGGAACAACTCCTGAAACCTATCTGAAAAACGTTTACAAGTAAAAAAACACAATACTTATACGTTCAATTATACAGCCTCTTGGTAAGTTTATTACACTAAAGTACTGAGTATATCGTTTTTTAGTGTAGCTACAAAGTTTAGCAACAATAATAGAAAACTAAACAAACAATTACTTACTTTTTTAGGTAATTTTTCTTACATATAGTTAAATAAGAATAGAATAAAACAAAACGCATATAAATACTGGCCAGTCATGAATGTTGAAGTTTTTCTCACCAAGATTTTTTCTCCTCGGCCTATCATGGAGCAAACAATGACTATATTTAGGGAGCACCTCATGTATAATGCAAGGATACGTCGTGTCAGCCACAGTTCACAAGAACAACCGGCAAACTGCCTTTAAACTTTATCGATCAAAACTTTATCAATTGCCGCCAAAGTTGCACACACTAAATGCAAACCACTAGCTTCACATGATCCTTCAACGTGGTTTCTTGTCCAATTGCCCAAAGGCGTATTGGTGTTAGCAAATATCGAATAACTCGCTTCTGTGAAAGTCAGCTGGATATTATACAACGAGAAGGAAATAACTCTTTTGGAAATGTTATGAACAGTTTATCCCAACTTAACTAGAATATAGCACTTTTTAAAATTCAATTGGTTTACATAGGTTTATTCTCAGGATCTTTACTTTAATTTTAAGCTTTATTGTTTGTTCTTAGCCACTTCTACACAAACATTTAAGCTCTCAATAAACGATATTTCATACAGATTAATGGTTTCTCGTCCATTTTCCGTCATTACAGTCGTTCTGCTCAGAAAAGTCAGATATGAATCAGTACCTCGTCCGTGGACATAATTCATAAACATCTGCCACAGCAATAAAGCTTTTACGACAAGAATTTGTCCCTTCGTCCGAGCCATTGTTTCGTTAAATACAGGGGCCGTTATAATTAGGGCTGCGACTTAATCGCTTATTGAACACATATTATTTACAGACACATTATAGGTATTATCATTTTAGAAATTTTTAAACTTTAGGTTATTGTACGTTGTATAATTACTCATCAATTTCACACTGGTCTATTTGTTACTTCTGTGTGAAGCTAAATGCATTAATCCAGTATTCTATAAATACGTGGCATTTCTTTTCGTGTCAATTATTTACAACAACAAAAAATGGCGAAAACGTTATACAACTTACAGGGACAAGTTTGCAAGCAAAAAATTTTTAAAATTACCTACACTTTTAGACGTATTTTGTCATTCAAGGCTGAAATAATATCAGAGTAAGCAATGAATCGGGGGAACTTGGGCAGTAGTGTCAACTTGACTTTGTGTTTAGCTCAAACGACGATGATCACTTAATTAAAAAGATAACTCATTAACCAGATTGCAAACCTTATAGACAAAAACATGTTTATACAAAGTTTTAATTATCAAACTTTATTCAAAATATTGTTTTGCTACAAATATTTTTTAATAACAGAAATATTTATTTCCACCCCTACCAGTTGTTGTTATTAACCCGGTTCCGGACCTTTTTCGTGCCAATCCGGGCCTCCAATCTTGGCCATTGTTTCTCGCTCTGAAGATGTCCGGCTATCGGCTTGGTGAAATGCCAAACGGCCGCCTATTCTTGGCCGCTGCATTCCCGCCTTTGAACAGAATACCATTCTGATGTTGAATAACAAATAATAATGACATTGGATATGATATTGGAAGTCTCGTAGGTAACAGTATCTATTCAATGACAATACATTTTATTCGTAGCAGGCATTTTGTGAGGTTCCATCACTTTGTACGTTTTTTACCTATTTAGTGCCACTTATCGGTGACAAACTAGACAGATAATATCAAATCAGACTAAAATGTTTACAGTAATCATTAACATCTGTCTTAATATAATGAATGGGACCCGTTTTGCTACTTCTGAAATTGATATTATGTAGGGAATATTTAACTCGAAACGATATGTGTTTAAAATAACTTTTCTGAATTAAAATTATGTAGGAATACTCCCCAAAAATGTCTGCATGTGTTTAAATTAATTTACTTTCGAGTTATTATAACTTCTTAACTGTAAACAAATTACTGAAACAAATAAGGGTTCGTCATCCAGTTTCGACCTTCATTTGAAATTAATCTCAAAATTTCCCGATAGAACTTTCAACTTTGCTGTTAAAAATTTATTGAATCCGACATAAATCCCTTAGAATTTCAATATAACCGCTTCAGTTAAACACAAAGGTCATTTATTGTGTCGCATAGTTCCTTTGTGGAAACGCGTCGGGCACAAAGTTCGGGAGTCACGTGTGTTTTATGACGACATATAAAAACACATATGGACTAAAATGGAACGCCACCTTTACGATTTTGCTTGCATATTATTTTGGACGTTGCAGAGGTCGAAACTTACGTTCTAATACTCATAAACAAACAAGTAGTTGAGTAATTAAATTGCCGTTGAGACATGATCATGTTCTCTAACTAAATCATTTATATCAATAATACATATATATATATAACATAATAAAAAAAACATTTGATTTTATTTTAAGATAGATCTCCGGGATCTCCGGAATCTCCGGAATCTCCGGGAGAACCGTAAAACAGGAAATACCATGTTGCTGTGTTACGGTTTCATTCCAATCCTTACTATGAAGACCATGTGCTCTGACGCTAGGACAAGAGAAACATACAAGTATTTAGTAAATGTTTGCTTGCCAGGTTTTTCTGTTCTCAGATTTGCGCTAAGTGGGTATTAAACACGTTTAAATGCGCATCTCTGACCCAAAACGAACAGGATTGTTAAACGATTCGGGTAATTGTTTATTGTTATTGTTTCCGCAGGATCATTATTCATTTCTCTTTGGCTTTTAATTTTGAACCCTACACAGACGAAGTCGCGGGCAGAAGCGAGTATATAATAATATCTGAAAAAGTAATCTAAGTATTAGGTATGTTAGACAATGAAACACTTGGAAAAAATCGATCGCCTCAGGTGCGAATTTAACCCACGTTTCTTTGCTATTGGGGTGATTGCTTAGTTATAGTTAATTATTGTTATATTATCATCTACGTGTATCATTAAATATATATAGGTACATCTCTTTAAAAATGGTTTAAAAAAAGGACATAATTGATAAGTATTTTTCTTCAACTATTAAACTAAATCTAGCCCAAAACATAGCAGAACTTTGACGAGAAGTTATAGTAGGTAAGTCATGTTAAATGATGTCAGATTTCGTCAAAGTTTTACTCACGTTTCACTAACTATGGGGAAAAGTTGGAAGCCCTTGCGACCGCGATAGGAAACAATAACAGCGAATATTATCAGCAGGGGTGTTCATAGCCCGCGTTATGTCTTTATCGGCGGGCCACCCTCGTAACTCGACGTCGTAAGTCATCACTTTTACACTTATAGATGCGAAATTTTTAACATGAAGCTGCAACATTAAATATGGATGAGTATGCATGTTAAAACAAAATAAGGCTAAGTCCAGATGACCGCTCGGTCCGCGCGGGAGTGATACCCGCGTGGTACAAGATCTTTTACTAACTAAACTTTACCGTTCACATTGCCATAGTTAATGAAAATTTTTAAAAAAACAGACACAAATGTGCTGCATCAGCTCAAGGCCTCCATCATCATTTATCTAATACCGACTCATTGAAACCATTCTTATGAATCCAAAGACGATATATCTGCTGTGAGTTACTGAGGACTTGGGAATCCAGCAGTCTCTTTGATGTGCATCATCAGCCTAAGGCCTCGATCGTCATCTATTTAACATCTACTTATTTTTACCATGCTTGTCGTGCCATCATCGGCTGTAAATTGCCGAGTAATTGGGAATCCCGCAGACTTCTTGATGTGCATCATCGCTCAAGGTCTCAATCATCATAACACCTAATCATTGAGACTAATTTTATAAGCTCTAACATGCTATATCGTCTGTGAGTGGCCGAGGGGTTGAGAATCCAGCAGTCTTCTTGATGTGCAGCATCAGCTCAAGGCCTCGATCATTATTTATCTAACACCTGCCCATTGAGACCATTATATTTTGAGCCCAAACACGCCGTATCTGCAATAACTTCTGCAGCATCAGTTCAAGGTTGTTAAGTCTTGGGAATACTACTAAGGTAACTGCATCATTTCAAATCAATCGGACCCGTGAATGTTTAAGCCCGCAATAAGCTAAAAAATCCTTTTGTCAAGAAGGGCAATTAGCTGATAACCTTCAAACGGCTGAACAGATCTTCATAAAAAATATATATAGCTAAGATCTATCCCTGTAATATCAGCTATAAAACAAAAAGAACTACATCAAAATCGGTCCATTCGTTTGGGTGCTACGATGAATACAGATACACAGATACACACGTTAAACTTCTAACACCCCTCTTTTTCGAATAATTTACGATTGAGCTGCTCATGCAATGCATAAGTTTTTTTTGGCGAAGCTTCAGTGTTCGATTGTGATCTCTGATGAATGACCGCGCACCTCGCTTAATTTTTTTTCGGAAATTGTAAGTAAATTTTATTGAAAATTACGAAGATTAAAATTATTTACGTTAAAGTCGGTTTTTCATTATTATTCTTTAGACCCTATTTTTTTAATTTGTTACTACCAATGTTGTCCCGTATAGATACCTACTCTTTGATGCACCTTAGTATCCATACATAAAAATCAAAATCGGGAAAAATACATTTATAATAACCCAACTAAGGCGGTCTTATCTTAATGATTTTTCATTAGTGTAAAATACTCAAAGATTTGTATTTAAATAAGATAACAAGCCTGTGTGATATGGCTCGATTATAATAATTTCTTCTTTTAATTTTATCCAGCATAAAATACAAAGATCCCAGATAAAATCTTGCAAACATTAACGTCTTAGATGTTATTGTAACCTTCCCTTGACTGCTGCAGCAAAACCGACAACCCCATCAGATGCAATTTAGATGTTTTGATGCAAAAGTTTACAGATAACACTACCGGCAAATGTTTGTTTGTCGTTTTCAATTCGAATTTAAAACCTATCACCATTATTGGAAAAATATAAAAGTTCACGCGAGGGGAACCTTAGCCTCTAAAACGCGGTTGGATTATTCATGCCACGTAGTTTTAGTGTTAATAAACAAAAGTTACAATGTTCCTTGTATAAGTTATAGTATTCTAATAATGTTAAGTAATAAGTTTGTAATAATGTTATGCAAGAAAACACGGATAAACAAATAATTCAAAATGTTTAAACATAATAAAAAACCTCTTTAACGAGTAAATTTCAAATTTTCATTAGCATGTTTCACATAGCCTCGCTCGACTTCATAATAATGCTTATTGAAGTAACTATTTTTTGTTAAGGTCTGATTTATAAGATATAAGTATGAGAAAAATCATTTTTTACGTTTTCTTCTTTGTTATCATTGTTAAGCTAACCCGACACATTACCGAAGATATCCTGACCATCAGCCTATACGAGATAAGGATGGCCCTCAAACACATTAGGAATAACAAGGCCCTGGATGATGACGAAATTACATCAGAGCTTCTGAATGCGGGTGGAACACCGATACTTAAATACTCTCAGAGACTCCTAAACTCTGTTTTTTTCGAGGGAATAACGCCAGAGGCATCGAACAAAACCAAACGAGATCGCACCTTATTAAGTATTACAGACCCATCTCGCTTCTAAGCCATATCCACAAGCTGTTTCAGAATGTGATCATGATTCGTTTCTCGCGTAGGTTCAATTACTTTCAACGTCCCGAACAAAGGTTTTCAAAAAGGCTTTACTATCATAAACCACAGCAACACGATGCAGCAAATTATACAAAAGACCAAGGAGTATAACTTGCCACATGTTTAGCGTTCGTGGATTATGAGAAGGCCTTTGATTTGATCGAGACCTGGGCAATGCTGCAGTCTCTCCTGCGGTGCCATATTAACTATGGATACACCAAGGTGCTGAAAAGTGTTGATACAAAACCACCACCATGTCGATCGGAGAGGAGCAGAGCACGAAGGCGATACCTCTGCAGCGAGGCGTAAGGCAGGGAGATATTATATCTCCGAAACTGTTCACCGCTGCATTGGAAAACGCGTTCAAGCTTCATAGAAAGGAAAGTGTTTTTTTTTGCGATTTGATGTTGTCCCTATAGAATTGTTGTTGTATTTGAGCACCAAAATCAACCCCTAGGAGATTGTTGATGTTTTACAAATAACCCTGTATATAGATTGATAATAGTTATTCTTATTGCAAACACTTAGTCGGTCTTATTGCATAAACTGTATACACCGTCGAAAAGACCTCCTCTGTTTCAAAAGTCAATAAAAAACAAAAGAAACGAACACAAGAAAGTTCAAATTATAGTCTAGTTCCAAAACTTTTACCGAAAGATCCACAAAGCTTACTCGTAGAAGAAAAAAAATCACCAGGGAACCTTTCTTTTTAACGCCTGTAATAAGTAACATCGCAGCCAGGTATAAATTCTGCGGGAGACCGCGTTTTATACCCAATATCCGGAACATTAATACAGATTTGTCGGATTACTGCAAGTTAGAACTTTTACCGGATAAAACTTATTTAATATGGCCTACATTTATAAACATACTTTACTTTTATAAATAATAGAGACTCTAGAAACCGAAGAGCTTTTACGTTAAAAAATGAAAGAAATAAGGCCCGTATTCAGAAACGACACTAATGCTATTTATATAACAAGATTTAATAAGAGATTACTAGAGACTGAATATTAGAACCACACCTTAGCAAAGATTCATTAATCACAGTTTAGGTTTAAAGTTATCGCATTTTGATATATATGCTAGTAGCCAGGTATACTTTGTAAATAACATTGTTCATTCTTGAGCTATGTTTTAATACTAGCTATGTTCCTTTTTTCCTATATACTTTACTTACTTTTTGTAAGACAAAAGAATTAGTTGTACCTTGCACAGCTTATGAAGTCTCATCATGTCAGCCTATTGCAGTCCACTGCTGAACGTAAGCCTCCTATAAAAAGCGCCAAAGAGCACGATCTCCCGCTTTTTCATCCAGCCATTGCCAGCCATCTTAATAAGGTCGTCGGTCCATCGAGCCGGGAGGCGTCTTACACCACGTTTGCCAAGGCGCGGTCTCTGCTCGAGAACCCGTTTACTCCATCTTTCATCGGTTCTGCGACAGATTGCTACATTATAAAGTCTATCAACATTGATCATTGGCCTTCGGATTTGAGTCAGTAGGGAACTCAAACATGCTACGAACCTGACAAATCAGTTTATTATGACATAGATATTTCCTAAGCTGCGCCACAACATCCGGTGTTCTGCCTTCCACGACCGTCTATGCTAGCCAACCATAACTCATCAGCAAATCGACTCTTTAAGAGACCCATCGATACTACGGAAACCACGCAGCTTTTGATTTGCTACGCGGGGCCACTCCACAAAACCATACATTTCATATAATTAAATAGTATTACTATAGAAGGATATCATCACAGACCTATATTAAAGTAGACGACACAACTGCTTCAGACTGTATGATAACCAAGCGTGTCTTTCGTACTTAATTCTTAATAATATGATATTAGGTAAAATAAATATATACAAGGTGTAAAAAAGGAGCAATAGAACTTTAAGGGTTATTTTACGGCTAAAATACAACAACTTTTTCTACAGGAAAAAAATCGAATTCTCAAAAAAAAAAATACGTTTCCATTCTAGCTGATGCCAGCTGGTAGCGTTTTAGTATGGAAAAGTGTATATTTTTGCGATTTCGATATTGGTCCCATTCTTTCATTAGCCATATAATAACCCCTTAAAGTTCTATTGTTCCTTTTTTTACACCTTGTATATTGAGTCGGCCAACTTTTTCTTGGTATTTTTACAACTAATAACCTTACTCGTGTTCCACTGAAACGTGTTACCGTGGCAACCGATCGAAGGCATCTCGGAACTGAGACAACCAACTTGTGGAATCTACTTTAATGTAGATCTGTTGATATCATATTGCAATTTTAGTGAAATATCGCTTTAAAACCCCGTTGTAAATGGTCCATTAGGTGCTATATCGTTTATAGGTACACGAGATAAAGATACTTGTAGATAAGTTACATGTAGTTTATATTCACCATACAGAGACAGATCCTTACAATGCTATTTACCTACAGTAACTTAATTAATAACAACAAAACAAGGACGTTCGATTTCAATATTCCTCTATTCACATATATATTCACATACCAAAGCAATTACGAAACTGTTAATTATAATACAATGAACTTTACTCAATCAATTTCATCAGTCCATTTTAAGTAGACACACAAAATCGTTTGATATTCAACATGTAAATTACATTTTGTAGAACAAAATTTATTAAAAGATCTGCTATCATCGTAACTTATCTAATTACTGAATTCAATTTCATGAAATAAAAACTTGTTTCAGCAATATCAACGTAAAAATCTAAAAAAAATATAATCATAAAAATAACATTTAACCTACACAAATTAAATATTCACGGTAGGAGTATACAATAAGTCAGTAATATTCACGGTTCAAATGGTCCGTTTTGCAACTTTTGATACACTTAATGAATAATTTTTGTTAGGTTTATAATCAAATTAATACGATATTTAATTACTTTAATAATTTTCCGTTAATGATTGTTTCATCTGTCGAAGTTTAATAAGAATCGATTCAATGATTTAAAGCACAATGAGATCATTCAAATAGGTACTCCACATTTTATTAAGGTGAATTCTTAACAATATCAAAGTTGCTAATTATTTAAATATAATCAAATCCAATGTTACTTGACAAAATTAAATATAGAGGTACTTAAAATTGTATTTCCTGAATCGCTCTAATTTAAACTACAAATATATATTTTAATTAACTCTACTTTTTCACTGGGTCGTTATTGTGAAACAGTGTGAACATTGTTCACATTCAAGTAACCTCTCAGAATAGACTTAACTGATTTAAATAGGCTACTTGTTTTATTGTATTCGAAATTAATCAAACGGCTTTCGATTTCGAACAAGACCAGTACTCTTGCATACTCATTAATGTAGTGAATTTTTTACTTTATTATGGAGAAAGAAACAAAGTCAAGAGAATCACTAAGTGAATTATTAAAAGACCTTGAAAATAGTTTAGGTTTTAAAAATGAAATAAAATGGCCTAGTTTCATCGCGATTACGTTGTATCACATAATCGGAGTTTATTGGTGCTATCATTTCGCATTTCCAGTAAAATGGCAAACGCTGGTTTTCGGTAAGTGTTGTTTTATTTATGTGATACAGAACTTTTACTTTCAAAATTTTCAACTGTCCAAATTGTATGATTTGCAAATACTACTAAAATGTTTTTACGTACTGATGATGATTGCATTAATTTGAGTGAAGATGTTATTATTTAGGATAGGTAGGTACTTTAATAAGCTAAATTATGAGAATATTCTCAATCAGCTTAAAACGCACTAGCTACTCAATTTAATTCAATACGTAATTAAGGATAAACTAATTAAATCATATTTTAAGAACTTTAAAAAAATTGATTTTCCTCATATTAGTATTACATTTTCTTGCAGCCCTAATAATGTACGTGGCATCAGGATTTGGCATCACTGGGGGTGCCCACAGACTATGGACGCATAGAGCTTTCAAGGTCAACACACCATTGAAATTGTTCTTCCTACTGTGCTTTGCCAGTGCTGGACAGGTAACACAATAATTGTCTTAGCTAATCTAATAAGCATACATCTGTGGTTGTTTCGAAACTTATTTATTTTACTAGCTAGACACGATGAGAAAAAAGAAGTCACGTGACAAAACCTTAGAAACTTATAATTTTGGTTTACACTAGATGAACAGCTTCAAAGGTTATCTATACAAGGTACAGCTTGAATATCTTAAAATTAATTAATGTACAAGCTATAAGTTGATACCCTTTAGATCTTTAAGAAGCTGCAGGGCTTACAGTTTTCAATAGAACAAGTTGCGCGTTGGTCGAGCGGTTTTTTTGTTATCATAAATTTTTAGAACGGAATTTTCATACAGTTTCGACTAGGGTGCATCAGATAACAAGGGTAGAGATAAAAGTAGTTCGGCGCAGTGACAGTTCATCTTTTCATGTCAATGCAATGGTACACCACAATGAAGAATTGTTGTAAAGATCGCTCGATTTTCTTAGAAGTTCACTTCAACAAAAACCTGTCAACCTCCACGGACTTCCTTATCACCTTTTTCAGGTTGTATAGAATCAACCAAGTGACGACATAATCTGATTTCCATCTTCCAGAACTCCTTGCACCAATGGGTCCGAGACCACCGCATCCACCACAAGTTCAGCGACACGGAGGCGGATCCACACAACGCGAACCGCGGACTGTTCTTCTCGCATATCGGCTGGCTCATGATGAAGAAGAACGACGAAGTTCTCCTGCGTGGGAAACAGATTGATATGAGCGATATCGAAAATGACCCCATACTGAGATTTTATGATCGGTAATCTCATATATAACTCATCTCATTTTTGTTATTAAAAAATAATAGTTTAATTTAACAAAACGGTTAAGTTTTTAAGTCCAAAAATAACTTGTTTAATTATTTTGAGGAACAAGTATTCTTGATGCTATTTATTTAAAAGGACATCTAAATAATACACTAAAAAACCTTTAAATTCTCAAATCTTTAAAAAAACAAGTTTGTTATTTAACGTTATTTACCTAAAGAATGCAAAACTTTACTGTTGATAAAAATTTAGGGAAAAAAAATACAAAAAGTCTGTACTTAATATATCTATCTATACTTACCTGTGTCAATAAAGACTAGCTTTCGCCCGTGGTAACGCCCGCGTGGAGTTCGATCTGTAACTTAGTCTTTATCAACGACCCATGTCACTTGCCAGCTCAAAATAATCAAATAGTACAATAGACCACATCAATGTCTCGCTTTCAAAAAAAAAGAAAAAGCAACGCTTACGCCGATGCATTATTTTAGAACAAATTTGATTACTATAATAAAGCTTATAGTAATTCGCTCACATTACTATGTGCTCCGTAGCTCAGTTGGAAGAGCAGTCGCCCGGATAGCGAAAGGCCGTGGGTTCAAATCCCACAAGATTTTTTTTCAAATAGATGTTGAAAAAATTTTTTAAAATTTTTTAAAATTAATTCCTTGATATACTAAGTCAACCATAAAAGATAGACATTATGCTGTCACGGTTTTTTTAGAACTTTGAAAATTAGAATGGAAAAAATGCCGTCATACATGATGTTTGCGTAACTTTAACTGTTTACGCAGCGCACACAACGGAAGTTCACAAAAAGAATATTTTTTTCCGTTTTTGCAACATTTTTCTTTGATAATCTGCCTTTATTGGTCGTAATGTAATATGTCTCGATAAATGGACTATCTATCAAATAAATATTTCAAATCTCGATCAATTCGAACTCGTAGTTCCTGAGATTAGCGCGTTCAACCAAAAAATCTCATCCGCTTTATAATATTAGTCTATATTTCTCATATCAGATAATTAGTTCAGTTCAGACAAGCTAGTTCTTGTTTTCTAAGTATGGGTAGACCATAGAGTACATTTGTGGGTAGACTACGATTTAACAGACGTCGGCCAATACCAAAGACATATTCGTAAAATTTAATAATTAAGTTTACAGTTTTATATTTAATAGTTTTGCTAAATACCCACTAATTAAACTAATTACGAACCTATTTAAAATTTAATTACACCTACAGAATGTCCCAAAAATGTTACGCCAGACTGACACTGAAGATAGCCAAGGTATAAGACTATTATGGTTTTTACGTTTTATACACAAACAAATCGCTTTTCTGTTTGTGTTGTATATCGGTCCCGATTTCTTCATTTCTTAGCTACTCATAATAGTTGTTTTACACAACAACAGTAAAGATTTGATAAGCTTATAAAGTGGAGTTTAATATACAGAAAAGGGTAATTCACAAAGAATGTAATTGTTATTTCAAAGTTCTATAGCTTAGCTATTCTCAGTGCCAGTCTGGCATACCATTTCTGGGACATTGTATAATTTTATATTTATAATCGTATTTATTTCTCCAGGCATTTCGGGCTCTTTAAACTGATATTTTGCTACGCCTTACCTACAATGATTGGAATATGGATGTGGGGGGAAAACTGGAAATGCGCAGTGACTTGGCAATGTTTCATACGGTTCCTGAGCATGTTCCACAGTGAGCTTACCGTCAATAGTCTGGCACATACTTTTGGATACAAACCTTATAACAAGTAAGTCATTTTAATAAATAAATAAAACGAGTCCACAGTTTGTACGTTTCTTCAATCTACAGAGTTACATTGCAAAGGGGTGCCAAATCTTTTGGAGTGGCTCAGAATCAGTAACTTAATATAACAGAACTATGCAAAGAACAAAAAAAATGTTGTTTCACATTTAATTATTCCTATCCGCTGTTAAAAATAACAGTTATATTCAATAATTAAGAGTAAGATAATGTCATTCAGTAGTATTTTGTATCCTAATTATACTAAAACGTGGCCTCTTACTATAGGCCTCATAAGAAGGCTCAAGGTTTCACAGCGTGCTATGAAAAGGGCTATGCTTGGTGTTTCTTTGCGAGATCGAATCAGAAATGAAGAGATCCGTAAACGAACAAAAGTCGCTGACATTGCCCAACTGCCAAGCTGAAGTGGCAGTGGCCGGGGCATATATCACGTTGAACTGACGAGGGGTAGGGCAGAAAGGTTCTGGAATGACGCAGCGTAGGACGTCCACCGACAAGGTGGACAGACAAACTGGTAAAGATTGCAGGAAGCCGCTGGAGACAGGCCGTTTCTAACTGGCCCGTCTAGAAGTCATTGGGGGAGGCCTATGTTCAACAGTAAAGTCCTATGGCTGAAATGATGAGAATAAGAATAAGAATGTTTATTTGCTTTTGAACAGGGTTTACAGAAGATTTACAATGATGACTATTATGGTCGCCTATCCAGCCATTAACAATAGCATGCAAATACAAATTACAATTATTAATTGTTTTACATGAGAACCTACTTAAAGCAATTAATTCAAAATTTAGGAAATACAGAGTAACTTGCTCAAATGTATGATATATTTAACATCGATGAGTTACTGATTGCTGACTCTCCTTGTAATTCATAAATTCTTTATGAGAATAAAATGATTGCTCGACAAGCCACTTGTGCAACGTGATTTTAAATTTATTAAAGGACAAGTTTTTCATATCTTGAGGAATATTATTATAAATTAATATACACATGCAGATACAGACTAGTCTATTGCAATTCTTCTAGTGTTCCGGGGATATAGATCTTTGGCTTGTTTAAAATGAATTGGGTTCTGTTTATCAAATTTGGTAATCTAAATATATAAAAATGAATCTCTATTTTCCTTGGTCATCGCATCACGTTAAGACAAGGTTCTTAGGTAAGAAAAAATTAAGAAAGTTGCGCAGAAAATCCTTTATGAATAAACTAAAGACAACGCGAGCGTAGTCGCGGTTAACAGCACATAATATTTTTTTTTTTTATAATTTCAACCTTACTACCCATTTCCTCATAAACGCGTAGAGGTATTAAATTGAAATTCATACCAAATACTCAGGTCTATAATACCTTTAAGCTGTAACAAAATCAAACTTCTATGTCAACGCAATCAAAAGAAACAGCAATTTAAGCTGCATATTTTGAAACTCGCAAGTACTCGCAAGGGAATCAAAACCTAAAGGGTACTTCCAGTCGACCTAGAATCTTGAAATTTGGCATGAAGCAACGTTTTATAGCACACATAAAGGAAAAATTCCGAAAACCTTAAATTAAATAATCAAAGCTAAACAAGTTATAACTTAATATTTTTGAACCAGATTTCTAAATAGTGACTAAAAAACTTAGTAAATAAATAACTTTAATAAAAGAACTTTCGCAAGTCTGCTGCAAGGCTAGTATAAGTGTTTCAGTTATATTATAGATAAATGATATGTGTTAATATAAAATAAAGGATTACTTAAACGATAAAGAGATCTTTGTCTTAAATTTATGCTCCTCCATCTTTCCCCATTGTAATGTTATGAATTTCATTTTGCAATAAAAATACCATAGTTATGACTCGATTGTCGTAATGAACGAACTTTGTAAACCTTGCAGGTTTGTACGGAACCCTCGGTGCGCGAGTCCGACTCGCACTTGGCCGGTTTTTTTTTTTGAGATTTTGATGTTGGTCCCATAGAAAAAGTTGATGTAATTTAGCCGTAGAATAACCCCTTAAAGTTTTATTTCACCTTTTCGTTACACACTGTATACCTACAAAATACAATAATGTCGGGTTAAGTCAATACTTTACAGTTCAATCAAAATTAAAACAAACAAAAATATATTTAAAAAAATCGAGCTTAGTTCAATCTATATGATGCAGGAAATTCTTAATTAAACTACTTTTAATATTTTACAGAAACATTGTTCCCGCAGAAAATCGTTTTGTTGCAACTTGCACTTTAGGCGAGGGCTGGCACAACTACCACCACGCCTTCCCATTTGACTACAAGGCTGCTGAGCACTTTGACTTTTTCAACTTCGGGACGTGGTTCATCAGATTCTTCGAAAAGATTGGCTGGGCCTACGACCTTAGGGAAGCCACCCCCGAAATGATAAATTCCATTGCAAAGAGATTAGGAGACGGCACTCCTGTGCACTTCCCGCTTTCCTCAGAGGTCCCTAGTGAGAATGAGGAGAGAACTTTAGGATAAAGAAGTAATATATTGCAGTGAGTCAATGACACAGAACCTTCTGTTTTATATGTATTTATTTCTTATTTCATCACAATTTGACAAGTCTGACAGGTGCAGACTTAGGTGTGCTCATCCCTCGCTCTATCTCTATTTATTATTTATTTAGCTATTGGCCCTGTAATATTTATTACAATAGGGAATATGCATGTATTTTGTTTATTAACATTTCTCCTATTTACTACATAACTAAAAACAAATATCATACAACCAAAATATAAACCACTAAGCTTAAAATATATCTATTTTATAATGTGCAGGAATTCCCTACTGGATGCAGGCCGCTTTCAACCGGCCAATCTGGAAATCACTAGGGAAGGCCTATATTCAGCAGTAGACGTTCTATGGCTGAAATGATGATTATGATTTTATCACTATAATTTTACTTACCTATTTAAAGGCGGCCATTTTGGCGCACTTATTCTGTGACGTCCAGTGTTTGGTTCACAAAGTCACTGAAAGTTTAAAAAAAGTAAGTGATAAAATCAATTTATTACCATGGAAAAGCACAGAAAAGCTTATCATAAATATTTTGTTGTTCCTATGTGCCAAAATAACATCAAAACTGCACCTGACAAAGTATGTTTCCTTGCCAAAAGATGCGAATTTAAGAAAAAAGTTGTGAAAGGCGATGAGAAGAGACAATGTATCGTGTTACCTACTACTGTTGTAAGATAAGAGAATAATAAGAGTAGGTATTACCGAGAACGAAAACATGTAACTTATTAGAGTAGGAGAGGGAAGTTCGAAATTATTGTTATTTACCTTTCAATTATTTCTGGGTTTCAGATTAAAAATGATACCTACACTAAATTAAATGCAATGCAAAAAAATGACATTAGAACAAACTTTACACAGAAAACAATAAAAAAGAAACAACCGCAAAACATTCCAAATTACAAAAAAACAGCTTACTGACAGATGACGTCAAATGTAAATTAACGTCACGTTTTCTACCAATAGCCTTGCGTTTTGGAAATTCGCGAGGGAATTTAAAAAAAGGCACAAATTTATTGATGATTATACTCCATTATTAAATTATAATACATTTTAAAAATAATTGTACAAGGTATGTTTTTGTAGCAATAAAGACAAAAAAAAATTGTCAATTTTGGAGTCTCGTGCATATTCCCTATTGATTACGCTATAGCATTTGTTTACATATGGTTTTAGTGATATATCGACTAGCGAAGTGAATTTAGGGATTTATTTTTAAGTAAAATACGGAAAAGGAGTCAAAATGTCAGTAGTATAATAAATATTTGAATAACACTGTTCTTTTTTTTTCATTATTACGAGTAAGTACTAGTAAAGCACTTTTCATAAAGCTGCTAAGTAAAAAAATCATGACATGTTTTATTTGAAAATTAAAATATTCTTAGTCCAAAATCTATACTTATAATAAAACTGAAACAGGTTAAGTTCGGTATATTAAAGACATTTTGAAATTTTTTTTTTGGAGGTTACTTTTTAATCGATACCAAGTCAAAACTGTAATTGCATTCAGTTTTGTATGTCTGTGTCTTGGCCGTGCATTACTCCTAAACTGCTGAATAAATTCAAATAAAACTTGGAATGATATGAGTTCATACTCCGAGGTAGGACATAGAATACTTTTTATCGTAGTCCGATTTCATTTATTATTGTTGATAGAAAGAAAGGAGGTATGATAAATTGAGGACCAAAACATTAACCGCAGAACTGACGGCCTATGGGGCAAAAAGGTTTTGGAATGGAGGCCACGTACCGGCAAGCGCAGCAAAGGACGACCACCCACAAGGTGGACAAACGACCTAGTAAACGTTGCAGGAAGCCGTTGGATGCAGGCCGCTTCCAGGAAATCACTAGAGGAGGCCTGTTTAGCAGTGGACGTCCTATGTCTAAAATGATGAACACATTTAAAACACTTTTTTTTACAAGTTTTCAAAAGCTTTGTTCTCAAGATTAGATCCATCTGTTATCGAATAGATAGACAAAGCTTCGCATAAAATGTGTTTCGTACCAAAACATATTATTTTTAGTTAATTTTCGTGTAGGATAAAGCAACGCAATTTGAAGGGGATTTGCCTTGCCTTAATTTGAATTTTCTTTGAAAACAAGAAACAATGCCTTCGATCTCAAGCTGCTGCAGTTGAAAGTGTATTTCATTAGTGTGAAGTTAGGTTGAGGTATGTTCTGGTTATCTTCTGCCTACCAGACTTGTTAATACATGAAATTCAGGTTTTTCTTATTTTGTTGTTCAAAAG
Source organism: Anania hortulata (assembly GCA_963576865.1). Lineage (NCBI taxonomy): Eukaryota > Metazoa > Arthropoda > Insecta > Lepidoptera > Crambidae > Anania > Anania hortulata. The sequence continues at coordinate 10,238,088 of OY756406.1, forward strand.
GGTTTCACGTATAAAGTTTGGGAACTGCTGGAAAGTACTGGTTACTGGTTATTTTAACGTTATTATTCCCGCTTATTGAAACTTTATTGCACAGCTAAGTACAATTGGCGGACTTTATGCTAGACAGCATTCTCTACCAGGCCTACCTACTTTGAAGCAATGCAGATAATGTAATAATTTAGGTAGGTACAATTAGGGTACAAGAGTAAAAACGGGACCCTATTTCTAAGACTCCACTGTCCGTCTGCCTGATTCATTTGCTGAGGTGAACTGATGAAGAAGACGATAGATGGCCACATTAGTATTTGACGAGAGCGGTAAGATATCTTACTTACAGTTATGTATAGTCAACAAATAAAGGATTCTGATGAAAATGGTACCATAGAACTGATCTGATGACGCAGGTGGGAGGTAGCCACCGGAACTCCGTAATGTAACAATGTATCAGAGCCGTGTTTGGACTTATTTAAATCGTCATGAAATACACTTTAGCTTTAATTCGTAAAGTGAATGAAGTCCGTTATTTTGTAATAAAAATGAATTTATGTAGTATAGAGTGCTGTTAATGGGTATTGTAGTGTCGATTAGATTAAAACATTCTGTAGTGCATGATAAAAAAAAATGGTATTTTCATTTATTTATAACCTTTATTCCCATGTTTATTTTCAACTACACTAAATTCTTAATAACTACACAAAAGTAATTAGAGGTAAATTTCACGTAACATATTTATAGTAATAAAGTATCCTTAAATTGTTATACAAAGGTTGTGCCCTTCATCAGGGGCTGTATAATGGTCGGGGTCCTGTTGCGGACCCACTCGGCCGCGCATATTGCGCATCAGATGATTCACCTGCCCGTGGACCGGCCCCGACATCCTCAACTTACTTTCATCCAACCTCCAGCCATACATCCAATTACTACTCTCAGCAAAACTGTACTTATCCGCCGGCTTCAACAAACTTCGCTTCTTTAGATATTCGAGCCTACTCTCTAGTAAACTATCTTTCACTTCCCGCGCAACAGGTTTCATTGGGGCTTCTGTATCTTTAGTCGCTCCAACTTTCACAAGTAAATAGTCAGGAAGTGGAGCAGTCATTTTGTGTCGTGCAGCGGTAATATGATCTCTAGTAGTGGCCACCATGCCAGTCTCTATCACAGTTTTTGTTATATCTTCAGTCGTGTAGTTCTTCTCTTCTCGAGTAAATGTAGAAGCCTTTTCAAAGTGACCAGCGTGAAGCTGCACCCATTTCATACGAAGTCGACTTTCCTTTTCATAGCATTCTAATAAAAAGTTTATTGTTTTTGGATTACTTACATCAAATTTAGGCATTTTGTTTTCACTCCTTCTCCTTCGAGTTTTTATTATATACTAGTTGCCCTGGCGAACTTCATACCGCCTCGTCATACATTTTTTTTAATGAATTTTGTTATATTTGTTCTTCTGCTATTGGGGACGAATACGAATCCAACAAACCAAAGATCATAAAACTCGGTCCAGCCAATCTTGATTTATAAATGGTGTAACTAACCCGACTTTATTTTATAAATAAAGATGTAATGAGGTGAAAGCTTACTCCTTATTTAATAAATTTTTGTATGTATTAACACATGCTATTTCGAAATTTTTCTTTTAATGTTACTTCTGATTAATTCGCTATAGATAGTATAACGTAGTTTTACTTAATCAGTGATAAATAGCATTGATCATCACTGATCAAGTAAAACACTACCTGATCGTCTTCAAGGGCCGATTTTTCAAACGCCTGGAACTATAACGTAGTTTTACTTGATCAGTGCTTTTATCCGATGAATAAAATTGTCATTTCGACACATGTTTAATTTAAATGAACACCACTGATCAGGTAAAACTATGTACGTGTCTTTCTAGTCCCCCGCAAAAAATAGCGAAAAATTTAGTTAATAAATACTCAAAGATTGGAAGAGCTTTTTCCACCTTACACAGCAAGTGATGTGTCCAGTCTTATTCTATCTAATCTGTGATTAATAAGTCATTCGCAGATTATTTGACATTTATTTTTGTTTTTGTTAAAAATGGTAGATTGGGACAAGTTTTACTTGATCAGTGGGTTGGTGGGTAGGTTTTGACTGTTTTGACTTTTGTTCTTAAGATTTTTGAGTTTTGTATTTTGTATAAAACAGGTAGGTACTTTTTGAAAACCTTTATTGAAACTATTTATTTCAAGATTAAAGTATGCCGCTAGCGGACATTACCAACCCAGACGTAATAAAATTTCTTGTGGAAAGCTATGACAAGACCTCACGTTTGCGTTTAAAGTGGAACAGGATACATTCCGATAAACTAAAAGAGGCAGCTACACTCCATCGTGACGAAAAAGGTTACTACGAGACCGATGTCCTGAAAGATAACATGGCAGGGGGTATGGCCACCATTACAAGAGACTTTAAAGTGTCCGATTACAATAGAAGACGTAGGCCTATCCGTGACGGTGTCCACATTTATGGTATAGCGGATATGAAAAAAGGTCATTCCATTGTTGACGTCGGTCTCGGGGATCCTAAGGATGACCCGAGACTTGCGCGGCCAGATACAGACCTCACCATTGATCCAAAAATGCGTCCCGTAGACCCCATGGTAAGAAAAATTTTATACGACGACGTGCCAACTTACGGAAGAGCCGTTTATTTGAAGAATCGCAATAGGACCATGCCGGAGAAAAAATATTATTTCCAAGAAAGCAGTGGGTGGGAATATGGATGGAGATTAGACGACAGTTTCTTTAGTAGGAGTGCTCCAAAGTGTGGGCGTGTTTGGAGGCTGACCCGTGACGTCAAGAGTCGCACAGGGCCGCAACCGGATCCAGCACACTACAAAGACTCTGATCCACCAGGAGTCGCAAAATGTCAGAAATAAAATCTTTCATGTTTTTGTTGTTTTTTAAATATTTTTATCTACTTACATAGCTTATTTATTATTTTTGGTTACTTAATTAAATTTATTTTTCAATAATTTAAACTTACTTATTTTAATACAATGGTGTACGCATATTTTCCAACAGTTCGGTTTTTTCTAAGAGATTTGTTTTCATAATTCGCCTGTCTTGCCACAGTTGATCACTGGGGTCGGCGCAGTATGTTTTCCTCTTCCGTATGATTATCCCACTCTCCTACTCTTTTATTTAGTCATCATAACTTACACACATCCGGATTTTTTAAAATCATTCTTTAACTCTTCGTCCACTCCACTCATCAACACTCTTACACAATTACACATCACTCTCTTCGTAACGTGCCACTCTTCCCTTCTCATGTTTATACCAAAACAATCGATTTCTTTTCATCTTTTCTGTTGTGGTGCCACTTTTATACTCCTCTAATATTATTCGCTCCTTATTTTCCATTATCGTTGTTCCACACACATCTCTAATCATCTAATCGTTTTTCATACATTTTTTAACGGCGTAGCATTTGAATCCACAGGTACAGTATAAGCATAGATTATAAGCAGGCCAAAATACGGTTTTGTGCGTTTTGCCTTACAACTCAATCAAATCTATGAGGTATCCTTTCATCCACGTTTGTCCGGTGGATAGATAAGAATATATGAAAGTTTAGGTTTAAGCCACCATATCCTGACTACCCATACTTTAAGATATAGGTACAAGCGATAGCAAGATCTATCGAGATAAATTAAACATTTTAAATAGTTATTATTTTCTTACAAAACTACTTAATAAGTAAAAACACTTGGATAGCTAAATAACCTAACTAACCTCTCAAATTACGTTCTGATCTTGTTTTTTTTTTACTTTGCGCTCGTGTTTTGAGTGACTTTTATAAAAATCGCCTACCTTGGTGTCGTAATGATATTTCACTGCACTTTCAACTTCAATTTACACATTATTATTCAATTTAAGTTTTTTTTTGTATGTATGTTACGCGATTACTCCGCCAATTATGAATCGATTTTAATGATTCTTTTTTTGTTTGGTAGATCATACTTTAAAGGTGGTCCCATATAAATTTTATCGAAATTGATGTAGAACTTTTTGAGAAAATCAACAAATATATACCCAGATAATATTTTGGTTGTGGTTCTTGTTACCTACCTTCGACAAATATGAGCCGATTTTGATGATTTTTGTTTTATTGAATAGCTTATACTTTAAAAATGTTATGATAAAAGTTTGCAAAATAAAAATCACCCCTAAGGGTAGGAAAATAGGGGATGAAATCGGTGTTCAGCAGTTAGATTAGGATTTATCACTAGAAATAGATGAAATAAGTAAATTTTATTTAAAAAAATAAAACCGACTTCAAAACACTATAATGCTAAAAATAATCTTAACACTTAAGTACCTAATCAGTTACTTTTGGAGTCGGTGCCAGCCGATGAGAGATTCATTGTTTTTGTTTACACCGACTCCAAAATTAACTGATTAGGTACTTAAGTGTTAGGATTATCTTTAGCATTTTAGTGTTTTGAAGTTGGTTTTATTTTTTTTAATAAAATTTATAGAATAAAATATTTGTCCGCCGCCATTACTCATCACAAAAGCAAAGCAACATTAGCGCCTCTGCCGATGTGACAAACCGTAATGTAACGATTTTACGATATGATGACATATGTTTGACCATTTCATGAAATATTCGTGGGTTTAGCTGTTTATATCGTCAAACGCTGAGTATTCATTGATCTGGTCAGACCACATCATGATGTAGGCAGCGTGTTCTGTTCTATATCATGAAATACCACCATTTTATGAAATGATCGGTCACATCATGAAATGATCAATTTTACGATCTGGCTACGACATGTATAATATTTGTAACTGAATTTACTGAATTAGCCGTTGCAAGAGTGGGGATGGCGCAAAACGATGACGTTGAACGCCGGTCGATTTTATGTCAACAAAAACTATCGTAGAGATTTTTTCACAGAATCTAAATTAAATAGTGTCGAGTGATGTTTACGTTTAAGTGGATACTTACTACTCTACTGTTGTATTATATAAGGTGTTGTTGAAATCAACAGGATCCTGATCCACGCAGCCTGAAATCTCGTTTTTATGTATGTTCACCGACATTCATGTTATGGATCGATTTCAAAAATTATTTTTTAGTTTGTAAGAGTATACTCCCGAGGTGGTCCCATTTTGACAAAGTGAGGATCTGATGTGGGAATCCTCGACACTCAAAAAATATAGTCACAGAGTGTGTTTGGTAACTTTTAATAACTTATTTAGCTGTTTGCGTCTGGGAGTCATCATATCATACTGCTGACCTTATGATGAAAGAGTAGTTTGTGGATACCAGAAGCAGGCTTAGGTACTGTCAACCGCTGGACCCGGCTATATTCATATTAATTACAACTTCAAGAAGGAACAGATTACACTGGTCAACAAAAAAAAGTTTGTTTTCTGTGTTTTTTTTTTTGTTTCTGTCTGAAATTGACGCTTAAATTTTTCTTTAACAGCTTTTATTTTTGAGTTATAGCTGTCTACCCTCATTTACTATTTTTACTTCGATTTTCGTTTTTTATTAAACACTAAAATATATTTTGTTGTTGTTTTCAATATGATTTCGTCAAGATCCATATTATATTTATATATCCATATTATCCGTATGCGTTAATGGATATATTCCAGTAGAAAAAGGGATGCAATAATGTTCGTAACACCCATGATTTGGCAAGAACCTTGAAACAATCTTGACAACTGCTACTTCTGCGTTTTGAAAATAAACGAAATTACTCTGGAAATCGAAGTAAGTGTCATATCCTAACTTATCTTCTGCTCAACGACCTTAATTAAAATCACGAGAGGTAGTTTTTGTGAAGGCGCTTGACAAAAGTGAGAATGTTACATTCAATTTTCTTTCACGCAAGTTGCCAGGATTAAGTACCTACAGAAAAATTGAAAGCTGGTATTTTTGATGGTCTACAGATTAGGCAACTCGTGTAAGATCCTAATTTTGTCAAATTAATGCCTGAAGCGAAATCCAAAGCTCGAAATTCGTTTGTTTTGGTTAAGAGTAAATTCCGAGGTAAAAAGAAATCTGACGACCATATCGAGTTTGTTGAGTGCATGCTATCGAACTTGCAAGAGCTAGGGTGCAACAAAAGCACAAAAATCCACTTCTAGCGCTCACATTTAGACCGATTTAAACAAAACCTGGGTGATTTTAGTGAGGAGCAGGGTGAAAGATTTCATCAGGATCTTCGGACTTCAAACTGTATTATTTCAAAAAGTAAAGCTGTTAGCAATCTCCTAGTATTTATTTCATGGTCAGGGCCATAGAAATATACAAAAACAATTAAAAAAATAAAGGCAACAAAAATCGTGTTGACCAGTGTTATCAATTGGACGCAAAATAATTATTACGTAGGTATTGTTATGGACTAATGAAAACATTTCAACTGTCTCTGGCACCGCCTCCAAAATAATTCGGTTTTTAGTTTGAGTAGTTATCCTAAGATAGTCAAAGGTTTTTAAAGTAGGTTTTCTGTTTTTTTATAAAACTTATTTAATGCTTTCCGAAACTAATGGCAACATTGTAATGACGTATGGTCACTACAGTACAAAGAGTAAATTCTTATAGGGAAAGTATTACTTGTTCAGTGGTCGCTACCAAAGAGTAAATTAATATGTCGCTCGCTACGCTACACACTCTGTGGTGTGCTCTGTGGCTACTGGGCTACACTTACCACTGATCAGGTAAAACTACTTACAACTTGTTTTATTAGACATGTTTTTCTAACCTTATTTTGGGTACAGTTTTGTACATGTTTTTTTTATATTTTTTATGAGTTATAGTATAGTTTTTAATAAATAAAAATGCCACTCGACTTCACAAATCCAAATGTAATCAAATTTTTCAAAGAAAATTACGAAACAGAAAACGAGCAGCGTATGGGTTGGTTTTTGGCTAATAAGGAGACTCTTATAAAACATGCGACTCTAACAGATAAGCATAAAGGTTACTGCGTCGATGACATAGGAAGAGCACCGATAGAGATTTGCATGCCGACAGTGACTGCACATCATAAAGTGAGTGCTGTAAATCGTCGTAAAAAGGTACCAATAGACGGACCCATTTTAGGCTATACTAAAGACAAAAATGATTCTAATAACCGACTGCTACTCTCCCCTAACCTTCCTATGAAACCAGTTGAATCCACAGTCAGTAGTATACTATACGAGAAATCACCTATAGGAGGCGCTCGTCAGTATCTTAACGTGAGAAAGCACAAGATCCCCGATGAGAAATACTATTTCTGCGAAACAAGCGCCAACGTTATTGGTTGGCAATGGAAAGACAGTGCATTGCCGCGCCGACCGCCAAAGTTTGGAAGGCATGCAACTTTATTACACGAAGTCTCTCGTTCAGGGCCGCAGCCAGACCCAAAGCATTATACTAAGCAACTTTTTTTAGGCAATGAAAAATGTTTAAAGTGAAATCTCATCCAATTAAAAGTCTGTGTGGCATTTTTGTTTATTTTCATCTTATCAGTAAATTTATAGTTATCACCATGTCTGTACAAGTTTTTTCCTGGCTATAGGTATTTGTTGTTGAAATATGTTATCCTAGAAAGAAGCGACCCTGAATCGTTTGCATCTAACGGCTTCCTCTAACCTTAATAAGGTCATTGGTCCAACAGACAAGACCCACGCTGCGACTTCAAGTTCGTTCTTTTGCGGATATTATGGCAAATCTTATCTATCACACAAGGAAAGCAAGCATAGATTCAGTGGAGGGTAGTCGAACGAAGCATGGTCAATCAATTTTAATTTTAATAGTTAAAGAGCTTTAGAGTGCAAGTTTGGTGTAGTTTGTGTTCTAATGTTTGGTGAAGTGATAAAGATCCAGAACTATTGAGAAATATTATTGTATGTATTCAACGCGCATCGAGTGTCAAGTGACTTATCTCTTGTCTCGTAGACAACTTGCTTTAGACCCGATGGCGTCTTGAAACCTGCTTCTACGAGAAAAGTAGTCTTCACGGAATCCATGTAAAGCAATAAAAACTAAACACCCGATATTTATTGTGACTAGGTACTTCAAATATTTCACTCGAGACATTGGCAGAAATAAACCTCGCGCAGAGGTTAAAAAAAGCCAAGCATAGTTCTTTCCATAGGTCACTTACCTAGTAGCTTTAAGCTTATTTAGGAGGCTAACAGTGTAGGACCGCGTCTCAGTGCTGTACATCATTCTGGCAGCACACTTTGCACGAACACTACGCTCACGGTATAATAAAGCTATCGCGACACTTTAGTAGTTTTTAAAAGGTACCTAAACAAGGCCCAAAAACAGATTATTGACCAACGAAGAGCATGGGCAACGCAAATGTTACCCTGGAGCATGCCGCTTTCCAGTAAACCTTGTCTAATAGCCACAGTGGGACAAACTTTTATCATCTACCCGCTATTGTGGAGCCGGGGTTAAACTTTATGTTAACTCTCAAGCGATGTTGGCAGACTGTTCAACATCCCTGATATTCTAATAATCAAACAATTATCATCGAAAGCAGTGTGATACTAGAAATTTCGCAAAGCTGAAAACATTTTATCTGGGTGCTCTAAGTAGCTTTCTATGTAGGCAATTACGGAGTTTTATGGAGTAGGTAACCTCGGAGTTTTCCGTACCCACGCAGAAAGCATCGTTTTTCTTTTTTCACTGGACTTTTTCCATTGAAAACGAAACTAAAATTTTGATAATCTAAAAATAGGCAAAAAAACGTGATCGTTTGTTACGGAGTATTTTCTTTCATCGCATCGCATAGCGCAAGCCTAAAGACTTGACCAACATCACCAATACAGGGTTATTTGTAAAACATCAACAACCTCCTAGGCGCTGATTCCGGTGCTCAATTACAACAACTTTTTCTATGGGACCAACATGGAAAATAAAATAAAAAAATTCACTTCTCCATACAAACTAATGTCAGCTGGTGGCGGCTTAGCATGGGGAAGTGAATTTTTTTTGCGATTTCAATGTTGGTCCCATAGAAAAAGTAGTTGTATTTGAGCACCAGAATCAGCCCCTCAGGAGGTTATTATTTATTTATTTAAAACTTTATTTATTTATTTATTTTAGGAAAACCAGGGTTTACAAATTGGTGGTAGGAAACAGTATATGACATTTCTAAACCACTTATAGCAGGGGCGTGCATTGGTTTCAGATGGGGGTAGGCTGTAAGTGAAAATTAAGTAAGTTTGCGTGAAATAGTAGGCGATCTCGCGGCAGCCTAACATTGGTTAAATTGCACAGTAAGTAACGCGCGCTTTAGTAAGGAATAAGTACAGGTAGACGACAAAATGGTTACAGAAAATTTGCTATGCCCGACAGGGTCCATATGTCACCTGTACCTAAAAACTAAGACCTCTGTAACTAAACATATGGTTATGCAATAAAGAGTTGAATTGAATTGAATTGAATTGAATATTTATTGTTTATTGTTGAATACATAATTAATAATTATGGTTAGCTGTTCTGTCGGTTTTTTATGAAGGTAGGCTCTGCATAATAGCCTATATGGGATGCACGCCCCTGACTTATAGGTCTTCGCAGGTAGCACAAACTTATTAAAAGTGTACAAAAGGTGGACTTAATGCTAAAAGCATTCTCTGCCAGTCAACCTATAGGTCATACAGAAAGCTTGCAAAAAGGTGCGGTAAACAAACAAGAAGAAAAAAAAACATTAGATAAGTAAGTATATAATGCAACAAATAAATTAAGGTATATATATTTAACATTAAAATATATGTTGTATGAGGTTGTTGATGTTTTACAAATAACCCTGTATAAGTGTTTGCGAAATGTACATAAATTTAAAAGAAATAAACTTTTAAATAACTTTATATAGTTAAGTAATTAATATGACTAGAAATAAAAGTAAGATAACGTGAAATCCGATATGAATAAACGGCACATTAGAATTTCTGAAAAGAACATTTTCGAGCATAAATCAAGTTAAGATCACTTCAGCAGTGTCGTCGGGGCACCGAGGAGGTCGTAAAGAATAAAAGTTCTAACGATAGAAGTTCGTTCTTGAATCCGTTAAAGTCGCTACTTCTAAGGCATTGTTGAGTGTCGGTGATGAATCTAGACTTCGTGGTAGAAACGTAAAGCCGCGAACTCAGGGTTATAGGAGTCTGCATCTGTCTTATAAAACACCTAACGAATTATACAGGGTGGCCAGAAAAGTGACGTCCAAAACATTTTTTTAGGTGCCTCGTGTTGAGAGGTATCTGAATCACCCACCCCTATGTATGTTCTACGATTATTCGTAGTTTTCGGGTTACGATTTTTTTATGAATTTTTTTATGAATATTCAATATCGGATATTGAAACTATATATTTTCGGAAACTACCTATATATTTTCTGAAACTCTATATTTTCAGAAACTATATATTTTTCGTATCTATGCACTGTTGTGATATTTGACGGTTCGATATGATAAATATGATTTATTGTATTTATAAGATTTCTTAACAGTTTAAGAATTCTTATATTTTTTCTAGTAACTATCTAATCTAGGTACAATTAAAGTTTTACCAATTATTTTCAAATAAACTTCCGTTTACATGAACCTGGTTTAGCACTGGTTACATTGATTAACTTACTTTTTTTAATAGAATAATTATTATTGCTAAATTCATAGGTATGAGATTCAAATTCCAAAATCCATATTTCGAGCAATCGGAGGTTAGAAGGAGAGGAAACATATGCAAATATACATATAATTCAAGTCACTTTGATCTGTAAATGTAAGATGTTAATGTTGAAATCGGTACGAAGTCTATACGATACTCGGCGCTACGCGATTCACTCACACGATATCGGAATTCGGATACGATATCCCGAATCGCCGCGTACAGCACAATATCGTGTTTTGGAAATATATGGTTTCGATTTGGACGAATATCCGATACACGATATTGCTACGATATATAGTTTCAAAAATCCGATACGATTCATATCGCCCACTCCTATCACACACTACACGTCACGTGCGCAAACAAAAGGACGTGTCGAGGTCTAAAATAATTCATACGGGTTATTAAACCCAAAATGTTAGTCAAAAGCACAATATAACAAAATAAGGATTAGCCAAAATCGAATAATATTATTCAGTGAAGTTAAATTGAAATACATGTTTAAGAAATCGAACATTCAGAAGTACTAAATCTACCATTTATTTAAATTTTCGACACGAATCATACTTTGAAAATATCCTAAGCAGTGTAACGCACTTTTCTTCAAGTTTACACTTTAACAGGTCAAAACGATTTTCAATCTGTACTGCGTTTTTAGGGTTCCGTACATCGAATGGAAAAAACGGTTAACTTTGTCCGTCTTGTCTTTCAAGACCTTATATATCAGGAACACGTTAGGGTAGCGAGTTGAAATTAAAAACATTTTCTCAGGTCTACAGTCCCTTGAAGCTGTAATAAAATCAAACTTCTAAGCTAACGTAAAAAAAGATCCGGCAGCAAAAAACGCATATTTCGACAGTCAAAGGAATCAAAATTTATAGGGTACTTTCCGTTGGCCTAGAACTATGAAATTTGGAAAGTAATATCGTCTTATACTACAAGTACAGGGAAAAATCAGAAAACTATACATTTTACATACTATACAATTAATTTGTAATTAAACTGCGAGACTCGATTCCTGAACAATTTTTATATTATGTACCTAAAAAATTGTACGGAACCCTCGGTGGGCGAGTCTGACTCGCACTTGTCCGGTTTTTAAAGAATTGGATCACGTAGTAACGAATGAATGAATGAACGAATTAAAATCCGGCTGACAGAATTATAATATTCTCTACGCTGCATTGACTCGTGAAGATCTAAAAGATTATTTGTTTTGAAGATCTATAGTAGTGACTATCTATGATCTAATGACTCTTTTCAATTGTAGATATAAGCGCAATGAAGGTAAGCAACCTGCATTGCGCTTACGTGAAGGGGAAACATAGAGAAAGCCGATTTTCCTGCTCACTATAGCCAAACCCACTTAACTTATGCTTATTGTTCATATTGACCATTTAGGGCCATTTTGTAAAACAAAAAAGATTATGTGTACTTGTTAGTCTTTTATAATAACCAGCCCACGTCAGTACACTGCTGGACATGGCTTTTCCCAATAGACGCGACTGAGTCCGATATTGAGCTATTCTTTTCCATGCGCTGCCAGCAGCTTCGCATATTCATCGCTCCGCTTTGTCCTAGGACGCCCTACACTGCACCTGCGAAGTCGAAATCTCTACTCGAACACGTAATCTCCACTCGAACCAATAACCGTTTGGGTCGCCAAACGGTTATTGGTTCTACGGGCAATGTGACTAGCCCAGTGGGTACCACTTCAGCTTGCTTAGCCGTTGAGCTATATCGATTACTTTAGTTCTCTTTGACCTCATTTTTTATTTTATCCCTTGAAATCCCAATTCATAGCTCGCTGAACATGTTTAAATCGGTGTAATAGTTGTAAAATCGTCGTCCTTACAAACGCATTTTTAAAGTTGTCATTGCAGAGCCTACAATTGAAACGCACTTTAGCAATTGCGTGCCCACGAGAAAATGGCCCGGCCGTGGAACACTCTAACCGAACAATACTTAATGCGCTTTCAGCTACTGACCCTAGTCAAGCTTTTGATAACAAGCCCAATAATCTGCCAGATGTCATTTGGGGGTAAACAATACGTTGCGTCGTTGCACGATGGTATCGGCTACAAGCTTATCGATTTGATATATGCCCTTAGTGCCAAAAATTTAAGTGGTACATCGTACAACTTGTGAAAAAAAGCACATAACCGAAATAGCAGACCGGTGATATAATAAAAAGAAACCTGATTAAGTTCTATGAAAGCAGGATCCACCAGTAGTGCAGCTAAGGTCAATACAAAGTTGCATGACGTCTATTTTAGTCCATACGAAATAATTAGCCTTGATCCTAAGGTAAGTAACTAAAGCAACTGTGTTATATATAATTCTTGAATAACAGAGAGGTTAAAGGTGTGTGAAAAAGTGACGTAACGTAACAACGTAATGACTTTTAGGCACTATAAATATCATGAAAGTAGCATGTTACAATAATTCATATATTTTTTGGGATATTTGTGGTGCTTAATACAAAATCTTCAATCCCTCAAATTATTTTTTCTCTCCACGAAAAGCTAGATTGGTAAGTCTTCACTTTAAATAATCGATTTTGATGGCAAGATGGCAAGTGCGGAAACAGCCCAGATAAACCAACTAAGGCTAATTTTTCAATCACCTAGTGACTTTCTAATTCTAATCATTTTATTTCCAATCCATACGAAAACTGTCAATATGTCAAACTTATTCTTCATAAAAAAAGTTATCTGGCCGTTAACAATCGGCCCCTAGATGGAGAAACGTCGCGTAGTGATGGCAGTGTGCTTCTTAATTGCCTATAATAAAAACAAATAAAATAGAGTCCTTGTATTTCATTATTTATTGAAAACTTAGCAATAACTTATAAATATTCTAGTGCTATATTTACAACGATAGAAAGACATGACTTGATGGCTCAGAGAATAGCCAAGTACCCATAGGAAATCTGTTATTCAGCATGCATCATCAATACAATTTGCTATCAAGGCGGTCAGTCGTTGTTTTTTTTTATCTAATGGGCTTGCTTTACTCTTACTAACTCACCCAGAAGCCCAATTCCCGTAATCAGCAACATAATATTTAAAATCAAGTCACATTCTGATCTCGTTATCACTAATGTTACAAATTATATTCTGAATCTTTTTATTGTTTGTATTAATAGCACGATTTCGCCAAAGTCATAGACTAAATTGATAGCTTTAAAAAGTCATAATAATTCACTCGGATCGACAGTAAACGAAACCAAATTGGTATTCTGGCTCTGCTCATTTGGAAAACTATCAAACTCGCGTGTAAACTAATTTCAAAATTAGGGCTAAATCTAATTTTTATAAAAATAGATTTCGTTTGAATTGTGATCGAGATTTGATTTTAAGTCGACTTTCATGAGATTAAAGCTATATTTAATAAACTGAAATGATTTAACTAATCAAGCATACGTAAACGTCTCATGAGACCGCTTGAATGTTAAGGGGTTTAAATATAATATTTTAAAGTAAATATCAATCCAGTTTTGCAATAGGCTTTTAAAAATATTTACGGGAATTAGTCTTCCGTTTTTGATCATTTATTTCCTCAAAAAAATTGGACACAATGGATCGTTTCTCCTTTCTCTAAAACTATCAATAGAACATTAAAAATGTCAAGAACCATCACACATTGTGGTGTCTTCTGGCCGTGGGCCTGTCGAAGACCTGTTTCATGCCGCCCCTGAAGTTGGCAAGGCGAGCGGCCGCGCCCTCGTTCGACCAAGCCGAATCAAACTCCGTGGTGTCCTGGTCGACTAGATGCGTGTACTTGGTGCGACCTGATCTGCCGAACTTCTTCACTTGCATCACCTGAGAAGACAAAGTTGGAAGATAATAATTAAGCGGTACATCACTATATTAGATGACAACGGCGAGATTTGGTGTCATACAATACTAATAATTATAACCACAATCTTCACCGAAAAGTTAGTTAGACCGACCCAGTGGCTTGCAGTGGTATGCATAAAAACGATCAAATTTTAATTTTATTTAAAGTAGACTTCATCGTTAAAAACTATTAATACATTTGTTGCTGAAATTTCTTCTTAATTAAAAGTATTAAACATAAGTTGTTTTTAAAGAATTTTATTGGTTTGCTTTGGCTTTCATAGCGCAAGTGTTTTGGAAAATCACCCTAAGACCGGATTCGACCAAAATGGTGTAAGTTTTAACTTGAGAGTTTACTGCTTAATCTAGAGTAAGCTGATTTTTCATTCTACCAACCACTAATCTATGAAAAATATTTAAACAGGTGATTTTGACAGTGCATAAATTATACTGAGAATAAGTGTTAAAGTTGTCACTTGTCAAATCCACTATTGTCACCCAGAAACTGTTAAGTTGTTTAATCTACCATTGGCATTCTGTTATCCTACAAAATTTAATTGTTGTGGCATTTGATGACAATCTAGAAGAAATAGATTACATGGATTTTAATAGGTTTATCCATTCGTTCA
Organism: Anania hortulata; assembly: GCA_963576865.1. Lineage (NCBI taxonomy): Eukaryota > Metazoa > Arthropoda > Insecta > Lepidoptera > Crambidae > Anania > Anania hortulata. The sequence continues at coordinate 10,253,203 of OY756406.1, forward strand.
TCATTCACAATAAAATAAAACTGAGTATAGTGTATTCCTGAAGTAAGTTGGAAAAACCCAAACGAAGTTATCAAAAAATAAATTCAAGAAGTAAAGTTATTCCTGTTATAGTTAAACTGGTTTAATTCTGTGTTTGGTTGAATCGGGCCTTAGACCGGATTCGACCAACTTGGTGTAAGTTTTAACTTGAGAGTATACCACCGTTTAATCTAGAGTTAGCTGATTTTTCATTCCGCCAACCACTAATCTATGAAAATATTTAAACGGGCGATTTTAACAGTGTATAAATTATACTGAGAATAAGTAAATGTCAAAGTTGTCACTTGTCAAATCCACTCTTGTCACCTAGGAACTGTCAAGTTGTTCTACCATTCTGTTATCCTACAAAATTTAATTGTTGTGGCAATTGATGAGAATCTAGAAGAAATAGATAACATGGATTTTAGTAGGTTTATTCATTCGTTCATCATTCACAATAAAATAAAACTGAGCATAGTGTATGCCTGAAGTAAATTGGAAAAACGCAAACGAAGTTATGAAAAAGTAAATTCAAGAAGCAAAGTTATTTCCGTTATAGTTAAACTGGTTTAATTTTGTGTTTTGCCGAATCGGGCCTTACTCGCGCAAATACAGTGACAGTGGTGAGTAATTAATGATACTACCACTACCACCTACACGTTAGTTTGTTTCCTTTTAAGAAGACTAGATGGCGCTGTTTTTGCTCGATGTCACCACATATGTTGTAAACTGTACCAAAGTGAAATACTACCTGCATAAAGTCGCGGTCACAAAATGTTTCAACTTTCAGACTTGCGCACTGTACAAGTCGCTTACGAACTGATCCATCTCTTTAAAAGAGGTCAACTAGATTTGGGCAAGTGGACCAGCAGTTGCCAAGCTGTATTGAACAGTATATCCGCGTCTCATAAGCTTTCTGAACAGCTGGAATTTGCCGGAATTCGAAAAACAAGTCAGTATAACAAAAGGTTCTCGGTGTAGGCCAAATCATTCCTTTGAGTTTCTGATTTGTGCACCGCCAGATGCATGTACTACACGGGCTATTCTGTCGGCAGTCGCTCGTCTGTGGTCTATGGGTAATACGAACCTTTGGCAAAACAGTCTTATCAAAGTGATCATCCAGCGTCGGGCCAGAGAAGTCTTGTTTGAACACCTCTTCTTCCTTATCCAGATAGAAAGCACCTCTGAAAATAGTTAAAATGTTAATTATATTAAAACAATGTCAATGCACGTCACAGTTACAAGTAATGTTTTCACTATACGGATGCAGTCAAGGTCTCTTCTTGCGCCGAAAGTTTGCAAGATGAGAAGCGAGGCAATACGCAAGAAAATAATATATTGTTTTTACTAAATTAAAAAATATATATATAATATTATAGTGACTCACTATTAAGTGAAAACAAAATTAATTCAAAAGTAAGTAAGTTAAAAAAATAACTTCCTTTTTTTTCTTAGTTTTATTAATTTTAATTAAGTACAATTTATTTTAAGACCAAATAAAACTATATGCGTATTTCTTATTTACGAATGCACATTGTTTATTATGTATAACAATCTATTCTGTAGTTTTTATTTACTTTACAAAGATAATAGGTAATTAAGTTAGGGAGCTCGAGCCGTACCCAAAACAACAAAGACCTCACCGAAAGCAGTAATTTATTCTATAGTAGCAAGTTGACATTCGCTGGTAGAAAAAAGATATTGATCACTGATTGTGTAAGGATTATATAATCGTAATACGAATACTAAATGATTCCAATTGAGTATAGTGTTATAGCCGTTCGCAGCATTGAAACCTATTCGTGTGTGTGTGTGTGTGTGTGTAAGTGCGTGTATTTCTTCAGTTATTTCTGGGTTGTGTGGTACTCAGGCACTTTCATTTTGTCCCAGCAACTTTTCAGGATACCCCTAGTAGTTGATTGCCGCAGTAATGTGTGATTATGTGTGTTTATACTGTTCGTCAACTATTGTTAGGGCTTTCCAAAAAACTTTTTACAGTGTAGGCATTCTAGGTATTATATTATTCCCAAGACCGCAAGATTTCGTAAAAACTGCTATTGGATGTGCATTGTTATATTTAATAAAATACCCAAAATTATGCAAGACTTGCCCTTCAATAAATTTAAAGTAACATTTTACAAGTGGCTAAATGAACATTGTTTTTATTCTGTCAATGAATATTTAAATTTCAATAGTTAATTTTGTATACTATTTTATTAACGTGTAATCTATTTTTAATATATTTGACTATTGTGATATTATTGGAATCAAATTTGACATGTGTTAAAAATGGTATTAGGTTAATTGTTTCCTTTTTGTTTTTAATTTGTAATTCAATTTATTTTATTCGTTTTGACATTGACATTTTACATTTTCCACAATTAGACTTCAATTTATTTTATTTAATATTTGCATGCTATTTGTAAATGGCTGAAAAAGCTGAACGTTATACCGCAATTCCATCCACAATGTACCCTTTTTCATATGCAAATAAATTTCATTTCTTCATTTCATTATATATCTGCGGTCCCTTTAGTGCGTTTCTGATGTGCACTTCGGGGTTTGAGCGGCCTCTCTCGTTAACCCTAAATCTTATACCCTAAATCACCAAACTGTGTGATCATGCAGATCACACAGTTTGGTGAGAAGGTACCAGCGATGTCAAATGAACGATCTGATGCGATTCTCAATCGATATCTCCATCTTCTTGACCTTCGCCGCAATATGGTCTCGCAGGGTAGGGATATAGTTGGTCTAGACGGCATAAAATGAAGACGACACGGATGGTTCGTTACTTAAGAAAGGACGCCACTAGACACAGGGTTAGGTGGCATGTTGGCGCTATTAAGTTTATAGCTCGTGATACCCGACTAGATTAGAGACCTTCGCAATGTTAAGGCGCTGACTATAGGCAATGACCTTGAGCAATAGACATGCCCATTTACTGTTCGATAAAGCAGGACCAGCAGTACTTAGGATTCCATCTAAGGCGTTTTGCTTAGCCAAATGAAACAGTGCCTTCTGTAGCTTGATGGGAGAGATGTCATCTTTTGTAGGAACGGGGTTGGTACCTACGGAAATTATTCCACTACTACGGAGCTTCTTACTTGTCTATAGTCTTGTATAGAGCAGCTCAGCACCCAGTTAGCAGCATACTGGGACAGCTTAGCAATTGTATGTCAGGATGTGGCACTAACCAGCAGCGCAGCGGGTAGGTTTCGTTAGTTCTCTGTTCAAACTTTCGATGCATACGCGTGTGCGCGTGTTTGTGTGTGTGTTTATTTGCTTGTGTAAATAACATGGCTTTTTTTTTTACTCTTCTTCATATGAATTAGAGGAAGAAATCACACATCTTAACTTGCTGTCATAGAATAAATTACAGTACTTGATGAAGTCGACAAGGTCCAGGGGCGTGCATCCCATATAGGCTGTTATGCAGAGCCTACCTTCATAAAAAACCGACAGTACAGCTAAACATAATTATTAATTACGTATTCAACAATAAACAAAAAAATATTCTGTAACCATTTTGTCGTCTACCTATACTTGTTCCTTACTAAAGCGCGCAACTTAGATCGTTTCTGTGCAATTTAACCAATGTAGGCTGCTGCGAGATCGCCTTCCATTTCACGCAAACTTACACAATTTTCACTCACACTTAGATACTCGTTGCTTATATGTGAACAAACTGCATTAAAAAAATGAAAGTCGCCTAAATTAAAGATTACACACTTTTCATACATGACAATCGGACGGAGTGAACATTCTTTATTAGCAGCATAACCGGATATAAGCTTGCCTACTTCGATCATTTGCACTTTAAATATGTCGTATTTTGTTAAAACTTGACAGTGCAAGATATTGAAATGAATATTTAAAATGATAAAATCGTAAATAAATTTATAGAAACGTTTGAAAATGAGAAACAAAAGTTACAGTTCCTTAAAAGGTAATACAGGACATTGTTTTGATACAAAGTTTGCGTCAGCAATTTTTTCCATTAGTTTTATAGTTGGCCGCCGGCGGCTGTCATCTCGCGAGTTTTGATAAATCAGGTTATAAAAGTATTACTGATCTTTACACCTTTTTTTAGTGCTATCTTAGTTTTCGGGGTTAAGTGTTGTGAGGTTGTGTGTTATTGAATGGAAAACTGCAAAGTGAAGTATTAATGTGAATTCTAGGTTAAACAAATTACGCGCCAATCTGAAGACAATCAAATGCGGATTTGTGTTAGTTGCAAAAACAAGACATTATCACAGATTTTTCGTACATTGCCATTACGGATATCAGATTAATGGCATGTTTTAATTCCATTCATTGTTTTGATATTTGTTGTGGCAAAATAAATCAACGACACCATTCACCATTTTGCAAAAAGAAATCGACATTTGGGTAAGAAATTATCATTTATTAAACAATGCAATACCATGTGAATTTCGAAATACCTCTTAATAATTTAGTTGTAAATCCTAAAGGTAAAATTAAAGGTTTTTGTCATTAAATTTTTTAAAGCTCCATCTATTGAGTTTTTCATATAACTAATCATCATCCTGCTGTAGCAAAATCCACCGATTTATTAACTTATTTCAATCTAATTACCAAGATGGCGCTTGTTACGCGTGAATATGTCAATTTTATTGTTTTTTATTTAGTATTTACATTTCGTATACCGCGAGATGTGGACGAGTACAATTTATATTTAAAAAGCATTAAGACGCGGTCCTTACTGTGACGTAGATATAAGTGAACAAAATACAGGATTAAATTTAATTCCAGTGATACACCCAGAAATAAATGTATCTAGCATTTATTTAAACGCTCATTATGAATTACGGTTTAGGCTTTCGTTGTTGACTGACTTGAAATGTGTATCTACCTAGCCTACCCCCATCTGAAACCAATGCACGCCCCTGACAAGGTCCGACATGGTTCATAGTGCTGCAACTAACTTAGTTTCAGGTACGCTATTACTCATCCTTCTATACTTATTTCAATGATTAAAATTCACATTACTGTCAATATAACACGTGTACAAGTAGTGCTGCCACTGACGGATATTTTTAAATCTTCATAGGAAACAGACTTATAAAATTCGGATTCGAATGATGAATTGACACATAAGGGTTAAGGAACGATCAAACTTTGATAAATGTGTTATCATAATTATGTAGCTATAAAAAAGTAACTACGGGAGGCCTGTTTTTGGAAATTACATTAGACTCCCGACTGCAATGGGGTCCCTATATAATTGCCTAGTCAGGAAGGCTCAATTCAGCGGCTTATGGTGTGAGGAAATAAGGTTTTTAACTGATGTCGAAACGGCAAGACTACTATACTTTCGTTATTTTCATAGTTTCTTGTCGTATGGTTTATTGTTATTGGGCTCTGCTGCTGACATTAAATCAATCATTGTGTTGCAGAAAGAGCCGTACGTGCAATAAACTGTCTTGGACCTCGTGAGTCACGGAGTGAGTAAGATTTTTAAAGATATTAATAATGACTTTATTTATTTATTTAAACTTTATTGCACAGACATTTATAAAAAAAGGTTGTACAAATGGCGGACTTAATGCCAAAAGCATTCTCTACCAGTCAACCATGGTGCCATACAGAGATGGTATAGGACTTTTATGATTATTAGCAATAGATGTCCTATGGCTAAAATAATAAAGAAAAAAAATGTTTTGCTTGCTTTCTTGAAACCAAAGGTAAAAAATACACCAATCATCATACCTGTGGTAATATTTCTGCAAGAACTTGTATTTGCCTTTAACAGATTTGTTGGTGACCAGTTTTGGATTGAGTCGCTGTTCCACGCGCCGCTCCTCTTCAGTCATGTTCCGCATCCGTTCAACTGCCAGTAATTCCTTCTCCATTCTAAAATAAGGTTAGGACATCAGAAGTGAATTTTAAAGAGACGAGGTATAGAAAGCTTGAATAATATTATGGACGCAGAGGTAAAGGTCTCAAAACCGGCCAATCTGGAAGTCAATGGTGGAGGCCTAAGTTCAGCAGTGGACGTCTTATGGCTGAAATGATGATGATAATGATGATGAGGAATATCTCCCTAGACACGTGTCTGGTTGTCAAAGGTAAAAAAAAGCTTGTCTAATTCTTCTTGAACTTTAAAAAACGAAATTTATAAAAACACTGATTAAAGGGTTGCTTATATCATTTAAAAAGGTCTTTTTTTTTCACACAAGAATTATGATTGGTTCTAATAACAGATAACTTACGCTTCTCTCTCTTCTTTGTCCCGTTTTATCCTCTTCATTTCACGCAACTTCCACGCTTCATATTCCAATTCATCATTTTCATCATCTGTGCACACATCATCGATGTTACCTTCTTTTTGTTCACCCTGTGAATAAAATGATTAACTTTATAATATTTTACGAGCCTAAGTCATAAATCATTGTTAGAAGAATAAATATATTGTATCATTAGTACGGATGGCTACAGCGCTCTCTAATGAATTTCTCGAAAAAGAACACAAGCGCCACCTGCACCTCGATTCAGAATCCTTCGGTAATTTAACCGAATCAAAAGATTTGATATCTTTCTCGGATCGAATGTCGGATTTAGAGCTATTCAGAACAGCATCCGATTCGAGTTCGAGTATGATATCGGTATCGGTTTGATTACAAGTTGCATTCACGAAGCCTATAGCTACAAAATATTTTAATTTAATTTGATAATTATTTCAAATTAGTTTTATTACAAATTTAAATTAAATTAATTTATTTTATACATTACAAAAACCTTAATACGAATAATTAATTTCTATCGATCATATATAGGTAATATTTTAATTGTGAAAAACGTATATTTTTTAACTTTAACCAAAAAGTATGTAACACTTTTATAAAAAAACATGCTTTGTAAATGTTTACTAAGTGACAGGCAGTTGCCACTGAAATGTCACTTAAAATTTGACGTGCCAATGTAAATTTTAAATTCACAACACTTTAAAATGGATTAGATGCATGCCGCAGAGACATCAAAATGCGTATTAAGCACTCCAAAATATATTTTTTACAATATTTTGAAGATATCGGGTGCTTGGTACGACTCGTTAATTTACTGACAGAAATCGATCGGACATTAGGAAAGTCTTGTCCGATATCTGTGTTGTGAATAGCGTTGATATTATTTGCGGGTCGAGAAGTACTTGTAATCGCACGAGTGTGACGTTATTTCGATTCGGTATGAAATATGTCAACTTGATCGACGATACGGTTATTGCAAATTGAAACTATTATAAATCGACTGATTTCTGACCGAATCGGTTGATAACAGAGTTACCGTAAGGTTCTGAATCAGAATGAAGGTGCTGGTGATGTTAAGCAGAGTCTAGGAAGCCGTCGACTGTCGGACGGGTTAAGTCACTTTACGTTTGTTCGCCGCCGAGTCAACACCTAGCCTATGACAGCGTAGTTATTGTTTTACAATAAAAATGTTTTTTGTAATACGTTTTCTTAGAAAATACATTCGACAACAAAACCAAAACATGAGGAGTTTCTCCTATTGCCCGCACCCATTACGTGCCTACACTATGTCGGATACAGAACCCTGCCCGAAGATTCAACAAATAAATAAATATGTACTTATAAATAAATATGTACTTATAAATATATACAATGTCGCCCGGGCGCAAGTGACCGCCCGAAATATTTTGAATATACATGAAAAATTATCGAGAAAAAACCTTAAAAGGGGGGGTCTATCTTTATTACTTTTTAAGTTATTGATTTTTTAAATTTTTGAGTAGAGTCTGTGACCTTGTTTTACATTTTGTACAATTTCTCCGATGATATTAGCTCGATTTCAGATTTCTTTGATGTTTCTTAAAGCTTAAAAGTTACTTTATCACGCTACTTAGCATACATAATCCAGAACTGCTAACTTTAATTAAAAAAATGGAATTTAGACCAAAAAATCGAAGAAAATATTGAGTTTTTTTTTTAAAACGGACGTCTAAGTCATAACCTGTCCGCTTAAGAGAGCTTTTTTCTTCATAATTACTAGTCTGTAACTTATGACCAATAAAATCAGGTAACCTTGTAAGTATTATCTCTTTTAAATTTCAAACTACAACTTGTCGAAAAGGGGTCTCTCAGGTAGAAAACGGTAAAAAAAAGGTCGGGTAACAATGGGGCGTACACCACGTGCAAACTCTTTTCAGTTAGCCCTGAACTGAATGAAGCACCGGTACTTTATTTAGTTGTTCGGTTACCTATCTCGAGACGCTACGTGTTTTGTGATCTGTGCGCTTTTCAACTTGTAAAGACATTTTTCATCAAGTGAACTCCTGTCATCATTATGATACGATTGCGTGATTTACCGCCATCTCATGTGGCGGATATGCATTTCGTATACGGTTTTTGCAATGGAAATGCACGCTCCGCGGTCGCAGAATACAGTCGTCGATATCCAGATAGGCCAGTACTTGGCTATCGCTCTTTCATTGCTGTGCATCGTCGTTTTTGCGAACGAGGTTTATTCCCACAACGAAACGAGACTAGCGTGAGAGTTAACGTCGACGTGGAAGAGGAGGTACTAAGACTAGTACGTGCTGACCCCATGACCAGTATCCGTCTCCTGTCGATAAGAGTCGGTATACCAAGAATACGCGTCTGGAGAATATTGAAAAGAGAAGGTCTGCATCCGTATCATTTCCGGCGTGCTCAACATCTGGGGGTTGTCGATTACCGTGCGAGATCTGTCTTTTGTGGCTGGATAATTACACAGCAACGAAACAACACACATTTTATGAAAAACATTTTGTGGACAGACGAAGCCACATTTACCAGAGCGGGTATCACTAACCATCGAAATTTACATGTCTGGGCCGCTGAAAACCCTCACGTAATTAGAGAGACATCTTTCCAGACTCAATTCTCTATTAACGTATGGGCTGGAATGATTGGCGATCAACTCATCGGCCCGTTTGAGTTACCAAGCAGACTTAACCAACAGGCGTATTTGGACTTCTTAACAAATACGTTGCCCTTGCTTTTGGGTGACGTTCCATTAGCGACGAGAAGGCGAATGGTGTTGCAGTTAGATGGAGCTCCAGCACATTTTGCACGTACAGTTCGTGATTATTTAAATGAAAGGTGGGTCCAGTGGATCGGTAGAGGAGGACCTATTGCCTGGCCGCCAAGATCTCCGGATCTTACACCATTAGACTTTTATTTTTGGGGGTACATGAAACAGAAAGTGTACGCTGTGCCCATAGAAAGCCGCGAGCAATTGACGGCTAGAATTTTCACAGCTGCAGCAGAAATAAAAGAAAATCCTGCAGAATTGCGTCGAACAACACAAAGTGTTGCCATGAGGGCCATTGTGTGTTTACAGGAGGGTGGGGGCCATTTTGAAAATTTAATTAATTAATTTTTTGTTTTTATGATGATTTTGATGATTTGTCACGGCTTTTTGAAATTAAAATTAAGAAATTTTGTTTTCTAATTAAAGGCCATTTTTCCCTTACCAATTTGTTTTTTATTTCAAAAAATCCTCTTCAATTATTTACTTGTTTGACACTTGTGAGTTCGGTTTTAATTATTTGTTTAATTTACTTTCCTTAATTAATTGTAGTTTGCCTCTTATTTTATTGAAGTAAGGTATCAACAATTATTGTTATTTTGTAGTTTTGATGACCTAGATTAATAATAATAAATAAAAAAGCTCTCTTAAGCTGACAGTTTACGACTTACACGTCTGTTTCTTAAAAAAACTCAATATTTTCTTCGATTTTTTGGTCTAAATTCCATTTTTTTAATTAAAGTTAGCAGTTCTGGATTATGTATGCTAAGTAGCGTGATAAAGTAACTTTTAAGCTTTAAGAAACATCAAAGAAATCTGAAATCGAGCTAATATCATCGGAGAAATTGTACAAAATGTAAAACAAGGTCACAGACTCTACTCGAAAATTAAAAAAATCAATAACTTAAAAAGTAATAAAGATAGACCCCCCCTTTTAAGGTTTTTTCTCGATAATTTTTCATGTATATTCAAAATATTTCGGGCGGTCACTTGCGCCCGGGCGACATTGTATGTACTTGTGCGAGCAGGGCAGTACTTTGTAATTTAGACTGTAAAGGTGTCTTTTCTACAAGGCTCGTTTAATTGTAAAGGTAGAGAAGCGAAAATCTATCAGACTGTGTAATTCTATTGTATCTAACCACCGTTTAAAAATTAAAAGTCCGTTAAAAATATAGTTTAGACAAATACTTGCGGCGAAGTTAATGGTTCTAGATTTTAACTTGTATCTTATAGGCAAGGCAAACTTTGCTCTTTTGAGCCTTTTACCTCGTTGCCCTCAGCTAATACTAGTAAGTACGTTGGATCTAGAAAGCTAAAACTTTTCACAGACGTTCCTTCATTTATAGACGCAAGGATATAGGATAATCATCACTAAACACCGCATGGGCTTCTGTGGCCATCTGTGGACACTTATTGTGTATAACCGCACAATATCCTTGCGCTGCGACGCGAAGAGTCTCGCTTACGCAGTGTTTTCCGGACGAGTGAAATATATAAGTTGTGAGGAGTGCGAAGCAAGTTCGCGCTTTCGGCACGTACGTGTCGCGCTCATTGGTTGCGCCCAGCGACACAGGATAAAAGGACTCTTTTATCTTAGCCAAAATCTTACCTGAGTATGTCTTTGTTCTGATCTGATAGTTTCCTCAACTAATTTGAGAGCCTCTCTACGCCGTTCTTCCTTTTCTTTCCTAGCCTCGGTTTCTTCTTTCTTCTGTTGCTTCATTTTCCGTTCTCTTTCAGCCACTGTCATTCTTTCAGATGCTCTAACGAATACTGGTTTTACTCTTGGACCTATAACCATAATGTTAATAAGTGAAGTAACTATAGTCCTTTCAAGATAAGAAGATACTTATAACACTTGGCATTTTCAGTTTTTAACCGACTTAAAAAAAAGGAGGAGGTTCTTAATTCGGTTGTATGTTTTTTTTTAAATGTTTGTTACCTCAGAACTCCGCCATTAATGTTATTATGTTTATTTGAAAAATTCTTTTTAGATTGAAAGGGTATACCTCCAGATTGGTCCTATTTTTTTCCAAATTCAATTCTGATAATGGGATCCATGAGGAATTGAGGGAACTCCTAAAATATTATAGGTATACATATAGCGATTTTAGTATATTTAACAACAAGTCAAGCATTTGCATTAGAAAGTATCATTTGCTAAGGTGGAACTGATGAAGGAGACCATAGTTGGCCACAATAGTCTTCCACGAGTAAGGTACGCACGCCCCACCCACGCGATAAGATATTTTTACTAAGACAGTTAAGCCTTGCCAAAGTCGACAAATCAAACTTTAATAAATGATTCTGGTGAGAATGATACCATCAAACTGATCTGATGAAGAAGGCGGAAGGTAAGCACCGGAACTCTGTGATAAAACAATGTATCGTAGCCGTGTTTGGACTAATTTGAATCGTCATGAGAAGCAATTTAGCTATAATTACATCACGGATCGCTATTTAAAATGTAAAAAAACACTAAAAAACAGACAAATAAAACAATTTTTTATAAAAAAATAACCGACTTCAGAAACACTGAAAAGCCAAAAATAACTTTTAAACAATCATACCAAACAGTTATTATTGAAGTCGGTGCCAGCCGTGGAATGTTTGAATGTGGTTGTTTGCACCGACTCCAAAAATAACTGTTTGGTATGATTGTTTAAAAGTTATTTTTGTCTTTTTAGTGTTTTTGAAGTCGGTTATTTTTTTATTCATACTATTTACGATAATATTTTATAAAATATATTTTTTATTTATATCATTACTAAAACACTCTTTTGCCTTTTTAAACAATAACTCTTTTTAAACAATCTATGCCTCAAAAAATTTAAGCAAATATTGCAAACCAATAATTATATCTTCAAGATTTAACAAATAAATTAATAGGATTTCCTTCAAATACTTGATGCGTATAACGGAACGTTTACTTATAGGGATTGACATTACATAATCGGAACTAAATCGATGAATCGGTTCGGTCATCTTGTGAAAACGTATGCGTTGACGTCAGTAGTATATATTATGCGATTTGTGTTATCGTTATTTTTCGCAAAGTTCCTATTTTGACTTTTGTTACTGTTTTTGTAAAGTTTTCGTTACTGCTTTGTTTTTATTTGGTAATATGTAAAAAAAGGAAAAAAAGACTTGTCAAAAAGCTGTATACGGCACTCTGGCAGTAGAACATTGCAGTATATCTCTTATTTTAAATAAGTTTATTTTAATAAAAATCGATTGAACTTTATAAACTTTATCAAATTTCAAAAAGAATCGGTTGGATTTCGTTAGGGCACATCACACTTTGTGTCAACAGGGAAGTCACGTGAAGTGTCATAAGTTTCTTCTTATCCTGAAAGGGTATAGTTTGTCGGAAGCCAGCGTTGCGCCATCTACAATCAAACGGCGGCAACACCCGTACGCGCCCTACTACTACCGAACGCAAACGGTGACGTCACGCTTGGATGCGGCCGTCGGAACGGGCGAGCACTCTTAACTCCAGTGCTCATTCCGAGTGAGCGGACGTGTTAGGTCGAACTAATTTAATTTAATCGTTAAAGTTATTGCGCCCTAATAAAACGAAAGCTACATTAAATTCGTGATTTATTTGCTCGAGGCTACCCACCATGTTATTATTATTATTACTATAGTTAGATCTACCTGTGTCTTCTTCACTGTCTGTATATTCAGTGTCAGATGAACCACTCTCTTCTTTGTCACCATCAAGCATCTCTTCATCATCATCTCCGCCAAGTACTTCTTTTTCTGCTTCTCTGCAATTCAATAAACCAAATATATTAATAATGGTCTTTATTTTTTTATGTTAATTGTGTACCACCTTCTATAAACAAAACACAAAACCTTGCAGCAAGTTTAGCTTTAAGGGCTTGCCGACGTCTTTCAATCTCTTCCTCTTCAAGTTCGTCTTCACTCTCTGAACTGTCTTTGGCCTCATTGGCACTAGACTCGGACTCTTGCTCAGCGTCAGCATCAATGATTTCTGGTTTGTGTTCGGTACGACGTGGAGATCGAACTGCATTTTTTAATCGGCGTAGACGAGGATCATCAACCTGCAATTTAAGAAAATCCTTAGGCTCCTTAGCCTATGAAAAATATGAAAAATGGCCTGGGAGCCATTTCTTTTGAAAGAGGGTTAAGCCTATCTATGGCATGTCTATAGGATAGATAGTCAAAGATACTAACTAAAACTATGATATAGACATTCACTTGCCAAACATTAGTTTGCGTTACAATTATTTGTAAAGAGTTTATCACACACATAATATCATTTGCCAAATGATTACTTGCCAAAGTAATAATTTGGCAAATGATATTATGTGTGTGAAAGTTCATATTTGAAGTTGGTTATTGTAAGAGAATTGAAAAAGGTGGCAGGGAACTGGTTGGCGACTGGAAAACTCCGAGACAGATGGAAAGGATTAGAGGAGGCTTTTACCCTAGAAGGGGACCATATCTCAAAAGACTAACAATAAACTAACAACTAGCCGTAAATCATCAACTCTACTAACACTACTAACAAAAATGTAAACTCAGAAATTTTTCTTTCTTAGGTATGGTATAAATAAAGCTTTATTATTATTATTTTTGTTATTCCTTTTGTTTTTCTCAGCTCAAAGGCTGGTATAAAAAAAAACATTTACGGGCATTGCCAAGTAAATGGTCTCAATTAGATTGTAATTGATCTGTAGAAATGGCAGGTTCATCCTGGAGAAATCGACGTACTATGCGGCAGGTGTTTAAAATTGCCGCCTTTTGCATGGTGATATAAGTGTGCTGCGGCAGTTCCAGCAGTTTGATACTATGGTGTATGGTGGTTATTATTATTATTGTTAGAGACAAAACCATGAAACTTTGATATGAAATAAAGAAATAGTTGTTGTTGTTGTTTTTGAAATTTCGAAATGTGTGGGGATAAAAGTTTGTATGGAAGTCCAAACGTCAGTCAAGTTTTACACCTAACCCCAGAACCAATTTTGATAGTGGTCTAGTACTCATTTTAGAGTTAGTTATGTTAATAGGATAGCATAGTTCTCATTTTTTGTTAATCATTTCAAGTTAAAATAAGCTTTAAACATTGTTGATGATTTAGTATTCTGATTTGATTTTTTTGGCATTACTTTTTACTAATCTGGTGATAGGTAAAACAAGCTGAATAAAAGTACCTCCTTCTCAGTATCACTATGGTCCTCAATATGACTGATAATCTGTGGTAAGATCTGCTGCCTGCGTTCAGGACGCTGTTGCTCTATGAAATCCTCACTATCTGATTCTTCTGATGATGAGACTCCTTGTGCATAGTCTGGCTTCTTTCCAGATATGTACCTCTGAACTTTCACTTTTTGCATAGATATTTCACCTGTAACAAAGTTCAATTACCAGAATTAATTATGTTATGTCTTAAAAACCATTAACCATTTCAGTAGAACTTTACCCACACAACTTTGTTTTTGACAAGTTTTGCTTTAATATGACCAGATATGGTAAACGTTTGTCTAATGTACAATCTCTGTAATAGTTTTGAACCCTGGGTAAAACGTACTTGCCATTTGAAGCAGCCCTAGTGTGTTGACTGTGCTGCAGCGGTGTCAAACACTTCTGATGCTCATGGTTATTTTTTAACAGTAAGTATTTGTGTTTTACAATAGGTTATAGTATTTGTGTTTTACTAAATTTCAAAGATCTTTTATAAATGGTAGAAGTTTTTGTTACATTATGAAGCTAAGAGATTTATCGATTAAATATCGACTGGGGCACATCACTAAAGAGCTAAATCAGACAGGCTTCTAGTTGCGTTCATGGCTTTTCTCAGGTGTGACAAAAAAAAACCACAGATAAGAAATGTATTTTACAGTTTTTTATTAACTGAAAAATGTAACAATTGTGAATTATTTATGATAATTTGTTAATGTATTTTTCAAGTCTATTAATAATGTGTGTATGTGCACCTGTTGCGTTTTCCACTGATAGTATGTAAATGTTCTTGTATTTTCCTAGTTAAGTGAATTGTATTCTTTTAGAGAAATAAATATTTAACCAGTGTAATTGTTTTGTGTGATTTGTCTATGTTTTGGTTTTAAAAATTATAATGGATAGTGCCTAAGTACTTGTCCCTACACCTGCACACACGATAATCTCTACAAGGCCACCAATAGTGCTATATCGGTGGCTGAGTTTTGGTCCTCACATATATGAAAGTCTTGAGTCGACATGCAAAGAAGAAGAATGGATACTTCCGCAATAAAGCATTACCTAATTAAAGACTAAACTAATGCTGATATTTAAAAAATTACCCGCACGAGGGAAAATAGTATTTTGTTTTCAGTGTTAAATTCGATAAAATGTGTTTGCTTTATTAAACTACAATGGTATATAGATATTGATATGGAAATGTATGTATGTATTATGATGTGAAGTTAAGCAAACTTTAAAACTAGTGAGTAAAATGCCAGTATTGGGTGGTGACTTTAGTTTCTCGTAGGGAAACAGTTATGAACTATCTACAACTAAAACATCTGCTATTAGTCATTCATACATAGGTCATGGCCATAGGTTCTTTTAGCAGTTAACTGTTATATTAAACATTAATGAATTAAACGCAGATTACAAACCTTTTTCATTTCGAACAGGGACAGCTCCTGCTGTACTCTGTATACCAATAGGTTGAGCAGGCAAAACGTTCATGTTCGACATTGTTGTTGGTTATAAATCGATTTCTGCAAGACAAATTATTAGAAGATAATTGTTGCCGTATGTTTATAACAAACAAATTACAATCTAGCAGTCGCAGGAAAACCCACTGATCGAGTAAAGAAAAAAACCACTGCAAATAAACAAAAATAAGCCAAGCAAGCTTGCTTGACAAGTTGACTTGACCACAACTTCACTAATCTGTGCACAACTTGACTTGACAACTCCACGACAACTCCATAGATTACTTACGTATTGGTCATATATTGTGAAGTCTGCATCAAAAGGTCTACTTAAATACTCCAGACGCTAGATGGTGTTTACATGATGTGCTGTGTGCAGCACTAGAAAAGCCCTTCGTGTATTTTATTAAATAGTTGCTTTAATTTAAGATAGATGGCGTTACACAAGTAATGTCCGCATAATAAATATCTTAATTTTTTCATCTACATCCTTCCCGTAGTCAAGTCAGTCGGCCGCTCGCGCCAGAATCGGTTTTGGACCTTATTTCATGTTCTTTGACTCACTAATTCCTACTTTAAGCTATTGCAACATGTTCTAGGATAGTATAACCCCTTATTTTTCACGTAACATGACATAAATCTTTGACATTTAAACCATTTTATCGACGAAATTGGAGGTGGGGTCATTTTTTTTCTCTACGTATGATAGACGTTTCTATAGCAAATTTATCGGAGATAACGTTTCAATAACTAGTAGTGATGGGCCGACTAGTTTTTGCCGACTAACCGACTAGACGACTAATCGGTTTTCAAATTGCCGACTAGTCGGCCGATTAATCGGCAATGCCGATCATCTCTTGACCTAATTGTCGGAGGTGTACGGGATTTTTCGTCATCTCTCGGCTTTGTCATCGCGCGGCCGCTGAGCGTGTTGTGACGTGTTTGTTTTCATTTTTTTAATTTATTTCTTCGTTTCTTTACACTTTACAGTTAAATATACAAATTTTCACAAACATAGCACTAAAACCAATGAAGTCTCCACTAATAGAAATAACATAGAACAGGAGACGTATTTTTGAATCATGCGAATTCCAATTCGAATACGAAATCGCAAGATTCGCATGCGAATTCCTAAAATCACTATTTTTGAAAATTCATTCCGTGAATACTGCAACGACTACTCGTTTTTGTTTTCTACTAGTAAAAAGTACGGAAGAATTACATTGACAAGTAAACGTATGTTTGACAGAAATTTGTCATAATAACTTTTTATTTACGTTCGTTAATGAGTTTTTGCTTTAGGGTTTATAATATTTTCTGCGTGAAACAAGAATTGTTACAAGATTTGAATTTAATAGTGACACTTATTTCGAGGGATTCAAAAATGCGTAAAATGGGAAGCAATAGAAACCATTTTCATACACGAATTGTTTTCGTGTTCGAATTCAAGATTCATTTCTAATGCTTCAAAAATACGTCTCCTGAGCAGCTAGCTGACTCGGTAAGGGGAATAATTTGTCCCCGCGCATCTTCACTACTACCTTCACGTACAAGCAAGATACGATAAGATAGATGAAAATTTCACAATAATTAATTTAATCAAATTTAAGCAGCTATGTTACTTACTGCACCTCTGCCATATTTTTTATAAGAGATGAGTAAAGTGTTAAAATTTCAAAATATCGAAACTGCTTATTGTAAGTTTTGCAGGAGCGACTTGTAAAAAAAACAATAAAAAACCGATAAAACTAATTTATTTCTGTAAATAGGCCTAAATTAAGCTCTTGTACACGTCCCAATATATATTTTTTACTTTACCACTGCTTCGGGACAATATTGTGACAATAGAAGCAGCGCAAGAAACTCGGTCACTATTGTCAGCCTCTTTTTAAATAGTTTGTTTACATTACAAGATAAAATTAACCTGTGCGAGCACGGCAGTATTTAATTCCATACATTTTTATCACTTAAATAGTCATTTACAGTGTAATAACCTTTTTTCATTAAAATCATCTTGACATGCGATTTAAATTCATACATACATATAGTCATTTTTAGCATAATTTGTCCATACCAGATTTTTTATTTTCTGTCTGTCTTGTGTATGCTGTGCCGGTATAAGTAAATCTATTTGAAATAAATAAAGAATACTGTGTGTGGTGTTACAAAATATCGAAAAAGAAATTGCGGGTGTGGACATTTTTAGAGGATATTGAAGGTGAACCGTCAAAAGTGAAATGTCAAAACAGTGCCAGGGAAAAATTTCACGCGGCGGTCAAGGTAGGTAAGCCAATACGACACGTATGTGACGTATGACGAATCAGGTTCCTATAATGTAACTTTAGATACCTACTCATAGCAATGTTTAGAAATAAAAAAAACGTGTAGGTACAAATTGTTTTGATTTATATTACTTTCTTAAGCGCCGATTATAATCGGCATATTTGCCGAATTGTTGCCGACTAGTCGCCGACTACAAACGATGCCGACTAGTCGGCTTTCCCGACTAGTCATCCCATCTCTAATAATTAAATTTAGCGCTTTAAATTCAAAAATATACGATAAATCGTATTAATAGCAACGGCAGTCGCGCCGGCGACCCGTACGGTCAAGCGGCCGCCTGACGTTCGAACCGTTAGGGCATAATCCAAGATGGCGGACGACAACCTTAAAAAGTTGTGACGACTAAACATAATCAGTTTGTATAATTACTAGTATTCTGCACTTGTAACAACGACTACAAATAGAAATTATTTGTAATTTTAGGAACTGCTCAAATATAAAAATTAAATTCTTGTAAGTACATTCTTTAATTTAATTACAACCAAGTTATTAAAATATGTTAATTTGATTACATGGCATTATACCTACTATTCACAAATCAAATGTGTGATTTCGTTTATGTATAATTACGGGACTAGAAAGGTTTTTTATTTCACTCGTAACACAACCATGTAATGTCTATTACAATTTTTATGGATTTTATTTATTTTTAAAATATACACTGCACCTTTACAGCATTTTCCTTTTCTGTGTATTACTCGTGCCAATAGCGATGATGGCACTTAGATGTTGCGAAGGTCATGGAGGCAGGTAGTTGCGGTTGCCTTTCTGGTAACACCATAATTGGTGGCTTTATTGCTGCAAGTAAAATATTAACTTAGTAAGTAAGTAGGTAGTTTATAACTATTGAGTGAACATTTCGGAGTTCCTAAAATAAGGAAACTGAATATAATACTTATCGCAAAATAATCACCTAAATTACATATAATATTCAAATTTGGACAACATCAACTAAAATCTCTGATCCAAAGGTAAGTAGCGAAAAGCACTTCTGTTATAGTAAGCAAAAACAACGACGAAACCACACCACCCAGACCCGAGACAATAAACAAAAGTTCGTTATCTACATTGAGCCAACCGGAAATCGAACCCAGGACCTCAGAGATAGCGACGCTAAATCGAGAGAGCAACTAGCAAGACTTCTAAATAAGGGACTGCTATACAACGAAAGACAAACTTATACTTACCTACTTAATGTCGTTGAATAGGTCCAGATAGTACAAACCTATGGTGCAAACAAACTTAATGACCCTCGCCACTATCCTATAGTATTCACATGTTAATAAAATTCAAGTCACAACGCGGATTATTAAGCAACTACGTGTTACGTTACCAATTTATTTACAAACGCCAATTAAAATATTACCATGGATTTTAAATAGAATTATTAAATTTTGTTTTCAAAAAATTGTTTGACTGTCAAATAAGCTCTCTGAAGCCTGGTAGGTCAATCTACCATCGATTGGTCGAGAATCACGCACGGTTCGAGTGTTACTGGTACTTGGTGCTGACATAGAGTAACCTGGACTTTGGGTTTTATCTTGACTTCGCTGTTCGAGATCGCTATTGCATTGGCAGTCGCTGTTATTTGCAATACCTAAAACTGAAGATTTATTATGTTTCTTTCGTTTATTACAATGTTTGTACTTGCGAGAATCACTTCGTTTACGTTTAAGACCTCTGGTAGCACCACTACCTACTATTTAATTATTTAAAAACTGTCAGTATCATGGTGGGATCCCTCCGCATCATAGAAAACGGTCAAGAAATTAGAACCTGAGGAGCGAATACTATAAACGGTAGTTTTCACGTTAAAAATGTTTAATTACATCACATACAGGCAGAATTTGAAATTAGGTGATTTCTTAGAAGTAATAAAACAACTTTTTTGTGTATCAGGAACTTATGACGTAATTTCAATAAATTACGCGTCTCTAAAGTATTGTAGCAAATGGAAAACGGTTAAATATTATATCCTAGATGCGGGTTCAAATGATCGAGTTATTCACACAAACACCTTCCTGGATTTGAACCCGCGACCGCTCTTTTTATAACCTGAAGCGAAAACCACTACACCCAGAGGGCAGGTACAAAGAAGGAATAATAATATACATACATGTAATAATATGCCATACATGACATAATTAACCCTAAGAACATTTTTAAAAAATCCAAGGCAGTCGTGTTATAAAAACATATAGGTATTAGACACGTATTACATTAATTTCAATTTTAAGTAAGCTATTTGATTAAGCGGGGTGAGTTCACGCTGATGTAATAGTGGCAACACAGAGTGCCCATACTGAGATTTTGTGTTTTGAATAAGTATCATTCTAGATTAGTCTTTAACAAGCTACTAATTATCGTAATGTTAAAGAGGGGCACCCATTTTGCACCTTTTTCAACCGACTCCAAAAACGGAGGAGGTTCTTAGGTCAGATTTATGTAGTCGAATTGAGAACCTCCTCCGTTTTTGGAGTCGGTTGAAAAAGGCGCAATGAAAAAGGCAAAATGGGTGCCCCTTTTTAACATTACTTAAGATAATTAGTAGCTTCTTAAAGACTAATCTAGAATGATACTTACCTAATAATATTTTTTTCGTAACCTAGATAAGAATAAGATATTTTCAGTGTTTCTGTATTTACCGGTAGTCTTTGAATTACCGATGACACCATGGACGACGCTACCGCCTCCGAGAGCGAGACCGGTAAATCAATAGAGCAGAATAAAACCGGTTTCTAGAGCGATATAAACTGTTATTTCAAAACTGGTTCCGATCCCTGGTGATTAGAGAGATTTCACCCTCCGTCGGACTGTTTGCTCCATCTATTCGCTATGTGCAAAGTGGGTGGTGGGGGCCGTCAAATCGATCGCAGCACGCAGTGTGGCAGAAATGTGAAAAAACTCTGGACTGTCAGTGTCAAATTGCTATATTTTCATAGAATTCCATACTAACATTATTAAGTATTTTTAAGTAAAAACGTTAAAATTCGCGATATAGGTCACAGTACGTGTTGTTTTATAAAGTGTAGAAACAATGGGAAAAACAGTTCGTGCAAGTTTTATTCGTTTACAATTCAAGATGGACATTGGAGCAAAGACCTAAATGCATAGCTGTTGTGAAACAGACGTTTGTCTTATGATCACAGCTCTTATTAAGTAGCTTTGTCCGTTGGCTCTAAGCTCTTCAACGTCTCTCACATGCTGTGCTAATACAATGTGAATTTATTTTTGACACAGCCCTTCCAGATACTATTTAGGAATTTAAAAGTAGGTACCACTGATCAAGTAAAACTGTAGGTACTACGATAAATTCCTTGGTATGGTTATTACAGATCGCATCACAGAGTATTTAATCAAGGAATTTATAAGTACTAGTAACTTAAATTCCTTGTACATGGGTCACACGTAGTGGTTTATTTTATCAGTGACAAGGGCCATAAAAAATGATACAATAAAAAAGGGCCGATTAAATTTCTAATTTATTATGTACTTAGTGTTAGTTTGATAAAAAAAATAAGAATGTCTTGGAGAATTAAAGCTAGAATGCAACTACAACATGAACACCGTATTTATTACTCTGGAGAGAATGTCAATGGTTATATTGAATATGACATCCAAAGTCCTGTAACAGTCAGAGGTAAGAAGTCGATTGTAAAAATAATGATGCTGATGCCAGTGATGCCAGACGTAGTAAGATAACGTACATGTAGGTTACAATAATTTCAACTCAAACGAATACGATACAAAATTTAGTATCATAGGATAGTACGATAATTTGCAACCCTCCTCCTAAGTAGAGTAAATCGGGTGGGATACTCCATGTCAACATGCAAAATATCAACAATAAAAACATAATAATTTCATCAACAGTTTAATTGTACAAAGATTAAAAACACCAATGGCACATTATTACTTATAGTAATACTGTGCCGATGGTCTACAACAAACCGGTTCAAAATATCAACACTGGATTATCAACAAATCACTTAATCAATGAGTTATTTATTTGTGTTAGGGCTCTATGAAAACGCTCACGCCGCGTTGTGGTAATCACATAAAGACCACATAGCGAAATTCGTGTCGTGACTGACATGTTGTTCGACCTCAACGCGTTGTGGTTATGAAGAAAAACCATTGATTACGATGCACAGTGCTTTGCGATGTGTTCAACTAGTCTCGAAACTCGAAACGTTATGGTAGATATCCTGAGAACATAATATTTTTTATCCTGCAACAGGTAGGTACCAGACAGACAATGTAGGTACTTAGTGCCCTTAAATCACTGCATAATTTGCATAAATAACGTATTTGTCATTAATAAATATACAGGGTTACATTGCAAGATAGTTCCATTTTTTCTGGGACCACTTAGAACCAGTAACTAAATCGATCTACGTAAAACAACACATTTTTTTTTTCATTTTAAGAGGCCGCGCACCTAATTTCAGTGCAAAATTTAAATACAGTTCTATGCTTGTGTACGTCTATAAAGCGTCAACAATGTTGATTCTTTACAATATTGATAATTTATTAGGTACAGGAGACGTATTTTTAAAGCATTAGAAATAAATCTCGAATTCGAACACGAAAACAACGGGCTAGTTTCCTAAAAAAATCTTATTAGTCCGTCAGTTGGATGAACAGAATATATGGGACTCGTATTTTTTCTTTTCTCAATGAAACAAAAAATGATGAAGACATAGCCCGTTAAAGTTCCGCGTAACGTCACGCCTTGCGGCTCTTTTTAGCAAGGCGTGACGTCACGTGTTCACTTTAATGCGCTATAACTTCGTCATTTTTTGTTTGATTGACAAAAGACAAAATATGGGTCCAATATTTTTTGATAATCTAACTGACGGACTAAATAGAATAATCATTTTTTGACCCAGGAAACTAGCCCATTCGTGTATGAAATTAATTTCTATTGCTCACGATTTTACGCATTTTTGAATCACTCGAAATAAGTGTTGCTATTATCTTGAAATGTTGTCACTATTTTCCTTTTACGCAGAAAATATTATGAAACGGAATGCAAAAACTCATTGTTAAATAAAAACCGGTAGTGAATTGCTTAAAACAGAACGTAAATAAAGTAATATCTGTTAAACAGATGTTTACTTGTCATTGTCATTCTTTCGTACTTTCTACTAGTAGAAAACGAAAAACGTTTTGTGGGTAGTGTGTGGGTAGGACCACTCGTTGCAAATGAATTCACGAAATGAATTTTCAAGAATAGTGATTTTAGGAATTCGCATGCGAATCTTACGATTTCGTATTCGGATTGGAATTCGCATAATTCAAAAATACGTCTCTTGGAGACGTCAATACGAAATCGCAAGATTCGCATGCGAATGCAAACATGCTTAAAAACACTATTTTTGAAAATTTATTCCGTGAATTCTGCAACGAGTGGCCCTACTAGTAGAAAGTATGAAGGAAGAATGACATTGACAAGTAAACAGTAAATGTTTGACAGAAATTTTACATACAACTTTTTATTTACGTTCCGTTTTAAGCGATTTACTACCGGTTTTAAAATCAATGAGTTTTTGCATTCCGTTTCATAATATTTATTTATTATTAGCAACACTTATTTCGAGTAATTCAAAAATGCGTAAAATCGTGAGCAATAGAAATGAATTTCATACACGAATTGTTTTCGTGTTCAAATTCGATATTCATTTGCTTCAAAAATACGTCTCAGTTGTGTCGACTTGACACCGCTGGATTTTTATTTGTGGGGAGAGCTGACAGACTGGTGTAGGTACATCGACGAAGCACAAAGTTACGTTAAACTTCGTAGTAAGATCGTTTCCGCTTTCGATACAATTAAACGTCAAAATGAGACAGTTAATTTATTATAGAAACCTCTAATTGGTTTTTATTTCGTGTACCTATTATTATATTTATTGACAGTGCTGTTCGCGTGGCGGAATACTGGTTATCAAAAATTTGAGAGCATTGCCTTGCCATCGACATGAGAAGGAGAAGAAGATATTTTTTTATTCGTTTTTATTTTATCTAAGTTGATTTGTATAATGGATCAGATAATGCGGTGTCCAAGGATCCCACAGAATACCAGTGTCGTGGCCTATGCCAGGACTAATGCTGAGCGGAAGACCTTTTTGGCACCGACAATTCTGATAAATTATTTATTTGTAAATTAAATAATTTTTTGGTGCCAAATAAAATATTAGGTGCTTACAACGAAACTGTACAATGAAAACAATAAAACGAACGGTGTTTACATTTTCATTGTTGATATTTTGCATGTTGTTGACATGGCTTCATCCCAACTCTACCCGATCTCATCTCTACCCGATTTAAAAGTCCCTAACAAAAAATCCCAACTCTACCCGATTTCATTCTTGCTTTAAAAAAGTAAGAGTACAGTTGAAACGAAAAATTGAAAACATTTAAGAAAAAATGATTTAATCATGATATTATGATTATGATTAGGATGATGAGTATTACACTTGCAGTTCAAAACGATCATTGTTGTAAGGGTGCAAGCGCTGGCGAAGTAAAACCGGTTAAAATTCTTTCGCGTTAAGAATGCAGTGAATCATTGTTGTCCACCAGCTCTACTATTAGCAATAATTATTAGTTCCTAAAAATTTTTTTTGTTGGGCGAGCGAAGCGAGCCCTGTCTATATCCCACAACTCATACATTCTTGTGGTACACTTTACATTATAACGATCACACCTATAGGGTTGAACTTTAACATAGTAATTTAATTTTATGTCTAGATATGTTAAACATCATTAAATTAGAATTTTATAAACAAATTATATAAAATATAATTTTAATTCGTATCAACTAAACTGTTACTGAACTACTAACGCCATCTGTTGTAAGTGCTATAACCTAGAAAGTAATTAGGCATGTCATTAAGTTAATGACCGTTACGTTACTACTAACGCCATTTTAGGTTTATTAGGTGGATCACACTGAACATTTTTAGAATAGGCCAGAAGAAACAAAAAGCAGCCATTTAAAAAAATACGTATTAAAATTTCGATTAAGGAGCATGATGGAGCACGTTAGAAATCTGTTGATGTTTGAATTCTTGTTTGTTTTTGCGAATTAGCGGAAATCTATAATGTGTCTCGTGCGTCGAAAAGGACTTGACTAGAGAAAATTATCGCTCAATGGCTGCAGTCAATCCGCTCCCAGTAACATTACTATCTAAAACAGTACCTATTCTCGTAAACCAAAAAAATTCAATTATAGTAACAGTTGGTAATGCGACTAAAAATGAAAGAAACCAAAATAAGTTTTAAGTTGTTCTATTTGCAGTCCTAATAGATAAATAGTGTTGATAATTTAGAATATCGTTTTAGATAGGAGGTAATGTTACTGGGAGCGGATCGGCACTGAAATGCGACTACTGAATTTGGCTTCGGGTTCAATGAGTTTAAACGTGGTCGAAGCAAATCACTGATGATTCCCGAGAACGACGTCATTCAACGCCGACTACTGAAGATGATAACGTGTCAAACGTGTGTGCCGTGTGGGTAATGATAGACGCTGATAGAAGGGTGACATATCATCAGATTCGGGCAACATTAGGTATTGGTATGAGTCAAGTACAAAAAGTCATAAATGATCATTTAGCGTCAATAAGCTTTGTACTAGTTGGTACCTTATAATTTGACAAAATATGCAAAACGCCATGGATTGGTGCCACTCAAAAATTATAAAGTATGGCGTTCTCACCTCATTCTATGGACGGACGGGGCATTTAGAAACAATTGTCTTAGACGATAAAAAATACTGTTACAGCAAATTAGTAGGTATGTCAGTTATTGTTTACCGGTTCCCTTGGAAAATGTTAGACAGGACCACAGACCGTCTATCTAATATTTGTCTATCGAAGGTGTGGAGTTAGTGAGTCATCCTCCTTACAAAACCAGACTGGCACCTTTATGACTACTTTTATTTAGTTAAAAAATAAAAGAAAACGTGGAGGGATTCGTTTTAAAACCCTGAAAATGCCGTGGCAGCGTTTGAAACAGGCTTGGAAGACATACTAAAGAAGAGCGAGCCCCCTGCCTCAGACAATAGTTCCATCGCATGTGACGACTGACGATGCTTAGAAAGGAACGGATACTACTACTTTTCAGCGCCACAGCGCTGACTTGTTCCGCAGGTTGGTTCTCCCGCTCGGCACCGCCAGCAGCCGCGGCCTACGACGCCGCCTAAGTATTGGTTTAACATCTATTGATTTAACATCAGATATGCGCGTTTTCAGGAATAAAAAAATAAGCTTTAAACAAAAGATTTCCCTAAGATAGATTAACAGTATTAAAAACTGCATGCATGTTACGTTGTAAGAAACGAGAAGAAATCCGTATGAAAAATTTTGCAATATGATAAAATAAAATAAAATATTAATCGTGTTAATTATTTATAAAGTAATATTAATAATCCATACATTAAAAGATAATCCTATTAAAACACGGTCCTCAAAATTATTACTACGTAAACAATGTTCGCGAGCCCTTGCAAGGCGGTGCTTTTTGCTAGTATGTATGTTACGCGATTACTCTGCCAATTATGAATTGATTTTGATGATTCTTTTTTTGATTGGTAAATTATACTTTAAAGGTGGTCCCGTAAAAATTTTATCGAAATTGATGTATCAATTTTTGAGAAAATAACAAAAATATACCCAGATAATGTTTTGGTTTGTGATTCTTGTATCTACGAGTATGTTACCCAATATCTTCGACAAATGTAAACCAATTTTAATTAAATGAATTACCTACTTTGAAGATAATATAATAAAATAAGTAAATTTTATTTAAAAAAATAAAACCGACTTCAAAACACTAAAATGCTAAAAATAATCCTAACACTTAAGTACCTAATCAGTTACTTTTGGAGTCGGTGCAAACAAAAACATTGAATCTCTCATCGGCTGGCACCGACTCCAAAAGTAACTGATAAGTGTTAGGATTATTTTTAGCATTTTAGTGTTTTGAAGTCGGTTTTATTTTTTTGAATAAAATTTACTTATTTCATCAATTTTTAGTGATAAATCCTAATCTAACTGCTGAACACCGATTTCATCCCCTATTTTCCTACCCTTAGGGGTGATTTTTATTTTGTAAACTTTTAGCATATTATCTTTGAAGTATAAGCTATTCAATAAAACAAAAATCATCAAAATCGGCTCATATTTGTCGAAGATAGGTAGCAAGAACCACAACCAAAATACTATCTGGGTATATATTTGTTGATTTTCTCAAAAAGTTCTAAATCAATTTCGATAAAATTTATATGGGACCACCTCTAAAGTATGATCTACAAAACAAAAAAAGAATCATTAAAATCGATTCATAATTGGTGGAGTAATCGCGTAACAAACATACAAACAAAAAAAAAAAACATACAGTCGAATTGAGAACCTCCTCCTTTTTTGAAGTCGGTTGAAAATTCGGAAAAATTTTACCCCTAAGGGTGTAAAAAGAGGATGAAATCGGTTTTCAGTAGTTAGATTAGGATTTATCATTAAAAATAGATGAAATAAATAAATTTTATAAAAAAAAACCGACTTCAAAACACTAAAAAGCTAAAAACAATATTAACACGTAAGTACCTAATCAGTTATTTTTGGAGTCGGTGCAAGCTGATCAAAGTTTGAATATTTTCGTTGCACCGACTCCAAAAGTAACTGATTAGGCACTTACGTGTTAATATTATTTTTAGCTTTTTACTGTTTTGAAGTTGTTTTTTTTGTGTTAATAGTGTTATTTATTAGGTAAGTGTTTTGATTTAAAGAAAAAAAAAAATGATTTTAAATGTCGATTTTTGTAATTGGTGATAAAAGTGTTGATGATTAAAGCATTTTTATATCGTTTAAATATTTTTCATTTTGACTGTGTACTTTTTATCATATCAGGTAGAGTTGGAATTTTTTGTTAGATCATTTTAAATCGGATAGAGAGAGATGGGATTGGGTAGAGTTGGGATGAAGCCGTTGACAGGCTTTGATTGTCCGCACCCTGGTATTCAAGGCCTTAAAATCATCAAAAAGGGGCTTTATTGTCAGCGCAATTCGTAAAAATGTTAAATCAAAAGGTTGCTGATATGGGTTTAAATTTATACTCACTAAAAAAATTAGGTCTTGAATGAATTCAGCATTATTCCTACATTCCAGCATTATTTCATGCTGCAGAAGTCTCCGATGATCCCAGTCTTTTTTAAAATAAAATATTCACTTTTATTACATATTTCGCGTGGCTTTGAAAATTATACGATTTTTTCCATCTGGCACCCGGTTCAGAACCTTACGGTAACAAATTATGGTGCGATATTGTTTTAAAATATTGATACGATAATTATATATATAAGGTGCTTCATAAATATCTGCAACGGCTGAAATGGGTAAAAGTATTGCTTATATAGATTACGATAGTGAAGGATTTACGTGCCCCGGATAGGTAATTAATTATTTGCGAAAAGACAGTAAATAAATGGTTACTTGATTCGATTTGCATAACACACTTCGTCATCCGCCCTTGACACTGCGCGGGAGCGGTATAATGTGAAACGTTAGCATTTTTGGACAGATGTGGACGGTTTGAGACAGAATAAAGCATAATCTTTATTTAATATATATTTTTTTATGAAAACATTAATGATGTTCTGGAAATACAATTTCTTTACTATCGTAATCTATATAAGCAATACTTTTACCCATTTCAGCCGTTGTTGCAGATATTTATGAAGCACCTTATATATTTTCTCGCACTAATCTGGCATTTCTGGTTGATGCCAGGTAGAACTGATGCATTGGCTTGATGACTCAAAACTGGGTTATGAGTATATATAGGTGCTAGATTTTTGTCAAAAGTATTTCGAAAAATTTGGTTTCAAAACAAACATAGCTTAGGTTAGTAAGAAACAAAAGTAAAGCAAGCCTTTATTACGTCCCTTTAAGACCCAGGCCTAAATTATTTTTAAAATATTTATGACAATGTACTTTTTATATTTGAGTATTATATAAATTATCTGCTATTTTAATTCTTTTAATGTCATGAAAAATTAAAGTTAGTAAGAATTAAAAAAAACATTATTTTTCATAATTATGAAGTTCTCATAGTAAGTAATGTGCCAAAGTTGCAGATAACTTAATTTTATTTCATTAATCTAGTTATCAGCGCCAAGATTGAAGGAAATGCTAACACTCAATGGTATGCGCTAGTTCAAAGGAGAGTATGGAGCAGGGGAAGAACAAGATACAGATATGTTAATGTTCTGCACACAGGGCATGAACAACACGTGCTACAAAAACATGTTCTATTTGGAGACGGGACAGGTATAAATTCAATCTACATTTTATAAAGTTCCTTTATCCAAGTATAAAAATTATATATATAATACCCCTTCTTACTTGTACGTTGTCATCCCACTACTCCGCACACAACTTTGTAGGTAGGTTTGTATGGTATGTAATGTATGGTATGGTATGTAGGTGTGTAATGTTCCATGAAAATATTATTATATTAAAATGCTTTAATTATTTAGTATTATTAAATATATAATTTTTTTTATTAACAGCTCACTAATTCAAAATCAAAAATCAAAATCATTTATTTTTGCAACAATGTCATTAAAAGCACTTTTACACGTCCCAATATATATTTTTTTGCCCTACCACTGCTTCGGGACAATTTGTGAGCTAGTGCCGAGAAGAAGCATCGCAAGAAACTCGGTCACTGTTGTCAGCTTCTTTTAAAGTTAATATTTTTACAAGTCTTGGTGCGGGCTAAGTAGTTTTAAATCCTCACATTTTTATCATTTAGTTTAGTCAACTGTCTTATCTTTCTCACAGCATAAGCGGCTGAACTAAATCTCCCTGACAAAGCCTCAATATGAGCACCCCATTGCAAACGGGAATCTAAAGTTATTCCTAAGAACGTAGTGGAATTTGTCATATCTAGTTGTTCATCTTTTACAGTAATATGCGTTGAGACCTCCCTTACATTAGGCATTGTAAATTTTATGAATTTTGTTTTGTTTGCATTGAGCAAAAGATTGTTAGTACTAAACCAATGCAATACAAGCGAGAGGGCATTATTGACATTGTCAAAGGATTGAGGACCCCTTTTAATTTTAAAAATTAACGATGTATCATCCGCAAATAACACCATCTCACATAGGTCTTTTGTAAAGTAAGGAAAGTCATTTATGTATATAACAAACAGTAGCGGTCCTAATATTGATCCCTGCGGTACACCCATAGTTAGTACTTATACGTACTAGTATAATAATTACAAAATTTAATGGGGCTATCAGTAAGTTAGATACCTATTACTGATAATAGTTGCAAGTAACTACATGGTCAAAACAAAAAAATAGAAATCCCCAAAAATCCATAAAAATTGGTAACAGAATAATTTTACTAGGCTAGGCTAAGTAGAAAAAACTACACACAGTCGATTTCGTTGATAAAACTGATGATAACATAACTAGAGATTCATTCATATACTTATTGATATTTTGTGATAAACACAAACATCAACAACTTTGCTGATAAACGACAGTTTTAAATTTTAATTATACATATGTATTAATAGGGTCTTTAATAGTCTCTAATTTTTTTGGTATAGTTACTTAATTAAAAATCGATGGTGCATCGTTGACAATATTAATTTTTTACTGTAGAAAATGGGTCGGAAGAAACGCATTACCAGGTGTGTAAAATGCGTGCAAATCGTACTCGATAAATTCTGAGAGAACGTAATTTTAATCAAATCTCTATCGTTTTTACGGAACCTTATAGTTTCTACTTTTAAAAGTGTTTGAATAAGAGATGTATGTACCGACTATGGATTTGGCCGGCTAGCGACTACTTAGTCGGCGCTCAAATTGCCGATTAGTCTCCGACTAGCCGGCAGGATCATTGGTATTGGAAAACTTCGGGAAACCTTCGAGTCGTTTCGTTCGTCGCCCCACTGTGAC
Organism: Anania hortulata; assembly: GCA_963576865.1. Taxonomy (NCBI): domain Eukaryota; kingdom Metazoa; phylum Arthropoda; class Insecta; order Lepidoptera; family Crambidae; genus Anania; species Anania hortulata. The sequence goes on from OY756406.1 coordinate 10,284,256, forward strand.
GCGTTCGTGTTTATTCATTTATTTACAATTTATTTATACTTAAATTACAGTGTCGAAAAAAACACGTGTCGTCGTTTTTTTTTTAAATAAAAATGTTATGTTCCGTAAAATAATAATAAATAAAAAACAAAAAAAGTTTTTTTCGTAAACACGAACATTCGTCGAACTAATGAGCATGTGGGCAACAGAATAATACTTTCTAGGTTGATCTATTAGTAAAAAACCGGCCAAAGCGAGTCGGACTCGCGCACGGGTTCCGTACAAACCTGCAAGTATATTAGTAAAAGTTCTATGAATTTCAATTTAATACCTCTACGCATTCATGAGGAAGTTTAGGAAGTTTAAAATTATTATTGGTAAGTTTAAAATTAGTAAAAATATTTTTATTATGTGCCTTTCTAAAACACAGTGTTGGGTGAAGAAGCAGTTGTTGATCTTTGCCTATTCTTGTCTATGGAATCAAAAACTTACCCCTATTGTCCTTGATTAGGTTACCTTACTTGACACCAGGTGGCGCCACTTTGTATGCAGTCTGGCGATTTGAAACCTGTCAAAACTCAATAGCGTTGTGATTTTTGCCGCGTAAACAGCAAAAATTTTTCTCAAAGTGTTAAAATAGTGATAAAACACAGTTATTTTTAACAATTCTGAGTGCAATGGAGAAGGTTGGTGACAGTGAGAGGTCGGAGGCTGTCGCCCCGGATGGGGGACGGGCTTCGGCTCAGTTGGATTCGGAATCCTCATCTTCATCCTCGGAGGATGAAAGATTTGCGTCGCCACCTCCTAACAAAAGACGTAAGTACACTAAATCGAGATCATCTACACAATCTCGGAACTACTACGACCCACGAGTCGATACCTTGATGACTCAGATGGAATGTATTTCAAATTATATTGCACACAATCTGCCTTCTACATCTCAGCAACAATTACCTTCTTTAAATAATGTGCAATGTGATGTCGAACCGCAAACCTTTTTGACTTTACCTACCTCAACCGTATCGAATTTATCACTAGGTGATGTTATAATTGATCATGACGATAGGAAAATTGTACCTCCTGCAAACCCAGAGCGCCTCAGAGAACTTATGAAGCTGCAACAATTCGATTCGCAGGCCTGGAAGGGCATTCGCTATAAGAAAGCTATGCAAGCACAGTTGGCTTCGCCTGGGTTTACAGGCTTAAAGTTAAATGATGAGTTATGCCATTTTAATAAAACCAAAGACTATTTAGCTTCCACAGAGACCCTTATGGCCGGTCTGTCTAATAGCGTTTTAGAGCAGAAGCATCTTATTCAAAAATCCTTGCAAGAAATTTTAGATTGGGCCGCACAAGACCCTACTAAGTTAAATGTAAATAATTTGTTTGAGAAATTTTCTACTACATTTGGCCCTGATTCTCCTACTTCTAAAAATATAGAAGTAACTCTGCAAATGATATGCGGTAAGCGTGCAGAGTGCATTGAGTTCAGACGTGATCGCATATTAAAAGAGATAGGAAACACTAATCTCAGAGCAACCTTGCAGAATGTTCCTCCGAGCTCAGAATATTTGTTTAGCCGAGAAGCTCTCCAGCCAATTATTCAATCTTTAGGTGGGTCGCAGACCTGGTTAGATACCCCAAATTACTTAAAAAGAAAATCTCAACAGGCCAATGAACCTAATTCTTTTAAAAGACATAATAGACCACCTCACACCAAAAGCTCTAATTTCAAAGTTCAGGACAAAAAATCTAAGTTTGTTCCTAAAAAGCCCTTTCGTAGAAACCATAACCCAGAACAATCCAATAACAATTCTAAACAAAATTGACAGTCAGAGAAGAAGCTTCAATGGAGGATGCCTGAGAAACCATGTAGACGTTTGGCAATCGTTGGGAGCGAACCAATTCATACTAAAAATAATTTCGAATTGCAAAATTCCTTTCAAAATAAAACCTCCATTGCAGTTTCCTTACCAAAGCATTCAAAGAAAATTTTCAACAAAAGTTTCACCCAAAATGACAAAAATGATCAAAGATCTCAAGGACAAAAATATTCTAGAACGACCACCATCTCTGAATCCAGGTTTCCATTCCAAGATGTTTTTAGTGCAAAAATCAGACGGTGGAATGAGACCAATATTCGACCTTCGCAGTCTCAATACACATGTAGCTACAAAACACTTTCATCTGGTCTCCCAAACAGATGTTGTGGACTTTTTGCAGGACCAGGACTGGTTAGTGAAAATCGACCTTCAGAATGCCTATTTTCACCTGCCCATAGCAGAGGCTCACAGACGGTTCCTCAGAGTCATATACGACCAAGAGATATTACAACTAACGGCCCTACCATTCGGCCTCTCTTCGGCACCACAAATTTTCTCAGCAGTGTCAAATTGGGTTGCGGAAACCCTACGTGCCAAGGGTATTCGAATGCTCGTTTATTTGGACGACTACTTACTGGCACATCAAGTACGGTCAATCCTAGTTTCTCAGGTTGCGGAGACACTGAGATTGCTAGAGACATTGGGATGGCATGTAAACTACCCAAAGTGTATTGTAGAACCTACACAGGAACTGGAATATTTAGGCATAATGTGGAACACTCTCAGAAACACAATGACATTACCACAGAAAAAAGTTCAAAATATAAAACAATTACTAGCAAAAATAGAGACAGCAAATTTAACATGTACATTGAGGGAGGCCCAAAGTCTTTTAGGCCATCTAAATTTTGCAACAATGACCGTTCGCGGAGGACGGCTTCACTGTCGCAGGATGCAATTGTTTCTGAGACAATTCCACAGGGGCCATTGGAGAGACAGAAGAGTTCTGCCTCCAACAGTTCACCAGGACCTAAAATGGTGGTGCAGAGCAGTAGACTGCGCTGCCAGACCTTTACGCCAAAAGGAAGTCACACACTTCCTGTCCACCGACGCAGCGGATGCAGGGTGGGGCGCTCAACTAAACGGGTTGTACCTATCAGGAAAATGGACGCCCAAACAAAGCAAATGGCACTCCAACCTCAAGGAGATGTATGCAGTGTACGGTACAGTCTTAGACCAGAAAGATGTACTGAGAGGAGCCCACATACTGATTCAGTCAGACAACAAGACGCTAGTAGCGTACATCAGGAACGAGGGAGGTACTCGTTCTTTGGCTCTTCTAAATCTGACCACCAAACTTCTACAGTTGACAGACCAGCTCGAAATAATGCTTTCGGCGAGATATCTACCTGGAACACTAAACGGGATAGCAGACCGCCTTTCCAGAGGTCGAGCAGTTCCCGAGTGGCATCTGTTGCCCCAGGCCACGGAGGCCATATTCAGAGTATGGGGCGTTCCAGACATAGACTTGTTTGCTTCAAAGGCCACAGCGGTCGTTCCAAGGTACGACACTTTGGACTCGACAGATGGGTCCGCAATTTTTTGGGACGCCTTCAGTCATCCCTGGGACTGTCAGTTAGGATGGGTGTTCCCATCCCCCAACCTGATCCCGCAGGTTCTAGCACACCTGAATGTATCCAAGGGAACATTTATCCTAGTAGCTCCCCAATGGCCACAATGCTTTTGGCTCCCAGATCTCCGGAGCAGAGCTCTGGAGGACCCACTGCCGATAGAGGATTGCGGAAGACCTTGGTAGATCAGTCAACGGGTCGGACCCCTCCACAAGTAGACAGGCTTTTTCTCCTAGCATGGAAAATTGGGGGTGGGGAGAGCAAATAAACCACTGGGCTTCTGAGGAGAAAGGGTTATTGAAACGTAGTTGGCGTGAGTCCACCTTGTCCACATATAAAGGCCCTATTAAAAGATGGATTTCTTGGTGCAACTCTCATAATATAAATCCTAGCACTCCTTCAGGTAACGAGGTTGCTAGGTTCTTGGCAAAACTATTCCTAGAAGATAAGCTTGCTTATAAGACTATACTTTTACATAAGTCAGCAGTTTCTACCTTCTGTGCTACTTCAAATGAAAACTTTTCAAAGAACTTTTTTGTTCACCAAATTCTAAAGGCCATTTCTCTTGCGCACCCAGATGTGCAAAGACCTCCTGTTTTTGATATAAAGATTTTATTTGACTGGCTGCAAAGCAGCCCATCCACAGGTACATTATTTGACTTATCACGAAGAACTGCTCTGATTCTTCTTCTTGCTTCTGGTCGTCGAATTCACGACCTTACACTGTTGGATATATCTGAAGGCAGCTTAGTAGAACAGTCTGATAGGATGACATTATGGCCAAGATTTGGATCCAAAACAGACTCTTCCACTCACAGGCAATCAGGTTGGCTGTTGATCAAGCATCCGGATGATCTTATATGCCCTGTAAGCCATATTCAGGAACTGATTCAGGTCTCCATGGTTAGACGATCTCAGACAGAAATCAAAAGTCTGTTCATATCTGTAACTGGTATAGTTAAACCAGCTTCTAGGACAAATATAGCGAATTGGATCAAGACTATTTTCAAAGAAGTTGGAATTGATGCCTCTCCAGGAAGTATCCGATCTGCGGTTTCATCTCGAGGTTGGTTAGAGAATAGACCTGTGGAAGAGATCTTAGAAAGAGCAAATTGGAGAAGTGCTCAAACTTTTAAAAAACCATTATTGTCGTGAAGTTCAAGATACTTCATACATTAATAATTCTAGTGCTGATTTATTACATATTAATTTTAAAAGTGTTTAGATTAAAGACTAAATACCTATGTTTCTTTATTAATCCTGATTGAGAGAAGTTTATTCTATTAAGTTGCATAAGTTTCTCTAACTTATTGTTGATTTAGTTTTGAAGTTAATTCTTTTGTTTTTACTATTATTTCAATTGATCTCGTTGAAAGCTGTGATTTTTAATTTAGTATTGTGATAAACAATGAGAAAGAAATAGTTTCTATTAATGTCACTTAATTTGTTTTTATGACAATATAATATTATGATTATTTATTTTTGTTTTTTATCTCATCAATAGCGTTGTGCTTAACACCAGCAGATAACAAACAGGTCTTCACCCAACACTGTGTTTTAGAAAGGCACATAATATAACTGTTTTGCATTACAACAAAACAATTATTATGTGTCGGATAAAACACAGTGTTGCAGCAAGGCCTTGCTGGTGAAAGACTATTGAGTTTTGACAGGTTTCAAATCGCCAGACTGCATACAAAGTGGCGCCACCTGGTGTCAAGTAAGGTAACCTAATCAAGGACAATAGGGGTAAGTTTTTGATTCCATAGACAAGAATAGGCAAAGATCAACAACTGCTTCTTCACCCAACACTGTGTTTTATCCGACACATAATAATTGTTTTGTTGTAATGCAAAACAGTTATATTATATGATGTAACTAAAAATTTACGGTTTTCATTTACCTGTGCTATAAGACGTTGCTTCGTACCAAATTACAAGATTCCGAGTTCACGGGAAGTACCCTGTAGGTTTTGATTTCCTTGCGAGTGTCGAAAATTTGCGGCTGAAACGGCTGTATCTTTTGGTTGCGTTGGTTTAGAAGTTTGATTTTTTACAGCTCCAAGGGACAGTTGATTTGAGTATTTGATATAAATTCCAGCTTGATACCTCCACGCGTTCCAGAAAAAAAGGGTTTTGACACACAGACGGACGGACGGACAACAAAGTAATCCTATAAAGGTTCCGTTTTTTCCTTTCAATCCAATCAATTACTTTTATATATAACTTACTTTTGAAATCAATAAATCCAATGCAAAATTTTGAATCGCAAAAAGTCATTATTGGCTTAATAGTCATTAACTCTAATTATTAGCCCAGCGTGTAGGCCCCATTGAACTCCACATTTAGTAATCGTTATAATAATATCTCTGTCTGCCTTTTAGTACCTAACCTAAGTACCTAACTTCTTGTCTTAAACCCAAAGTTGATTATTGCAATTTATTTTCACAACAAACTTAAATCATTAAAGTTCTTTCTTTACAAATTCATTTTTGGGGCAGAGGAAACTAAATGTCATTTACTACTTTATTAGACGATAGAAACACGCTTTGAGCTAAGTTAAAAATAATGTTATTTGTATTTAGTAAATAATAATGAATACAGCTTAGTAAAAATATGATAATACACTTATTACTATATAAGATATGTTAATGACTTTCATCTCGCTTATGCCGTCTCATTGCGTTATTTTAAAATAGCTAAATAGTTGTAATTTTTTTTTGCAGCCACTTGCTTCGCCTTATTTCTAACGAAACATCTCCTAACAGGCCGGATAATTTGTTTTGCAAAAAATCTAGGTATTTTTTACCATTTAGAGTGGATGGAAGCTCATAAGGCCCGATCACCTGGCTATCAATAATCCTAGTCCACAGGTTGATGGCAGGGATTGCAAAACCGAAAGAGACAGAACGCTTTTATCTTTATCAACTCTGTGACTCATCATAAAATTACTCGCAACCACTTTACATTTCGGTACACAGGAACTTAGAGTTACTGTTACGACAAAAGCACAAGTTTTTATACATTTGCTATTCAATTACCAAGTCATAAAATAAAAAAAATACAGAGCACTTATGCATTAAGATGATGGGCACGATGAGTTTCATAAAATATTCTACACCGTAGCTTATCAAACATGAATAGAAAACAATTTATTTTTTATGTTTTTTGGGTCTTTATTTTTTTAAGCACTTTAGGTCTAGAATTGTTAAATTTTAATTATTGATTTTGAAATTTGAACTATCCCTTGTAAAATTGAAATAAAATACATCGAAAAACCTCTCCATTTGTAAAAATGACACTATAAAAACTAAACGCACGTAGTAATTTTTCGAAAAATACAAAATATTAAATATCTCGGAAACCATGATATTTTTACTAGGTCAAAATTTGAGATCGAGGAGGCCATGATGAAGCCTATTGATACTTGCAGAGTTATCCATTGTTTTAGGGACACCCTGTATAATATCGCTTTACCTTTTCGGAGGACGCCCCATGCTGCGTTTGCCTAGTCGCAGTTTCCGCGTGAGAATACATCTGTCTTATCAATTATCGGTTCTGCGAAAAATGTGACCAGCCCACTGCTACTTTAGTTTGCTTAATGTATAAGCTTTTTTAATTTTTTTAGTTTTCGGTCGGATAACTTCTTTTCTGATTATATCCTTCAGAGAAATCCGGGGCATAGGTCGCTGAGCTACTTTAAATTGACTTGTTCCATCGTGAGTTTTCAAGTCTCGGCTTTGTAAGTCATGAAAGGCAGTAGTCGTTCAAGATTTTTGTCTTGAAAGATTGAGGATGAAAAGATTTTGAAGGATTGACGATGAAAAGACTTTGAAGAATCGACGTTGAAAAGACTCAACGAAACTTCAATTCAATTTAAAGGGCTTTTCTTTATTTTATCCACTAACCCTGCAAACCAGAACGATCGAGTTGTGTGTGTGTGTCATTTGTTACACTAACTCACTCACTTTCCGGCGTCTCTATCACCGAACCTTTTATCTCTGAAGCAAGCTAGCTAGTTTTGTTCGATCACTTTGAAGATAAACGTCAATTCAAAGTCAGATAGGCCCAGGCGCATATTATCAGAAGCTTCTAATAGAAAGGTTCTCGCGCCCGCCGGACCGAACTGTCACAAGCCCCGCATATTATCAGGCTCAGCGATTCGGCGCCAGTTGTGGTTTACTGCACCACCCACGACACACCTCTCTGTATTTTGACGTTCGCACAGGAATGTTCAGGATGGCGACACGTAATTTTTTGAGGTCGGTTGTACGGATAAGAAACTGATAACCTCCTTTTTTTGTAGTCGGATAACAAAAGTAAACTTCTGGCAACTCTACTTGCATATCTGAAATTTTGCAACAAGAAGCATACGGCGACGTCTGCCAAACTGACACAAATTTCTGATAGTATGCGAGGTCTAGTACAAAATGTATGGTAGACAAGCCTCTCAAGAATCTCGGATGATATTTCAATCCGGCGCGCATCAGAACCGGACGACCGTCACGGGACATTACATTTCTAACAATATGCGGGTTCTAGTACAAAATGTATGCACGGAGCGCCTTCAGGTGCGCGCTAGAATATTTTAGTCTAAAAGTGCGCGGCGAGAGTGTTCAGTTTTAGATATTTATTACTTTACTTGTTGTGAATTAATTATTAAAGTGGTAAGTAAGTATGGCGCAAAACTACGCAATTTGAAAATTTTTTATGTTCTAGATGTCTATGACTATGACTATGACTAATGTATAATGTCAACAAAATTTAAAATTGTAATGATTTCAATTCAATCAAAGAAAAGAAAAACTATTGCAAATAACATTTATTACTTTTACAGTGTGGTAGTTTAATAAATAAATATAAAACAATTATTAAAAATTTAAAAATCTTATTCGAAGTGGTCTCCATTGGCTGCAATACAGTCCTTTAAACGTCGAGGTCAGTTATCAATATCAATTCTTCACTGCCAATCGTACGGATTGTTTTAGGGGAACTAATTGGGAAGCTTCCTTAGAGCTTTAAGCGTAAATACTAACATAATGATTGTTTGTTAAAGTATTGCCTAATTGTAAAAAAAATCTCATCCGTAAACATTTTTTTTTCCATTTTACCACCTATTCTTTTTTAAATTATGAAATGATCAGTACGTCTCTTAAAGGCTGCAAGTCCTAAGTCATCTTTTAAAATACGCGACATGGTTCTAGGTGCTATCTTCATCTCCCGAGATAAAATCTTTTGCTTTCGGACAGGATTTCTTCGAATTCTTTCCCTTTCTGCTTTTAACACCTTTTTCGGACGAACACTACGTGGACGGGCAAATCTTTTTCTGTCACAAACAGTGGAGGTCTCATTGTACCTACCTATTAATAGCCCGGTACACAAACATATTACTAATACCAATCGTATGAAGAGTTTTAAAAATTGCATTTGGCTCCATACCTAAGTACTTTGTGTAATGCAATCACAGTGATTCGGTTCTCTTTATCACCCCACTCCATTTTAATATCGCAAAATATTGTACAATGTATTGGCGCCATAATGAGAAAACTCAATGAAAAATCATATCAAAATGACAGATTCCAAATTCAAATGTAATATTTTATTTATTTTTAATTGAAACAGTATTTATGGCCTGACTAAGTAGAACACATCCGCATATCGACATAATCACCCAGAAAAAATACATTTCGCGAAACACTTTTAAGATTCAGTACATACTATTCCTGATGATCATTCCTTTTCAATTTAACACACTTGGGCTTTGTTTGTTTATGTTATAGGCACGGTGACCTATTTAGGTCCCAGGCGAGTGCTCAAAGTCGATTGAGAGGATATCGGCGTTAGCAAAAGTTGCCAAGTTTATTAAATTCAATTGGTGGTGGTGTTGAAAAAACACATGGCAAATGAAAAAAAGTAAGTAACAATATATATATATTTAGTCCACCCACCCACACCGCTGCTGCACTAAACTAATTATATTTACCTACATAAAGGATTAGGCCGACTGGAAAACCAAAACTAAAAAATAACTTAGTAGATGTCCAAGCAGGAGACAGACCTAATAAAAGATAGAGTAGTTGTTAAGGAGTATCTGCTGTTGTTGGTCCAGTTAGCAATCAAGAGCAAGGTTTTAATGATGATACTAAAATGTTTAACTGTTCGTTATAACATTTCTAACTTCTTTTATGAATCCTTAACAAAATAACAATATGCATTGCTACCTTCCATCATACATACCTAGCATATTTTTACAGATAATTAAAATTCATATGACAGACATAAATAATTAAAAAATCTGCACTTATAGCAAGTAAATTTTAAAAGCTGTACCCCACTACAATTCTATTGGTAGAAAGTAGTCTATGTATTATTATCCAGTCTCCATAAGTATGTAGTAGTAGTATTCAACATAGTATATATACTATGTTGAATTATATCGAAATCTGTCTATCTATGATAGGTGTGTTCTGTGATTTATCGAAGGCGTTTGATTGTGTCGATCACCACTTATTATTAAGCTAAAACATTACTGTGTATCGAATAACGCACGCTAATTGTTAAATCCTTACCTTTCAGGCAGATTACAAGCAGTAAACGTTAATGGTACTAACTTATCTGGCGCCCCGCTTCAAGTGGGAGTGCCCCAGGGCTCAATATTAGGACCGTTGATATTTTTGATCTATATTAACGATCTTCCTTTCTACTCCAAAGAATCCTGTGAGGTAGTTCTGTTTGCTGATGATACTTCAATATTCAATACTTTATTGCATCCATAATGTACTATCGAGGTCTCTCGCGCCTCACCACTTTGTAGAGAGATTCCTGTGCAAGCGCTACGCGCTAGCAGGACGTAACCTGCCCTGATTGGTTACGCATTTTACTACGTTTTACTACGACCAATTAGAGACAAATAGCTGTTTACTAACAAACATGTTTTTTGTAACCGCCCTTGGGGTCAGTCTGCTTTTTGCATTCGCGAACTGTCGACATCTCTCCTTTATTTTTTTTGTAAAGTGTTTAACGATCCCTACGACCTCTGCCTTCTTATCGGACTGATTGATTTCGTTGTGTGTTGACCCCTGCTAGTATTTGGACTGTTTGATTGCTTTATTATTGACCTCTGCGCGATTAAGGACTATGGCGTCTCGAAATCTTTCAATTGAAGAGAGGGAGAATAGTTGCTCTACATGAGCTTGGCAGAAATATTACGCAAATTTCGCAGGAACTTGGATTTTCGGTAAGTTTTAATAACTTTTAAAATAATATTAATGATTAAAAACTATTTATCATTTTAACAAATAGGTTGTATTTCGATAGTTATTATTTATAACTTAGCGGTCACTCAATATCATAATCATCATCATCAGCCTCTAGAAGTCCACTGCTGTCAGACTGGGCCTCCTCTATAGAACGCAACAGCGATCGGCTTTAGGCAGTTTGCATCCAGCGGCTGCCCGTAACCTTGACCAGGTCGTCAGTCCACCGCGTGGGAGGCCTGTCCACGCTGCGTTACTCAATATAGATAATATTTAATCGTGAAGATACTGGCTATTACCCGTAAATTCTTTTAATATTTTATTATTTAGTGTCTTAAAAAATGAGTTAAACGCTTTAAAGTTTCGCCGCATTGTTTGATGTGTTTAAAGTTTATTACCTTTTATTTATGGCCGTTATCAGTAGAAGTAGGTAGGATAAACCGCTGCAACTAACGATTTCTAAGAATAATTGCAACAACGCAGTGTTTAACGAAGAAATGAAATTTTTGTTACATCATTTATATTGCAGATTACAAGTTTTAGTCTAAGCCATGACTACAAAAAACTCGAGAGTAAAACTTCCAGTATTCTAGCCTATTCAGTTTCGGTGACAGTTTAAAAAAAATAGAGATAACGAAAATATTATACTAAATTAATTCCTATTTAAAGTTAATATCAAACTGACTAGACCAATTATTATGAAGCTTCCAAACCTCCGCATTATTGAGTAGGAAAATAATAAAAACCTATTTATATTTAAAAAAAATATATTTTATAACTCAAATAATCTTGCAAGTTAATTTTTATGCGCAGAACTTTCCTTGATGCCTTCTATCACTAATTCTTTTTCATAGAGCCAATCACTGAACTTGCAAAATTATGGATTATTTAAGTTAAATACCTATAGGATTACATTGCAAGGTTGTGTATTTTTTTTTTAAATAAGGTCTAGGGAACAACTTAAATAACAACCTTATTGTAATTAATTTTAATCTTCGTAATTTTCGATTAAAATTCATCATCATTTCAGCCATTAGAAGTCCACTGCTGAACATAGGCCTTCCTCAGTAACTTTCAGATTATCCGGTTGGAAGCGTTATTAATAAACTTTACTTTAAATATACTTAGAAATTTTCGCCATAAAAAACGCGAGGTGCGCGGTTATTTGTCAGAGATCACATGCATGCGCCGACGCCGAGCCAACAAGGACCTTATACAGTGCACATACGGTGCAATTGGTGCAATTCATTCGTCAAACCGTAAATTATTATCTATGAGTTCTATTTTTAACAGCAGATAGGAATAATACGACCTCCGTAGCTAAATAGCCAACATTTATTTAAGTAATAAAATGAAGAAAATAATGTGTGTTCTTTACGTAGATCAATTAATTTTCAAATCCTTAGTCGCTCCTGAAAATTAGGCACTACCTTGCAATGTAACCCTAAATGTTGTCATATTGAATTGCTTCTTTAAAACACTGCAACGAAAAGATGTTTTTAAAATATGGGTAACATTAAATGATTTAATTAACTCTAGTAACTTTGTAATAGCTTAAGTTTCAGTTAAACCTGTAACCTAACGACCTGCGCAAATCTGACGAGGCTCGGCGAAACACTGAGATAATAACAATATAAACTAAGCCCTAACTTATCTAATATACTGTTGAAAATGGCTTGCCAAAGCTAAACTATAGCGAACGACGACACAATCTGACGCGGGCTGCCATTTTCCACCGTATGATAATATACATTACGGTTTATTTTTAAATTATTATTATCTCAGTCTTTTCGCTGCGCCTAGCCAGGTTTGCTCTGGTCCTAATACATCTACATGGTTTTGTAGTAGCAGGTTATTTAAACGTAAATTTTTATTTCGCAGAGAAACACTGTCCGTCTTTGGGTTCGCCGTTATGAAGAGGAGGGACAATTGGTCGATCGACCACGGCGGCCACATCCGTATCTAATAGACCAAAGACAATCTCAAGAAATGGTTAGAAGATACGCAGTAGAGCCGTTTACGCCTACACGGGTATTCGCTCAGCAATTTGACTGCAGTTTAAGGACCGTAAGGAGGGCACTTCATCGCGCTGGGATGCACCACAGAAAACCCGCAACAAAAATAATATTAACAGAACAAAATAAGGCAGTGAGAGTCCAGTTCGCTCGAGAGTATAGGGATTTCGATTTTTCTCGTGCCATATTTGCCGATGAAAAAAGTTTTAAATCAAACCAAATTGGTCGTCGGCATTTATGGCGCGTGGACAACACTCGTTATGAGCCGCGCAACGTAAACCCAAACAATAACTCGGGTAGAATCTGCGTGAATATGTGGGGATGGATGAGTGCCGCTGGACCCCGGGAACTAATTGAAATTTCTGGGAGGGCCACTGGGCAGTCCTATCTCGAGCTTCTCCAGGAGTCGATGGTTCCTACTGTGCGCGTGGTATATCCGGAGACAGAAGTGCCGGAGTTTATATTTATGGAGGACAACTGCCCCATTCATACCGCGCGTGTGGTGCAGAGCTGGCTTCAGGCACAGCCTGATATTCGAACAGTGCGTTGGCCCTCGCGATCTCCAGATCTAAACCCCATAGAAAATCTCTGGGGATTGATGGTCCAGCGGTGGGACACATTAAATGAAAGGTCCAGGACAAATTTAATTGCGCATTGCGACCGAATTTGGGATTCACTAAGAGGCTCAGACTTATGCGAAATTCTTGTGTGCTCAATGCGGGCGCGATGTGATGCAGTCATAGCCGCCAATGGGGCATCAACTAAATATTAAAACATTTGATTAATTTATTTATTTTGGCGGTGCGCACAAATGATTTTAGTTTAGCCTAATGATATACTGGTAGAAAATGCCACATCGCATTAAGTCAACTTTTTGTATGTTTTTTTAAATCTGGGCAACAAAGTGTAAGCATATTTTGTGTATGGCAATGTAGTTATTGATGGGTGACTTTAAAATACAACACCACAACTTTTTATTTTTTATTATTAGCTTAACATTGTTTTGATTTAGGAATTTACTAATATTCCTTCATATTTTATTGGAATCTGATGTTGTTTGTTGATTCAATGCAAATAAGCATAGTTTTTATTTTTACCTACTTACTTAGAGATATACTTAATATGTAGCAGAGCATAGCATAGTATTATAATTTAGTTACTGCACCTTTGTTACTAATGCTAAATCGATATAAGTTTATTTTTTGTTTAATTAGTGCTCCCTCATTAAATTGAAACCTTCGTGACATGAAAAATTGATAGTTTATCGTTCCTATAGATGTTAAGAAATAAATAAATAGTAGCTATAATTGCAATCGGACCTTCTAGTGTCCCATTCAATGACTTATTGATATTACATAAAAAAAAATAACCTGATCGGTAGAACTGTTCTCAGGTAATACATTTAAGTGTATGATCTAATAAACTATATTTAATTTGTATAGTATTCATAGATGTTAAGATATTTATACTCAATAAACAATATCTATAAAACTAAAAATGTTACGTTATTCAACACCCATAACTTTAATTAACCATCAACTAGTAATCCGTACTCCTTACGAATAATACAAATGCGAAAGTGAGTTTGTTTGTTTCGTTTTGTCACCTCAACTACTCATTAAAATGAGATTTGCACAAACATTGTTAGGAGAATAGAAAAGGACATATGCTACACTTTTTATCGCACGGTTCCCGTGGAATTTGCAATAGCAATTTTATAATAGTACAAATTTCACGCGGGCGAACCCGCGGTCGAACGCTAGTTATTCATATTTTACACAAAGCTCTGTTTATATTTGGTGTCGCGAATACAAGTGCTAAGCGCTTCGTATTTACTGAAATGCGACGTTGCCAAACCGAATCGTATCACAAGATAAGCGAATACTCAAGCGATACTCAACCTAAAACGCTTCCTATAGAGCTTAAACTTCTTAATGCTTCACTCGGTTGTTTGTTGGTCTGCTGCGACCATTGAATCCGAAACATTAATGAACGGAGGGCGTGGCTTAAAGTGAGCGGCAACACGGTGTAAGCAAACGATTTTAGCTCTAAGACTGGTAAGGCGCCTGTGTCCTCGATAGTACATTTGGGTGTTACATTATAGGTTTAAAACCATTTCGGACCCTTTTGGGCAAAGCAAAAGGTTACAAGAGAGGAAGTGCTTATTAAAAATATATTTATTAAATCTATAAAGGTAGTTAGTTATTTTATTTTATCATTTGAATAGTCCTTTTGTTCAGTCGTCGAAAATATTTTTGTGGGTTTCAGTTTTTAGTGGTGAGAGTAATAAGCTGTAGGTAGTTGACTGTTTGAAAGCTTTATTGCAATAGAACGTTACATACAAAAATCATGACGTGTATGACTGTCGCGCGATTAAAATTAGCCAATAAGAACGCTGCTCCATGACGTGATATTTTGCGTTTCGTTTAACAGAAGATCGTATTACTGCTGTAACATCCCGCCGGCCTTGAAAGCTTCAGCTTCAAAGGTGTCTTCGTCAAACAACGAGCAGATCTTAGTAAAGGCACGGCGCACAACTCCAGATGCTGTTCGTATATCCGCTACTCGGGAAACACCGTCCTTGCCTGACATGGTGGTGATTATTCGACCCAGGCTCCATCTCAAGGGCGGAGAATTATCTTCTTTTAGGACAACGAGGGTGTTAGGTTGTAGGTCAGGCTTATGCTCACTCCATTTGATTCGAGTGTGCAGTTCCGAAATATATTCCTTCGTCCATCGCGTCCAAAAATGCTGCCGGATTTGCTCCACTTTCTGGTAGCGAGTGAGGCGAACTGCTGGTATCTCCGACAGATCGGCGAATGCCGGCGCTGTCAACGGACGACCAACCAAGAAGTGTGATGGGCTAAAAGGTGAGAAATCGTTCGGATCTGCTGATAAAGGATTCAGAGGACGGGAATTTAGGACCGCTTCTATTTGTGCTAGAACAGTACTAAGCTCCTCAAAGGTTAAATGCGCGTTACCCACTGTTCGGAGCAAGTGATGCTTGCATGATTTAACCCCTGCCTCCCAAAGGCCACCAAAATGAGGCGTATCCGGAGGATTTAGCTTAAATTTGATGTCGTGACCAGTAGAAAAATCAGTAATTTCTGATTCAGACCTAGACAGGAATTTTTTGAATTTATTCATAAGCCCAACAAAGTTTCTTCCGTTGTCGGAATAAATTTTGGCAGGCTTTCCTCGTCTAGATATAAATCTTTTAAGCGCCAACAAATACGAATCTGTCGAGAGGTCGCTCACCAATTCTAAATGGACCGCTCTTGTGACAAAACATATAAATATGCAGATGTAAGATTTGATTAATTTAGAGCCCCTACCCTTTCGGTTCAATACGAGCACTGGGCCAGCGTAATCTACGCCGCAACGCATAAAGGGAAACGCCGGAGTGATCCTCTCCTGTGGCAAGTTACCCATAATGGGTGTTAGAGTTCGGCCTTTCAATCGAGTACAAACAACGCAAGCATGCACTATTTGTCGGGCTAGATCCCTGCCTCCGATCGGCCAGTATAATTCACGCACGTTGTATAGCAGTGCCTGCGCACCTGCATGCATGAGTTGTTTGTGTTCGTGCCGAAACAACAGTACAGATAACCAATGTTTACCAGAAATGAGTAAAGGATGCTTCTTTGAATACGTAAAGATAGCAGAATCCCGTATACGACCACCTACTCGTAATAACCTATTTTCATCCATAAAAATATCCAACTTACATAATTTATTGTTCTTTTTAAGGTGTTTATTATTCATTAACAAATCATATTCAATTGGGAAAGATTCAATTTGTGACAGTTTTATTAACATATTATCTGCTAATTTCAACTCATCCACAGTGAGTGAGCCTATGTGACGACTATTTCTATTGCGCAAGTTATAAATGAATCGTAATACATAAGCTCCTGCACGTCTTATGCGATTAAATTGAGAGTAACGTTTAAATGGGTATATTGATTGTGAAGTGTGCGATTGCGATGTGAAGGCAAGTACCTCTTTTGTTTTTATCTCGGGCAAGTCTCCCTGTGAAATTTCAGGATTATATACGGACGTGGATTTGGTGCTGTCAAAGGTGGCATCACAAAGAAAAGAGGGCGGACTCCCACCACAAATTCGCTGAAGAAAGATCGTCTAAAGAAATTCCGCGAGATACGAGATCAGCTGGGTTATTCTTGCCTCTGACATGACGCCACGGAATTTCCTTAGTGATCTCGTGTATCTCAGCCACTCTGTTCTGGACGAATGTCTTTAACAATTTGGTGTCATACGTAACCAGCCTAAAACAATTGTTGAGTTACACCAGAAATAAATACCGTTAAATTTGCAACGTAGTGAATCCCTTACTTTTTCATATAACCTTGCCCCCACCCCCAACAAAGCACTGCACAATGGATGCTCACAGGTTTTAGAGGCGCAACCTTACCCTTTGAACATAACAATTTCACTAGTATGGTCGAGTTATCGGATACAGTGCGCACGTACACACAAGCGCCGTACGCTGTTTCGGAAACATCGGTGAATACATGCAATTCGATGCGATCAGGATTATTCCCTATGACGTGACGAGGGATATGTATGTATTTAGGATGTATAGTGCGTTAGCAAACCAGTTCCAGACTTGAACAACTTCTGTCGGGACTTCGTCGTCCCAACCCAATTTCAGTAACCATATTTTTTGCAGCAAAACTTTTATTGTAATAATGGCAGGACTAAGCAAACCTAAAGGGTCGAACACTTGAGATACGTTTGACATAATGCTGCGTTTAGTTATTGCATTATTTTCATTTTTAAACTGTGTCGTAAAGTGAAATTCATCAGTGTGGTTACGAAAACCCAATCCTAATGTTTTAGGATTAACTTTATCGTCTAGTGAAAAATTCTTTAATATGTTCTGTGTTGACTCATCATTCTCAAAGTTAAAAACCCATTTTCGCAAAGGAAAACAAGCCGATTGCAACGCTTTCGCAGTTTCTTCACAAATTATCAACAGCTTAGATCTGTCGTTGTGACCTGTAATCATATCGTCAACGTACATGTCCTCCATGATGACCCTACTGACATCATTGTCCTTACAGCTAGCGGCCACCTCCCTCAGACATCTGCAGCTCAAAAAAGGCGCAGAAGCAGTGCCATATGTGACAGTATTTAATTGATAAATTTGCAAAGGCTGCGATGGGTCGTCGCGCCAAAGAATTAGTAATAAGTCACGTTGGTCTTTAGCAATTAAACACTGTCTGTACATTTTCTCAATATCGGCACATGCAATGTATATAAGTTGCCGAAATCGAAGCAAAATGGACACTAAATCACCTTGTATTGGGGGGCCTACCATCTGAATGTCATTTAATGACTTCCCGCTGGTCGATTCTGCGCTTGCGTCGTACACAACCCTTAATTTAGTAGTTGTGCTATGCTCCCTAAATACGCCATGATGTGGCATAAAATAATGAGGTTTTCCGTAGTCAAACACCTCGGTCATATGACCCAAGTTTAAGTACTCGTGTATAAAATCGACGTATAATTTTTTGTAACTAGGGTTACGTTCTAATCGTTTTTCTAACGCTAAAAATCTTTTTTGTGCTATTAAATATGTGTCGCCTAATGTATTAGGTGAAGTTTTAAAAGGCATACTAACGCAAAACCTGCCGTTTTCATCACGCTTTGTATTCTGAACGAAATGGTCTTCACACGAACGTTCCTCTTTGCTGTAGGTATCCCGAACCTTAGGCAACTCCTCAAGCTCCCAAAACATACGAAGTTGCTTATCAATAGACTGAGTGAAATGACAGTTGCTATATTTAAAGTTTTGTGCATCACAATAAATAGGCCCCGAAATAATCCATCCCAGTTTAGTATCTTGTAAGAATGGGCCGGGCCGACATAAGCGTATTTTATTTGTATATAATAGATCCCAGAATTTGTCTGCACCAATTAAAATATAAATGTCATGGGACTCATAAAAGTATGGGTCTGCTAAAGTTATCTCATCGGGAATACTAAGCTGAGAACCCTGTGTACCTATCGATGGCAGCGCTGATGTTATGTTCGGCAAAACAAAACATTGTAAGTGTGTGTAATAAGCGTCGGTGCGTGATTTTATTTCAATGTTACACAGTTGCGTAGTATGTGTCACTGAGTTTCCAACGCCACGTATTTCTTGAGTGGACTGTAATAATGGTAAAGTTAACAAATCGCATAATTTTCTTGTTATAAAACTACGTTGGCTACCGCTATCGAGCAGTGCACGCACAATGTGATAGTTTTTATGCGTATCTGCTATTTCTATTAACGCAGTTGATAACAAAACAGGTTGATGGACACTACTTAGATCGCATCGCAAATTATCTATGTGTGCCTTGTGTACGTGAATCGATTCAGATGTTTTAACAATAGCGGAATGTGAAGAGGTCGCGAGGGACGCGGAGGGGGTGGCCTGTTGCAGCCCTGCAGGTGACGGTTCCTTATTACCGTGCAACGACAACTTCGATGTAGACGACTTTTGCGTATATAAATCGTCACTATGAATTAGCGTGTTATGTTTATAGGTGCATAATCGGCAGGGCCCGAACCTGCAATTCTCAACCGTGTGGCCCTGGCGCAAACAATTTAAGCAAAGTTTATTGTCTTTCACAAATTTAAGTCTGAGCTTAACGTCAGTGTCTAAAAATTGTTGGCAGGAATATAGTGGATGAGTTTTGTTACACATCAAGCAAGATTTCTTTGAGTGATTCATTTTAGACTTACGTTCTTGTGATAGATCTGTGGAAACATTGTAGTGAACCCTAGTGTTAACTTGTGTATTTTGTTTGTGATAATTAGATTTACTATGTGACACAGACAATGTTTCCAACATATCAGCTCTGGCTTTAAGGAATTTAATTAAGTGGTCCACCCTCAAACCAGGCTTGGAGTCACCAGTTGTAGAACTCAAAGTGCCCCTATATTCCTCCCACTCTCGTTCCGTTGTACTATCTAGTTTTGACACTATAATAGAGATAATTAAGGTATCCCACGAATCAGTAGGTTCCGCAAGTTCTTTAATACCGTGTCAATTAATTTCCTAAGTAAAATTGGTGACTCTTTACCTAGTGTTTGAAGATTAAACAGTGACTTGACGTGGTTGTGCACTAATAGCCTACTATTGTTGTATCGATTGACAAGCAGTTCCCACCCAATTTGGTAGTTATCGCTTGAGAATTCTAATACGAGTAAGTCTATGACCAACGCAGCACCTCCCTTCAGCGAAGATTTAAGATAATGAAACTTCTTGATGTTACTTATATCTTTGGAATTATGTACGAGAGACATAAAAGTATCCCTGAATTCTAGCCAGTGCTCATACGAACCGTCAAAGTTAGGCAAACTAATGGTAGGTAACTTTACAGATTTTAGGTTATAAATATTACTATTAGAGCTGCCAGATGCGATAGATGACTCACTTTTAGAAATCATGCATTCGGCCTTAGCTAACACAGTGTAATAATATGAATCTTCAAACAATTCTCTTTGATTCAATTGTTCTTCGAGATCACTATCGAGAACTGCTTCCTCTTATTTTGTTTGTATGCAATTAAACTCACTGAACATACAAGTAGCACCTTGCATGCGTAGTTTCAGGTCCATTAGATTCTGATTAGGTAAAATATCTACACCATCGAGGGACTTTAAATAACTAGTGAATCTAGTAAGGCGCGCTTTGATAATACCTCGTTTTTTAACTAGATCTCGAATCAATTTAATGTCACAATCACTATTGTACCTATAGGGTGATTTGTCACGAGATGTTGAGGCACCTGCGACGTCACTGGTCTCCGATACGCTCATCTTGGTAACAAATGAAAGAGGAGTACTCACGTTTGAATCTAAAGCGTAGAAATAGTTGATGCTTGCGGCTGCAACATATCGATATGAAGGGAACAAACGGGTAACTCACACTGCACCACTGTACGATGCGCTATAAAACTACAAACCACTCACAGTTATATCACTACAAATAACAAGCCTAAACCAGAAAAACGCATCCGTAATTGCTTGATGTGTAAAGATAATCATGCACTTTATGCTTGTACTGTTTTTCTTAATTTACCCGTAAAAAATATTCAACCTTTGTAGACGACCAAATACGCCCAAGGTATTACGCAGTTCACTTCACACACACACTAGACAATGGAAGTGAACATTGCATTATTACGGAAAATTTAAGTAAACGTAAAGTAAAGATTTACTCCTCCACTTCGCGCGCATTAGCACGCATGTCAGCCCTCACAATGTCAAGCCAGCATTTCTTGGGTCTGCCCCTTTTGCCAGGACCTGGCGGTGGCGGCATGACCAGACATTTGTTTCCTACGTAGCTTGCCGGTTTCCGCTAAACATGGCCGTACCAGGTGGACTGAGTCGTTCCACCACCAAGTCTCCTTATCACATTTGCGACCGCCCTGAGATAAGCCAAGCACCGCTTTCGCTGCACCAGTGACGGCTGCTTGAATCCTATCCCTGTATTTTTGGACTGGTTTGCCATCACTACCGTTGCACTTGTCGCCGATAGTTAAGGCGAACTTCTGAGGCGTGTCTTTGAAGCTTCCACCATCTGATTTGGCGTCGGCAGCGCTCGATACGCTTGATCTTGGGCTTTACGCGGAGATCCATGACAAGTAGACGGTGTCGTGCAGCGAGACTCTCACCGGGTATGACTTTGCAGTTGGCCACTTTACTGATGTGGTGTCTCCTGGTGAGTAGGAAGTCGATCTGAGTGGCGTGCCTTCCGCTCCTGTAGGTGATAAGGTGCTCGGTTTTCTTTTTGAAATACGTGTTCACAATGGCAAGGTCAGCAGCCGCACACGCTCTGAGGATATCCTCTCCTTCTTTACGACCACCATACCCAAAACCACCATGAACACGCTCAAACTCCTCACACCGTTCACCCACATGACCGTTTAGGTCGCCACCCACAACAATCCCCTGCGACAACAGGATACCGCTAAGCACTTCACCGAGTAGACTTCTCAGAACGCCATCCTCTCAGCTTCACCACAACCGGCCTGTGGCGCGTAAGCACTTATCAAGTAGGTGACAACCTCTTCAACAAGCACCCCCACGACCATCAGCCGATCGCTGTAGCGTTTCACTTCCAGAATGTCGTTCTGCAATCCTTCGGAGAGGACCACGGCCACCCCATTCGCTTCACCAGGTGCACCCGTGTAGATCAGTTTGTAGCCATTCCCAATTAACCGGGATCTGCTGCCTTTCCACCGAGTCTCCTGCAAGAACGCCACGTTCACCCTCCGCCTGAAGAGTACGTCGGCCAACTCCCTCGCGCGTCCGGTTAGCGTGCCAATATTTAAAGTTGCGAAGCGGAGTTTCCGTTATGGGGCTCGCGTCTTTGGCCTTGCCTACCCGTGGCACGGTAGCCCTAGCTCACTTGTCACAGGAGACGGGCGATGCTCCTGCGCGCCTTTTTGCTTCGGCGCCCTATCGGTGACAATTTCTTTACTTTTACGCACCATTGTTGTGTGGCAGGGTTGGCTTTTACAGGAGCGACTTTTTTTACCCTTGAATTCGCTCCGCGCCTTTGGAAGCGCCGCAGCAAGCTTGCGAGCGGTTGGAATACAGCAGCGTGTGCTAGACTTCCCAATTCATTTACAACTCTTATCTGCAGGAAGACAGTGAGATGCAAAGGCATGTAGATATTGGTGTTCAAGTAGTTGAAAACATTCTACGTCCGCCAACTCCTCCACCGCTACCCGCATTTGTACTACAGCAACAAGAAATAAAACCTCAAAGGCCAATTTTGCCATTGCCAACTTACAGACAAGTTTTATCAACATCGACAGTGTATAAATTCAGTGATAGTCTCAATATTCAAATAATATTGCCATTCCTAATACCATTATCAGTAAGTTATACATTCCTTGTTGTGCTCGTATTTTATTTAATGACCCAAATCGTTTTAATAAATCATTTGTAAGTTCGCATAAATACATTCAATATCACACCTAAAACAATTATATTTTAGTAATCTGAGTAGTGTTAAGTTATAAACGCATATGACGCATAGACTTTTTCTTTTGGGGCAAACAATGTATGACGAGCCGGCCGTTTCGTTTAAGTATACAATGTAATAATTGTATATGTAAGTATATTAATTTATTCTTAAATATAAGTAGCAAATACCAAGATCATCATTTAGACATAAATAATTTTACTTAATTTTTTTTCAATTCGCCGTTAATGTTAATTTTAAATGTCAATGTTTTAATCAGACTTCTGCTCTAGTATGCTTAATAATACAGTAAACAATATAAGACGTAGCAACATCTAGACGTAGGACGCTCAATCCCTCAGGGAAGTATTTTAGGTTGTGGTATATTTCTAATATACATTAATGATGTAGCAAAATGTATTATTAAAAAATGCATACTTTACGCTGATAATATCTCAATCGTATTCCCCTGCACAGATAGCCACAACCTACAACAAGAACTACAGAACACACTAGAACAAATTATAGAATGGTTACAAGATCACAATTTGGAAATCAATTAACTAAAACAAAATTAATGCAATTTAAACCTAGACAAAAACATCCTATAAAAACAAACATTTCATTTAATAATAATATAATTCAATTCGAGAACTTATGCAACCTGTTACGCATGAAATAGACTCAAACGTTAATTGGAAACCACATATTGAAAAACTTGCTGTTAAACTCTCAAAATTCATCTTATTATGCCCTTCTCTATTCATCTATTGAAAAAATCAGCCTATTATGCCTACGCTAGTTAGTCAGTTTACTCGTAGCTGGGCTTTATCCGCACTTAGCCTCATGATTGGGCCATTGTGCGTGCTACTTAGTCTTTCTGACTCCAACTATCCTAGGTCGTCCCAGAAGGTCAGCAGCCTTTTCAGACTGCTGCAGGCTTCCGGGAGCGATCCTAGTGATTGGAGAATCCGTGCCCGTTGATCTGCTACGCTTCTGCATTCCAATAGCACGTGCTGTGGCGTGTCTTCTGCCTCCATCCATCCTCTGCATGTGGGGCTGTCTGTCACACACCTAAATTAAACAGGTATTTGTTAAGAGGACAGTGGCCGGTTATAACAACACCTATAACCTTGAGAATTTTGTCCCTTGCTAGTTTAATGAGGTTGCGGGCAAGCTTATTGATGAATGATGAAGCATTTTTTGTTTGCCTGCATCCTTCACTGTTTCTCCATTCTGTTAGATATGTTTCTTTGGTTCTTTCGCGCAACCATGAATTTATTTAGGGCTGAGGTTGTTTATATATATATTATAGGCAGTAGTGGTTCCGGTCCGTACACTACTGCCGTACATAATGGACTAAATAGCTAACTTTGTCACAATCAAATAAAAGTACATTTATGGTTGTAATAGAACCGAAAAGCGCCCCACGCTTTTCAACTTAGGTACAAAACAGAAGTAGTAGAAGTTAGGCAGTCAGAAGTAATACGTGGACCTTGATGCGCATGATGACTACTGACTAATCAACGCGGCGCGATCCGCGCAATGTTTTTTTGTCAAATATACTTAGAGGTACTTACTTAACTAACAATTAACGAACTTATGGCAAATTAACGAAAGATAATAAATCCGTTATCAATTTTTAAAGTTAACTTGAAAAGTCAATCAGTAAATCAAAATTTTAACTTCGTTAATTAAAGATTAACGGATTCACGAGTTAATGGCCCGGCCCAGCTTTGATTATAACAACAGTGTCACACATGTACACTTATTATTTTACAGGCATAGAGACAGCACTTCCTCCAGGCAAGCTTGTGTGCAGTTTCTCGTTCTCTCTGCCAGTTATGATACCATCGTCTTTTGAAGGACAGCGTGGCAATATCAGATACAATGTCAGTGTCACCCTTGAACGATCGTCAGCTCAAGATCAGCATAACACAATCTCTTTTACTGTCATTTGTGGTCAAAATCTAAACGCCAATCCATTCGCTAGGGTAAGTTTTCTGGGCATTTTCAAGGGCCGAGATTGCCCGAAATTGTCTGACAGATTATTTCGCTTTTTGTATGCAGGGTGTTAGGAAAATCGTATTACAATCCGAAACTAGCCTATGTTAACATATATATATTAATACTATGGTGAAGTCAGAAATTTGATATAATTTTTAGGGTTCCGTAGCCAAATGGCAAAAAATGGAACCCTTATGGATTCGTCATGTCTGTCTGTCATTTCACTGTCACTTTTTTCCGAAACTATAAGAACTATACTGTTGAAACTTGGTAAGTAGATGTATTCTGTGAACCGCAATAAGATTTTCACACAAAATTTAAAAAAAAAAAAAATTTTGGGTGTTCGCCAATAATTTTCATCAAACCCTTACGTGTATGATAGGTCTTCAAAAATGATATTGAGGTTTCTAATATCATTTTTTTCTAAACTGAATAGTTTGCGCGAGAGACACTTCCAAAGTGGTAAAATGTGTCCACCCCAGTCCCCCCCCCCCCCCACCCTGTAACATCTAAAATAAGAGAATGATAAAACTGAAAAAAATATATGATGTACATTACCATGCAAACTTCTACCGAAAATTTATTTGAACAACGTCTAGTAAGTACTTTTTTTTTAATACGTCATTAATCGTAAACCTTAATTTACCTTTCATTCAATCAACTCAAATATAAATTATGTTACTTGCTGCTACAGAACCCTTCATGGGCGAACCCTCGCACTTGGCCGCTTATTTTTTTCATACAAATCGGATTCTAGGAATTAAGTTTCGTAAGAAAATAAAAATAAATTAAAATGATGATATCAAGTTTCTGACTTCAACATAGCATTTTTATACATATATTAACATGGGCTAGTTTGAGATTGATATACCATTTACCTAACAACCTGTATAGTTTGATATCATTTTTTTTAGGAACCAATCCACCTTAATTTTGTAAAGACATTCTGCTGTTTGTGCTGTGCATCCAAGCCATTGATGGTGGAAGTGCTATTGCCTGTCTCCGGGTACAGCCCTGGACAAGTTATACCCATACAAGTCAATGTTGACAATACGAGTAATGTGCAGCTACCTAAAGTGAAAGTATCCCTACGTCGGGTAAATATAGCATTTCCAATACATTTAATTCTTAATTAATGCTAAGTTTTATCAGTTCATTACTGTTACTTGGCAATAATACGATGTTAGTGTTTTTATACACCTGTTTTAGACCAGTGTTAGAAGACCTGGTAAAGGTCGCAGGAAGACGCTGGATGCAGGCCGCTTCCAACCGGCCAATCTGGAAGTCAATGGGGGAGGCCTATGTTCAGCAGTGGACGTCCTATGGCTGAAATGATGATGATGATGATGATGAGTGTTTTTATAATCATAAAATATTTTTAGACTGTTTCACACAGGTTTTTCGCTGTGAAGTATTGTAATTATGACGCTGATAAATATATCGTTACACTCTGGGTTATGATGGTACTCACTCTGGAGTCGTTTCTTCTATTATTATATGTTATCCAGATGTTAGCCGTGCACACACACGTGCCGTCACATTTAATACTGTTATGCACTTACTGTTTTTAGGGTTCTCTACCTCGAAAAGTAAAAAACGGAACCCTTATAGGATCACTCTGTTGTCCGTCTGTCTGTCTGTTTGTCGGTATGTCTGTCAAGACAAGAACAAAACTCTTTTTGGAAAACTATACATAATTTATAAAGAGGTTGGTCGATCCGATATTTGGTAGAAGTTGGATTAGAGAACTAAAAGTGGATCTATCTGATATACCTGTTAGAGTGCGTAGGCGATCCATGAGTAAATACGACAATATTTGAGGACGATGTTTATTCAACCGAAGTTCGAACACGAATGAATCAGAATACAGACGGCAGGCCTTTTTATAAGGCGATCAAAACAAGTGTCCGAGGGGAGGGTCGGTGCAGGTGCAGTGTTGTTTATCGGTCGACTGCAGGTGGTGTTTTGATCGCCTTATAGTACAATCAATTAAAATAGTAAAAATAACTAATTACGACACAAATTAAGTAATAATATTATTAATTCATTTTTAGCATATTGTTTAAATTATAATTAGATTATTCATTTGTTGGAATATTTCTAAATTACAAAAATCAGTTCTTAAATAATTAAACCGCTATCACGGCCATTCTGATGAAAAGCTCGTGCTCTGAGCGGAGATTCATTCAATCTGGAAAGGAAAGATAAAAGAATTGTGCAGACTATTATTTATTTTTAGTTGATTCTAGTAAGTTCAATATTTTTAATGATTTAAAGAATTAGACCATTTGAATAAATCTCACGTCATATTTTTTAACTGTTTTGTTTGCCCAGTTATCAGACTAAATCGCTAATGTGATCCGTGCAGATAAGTGGCAAACAAAGTTTAAGTTATTTTGCCCAGTTGCCAGATTAAATCACTTACGTGATCCATGCAGGCAAGTGGCTAGCACATTTTATTATTATTTTGCCCAGTTGCCAGACTAAATCACTAATGTGATCCGTACAGACAAGTGGCAAACAAAGTTACAATAATTGTTAGTTTCTGCCCAGTTGCCAGACTAAATCACACAGTGATCCGTACAGACAAGTGGCTAATTTTCATCATCTGTTTCGGTAACGCTATCACGGTCATCTAAATTTGGTGTTGGTACTGCTCTTACTTGTTCATGTGACACAACAGTGCTCCTATCATTTTTTAAACTTTTTACCTCATAGCGATCATTTTCTAGTATTTTTGTAATTTGATACGGGCCTAAATATTTGGGGCCTAGTTTGTTGTTTGACCATTGGGTATCTTTGCATAGAACGAAGTCGTCTAATTTAAAAGGAATAACTGCAGCGCATTTTTTATTAAATCGATCTCTATTTTTGTGAGACTGTTCGGTCATTCTGATTTCAGCTTCCTTACGGATCTCGTCACGGTCAGTATTTGTTTCTATTAATTGAGTAATTTGTGCAATAGCGGGGGGGGCGCCAACTTTGCCAATCAATAATTCTAAAGGGGAGTGTCCAGTTGCTTTAGATTTTGTGCAATTGATAGAAAGTTGAAGTTCGCCTAGCTTTGTAGCCCAAGCTCTTTTTTGAGTTTGAGCTACTGCACTGAGGTGATCTTTAATAGTTCGCATTAGACGTTCAATTTGACCATTTGCTCTTGGTACACCTTTAGCGATAGCATGATGTTCAATACCCCCGGATATAAATAGGTCTTGGATTTCTTTGCCCATTATTGCCGGTTCTCTATCCGAGATTATGCGTTGAGGGGTACCAAAGAGATTAATTATTTCATGGAAATATTTAAGAATGAGACTTGAGGTTTTATCTTTTAGTGGGTAAATAATAACAAATTTCGTGTAAGCATCAATCGCGACAAATGCGTAAGCTTTTTGCATACTACCCGTTAGATTTCCTATCAAATCAACATGTATCGTGTGAAAAGGACCATATGTTTTGTCAATTGGATGAAGGTTGATTTGCTTTTTACCTGATGCTTCTTTACCGACTTTACAGTTTAAGCAATTATCGCAAAATTTTCTGACTCTCTTTGACATGTTTTTGAACCAAAATTGTTCTCTGATTTTGTGTAAAGTTCGTTCCCACCCAGCGTGTAAAAGGGTATGGTGGTATTCATTTATAAGATTACATACAAGAGCATTTGGTATAACAATTTTACTAGAGGATCTGCCTTTATTATCTTGGATTTTGATAGCTAATATATCATTTTTTAATGTGTATTTTTTGTCATGGTCTTCTTTGTTAACAATGGATTCTCTGATTTTATTTAGACTAAGATCTCTTTTTTGCTCTACGATAATCCAAGATGAATCTTTTGTCAACATATTAATTAAAGGGTTTCTGCTTAAAAAATCAACATGTGACATATCCTCACCTTTTCTGTATTTAATATCAAATTCAAAACTTTGTAAAAAGGACCACCATCTATGTACTCGTGGTGTTAGTTCCTTTTTTGTTCGACTTGCCTTAAGGGCATTGCAATCAGTAACCACCGTGAATTTTCTACCAAAAAGAAAATGTCTAAAA
This sequence comes from Anania hortulata, assembly GCA_963576865.1. Lineage (NCBI taxonomy): Eukaryota > Metazoa > Arthropoda > Insecta > Lepidoptera > Crambidae > Anania > Anania hortulata. The sequence goes on from OY756406.1 coordinate 10,312,995, forward strand.
TGTTTTAAAGCTTTTACAACAGCGAGAGTTTCCAATTCGTAGGAATGATATTTTGATTCTGGTTCAGTTGTTCGTAAGCTGTAATAGCCAATGACTTTGCGGCGGGAATTTTCGATTTGAATAAGCATTGCTCCGTAACCAAGAGAGCTGGCATCGGTATGAACCTCAATAGGTAAATTATCATTAAATATAGAAAGTATTGGTTCCGATATAAGGTAAGTAATAATCTCTTGCCTAATATTTTCGTGAGCTGTGGTCCATTGCCATGTGCTATCTTTTTTTGTTAACTGATAGAGGGGCGCCATTTTCTGAGAGAAATTTGGTATAAAACGACGGAAATAACTAGCGAGTCCATTAAATTGTCGCAACTGCTTAACACATGTTGGAGGTTGAGAGTTTTTAAGAGCATGAGTTTTGTGTGGGCTGGGCTTAACTTCACCATTTGAAATAATATTGCCTAAATATTCAACGGATTTTTTCAAAAATTTGCATTTTGTGATGTTAAGTGAGAAACCTGCTTCGGACAATCTTTTGAGAACTAAATCTAAGTGGTGCAGGCCTTCTTCCACAGTTTCGGACGGAATAAGGACATCGTCCATATACACAAGGGCAATAGAATCTTTATAGTCCCCCAGGGCCTTATTGATAGCTCGCTGATATACAGAAGGGGCATTGCATAACCCAAAGGGCATTGTTAAATACTCAAATTGCCCATCGGGCGTCACAAAAGCTGTTTTTTCTATGGATTGTTCGTCAATGGGGATTTGATGAAAGCCAGATTCCATATCTAGACTTGTGAAGTACTTAGCTTTACCTAATTTGTCAATTTGGTCTTGGATCAAAGGTAGAGGGTAATTGTCTCTAACTGTATTCATGTTTAATTCTCTATAATCGACACTCAGACGGTCTGTGCCATTTTTCTTTTTAACTAACAGAATAGGGCTTGAGTATGGGGAACAGCTATCTCTGATAATGCCTTTATCTTTGAGATCCTGAATTATTTCTTTCACCTTTTCTCGTTCAATAGGGGCTAGTCTATATGGTCGTCGTTGAACTAAGCGAGTGGGGTCTTTCAAACGGATTGACAGGCTTCCAGTTGTTATTTTACGAACTTCCTCTTTCATACCAAAACTATCTTGGTGTTGTGCAATTATTTCATTAAGTTGAGTCCGGTGATTGTCAGTCAAGTCAGAGTCAATAAAATCAAAAGAGTTCTGAGAGGCGAAATAACAAATGTTTAGTTCCCTCTCAACAGCTATTCCATTATTAGTAATAGTAATTTTAAGACCAGGTGTTTTTAAGGTGTCTATACCAAGGATAACAGAATACGGTAATTTTTCTACAACATGTAAACTGACGTCAAATAATACTCCGTTCAAATTAGCTACAGTATGAATAACTTCGTTGGAAACCAAAGGTTGATTCGTAATACTACGCAAGTTAAGTACTTCAAAAGTACGTTTTCCAGGGACAGATCCGGCCACTTTTTGTGAAATAAGGGAGCATTCGGCACCAGTGTCAATTAAACAAGAAAGGAGTACATTACCAATGCTGATTTCCGTGCTTCCAGGTGATTCGCGCTGAACCAGGTTTGCTTGAGGTTCTCCTTTATTAGATGTCTTCCAGGTAGTTGGCTTGGAGCGACAATCCTTCGTGAGATGACCGGCTCGCTTGCAGAATTCGCAGTAGATGGATTTGCAGTCTCGTGCTCGGTGTCCTGGTTTTCCACATTTCATGCATGTGAATTCAATTCGTGGTTGTTTTGCGTTTTGTTCACTAGTCGCAGAAAACTCAGCGGGTCTTTTTCTATAGTTACGTAGATTGGCAATCAGTTCAGCTTGTGATTTAGGTGCTGATCGCAGCAGTTCTGCTTGAATAAATTTCGGACGGATCCCTGATATGACGGCTTCAACCATTAAATCTTCGGGAGCATTTGGAGAGATTCTTGAAAATAGACGCCAAGCTTCGCTGACGTACTCAGCGTAATTTTTTGCGTCATTAGATGTATATTCACGAAATTTGTTGACAAAATGGATATAACGAGATTCCGCCATAAACTGTGTGTGTAACTCGTTCTTTATTTCGGCCCATGTTGCATATTTGTGTGCATTAGTATCGGCCCACAGTTTAGCGCGTCCTCGTAGGCATGACAATCCCTTCATCATTGCAGTTGTCACAGAAAATCCTCGAAGATTGATTAATGAATCAACTTGTTTGCACCATTCCTCTACTGTCATCCGACAATCATCAGGGTCAAAATCTGGTAAGTAGATCTCGCTTAATTTCTGGCTTGCAATCGTGGTCTGAGGTGTTCTATGTTGGCCAAGAAGTTGTTGTAGCAATTGAACTTGAAGTCGTAACAGTGTAAGCTCGTTGGATTCTTCATTGTTGATGATGCGGGTATTATTTGTAGATAATGATGATGGTTGTGAAGGTTCACATGGTAAAGTTGGAGAGCATCTTCCAGGGTTTGGGTTAGGGGCGTGTTCATCCGCTTCTTCTGATGTTAGAGTGCGTAGGCGATCCATGAGTAAATACGACAATATTTGAGGACGATGTTTATTCAACCGAAGTTCGAACACGAATGAATCAGAATACAGACGGCAGGCCTTTTTATAAGGCGATCAAAACAAGTGTCCGAGGGGAGGGTCGGTGCAGGTGCAGTGTTGTTTATCGGTCGACTGCAGGTGGTGTTTTGATCGCCTTATAGTACAATCAATTAAAATAGTAAAAATAACTAATTACGACACAAATTAAGTAATAATATTATTAATTCATTTTTAGCATATTGTTTAAATTATAATTAGATTATTCATTTGTTGGAATATTTCTAAATTACAAAAATCAGTTCTTAAATAATTAAACCGCTATCATACCTACAATTGGTACAAACTGAAAAACATCCTAACAAATTGGACCAATTATTTGAAAATTTTTCAACATCAGTTTTTAAACATGATATTGGCATAATTCCTTATTACAAAGCACAGCTACACCTGAAAAAAAATACGCAACCCATATTTATAAAACTTCAAAAAACCCGTATGCTTTGAAACCTAAATTAGATTAAGAAATAGATCGTCTCTGCGCTCTACTTAGTCTGTCTACTAGAACCGGTCTACTTTTAAAATAACCCCTATTTTAAAAGTAGACCGGTTCTACACTGAAGAACAATAATGGTCAAACCAAATGGATCTATAAGGCACGTAGAGAGTAAAATTTATGTTTGGTGTCAAGGTCGTACTAAGTCTCTGGCAAAAATGTACGGACCAACTGCTAGACTAGCTGCTGCAGGGGCTTGATGGTGCCAAATACTCCTATGACAACATTATCATCTAGGGATCTTCAGAAGAACAATTATTACTCATACGACTAAGAGGACTTTTACAGACGCTAAAAGAAAATAGCTTGCGTGTAAATAAAGAGAAATATCATTTCTTCAAATAAAGTACTAATTATCTCAGACATACAATTGATAAAGATGGTCTACACAAAAACAAGGATAAAGTTAAAGCAATGGTCGATACAGAACCACCTAAGAATTTCAATGAATTACGAACATTTCTCGGTATGGCTAACCACAAGTTTATACCCAACTTATCATCCTTAACTAACCCACTAAAAAAGGAGTAGTCACTTACATTTTTCATGGAACACTGAATGCCAAAAATCGCCATGTGGTCTCGATCGAAGCTGTTTTGTCACATAAAATGCCGGATGGCACTGAACGACCAATCGCGTGCCTCGATATTCCTAAGTAGCGAAAAAAAAATACAGTCAAATCTATACAGAATCAACAGCTATATTTTGGGGTCTTAAGAAATTCGTCCATTATTGTTACGGTCGAAAATTGACGCTAATCATTGACCACAAACCGCTCACTTTAATTTTTCCCCCGGAACAAACATTACTTAGCTTAAGCTTTAAGCACTATGAGGTTATATTTCATTACGCACATTTCTATCCGGTTTTAACTACAATATAAAATAAAGAACCTCATCAAAACACTCAAATGCTGACCAGATTTCCGATTGAGAGAACCAAAGAAAAGTCCATGGACTAACAAACTCATTTCAAATACAACAGATAAATCAACTACAACTGAGAGAAGAAGTCCAGTTTGCTCTTCGCCGCATGAAGAATCGTAAAGCTGTCGGAGCCGATGGAGTCCCAATCGAAGCCTGGAAGGCGATGGGCCCTCTTGGTGTGGACATCCTAACCTACCTTTACAACCGCATACTCTTAAGCGGGCTGATCCCGAGCCAATGGAGAATGAGTATTATTACTCCGGTCTTCAAAGGCAAGGGATCAGTGCAAGAGTGCAGCAACTACCGCGGTATAAAGGTCATGTCCCACACCATGAAGCTCCTTGAGCGGATTGTGGACTCCCGGATCCGACAGGAGTGTGATGTCTCGGGGTGTCAATATGGGTTTCGTCCTGGCAACAGTACTATGGACCCTGTCTTCGCCCTAAGGACTGTCATGGAGAGATACAGGGCGAAGAACACGCCTCTGCACTTGCTCTTTCTTGATCTGCAGAAGGCCTTCGACTGTATCCCTCGAGTGGTGATCTGGTGGGCACTGAGATCCAAAGGGGTCCCCGAGGCATATATTGACATTATTCGGGACATGTACCGCAGCTCCGATTCTATGGTTCGGACCGCTGTTGGCGACACCAAACCGTTCCCCATCACCGTCGGAGTACACCAGGGTTCCGTCCTCAGTCCGTTTCTGTTCAGTGTGATATTAGACGTTGTGTCAGACAGCATCAGAGACTCACATGAGCAGCCACCATGGCTGCTGATGTATGCTGACGATATCGCACTGGTGGACGCGGACAGGGGCAGGCTGGTGAGACGGGTGAACGAGTGGAAGCAGTCGCTTGAGAGCGGTGGTCTGAAACTCAATGTGGCGAAGACCGAGTACCTGGCCTGTAACTCTACAGATCCAACACCCGTTCGCATAGGCGGAGACAAGGTCGAGCGCAAGGACCAGTTCAAATACCTTGGATCTGTACTTCACGCGTCCGGAGACATCGATTGCGACGTCAAAGCACGCATTGCTGCTGCGTGGGCCAAATGGCGAGAGGTGACTGGTGTCATTTGTGACCCCAGAATGCCGGTTAAGCTTAAAGGACAGATCTATAAGTCCATCATTAGGCCTGTTCTTTTATATGGCAGCGAAGCATGGCCGCTACTTAAGCGACAAAAGCAGGAGCTGCGTGTCACGGAGATGAATATGCTGCGGTGGATGTGCGGAGTCACGCGTAAGGACCGCGTGAGGAACTCGCGCATCCGCGGTAGCCTTCGTGTCCGTGATATTGCAGACAAACTGCAGGAGAGTCGCCTACGCTGGTACGGCCATGTTTTGCGGAAACCGGCAAGCTACGTAGGAAACAAATGTCTGGCCATGCCGCCACCGCCAGGTCCTGGCAAAAGGGGTAGACCCAAGAAATGCTGGCTTGACGTCGTGAGGGCTGACATGCGTGCCAATGATCTCACAACTAGAGACGCTCAAGACCGCGCGAAGTGGAGGAGCAAATCAAGGAAAGCGGACCCTGGGCTCCAAAGCAACGGCTTTGGACGCAACCGGGATTGACCGTATAGATGATGATGAACTGAGACCAGAAATCAAAGCTCAAGGAACAAGCAAAGATCCAGAGTTGAACACATTACTACAAGCACTAAGAACTGGTCACTCAGTAAGACTGTATGGATTTAATGATATTATGATAACAAACTCACCCTAAAAGATGACTGCATTAAGAAAGGAACCCGAATCGTCATACCGAAATCATTACACACCTAGGTACTCAATAAACTGCATGCAGGACACATTGACATCCAGAAAATAACTACTAGCCAGAAGCTACAGACGCCGCCAAAAAAAACCTCAAGCTCCACTCCACAACTGGGAAGAATCGAGCGGGCCGTGGCAAAGAATCCATGTGGATTTTGCAGGTCCGATGATAAGCCATTATTTGTTTATCGTCGTAGATTTTTAAATAGCCTATGTAGTACTACTTTTTTATTATTATTATGAAAGTTTAAAATCTAGCGCATTCTCTGAAGCTACTTAGAAACTAAGAAATTATCAGTTTGATTTTTAATTTTAAGTTGAAAATTTAAATGATAACTCACTTAACATAAATTCTCAACTTTAGGTCAAGTTTGCAGTAACTTCCATTGTTCAATAATGGTATTAAACATTAATGTGGAATTTTTAATTTCTATGACTGTTATCACTTTTCAGTTTTTTTATTGTAGCAACACAGCGCCATTTTTTGTTCTCTCTGCATTTTTGTAACTAAGAAGTGTCATGTCGTGCTTTGCTAAATAAATTGAAAATAATTATTCTTTCAATCTGCATGTTAAATAAAATGCAGATTGAAAGAATAATTATTTTCAATTTATTTAGCAAAGCACGACATGACACTTCTTAGTTACAAAAATGCAGAGAGAACAAAAAATGGCGCTGTGTTGCTACAATAAAAAAACTGAAAAGTGATAACAGTCATAGAAATTAAAAATTCCACATTAATGTTTAATACCATTATTGAACATCCATTAAAGTTATGAGGCTGTTATTTAGCTGCAAGTTCATAGAGATTTAGCTGCAAGAAAAAAAAATCGTAGAAACCTTCTTCTGTTTTTTTAGAAATTTTTAACTGATTCGGTTGCAAAAATTCATAAAAAAAAATCTTAACTCGAAAACTACGAAAAATCGTAGAACATACATAGGGGTGATTCAGATACCTCGACTGCTGCAACAAACAGTATCGAATCTGCAAAATAACCTTTTTTATTTTATTGTACTAATTGTAATAGAACAAGTTATATTTTGAGGTAACATTTAAAAAAAAATTTTTTTTAACTATTTAATCAAGTTTTAAATTGAATAAAATCGATACTTCACATTTTAAGCTACGAACATGAACGAATGTGGTAAATTCGATACTGTTCCAACGCGATGGTACGCACGCACAGTTTGTAACTGCCTGAGTCGTCAGTGTTCACCGCGATGTGAGAGAAGGAGGGCGCGTCGGCTTAGATTACTTTTTAGTTGTTATTTTTAGTTTATGGTTTGTATTTTTATATTCGAAGTTTAAAAATGAATAGCCGTGGTAAATATTTGGTTAATTTAATTAAAAAAGACGAACAACGCCAGCGTAGTGAAACCACGCCCAACGAAAAAAATGACGACCGTCCGGGTAAGTGTTTGATAATTAATGTAATAAATATAACTACAATATTAGTTATAATAAATCTGGTGATTTGATCTTTTAAAATTATTCGTAACTATGTTTTTTTCTTATCCTCGTGACCAAATTTGAGGTTAACAAGTTAAACTATCGAAAGTGGTAGATTCGATTGTATTCTAGGTAAATATTTTTCGAAAATTATTGTAAGTGGCAGTTTCGATAGTTTACGCATACGTTTCAAGACTGAGAACTATTGAATGTGGTACTTTCGATAGTTTACTCTTAAAAATATTTATCGAATTTACCAGTTACTATACTGTTCTACGCTAATTCTTGGTTAGATGACAGATCCAATTTTAATTGATATTAATTTTAATTTTATTAGACCTTAAAAAAAGGAGAAAGTTCTATGTTCGAAGCGTATGTTTTTTTTTGTATAATAATCGATTATTCCGTCAATTTTCGAACGATTTTGAAATTTTTTTTTGTTTAAAAGGGTATACTTTTGAGGTTTGTGCTACCTACTGATCGGTTTGAAGTCGGTGCCAAATCAAATAAGTAAGTAGTAAGTATTAGCGGGAGCGGACATCCTGGCACCGACTTTGAACCGATCAGTAGGTAGCACAAATCAATTAAACTTAAAAAAATACTTAGGCCTTTAACTTTTTTAGTGTACCTAGTTTCTTTTTGTGTTTTAGGTAAATTAAATATTTTTCTTTTATTTTAGAATCCCCTGCATACTACAATGATTATACTGAGGAAGAATGGAGGATATTAAATGATATTTATGACGATGCTTTTCCTACATCACAAATAGATGATGACAAGACTAATGATATCCAGGCAAATGACTCCAACAGCGTTATACTTGCCAGCGAAGAATGCACACCAGTGCCATCACCCAACTCTAGACAAAACTTTACCTTGGGGTCATCACCAACGAATGACCCTGTTAATACGCTAAATAAAGACGACGAAGAAGGGATACCAACACTATTACCCTCTTCCGAACATGAGTATAACTTCGGGTCACCACCAACTGATAACCCTGTTACTACTCTAAATAAAGAAAATGCGCAGATTGCACTTTTTTCCGAACAAAACGACCTCAGTGCAACAACGACACCAGTACCTGAAGACCATAACATACCAAGCATAAATTCACTGATTTCGACATCCGATAATGACAATCCTTCTACTCCTAATTCATCCACTACGCGCAAACGCAAACCAACGTACAAAACTGATCCTGGTCGTAAACGAAAACGACACGTCAACGAGTGGGCGGATGTTCGTAGAAAATTATTGACGAATTCCGGAAAACAATATGTTTCCAAAAGAGGTAAGATCATTCCAGCTAAATCTATAAAACCTTCATGTCCTCCAACCTGCAAGCTAAAGTGCACAGAATATTTCACAGAAGACATACGAAAAAACATTTTTGACGAATTCTGGCATTTATCCGATCACACTAAGCAATGGCAGTACATAAACAAATTTACTAAAAGAATAGAAAAAAGAAGAACGACAACTGAAGGTCCATCTAGAAGAAAGTTCACTACAAAATATTACTTACCTTTGCCTGCGAATGATTCCACTTACGAAGCTCATCAAGTGTGTCTGAAGATGTTTTGTGGCACTCTTGCTATAACCGACCAAACAATTCGAACAGCACACGACAAATTAGATGCTTGTGGAATTACCAGCAGAGATAACAGGGGAAAACACCTTAACCACCCAAAAAAGGTTGATGAAGAGATGATAAGGAGTGTTTGCGATCATGTGAAGTCTTTTCGACCCGTTGAGTCGCACTATACAAGAAAAAATACGAGTAAATTGTATTTGGATAACTCATTAAGTTTCAATAAGATGTTTATACTGTACAAAGATTGGTCAGAACTACTGAAATATAATAATACTGCAGAAACTGAAAGACAATACCGAAACATTGTAAACGATCATATGAACATTGCATTTTTTATGCCGAAAAAAGATTTGTGTGACAAGTGCCACTCATTTTCTAACGAAGAAAGCCCTACTGAAGAACAAATATTGGCTCATGAGAAGCATATTACAAACAAAGAAACTGCACGAAAATATAAAGCAAAAGATAAAGAAGAGGCAATTCAAAATCCACCAAAAGTAGTATGCGCGACATACGATTTTCAAAAATTACTTAACTGCCCTTCTGGCGAAGTGTCTCTATTTTATTATAAACGAAAATTGTCACTGATGCATTTCACTGTTTTCGATTCTGGAATTAAAGAAGCTTATTGCTATTTATGGCCACAAAATGTTGGTAAACGAGGAGCAAATGAGGTTGGAAGCTGTTTGCTAGATTTTATTGAAAAAAAGGCAGCGAATGGTGCAGTAGACATAAGGTTTTGGTCCGACAACTGTACAGGGCAAAATCGCAATAGAGTGGTATATAGTCTTTACATGTATGCCAGTAATAAATATAATATTGACATCACACACAGATTTCTGGAGTCTGGTCATACGCAACAGGAAGCAGACAGTGTACATGCCCTTATTGAGAGATCTGCAAAAGGTAAAATAATATATACACCAGATCAATGGTATGCTTTGGTTCGTTGGGCAAAAACAAATGATAAGCCATATCACGTTATAGAAGTGTCTCAAGAAATGCTGTATGATTTAAAAGAACTCTTACAAAACAGAAATTTTAAGAAAAACACTTTAAATCAGGACATCAAATGGAATAACATTAAGGAAATATGTGTGAAGAGATCTGAACCTGATATTATTTTGTACAAGTATGATTAGGATTCTGATTATCATAGATTGAACACCTTAGTTCAGACACGCCGTAACAAGAAAATAGTTGTTGCAACCTGCAACGATGCATTAAAACAATTGTATGCAGACAGTTTGCCGATTCCTGAAGCAAAATACAAAGACTTAATGCATCTTTGCCAAGCAGGACACATTCCAAAGCAATATCATGCATTCTTTAAAAATCTGAAAAGCGGTCAAGATGAAAATAATGTTTCGGGGAGCGATGAAGATAATTAGATATTCTCATAAAAACATTCAAGAAATGCCTAGTCAGATAACTTAGATTTATAATGCTTTGACTATTTTTGATTTATCAGTGCAATTCTTGGGCTGTACTTGTTATTGTTGCTAGTGTATTTAAGAGATTATTTTTTATTTTTTGTTTAAACACCCAAAGAGGGTTTTTTGTTATAAATACTTTTGAGTTCCTAATGTTTAACCTACAAGACTGAATATTGTCATGTTACCTACTTAATTAAGAAATTTTAAGCTACATGATAAAAGGTGGTTTTTATTTACATAATAAGACTTAAAGATCTCACAATGTAGCACATTAGTATAAACTTAAGGATATTTGTTTTGTTTTAAGTCGTTACTTGCGATGAATCTCATGATAATGTTATTGTTTAATTTCATAATCAATCAACGTATGTAATTAAATTACAAAACTAGTGTTTTCTTGATTCAAAAAGCAACAATTAAAGCTAATTGCTTAGGAACAAAGTATCGAAACTTTTTATTTCTACATAAATTGTTGAAGAATAGTATCGAAACTGGTAGATTCGATTATTGTTCAAATTTCAAAAACCTTGAATAGTATCGAATCTACCACTTTCGATAATATTGCAGCCTATACTGACAAGGTAAATCATCGAATGTGAAATATCTAGAAAAATACTTAAAATATTATAAACATGCTCAGGCAAAAGAAAAACACAGAAAACTAGCTATCACACAGAGGAGTAAATTTCACGACACTATTAAAACTTATTATTCTAACTCAAAATAAAACTTTAAACGGCCCTACTGGAAAGTATGTAACTTGTAGTTTCGATTCTGTACGTTGTGAAAGTCGACCCATCAACACGAGGCACCTAAAAAAAATTTTGGACGTCACTTTTCTGGCCGTATGTGTGAGAAGGACAGTCAGAAAAGTGGACTGCTATCCATCACACTGAAACTCACACAGCAAGGATTTATTATTTTTATTTTCATCGAAGGTTGTGAAATACCGCGTGACAGACCCACAAGAAGAGAAACAAACGGAAGAAAAACTCTTAGTGACGGTACAAGGAGGTCCGGTACCCGGCGGCACTACTTCACATTGGAACTTGGAGCTTCAAATCCCTCTTATTCCACCCGCGCCTCTCTTCGGCTGTAAAATTATTGATCTTAAATATGAATTCCAGGTAAGGTAGCTTTTTTTTAAAAGTAGACTAATGTAAGGGTACAAGGTAAAGAGGCAGTGATGCCAGATCTACTGATAAAGCGGTAGATCTACCTGATTTTAGAGATATCTACTGATCTACTGACTTATTTCCAAAAAATCGAGAAATCTACCTGCTTTTTTCAATTTCATGGATAAATCCAAGCTACTAAATATACAAAAACGAGTTCCATCTATTCAAAAACGTGTCTGTTAGTGGTCATTGCCTGCTCTGTGGCAGCGTCGTTTCCATCAGTCGAGGAAACAGAATGTTTAGAGGTTTGACATACTTCTGGTAAAGCAACAGCCGTGTTATTAATATTCCCGAGGTTCAAGACTGACGACGAATGAACAACACGCCTAGCACGGCAAATGTCAGAAGTATGTCAAATTGGTAGATCATACTTCAGAAGTTGTCCCATAATTTTTTTATCAAAATCGATTTAGAACTTTTTGAGAAAAATAACAAAATATATACTCAGATATTGTTTTAGTTCGTGGTTCTTGTATCTATGTTACCCAATATCTTCGACAAATGTAAACCGATTTTGATGATTCTTTTTCCACTTAAATTAGTATGAAATGACAACTTCTGCCAACGTTCGTCCATACAAAAACAGTACAGATACAGATTAAAAATGGCGGAACATTTTGTCGAACAAATCATAAGACATTTCCATTCTATAAATAGTCTAGGGTATGTGCTCCATTTATTTAAGGTATAATCTAAATGCGACAGTGGTAAGTGAAAAACATTTTCTTTTGGTGTGACAGCGGGCTTATGTGTATGTTACTAAGACTATTACATGAAATTACTGACGATATTTATGACTACAATATCAACTTTCACTGTCTACTGATTTTTTTCTGAATCTACCTACCGATTTTTTTTCTCAATTTCTACTGCTTCTTTCGGATTTCATCTGGCAACATTGTTTATGTTATGGTAGAGACTATCCAGGTGGCCTAAATTAGTCTGTTGTAACCATGCTATGGAAGACAAGCATATTTTGCTTAAAATGTAGCTCCATTCACTAATATTGTATTAGACACTAAGTTAATGAAATAAACATTTTGTATTTTGTATTTGTATTGTATTTGTATTTAAAGTGGGGTACAAAAGGTTTTTAAAAGATGTTTAAAAATATATATAATACACCATAAATGCTTTAATGTACTTATCGATAACAAACTGTTATATAAAGTATGAACTAAAAATTTTAAAACACGACTGCCGATAATTTTCGATATCTCAGTAAATCATTAAGTACAACTTTGAGTATTTTTTGTAAGAAGTTTAAATTTATAAATTATTTTATGCCCAAAGAATTTTAATATATATGATATTTTTAATTACATAAAACATATATAAAAACATTATTCGGATGGATGGTTAATGTACTGAAAAATAAATGAAATGCTTTAATTACATAAAACATTGTAAAAGAGGATCGGGCCAGATTAGTAGTTTTAAAATGTATGTAGACGTTAAAGGGCCAGTCTCAAATCAATCAAATCAATATTTAAAAGTGGAGATAAATCCCGTTGTGAAAATCACAGGCCCATTAGTAGCCCAGCTCCTTTCTCCCGCTTTGCTAAATTGTTTGAGACTATTAGATGTAGAAAGAAAGATAAAAGAAAGAAATAGATTGATACTATCTACTTTCATGCTCAACCACTATTATTGCCAAACCAACACGGTTTTGTTAGAAACAAATCCACTATAACGAATCTTAGTATAGAAATTATCTTCGTTCCGAGATTGCGAAAAACATTCAGGTGGGCTCCATTTACACCGAACACAATCTGGCAAGTGCTGAGAAGAAACGCCGAAACAAACTCAGTCACCAATAGCTGCCACAGAAAAAAAATGAAAAGAAAATAATGTAAGTATACCTGTGCGAGCAGGACAGTATTTAATTCCAGACATTTTTGTCATTTAAATAGTCATTAACAGTATAATAACCCTTTTTCATTAAAATAATCTTAACATGCGATTTAAACTCGAACATGGGTAGTTCAACAATAGACTGTGGTAATTTGTTAAAAAAGCGAATACTTTTCCCCAGGTCTCGATCAAATCAAAGGCCTTCTCATAGTCCACGAACGCCAAGCATAGTGGCTAGCTACACTCCTCGGTCTTCTGTAAACTTGCTGTAGCGTATGAATGTGGTCCATGTCTATCTATCTATATATTACCATCCGCACAAATTTTGGAAGGAATGGATGGAATTTTTTTGACAGCGAGAACAATTTATTCCCCCATTAAGCGGACACAGCCTCCCTCCACATGATGTATCGGCACACTGGCGCGGGTAAGTTGCGCGAGGGTTAAGACACCAAGTCTAGATATCCATATTTGGTTAATAATTTAATTTCAATTTTAGCGGAAGGAAATGACCATTCTCGTTTGACAAAATTAAAAATGGCATTGACTCTATGTTGCGATTGCTTCAGCTACTGTTGATATATACTAGCTTAAACTGCATTAATTCCCTTTCTCCTAAATACAAAAAAAACGGCCAAGGTGAGTCGGACTCGCCCATGAAGGGTTCCGTAATAATAATAATAATAAGCCCCCTAAAGTCCAACCTTTCGTCCGTGCTTGACCATCTAAGCCACGTGGGGGGCGGACACCCGCAACAAACTTACCGTGCGGGTGACCAACAGGGTTAATGGCAAACCCACCAATAATGGAGTAATGAGTAATAGAAGGTATAATTTGCGGCCGCTGCCCAGGGGTCGCCGGGGCACACCTGGAGCCGTTGCTGGGTGTTTCAGCATGCGATCCAACGGCGACGAGGAGTTGAGCAGGCGGGCTTCCGTCGAAAAGAATACTACAGCCGATGAATATCTGGACTCTGACATACAGTCCTTATCAACAGGTTCACCTTGCTATCATTCGGAAATTGAACGAGCTTCTTCTTCATCACCCTATTCTGACCAAGCACTCGAGGATGTTGCGCGAAAGGTACCAAGTACCGTAAAATTCGTGCCCACTGAGAGTGCTCAACGCATACGTAGACGATGGACCGATGATATGAATATATTCATTCTACGTACATACTTGGAAATTACATCTCTGGAAAGTGACACGAAAAATTACTTAGAACCGCTACATAGAAAGTTTTCTGTTAAATACCCAAATTTTGAAGTTTCTCGACAGCGTTTAGGAGATCAACGTAGGGCAATAGTAAACAATAGGCTAATACCACAAACAACTATTGATCAAATTCGCCACGAGGTCAAAACAGAATTAAGCAATACATCTACACAAAACACACAGCAATCATCACATTCCTCGAATACAAATAATTCGCAATCAGCAGGCCAACGCATGAGATGGTCTAACATCCATAATGAGACAATCATGAAACTTTACTATAAAATAACAGAACTGGAAACAAACAAGACCGTATATAGACGAACACTACACCAACATTTCATAAATGCTTTTCCGGAACTATCACACTTATCAGAACAACGAATAGCAGACCAGAGAAGACTTATAATACATAATAAGTGGATTCATAACCATAGATTAAATGAAATTAAAGAAGAAGCTGCATTTGAACTTAGAACCAACGTAGAGAATCGGGAGATGAATGATTCAAATCACAATTTAATTATTGAAACTGCAAACAGTAATCTAGAAAATCTACATCTAGGGCTTGATAACCCGGCATATAACTCTTTCTCGAACCCCCAACAGTCCTTTAACTTAACATCCAGCCTACCAACATCTAATTCTCTTACAGCAAATACACCGCATACAAATGATGATATTCTAAATATTATGGTAGAAGATAGTAATAACCAATCAGACACAACATTACAACAGAACCCAGAAATTAATGATACATTCCTAAAAGCACTGCACTACTTTGCCGACACAGATCCCACGAACAGAAACTACATCCCTAGGCAAAAATCCACAAGAAAACTAGGTAAAACTGTACAATACATTAACGAAGTCATTTTACCACAACACGTTAATGACACTACTACTTTCAGCACTCTACAGACGGTGTTGTACTGTGCTGCATGGACGGCTGCTAAGATTAACGGAACTAAACTGCTATTGGCTGCGCCCGATGAAGTGGCAAAATCAAACAAACCGTTTAAACCTCGGTGGCAAAGAAGGCTAGAAAACAGAATAGAAAATCTAAGGGTTAAAATCGGGAGATTGATACAATACATGAACGGAAATAGACGCGAAAAACTGATTAAACACGTAAACAAAATACTAAATGACTATAAAATTCACTCTACACACGAAGAGAATAATACACAATTGGCTCATTTTCTTGACACTTTGAAACAGAAGCTCTCCGTTTTAAGCAGCAGACTAAACAGATATTTAAAATGTACACTTCGTAAAACACAAAATAAAAAATTCATGAATAACGAAAAACAATTCTATCGGACCTTAAACACAAAAAAATTAATTGATACTCAAGCTAACGCTAATGTCCCTGAACCTTCTCTTGGCGAATTACGGAAGTTTTGGGCGAATATTTGGGAGAGGCCTACACAGCATAACGAGGAAGCAGAATGGGTTAAAACTGAACAGCAGAAATTTGCACAAACAAATGAAATGGAGTTTGATTCCATTCCACTAGATACGCTAAAACAGATAATAGATAGGACACACAACTGGAAAGCTCCTGGTTCAGATCAAATCCATAATTACTGGTACAAAAAATACACCTATTTACATACATATCTACACCACTTCGTTAACGACTTTATTGCAAACCCTGATAAAATACCAAACTATATAACAACTGGAATAACGTATATGATCCCAAAAGATAAAACTGACACCACAAACCCCGCAAAATATAGACCAATAACTTGTTTACAAACCCTCTATAAAATAATGACATCTTGCATTACACACACTTTATACCAATTTATAAATTCAAACAACATATTGACGGAACAACAAAAAGGCTGCAAAAAAAACTCTCAGGGCTGTAAAGAACAACTTACGATAGATTCTGTAATCCTAAAACAAGTCAAAAAATATAAAACTGACCTTTTTACAATGTACATCGACTACAAAAAAGCTTACGACTCGGTACCACACAGCTGGCTAATACAAATCTTAAATATTTATAAAATACATCCAAAAATCATACAGTTTCTACAAAATATCATGCAAAAATGGACAACACAACTAAAAATAAATACAAATACAGGTACATTACACTCAGATACCATACAAATCAGACGCGGTATTTTTCAAGGAGATGCTTTAAGCCCATTGTGGTTCTGCCTAGCCCTTAACCCATTATCAAATAAGCTAAAAGCATCAAACCTCGGGTACAAACTAAAACAACAAACTGACACAGAGACATGCACTGAAAAAATAAGCCATCTTATGTATATGGACGACATAAAACTTTACGCGTCTACCGAAAGTGATCTAGCAGAACTAGCTAACATCACTGAGAAGTTCTCTGAGGACATACAGATGGAGTTCGGAATAGATAAGTGCAAAATAAACTCTATCAAAAGTGGACAAAGTTATCAACATTCATATCAACTAGACACAGGCGAGGTAATTACCTCTTTGGATCACACCGATACTTATAAATATTTAGGCTACAACCAGTCTAACTTAATAGACTACAAAAATACTAAAGCTCAATTACTAAAACAGTTCAAAATCAGACTAAACTCAATCTTAACTGGACAACTAAACGCTAAAAACACAATAAAAGCCATCAACACTTACGCTATCCCCATTCTTACCTACTCTTTTGGTATTATAAACTGGTCGAGAACTGAACTAAAATCTATACAGCGCACTATAAATACAAGTATGACGAAACACCGGAAACACCACCCGCGGTCATGTGTACAACGACTGACGCTACCTCGAGCAGATGGTGGAAGAGGCTTAATAGATATCATTAATTTACATGCAAAACAAATCACTAATTTGCGAGCCTATTTCTACAGCAAGGCACACACGTCAACACTACACAAGATAGTTACACAAAATGACATAAAATTAACTCCATTAAATTTAAATGATAACAACACACAACCTTCTGAAAAACAGACTGACCGACATATAAAAATGCAGGAATGGATGAGGAAATCCCTCCATGGGAGACATCTCCAAGATCTATGCCACAGCAACGTCGATAGCAAAGCGTCGAACGAGTGGCTAAAGAGAGGCGAGCTGTTCCCAGAAACGGAGGGATTTCTTATGGCTATTCAAGACCAAGTAGTTGAAACCCGAAACTATCAAAGATACATTATGAAACTAACCAACATAAAGACAGACAACTGTAGACGATGCAATAGTTCCCCGGAGACAATACAACATATCACTGGTGCATGCAAAACAATAGTTCAGACCGATTACAAATATAGACATGATCAGGTTGCTAACATAATTCATCAATCACTTGCACAAAAATACAGACTAATAGAACAACCACCTACTCCATATTACAAATACAATCCCGATAGTGTTTTAGAGAATTCAACACACAAACTATATTTTGATCGCGCCATTTTAACGGACAAAACAGTTCATTACAATAGACCAGACATAACCCTAATAGATAAAATCAACAAAACAGCACACATTATTGACATTGCAATACCAAACACGCATAACCTCCAAAAAACCATTGCTGAAAAATTATCTAAATATCTAGAGTTGAAAGACGAAATAACACGAATGTGGAAGTTCCATAAAGTTACTATGGTGCCCATAGTGCTTTCTACAACAGGAGTCATCCCTGTACAGCTTATTCCGTCTCTCAGAAGTCTAGACCTACCAGACTACATTTTCTCAATTTTACAGAAAGCCAGCATTCTCAACACCTGCAGGATAGTCCGGAAATTTTTACAGGCTGCTCCGGACTCTTAATTAGATTGAGTCATTTAAGACATTACTGGTATTCACTTGGTTTCGACCCGTGAATATCATTACAAATACCGATGTACCGAACATCGAGTTGTAAAAATACAAGTAGCAAAATAATAATAATAATAATAATATATTTATTTGCGAAAAACATGGTACAATCTTAGGTCTTATAATAGGTATAATATGAACAAACATGTTTTACCGATTTATCGATATGCAAACATTTCGTCGTCGTGCAATTGAATCTTACTTACAAACAAAATATCATATCAAATTAGGTCTACAAAATTACAATTATAGCATTTTAGTATCAAACAGTAAGATGTCAACGTCAATGAGAGGTATACAAATTATACAGGCAAAGTCAAAATGCAAAATGTCAAATGAGTAACAAAATAATCTCATCAACCTTATAATTACAAGCATTTCAATCATTAAATAAAACAGTGCGATGTCAATGAATTATATAAAACTTTACAGGTGTCATAATAATGCAGACTGTCAGAATAGTAATAATAATCATGTCAACCCAAAAATTAATAATGATTTGTAAATAAGCAAATTGACAATTTAATAAGTCAGAAGAACTCAGAAATCGATTGCAATTTGCCTAAAATGACCATCACGGCAAAATTTTACAAATTCATTTATGTCATAAAAACAGTTATCAATTAGAACACAGAGAATAATTCTTTTAAAAACATTAAGTTGCAAATGTTGAATGTGGTTTGGAAGTAAATTAAATAATGTAACGCACATGCTGTGACAATTTCTCGAAATACAAGCTGTGCCTGATTGGGGCACGGATAACTTCCATGGGTACCTCCTTGTACTACCACGATTTCCGTCATCCTTTTGTTTTGTGAAGAGGTTGGCATGTTTCTTTGTAAATGTTAGAATTTCAAATATGTAAAGAGATGGTAATGTGAGAATTTTCAACTTTTTAAAGAGAGGTCTACATGATTCCATCTGTCCCACATCGCAAATGGATCTTATACATTTCTTCTGCAGGATAAAAACACGGCTAATGTGCGTCGAGTTACCCCACAGAATCAGCCCATACCTCAGTATAGAACCAACGTAACCATGGTACGCCATCAGAGCTGTCTTAAGGTTAGCTAACTCTGAGAGACGATACAGAGCGAACACAAACCTGTTTATTCTCTGGCATACAATTTCAACATGACTTTGCCATGTGAGTTCGGAATCGATCACAATACCGAGGAAAGTCGCTGACGCAGTCATGGCAATGGGATCGCTGTTGTTGTGTACTGATAATTGTTGAGTTTTTCCATTTTTGTTGTGAAATTGTATATACTTTGTTTTATTTGTATTAATTTTCAAATCATTATGTTCTAGCCAATTTGTTATATTTTTAATTACATTATTTATTTCATCATTATAGTTAATGTCAGGTTTTTTGTGTATTGTCACTGAAATATCATCAGCAAATAGTGTTACTGGATACTGCGTACATTTGGGAAGGTCATTGATATATATAATGAAGAGTAATGGTCCCAATATACTACCCTGTGGGACACCCGAGCCATTCACTCTAATATCTGATCTAGATGTCACACTCTGGAGCTTATCATCCAGCATTGGTATTTCCACAAACTGTGTTCTTTCATCGAGATAGCTCCTTATCCAATTATACGCAGGTCCTCGCACTCCATAACGCTCGAGCTTAGATAGGAGAGTATTATGATTGACAAAGTCAAATGCCTTACTCATGTCGAAGAGGACGGTGGATACGGGAATCCTCCTACCCATGTGGAATGTTATATTTTTTATAAGGGAGTAACAAGCCAAAGTTGTTGACCTTCCCTTGCGAAACCCAAATTGTTCATCCCTGATTATGGATTTTTTTGTAAAAAATGAGATTAGTCTGACCTGCATGACCTTTTCAAAAACCTTTGACAAAACTGGAATAAGGGCAATGGGTCTGTAGTTGCTCAAATTATGCCTCTCTCCGCGCTTAAATAGTGGCTTGACAATGGACATCTTAAGAGTGCTTGGAAACGTACCCTCCTCAAAGCATCTATTCACAAATTGTGCCAGCAATGGTGCCAACTCACCTGCACAAGCCTTAACTACTCTGGTACATATCGCATCATAAGCAGCAAGTAACATAATATAAAAGTTCTAAAGAGCTATATAACATTTTAATTGCATTTTTTAACTCAGTACTGATCCAACCTTGTCCGTTATCCCTTTCACGATTGGTAGAAAAGCAGGTTCCCGGCCCACCATCGATTGCCGTTCCCTCTTATTCCTCTTCTGCATTTGTCTCCTCTTCGTACTGTAGCCGTTTTTTCTAAGTACCTCCTGAACATAATCGAGTTCTATTTTCACATGTTCAGGGTCGCATAAGTTATGGGCTCTATTAACCAAAGACGAGACAACAGATTGAAGATGGCGAGGATGGTGATGCGAAGAGGCGTGCAAATATCTGTCTGTGTGAGTCGGTTTTCTATATACAGAGTGAGCCAACCTTCTGGCCGACTGACACCTGTACGTCAAGGCAAGCCATAGATCTGTTATTTTCCATCTCATACGTAAACCTAACTTTTGGATGTACAGAATTAAGGTGATGCAGATATTGTTCTACTTCAGACTAGCTTCCAATAACGCAAAATAAGGTATGTGTTGCATAATACCCGTTTAGTGCATAGTGTTTTCTAAAGAGCTAATAAAGCAAATTTTTATATTTTTATATTGCGTTGATTGAATGTGAGGTATTCTAATGAGAAGCACAATGAGACACAGGTGTACGCTTAGAACATTTATTCCGGACTGCCTGCGCCGGTTGAACCTACCCTCTATTAACAATTATTAAGTCACCTACACTACAGAATGAAAGGTAAATTGCGGTTTACGATTTATGACGTATTAAAAAAAAACTACTTACTAGATCTCGTTCAAACCAATTTTCGGTGGAAGTTTGCATGGTAATGTACATCCAATTTTTTTTTGTTTTATCAATCTCTTATTTTAGAAGTTACAGGGACACATTTTACCACCTTGAAAGTGTCTATCGTGCAAACTATTCAGTTTAGAAAAAAAAATGATATTAGAAACGTCAATATAATTTTTAAAGACCTCTCCATAGATACCCCACACGTATGGGTTTGATGAAAATTTTTTTTTTGAGTTTCAGATCTAAGTATGTGGAACCCCAAAATTTATTGTTTTTTTTTTCTTTTTTTGTGTGAAAATCTTAATGCTGTTCACAGAATACATCTGCTTACTAAGTTTCAACAGTATATTTCTTATAGTTTCGGAAAAAAGTGGCTATGACATACGGATGGACAGACATGACGAATCCATAAGGGTTCCATTTTTTTCCATTTGGCTACGGAACCCTAAAAACTTTGAGTAAAACCTTAATTGTTTCACCAATTGAACCAATAGCTCTTTGGAGTCGGAGGGAGATGACTTTTGAGCCAGTTTTTACAAGCTTTATTAGCATGCAATGTTCGTATGTAACAATTTTAGAAATTAGCAACTTAAATTTGAGCCACTTCCCGGTGTTTGATTGAGCTGAAATTTGGCACACGTATGTGAAGTCGGTGACAATGCAATATTTTGGTACCATCGAGCTGATCTGATGATGGAGCCGGAAGGTGGTCACAAAAACTCAGTTTTCGAGATTTTTCAACTTAAAATGAACTCACTTCCTGGTAATCAATTGAGCTGAAATGTAGCAGACGTATGTAAAGTCTGTGACAGTGCAATATTTTGCTACCATCGAGCTGATCTGATGTTGGAGCCGGAAGGTGGTCACAGCAACTTAATACTAAACAATGCAATAACATTGAGTTTGGGCTCATTTCATTGTCTTAAAGAATCATCTGATCGAAGATGGTATCCAGGGTCTGATGATGAGTCAGAAGGTGGCTATAGGAACTCTATAACAGAACAACGTAACAGTTTGGGGCTCGTTAGAATTTTCGTGACAAGTGATCTATTATTACTTGATATCCAGGGTCTGCTGGAAGCCATTTGATATGTCTCGACAAGTAATCGATCAGTAAATGATGTCCAGGGTATGATCATGAAGCCAGAAGGTAGCCAAAGGAACTCTGTTATACAACAACGTAACCCTATCGAGTTTGGGGTCGTTTGATTTGTCTTGACAAGTTCTCTATTAGTGGATGGATATCCAGGGTATGATTATGAAGCCAGAAGGTGGCTTGATACTAGTCGTGAAGCCTAGTCAGAGGCCTTAGGACGCCTTAATAACATCCGACAGTAAGGTTAAGACACTGGCCTTACAACACCCCTCCACTAATCCACACTGGGCCCGCGTGGTGGAGTATGGCCCAAACCACCCTCATAGTTGAGGTGAGGCCTGTGCCCTGCAGTAGGGCGTTTACAGACATACTATACTTTTACTTTTAGATGATTTCCAGGGTATGATGATGAAGCCAGAAGGTGGCCAAAGGAACTCTATAATAATACAACGTAACCCTATTTAGTTTGTGCTCATTTGATTTGTCTTGACAAGTATTTTATTAGTGGTGATGTCCAGGGTATGACGTTGAAGCCAAAAGGTAGTAAAGGAACTCTATAATAAATCTCGCTCGTTCTCGGCTCGTTTGATTTTCTTGACAAGAACTCTATTAGTAAATGTCTAGAGTATGATGATAAAGCCAGAAGGTGGCTAAAGAAACTCTGTAAAAAACAAAGTAACCCCAACGAGTTTGGGCTCGTTTAATTTGTTTTGACAATTACTTTTTTAAGTAGATGATGTCCAGGGATCATACCCTGAAGAAAAGTAAGAGAAGGTCGCTAAAGGAACTTCTGAAATATGAAAACGGGTACTACTGTTGAATTTGGGCACTTCGTATAATTTGTCTTGACGACTACTAATTGTAGATGTGTCTTATAATGGAGCAGAAAGGTGGCTATAGGAACTATGACAAAACGACGCAACCCCTTGAGTTAGGGCTCGTTTGATATTTCGTGAAAAGTGCTCTACATCTTCTTTATATACAAAAATGAATCTCTCTCTATTTCCCTTGGTCATCGTATTTTTGTTGTGTTAATTATTGTCAGGAGATTCTTTTGAAAAAAATAATTAAGAAAGTTGCGCAGAAAATCCTTTACGAATAAACTAATGCTACGCGAACGAAGTCGCGGAATACCCACATTTCCTATTTGCTCTGCTCACTTGTCCGGTTGGCTATTATTTTCATAACCTTTAAATACATTGTAGAAAATTCTAAAATTTCTAATTTAACCTTTAAAAGTTACTCGCACGCCATGGCACGCGAACTTCGATTTAAAATAAGTAAATTTTATTTAAAAACATAAAACCGACTTCAAAACACTGAAATGCTAAAAATAATCCTAACACTTAAGTACCTAATCAGTTACTTTTGGAGTCGGTGCCAGCCGATGAGAGATTCTATGTTTTTGTTTGCACCGACTCCAAAAGTAACTGATTAGGTACTTAAGTGTTAGGATTATTTTTAGCATTTCAGTGTTTTGAAGTCGGTTTTATTTTTTTTAATAAAATTTACTTATTTCATCTATTTTTAGTGATAAATCCTAATCTAACTGCTGAACACCGATTTCATCCCCTATTTTCCTACCCTTAGGGGTGATTTTTATTTTTCAAACTTTTATCATAGCATCTTTGAAGTATAAGCTATTCAATAAAACAAAAATCATCAAAATCGGCTCATATTTGTCGAAGATAGGTAACAAGAACCACAACCAAAATATTATCTGGGTATATATTTGTTTGATATGATTATATTTGATTTTCTCAAAAAGTTCTAAATCAATTTCGATTAAATTTATATGGGACCCCCTCTGAAGTATGATCTACCAAACAAAAAAAGAATCACTAAAATCGATTCATAATTGGCGGAGTAATCGCGTAACAAACATACAAAAAAAAAAAAAAAACAGTCGAATTGAGAACCTCCTCCTTTTTTGAAGTCGGTTGAAAAACACGTTACATACCTAATTTGGCCTTGGATCGAAATCCGGACGAAATGAGAACGACCCTAATAACACTTTTTTTGTTGCTATTTTTAATATTAAAAATCTACGCGTTGAAGGTCTCATTCAGCAACTCACCACATCAAAAACTGGAAATTGGAAAGATCTGAGAATAAATCTGTAGATTAATCTTATAAAAATATGGTTACTTTTTTTCGAAATGCTTTAGTTTACTTAATTACAGTGGTTTCAATAGTACATGTTATGGATTTGACCACTTCTAAAATGTTTCTTTAGATTTCTATTATAATTTTCTATTAGAAATCATCGTTTAGCGTAGTCATACTGAATTCACGAAACCAACTTTTATCAAGGCCAAGAACATAGTCTTTATGAACATAGTCTAAGGCCAAAAATCAATTTTTTTTTTTAAATGAGTGAGAGTTAGTAAAAGTACTTGATCGGTTGTAAATTCAATCTCAAGTTTGTAAAAGAAGCCATTAAAAAGTTTTAACAATTGAAGGTGGTCCCTGCCGCGCGTCTGTAGCGCTACTACAACACCTCTGGGCCACCTAATTAGAAGGCGCCCTCCAGATAAGTTACATAAAAGTGAAATAAATAAAACTGGTTCAAGTTGCAATTTGCAGGTTGTATTGGAAGTGAAAATGTGGTACAACAACATGGTAAAGCGGGTCCCCTTATTCATCGGTGCAATACCACTGGTAGGTGCGGGCATGCCCGCGGCGCCCGCAACGTACGCTCCGGACATCGCGCAGGCTTCGTCCAGCCAGCCCGCCGTGCCGCCTGTAGCGCCAGAGCAGCCTGCACAACCTTCGGTTAGTATCTCTATCTCTATATCTCTATTATCTATACTTATACTAGCTGCCCCAGCGAACTTCGTTCCGCCAATTCGTTTGACAGATACAAACAGTTTGTATAGGAAAATAAAATAGTTGTATTACTACTTTCCTTGCATTTTTTAAAAATAATTTCTGACCTTTTAAACCTTCCCTGAACTTCCACAAATATTTTAAGATCAAAATAAGCCAAATCGGTCCAGCCATTCCCGAGTTTTAGCGAGACAAACGAACAGCAATTCATTTTTTATATATAGTTTGTTTGTTTGGTTGGTTGGTTGAACGCGCTAATCTCAGGAACTACTTACTTGTTCAAATTGCAAAAACTTTTTGTGTTTTATCGAGGAAGGCTTTAGGCAACTTTTATTACAAGCGCTTGCTTGCAAGCTTTACATTAGCTTGCAATGTTTGTATGTTACAATGGACATCATCTGGTCTTCATACATTTTTGGTCCAAATGTTAAAGTGCCGCCAAAAAAAAGTAGGTTATTCTGATACCATTCGTCCGTCTTATCATTTCTTATTATGGCAACATAGCTTTATCAGCGTTGTACTTTACACATATTATACACAGATCTTCTTAACACGATAGTAAAATTTTTTGAAGGTAAAAGTGTTTACCTTCAAGTTCAGCCCGACGTTTTGAACGCGTTGCAGCGTCCGTGGTCACGGGTAGACTCATATATTAATCTGTGGGTAGACTGGCGCGGCGAGATGTCAATTATTCTTGCGAGGCAGTAAAAGCATTGTACAGACAACAGCACGTCAACCTACCACAAAACGTCAAATTTTCTCAATTGATATTGATCTCTAAGTGTTGGACATAAAGTTGCAAATCAATTCAATGACCTTTAACATTTTGGGTAGGTTGACCTGCCGTTGTCTGTACTTAATTTTATGTGAGTTCAAAAATTCGATTTCTTCATACATTTTCGGATAAATAATAAAGATAAACAAGTTAAATTGCTCGATAGAGCATGACATTTGGATGTTTCTTTAAACAAAAATACCTACCTACTTATTATTAACATAACATGAATATAGCTTCCTCGTTTGAGCGTATTCTCGGTTGCATCCTCAGCGACAACGCTTTAAAGCTCGAGGCACAGAATACCTAATAGTACTACCGTACAGAAGACTCACTTCCTAACAAAAGTCAGGTTTAGGTATAAAAATATACCTAGACTCGCCAGAGCTACCCGCCTGCAAGCAAAATTGAAACTTAAAACCGCGCGCGAACCGTGAAGACATTGCGGGTCAATTTGCAAAAGCAAAAAAATTTTTTCAAGTATGCGCTCGCGCGACGTGACCGCGACTGTCTTGCGAGCCGAGCGACAGCCCACTGGCATACGCCTGGCTTCGGGCGGCGCGCTGGCCGAATATACCTAAACTGCGGAGTGACACCCCCCGAGTTCCGCTACTTAATCTAGGTGATTTGACGTGCTACTGCTTTTTACTCAAAGCAACTGCCGTCTGACCTCCGCAACCCAAAGGGCAAACCCCAGACCCAATACGAGTATAACCTGAATATAAACAAATACAATAAAAAGTAGTCTTGAAACTTGACTTGGCATAATCATTACTTGAAATCACGGATAGTAGATATTAACGGTGGCGCTTACAATAGACGAGCAGGTAAAGCCACCCCACCACAATACAGTGCCACCGCGCTCCCTTTTTTTACGTTTGGAAAATACTGTAGGTACCTACCGCATTACAAAACAGCCGCGGGGGCGGCCAGGGGTTATGTGAGGCTCACCTCACAGTGAGGTCCGTAGGTGAGCTACCTACCACTAAAATTACGGCAGAGAAAGACGCCAAAGCACTCATGGCCCGACAGGATTTGGGAAGCCCGAATGGTCAGGCGACTACGTTTCCGTCGAGCTGTCTCGCTGGCTGTCACGGTGCGCACAACTGTGCGATTGGCCAGTCGGCACTGCCAAATCTCCAGGGCCAGGTCATCCAACCTGTGAGTGTTGCCAGGCCAAATTTTCAAAATCCAGGAAATAAGATGAAAAATATTAGGAGATTGGTTCGATAAATCAGTAGATACATAATTTTCTTTGCTAAGAGTAAATATTGTTTATTTTATATATAAATTTGTAGTATGTATTATATAATACATACTACAAATTTATATATATTATTTGTATTTTATATAATGTCTAGAGTACTGTAAATTTTTGCTGTAATTTATTCGTTAACTTGAAAAAGACTACGAACTTTTTTGTATGGAGCCAGTCATTCCTTAAGTTGCAAATACCTAAAATTAAGTTTTTTTGGTGTAAACCTATGAAACATACGTTTATCGAAATGAATATGTAATATTTATTTTTATTTACATAACAAAATAATGTAATTTTAGGTACTTGCAACTTTAGGTATGCTAATTAGGTTTGATGCCTTTTATTTAGAACAGTTTTTTTAAAATACGTTTTTAGTTTTTAAAACTACAGCAACTGTACCCAATTTATTTCGGAATTTTGTCTTTGTTGTATTAAATTGTGAAAACAGTCCTTACGGTGGCGGATAAAATACTCGTACCTAACCTACCTTTTATTAACCGACTTCAAAAAAAGGAGGAGGTTCTCAATTCGGTTGTATGTTTTATTTTTATTTTTATGTTTGTTACCTTAGAACTCCGCCATTAATAAACCGATTTAAAAAGAATAAACCTCCAGATTGGTCCCATTTTTTTCAAAATTCAATTCTGATGATGGGATCCATGAGGAATTGAGGGAACTCCTAAAATTTTATAGGTATACATATAGCGATTTTAGTATATTTAACCACAAGTCAAGCATTTGCATTCAGAAAGTATCATTTGCTGAGGTGGAACTGATGAAGGAGACCATAGTTGGCCACAATAGTCTTCCACGAGTAGCGATAAGATATTTTCATTAAGACAGTTAAGCCTTGCCATAGCCGACAAATCAAATTTTAATGAATGATTCTGGTGAGAATGGTACCATTAAACTGATCTGATAAAGAAGGCGGAAGGTAAGCACCGGAACTCTGTGATAAAACAATGTATCATAGCCGTGTTTGGACTTATTTAAATCGTCATGAAAAGAAATTTAGCTATAATTACATCACAGATCGCTATTTAGAATTTTAAAAAACACTAAAAAACAGACAAATAAACATTGATTTAAATAGTAATTATAAAAAAAATAAAAACTGACTTCAAAAAACTAAAACGCTAAAAATAATCTTAACACTTTGACTTAAGTACCTAATCAGTTACTTTTGGAGTCGGTGCAAACGAAAACATTGGTCTCTCATTAACTGGCACCGACTCCAAAAGTAACTGATTAGGGACTTAAGTGTTAAGATTATTTTTAGCGTTTTAGTTTTTTGAAGTCAATTTTTATTTTTTTATAAAATTAACTTATTTCATCAATTTTAGTGATAAATCCTAATCAAAACAAATCTTACGAGTGCAAACATAATTTAACTGCTGAACACCGATTCCTATTTTTCCACCCTTAGGGGTGAATTTTTTTCCTGAAATGTTTTATTATAGTATCTTTGAAGTATAAGCTATTCATTAAAAAAAGAATCATCAAAATCGGTCCACATTTAGCAGAGATATAGGTAAGATAGAAACTAAAATCAGTTGGCGTGGTACGGAGTTTATGCAATGTTTGATGATTTTCTTAAAGATCCCATCATCAGAATTTAACCAAATTTATATGGGACCATTCTGAAAGTATTACCTTTCAAACAAAAAAATAATTATCGAAATCGGTCAACGTAGTACCGAATGATCGCTGAACATACATAAAAATAAAAATAAAGATCCCGACGAATTGAGAACCTCCTCCTTTTTTGAAGTCGGTTAAAGATACGGCTTACAGAACAAATCACTCTACACGTTTCCCACACATGAAACACTAACGCCATCTATTAGAACTACCCTGAACAGTGTCGTAAACGATTAAACAGCAACAAACCATGCGTTGCTTTCTACTATGCCAAACGTTGAGAATACGGAAACAAAATTTCTAAAACAATGTAAATAAGTTTCTTATTTATGATATTTTCGATTTACCTGTGATATTAAATATCATACTCTTTGTTAGTTGTGCTTTTGTTGTAGTAAACACGTCAAAACTTATCATTTTCCTAATTATAACGCTCTCGACGACAGCCGACAGTCGACTACGTCACTTCGGTCTAAAGAGGATCACCTTAGGGCCACGTTACTAGTGGCAACAGTTTAACAAGCGGTCCGCCCTGTCCTTACGAAGTAATATATAAGTCAATGCAAATAAAACATTTTTTTATAAAAAAAATATCCTACTTCGAAAACGCTAAAAAGCTAAAAATAACTTTTAAACAATCATATAACAGTTTTTAATGGAGTCGGTACAAACAACACATTCAAAAACTCTACCCAAACCCAGTAGAATCGCCGGCAGGTGGCTGATGGTCCGCCAAGATTTGGCAGGAGTCTACTGAGGGCGCCTGCAGTCGCCATGAGAATTTGGCGTAAGACCCGTGAAGTGCGCCTCGAACCTCCACCTGACATCAAGGGTCAGGCTTACTTCATAGTTCATTTTCCCCGTTCCCGATGCGCACTCCTCCGACCATAAGGTGGGCCCCAACTGGTGGCACTTGTGGAAGTACGGGGCTTCCGTCTTCTCGAACGCAACCTCCATGATGGACGAGTGTCTGCATAACACATGCCCACGGCAGGGTGTTAAAGGCGTTACCAATGTCCAGGGACACTGCCAACAACACCCCACTCCTAGCCACCGCTCGCTCTGCGAGCCCCTTGAGGCGCAGTATTGCGTCCACCGTAGATCGCTCCAGCCGGAAGCCATAGCGGTTGCGGCGGTACCGGCCGCCGGGGGGCCGGTGCATAGCGCGTGCCTTTAAGTATGTTTAGTAGTAGGTACTTATATTAGTATCAGCATTGCACCCGTGCGAAGCCGGGGCGGGTCGTCGCTAGTTAAACTTATACCTACACAGCTTAGTGTCTAAGACATGAATGAATGTAATGAATGTATTGAATACACGGAGGCACAGATTGCCTGAGCTTGATATGTTGACAACCATAATCTCTTTTTGGGGTAATTCCTAAATAATAATGTAAGTAATTTATCGATTCCATTAACCAAACTGATGATATTTTAAGTCAGGGGTAACTATGGTTGAAAATAACATTTAAACCTACTGTGTGCACTTTGCATTAAAATCAAGTTTTGAATAATGTCGGAATTACCCTGTGATGGTTCGTAATTTCACCTATTCCAAAAAAATATAACACTCAAAAATTTTATTTGCAAAACCCAACAACATTTTTCTAATTCTAACATTATATGTTAGAATTCGAAAAATGTTATTATATTCTAAGTATAAATAATTAATCGTTTTCTTGAGTAAATAGGTGTCAAATAATAATGGCAGAAAATATAAAATAACTAAACATTTATTCAAAAGTCAGACCTATAATCAACTCCTGAAATTTTAACGGACTTACCCCAATGCACCTTACATAATCCATGATAAAGACTAAGTGCGCCTTCACATTACGTCGCAAGCAGTGCGGCAGCAGCGCGGCAGCCGCGCGATAGCAGCGGATGCCTTCTCATTACAAATACAGCCGCGCGACTAAGGGTACGATTGCAACACTGGCTCGAAGTCGACTGACAGCACGCGGCTGCCGCGCTGCCGTCCAGTAAGGACAATCACGTGTCGCGCGGCTGTCGCGCTGCTCTTTTTAGTATGGAATTAGCCGCCTGTAAACAGCGCGTCTGTCGCGCTGCTATAGTCACGCTGCTGCCGCACTACTTGCGACGTAATGTGAAGGCGCTCTAAGTGACAGTTCGAACTCCACGCGGGCGTAGCCACAGGCGGAAGGTAGTATATGTAGGTATATACCTAAACTATACAAATATTTCGCTCGTAACTTCGTAAGAGTAAGTTAAAAGTCGCTGACATAGCCCAACGGATTTGCGAGCTGAAGTGGCAGTGGAAGTGGGCGGGGTACATAGCACGTAGAATTGACCGATGGCCGATAGTTCTCTAAAATGGAGGCTACGTACCGGTAAGCGCAGCGTAGGACGTCCACCTTCAAGGTGGACAGACGACCTGGTAAAGGTTGCAGGAAGCCGCTAGATGCGGGCCGCTTCCTACCGGCCAATCTTGAAATCACTGGGGGACGCCTATGTTCAGCAGTGGTGGACGTCCTATGGCTGAAATGATGATGCAAATATTTATTTATTTCTTACCTAATAATATTGTAATCTTACCTTTCAGACGCCTTTAAATCAGGGGCTTGAACAAGCGCCACTGCCGCACACCACACCTAACGAGTGACGCCCAGCAGCAGACGTTTACACAAATCTAGAAGCGCTGCCGAGGGGCCACTGGTAGCGCGAATGTAGAGCTACAACTTCGCTTCTATTATTATTGTGTAAACTACACTTACGGTTAAGTGAGTTTTACATAAAGTACCTATTTATTAAAAGCAGAATACTACTCGTACGTAAGTAGTTAAAGTAAAATTACCGTGTACTAAAGACAAGTAACAACCACTTGATGCAAATAATGTACGAGTAAGGTACTACTTTTTGTTAATACGTTTTGTTTATTGCAAAAAACCATTTGTAGTTGAAATAAAAGTAATGTTTACTCAAAACGAGCCTCCATATTTATTTGAATGCAAGTGTGTTATGTTAACTACTTAACTATTTATAATATCGACGGTGGAAATGCAAAAATGCTATAACGCCAAAATGCTATGTACTTGTGGGAAATTAATTTCAAAGTTATTTTTTAACTACAAAAAGAATGCCATAGTAATGTTACTGGGACCGGGTCGACACTGAATTGCGACTAATGTTAAATCACGGGAATTAGGCCTCAGATCTTACATCGTGATGTACCTACCTACTTACCGAGATTGGAGTGGCCTAGCCAGAAACAGCTGACTGCAATGCAACTTATTTTTATATAAATTAAATAAATATTTGATAACATCACATAAATTGCTCTGATCCTATCGCCGTCCCCATCGAACACTATGGTAATAGGAAAATTCAAATTTTACAGGAAACGTCAAAAACTGATTTTTTACCAATATCTCGAGCACTATTAAACCTTTAAAGACCATTTTTTTACCAAAAAATGGGGATTTTTTCCCCCGTACATTTCTAATCAATTATTTTTATATAGTTTTCTTATTAAGGGAGAAAATTGTAAAACTGTACTTTATCGAAATAAACATTATACATTCGTCCACGCAAAGTAGCCTTACGATAGTGCTCGACGGAAATCACAAATCGATGGTAAGTACTATGGTAATAGTACAATATGATAGGATTCGATGATAAAAATGCGTCTAACTTCCAATCGTAAGATGATATTGAAATTATTTTCGCTGGTGTGTTTGACCTCAACATTACAGTAAAGATTAAATACTTGTTTTCTCGACGTAATTTTCAAAAGATCTAGAAAAGGTAATTATTGAATACAGATTTTAAAATTGTATTATGTAAAAAGCTTAATTACTTAAAACTCTTAAAACTTAATATTTTAACAATGCCATTTGTTTTTGTGGTTTAGGCGTGAAAAGGTAACGATACATACTTACGTAAAGGAAATATTGTACACTTGTACAACATTTTTCATTAATGATTCTATGGCAATAATTAGAAAAATGATTCCTCTTATAATGGACTAAACCCTTACTAGCTGGCATTTTATCTTTTATGTGACTGCATTAAATGATACATTTTGTAATAATTTATATTCCTTCTTACCGGGCGAATTACTTATATTTAAAAAAATATATATATCGGTCTAAGTAACTTATGATACATTTATTTTATAGGTAGACCGCGAATTCGAGACCTCGCCTGCGGGGCACAGGGGCGCGGGGGGAGGCGAGAGCGGGGTTTGTGAGAGGTGCAAGCGGCAGGCAAATTCTTGTCAGAATTCAGTACGCTCGCTACGCTGGTAGCGATAGCATCTATTGTCAGACGCGGACGCTTTGACAGAATTACACACGAGAATACTGTCTGTCTGAAGTCTGAAGATGAGTCGAAGTATATTCGGACACAAAATCAACAGTTAGTGTAAGCAAATAGCTTTAAACGTATACGAATATTTTAGAAAAAGAAAATTAGATCCAAATTCAGTTGAATATGAACAAGATATACATTTAAACAAAACTGTCGCAAAAGTAACTGGATTGTCGGAAAAGTCGGTAGCTAGAATTGTAAAGGAGGGGAAAACATTAAAAGACAACGAAAGATTTAATTCACCGAAAAAAACAAAGAAGGTCCACAAAAAAAGAGTGGAAATAGATGATTTCACAAAAGGTGTGGTAAGAAGAAAAGTCACTCAGTTTTACACAATTTCCAAAAAAGTACCCACTTTGAAAAGTTTGAATGATGTTCTTAGAAAAGAGGATGTATTACACTGCGGTAGGGAATATTTAAGATTACTATTACATGATCTAGGTTTTCAATTCAAGAAATGTGGATCTAAAAGAACACTGCTTATAGAACAGCCAAATATAACATCGTGGAGGTGGAAATACCTAAATACTATTAAAAAATATCGTAAAGAAGGAAGAAACATTTTATATCTGGATGAAACTTATGTGAATGCGTCTCATAACGTTTTGAAATGCTGGCAATCGAACGATGAACATGGCGTGCTAGCTCAAATCGGAAAAGGAGACCGTTTGATCATTGTTCATTGTGGAGGTCAAACTGGATTTGTAGACAGCGCACTAGTAATATTCAAATCTAAGTGCAAGACAGGTGATTATCACGACTCGATGAATTTCTTAAATTTTAGCAAGTGGGTTAGTAAAAAACTTTTGCCTAATATACCATCAAATTCAGTAATCATCATGGATAATGGAGCTTACCATTCAGTCCGAGAGGAAAAAAAACCGTCTATGGCCTCTACCAAGCTAGTCATGCAAGATTGGCTACGACGTCATGACGTGCCTTTTGATGGTAAACTTAGAAAAGATGATTTATTCAAATTAATAAAAAGCAATCATACAGATGATGTTTATAAAATGATGAACTTTTAAAAAGAAACGGGCATGAAGTGCTGCCTTTGCCTCCATATCACCCGGACCTCAATCCAATTGAGTTGGTCTGGGGCGATATTAGAGGGCAGTTAGCCCAAAATAGTATCAATTCTAATTTGGACCAAAAAAAGATGTTGTTAGAGAAATTATTTGCTGCATATTCCGTAGAGAAGTGGGAGCATTGTATTAATCACATAATTAAAGTCGAAGACGAATACTGCAAACACGACGGCCTTTTAGATGATTCTGATGATAGCTGCTTTGAAAGTCAAGAATCAAGATCCAGTGATATTGACATGTATATAAGCGATTGATTTATAATTTTGATTAATCCTGCATAGATTCCTAAATATTTCATTTTTACTTCATTATAATATTAAACTTTATTTTGTCACTTTCACTACAGATATTATATTAAAGACTAGCGGCCCGCCAGCGACTTCGTACGCGCTTAATAGTTTTACTCCGTTCCCATAGATCGTAGCAAAAATATTTATAAGCCTATACGCATTAAACTACTTCTATAGCCTTCCCCAATAAATTAGCTATCTAACAATGTATCTAGCATATTTTATAACCGGACCAATAGTTCCTGTGATTAGCACGTTCAAACAAACAAACAAAAACATCCAGTTTTTAAATATATACGTAGAATGACATCCACGGCTCTGGATAGCAATATTTTGACTAAATTTACACTCAATAGTTTAAATGTATCGAAACGAATATTATTTTTCGAAAAGGTTATGTTAATATTTTACAGTGTCGACACTGACGGCCACCATTGTGACGGGTGACGTCACATATCTTGAGAACTGTCACTGGAAATTTCGTCTCTTGTGTATCCTTACCGCCCGCACCCCTGACAGTCCCCGCTCTCGTCATTCCCCCCGCGCCCCTGTACCCCGCAGGCGAAGTCTTACTCAACGAAGCGGTTTACCTATAATAAACACGAAACATCTATTTGTTGTTCAAAAACTGCCTACCTTCATTAAACTATTATCATTAGCCATGGGCTACGATAAGTGCAGTAAAAAATTTTGCGGAAACAGAAAATAAAGATACCGTTGTGATGAAGCATGCGGAACTTCCGCAGTTGCAAAAGCAGAAGCAGAGGTTTGTTGCGTCACTAGTTTTAACACACTTTATTTTTTTTATGTACTAACAAGCGGCAAGCGCAGCGTAGGACGTCCACTTACAAGGTGGTCAGACCACCAGAAGTCAGAGTCGCAGAAAGACGCTGGATGCAGGCCGCTTCCAACCGACCAATCTGGAAGTCAATGGAGGAGGCCTATGTTCAGCAGTGGACGTCCTATGGCTGAAATGATGATGAATATTAGTGCAGTCACATCTAAATATTAATTTTATCAAAATATCACTACATTCACTTAAAATACACTTTTGGCATTGCGATATCATCTTCATTCAGAGCACTACGCATCAGACGCGGTTGCGGATTCAAATCCCGCAAAGAGCAAGCTGTGTGATGAGTGCTCATTTGTACCTGAGTCATGGATGTTTATATAATGTTTTTAATGATGTCTATCTGTAATTTAGTAGCTATAGTACAATATTTCCTTAGTTTGGGGCTAGATAATTGGTACGATTATTGGAGGAAATCGTTATTAATTTATTAACAGATCTCGCTAGTCACGTTCGATGCAAAGTCTCGCAACATTTTTCACGAACAATATGGTAATAGTAGCTTAGCTTAAAAGTTTCACTTTAATGGTTTGGTAATAGATCAATGCTTCATTAATCGAGTGAAATTTCGTATGATGTCCTAAGTCGAATTTAACCTTAAAGATCTTTACAAAAAGTCTAAATCTAAAAGTAAACAGAGCATCGTCTTGAAAAAAAATACAGTAATGTATTAGGGTCTCAGCTAGGGCCTATGTACAAAAAAAAAGTAAACCGACTTGAAAAAACTGAAAAGATAAAAATAATATCAACACAAGTACCTAATCAGTTACTTTTGGAGTCGGTGCTATCTGATGAGAGTTTGAATGTTTTCGTTTGCACCGACTCCAAAAGTAACTGATTAGGTACTTGTGTTGATATTATTTTTATCTTTTCAGTTTTTTGAAGTCGGTTTACTTTTTTTTTATAAAATTTACTTAGTTCATCTATTTTTAGTGAAACATACAGTGATAATCCTCAACAATACGAATCTTTTCAGTGCAAACATAAGTTAACGGCTGAACACCGATTTCATCCCTTATTTTTCCCACCTTAGAGGTGAAATTTTTCCAAAAAATTTTCAATATACCATCTTTAAAGTATAAGCTATTCGATAAAGAAAGAATCATCAAAATCGGTTCACAAATGCCGAAGATATTGGGCAACATAGGTACAAAAATCAGTTGGCACGGATGGATTATCTTATAGATCCCATCATCAGAACTTGATCAACTTATATGGGACCATTCCGAAAGTATTCCCTTTCGAACAAAAAAAGAAGTATCGAAATCGGTTAACCTGGTAACGAATGATCGCTGAACATACATAAAAAGATACTGACGAATTGAGAATCTCCTCCTTTTTTGAAGTCGGTTAAAAATAAATGAGTATTATTGAGACAATATAGAAAAGTTATTTTCCTACATTGACCGACCGGAAATCGAACCCGGGACCTCAGAGATAGCGACACCAAGTCCGGTATACTCGCATCTCGGCTACCGAGGTCGACGAACGTATTTTATAATTTCCTTTCAAGCCAAACGTTTGTAGCAATTTGGAGTTTGCGGCCAGTGCCAAGCGTGCGGACGCGGCATATCATCTTAAACTCACATACAATATCCGGCACGGATCGGGAGCGCTAAAGGAAAAAGTGGAGATCGCTTTGCGCATCTTCCTAGAGGATCATCTTATCAAAGACGCGTGTGCGCGGCGCAAGCAACCAATCCCGGCCAGCGGAGCGGACGAGGCGCTTGGCTCGCCAATAACGTTAATAGTAATGGTCTTCTGCACATCTTTTGCCCAGCGCTTAAGATCTGTGCCGCTAGTTGCACATCACCACGTTAATTAGTGGTGCTGACCCAGTATTCGGCCAGGCCACAGTTTTTTTATTTAAATCCTTAACGCATGGACCTCAAATTATGAATTTCTACCACAAATTACCAACTAATATAATTTAATTGAGGAGTGCCCTGGATAGGCAGAATCAGTTTCCCTTGACATGGACATCCGTTGACAATACTCTTTCTATTGACTTTATATGCAGGCATAAAAAAAACAACTTCGTATAAAACATTGTGTATCAATGATGAGAATAATACAGAAGTGAGCTATACATAAATATTGGGATTAGGAGGATGGGGTACATCCAGTTTTTTCATAGTGGTTCCTCAAGTTTGATTATTTGAGCACATAATTCATGTTACTATTTTATACAAATTAATAGCCAATACACATAAAAACAAAGCTATAAATACTAGATCAGCTATCCCAGATTTTAGGACAGAACCATGATACAAATAAATGTCAATCTGAACAAATTTTAAATTATAGACATTTAACTATACAAGGGAACTCAAAACCTGTAAACAATTGAAATTTATGTTTAGAGCTCAAGGTACACACCTTTTTATTACCTAATCAAGCTTAGTATTTATTATATGCCATTGCACAACAATTGAACACAGTTACAAATATCAGCACCAGATTCAAACAAATAGGTATGAGTCAAAACAAAATACAAAGATAACAATGGTTATTGTATGTACCCCAGACCCTTAACAGTAATTAGTTTATCACTATGCACTAATACTTTATGCAGTCTTTGCACGGATGGCTGCACGCTTGCCAGTCACTGCCTGGAAACCAGACTTGATGCTGGCAACAGAGCAACGGGATCCACAGGTTTCACACTGAAGGAAGAACAATCGAGTATCCTTTTGGAGAATAGTGTCAGGAGAGCGGCATGTGTGACATGTTACATATTCTTTTATGTATCTGCGAAGCACATTTTCTATCTGTTTTTGCTGGAACCGACCCTTAATAATGAGTTGACTGTTACCATCTACAGAACCACTAGTACCTAACTCAGCCAGTAAGAAATCTAGTAAATGTTTAGGTTGTCTGTGCAAAGTCTTACAAATTTCTGTAAAGTTGGCAAAGGATGTCTTCTTAGTACCAATTCGAACAACTTGAGGTGGTCTCATAATAAACTTCTGTTTCTTTCCTGACACCATGCTAGGGTTCTTCTCTCGCATTATGTCAAATACCCTCTCGAGAAGTTCGTCGTAAGTGTAGTCGCGATCACTGCCAATCCAGTCGCCGTGAACGTCTTCTACATTTTCCTGATCTTCACCTTTGATGTCATCTTCTACAGTCAGATCGTCTACGTTGTTTTTCTTCTTTTTCTTCTTTTTACTTTTCGAAAAATCTATCTCTAAAACTAAATCATCTACAGCTTCCTCCTCCTGCGGCTCTGGCTCTTCCGCAGGGGGAGTCTCTGGAAGGGCGTTCTCGATTTCTTCTAGATTGAAGAACTTCTTTTTCTTCTTCTTCTTTTTCCCAAAAGTATCTAAATCAAGGTTATCGTCGTCTGGCACGTCGACGTCACCTGTCTCAGCGGGTGCTTCCACACTCGTGTTCTCTTGCTCGGCCATCGCCGCATCTATGTCGAAACCAGTCTTCTTCTTCTTTTTCTTCTTAAGAGAAGGATCAAAAATCATATCTTCATCCATGATTGCACAAATAACAACGCTCTGCTAGTGAATTACCACTCAACGTCAGATACCTTTTTGGTTAGAAAAGAAAATGAAATGAACTTTGGGATTGGGAGACGAAATGAAATGTCAAAACGTTGCATCAGATTTTTAAACTTTTTTGTTGGATCTAACTAAAGTATTGGCATTAGACCTCGGGTATTTAGCTATAATATTGCCATATTATATTCATGCTCGTTTGATTATCGTCATTTTGGCGCTGTAGGACGTAGTATGGGAACTTGGAACTAAATTAGTGATGTCCCCAAGTGTCGATATTCGCGTAACGTTTTTTGGTCTATTCATAGTTAGTGTGACTGTGGGTGGTTCCCCTAGAATATAATACCCGAAATTTCCTGTGATGGTAAAACGTAAGCTGGTGACAAACTGCGACGGACGCGTCTCTGGATGCGTCTTGACATTGTGAGGTCAAGCGCATCCATTGGTCTATTCTTCAGTTAACTTCCGCCAGCCCAAGAATCGACCAATGGCAGCGCTTGACCTCACAATGTCAAGACGCGTCCGGAGACGCGTCCGTTGCAGTTTGTCACCAGCTTTAAGATTAGATATACAGGCAGGGTGCTAAAAAAGTATAGGCCAAGTTTTAAGAAGTGGTTCAGAGTTCAGAGTATTTAAAAGTCCATTGTATTATTCTTTAGAATCAAAAACGACGTCATTACGAGATTTGAATGATTTTGATAGATGTTACTATAGTAATTATTTTTACAGTGGGTAGATAGACAATGGATTTTTTCTGTCTACCTAGTCCTAGATCCTAGTACCTAGGACTTGGTTCGATGTGTTTTTTTAAAATGATAAATATATATTATAGACTCGATTCTGAACAACAACTAAAAATTTTACAGTAAATCAATGCAGTCAGTCGGTGGTTTAAGTGTGTATGATTGAACGAACGTTTATTTAAAAATCATTGTAAAGCTTTAATTGTACCTAGATAAGATTTCATGTCCTCAATATGTTTATTGTTACTAGAAAAAAAAAAACAAATCGTTATAAAATCACACACAATAGATTATATCATTTTGATATCGAATAATACTCAATGATACATAATACTCATTTATTCAGTATATGGGCCCTCTTCCGGGCACTTAAACCACCGCTTCGGGACTACATATAGGCTGGTGTGAGAAGAAACGGCGCAACAAACTCAGTACCTTTGTCAGCCTTTTTTTTACAGGAAATACACTTACAAGATATGTAGTAAGTGCGAGCTCAGCAGCTTCCATGCATTCTTGACGTTTAAAGAATCGTCTATTATGTAATATCCTTTTTTTCATAAGGATTTTTAATGTGGATTTTGAACTCATGTACAGTTCAACAGGAGTGTGGTACTTGTTTGAAAAATTTAATACATTTCCCCAAGAATTAATTACCAACTTTGTGTAGTCTGAAGCTCGGAACGGCAAGTTTATTTTATTTCGAGTATATTGACGAAAATCATTTTTTAAGCTAAAAAAACTCAGATTTTTTCTATCGTACCTACAAAATATTTTCAAAAATGTATTGAGTGGCCACAGTTAATATATCTTTAAAAATCTCCGTCAGAGAGTCACGAGGTCCAACCAAGACAGTATATTGCGCGTACGGCTCCTTTCAATCGACTTCAAAAAAGGAGGAGGTTCTCGATTCAGTTGAATTTTTTTAAATGTTTGTTACCTCAAAACTCCGCCATTAATGAACCGATTTGAAAAAATATTTCCTCAATTAGAAGGGTATACTTCAAGGTAGGTCTCATTTTTTTCAAAGTTTAACTCTGATGATGGAATCCATGAGGAATTGAGAGAACTCCTAAAATATTATAGGTATACATATAGCGATTTTAGTATGTTCAACAACAAGTCAAGCATTCGCATTCAGAAAGTATCATTTGTTGAGGTGGAACTGATGAAGAAGACCATAGTTGGCCACAACAGTCTTGCACGAGTAGCGATAAGATATCTTCATTAAGACAGTTACGCTCCGTCATAGTCGACAAATCAAATTTTAATAAATGATTATGGTGAAAATGGTATCATCAAACTGATCTGATAACGAAGACGGAAGGCAAGCTCCGTAACTCTGTGAAAAAAAATCATAGCCATGATTGGACTTATTTGAATCGTCATGAAAAGCACCTTAGATATAATTACTACATCACAGATCTCCAATTAGAGTGGAAAAAAACACTTAAAAATAGACTTTTGCTGCAACACAAAGATTGATTCAATGTCAGCAGCAAAGCCTTATAGCAGTAAACCTTACGACAACAAACTATGAAAATAACTAAAGTACACTGGTCTTTTATTATATTTTTCCCAGGACCTTAAAGCCGGTGACAAATGGCGACGGACGCGGCGAGGGACTCGTTTTGACATTGTAAGGTCAAACGCTGCCATTGGTCGATCCTTTCGTCAACTTCGCCAGCCCTTCAGCAAGACTCCGCCCCTTCCTGTTCCGAAAGTGGCGTCCGGCTGCCGTGTGTCACCGATATTACTAATTAATTATTTTAATCGTAAATGTCAATATTCTGACAAGTTATTTCACTTGTTCAAATTAATTATTGTTTTCGAAAATGTATGAAAAAATAGAATGTTCGAACTCAAATAACATCGAGTCAATGATGTTATATTGTCTAGATGGAGCATACTGCTTGAATCGTACTCAATAAAACAGGCCAACTTTTGTGCGTGAGCGTGACAGCTACGTCTACACTCCCGCTCGTGTCATTCGATGTCTCTGTGTGCGTGTGTAATGATACCAGGTGTTAAACAATTCGGATTACATTGGGGAAATATGGATATTATCTTCAAATCAATCAAATCAAATCAAATCATTTATTTGTGATACACAGGTAAATATTGATGTACATAATAATAAATAATGTTCTTGCTGTGATCAGCCTTGTCAGCATACAAAAGTCATAATATCTTTAGGTTTGTTTATGATAAAAAATTGGTTCTAGCCTAGAATGACTGGAAAAGACTGATTAGACTAGCTAAATTAATTAAACGAACTAGACGGACTTGACTAAACTAACTAAATTAGAATAAATTGACTTAACTAAATTAAACTGACTGGATTGACTAAAGACAGAATAAACTGACAAGACTGTCTAGACTAAACTGATTAAATTAGACTAAACTAACAAGCTAGACTGATTAGGCCAAATACACTAGACTAAACTGACTTACCTAGACTAAACTGACTAAACTAACTAGACTAAACTGTCTAGTTTAGTACTAGACTATTCTGACTAAATTAGACTAAACTGACTTACTTAGACTAAGCTGACTAAACTGACTAGGCTAGACTAGTTGAGTCAGTTTAGTCGAGTTTAGTCAGTTTAGTCGGCCTAATCAGTATATTTTGTTCGTTTAGTCTAATTTAGTTAGTTTAGTTTAGTCTAGTTAGTTTAGTCAACTTAGCGTAGGTAAGTCAGTTTAGTATAATTTAGTCTGTTTAGTCAAATTTAAAATTTTCAATATCATAGTAATTACCTGAACTTACGTCTTTAGGGACTTTTGTCTTTGTTAATTGGCAACATTTACCTAAAATGACAAAAATGGCGGACCGCAATTTAATTTAATTGAGAAGTAATTTCAATTTGTTTTTTTACTAGAATTGATACGAAAATTAGGTACTCAGCGATAGTACGTTACTTTTTAATTTTTCTTAGGTCTTTCCTTGAAATTTCTTTACACTTTATTATAACAAATCGCCATTTCCGATACCTCAATTTTGCCTAGTGGCATGTACGTCTTCAGTAATGGCACAATTGACACTACATGATGGAAAGAGATTTATCACCCAACGTCTGGTACAATTTTTGTTAAAGCGTTTGCTGCCTTGACTGTCCGTCTAGAATCTAGATATAGGTCGAAGCATCGAGGTACAATGCTGATACAGCTTTGGTGCTATAATAAGAAATGATTAGACGGACAAGTTCTATTAGAATAATCCACTTTTTTTCTTTGGCCGGCACTTTCAGTTTTGGACCAAAATCCTTTGATGATGTTCTTTACCAAGGTGGTCCCGCCCGCCCGCGCCCCGGAACAGCACGTAACTTACATGGAGGGTCCACTCGATAGGTGTTAGTGTCCTCCATCACCTGACGCCCGCTGGTACACCCTTCTTGGAATATCCTGTTTATTTTTAGAAAATATATAGTTTCAATATCTGATATTAAATATCGATATTTAATTACACTAATTTTACCCACTGCTATAAACGTCAAAATTGGTTCTGACTTCTGTGATCAAATACTAATGGCGCTTCAAATGAGAATAAAATTTTTGCTGTCATTTGTACGGGATAGCCAGTCTATACTTATTTCTAGGTCAATGCATACGTTCATACCTTAAAAAAATGTACTTTGTATAATCT
Source organism: Anania hortulata (assembly GCA_963576865.1). Classification (NCBI taxonomy): domain Eukaryota; kingdom Metazoa; phylum Arthropoda; class Insecta; order Lepidoptera; family Crambidae; genus Anania; species Anania hortulata. Next base: position 10,356,287 of record OY756406.1, read on the forward strand.
AATAGTTTACTAAAACGTAATAATAAACCGGTGACAGATGGCGGCGGACGCGGCTCCGGACTCGTCTTGACATTGTAAGGTCAAATGCTTCCATTGGTCGATCCTTGGGCTGGCGGAAGTTGTTTGAAGGATAGACCAATGGCAGCGCTTGACCTCACCACCAGCTTAATGCTGGTGACAAACTGCGGCGGATGCAACTCCGGACTCGTCTTGACATTGTGAGGTCAAGCGCTTTTTTCGCAATTGGTCTATCCTTCAGACATCTTCCGCCAGCGTTGCTATCGACCAATGGCAGCGTTTGTCCTTACAATGTCAAGACGAGTCCGGATTACTTGTTCATTCAGTGTCTAATCTGTGGGAGGCGTAGTTCTACTTGATCAGTGGTGGGATGGAAAAAACACATATATTAATCTGTGGGAAAAAAAGTAAAAGTAAAACAACCTAAAATAATTTCGAAGAAATTAAATAAAATGTATTTAATTCGAACTCACAGAACATTTTCTAGACTTAAAACTTATTTATTGAGACACCATTCGCAGGCCGCATTAATTAATGAATATACCGAAACACCTGAATATCCACCAATAGTTGATACCTCTATCCAAGGTAGAAAATTGCAAGAAAGGGAAAATAAACATGAAAAAATAAAGGAGTTAAATACTGTTGAAGAAAAACAAATAGCGCTGAATATGCCGCGATATTATGGGTGGCCGTGTGTCATACTTAACGAAGACAAAATACCTTATAATGCCATGCCTTTAATTCAATGTTACACAAGAACTCACTTCATACCTTCAGAAAAACTTCCTGATTTCTATGCGGATACCGCTGGTACTGCAGAAGAAATTGTAACAGAAGTAAAATCATTTATCGAAGATGCTCTTTGTATAGAGTCAGAGGGAGTAGAGTAAGTACTTTTTTGGCATGTTTTCAACAGATCACTTACTTTGTTAGAAAATATTAACATTTATTTTTTTTAACTTCAGACACAACATGTCACTATCTTTAGAAAAACCAGAACCAAGTCAAAAAGAAGATGTTCTAGCAAAGTGCATAGTGAGTCAAATCAACAGGATCATTTCCAATAACATGACAGACAAAGTTCCTCACATTATATCTACTCAAGTAAGTCATATCAAAGTTGATATTTCAGTCTCATACAAGTAATTCAAATGTACTTTAGTGAAGACTTGGTTTTTGTATAATGATTTTTAGGTTGATTATGACCCCCGCCATGAAGCATTCTGGTTTGTGGGAGGAGTTGATATTCCTGTGAATGTACTTAAGTGGCGACAAAAGCAGTCATGGTACAAAGATCGCCTAGAAGAAAATGTTGACAGGCCTATTCAGTACATAGGTAAGATGTTGATATTAGAATCAATGCTTATAAATAGACATCGGATTATATGCACTAACAAAATTCCAAAATATGCATGCAAATATGCAATAAAAAAGGCCGAAATATGCACTAAAAACGATTGATATGCCTAAAATATGCACAATACAAAACCAAAAAACCTTTATTATTTTTATATTTTAATCAAAGGTAAGGCAATATACAATACAAATTTGTGACGTTTGTCACCCAGTATCGATTTGTACGCCGAGAATGACCTCTCCACATCAACTGTCATCATTGGGCATTATTTAAAATTTGACGCCATTTCTGGAGATACCTGTTCAGGCAGGGTACGACCTGTGCCGTTGATGTAGCCATTAATGTTCTACTTAACGAAATATGCACGGTTTAAGAAAAAGCCTAAAATATGCACTAACACGGTAATTAGGGAGTTTTATGCATTTGCATATGCAAACATGCAAATGCATATAATCCGATGTCTACTTTTAAAGCTCTTTGACTATTTAATTTACTAAATAACTAAATAGATCTTGAACTACATGTAATTATTACATTCTATAATGTGACATTTACATTGGTTTTACATTTAAATAAATAAGAACACAGGGTGGCCATTTTTTTTTAAAAATTAATAGCTATTTATAAACGACTTTTTTAAAATAGCCTATGAAGTACTACTTTTTTATTATTATTATCAAAGCTTAGAGTCTAGCGCATTCTCTGAAGCTACTTAGTTACTAAGAAATTATCAGTTTAGATTTTTAATTTTAAGTTGAAAATTTAAATGATAACTCACTTAACATAAATTCTCAACTTTAGATCAATTTTGTAGTAACTTCCGTTAAAGTTATGAGGCTATTTATTTTATGCATAAATGCACTGTTCATCAATATTTAGCTGCAAGAAAAAAAGTTTAAAAAAACCCTTTTTTATTTTTTCAAAATTATCCGGTTGCAAAAATTCATGAAAAAAAACGTAACTCGAAAACTACGAAAAATCGTAGAACATACATAGGGGTGATTCAGATACCTCTCAACACGAGGCAAAATTTGACAGTTGAGGACAGAAATGTGGTAGAAGGTAAACAGTTCATAGACCACCTACTTAACCCGTTAACATCCAAGAGGTCTCATGAGACTGCAAAACAATATAATTTCTATTGTGTCTCATTTACGTATGATTGATCTAGTTAATATGTTTTATTTCTACTAAGTACTTATATTGTATTATTTGATATACAGGCACTCCATTCCTGACATTAAGAAATAGGCTACCTTTGAAGCCCATTATTCCCTACAGTGAAGCAGAAAACCCTGATTTCAAAGTGCCTAAATTTACCTATATTCCAAACAATGTTGGATACTTCACACACTTCAGACATGGAACTAATATACCAGGTAATCTACCTATAGCTTTTTAGGCTTCTATTCTCAACATGGAACCCTTGTAGTTTTGTGCCTGTGTAAACTTAAAACCCGACTGGAAAAAATGATCTTTTTTAGGTTTGAATAAAATATTTCCATTAGTAGTGGAGAGTGAGCAGGAAGGTTCTAGAATGGAGGCCACTTGCTGGCTAGCACAGTGTACGACATTCACCCACAAGGTGGACAGACAACCCAACAATTTATTTATTTATTAAAGGTTGCAGGAAGCCGCTGGATGCAGGCCGCTTCCAACCAGCCAATCTGAAAGTCACTGGGGGAGGCCAATGTTCAGCAGTGGACATTCTATGGCTGAAATGATGATGATGAAGTAGTTAATAGTAGAAGCTAAGTTCGTTTATAGAAGTTCCAAAAAAGAATTTGTACGAAAACGTTTGTATTTGATTGTAGTGAAATTATTTTCTTTTGTAGTAAAATAGACAAATTATTAAAAAATATATATATATATTTTTCCAAAACAATATTTACTACATAAAAGAGCCTATACAAATACTACTAAAAATGAATAAGGGACCTTTGTGGTGGTTAGTAGTGGAAGAATTTTCGAGAGTTGTAAAACAGAGTACGATTAAAAGAAATCAAGCTAAGTAAAACTAGGGTGACTGCCCCTAATTGCAGCCTTTTAGACCTTTTATTAACTTCAAAAAATCATATAATTTTACCCATACTTCAAGCCTAATTAATGTATTTTTTTATTAACAGGTTATTTCATTAAGATTGTTATGTAATACAATATAAATGATATAAACGTAAGACAAAATAAATAAATAAATCCAAATGGAAATATGCCTATTGGTTCCAATTGCAGCCACCCTGTACCTAATACCAGCCTTGTATAGGGTCATGCCTGCCAGCTCTGGTGTTGTATACATCACTTATGGAAAGTGCTATGGAAAGGGCTATGCTCGGTGTTTCCTTGCGAGATCGAATCAGAAATGAGGAGACCCGTAAACGAACAAAAGTCGCAGACATAGCCCAACGGATTAGCAAGCTGAAGTGGCAGTGGGCGGGGCACATAGCACGTAGAACTGACGGCTGATGGAGCAGAAAGGTTCTAGAATGGAGGCCGCGTACCGACAAGCGCAGCGTACGTCCACTCACAAGATGGTCAGATGACCTAATAAGGGTCTCAGGAAGACGGTGGATGCAGGCCACTTCGACCGGCCAATCTGGAAATGAATGGGGAAGGCCTTTGTTCAGCAGTGCACGTCCTATGGCTCAAATGATGATGATGATGATGATGATACATCACCTACCGAAAATTATTAAAACCTCTTAATAAAATAAAATCTTCATACAAACGTAAACGTAAACGTAACGTGTACGTAACATACGTATCATTACGATCCTTGAGTGTAGGATATCATATTTTTCGTAGTTTAGTAGTTTCCGTATTTTTTGATTTACCATCTTCTATTTCTTTAACCCGCCTGCCGAGTATGGGCAATCCCCCCTGATGATAATTCATTGGGGGAGGCCTTTGTTCAGCAGTGGATGGCTATGGCTAAAATGATGATTTCTTTGAATTTAACTTCGATATTATATATTATAATTCAGTTTTTTCTTACAAACTGAAGTGAAGAAATGAGTCACATACTCTTACTATATTTTTTTAAAGTATAAATAATAACATATTTATTTAATTAAAACTAAGTACTTCTAGAGGACATAATTTATTTGGAAAACTGAAAATAGTCACGTAATGGTTAGGTAAAATGCAAAAATAAAGTCAAGATCAATAAATGAATTTTCGAACTTGAATATGTTTTTTGTACTTTGCTCAAGTTTGTGACATCCCTGTGTTATATCAAGAGACTGGTATTAAGTACATTACCAAATCTAATACCAGCGTACCAGGCTGAAATTTGGTACTCAGTACATTTCGAGTTTCTATTTTGCAGCCCCCATTAATTCTTAATGACAGAATAGAAAAATCTTGTAAATTATCTAAAAAACACATTAATTACAACATCTATAATCATTATAATCACAATCATTACCTTACAGACATAAATATGCAAAACATAAGGTATGTTTTTGTGGGATCAAAACATAGTACAAAAATTGGAAAATGGCGGACATCCACACATTTCATGTTTCGATGCCCTACTGATGTTGACAGATTTATGCCAGTGTTGTCAATTTTGGAATGTAGTTTCTACTCGATGTAAAGATTTTTTAACTAAGCACGTTAATCGTTAATACCAGAAGAAACCTTATTAACAAAGAAAAAAGCAAAAGGCTGCAATTAGGGGCGTGGCTGGTATTAGGGGCATCCACCCTAGTTTTCGACTAATAAAGACTGAATCAATTCCGATCTGAATATTATGTGACCATTACTAACGCAAATAATTACTGCCGACCTGTACAAATGTTTCTGTGTCATCTTTAGCATTTGTAGTAGTTGTATAGGCTTTCAAATTGAATTATGTAATGAATATTGTTTTGGCAAAACACTTGATCATAAATTTTTTTTTCTAATTATTCTATGCTACCTACTACAAACGAAAAAACTTGCACTATAATCTACAACCAATCTCTACAAACGATTCTCAGTCTTTTTTAGTGTTAGTAGTAATTATATTATGTAGTAAATAAAATTTTTGGAAAAATAATCCAAAATTAAAATATTTTTTTAGAATGTTTAAGCCAGAAAAAGTAAATTTTTGCAATCTCAGGAATGACATTTTCTTTTGTTGTCAATTTTTTTTTATCCACTATAAACGAAGCTAGCTTTACTACTGTCTACCATGTACTGAATTCTTATATACGAAAGTAAAAAAAAAAATTTTTTTTCATATCGGGTGCTAAGATTTCACAGGTTAGTTTTGCCATATCTGTCTTGTCTATCTGCCGCTTAGCTCAGAGACTCGTAGTACTTGAAAGCTGTAATTTGTCATGGGTATACATATTAATCACACTGACAAAGTGACTGACCTATAATAAAATCTTGAATAAAATACTTGTCCGATTTTACAACTGTACTAAACTATACTACAAACATGCTCATTAGTGTCATGAAAGCATGCTTATTTCAATTACCACCTTAAATTTTTGGTTAGGTGCAAAAACTTAAAACCATTTCGAGTCTTTCGGATACTAACGTGTTAGGTATTTTATTAGTTTTATTTATAAATATTTTACTAGATTTTTTTGGTCTAAATATAAATTAATAACGATGTACCTTAGTTTTTTGGAATTATCTATAAAGATATTATCTGCATTCATGCTGTTTCCAAGCGAACCGAACGGTTGTTACTTTGTAAGTGCGTCGCTCTAATGTACTTGCCCCGTTTCAAGTACCAAGTAATCCGAATCCATCTGTTTAATCTGTAGTTATTTTGAGAATTCAAGATTTAATTCGTTCGCTATATTGAAAATAGACGCCTGTAATCATTAACTGGACTGTTATTTCGAGTTTTCTGCCATATGCACGCCATACGCCACATCCGCAACAGGTAGCTTACTCATAAATCAAACGACGGTTGTTTTATGAGCATGCTCAAATTAGGCATGCTTATTATTGGCAATGCGTGTCCACACATGCCACTAGGTAGCAATTGCGTGCCACTAATGAGCATGTTGCTGTTTCCAAGCGACCCGAACGGTTGTTACTTTGTAAGTGCGTCGCTCTAATGTACTTGCCCCGTTTCAAGTACCAAGTAATCCGAATCCATCTGTTTAATCTGTAGTTATTTTGAGAATTCAAGATTTAATTCGTTCGCTATATCGAAAATAGACGTCTGTAATAATTAACTGGACTGTTATTTCGAGTTTTCTGCCATATGCACGCCATACGCCACATCCGCAACAGGTAGCTTACTCATAAATCAAACGACGGTTGTTTTATAAGCATGCTCAAATTAGGCATGCTTATTATTGGCAATGCGTGTCCACACATGCCACTAGGTAGCAATTGCGTGCCACTAATGAGCATGTGTGTCAGTACCATGATACAATGAAACAACATTTGTGCATTAAAACTAATAATAAATTAGGCTATAATATTATTATGTAAGTATGTATATTATATTTCATAACTTAATGTTAAGTATTTTCTCTTGAAGGATATTGGCCTGGGGATTATGATGAGTTTGGAATGCTGTCATATCATGGAAGAGGACACATTCTTGACAGAAAAGAGTCTTTTGGACCTGAAGATAACTTGGAAGCTTTACATTGCCAAGCAATAAAGGCTAGCTTTGGATGGCTGTTAGCACAAGCAAATTATCAAGGATTTACTACTTACAATGATCTTACATACCCCTTGACAACACAAACTGTAATTACGAATGGACAACTTTGGTCCTTTTATGCTTACCAGTTGAATACTATAGTGATGCATAATGAGCACATGGATCAAAATCCTAAACACAATGTTTGCTTTGGTATGAAACCTATGAAATTATATGATAGCATAGAAAATGGAAAAGTTAAAGGTTTAAATGAAGATGTCCTGAGAACATTAGTTCAGTTCTACTTAAACTCACCAGAAGAACGTGAACATGATTTGAAGCCTTACTTAGGAAAAGAAGAGCAAGTCATTGCAGACATAGAAGATGATAATAAGCGGTGCTGGCTGGAAAACAGATATAAGCATTTAGTAGCAAATAGGCCAAAACACTTTTTGCCACCAGAAACATACCTCTGGGAAAAGATTTATAAAATTCAGTTTAATTTAAGATTCCATGAGAAAAAGAGAAGGCCATTTGAGCTTGACATAAACCCGTACAAGAGACGTTTGGATGAACATTTACCACCTTATATTCCCAAAGTTGTCCGGCCATATCCAAGGAGCAAAAAGAAGTTTGAAACAACTTACTACCCAGATGTGTAACCCTACAAATAATGTCTGTCTGTAGCTTTTGTTAACTCAATATACTATAAACTTAGTGTTAGAAGTATTCCTTGGTTTCTACATTTATGGGTCTGACAAATGGAAGCTGGCCTCCTCTTGACATTGCTTGACTGTCGACTCTTTGCTTCTTGTTCCGGATTGAGCATACATCGAGTTCAGCTTACTGAAACTCGACCGGTGTAAGCGAATTTAAACTGTGACCAGGTTTGAAAACACTAATTTCGATTATGACCAGTTTCGGAACAAGAAGGGGGCCGGGCGGGTTCTGGCTGGCGTGCTGACGGAAGTAGACGAAAGGATCGTCTAGTGGCAGGTTTGTCAAGAGGAGTCCGTCCTGCGTTTAGCAAGGGCTTTATTCACCACTTTGCCCGCATTTCCACCAAAGTCGAAATATCAGTTGTATTTTATAAACACACTCACGTATAGAAATTGTTTTAGGTACAAAATACACAGCTATTTTTTCCTGACGGTAAAAAAAATGACATTCAGTACAAAGATCAGTCTAAAATGTGATATTTCGTTTAATATCGAGAAAAATTAAATGGTTTAGCCAGCCTGATTTATGGCTGACTGGACACGTTTTTCAAGTATTTCCCGAAGTATGTTGCATCATAATGGATGAAATCACTTTAGATGCCGTCACGTATCGCGTCACCATCCTTTTTTTGAGCTACGGGGCTATGTCGTAGCCAGATCGTAAAATTGACCAATTCATGATTTTATTTATTTATTTAAACTTTATTGCACAAGTGGGTACAATGGGCGGACTTAATGCTATACAGCATTCTCTACCAATCAACCTTGAGGTAATGCAGATAGTGAAGTTTGTGGCGGAGTATGAAGTAACTGACAAGTTTATTACATAAGAAAATACTCTAATTAAAATAAACATTACATACTAATACACATAAGTAAATGTTTTATAAAAACTAGATATATATTAAATACACATACATAATTAATAATAAGAATACATACATAAGGGGAAGTCAAACATTGATGGGTGAAGGTCTAGAGAGAGAGAAAAAAAGAAGAAAAAAAACAGAAAGGAAACTGGAAACACCTGAAAATGATCAGTTCCGAATTGTGCCAAGATAATGCTCTTAGTGATTTTTTGAAAACAAATTTAGATGACGATTGTTTGATACGGAGAGGGAGAGAAATCCAAAGACGGATAGCTGAGATAGTAAAAGAATCGGATAAGAACCCGGATTTATGAAGGGGAGTATAAAGAGAAAGGTTGTGAGAGGAGCGAAGATTGCGCGAAGTGGTGGTACCCAGGTAGATGAAACGTTGTTTCATATAACTTGGGGAGTTAGGGTCATGTAGGATGCCAAAGAGCGTGCTTAGGGTCCTAAGATCTCTCCGTTGACGGATGGGTAACCATTTTAGCTTGGTACGAAAAGAAGAAACGTGATCATATTTACAAAGCCCGAAGATGAAGCGGATAACATTATTAAGGAGGCGGTCAAGCTTGTCGAGATAGGCTTGAGAGAGGTTTGAGCAGCACACATCGGCGTAATCAATCAGGGGAAGGACGAGAGCTTGAACTAGCAGGATCTTTGTATGAGGTGGGAGAAAGTTTTTAAACTTGTAAAGGGCGCACAACGTTGCAGTAACCTTTCTGCTGACCTCAAGGATCTGCTTACTCCAGCAAAGGGTGTTGTCTATGATTAACCCGAGATTTTTGACACTATCACTGTAAGGAACTACTATGTCATAAAATAATACAGGGTTAATCGCCGGTAAGTTGATTTTGGCTTATTGCCTCGAGCTACCCACCACTATAGCCTGGCATTTAGGGTTTACTAAAATACCAAATTTGCGTGACCATTCAGCAATGTAGGCAAGATCGCCATTCAGGGCAGATATAGCAGCGTCCAGGTTTTCCACGTTTGTTTGAGCATAGAGTTGCAGATCGTCTGCATACAAATGATGAGAGCACTTAAGTTTGGGGGTTATAAGGTTAATAAAAACAGAAAAAACAGAAGAGGTGAAAGAATGCCACCCTGGGGGACACCGGCCGCCAAATCGTTCCAAACGGAAAACTGGCGGCCGACACGCACAGACTGTTGGCGTCCGTGAAGGTAAGATTTGAACCTTTCTAATGCTTCGGGCATGACCCGCAAGTGAGACAGGATTGAGAGAAGTACGTACAAACATGATGTGACCAATCATTTCATAAAATGGTGGTATTTCATGATATGGCCAACTAAAACTGACCATATCGTTTAAACGTCAACATTCAATGAAATATTCATCCATGTTTGGCCATATCATAAAAACAAAAATATGTTTACAAGTTACGTGAATTTGTTTATTATTTTGTAATCTTAGTCGATAGATAAATTAAACATTTTAAATAGTTATTATTTTTAAACAAAACTAATGAATAAAAACACTTGAATAGCTAAATAACCTAACTAACCTCTCAAATTACGTTCCGATCTCCTTGATTTTATGACGTTGCGCTTGTTTTTTGAGTCACTTTCATAAAATTCGCCTAGCTTGGTATCGTAACGATATTTCACTGCACTTTCACCTACAATTTACACATTATTATTCACTTTTACAATAAAATATTTGTCCGCCGACATTACTCATTACAAAAACAAAGCAACATTAGCGCCTCTACCGGTAGGTAATGTAACGATTTTACGATATGATTTTGGGGGGTGGTGAGAGGAACAGGGTGTTAAGGTCCTCAATCCACCATTGAAAAGGGAGGATCCTCCGACCAGACGGGTGTTGTGTCTGGTGGGCAACTGCCCAACGGTTGTTTGTCGAGTTCTTGTATATATGTTTCAATCGCTCCGATAACTTTAATATCGCGATGTAGGATACGTCAGTTTAGTTCGTATGTGGCGAGATAGATGTCGCTACATCACTCCCCTCCGAGACCGGAGGTCGATAGCAGGTTGAGTCGTCCATACATGTTGTGTTGCTTGCCGGGCCAGTGGAATGTTCCAGTGAGTCGGAACCAGGTGCCGCATAGTTCACGGTGAGTCGGAACTGTCTACGGTGATGCCCCAGTGAGTCGGGTTGATGCTGCAAATGCTCCAGTGAGTCGGAGTGGTGCAGTGCTGCGTAGTGGCTGGCTGCTGCGTCGACCAGGAGAGAAGTGCGTCTCTGCTTGCTGACCGGCCGAAGTGCAGTGTGCTGTGCCAAGGTCGCTGAGAAGGCTGTGGGTGATGACCAGGAATGCGCGTCCGCTGCATGCTGGTGGTCAGGATACCCGTAGTAGCCGTGGATGCTGGCTGGCTGTAGGACTCGCTGCTCGAAAGCCTGAGGAAGTGATGATGACGTCATGATGACGTAGCTTTGCGAAGGCTGCGCTAACGTTCATCACGTCGGGGTCACCAGTATGGGGTGAGAGGAACAGGGAGTAAAGTTCCTCATCCCCCATTGAAAAGGGAGGATCCTCCGACCAGACGGGTGTTGTGTCTGGTGGGCAACTGCCCAACGGTTGTTTGTCGAGTTCTTGTATATATGTTTCAATCGCTCCGATAACTTTAATATCGCGATGTAGGATACGTCAGTTTAGTTCGTATGTGGCGAGATAGATGTCGCTACATGATCAATAATGTTTGACCATTTCATGAAGTATTCGTGCGTTTAGCAGTTTATATCGTCAAACGCTGAGTATTCATTGATCTGGTCAGACCACATCATGATGTAGGCAGCGTGTTCTGTTCTATATCATGAAATACCACCATCTTATGAAATGATCGGTCACATCATGAAATGATCAATTTTACGAGCTGGCCACGACAGCTATATAAATGAGGAAAAATCAATATGTTTTTAAAATATGATTATTTTACGTTATTACAGCAACATAAACAACACTTATGATTATATCGCTTCAATCTTACATTTATTCTAACTCGTCCAATATCCAGCAAACCCCGGATGGTCGAAATAGAAAACTATATTTGTTTGTGGTGACTCGACATCGGTTCAGTAGTAGGATACAGTTATATTAACTAGTCTAACATCATTATTTTGATATCAAGTAAAATAATTTATCTCAGGTAATCCATACTAATATTTTTAATGCGAAAGTGACTGTCTGTTTTCTCTGTCATGTATCTAATTAGAAGGCCTATGTTCAGCAGTGGATGTCCTATGGCTGAAATGATGATGATGATAATGATGTATCTAATTAGTAGTTTTCGCGGCCAAATTACTGGGTTGATTTTGTTGAAATTTGGTGCGAAGAAAGTTTGAACCACAGAGAAGGATTTGTGGGTACTAAGACTTTTAATCTTATGACGAGTGACGACCGTTCTGGTGTAGTAATTCGCGCTCCGGACTACAAAGCATGGCGGTTGCGGATTCTAGTCCCGCAAGAGGCAACTGTTCGTGTGAAGGGCACAACAGAAACACAACAGGTTGCGTCAATCTATTTTTGTTTCCAATTAGTCGTAATTCTAATCGATGGAAATCTAAAGTCCATCCATCCTATATTATATATAGCTTTGCTCTTTTTTGTGTAGTCTTTTCTATCTCTCCGTGCATTCTGCCTCTCAATATAGATCTAAAATATATATTAAAAGTATTAAAAATGCGAGCGTAATAATAAAATTATCGACATATTTTTAAGAACTAGTTAAGACAACCGAAGAAAGAGAGGGTAATGTAAAAATGCAAATAAATGAAAGAGACTTTCCAAAAAGACATCAACTCTTGCTTGTTGGGACAATGCACTTTAACCACTATAATTTAAGCTCTTCTTGTCTGGTCAATGCAAATGTATTTACCTAACGATGGAATGTTATGCCTTAATTTTTATAATTTGATGTTTATGTCGCCTTCCCACATAATTACGCGGCACAAGTGGTAATTTTGATCCACGTTATTAGCTAATATTTTTTTTTTTAACTTTCAAAATACGCGATACGCGCAGGTCAAATATCTGGACGCTACTAAAATGGCAATGTCAGTGGCCGGGTAACATAGGTGCAAATACACTAATGTGTGGTGCGCGTGGATTGCCCTATAAGGGGAATCTATTGGGGGTAATCTTAGCACTGTAACGATAATGAATAGATCAAAAGACGTTACGAATATCCACTTGAGGACTTCACTAATTTAGTTCCGAGTTCCGATACTACAGCGCAATATTATCATACAGTGTAAAAATGCCGAAAATCAATTAAGTATGAATCAAAGTATTTAGATGTATGTACTACGTAGTACTTTGAAAATTCCAATTTGACAGCAGCCAGTCTGTTTATATTTGGGTAGTAATAAAACGAGTGACTGTAAATTAAAGTTTTAAGTATCAAAAATAATTAATTTAGGTTTTAATAATACTAAGTTAGCGACTGCCTGCGAGTGACGAGAAATCAACAGAACAGCAACTTACAAACATTAATTTGAGTTACTTATTATACAAAAGAAGCTTCATAATATTTGAGCGACCTAATATTTGTTTAAGTGTCAACGTTACGTCCTGTATTTTTTTCGATATTCGGCAACTGCTATTTTTATACTGAGCGGCATTACTAATGTTTGTTGAATGGGGCAAATTATTTACAGGTAAGCTACAAGATTAGATAGAAGACATGCAATTATTAATTTATAATTGAATCATCATCATCATGAATTTAAATAAATTATTGGTTTTCCCTGTTAAAATATAATGATTAGAGTTTGAGCGAGAAATAGAGTAGAGTCACTGTATATGGTCACTGTTCTAACCTAGATGGTTTTGACAAAATTCATTAAAAAATCGTATCAAAATAAAAAAATAAGACCTCAAATAGAAAATCTTATTTTATCATAAAGCTAACAAAACTTTGCTTAAACTGAACTTTTTAGTAGTTCGTTATGTAAAACCTCAATTGGAAGAATCGAATCTATATTAATATTAAAGTTGCTCTTTCTGTATTTCTAGTCGCTCAATTAGTAATGTAATCGCACGGATAGAATTTTAATATCTGAAATGGAAATATCACAAGTTCACAACGCAATTTTTGTAAGCTCGTTCTGGATTTGATTATTAATCAATATTCGTCGTTAAGTTAATTTTTCGCTAACTCAAATTCATACCGCTCAAGTTATTAAAACAGTACCTATGTCATCATCATAGTCACTTAGTTATTTTTTATTCGATCGTTTTATAAATCCCCTTTTTATTTTTATGTCTGTATAGGTGGTATGGGTTAGCCAGTCCATGTTTATTTTTGTGTCAGTGAGCTAAACACAAGCTGCGCAAGCCAAAACCTATAAACACAGAGTACTTTTAAAAAAGAAAGACAAGCGTCTCAAGATTTGGCTGTTTGGCTCTGTACCATTGCCTTTCCCTTTGAGGATAAATGTTACTACTACTACTACAACGTAGTATTACTTGTTCAGTGACTACCTACAAGATTATCTGTCATTCAACAAAATGTGTAAAACTTAGTGTTTTCAGTTTTACTTGATCATCATCAGTGTTTTTTTGAGCGAACATGAAGAATTTAAACCTGTGGGATGTATCTCAAAAAAGTCATAGTGTTAACGCTGTGGACGGTTTAACTATAAGTTACAGTCATAATGAGCGAAGTTGTGCTGAACTTTATACATGTTCACATAACCTCCTAGTCACCAATATTGGTGATGATAGTGAAGTTAAATGGCAAAAAGATCTCTCCTCCATCGTATTTAAAAAGAGTAACCCAGTTAATGTGACCTATCTTTCGCTACTAGACACTTTGTGTGTTGGATTGGAAAATGGAGAACTAATTACTATTGCAGAGTCTGGCAGCATATGCGAATTGGCTGGAGTATGCGACAATGGGATTCTGGTTAGTCTGCAGCAGTATGCCTGCATTATAATAATCATCTCAATATTCTTAAGATGTGCACTTTTATACCTGTTTAATGGGAACAAGTTTATTTGGTGTAAAATGACAATTACTTAACCTTACCTAATTGATTGTGTGCAAAACGGAAAACAAAAATGTGATGATGATACGGTGAATCTGACTCGATTTTGCGATTTTCAGAATCACAGTATGCAATATTAGACTGTAAATAATATAGTTGTACATGTCTTACATATTACTAAATAAGGTAATGGCACCGGTCATGAACAGTGCTCCAGTCATGGACAGTTTAAACTTAAACGATAGAAAATAGATAATTTTGTACGATTTATATCCACTGGTATAGGATTTTTCAAATGGCAACACCTTCGCCGCGACATGGTCACACTTTGGCAGAAGTCGGCCATGTTGTTTTCTACCAGAAAGGTTAGCAGTGTGATGGTGGCGAATTCTAATGAAAAAATCACAATTTATTAGAAGAATCCCAATGCAGGTGAGTACACTTTTGGTCATTTTACATGTACATAATTATGACAAACTGTTTTAGCTATTTATTTCTTTTCTGCTCAGTGTTCGTGGGTGATTTTTATAACCTCACTTTTTTGTTATTGTTTTTAAATAACTAGATATAAGCATTGTTTATCACTGGTGCATTCAATGACTATTAATCCAATCATGAACATTTTGTCGTTTACTGGATTTTCATTTAATTCAATTAATGTCATGTTGTTTATGGGCTAGCCAAAATAGTGTTAAACCTAATTGTGTTGTTAATATTGCTTAAAAAAATTATCGGGTCTAGTGTTGTACAATACATGTCCATGACTGGTTGTTCATAACTGGTAACTTTAAATAAACTACATATTTGCCTAATTAATGAGGTATGTTTTTACGTGTGACTGAAATACGCATGAATATAAATAAAAGAATTTTGTGTAGTTTAAAAAAATATACACAAAATAATCCCTACGTTATTTTGTTCACTGTTTCATAAATATTGAATCAATTGACCTATTTATTTTGTTTACTAGACATGGCTCCAAAGAAAAACTATACCAAAGAGCAGATGGCAAATGCCATAAATGATGTCAAAAAAGGAGTCAACGTCGGTGTTGCCGCCACTAGATACGGAGTTCCTAGAATAACGCTACGAAACAAAGTCACAGGAAAAAGCCCCATTGATTGTAGGTTTGGTCCAGCTACTATTCTAAGTCAAGACGAAGAAAATGTGCTTGTGCAATGGATTTTCAAAATGAGCGACAGCCATTTTCCTGTCAGTAAAGATCATCTGTTAGACAGTGTTCAGAAAATAATAACAGAAAAAAAGCTTGACTCCTGTCCATTCAAAGATAATCGACCTGGAAAGAAGTGGTTCTCCGCATTCTTAAAACGACATCCAGAAATCTCTGAACGCACTGCTCAAAATTTGACCAAAGCCAGAGATAACGTCACAGAGGAAGATTTAAAAATATGGTTTGAGACAATCAGACGATACTTAGAGGAGGAAGGAATGCTGGACGTCCTTAATGATCCAAACCGTGTTTTTAACACAGATGAAAGCGCGTTCTACTTACAACCTAAGACAGGAAAAGTTCTCGTTCGAAAAGGTGAAAAAAATGTATACAACTCTGCAGGAGATGAAAAAGAAAACTTAACCGCTTTACTGACCGCAAATGCCGCTGGCATCGTAGCACCACCTATGATTGTTTTTCCATATGAACGTTTGCCAGTCTTGATTGTTAACAGCGTTCCAAATGGTTGGGGTATTGGTAGATCTGAGACAGGATGGATGAATGCTAAAACATTCTATGAATATATAACGAACGTATTTAATCCTTGGCTGATAGATCACAATATACCTAAACCAGTATTGTTTTTCCTAGATGGACACAGGTCGCACATGACATTACATTTGGCAAATTTTTGTAAGGACAACGGTATAGAAATCATCGCACTTTACCCTAACTCAACACATTTAATCCAACCAATGGACGTTTCAGTGTTTAGACCATTGAAAACGTATTGGAAATATCAAACGAGTCAGTGGAAGATTGATAATCCAGGTCAGCGGTTCAAAAAAGAAGACTTTGCACCGAATCTAGATATTGCGCTAAAAAAAATCACAAAAGAAACTATAAAGAATGGATTTCGCAAAAGTGGACTCTTTCCATTTAGTGTAGACTATGTTGATTTGAGTAAAATAAAAACATACAACAACAATATTCAAAATGAAAAGCATACAGAAAAAGCAGCAAATTTTATAACTTTCCTAGAAGCTGAAATAAAAAATGTTTTGTCATCAGAAAAACTGATTTTATTTAACCAGCTGTACTACATGAAAAGAACGGAGGTAGAAAGTTTGTTGCCTAAAGAAGATCAATCTCTTTTCATCATTTGGACTAAAGTCAAGCATACACTAACAGGCACAGAAAATGAAAATGTAAGAAGAGAAGGACTATCCGCACAAGAGCACCCTGATGAAATATTAACTTCTGTTCAGTCGTTAGATTCAAATCTGACTATATCGCATCAAATCCCTTGTGCAGAATCGCAGTACAATTTAGAATCTAACAACGAACTTCAATCACAAATAATACATGAATCAATTACAGCCAGTGAGTTTGAACCATATCAAAAAGACGAAGATGAATCCCAACTGCAAATTATTATTGAGCCCCTACCCCCAACAAAGAATCGCATCACAATTAAGGAATCACAAATACCAATGGCTACACAGTTACACATAGAAACTATTGATAATAAACAACCATCAACAGCTGAAGAGAATCAATCACAGTCTGTTAATAATGCAACCTCAACAACTGAACACATACAACTTCCTGAAGAAACATCACCCGCAACAAATAAAACAAGTCAAAGACCCATTGAGAGCACAGAAACATGCACTTCAACGTCTGAACAAAAAAAACAATCTGGTAATAATTCACACATTCAGAGACAAACACAATCAATGGATTTTGTCTCAGCAACACATTTAGAATCTATCCATGAGAATCATGATAATCATAAGAATAATCTGGAACAAAGTCACTCTGTTATTGGAGAAATTACCCCAGCTAAGTCTACATCTTTACTGAATTCTCTGCTACAACCAAAACCATCGACTTCATCAAACGCGAGTTCCTCATTGGTAATTCCATCTCCTTTCAAAAGGGCTTTGTTTTGGCCAGAACAGGAGGTTAAAAAACGACTGACTAAAGAGCGTTTACCTTCAGCCATTACAAGTGATTGTTGGAGGGCGTATATGGAAAAGAAGGAAAATGAAAAAATAAGAATACAAGAAGAGAAAGCAAAAAGAATAGCAGAAAGAAAAGAAAAAAGAATTTTAAAAGAAAAAAATATAAGAGAAAAGAAAGAAAAAGGAAAGAACCAGAATAGAATAAAAAGAAATAAAAAACAGATCATACCTAGCTCATCAGCCGAATCTGATGAATCTGAAATTATATATCAAGAAAGCGAATATGATGTACTTGATGACTTAGACAAGGAAGGACAGTTAAATTCAGATGAAGATATGGACGATCGACTCTGTGCAACAAAGAGCAATAGGCGAAAGTCATTAAAACGAAAAAAAAAATCCGAATCTGATTCTGATGATACTCCACTGGCAGCATGGTCTATTGCTGAACAGCAGAATAAGGGTAGATATGTCATAGTTTTGTATGAAGGCGAATACTTTCCAGGTATTATAGAAAATATAGATGGAGGTTATATTGAAGTAAGTACAATGACATTAGCAAAAGGTAATACATTTCGCTGGCCAGATACACCAGATAAAATCTGGTACAAAATCAATGCCCTAATAGAGTATATTAAAACTCCTGTTGCAATAAATAAAAGAGGATTTTATAAAGTACAAGAAATGTTTAAATACCTGCCATTTATTGAGTAAATAAAAGGCATTTACAATATTATTCTAAGGCACTCATTGTTAATGAATATAATAATAATTTTGTGATACTACCTACTGATATTAGGTTTGGCTAAAAGTGTTCCTACCACGTCATTAATTAAAATTTAATTGTTTTAAGAGAAATTTTTTTTATTCTGCGTAGGTACTTAATATAATAACAGATCTCAAATTGTTTAGTTATTAAGTTAAGACAAATAAAATTGGTTTGTTTGTCATGATTGACATTTAAATTGTTAAAAGTCTCAAATAATTATTAAAAGATCTCAAATTACAATTATTATTTAATTTGTTTTTAGGACTAAAATTTGTTGTGGTTTTGAAGCTTTGTTTTTTTTCTATTATAATGTTTGTGATTGGATGTCCATAAATGGATCTATGTTCATAGCAGGGTATCCATGACTGGAGTGTGTTCATAAATGGGTGTCCATTATTGGATTCTGGCTGACCATAACTGGTTTCTGAAAAATACTTTATTAATGAAACAAGAATTCGTTTTTATATGCTATGATTGAAATATTAATAAATTAAATTGATTTGCTAAATCGTCTTTTATTGCATTTTAGCTATCAAGTACCTCTAAGTGGAATGAATAAAAAGTGATATGGCAAAAACCTTCGTTTTTTTCTTATAGCGTCCAAGACTGGTGCCATTACCTTACTTTGTAACTAAATTGTGTTTTAGGCATTAGAAATTATGTATTAAATAAATTCCTTTCAGGCTATGGAATGGAGTCCAGACCAAGAGTTACTGGTTTTAGTTACAAGAAATTTAAATACCATATTGATGTCTTGCACATATGACCCAATTAATGAAGTAAACTTATTGAAAGAAGAATTTGGTGAAAAGCAATTTATTACTGTTGGATGGGGCAAGAAAGAGACACAATTCCATGGGTCTGAAGGTAAACAGGCAGCAAAAGCCAAAACTGAAATAAGTGCAGGTAAGAGTTCACACTCATAGTTTTAAAATATCAGGTGCATTGAATAATTTTCACAACTAACTAGCACCTGTTTTATTTCAGATTCAAATTTAGATAATACAATCAAGATAACATGGAGGGGAGATGGAAACTTGTATGCCATTGGTTTTACTATGGAAGGTATAAGAAGGTTCAAAGTATTTGACAGAGAAGGTCACCTACAGTACACAAGTGAAAAACAGCAGGGATTAGAAACAAATCTGTCATGGAGACCCAGTGGAAATGTCATTGCTACAACACAAAGACTTCCCAACCAGTATGTGGTGTCATTTTTTGAGAAAAATGGTTTAAAACATGGCAGTTTCTCCATTCCTGTAAAACCCACAGCTTTTGTCGAAGATATAGCTTGGAGTTTAGATTCTGAAATTTTGACATTGTTGTGTGGTAGTATTGAAACTAATACACAAGAATTACTTTTGTTCACTACAAGTAATTATCACTGGTACCACAAACAGTCTCTGCAGTTTAAAAGTGATCAAAGAATTAACAAAGTTATTTGGGATAATGATTTTGATGTTGTCAATAACAAAAAGCTGCACATATTTTTACAAAATGGCCAACACCTAATATATTCATGGATTTGGAATATAGACCATAGCAAGGGCCAGGGGAATGATGATGATGCAGTGGTGGCTGTTATAGATGGAAAGAAAGCTTTGATTACAGGTTTCAGACAAACTTTAGTGCCTCCACCGATGGCTGCTACAGAAGTAGAATGTGATTTCTCTATTAATTCTGTACACTTTGCACCATGTGACAAAGATGTTCATAGTAACAACTTTTTTGTAATCACTACTAATAATAAACTTGTATTTTATGAACAGAAACAAAAGTTCCCTTTAGAGTATACCGTATCGAAAGTTTTTAATTTAGATGAAAATGATTTTCCACTGCAATGTTACAATTGGTATTGGATCAACCCTTACACTTTTTTATGCATAAAAATAAATAAGGGATGTTGTTATTTACTCGAGTATAGATTTGAATCTGGTAAACTTGTAAAAGAGTGTGCCACCCTCTTACCTAGTGGTGCTACAAGAATCCATCCACATCCTACCAAGAACGCAGTGGCATACCTACTGTTAAATACTGGAGAAATCCTAAGATATGATAAAGGAGGATCAATAGAGCCACAAGATATATCATTTTCAGCAACTTGTCCAAAATTCAGTATTATATCAATAGATGAAACTTTGTATTTCTTGGGGCTGTCTCATAAAAATAATTTATTTATAAATGGTACTGTTATTATGAATAGAGTAAGTTCATATTTTATTCACACCCACTTTTTGCTTGTAACTACTTTACAACATTTACTACTATGCACTGAATTGACAAAGTCAGGATTAGATGAAATCATGGAATACCAAAAAAATGAATCTACAGAACAGATCTACAAAAGGAAAATTGAAAGAGGAGCCAAATTAGTTGTAACAGTACCCAATGATACTAGAACAGTTTTTCAAATGCCTAGAGGTAATTTGGAAGCTATTCAACCTAGACCATTGTCATTGAAAGTGGTTGGTGAATATCTTAATGCACTGAAGTATCACGAAGCATTTGATTTGATGAGAAAACAAAGAATCAATTTAAACTTGATTTATGACCATGATCCAAATAAGTTTGTTGATTCCATTGATATATTCCTGGAATCTATCAATAATAATGCTTGGCTTAGTCTTTTTCTGTCTGATTTAGAAAATGTAGATGTGACTAAGACAATGTATGCAAGTAGCTATCCTGATAAACCAATAAACACATGCAACACAAAGGTACACAACATTTGCGACATGATCAGGACACATCTTAAACAGAGGACTGACAGTGACACAAAAATATTACCATTACTGACTACATTTGTTAAAAAAAATACTGTGGAAGATTTAGAGCATGCTCTTTCAGTTATCAAAGACCTGAAAATAAAAGAAGAAAGTGATTTAAAACTGCCTGTTGGATCAGATGAGGCTCTAAAATATTTACTTTATATGGTAGATGTTAATCAACTTTTCGATGTTGCTCTTGGAATGTATGACTTTGATTTAGTTCTACTTGTTGCTAATAAGTCTCAAAGGGATCCAAAAGAATATATACCCATGTTAAATGAATTGAATGAAATGGATGAAAATTATAAACAGTTCTCTATCAACAAATATTTGAAAAGATTTAGTAAGGCAGTCAGATGCCTTGTCAGTTGTGGGCCTGAAAAATTTGAGGAGTTGAAAACATTTGTGAAGTATCACAGCCTTTACAGAGAGGCATTGCATGAATTCCCTTTAAATAATGCCATCTACAAAGAAATATCTAATGATTTTGGGCTTTATTTAAGACTAAAGAAACAATTCGTTGAAGCAGGGGTAGTGTTTGAAAGAGCTGGTAACTATGAAAAAGCTGTTGAATGTTACAAAGATGCATTAGAGTGGGAATTAGCAGTGAAGGTCGCATACAATAGGTGGACATCAGAACAGTTCAAGGAATTGTGTTGGTAAGACTTCTGTTGCATCCTAAGAAATAATTTTATTGCTTTATAAAAGAAAACAGTATTTCACATAATATGCTATTTCAGGGATCTTGTAGATGCTTTGAAGGAAGAGAAACGTCACAGTGAAGTTATAAATATATTGGAGCGTTATTGTGATGATTTTGACAAAACAATTTCCTATGCTATTGAAAATGGACATTATAAAACGGCATTTAGACTGTGCTCACAGCACAGCAAATATGATATGAAGGGTAAGTCTTTTTCGACCTAACATAATGAATTTATATAATTTTAAAATAGGAATGGGTGTACACTACTATCAGTTGGTAATTCCAGCCACTCCTGTAGTTTACCACCTTACTGATCTGCAATAATAAAATATATATAAATGTTTTTAATTTATACGACATCATAAGTTATTGACCTATGTCACTAGTGTTAATTCTGGTAGAGAATCAGTAGTTTACAGTCACTTGTCTTCTTTATCTATACGGTCAATCCGGGTTGCGTCCAAAGCCATTGCTTTGGAGCCCAGCGTCCGCTTTCCTTGATTTACTCTTCCACTTCGCACGGTCTTGAGCGTCTCTAGTTGTGAGATCATTGGCACGTATGTCAGCCCTCACGACCTAGCGGTGGCGGCATGGCCAGACATTTGTTTCCTACGTAGCTTGCCGGTTTCCGCAAAACATGGCCGTACCAGCGTAGGCGACACTCCTGCAATTTGTCTGCAGAGGCTACCGTGGGTACGCGAGTTCCTCACGCGGTCCCTCCGCGTGACTCCGCACATCCAGCGCAGCATATTCATTTCCGTGACACGCAGCTTCTGTTTGTGTCTCTCAAGTAGCGGCCACGCTTCGCTGCCATATAAAAGGACAGGCCTAATGATGGACTTATACACGACGCGTGAAGTACAGATCTAAGGTATTTAAACTGGTCCGTGCGCTCGACCTTGTCTCCGCCTATGCAGACGGACGTTGGATCTATAGAGTTACAGGCCAGGTACTCGGTCTTCGCCACATTGAGTTTCAGACCACCGCTCTCAAGCGACTGCTTCCACTTGTTCACCCGTCTCACCAGCCTGCCCCTGTCCGCGTCTACCAGTGCGATATCGTCTGCATAAATCAGCAGCCATGGTGGCTGCTAATGTGAGTCTCTGATGCTGTCTGACAACGTCTAATATCACACTGAACAGAAACGGACTGCGGACGGAACTCTGGTGTACTCCGAAGGTCATGGGGAACGGTTTGGTGTCGCCAACAGCAGTCCGAACCATACAATCAGAGCTACGGTGTGTATGTCTCGAATAATGTCATATATGCCTTGGGGACCGCTTTGGATCTCAGTGCCCACCAGATCACCACTCGAGGGACACAGTCGAAGGTCTTCTGCAGATCAAGAAAGAGCAAGTGCAGAGGCGTGTTCTTCGTCCTGTATCTCTCCATGACGGTCCTTAGGGCGAAAACAGGGTCCATAATCCGTTGCCAGGACGAAACCCATATTGACACTCCGAGACATCACACTCTTGCCGGATCCGGAAGTCCACAATCCGCTCAAGGAGCTTCATGGTGTGGGACAAGACCTTTATACCACTTTGAAGACCGAAGTAATAATACTCATTGTCTATTGGCTCAGGATTAGCCCGGTTAAGAGTATGCGGTTGTAAAGGTAGGTTAAGATGTCCACCCCATGAGGGCCCATCGCCTTCCAGGCTTCGATTAGGACTCCATCGGCTCCGACAGCTTTACGATTCTTCATGCGGCGAAGAGCAAACTGGACTTCTTCAGGCGTTACCGTTGGTACCAGTCCCTGATTCGGAGGGAGGTCCGGTAACTGCACCTCTTTGTGCTGCTTATTCAGCAACTCATAGAAATAAGAGCGCCATCTCTCCTTCACCGCGAGGTCCTCGCATAACAAGTTGCCCCCACGGTCTCTAACACAGCGACACTGGGAAATATCCTGTGCCGCTTTGACCCTAAAGCGCGCCAACTTATAAATTAGCTTCTGCCCCTCAAACGATTGCAACTTGTAATAGAGCGTATGAAAGTGGTCTGGCCTGGCTCTAGCTACAGCTCTCTTAGCAGCGCGTTTTGCATCCTTGTACGAGTCGTGGTCTTCAAGAGATTTGGACGCTTGCCACTTTTTAAAGAGGGCTTTCTTCACCCTAATCTCCCCCTGGACTGTGTCGTTCCACCACCAATTCTCCTTGTCACATTTGCGACCGCCCTGAGATAATTCAAGCACCGCCTTCGCCGCACCGGCTGCCTGAATCCTATCCCAGTATTTTCGGACTGGTTTGTCATCACTACCGTCGCACTTGTCGCCGATAGTTAAGGCGAACTTCTGGAACGTGTTTTCATCAAGCTTCCACCATCCGATTTGGCGTCGGCAGCGCTCGATACGCTTGATTTTAGGCTTTACGCGGAGTTCCATGACAAGTAGACGGTGTTGTGCAACGAGACTCTCACCGGGTATGACCTTGCAGATGTGCTGTCTCCTAGTGAGTAGAAAATCGATCTGAGTGGCGTGCCTAATCTACAGTCACTTGTATCGTCAAATAAACAACTGCACGCATCGCGAAGTATGGAGGGCCTTGGCGCTTGTATAGGTTCGTATGAGCAGCAGAGCAGATATATCAAACAGACGTGTACGACCGACGTCGCAAACAGTTTTCGGCCGCCGCGTGCGCCCGTCCGTTTTTTAGTACAGGCCCTAAATCCGTGTTCCCGTTGACATCACACACAAGCTTTCGAGTAACTCGAAATAGATCCTCTGAAGAACTGTATTCGAAAGAAATCCCGGTTAACTTAGTTTAACCTAGACAAGATTCTTTATCATCTTGAATCAAGATTCTTGATTGAAGACCTCTAGACATTAAATGTTATTTTCAGATAACCTGTTACTGCCTGCAGTGCTGGAAGATTACAAAAGCTTAAAAGAGTTGATAGAAACGAATTGGAGTAATTTCACCAAGCACAAAGAGCGTCTTCAAGTAGTAAGAGAAAATAAGAGTAAGATGCCTACAGAAATGTATGACCCATCCTATGTAAATAAAGACAGTGATCTATATTCTGATGCCGGTAGTACTCTAGCTTCTTCATCAAGGGGGTCAAGGTAAGGCCAAGGACTATGAATGCCGGAGAATGTAGTATAACCTGCATAACCACTGATGGTTACTTATTTACATTGTTGTGTCCACTCTAGTCTGGGTAGAGTAAATAATATTTACTGGGGCTCTACATGACGTGTCAGTCACGTATTAGATAATTAGTACAGTATCCGGCGATCAATATTACACATCAAACTTTGGAAAGAAACTTTCGGCTTCGTAAACCTTTATCTCTGTTGCTTGTAGCACTAACAGTCCAGTATATATAAGCTTTAAATGTTAGAAGTAATTAAAGTTGCTATCTCGTTACATCTGTGAATGATGGTGTTCCTTTCAAATTTTACTTGAATTCAATCGGTAATTTGTTGTTGTGAATAGTGTATCACTACGTTGTAGCAATTTAAGCTTTTGTGGTTGCTAGTCAATCTTGCTTAGCGCCTGAGCTAAGCATTATTTATATTAAATATAAAGCAATTATTTACATCACAATAGTTTAAAATTCATTGGCCAGTTTAAAATGACATTGTTAATTTCTATTTCAGCCGAAGTTTTCGATCTAGTAAAAATAGAAGAAAACACGAACGTAAAATAGCATCTCTAAAAGAGGGCTCACAATATGAGGACGTTGCTCTAGTAATGGCGCTCCACACGTTAGTTACATCGACATACGACTTGCGGCTGCAAGTGAAACAAGTCAACATCGCTCTGTGTTGTTTAGATAAAGATAAGGAATCGTTTATTCTACAGGTATTTTTTTACATGTATTTTAATATTTACATTTATCATCATAAACAAGCTGTCCCGGCGAACTTCGTACCGCCCCTTCATACTTTTTTTCCCGTGAATTGTTCTTTGTTTTTATAGTTATTCTGCTATTCGGGGTGGAGACAAATTAAAGATCATAAAAATCGGTCCAGCCGTTCTCGACTTATAGTGTAACTAACCCGACTTTGTTTTATATATATATAGATATAATAAACCCATAACAGGCTTAGAGAGATAATAGGCTTATCTCGAGATATCTTCGAGAAAATAACCAATGTAAAATGCTATTCTGAACACACTGTCTAATAAAAGTTAAACTTTAACAATGGGCTAGTTTCCTAAAAAATCTAATTAGTCCGTCAGTTGGATTAACAGAAAATATTGGAGACGTATTTTTTCTTTTTTTAATCAAAGAAAAAATGATGAAGATATAGCCCGTTCAAGCTCCGCGTAACGTCACGCCTTGCGACACTTTTTAGCAAGGCGTGACGTCACATGCTCATGATTGACAAAAGGCAAAATATGGTTCCAATATTTTTTGATAATCTAACTCATATAGATAGATAGATAGAGAAAGATATATCTAAACCTAAATTAGAAGAGTGGCATCATTTTGTAAGAGATAGAGATAATTATAGTGAATGACATATTGGAATCGAATTTAGTAAGCAAGGTCACGAACAGAAAACATTATTTTTTTATGTAAGAATATAAAAGCAACTCTTATGTACTTAAAAATCATATGCGAGCGTATACATAATGCAATATAGAAAATTAATTGAAGTTCTTGACAGTATAAAAGCAATGTCGTCTGTTAGGAGCTTATTACTAATAGTGCTGCAATTTATTCTTAACTTCAATCTTATTTGTTTCAGATGTCATTAGACAAGTGTTTGAAAGAAATGAAAGACAGTTTCAGGGACATTTGGACTAATGAACTGGTACTTGAGGCAACCAATGCTTCAATTGCAGCACTTAATGTTACAGAAGGATGCAGTGTATTACCTCAAGGCATAGCTACGTTAGGTAAAGTAACAGGCTTCAGACACTAGTATTTATGTACAAATACCATATTTCGTCAACAGCTTATCACCTACCTACCAAGTATCACAAGACCTAATGTTTTTGGTTCCGTACCTCAAATGGTAAAAAGGAACCCTTGTAGGTATTACTTTATTGTTTGTCTTTCTCTCTGTCTGTCAAGACCCGTTTAACAAGGAACGCGTGTAGGTATCAAGTTGAAATCAATATTAAAGATTCAGGTCTGCAATCCCTCGAAGCTGTAAAAAAAAAACTTCTAAATCAACGCAATCAAAAGATACGCTATACGTTTATGCCGCATTTTTGTTACTAGCACGGAAATCAAAATCTATAGGGTATGTACTACCCGTTGGCCTAAAATCATAACATTTGGCAAGCGATTTCTTATAGTAAATGTAAAGAAAAAAGTCCGAAAACCGTAAAGTAAGTTACATCACAAGAAAGAAACAAAAGAGGTTAAAAACTTAGATACTCCATTACCGTTTTGGATGAACTATTTACATACCTACAAATTTGTTCGGAACCCTCAATGCGTACGTCTGACTGAGCCGGGTTTTTTCAATTGACATATAAAACCTGATAAACTTAGTTTGAGTAATTTTGTGGTAGGTTGATAAGCTGCTGACCGCACTATAGTTTGTCCACAAGCGCTGTGTACTGCTCCATAGGGACTCGCGCGCGAATCGGCTGTAAACAAAGCGTCACGGATGTTGCCGAATGCCCCCGAAACCAAGACCGGCATCGTCTATCGACACATCTCTAATTGAACCCCGATTCAGAACCTTTCGGTAACAAAATGTCGACCGGGAAACTACGTGACACTATACAATTTTAACATTAGTGTCACGTAATTCACCGATTGACAACTCGTTATCGAACGTTCTGAAGCGGGGGCGCCCCCGATTCCCTCAAGTCGACCTGAAAACCACGTGATACTATATGATTTAGCATTAATGTCACGTGAATTACGGGATGTAAATCATTATCGAAGAGTTCTGGATCGGGGGCCAGATGTGCATTGTACATATTGACGTACACAGTCCGGTGAAAGTAGCGTCTTAGGGCCGCGGATACCGACGGCCAAATGACAGAATAATGCGAGCATTGCGAGCTACCTTAATATTAAAAGCCCTTTTATAAATCCTAGATTGAACCATACATACAAAAGCTACAAACTGCCCTATAGGTAGCTAGCGAGCAAGCCTATAAACACATTCTGAAAATAAAATAAACTCATGAATCAATATTCAAAATTCGACCACAAACCATATTTTTTTACTTTAAATACTCAATAATACTCATAAATGTTATGGATTTAAACTACTTTTAAAGAAAATAGACTTTAATACAATTAAAATTAGGTCTAAAGTTAGCGTTGCAATCGTAAGATGTGGATGAGGAAGTAGGTGGAGTTGTCAAATGTTATACATAGTCGAGTACAGGAGCAGAGCACGAAAGCGATTCCTCTGCAGCGAGGCGTAAGACAGGAGAGATGTTTTATCTCCGAAACTGTTTACCGCTGCATTGGAAGACGCTTTCAAGCTCCTGGAATGAAAAGGATTTGGCATCAACATCAACGGCGAGTACATCACTCACCTTCGGTTTGCCGACGATATTGTGGTCATGGCAGAATCGCTTAAAGACCTCAGCACAATGCTCGTTGACCTTACTCGAGTCTCCCAACAAGTAGGCCTGCGGATGAACATGGACAAAACCAAGCTCATGTCGAATGCCCATGTTGCGCCCTACCCAGTATCCGTTGGGAGCTCTACTCTTGAAATTGTTGACAAATATGTCTACTTAGGACAACTTATCCAGTTGGGTAGATTTAATTTTGAGGAGGTCAATCGTCGAATCCAACTCGGCTGGGCAGCGTTCGGGAAACTACACCACGTCTTCTCGTCCAAAATACCTGTGCCTCAAGACGAAAGTCTACAACCAGTGTGTGTTACCAGTGATGACATATGGAACTGAAACGTGGCCTCTTACTATGGGCCTTATAAGAAAGCTCAAGGTCGCACAGCGTGCTATAGAACGGGCTATGCTCGGTGTTTCCTTGCGAGATCGAGTCAGAAATGAGGAGATCCGTAAACGAACTAAAGTCGCTGACATAGCCCCAACGGATTAGCAAGCTGAAGTGGCAGTGGGCGGGGCACATAACCCGTAAAACTGACGGCCGATGGGGCAGAAAGGTTCTAGAATGGAGGCCACGTACCGGCAAGCGCAGCGTAGGACGTCTACTCACAAGGTGGTCAGACGACCTGGTAAGGGTCACAGGAAGACGCTGGATGCAGGCCGCTTCCAACCGGCCAATCTGGAAGTCAATGGGGGAGGCCTATGTTCAGCAGTGGACATCCTATGGCTGAAATGATGATAATGATGATGATGATAGATAGTCGAGTGTGGGTGTGCTGGGAGACGCCACTGTATGGTACCTCTCGTAACACAATGAAGTTGATCATCAAGACCCGACAATTGGTGTTGTTTGGAGCACATTAATTTTTTATTTTGGTCGAAAAATAAAACTATCTATACATTGACTTATACAGTTGTGGTCATATAATTAAGAACGATTTGAAGTTCTAGAAGTTTTTTATTTAAATCATGTCATACACAGAGATGTGTACCTTCTGAGAAGCAACTAGTTATGTTATAAAATAGCCACATTAATAGAGCAACGTGGCTTAGGAATAAATAATTAAATCGCTTACTATTTTTCTTCACATTTTATTTATTTTACCAAAGTAACACATTCAAATAATACTGAAGCTGGACAAATAATTAAGAACGATTTATTAAACTGCTCGGTAATTGTTTTGTATAACACTTACATTTAAAAAATCACAATAGCGTGGAAAATTTAAAAAGCAATTTAATACATTTTCAACCAAAATTAATAGTTAATACCATATCCACGGCTTTTAATTACTGCTTTACACCGGCGAGGCATTGACTCTATTAATTTTTGACATTTTGCAAGAGAAATAGAGTTCCATTCTTCTAAAAAAAACGTCTTACAACTCTCTTAAATTCCCACTCTGTGTATTTGAAACCTTTTGCTTTACTTCGAACCACAGATTCTCTATTGGGTTTAGATCTGGGCTGTTAGCTGGCCAGTCTAAGACAGAAACTGATTGCGCTGTAAGGAATTCCTTTACGGTGCGTGCAGTGTACTTTGGATCATTGTCATGCTGGAATGTCCAAATAACCGGTAGAAAGTCTTCAGCATAAGGTATATATATTGTTTCTTCCAGTATATTTTTGTATTGGAACTGATCCAAGTTACCTTCTATCAACTTTACAGGTCCAAGACCATGTCCAGAAAAGCATCCCCAAATTTTCACATTTCCACCACCGTGCTTTAATATAACTTTCGTGTACTTAGGGTCGAATGCTGTATTCAGGGGACGTCGTACATATCGTTTTACATCAGAACATACTCTGTTAATTTTCGTCTCGTCAGAAAAAAATTTTTCCACTGTCGCACAGTCCAGTTTTCATACTTTCTCGCAAATGCAAGCCGGGCTTGCCTGTTGCAAAGTTTCAACATGGCAGGGGCGTGCATTGCATATAGGCTTTTAAGCTGTGCCTACCTCCCTT
This sequence comes from Anania hortulata, assembly GCA_963576865.1. NCBI lineage: Eukaryota > Metazoa > Arthropoda > Insecta > Lepidoptera > Crambidae > Anania > Anania hortulata. The sequence goes on from OY756406.1 coordinate 10,386,666, forward strand.
CAAATAAAACTAATCGTACTGTTCAAAAGAATTGTAATTTAAAAAAAGAAACATACATAATTCACAATTATACCAATAAACAGAATCGTATAAAAATATCATATTCGCAAAAACCTACTTCTACTAAAACTCAAATATGCGCTATAGAATTGACCAGTAGGCTGTGCAGAGACCGCCTACTTCCGTAGCGCGAAATTCACGCGATTTTCGCTCTTCCGTACAGCGACCAAAATACTGCCCGTAATACGGAAAAATAAAAAAGTCCGTTACTTTCATAGAATAAAACTTGACAGTTGACATTCGCAATTTATCCGCTTGACAAAGGTGGGACAAAGGTCGAGTAGGCAAGACTACTGTAATCCGTCTAAATGCAAGACTCAGTGAGCGTATACAATAATACATTAACAATAGTACATTTTTCCATTGGCCGGGTAATTTGAGTTCCGAATTATGCCGAAATCGATCTTGGCGTGCTCGAACACATTTATATTAACAGGGTTTAGATACGCCAAAGTTTATTTTGGCTCAATTCGGAACAAGTTTAGTGATCTGTGATTTACGATTTTAAATGTAACCTCAATTAAAGCAATATAGATTTTTAACATTATTCTTGAATAAACTTGTGATAAGTGGTTAAAAGTTAGTTGTTGTAATAGTTGAAGCGTATTAAAATGCGGTGAACAAATAACAAAGTCATAAAACTAGATAACTATGCATTGACATATATTACTTCGTAAGGACAGGGCGGACCGCACATCAGGCTGTTGCCTATAACCGGGCCCTACTCTGACCCTACCTAGGGCCGAAGTGACGTAGTCAGTGGTTGGCTGTCATCGGGAGTCGGTGTCCTAAGAAAAAATATTATGCCTGGATGTTCTTTTAAGAATTGTGTCAATTACGACAGAAAGTTCACCAAAAATAATTCTAATATTACATTTTACCGGTAAATCGTAAATTTGATAATTATGTATTTACATTACTTTAATATTTTTTTATAGTTCTTGTCAATTATACGAAGCGACGCCATATTTACCGTACGAATGTCCGATATAACTTTGTAGCGGCGTGCATTAGTTCTACACTGTGAGCACTATCATAGTAGGTGATGTCATACAAATGTTATGTTTTATGATGATAAAATATTTGAAGTTTCGATTTATCTAAATCAAACTAACGTGTGTTTTAACGTAGTATAGAAATAACTACGTTTTTAACTGTAGATTTTCTACTGATCCTTGGCAAAATGAAACATGGCGTTGTATTTTTATTTGAGCAAGAAAAAGGTATACATATTTACTGTGTTAACTCTTTATATATTATATTAAATAAAATAAGAAAAGTTTTTTACTGAGTTCCTCTTTAATTATAAGCCGCTCTGACAAGGTTACATCTGTGATGCGGTTTAACAAATGACATTAGAGTCTAATAGATGGCGTTAGTGTGTCATGTATGGCGAAAGTGTAATGTGAATTGTTCTGTCAGCCGTATCTTTACTTTTTATATCAATGTAACTATGTTAACTCGACAAAAACGCCGAAGCCGCCAATTTGTTGTTTGTTTACCTCTCGTGATAAGTTATGTTTTTGTTACCAAACAATAAAGTTTTTTAAATAAAGTGCAGTTTAATAAGCTTATCGGTGTAAACATGATGAAAGATTACAGACTGGTTATAGGTGCGCGAAAAAGCGATAACTAGGGAATGACTTTTATGCACTATGAATATCAATAAAATGACATGTTATGGATAATTCATGCATTTTTTTGTGATATTTGTGGTGCTCCATACAAATCTTCACTGCCTACTACCAATTTTAGCGTTTCGAGGCGAGAATATATCATTTAATATTCTCGCCTCGAAACGCTAAAATTGGTAAGTCTTATTTCAAATAATTGATTTTGATAGCAAGATTTTTTGTGATGATGTTACTGCCTAGTGCCTACCCAGCCCAAAATTCAATGCACGCCCCTGCAACATGGGTACCTTTCTTGCTATCCTACCATGAAATTTTTCTTCTACCAAACGTCTTCGAATAGTGCGTGCTGAGATTGCTGAAGGGTTGTTTTCACCAAAATATTCTTTTCACAGCTCATTGGACCCTTTAAAAGAATTTTGTTTTGCCATACGAACGATGTTTCGGTCATCTCGAGGAGTTGTTTTTCTCTGTTTGGGTACACGTGGAACATTCGAAGTAGTTTGATACGTAGCAAAATGCTTTACAGCGTGGAAAACCATCATTTTGAACATTGCAGATGGTTGGCTATCTTTTTATAAGACCAATTCTTCCGGCGAAATTTTATTATTACTTCCCATGTAGATTTATTACAACTTAAATTTCTTCAGATTGTTTTTTCATAGGAAGCAATCACTTTTAATACAAACAGTAACAAATTGACTCAATGTTCTCTATATAAATTTGAATAAAGGTATAAACTATTTAGCGTTCTTAATTGTGGACCAGCCAGTAAATAGGAATACTATGTTCAGAAGTAGTGTAAAAAGTTTGTCTATTTATTTTAAGCTAATCATGTGCATCAATGAATAAAGTGGTATTATGGAAAAGTTTTACGATACCTAGAGAAATGAATAAAAAATGCATGCAATAAGTTTTGCGTCTTAGTTTGAAAAAATCGTCCCTTTATATCAGCGTTCATAATTATATGACCACCACTGTATATTACTTCGTAAGGACAGGGCGGACCGCACGTCAGGCTGTTGCCTATACCTGGGCCCTACTTTGACCCTACCTAGGGCCGAAGTGACGTAGTCAGTGGTCGGCTGTCATCGGGAGCCGGTGTACTAAGAAAAAATAATGTGCCTGGATGTTCTTGTAAGAATTGTGTCAATTACGACAGAAAGTTCATCAAAAATAATTCTAATATTAAATTTAACCGGTAAATCGTAAATTTGATAATTATTTACATTACTTTAATTTTTTTTTATCGTCCTTGTCAATTATTGGAAGCGACGCAATATTTACCGTACGAATGTCCGATAAATCCTTGTAGCGGCGTGCATTAGTTCTACACTGTGAGCACTATCATGGTTATAGGTGATTGGCGAAAGTGTAATGTGAATTGTTCTGTCAGCCGTCTTTACTTTTTAAATCAATGTTTCTATAGCTAATTGTGGACATTTTTTGGGGCAAAAGTATTGAACATTGTATATATCTTTTAAATTAATTAAGCTAGGATCATGGAAAGTGAGTGTCATAATAAATAAAATAAAAGAAATCGACGATATTGCGCAGCATTTGGGTGTACCAATTTATGTTTCATTGACTTCTAAGTTAAATCAAATTTCTTTAAGTGACAATTCTGGACCACCATGAATTACCATTATTTACATTTCTTTTCAGAACCACACCTAAGAATTGCACCAGTAATTCAAGATGTCAACTGGAAATTGGAGGGTTTAAATTGAACTGCACATTATCATTGATATCAATACTCCATCATAGCCATACTTTATATTTACAGAATTAAGAAAAATACAAAAATGCATTTTTGTTATAATAAACATAATTGTATCACTTAATTTTAAGACTTTTATTAAATCTTATCAATCTTTTTTTAGACACCCTTCACATTAGGTCGCAAGTAGTGCGGCAGCAGCGCGGCAGCCGCGTGCGGTCAGTCGACTTCGAGCCAGTGTTGCAATTGCACGTTTGAACATAAATTTCACGCGCGGCTGTATTTTTAATGAGAAGGCATCCGCTGCTGCCGCGCTGCTTGCGACCTAATGTGAAGGTGCCCTTATTGAACAACACCAGACAATTTTCATCAGAAATAAATAGAAACATCACAATTACATTTGTTTAATTCATACTTAAAATAGGTTCATAAGAAAACCGTGGACTTAACTTAAGAAACTTAAAATAATTAAAATTCAAAATAAGAAAATAATAACCTTAATCAAAATGCAACAAAACACACTGGTGAACAAAAATAACATTCAAAATCAACTGAGCTATTTCTATAGTTATCAAATACTACAACATTAAAAAAGGTCTTGAGATCAAATTCCATAAGACAAAATATGTTGTTTACAACAGGGTTCCCACAGACACACATGTTTGAGTTGTCTAAGAAATCTACTAATGTCAGAGGTATTATATTTGGGGCGTAAAAAAGTTTGTGTTTTAAAACGACTTTAGAAGCCAGGTGTACTAAACTGCCTACATACATGTTCCATGGGCTATTTACTAGGCAATCTTTTTTGCCTTTCATCAATTGAAACTTATTATGGCAAATGTCTATGTGTTCCAAACGGCAATGCATTAAACTACAGGGCAGGGACTCCAATTCATTCTGGGATATGGTCAAGTATCTGTAAAAAGAAATATTTATTAAGATTGCACTTTAGGATTCTCCTTTGCTATAATATTATACACTTTAGGGCATAGTTACATAAATAGTCATTACAGTTTAAGAAGCTTTTTCCATTAAAATCATCTTAGTGAGCTGCCTGGATGATTGCCTATGAAACCAGTTCAGGAAAATCAGTCAGGCTAAACACAACATGAACTAATGCATAATATTTTGAATCAGTGATAATAAAAAATATTTTTTGTTGATGTAAAGCATCGGTGGAACCAGGTGTAAACTTTCGGATCCAGTTCTACACATAGCTTTAAAGAACGGGGTATATCAAAACCAGGTGCATGCCCAACACCCAGTAAATTTTCGTTGGCTTTGGAGCTGCAACAGTAACCGTGTATAATTTTACTAGAGTTACCTCAAGGTATTGATACGGCCGAGTGTAGAGGGCAATTTAGTCAACTTATTGTTGTCCACATTAAGAGTGACTAAGTTCTGTAACTTCCAAATGCTTTTAGGTAGTTCTCCAAGTTTGTTTCCTTTTAAGTCTAATAATTTTAGTTTGTGGATTATCTGTAACAGAAAGGTAATTTTTACAACCAGTTTGTGTAATTTTTTGATTATTATACTATCAAAATCTTAAATAAATATAAAGCTAGATTATAATATTGCAATAAAATAAAACTTACTTGGGGGCCTAAAAGCCACCGCCAATCTATGTCAGATTTATTACCAAGTTGATTGTTGGCCAAGATCAACTCAACAAGATTAGGCATTCTACCTGTAAAATGGTTTTGGTAGTTTTTATTAATTTAATATGTATAAATAATAAAAATACTTTTTAAATAACATGTTTTTTTGCAAAAGCTTACCAAACTCGACAGGAATTTTTTCAATTTCATTATTACTTAAATCCAAAACAACAAGGTTTCGAAGTAGCAAAATATCTCTTCTGAAATTATGCAGTTTAAGTCCAATTATTTGAAGTGATTCTAAAGTTCTTGGCAAACCTTTGTCTGGATATTGGCTTCTATCTCGTATGGATAATTTTGTTGGGGCATTATCAGTTACTGTTACAGATATATTGGATATATCAGACAGTTTTAGGTTTTTATCACCTGATAAACATGATTTCAGCAATTTCAAGAAACATTTTAATTGAGTAACTTCACTTTTTATACATATATCAACAGGCGGTTCTTCAAACCTCAAAGTACTTAGGCCTTTATTTAAACATTTGCAAAATACTTGTTTCAAACATTTAACTCTGTATTTAGTCCCAGTTTTATTGACCGAAGTAAAAAGAAGTATAACATATTCTGGTTTCTCGTCGCTCTTGCATTTCGGTTCCTTGGCAAGGGCTAATGTAGATTTTAAATACCTTCCATTTGATCTTATATTCAAATTATTTAGTAACCTGTTCACAACATCAATTTGGCACTGTAGTTTCATTGTTAGATCTGAGGAAAAATAAGACAAAACAATAAATGCCTACCCATTGCCCGCCAAATTAACAACAAATGTACACTCTTTATATTATCTATGTACCTCTAAACTTAAACTAATCTGTGAAATTAACCACAAACTTTATGCCGGCTCCACACGCTTGGTAAACAGCGGCAAACAGCAAACAACAAACAGCAAGCACAAGCGTCTGGATAGCTGTTTGCCTGTTTGTGATGTGTTTGCCACTGTTCGGCGTCGGTGTCGGTTTTTGTGCACAAATCAAAGGGTGTTCGACAAACGTGTTTGCGATGCATCCACACGCTTGTTTAGCGAGAGCAAATATGATAGCTCGCAGGTTCGCTAGGTGCTTGAAAGAGGTCAAAGCAACGCTCTTTGTAGCATATTGTACCTCGCTTTATTCGTGCAGCTTATGGGCTAATTATGCAGCGAAAAGTTACAGCGCTCTCCGCGTCCAGTTTAACAATGCGTTCAGGGCGGTGATGGGGTTGCCCCGATTCTGCAGTGCCTCGGGTATGTTTGCGGAAGCACGCGTAGACTGCTTCCACGCAACTATGCGCAAAAGGGCTGCATCTTTGGTACGCAGAGTTTGGGCCAGCTCCAACACCGTCCTGGCGATGAAAGCTGCAAGATTGGACTCGTGCAATATTCGGCATTGTTGTGAAAGGCGTATTACTGTGCCTATGCCGAAAAGAATTTATTAGCATGATAAGCAGTTGTTATTTAAATTAAGTCAAATGTACGACATTTATTTATTTAATGATTTTTAATTTTATACCAAATTCATTAATGTTTTTTTTTTAATTTTAATTTTAATTTATTCAATATTTTTAATTGCAGTGATCTTTACATTCAATATTAATAATTTTAATTTTATTTTTATTATTCAATTGTTGTGACTTGAGAATATGTATATGAATGGGTGTAATTTGCCTGAATAAAGACTTATTAATTTAATTTAGCAATCAGTAGTACGCGCGAGCTAGCGGGTGGCGGACGTTGGAGAGATGGGTCGGATTAGGAATATAACATGTACTCTTATGTTTTATTTCTATTCTCGGTAATTATAATATATTATAAATATAATGTTCTTATATTGTGAATTTTTTTCGTTCAAGTATGTATGTATAATACATCGAGTACATACCCTACATACTTAAGTGTTCCATGGTATATCTTAGGGACTTTTAATTTTATATTATGTATTTTCTTTATCTCTTTTAGGGTTAGCGTTTAAGTTATTTCGTTTTGAGTTTGTAAATATTGTTTGTGATTAAATAATGTCAATAGTATAGACTGGCTTCTGTCAAATAAAAAATATATATATATTATGATTTTATTTACTTTATATTTATTGTTGTTCTTTGCGATCCCCGTAATATTTAGGATTAGGTAAGTATCGACTAGTATCAAAAATACCTATTCCAAATACCTGATCCTCCTATCCTATCCTGATATCCTAAATTTGTAGGGATGGATAAGAGTATGTTACTCTTTCACACAAAAACGGTTCAACGGATTTAGATGAAATCCTAGATGGCGTTTGTTGCGACATTTCCTTCTGCATTTAAATATTTTATGCGATACCAAGAAATATTTGACACCTCGAATAACGTATCGAAAAAACCTATTCCAAATACCTAATCCGATATTTATGCCTCACCTCTGGGACGAAGTTTCTACAGTTCTTTTCTTTCAAGAGAGGAAAGAAGGGTATAGTTTATGGAGGGTAATTTCCTTTTTTTTAAATAAAAATTCGAGAATAGACTTTGTTTGCAAAGCATGTGGATGCCCTGTTTGTGATCGGTATTTGGCATGTGTTTGGTGTTTGTGACAAACACCAAGCATGTGGATACCCTGTTTGTGTTGGGTGTTGGTGATCGGTGTTTGGCACGTGTTTGGTGTTTGTGGCAAACACCAAGCGTGTGGAGGCACCAATAAGTCCATTCAAGTTGAAGATACATAATACCGGTGACAGATGGCGGCGGACGCGGCTCCGGACTCGTCTTAACATTGTAAGGTCAAACGCTGCCATTGGTCGATTCTTGGACCGGAGCCGCGTCCGCCGCCATCTGTCACCGGTTTAAGACACTTGGCAGTTTCCGTTTTACCCATACTATTTACGAAATTATTTTATAAAATATATTTTTAATCCTTCTTCTAAATAATTGCAAAAACACAATAATCTTTGCCTCTAAAAATCTAAACAAAAATTGCAAATCAATAATATATCTTAATGATTTAACAAATAAATTAATAGGATTTCATTGAAATACTTGATGCGTACAACAGAACGTTTACTTATAGGGATTGACAATACATAATCGGATCTAAATCGATTAATCGGTTCGGTCGTTTTGTGAAAACCTATTTTCGTTGACGTCAGTAGTACCAGAGCGTCTGCCTTGTATGAGATTTATTTTATCGTTATTTTTCGCATAGTTTCTATTTTGACTTTTGTTACTGTTTTTGTAAAGTTTTCGTTATTGTTTTTTTTATTTGGTAAAGTGGTACTGAACAGATAAACTGTGACGGATTCTGCCAACGCGAGGTAAATGCAATATAGAAGTTTGTGGGTGGTGACATGCCTCAGTTTCTTAAAGATCCACACAAGTTTCCTTATCCTTACCTGGATGCGTTGACCTTACCTGGATAAAAAGTATCCTACCTATGTGTTAATCCAGGCCATGATCTATCTGTATGCCAAGTTTCATTAAGCTCCATGCATTCGTTTTTGCGTGAAAGAGTAACAAACATCCATAAATACTCACAAACTTTCGCATTTATGATTTTAGTAGGATAATAAGTACATTTAATTTTTAAACCCTATTGCCACTACACCCATATTTTTGATTATTTTCTTTTAGACATATAATTATATTTATTACACATGACATCGAGTTAGTATTCTAGCTCGAACCTTCAAGAAAGAGGTAATGTTTTTGTCTAATACTAATACATTATTATGCAAAGCTCCCTAAGGTTTATTTTACAAAAATAATAACTGTATTTACCGCAAAATTACCTTACACTTAACATTAAAGTAATTTGACGTCTGTCTACGTATCTCGAGATCTGGAGGACCTGCACTAAAAAGAAAATGTTATCCTGCGAGTGTTGACTCGAGTTAGAGGAAATGGTTAAATAAATCATAGGTGTTAAGCTAATGACCAGACTTGAGCTTGAACACACCCAAATACCTACTTACCTACATACCATAGGTATTCTATTCTATAGGATATGTGTTCCATGCACTTAACCTATAGAATAGAAGTATCATATGATTTTTTTGACAAAATTTGCCGCTATTTTTTAATCTGTATCTGTACTGTTTTCGTATAATCAATAATAATAAAAAAGGTGGTTTGTATAGCTGCTTTATAAGGTATGTGCTCGATGACCTACACATTCTAAGAAATTCAACGTCAGTTGTAAAATTCAGTAAAATGGAGCCCTTGATACCTAACTAACTACCCACTTTTATAAAATCATTTTTACATACATCCCCTATTATGAATAGTTGTAACTTATAAGCGACCCTTTCAGATAACGATTTTTAAAATTCTAGAGAAGCCTAGACTTACAATTTGGTCACCCTACTTAGAAAGGGACAAAATCAACCAGTTGGTTGTCTCTGTTGGCACGTTTTTTTCACACACTGCTCAATCCTTTTAGAAAGAGTTTTAAATCCATCTGGAGCACATACCATAATTTCATGTACTCGATGGACTTGTTCAGTGCTCGATGGTTTAAGTATTCTATTCTATTCTATCTTTGTTTTTTTGTGCATTCAATCAAAAAGTTCAAAATTGGCAATGGTTGGCAAATTTGGCAACACTCAAAGAGTAAATTAATATAGGGAAACACTGTTCAAAACTGTCAATTCGGTCGGTGGATGGATTCGCTATAAAACTAAAAACATTAAATTTATTAAATACCAATTGAATTCCCGTAAGTAATTCAAATTCGTCTTAGAAGTTAAAATCTAGTCAGAACATTTGTATTTTGAATTATTTGTGTATACATAAAAATACCGGATTGTATTGTCATCGCATTTCCTTGTTTACGTTCGATAGTTTTCAATAAAAAACCTTTTAGAATAAAGAATAGTAGGTAGGAAGGCACATTTAAACATATTTCTAACTTACACATGATTAGTATAAGTTCATATTATTATGCAGGATTGAAATAATAAAATGGCTGCACTCGTAGTACAGTCTCGTTTTGCTGGACTGAAGATTGAGGACGACGACTACCCTCCTACTGGTGATAGTCAGAAGACTAAGAAAGCGAAGGCACCCATTGCCGTTGTTAAGAAAGCTGAGCCACCGAAAAAAAATAAGAACACTCCTAAGACTCAGGCAGGTTTTGGAGATTTTTGTACACTTCATTATTATTTATTACTTTGGCGTTTTTACACTATTATATATCCAGCGGGTTACTCATAAGCCACCGTAAAAAGAGCACACCGAAAACTAGGGCAGGTTTTATACATATCTAAATCCATAATTTGTTATAATATTAAATGAATGCACCAATGTAAAAGAATTTAAAATATGACCTAATGTAATGTTGTAAAGTTTATTTTCTTTATACCAGTTCCTTGTTTGATCCTATTGGGATTCAAGTAAAGAGTACCCACTACAAAATAAAATCAATTATTACCTTTTTCTTGCTGATGAGTTGACATGATAGGAAAGCAAAACTATTGTTATTGTTGTCCAACAGCAAGCTATTAACGAGTTTGTAGCAGTATTGAATGGTAAATTAACATCATTATTTTCTGCTCTATGTTTTTGCTGTCATATAAGGATTTTGTTTGTTTCCTTTAAAATCTGCCCTTTAAGGGATTCATAAGTAGTAAAACAACCATGTTAAATTTAGTGGACTACTATTATCAGGTTTTAATGACATTTTAGGCTCCTGCAAAGAAGAAGAAGCCTAAGCAAAATGCAACAACTTCTGAACAGTGGGAAATGTGGAAACAAAAAGATGAGGAACTTGTCGATGGAAACTTTGAGAGTGAGCTGCAGCAGGTGAGTAAGATAAATAACACTAAACACTCTTTATTTACAATAAAAAGCCATACTATATCAACATTTTAAAAGTATTTTATAAAATTATTTATGAAGTGAAAAAATTCAATTTTAGGCTATACTACTATCAAAACTGGATTATGAAGAAAAAAAAGATGTTTACAAACAAATAAAGAAAGAAGCAGATATTGAGAAGAAGTTAAGTGATCAGAGCACCCGTGTGGGAACTAAAAAACAGAAGAAGAAGAATGTTATGAGCCTTGACCAGTTCAATGATATGATGAATGCTGGTGAAGATAATAAAGTTAATACAAGTAAGCAAAAGTTTCTTTAATTCATTACCTTATTAAGCATATGTAATCGAGACACAATAGAAATTACATTGTTATAAGTTCTTATGAGACCACTTGGATGTAGACGAGATAGGTTGTTTAATGTCTCTAAAGACCTACATAATAATAAATTATAATTTTAGATTAGTTGCAATCCAATTTTCACCAAATTATTGTTAATTATCAAATTATATTAAATAAAACTAAATTTTTTAGTAAATCATGAAGATGATAGTGACATTGTTGAAATTGCAAAGCATACTGCAAAGGATACAGAATTTTTTGAAAGGATTAAAGATGACACAAAACATGAGCTTCTCAAAGACAAAATCATTGACAGAGTTCGACATCGTCAGTCTGTGTCAAATGAAGTTATAAACAGAGTTCAATTCATTGATACTCTGGAAAGGAAAGATAAAGAAATATTTGCCCTGCAGCAAGAAGTTTTAACGCTAAAACAGGAGCTCTTGACAGTGAAATCAAGAAATAAAAAGTTATGCAATATACTTGGCCAAGGAGAAAGTGAGTACATCTACTTGTTTTTACCAAAACCATGGACTGTTTCATAATAGCAATGTTAGTCTATGGCTTTCTATACTAACTGATTTTGTAGGTGGAGTTTGGTGTAAGTGTGACGACTCGTTTGGCGTAGTAGCGCCGTAATTCTCCGTGAATGCAAAGGGTCCCGGGTACGATTTCCGGTTCAAGTTAATAAAAAAAAAAAACTTCTAAATTGGCTTGGGTCTGGGTGTTATGGGAGACGCCCAATTGTTTGGTGCCTCGTTATGTAAGGATGTTAATTCCTTACTTCAAGAGCCTGACAATAAATTAGTATATTGTCTGGCACATATTTATATTTTATTTTAATGTAAATGTCAAAAAATATATAAATCAAAAACCCTGAATCAACAGGAATGAAATGTGTACTAATAGATAAACAATGGTAAATTTGACAGTTATTTTTTAAGTCAAAACTTCGTCAAAAATCGCACATGCCTGGCCCTGGCAAGATAATATATATATATATATAATGCTTACAATATGGATGGGCACAACTGCCTAAAGTTCGCGCCCATCTATGCAAGTACCTCGATAGTACTCCGAGACCGCGTGACGATTATTTGTCACAACAAAATATATTTTTGGATTGAGATAGGATGTAAAGAGCAGAATACGAGGGCTGCACTAAAAGTATCCGGAATGGAATATTTCCACTGTTCCTGTCATATTAAAATCTTTTTAATTGCAAACTCTTGGTTTTAAAAATCGAATACCATTTATTTATTTAAAAAAAGATTCTCGGTCTTATCACAAGGTCTTGACAAACTTGTTTAGTCGTTGAGAAAATGGAATTGACTCGAGAAAATTCAAGAGCGATGATTTATTATGACTTTCGAAGTGGTTTAACACAAAAACAGTGTGTTGACCGGATGATTTCTGCATTTGGTAATGAAGCCCCGTCCAAAACCACAATTTATCGCTGGTTTGCTGAATTTCGACATGTGACATACCGCGAAATTCAGGCAACTTCAGACATTGGCATGAGTCAAATACAAATAATCTTGCATGAACAATTAGGTGTAAAAAAGTTGTTTACCCGATGGATACCGCATTCGCTCTGTGAAGAGCAAAAAGTGGCTCGCGTTACTTGGTGTGTCAGAACTCTCGAAAGATTCCACGCAGGATCCTCAAATGCTGTATACAACATCGTATCAGGAGACGAATCCTAGATATACGCGTACGAACCCGGAACAAAAAACCAGTCATGAGTTTGGGTGTTCGAAAATGAGTTAAAGCCAACAAAAATTGTTCGTTCACGGAGTGTTGCAAAAAAAATGGTGGCCACGTTTGTCTCCAAAACCGGCCATGTTGCGACTATTCCTCTTGAGGTACAAAGAACGGTTAATGCAGAATGGTATGCTAGCATTTGTTTGCCACAGGTCGTTTCTGAACTCCGTAAAGAGAACTGCAACCGCCGCATCATCCTCCATCACGACAATGCGAGTTCTCACACCGCGCACAGAACAAAAGAGTTTGTAGATCAAGAAAACATAGAATTATTAGACCATCCGCCGTACAGCCCCGACCTAAGCTCTAATGATTTCTATACTTTCCCTAAAATAAAGAATAAATTGCGTGGTCAGAGATTTTCATCACCTGAAGAAGCTGGACGCCTACAAAACGGCCATTTTAGAGACCCAAACTTTCGAATGGAATGGTTGCTTCAATGATTGGTTCCGTCGTATGGAAAAATGTTTCAAATTTCGCGGAGACATTTTTAAATAGTAATGTTGTGTCACTTCCTTGATTCCCGAAATTTTCAGTGCCGCCCTCGTACCACCGAAGTACTCCAAGTCAACCTGTACGAGTCCCTCAATCTGACTTCTTCCTTGTGATGCTTGATTTATAAATAAAACTGTTTTTCCTGTGAGTGCATCGAGTTTATTGCATTGAAAGTACTCATACAATAGAAAAAACCAAATGCTACCGCGATTCAATAGCGTACAACGCCATCTATTATAAAATATCAAAACCTAGGTACTAAATTCAAATATTTTTAAACATCGTATTCCAAACATGCCGCCCACCATGGACAGAATGTCCATAATCAAGTTAATAGCAAAATTTAAGTCTTAATTGAAAAAAATACCTATTATATAAACACAAAACTCAAATAGAATACCTTACAAACTGAAAATAAATTAATAACATTACAAATTGCCAATTTCCCTAAATGTGTGGTTAGTATGGGTGCAATTAGCTCAATCTCCTTTCAATAAACAAATGATAATTTATCTAAATTCCTAACTGTAAATTCAACAAAATACTCAAAACATAACACAAACTCTTACTGTTAATACCAAAACAAAACAATCGAAAAAATTATCTCTACATCTTCAGAAAAAAAAAACCTGACTAGCTACCTAGAATCAATTCATTATTATAAAACAACGCAAACAATACAAAACAAAACTAGTTTGCTATTGGCAAAACTATAAGCTTAGAGATAGGTCGTTTAATAACAACACCATTTCCACAACGTAAACTAACAACCCGTGTTACATTATCGGGACCAGAATGTTTGTCTGTTATAACCCCGTAAAGCCATCTAGCTGGTGGAAGAAAATCTTCCTTAACTAGAACTACATCCCCTAGCTTTGGTTCCGGAGAATGAGATTGCCATTTATACCTATACAAAAACTGCGTAAGATATTCAGCGGACCATCGCTTCCAGAAATCTTGAACCATTTTTTGAGTATGTTGCCATCTTCTGAGACAACTTACATTAGAATACTCAAAATTTCGATCTGGGGGCAGTATCTATGGTTATCCAACCAAAAAGTGACCCGGCGTTAAGGGAACAGGATCATCGACAGCATCGCTAACTACTGATATAGGCCTTGAATTAAGGCAAGCCTCGATCTGTGACAGTAAGGTAGTGAGCTCTTCAAACGTTAAGGTCGCGTTGCCTACAATACGCTTAAGATGCTGCTTCGTCGATTTAATCCCTGCCTCCCAAAGTCCTCCAAAATTAGCACTGTAAGGTGGAATCCTATGCCAAGTTGTCCCATTGCTAGACAACCAGTCAGCTATCTCAATAGCTACCGATGACCTTTCCTCGGCGAGCAATAACTTTAATTCGCGATCAGCACCGACGAAAGTAGTACCGTTGTCACTCCACAACTCTGTACATTGTCCACGTCTGGCTACAAAGCGTTTAAAAGCAGCTAAAAATGTCTCTGAAGTTAAATCACTCACCGCCTCTAGATGAATTGCCTTTGTAGCCATACACACGAAAAGACAAATATAACCCTTTGTAGAACGATGACCACGCCCTTTTGTCGTCCTTATTGCTATGGGACCTGCATAATCGACTCCACTGAATCGAAATGGTCGATTAGCTGTTACCCTAGCTGCAGGTACTTGACCCATTATCGGTTGACTAGATCTTGCTGAGTAACGTAAACATGCTATACATCTGTGCACATAAGATCTGGCTAAGCTCTTCAAGTCAGTTATCCAATATTTAGACCTGATGTAATTTATCATAAGACGTGGACCACCATGTAAAGTCTTCTCATGAGCGTCTGAAACTATAAGTTGAGCTAAATGAGACTTTCGTGGAATTAAGATTGGGTGTTTCATATCTTCGTCCATATTTGCAGCTTGCAATCTACCACCAACACGCCACAGTCCATTGTTATCGAAATAAGGACTAAGAGAAGCGTATTTACTTTTCTTGCTTGTCAAATCTTCCTTAAAGTACATATCCTGACATCTTTTTATACAACAAACCAATGATTCGTGTAGTTCTGTAGCCGTTAACCACGAAGGCTTGTTGTCTGATGATCTTCTTACATTAACTCTTCTACACCAAGCAAAAACACGAACAAGCCTGCGCAAAGATGAAAATCTTTCCATGAAGGGATCCTGTATCTCCTCGGCAGTTGCAAGGGCACATATCTTTTCTCTTATTTCCAAATTTGTATCCCATACAGCTCTGTGATTATTATCATCTACGATACTATCATAACGCGAATGTAACCATGCAGGACCCTCCCTCCAAAGCACTAACTCTTTCAATTCCGATGGCTTGACACCTCTTGATGCGCAATCTGCAGGATTCTCTTTCGACTTAACATATGACCAATGGCTTCGATCATAATGATTGATCACTTCCGCCACTCGATTACCTACAAATGGCTTCCAGCGACTGGGGTGACTACTGAGCCATGCTAAAACAACAGTAGAGTCTGTCCATGCATATACGCGTTCCTTGGGAATAGACAATACTTCAGATACTTCAAAAAGCAATTTTGTTAATAAAACCGCGCCACATAGCTCCAACCGAGGAATTGAAACTTGCTTGATCGGAGACACTCTTGTCTTTGCCGTCACCAAACTCACACGAACAGTTCCATCATCTTTTAGTATACGAATATACACGACAGCAGCATAAGCTTCATTGGAAGCATCGCTAAATCCATGCACCTCTGTCAATGTATCATTTCGATTCGTATCCATCCATCTAGGAATTTCAAATCCTACAACTGAAGACAGTTTATTCCTAAATGATAGCCACTCTTGCAATATTTTATTCGGCAGCTTCTGGTCCCAATCGATACCTGTTATCCAAATTTTCTGTATAAGTATCTTTGCTTTTACTACTACAGGAGCTATCCAGCCTAGAGGGTCAAATAACCGCGAAATATCTGAAACAACTTGCCGTTTTGTCACAATTTTTTCCGTTAGTGGCAGTTGAACAGAATAAATGAATTTGTCTGTCAAGCTATTCCAGCTTAAACCCAATACTTTAACCACCTCTTTCGTTTCTTTGTCCATAGTAATTTCCACTCTGTTTTCTTCTTTTTTTTCTGCCTTGTCCAATTTCTTCAATAATTCGCTACTGTTACTTCTCCATTTTTGTAATTCGAAACCTCCTTTTTTCATTAACGAATTCACATCTTTGTAAATGTCAATTGCTTCAGCCACTGTTTCAGAACCTGTCATTAAATCGTCCATATAAAAATCCTTAAGGACAATATCAGTAATAGACTTGAAACTTGGCGACTCATCGATGGCGAGCTGCTGTAATGCCTTAACAGCTAAATACGGCGCTGCCGATACTCCAAACGTTACACGTAACATCCGAAAATGTTGCAAGATGCCATCCTTGTCATGCCATAATATTCTTTGAAAGTCAATATCAGACTTTGCAATCTTCACTTGACGATACATCTTGACTATATCGGCTATGATGCAAATAGGATGACTTCGCCAGCGCATTACCAGATGTCTGAGGTCGGGTTGAAGTCTAGGGCCTGTCATGAGATCTTGATTCAATGAAACTCCATTTGTCCCAGGACACGACGCATCAAATACTACTCGTACCTTAGTAGTTTCTCTGTCCTCCCGCACTACGGCATGATGAGGTAGGTATACTGCAAGTTGGTCATTTTTCTCTTCTTCAGGGACGACTTCCATATGATTAAGCTCCACATATTCATTTAAAACTGAGGCGTATCGCTCTTTCAAAAAATCATTTTTTGTTAGTTTTGTATCTAAATAATGAAGTCTTCTTGTTGCAATCTTTTGAAAATGTCCATATTGACATCTAGGATCTTCTTCACGAAAAGGAAGCTTCACAATGTACCTGCCAGTCTCGTCTCTTCGAGTTGTTCTAGCAAATATCTCCTCACATCTCTGTTCCTCTTCCGTAAGAATCTTCCTATGTATACTCTCTGATGGTTCCGATTCAATCTCCCAAAACTTCCTTAACAATAAATTATCATCTACTTGCGTATGTAGAGTAACAATTGTGTCAGTCTTCTTAGTTCCCGAGTACACTTGTCCTGACAAAATCCATCCCAATTTTGTTTTTTGGGCCAAAGGACACCCCGGTGGGCCTTTAAGTACACCATCTTCCAAAATTTGACAAAATAAATCTGCACCAACCAACACGTCAACCTTATTAGAAACGTCAAACTTTGGATCCGCTAACTTTAATTTGGCCAGTTCCGGCCACCATGGTAAAAGCACCTTTTCCGCAGGCAAAAAAGCCGTAAGTTTGTTCATTACATAGACCTTGACTTCAAAACTATACGTAGGATCATAGATTGAACACAGCTTCAGAATCACAAAAAACCTAGAGTTTATAGCTGAGTTCGTATCACTTCCTACTCCAGAAACAAGAATATTTGCTGGATATTTCTGCAAGCCTAATGACTGTACAGCTGCTTCCGTTATAAATGAGGCTTGCGAACCTTGATCCAACAAACATCGCATTGTCCTGTCTCCCCCAATTCTCGATTTAACCCTAATAAGAGCAGTTGCCAATAACACGCGACTTTGAGTTGTAGAAGTACATGTCGTGACAGGATTAATTTCCGATTCTACCTGTTCTTGTTGAGGATTAGCAGTGCCAAAGTTAACCCTAACACCCCTACTGTCTAACCCTTCACCCCTAGTTGGCTCTACGAGGTTATCCTGAGGGTGAAGTAAAGAGTGGTGTTTCCTCTTACAAATTTTGCATCGAGCTGTCTGTTTGCAAACAAATACCGAATGGTTATTGCCTAAACAATTGTAACACAGGCGATTAACTTGCGCGAAATCTCTACGCGCTTGTGGATTTTCTTTGGAAAATAAATTGCAATTGATAAGCTTATGGTTGGCTTTACAAAACAGACACACTATAGAACATTCGACAGTATTCAAATTGGAAATATGATTCACTCTGATTGGTTTGTTTAATTTTAATTTAGTATCCAAAAATTCTAACGATCTAAATTTGTGTTCTAAAAATTCTTTAAACAAGTCTAAGGTGGGCAACTCATCGGGAGCTTCATTTGACCTGGCTTCCCATTGTTTCCTGGACTCCGTATCTAATTTTTGACTGACTATATAAATGACAATAATATCCCAACTGCTTGTATTTATACCTAAATTTTGTAACGCGTTAAGGCATTCGCTTGTCGTATCTAATAAATCTTTCAAAGCAGCTGAAGATTCTGTTTGCAAAGCGCGTTGATTAATTAACCGATGTAAAATGTGAGTGGATATGTATTTCTTATTGTCAAATCTATTTTTAAGCTGGGTCCAGCAAACATTGTAATTGGCAGCCGTAATGGGAACATGTCTTATGAGCTGCTCAGCTTCGCCTGTTAAATACGTTTTTAAATAATGAAGTTTTTGAACTTCGTCCAAGGATTGGTTTCGGTCTATTAAACAGGTAAAAAGATCCCTAAAAGTGGTCCATTCTATATAATTTCCACTAAATTTTGGAATGGTAATAGTTGGTAATCTTACGTTCGTATGCTGTGTTGTACTATCTGACACACCCTCTCCAACATTATGGACGGATGCTGCTTTCTTTAACTGTGTATTATTTATTCTAAACAAATGTTCCTTTAAAAGAACTTTGTAATCAGTGTAAGTTTCCTGAGTTTTATTGTAAATATCACAATTAAAATAATCCGAAGCAGTCAAATCTGACTTTGACACGTTACGTAAAATGTCACGGTGTGTTTCAAAGAAGTTTTGCCAGTGAAGTTCTAAAGTCTCTAAACGAGTTTCTATATATGGAATTGTAATTCTGTCTCGTGGAGATTTTTTAAAGTTAGACAAATCTTTATCGATTAAATTCCTAATGTCTATTTGCATACGATCGTACGACTCCATTTTCACTAATTTGACAATCGATAACAAAATAGAAAATACGTCACAACAGCACAAATTTTAAAAATATAAGTCTTAATTTATCAAATCTTCAATTTTTCAATTTCAATATTAATAAAAACAAACAATCAAAATTATCGATGGTTTTCGTCAGATAAAACGAAATTTTAACAAAAAATCCCGTCACTGCACTTTTTTCTAGTTATTTCAAAGTAAAAACAATATGAAAGTCAATTTATTTCAAATTCACCAACAAAATATAAAGCAAAGTACTCACTTCATCCCTTGGCAACTCACTTCACAAGGAATCTGTTCATAATCCATAGAGCATGACATCCGTTTAGCCGCAATGTAACGATGCCGCCGCGATTCCAAAATACCAACACCGTTGCCGCTGGTCGGGCTCGATTCGCAGCACCCGTAGAGCACCGCAGCAGCAGCAAGGCGCCGACGACAATCGTGACGTCAATGCAGCCAAAACGAACCCCTTGGTTCGAAACCGTATCCTTAACCACGTCCGGCGAAAGAAGGACTAGAATTCACCTAGAGGCGGTGAGTGATTTAACTTCAGAGACATTTTTAGCTGCTTTTAAACGCTTTGTAGCCAGACGTGGACAATGTACAGAGTTGTGGAGTGACAACGGTACTACTTTCGTGGGTGCTGATCGCGAATTAAAGTCATTGCTCGCCGAGGAAAGGTCATCGGTAGCTATCGAGATAGCTGACTGGTTGTCTAGCAATGGGACAACTTGGCATAGGATTCCAC
Organism: Anania hortulata; assembly: GCA_963576865.1. Lineage (NCBI taxonomy): Eukaryota > Metazoa > Arthropoda > Insecta > Lepidoptera > Crambidae > Anania > Anania hortulata. The sequence goes on from OY756406.1 coordinate 10,406,756, forward strand.
CTTACAGTGCTAATTTTGGAGGACTTTGGGAGGCAGGGATTAAATCGACGAAGCAGCATCTTAAGCGTATTGTAGGCAACGCGACCTTAACGTTTGAAGAGCTCACTACCTTACTGTCACAGATCGAGGCTTGCCTTAATTCAAGGCCTATATCAGTAGTTAGCGATGCTGTCGATGATCCTGTTCCCTTAACGCCGGGTCACTTTTTGGTTGGATAACCATAGATACTGCCCCCAGATCGAAATTTTGAGTATTCTAATGTAAGTTGTCTCAGAAGATGGCAACATACTCAAAAAATGGTTCAAGATTTCTGGAAGCGATGGTCCGCTGAATACCTTACGCAGTTTTTGTATAGGTATAAATGGCAATCTCATTCTCCGGAACCAAAGCTAGGGGATGTAGTTCTAGTTAAGGAAGATTTTCTTCCACCAGCTAGATGGCTTTATGGGGTTATAACAGACAAACATTCTGGTCCCGATAATGTAACACGGGTTGTTAGTTTACGTTGTGGAAATGGTGTTGTTATTAAACGACCTATCTCTAAGCTTATAGTTTTGCCAATAGCAAACTAGTTTTGTTTTGTATTGTTTGCGTTGTTTTATAATAATGAATTGATTCTAGGTAGCTAGTCAGGTTTTTTTTTCTGAAGATGTAGAGATAATTTTTTCGATTGTTTTGTTTTGGTATTAACAGGAAGAGTTTGTGTTATGTTTTGAGTATTTTGTTGAATTTACAGATAGGAATTTAGATAAATTATCATTTGTTTATTGAAAGGAGATTGAGCTAATTGCACCCATACTAACCACACATTAAGGGAAATTGGCAATTTGTAATGTTATTAATTTATTTTCAGTTTGTAAGGTATTCTATTTGAGTTTTGTGTTTATATAATAGGTATTTTTTTCAATTAAGACTTAAATTTTGCTATTAACTTGATTATGGACATTCTGTCCATGGTGGGCGGCATGTTTGGAATACGATGTTTAAAAATATTTGAATTTAGTACCTAGGTTTTGATATTTTATAATAGATGGCGTTGTACGCTATTGAATCGCGGTAGCATTTGGTTTTTTCTATTGTATGAGTACTTTCAATGCAATAAACTCGATGCACTCACAGGAAAAACAGTTTTATTTATAAATCAAGCATCACAAGGAAGAAGTCAGATTGAGGGACTCGTACATAACCACACCTGCTCGCGGCGCTGACTAACGAACGAGGCTCTGACAACCGACAAGTGGCAGTATAACCACTCTCTCTTGCATAGCCTAAATACCCAGGCCAGTGACGGGCAGCAGCGTCTCTGCTGCTATAAAGCTATGCACTGCGATCGCGACCTGCATATCCTGCGTGCCGATTACGGGCATATTCTTCCCTAGTTCCCGGTCGCCTTGCTATTTCTGGCCACAGAGACGGCCATGGTAACGGCGAGGCCGAGGGTGCTAAAATCCTCGGACTACGGAAGGTCCTCAAAACCTACTGACACTGCCTACGTATAATGGACGCACGCTACGGCTCGACAAACAGCTGGTTCAGCTGGAAAAGCAACTAAGGATGGCACATATTGGGGTTATGCGAAGTTCGAAGAGAGGGCGAGGACACCGTGACCTTAGAGTCAGACCATCTTATGTACTTTAGAGAGAGACCAACCATCTTAGGGTGGGGTCGGGATTTTGGTCTACAAGGCTATCTCTGATAACTTTATAGAAATATCTAGTGTGTCGAACAGGGTCGCATACCTTATTATCAAGTTAACTGAGAGGTTTAGCCTGAAAGTTGTTCAAGTGTAGGTAAGCACCGACTCCGACGCACTTTGATGAAGAAGCGCAGAAAAAATTCCGAGCATGTCTCTGAAGGAAAAAATGAAGAAAAAAAAGAGGTAAAAAAAAAACAGAAATGAGGTTATCCAACAAAAAAAAGTAATTCGTATATCTCAAAGAATAAGTAAACTGAAGTGGCAGTGGGCTGTTCATATTTGCTGTAGAACCGATAACCGATGGGGTAGACGTGTTCTTGAGTGTAGGCAAACGCAGCGTGCGTGGGGCAAGGCAGTGATGATGACGACGATAGACGACGATCGGGCTCAGTGGCGTGCTTTGGGAGAGGCCTATGTCCAGCAGCAGTGAACTGACTTGATTATGATGAGATAACAATGAATATGTATTATTGTTGTAACGTGTCTTGAATAAACATCTCATAAATTTATTTTTATTTTTCGCGTATACCTAACTATTTTATCTTATACTGTACCGATTATAGTTGCCCCCCCCCCATGAATTGAAAGTTAATCCATTGGTACACACTTCGTTTCTGTCGACTCTGGCTTTTTTAGCCATCAATGTGGTAGCTTTCTTTCTTGCTTGTTTATGGTTTGTGAGTAGAATTTACGTCAGTCATACAAATTGCACAGGAATGACCGCCTTTGCACATGCCACTGATTTTAATAATGTAAGTTCAAAACCTTACATTTAAAATTACAGTGAAGGACAAAGCCGAAGTATTAATAGAAGTGGAACGCTTGCGCGCAGTCCAGGCTGAGCTAACAGCCGAATTGGCAGCTTTGCACACTGATCTCGAAAAAGAACGTTCAAAGAATGCTCAGGACCCTCGAACTAAAGATAAGGTAAGAGAAAAGTAGACAACTAATTAAAGTAATATTGATTTGATATCAGGAGGAAAGAGAAGTTTAATGATCAACCTATGTTTTTCAGAAATATTCTACTAAAAAGAAAAATATTCGATTTGATGTTTCTTCTGAAGCAATGTTATCAAAAGAATCAAGTGCAGGAACTGGATAATATATTTAAAAAATAAAATACAGAATCTGATTAATTTTAATTAAAATATTTCTATAAACTTTATATAAATATTTGATTTAGCTATTTCATTGACCCGATGTGGGAACTTAGAATATCTCAATTTTTTCTATTTTCAGAAGAAAAAAGGAGGCAATGATAAATAGAAATTATGAGGTAATAGAAAAAAGTTTAATACTGCTCTAGTATGATGATATGAATGATATTCTTCACCAGGTATGTTCTTAAACCACAGCGGATCTTACCTACTTCACGATAAGTGTTGCCCTATTGATAAACACTAGACCGAAATCCCACCTTCATAGGTGACCCTACCTCATTGAGTATCGACTTAACACAGTCATTAAGAGGGTCATATGCCACCTCCTTATACTTGGTATTGGCCACAAACACCAAACACGTGCCAAACACCGACTACAATCACCCAACACAAACACGGCATCCCCACGCTTGGCGAACGTGCTAGTATATTCCGAATTGGCAAACATGGCAAACCACGAGCTTGTTGTGGGAGCGATTACTTTCGGATTAACCTATTTTTTTAAAATAGCAAAATGAATTTACCCTCCATACACAAAACCCTTCTTTACTATCTTGAAAGAACTATAGTAACTTCGTCTGCCGCCCGCTAGTTCGCGCATACACTGATTGCTATACAAGCGTTTGGATACATCGATAAACACGTTTGTCGAACACCTTTTGTTTTGTGCACAAAAACCGACTCCGATTAGGGGCAAACATAAACAAAAACAGGCAAACGTCTATCCACACGTTCGTGTTTTTTGTTTGATGTTTGCCGTTGTTTGCCAAGCATGCGAAGGCGGCATCTAAGTTACTTTTAAGTTAGTAATTCTTTTGGCGGAATATGTAGTTTGTAATTTGTATGTACAATCCCGAAAAAAGGTGTTTTTTTCGTAACCAAGGTTTAAATGTTTGGCCCCAAAATTGTTTTATTTGTGCAACAGAATCAACCATAAAAGTTGGTAAAAAAAAATTGTGTCTTTTCTGTCTGCATGCATGTATGCAAACAAGCAAGCAACCAATGAATGCATGCATGCATGCATGCAAACAAGCAAGCAACTAATGCATGCATGTATGCAAACAAGCAAGCAAGGCATGCATGCATGCAAACAAGCAAACAAACATGCATGCATTTGAATTCCGTGTCGGCATCTAAATTACACTCTAGAGGTAGGGTAGACTATAATAGTGGCAAGAGTGCGTGCAGTCGGTTTTGTGGCAATTCGTTTCTTAGGCCCATACATTTTTTACATTAGCTATTTCATATTAGAAACAAAAATTAGAGCTTTCATTATTGAAATGAATTTGTCGTAATGCCGAAAAAAGGTTATGCCAATATAGTTTAGTGCATTTAAAATTAGATGCACTAAAATTAGGGCTTTAAATTCTTAGACCAAACTATAATAGTGGCAAATCATTTTTTGTTTTGATTTTACGTTATAAGTTTAGGCCAATACAGTTCGGCCATTTTAAATTAGAACTCAAAAAACATTTTGGCGTTAAAAATATTTAGCACTTGTGGTTTCTCCATCCTAATTACCTTGTATTATTTGTCAACGGTTGTCAAAAATGTAAGTAAACATATTTTTAACGCTGACCACTGATTGGGTAGGGTCACCAACGGTGTCTCTCGGTCTATTATAAATAGTATGTCAATTTACTTTTACCTAGGCAAATAGAGATTAATGCATATTATTTTGATTATTGTAAGGCGGTAAACTGAGACTACAATGAATGTTTATAATGTCCACCTACTATACTATCATATCTAGAGCTACGATATTTTGATAATACTCTGATTTATAATATATGTTTATGCTTTAAATTTATAAGATCTCTTATTATTTTCTTTAATAGTTAATAGTAGTATTTGTTATATAATGATTTTGTATTATTATTATTGAATATTACTTACACCCAAACTAGGCAAATGTTGCAAACTAAAATGGAAAAGCTTTACTTACTATTAATGGTTACTTAAAATGCAGCCTGGAATCTCTTTAAAATCTTTATTTTTAAATATAGTAAAAAAGTAATCAAATTATGTTGTTTTCTTGGAAGTCCAGTGTTATAGTGTCTATAGACAGACATGTCTTTAAAGAGTCACTAGCTGCCGGTGGGGTACAGTTCACGATATAATAATCTACTCGTACTACAAAACATCATATTTTCTCAAATATATTTGACATTAAGAGCACTATTCAAAATCTATAATTTTTACTTAATTCCGATGAATATTATTAACACTAATTTCAAGATACCGAAACATAAAATTCCGAAAATTTAAATTGCTTGCTATTCATCCTAATTCCTAAGTTTTAAATTATAAAATCTTAATACTACGTTTATAATTCTAAATTTTAAAACGCCGAGTTTTAATACATATATTCCGTGAACCGTGAACCCTCGATATGGTTTTGTTGTGATGTGCCCCCAAGCGGCACAACCCCAAAGGCATACAGATTCAAGTTTACTTCTCGATCGATCTAAACGTAAATTAAGACTGTGCTATCTTAATCCTCCGATACTAACTTTTAGTTTATTTTATAAAGAGCTACATCTGAGTATCCACCATTGGCAAATATTGCATTACATGCTTACTTCGCTCAGAAACATTTGTCTTCTATTTTTAACCTGAAATCTGAGGGCCTAGTCTGAGTGCCATATAAAACTGCCACGCTTGAATTGATAAAACTTACCACACAGACAGACAGTCGTAGTATAGAACCGATATCGACAACCGGTAGGTTGTGTAAATTCCCAGATTGCAGGTGATCGGCATTTAGTGTTGAGAAGTGGTTTTTTTGCAATCTCGATGTTGGCACTATACCTGTAATAGTGTGAACATTAAGATGACGGGTGTACGTCTTAAAGCTAGGCTATGGTAATGTTTTCTTACTTTCACAAAAGTATGGCACAGTCACTCCTTCATAGCTAATACCCCACCAAACCATCACTGAAGTCGGATAGTGCCCACGTTGCACTCTGTCGACTAATTGGGAAGCTTCCTTAGAGCTTGGAGCATAAATACGGTCATTTTGTTTGTTAAAATGTTGTTCAATTGTAAAAAAAAATCTCATCAGTAAACAAAAATTTTCTGTGACCTCCCTTTGTACCGCTTCAGTAGTTTTTTCGATTTTACCACCCTAGGTATTCTTTTTTAAATTATCAGTTAAAAAATGACTAGTACGTCTCTTATAGGCTGCAAGTCCTAAGTCATCTTTTAAAATATGCGACATGGTTCTAGGTGCTATCTTCATCTCCCGAGACAAAATCTTTTGCTTTCGGACAGGATTTCTTCGAATTCTTTCCCTAACTGCTTTGACCACCTTTTTCGTACGAACACTACGTGGACGGCCAGATCTTTTCTGTCACAAACAGAGGTCTCATTGTACCTATTAATAGTCCGGTACACAAACATTTTACTAATACCAAGCGTATAGAGAGTTTTAAAAATTGCATTTGGCTCCATACCTACTTTGTGTAATGCAATGCACAGCGATTCGGTTGTCTTTATCACCCCACTCCATTTTAATATTGCAAAATATTGTACAATGTATTGGCGCCAAAATGATAAAACTCAATGAACAATCATATAAAAATTACAGATTCCAAATTCAAATGTAATATTTTATTTATTTTTAATTGTAACAGTATTTATGGCCAGACTAAGTATATAAGTAATTTGCTCAAATTGAATATACACCCGTCATTATGATATCATGCTGGCGGCTAACAAACTTTTTGAAATAACTCAAATTTTATCTATATATTTATCTACTCTAATTTTACACACATTCCTCCCATTGCTAGAACATTACTTTCATGTGTATAGAATCACTACTTTATGACGTACACCCGTCATCCTGATATTCAACTTATAGTGTATTTGAAGCAGTAGAACTGTAGTCTGAACTAAAGAGAAGTATAAAAATAAAATAGGAGCATAGATTTGTTACAAAACGCTGCAGCGGTGAATTCGCCTTGTTTGTTGTGTGGTACTTTTAACTGTAGTGCTTGTTATTAATATTTATAAAACGAAGTGTTGCAAAAGGAACGAAGTTTTCAAAAACAATCAAACATAAAGGTATAAAATCAAAGATATATATTATAACGATGCACGATTTATTGTCATGTCTAATTAAATACACAATTATAATTACCTACTACATCGATGTGACATTTTATAAACGCAAAAACAAAATAATGTCCAGTATATTTAAATATTTATTATCTATATCAAGTGAGTTAGTTTTGAAGAGATTGTTTGATCAAATTAAAATTGTGTATCAATTGCTCGACAGCTTGCTTCTTGATGAGTCTTAGAACTGAAACATCAGTGAACTTAATTTTACAAAGATTATTCCTATTGGTACGTATTTAAATAACATAACTAATTTATATAAAATTATGCATAGTCACAGTATAAAAGTAAGGCACAAAACATAATAAAAATTAGTTTGTAGATATCGGCATATTAATTTGTTCCAGCAGTTACAATGGTTTTAATATTTTTATACATACAAATCGATAAATAAAAGATTTTAAATCGAAATTAAATGTATTTGTTTACGATCATTAGGTACTACAGCATTAAAAGAAGTAGGTACAACACTTGAATAATATGCAGTACATTTAAGTATTGTTTATTTAGGTGTGTGTAAAACTATGAGTTCTAAACAAATGAAATGATAGTTATCATTAACGCTAAACATTGCATAACTTGTTGACTAGCTGTATACGTATAACTATATTTTAAAGGTAAGCAATGTTTTACCCACTACGTCTTGTGTACCTACTTCCAATTTATTTATATAAAAATATCAACTTTATTAGTTACTAATTGTTAGCTTAAATTAGACTTAATGCTTAACTTTATAATATAATACAGTGTCATATTGGCAGTAACCGTGATTATGGCAACGTGAATTTGAATTCTAAATTATTTTTGGTCCAATTTTTAAAGTACCCACAAAAACACTTTCACATTTAATCTGCATATTTCCAGAAATACATACACCACTTTAATACTGAAAAATATTATTAGTCGTTAATAACTAAGCGGAGACTATGTTAAACCTAAAAGATAATATGTAATATGGCAGTAAGTGGTAATTGCAGAAAACTGATTCGTGTCTCGCGAGATTCGCACGCCGCAGAGTGATTCTATTCGAGTTCTTAACGCGTAATTTTTTAGTCTATTCGATGGGTTACTGTATTCATTGTAAGTAAAACGTAACACATATTCCCGGCTCGCAGTCACTTATGTGGTTTCCACTTTAAAGTTATTCTGTCCGAATTTTAAACTCGCCTCCCAAAACCAAACACTTCACTTAAACTTTCACTAGGTATCTACTTCATGTCGAATTACTTTGTTAGATCCCTAGACTTTGTAGCCAGTCATTTGTTTTTCAAGTGATATTTTTGCTACATAATTAAAATTATGTTCAGTCATTTGACTCTCATTTTTATTTGTAATTCGTGAATTAGTTTTCTTATCCGGATGAACTCCAAGGTAACATGATCCATTTAGTAGGCGTATTCGTTTGCTGCTAGCACGCCGGGACGTCCGCGCATTTGATGATGTTGATCGGTTTGGTCGCCGCGTCGCATCTCGAGTCTTCCACGACACCGTTTGATACTTTGTCCACACAGTATACGCTGCGTTGTTTTGTTGCTTCTTCGCCCTGTAGAAAACATTTAAATATTAATATAATATTATTACGATATTGATAGGCTGAACAAGCTTCTGCCATCTTATGCTATATTTATAACTATTCTCGAGTACCCTGAGTGTTGGATTGTAGATAAATTCCATTTTCATTTAGGTAACAGTTATAGTAATGCTACCGGACTATGGCCGGCACTGCTGCATAAGCGCATAGTGCGGCTCGATATGGCAGCACTGACTGCTGCACTAATGGGTCTGACAAATGGAAGCTGGCCTCCTCTTGACATTGCTTGACCGTCACTCTTCGCTTCTTATTCCGGATTGAGCATTATATAGATTTTAGCTTATCAAAACTCCAGTGGTGTAGGGAATATAAAGTCGGACCAAGTTTGAAAACACTGATATGGATTGTGGCCAGTTTCGGAACAGGAAGGGGGCGGGGTTAGGCTGGCTGGCGGGCTGGCGGGTGTTGACGGAAGGATCGACCAATGGCAGCGTTGTCCTGACAATGTCAAGAGGAGACCGTCCTCCGTTTAGCAAGGGTTTAATGTGCCTTCATCATCATCAACATCATTATCATTTCAGCCACAGGACGTCCACTGCCTGAACATAGGCCTCCCCTAGTGATTTCCAGATGGGCCGGTTGGAAGCAGCCTGCATCCATCGGCTTCCTGCAACCTTTACCAGGGTCGTCTGTCCACCTAGTGGGTGGACGTCCCGCGCCGCGCTTGACGGTACGTGGCCTCCATTCCATTAATGTGCCAACTAAGGAAATATCTCACCGGCATGTGGCAGGGCTTGGAGCAGGGGTTCCAGGCGCCCACCCACCAGTGCGGGCAGGCGGCCGGCCGGCACTGCTGCATCAGCGCCTCGTGCCGTGGCGGCTCGATGTGGTAGCATTGCGATTGCTCTACTAAATCTGTCAATAAAATGTATCGTATAAACTATTGTTTTAGGGAAACAACTGACTAATCATGTTGTCTTTAGATTATTCTGGAATCGGGCAACCAATTTTGATTAGGTAGGTACCGAAAATAGTAGTACCTATCGTTACTCGTCAGAATGAAGCATCGAGCATAAATATAAAAAAATTCTGTGCGTGTTATTGTCACCTAACTCCTAAAAGACTTGACCGATTTGGATGAAATTTTATGTGTATATTTCAATGGGTTCTAATGAACACACAACACATATTGGAAACACAATTAGACCTGGTAGGTGTAGAGTTGTAAAGTGTCCGTCACGTTATAAATGTCTGACCAATATGACCGAGCAAATTGGACATTTTCTCAATGTGACCGGACATTTTGGACATTTATTGTCACTAACGTCACAATCAATTCTATTGAAAAACTATGAAAAAAAAAATTGGTCATATCTATAACGAAATTAAATTTCTAAAATTAAATCTTTCGCACGAACAAGCTAAAAAGCGTCACGCGCAAGTTTTTGTTTTTGTTCAATCCAGATCAAATTACATGTTTTATTGTATGTTTTTAATACATAATTTTAATTTTAATTTTAAACATTGAAGACTTACTTTAGAGGAATTCTTCTTTTTTTTTTTTAGTTTATACTACAATAAATATGTGACCATCGTGACAATAAATGTCCAATGTGACCGAGCATTTATCATAAATGACGGACGCTTATAGCATATGACCGTCAATTTACAACTCTAGGTAGGTGGCATGCAATAGGGTTCTAGGATTTTTTGGCCAAGAACCGTCTATCGGTCAGGACAGCTAGTAGAGTGTAAATAGGCAGTTTGTGCAGGCATGTTAACGAACAATAATTCCATTCAAATCCACGTTTACGTTCTCATCAAAAGCTATCGAGGAAATTCGGAGTTCGGTGAGGTGGTACATACGGTTGTGTTCGTCGACGCACTCGTAGTGGCGGCGCATGTAGCCGAGGCCGCAGGAGACGGAGCACGCGGACCAGTCCGACAGCCGGTACCTGAAGCGCCGCTGCCGCTGCCGGTCCACCGTGTACTGGTACGTCACGCCCGGGTTGCGGTGCCTGCCGCGGTATATTCGTTGCTGGAAAAAGTATCCCCGGTTTAGTGGATTCAGTGATTGGTATCGAGAAGGTTTAAAAACTACAAAAAACTGAAAAAAAAATATCAAACATATATTCAGCAGATAGTTTATCTGTTGGATACATATAAGGCACTTTATCGGCATGTGGCGGAACACTATTATGTATTGGATTCGTCAAAACGAATTAAATTAGCCTAAAATACGAAGTGGAATTCACTGGGGGAACCTTTGTTCAGCAGTGGACGTCCAATGGCTGAAATGATGATGATGAAACAAGAAGGTTTGTAGCCTTTAATTGATGAGTTCCACTATTAACCTTCTGGCTGCATCGTCAGATTAGCACGATGATGTCAAATTATTCTATTGTCCGAATGTCAAATATTTACTTTCGAATCAATGCGTTTAATTAAAAATACCTAGGTTAAAACGACTTGTAAAATTTGATTATAATTATGTGGTAAAAATATTTAATCCCGGCGACTGAGTTTCTTCCGGTGTGCTTCTTATCAGGACTATGGGATAGGCCTCTTAGTAGTAAAGGATGTGCTCAGCAGTGGATCGTCTGAGGGATTCTTTTAAAAAAAACGATCAAAAATATTTAAAATACTTACATAAACTTTAATGTCTTCTGCGATTGGTCCTGATATTCTGACTTTCTCCCAATCACGGTCTCGTTCGTAGATTGCTTGCGCTCCAGCCACGAAGTACTCGGTCAAAGTGGTGTTCCTTAAAATAATTAGGACCCGTTACTTATTATATTTGTATTAATTCCTTCATCGATAAATAGTCAAAGAAAAATAAAAAGGATGATTCTTACCTTGCTCCACTCAAATAAATCTTTCTCGACTTCGCGCTTCCAATGGAGATGTAGTTTCCAGGATTAACTTTCTCTTGAATCTTCACGTTCCTAGAACCGGCTGGGATGACCGCTACCTGTGATAAAATGTATTATATTTAATATGACTGCATAACAACGGTAGTATTATGTTTTTAGGGGTCCGAACTTCAAAAAGTAAAAAGGAACCTACAAAGGAATACTTTGTTGTCCGTCTGTCTGTCCGCCTGTCTGTCTGTCTGTCTGTAAGTCTGCTTTGTCTATCTGTTTGTCAAAACCCATTTCATCAGGAAACCGTCAAATATTCAGGTCTGCAATTGCAGCTGTGAAATAATTTTAACTTGATTCAATGCAATCGCAAGATACTGATGTTTATGCTGCATTAAATAAAAAATAAAAATAACTTGAGAAAGCAGTAAAATCTTCGAGACTCGATTCCCGTTCTGCCGGCGTTAAGTCAGAATTAAATTAAATTCTAAGAAAATTAAAGTTGATGTATGCGCCTTTTTTCTGTTTCCGAATAAGTAGGTATATAAGTCTATTTTACAAAAAACGTACTTAGTGAACTCAGTGAGGTGAGAGTTAGTCAGGGTATAATATTCTTGGTTTAGATTCTAAACCATGGAGCACATATGAGTAGAAATGACATTTAATTTGTCCCTCAAAAAATCCGCCATTGTATGGGCCAGTTGAAGAGACTTGTCAGTTCATACTAAATGTAAGTAAAAAATCACTAACGTGTTGCGAAGCAAGATTTTGCCCGTATTGCTGCTCTATAGTCTATATACTATGTGCTTTATGTTCTTAACATAGAATATTAGTTGTTCTATATAAACTAGGTATATTGTTTCGCTCGACTAAGAAAATTGTACATGATCTTTTTATTTGGTTTAGTGGTAATAAGTTTTATTCTAATGCTGAAAGCATTTTTACAAACTCACTTCGCTAAATCCGGACTGCTTGGTGGTGCCCTTGTTGTAGATGCCCTGGACGGTCTTGCACGCGGAGCCGTTGCCGCCGCACACGCCGCACGCGTCGTACTCTGCGTCCGAATTCACTTCCCAGTTGCAACCTACTTTGTAACATACACCTGCAAAACAAAGTTTTGAAAATAGTTTTAGGAAAAAATAACATATTTATAGACTACACAACACTATTGACCTGCATGCGTTGCAATGCCTCAAAACAATTTAGAAACTATACCCTGAGTGCACGACAACTTGCCAAAGATTTATCACAAATGAATGAATATTTTACGTTAGCATTTTACGTCAATCTCATTCTCACCTGATTGATAATAAGTGACATCAATGGCTAAGGTGGAGCACGTCTACTAAATAGATAGACCAGGGTACTTCTTGCCTTAAACGCGCCTAGGTTGTGACGGCATTAAAACAAAGGCAGGTTCAAAAATAAGTTGTTAAGTTATTTAGGTAAGTATCTCTGCAATTCTGCATCTACCTATTTGTTACATACCGAAATTCTTCTCTAAACTCTCTCTTCTCAAAGTAAGAAGTATAGATAGGTAAAACATTGAAAAACAGGAAAATGTTTACCCACAGATTTGTTGTCGACACATTCTGAGATTAAGTCAGAAGAACCTTTACCTTCAATGCACATGTCCCTAGAGCCAATGCTCTGCCTGCAGGGTGTCCCGTCCGCCACAAATGCAGACCGCTGCAGGTCAGTGTCGTCGCGGGGCACACACCTAAGCTCGCACGGCCTGTCTGTGGGCACATACTTAAGGTTAGACTCGCTATTAATGACAAAAGTAGACCAAACGCTATGTAAAGTCATTAATCATCAACAACGAATAACAAAAGTGGACCAAACACTATGAAATAGAAATAAAAATTATTTATTTGCTTAAAACTGTGTACAGTACGGGTGCTGGTAAAGACCTTACAAGATAGTATCAACAGTATTATACATATAGTAGTAAGTAGGCATGCAAAAAATGTATGTGATATCATTACTTCGATTGTCATAACTTAGGAATAGAAATCGTTACAAAAAAGTTACTAAAAATCACAACGTTATGAACAAATATCGTATGTTCATTTGTTTTGTAAGTTAGCCTTACCTTGGTCGAAGTAGGGTATCCATTCGGCCACTGTGATGTTGTTGTAAGTTATGTTGTTGTATTTAGTGCACTGCACTTCCCTGAATGTGGGCTCGTTGATTGGACATGGATCCGTGTTGCATATTTTGTATCTACAAACAGACTTTTTATAAAGATGGGCGAATGGACAAAAACAACAACAAAGTATTTTTCATTAAAAGTGGTTTATAACCTTTCGACATAGGAGTAAGCATCCTATAATTTTTATTATGCATTGCGGTCACGGTTAAATTCAGACAATGAATCTGTCTAGTCCTTCAGCTTCCTAAGGCTTGTGCATAATTTGTATTAACTGTGAAGTTTCTTTTGCAAAAAAAAATTGGTTACATTTATATCGGTGTGCGAAAACGTCTTTACGTTTTTGTTCGTTTTAGTACAAATGTGACTGTGTTGATTCTTAAAATCGTTTGCAGTTTTAAGGGCCTCGGCGGTCTTTTTGCAACCAGCTGCGATGTAGGTTTACGAGCTTGCTGTACTAAGCTACGCGCTTATCTTTGTCACTTTATACAGAGTCATATTACATTTACCGGTTTAATATGCACTCCGTCTCCAATGGTTAATAAACTAGTTTGTATTCGCAGACTGCGTATCGTATCGTACTAGGACTTTTGAGATGCCTCGGAATCGAAACGACACGTTCATTCGTCTCACGTTTGCTGGACTGTGGTATGAATCATTGTTAACACTAAGTGCTTTTAGGTAAGTACCCCTAGTTAATATACTGGCCTAGGCTAGGCCTGTGACCATGACCGTAAGCATAGTAACTTTTGTGTGTTTAATGAGCGTTGCATCGGTTGTAAGTACCATGGGTAAAGAAGAACGCGATGGGATATGTAAGTTACTTTTACGTACGTATACGTAAAAGTTTTTATGCATCGACTTACATCCTTAATACCTAGTCACAATTGGTCAAAGTTTAGGGCCTCCTTTACAAGTACCTAACAGAGTTAAAAAAGGGGAGACGGTCATAAGTTACTATCACGAATATCACAATGCGTCGGAAAGAAAAATGTACTGATAGCCCTGTATACATTTGTAAGATTTCTACATTTGTCTAAAAAAAATAATGGCCATCACCGACTCAGTTTTGTAAGCTTATCATTTTGCTCCATTAAGACGCGTCTCTAAGGCTATACCCTGTACTAGATGTGAGTTTAGGCAACTCACCGACTCCTGTCCCCGATGCAGTAGTCCCCGTTGTTATAAGGCTCTGGGTTGTTGCACTCGCGCGACTGCGTGGAGACGCCGGCGCCGCACGTTCGCGAGCACTCGCTCCACTCGCTCCACGGACCCCAGCCTCCATCACGGCGCACGGGGAAGGGGGTGCGAGCTACACACGTCTGATTCTGGCACCACTGCGCAAAATAATTTAAATTTTACTGAAGTTAACTGAGTCGCATCCAGAGTGGAGTGCGGTGCGGAAGGAGCGTAAAAGCTGGCACCTGGCACGATTCACGTCAGCACTCCTGCATCTTGCAGCTACCCCAAGCACCGACTAAACCTTATCAAACAACAAATTATGCCTGACAACAAAATTAAAAAATTTAAAGCCTCAAAACCTAAAAGCCTTTTAGGGAGACCGAAATTTAGCTTATTACCCTAGTATACCATATTAGTTACGAAATGATTTAAATAGGTTACCATATCTGGTCCACAGGTAGTGCCAGATGCGGCGGGCCGCAGCGTGGTCTTGCAGGTGTTGTTGACTAGACACCACAGATGCTCGCACAGCTCCGAAGGCTTCGCGCATACGACCGCCTCTGCACCGAATTGCAGGTGGCATTGGGACGCCGCGTCGAACATCACTCCTGAACACCAAAGTTTTTTTTTATGTTACAAGTAAGATAAAGCTACCCTCTGGAGGTAAAACCTTTTAAACTTTGTCAATTAAGTTCTGTCCTGTCTGTCCTTTGTCAATTAATCCTTTCTCTAAGTAACACAGCAAGGATGTTTGTTTCACAAGACGGAAGGACAAAGTTTGAGATAGGTAGGTAAAATAAAAATAGGCAAGTGGGTGTCTTGAATTCTAAAGCTACCAAGGGTTATAACCTAAAAGGATAAATTGAATTTACTATAAGCCAGCGCTGCAGCGAAGAAAAGAATACGTGGAGAGATTAGAATTAATATGGTAGAGTGGTACCTACACATTTAACTGCACTAGGATCAATACCAAAGAAAAAAGTTTTGGATAATGTTAAGGCCATGAAATTCAGTTTTTCAATATAAGTAGTTGTAAAGAAACATGAAATGCCATATTATGCAATTTACATGATAATACCTTTATCACCAATGCAAAAATGTATGCTTACCAGCAGGGACTTCAGGATATATGTACTCATCTTGCGAAGGTTTGTCGCTCAAACATTCACCCATACCAGCACTGAAAATACACGATTTATATTATATTCGAGTCAATTTGTTTAATACGTTTCATGAAGGATATAAAAATAGTTACATTAGTCAATTTAATTAATTTAATTATAAATTACGACCCTATTCTTTAGGGTGCAGTGCAGCTTGTGTGATGTGCATGCACCTAATTACTTTTCATAAACACATCGACCAAACTTAGATAATTTAATCAATACATAATGATTCTTGATAAACATAAACCATTAAGTTTTATACATAGAACCGCTATCTATTAACATAATTAGGTGCTTGATTACACTCATTCACATTCGTATCGGAATTGAGTAAAGGCTAAAATATCGGATGATGCGCCATAACTTGATGGTTTATGGTGATTAGTGTGGTCGATGACAAATAACTCAGACACGCGGTTTTGGGACGAACATAATAAATATTGACGGATCGAATCACGCCATAAATAATTAATTTTTCGAGGCCTTGGTAACGACATCCGGCCTTCGGGCATTTGGTAGGATTCATTCACGTGTAGGATTTCTATTTCTACTTTCAGTTTTATTAATATCGTAAAGTATTTACATTAGTAGCGGTTATAAGATGACAGTTAACTAGTTCAATCGTAAATGACACTAGTTTGGAACTAAGTGGCTGTAATTCCTGCGGCATCTGCGCATGCGATCACTTTATTAACCGCGACTTATTATTATAGCTTTGATATTTCATTCTTGTTTGCGTGCGAGTAGGCAACGTTAAAAGCTTTACGCAATGACTTGCAAATGATTGTAGGTAGGTATCTAGGTACCTACCTGTTTTTTTTATTATTTTGTAATACATGTGTTACAGTGCCTGACATAATAATATCTTTATCAAAGGTCGTACGTATGTACCTACTTACCGCTGATAAACGAAAATAAAATTTATTGATTGAAGTAGGTTATTAATTACTGTTCATTTTATATTTAATTAATTTAGCTGGCTTAGATAGATTTACTTAATACATAGGTACATGGGTTACATTTACTTTAAGTAATATATGTAATTCAAAATGAATTTCATGTTTGATAGTGAGTATCGCAGCATAATGATGTGTTCACACCTACTTGCCACAAAGAGGTAATAATATCTAGAGTTACAAGAACCAATTTATTGCTTTAGTATAATTTTAATACGGATAGGTGTGTCAACTGTGCGGGTTAATTTATTTGTAGAAAATCTTTAACAGGATTAAACAAACTCGTGTAAAAATCAATAAGAAAATGTCAATAGGTAGCATAAAAAACGCTTTTCCATACAAAATTATAAGTAAGAGATAATCCACCATGAATATATGGACATGTTAACGGCGATTTTAATTTTCCGCCCTTAGTTAAAAAAGTTGTCGATCAGCAGATGATTTAACCCTTTAGCAGTTCACAAAGCAGACGCAAGGTGAAACAAATTCCATGTAAGTACCACATAATGTTACAATAAACTCCTTAAGTGTTAAGTGACTTAGGGTACTAAGGTAATTAACTTGATATGAGCTCACTAACTCTAAGAACTTCGTGACGTCCCGCTTGCTGCAACGCGACCATGCCACCTGCACGGTGTCGGCTTCGAAGATCGGCGTCATGATGTGTAGGGTGGACCCTTGGCGGCGGTGGCATCCGATATCCTTTGTGTCATGGAACAGGCCGAAACTGGAACAGATACATTTATTAATCAATGAAAAAATTAATATTGTATTTATCTAAACTCATTTAATCTAATTTTTTTTATACAGTTTGTTTGGAAAACATTCTGTTTATTGTCCTTGGAACCCACTGCTGGTCTGTGTCTTCCCTTTCTCAACGTAGCTCAATGTTTTCGTTAGCCACGTTCTTATATTATGTCTAATAAAGAATAATTCGAAATACTTTTTTTTTATAGAATGTGTTTATTTTGGGACTGTAGTCTAGTTAAGCTGTAAGACGACATGACAAGTATTGTATTAAAATATATACCTACCCTTTTTTTCTCATTAAAGAATACTTATATCGGTAAAGCGTTATCTAAAAGTGTCAGTGCAAAACGCTACAGTCAAGGTCATAATTTATTGCTAATGTTACATTTTTGGCACAACAAAAACTGAAATATTTTTAAAATTACCCAGCATCTCAGCAATCTGCGCAGTTGATGCAAATGCATCATAGGTGGCAACGCGGTTGAGTTTAGGCATTGGCTATTTTAATGACTATTAGAATTGAGCGTAATCGCTGTTACCGGGCAGCGAGCTGTAATTACAGCAGTAATCACATCAATGAAAATATAACTTACTTCTGCGGCTATCATTCTGTGTTTCAACAAAATTGAAACCATTTTCATGAAAACTTACTAAAGTTTCAAAAGTGTAGGATTTTCAATACTGACGCCAACGTAGGGGTCGTGCAGAACGATATTACTCATTTTTCTATTAAACTTTTCTTGTAAGTTAACGTAATATGATATTGGTGTTTGATTTATAAAGCAACCTTAAACGATTTATAGGCGTGTTATAAATCCTTATCTAATATATTACCAAAATAAAGTCATAAAAGCGATGTAAATGGTCAATTTGCTACGATGACTAGTGTAGGCGTAGGTAAATGATTAGGACGATGGCCACTAGCCTACATGTGTCAGGCCAGAATATCATTCATTCATCATCAGATCATAGCAGTGATGAATGGCAGATTTAATACATACTTCACTCAGTTAACTACTTAAGGTATAAATAACCAAGATTAAGGTAACCTTATCATTATTTATTACTTGACGATGTCTGAAAGAGATCCATGGTTTTAATATTTTCCATCATGCCTTTTAATATAGAATACATTTGCAATTAATATAATTGTCTTATTTCAAATGTATAGGCAATTAGTTCTATAAAAAGTTTTTAAGGAAGTTCCAGTTCAAAAATATATACTCACCAAAATTATTTTATACTGCTTGGCTTGCCATGCCTCCATTTGTGGTATTAAGTACCTATTTCGATTTATAAAATCTTCAATAATTTAATGCAAGATTGTGTTTAATTTTATTACCATTATTATCAAAATATAATATTTTTATGTATTTTATGTACATTTTGTAAATATTATTTAAGTAGTTCTTTAATTATTTATTTATATCTAGTTCTTTTTTTATTAGTTTTGAGCTGTATATTTTAAATTAAATTAACCAATTACATTATAAGTTTGAAAGTATTTACAAATCACGTGACATTCTATCTATATTTAGTAAATCATTTGCAGATAATATTGATTTTCTATTTCATAGTCATATATTTTTGTTTCTACATATTTCCTTATATCGTCAAAATACAAGACAACTCTTTACTTGCAGATATTAACTATAGTTACTTATCGCGCGTCAACATATTGATTACTGAAATACGCAGGGATTACTACTTATATTAGTAATAAAATCTTTAATTGTATTAACAAGCATAGTTTACTGACGCTAAGTAATTATCATTTCCAGTCGTTATTCTTTGTTTGAGATAAGCTGCGAAAAAATAACGATGTTGTTTAGCGATACGCGGGAGCATCGCTCGCGACGAATGCTGCATTCACGTCTGGGGGAAGGTCATTGTGCGCACCAGTTATGTAACCTCTGTTTGAATTATGATTGTGGGTGTTGTCTAGCACGCAGATGCAATAACGTTAAATACCTATTAGTGCATTGGACGAGCTAATTGAGATAAATAATGTAGTAACACTATGTCATTTTGATATTTTTTGGCGTTTAGTTCAAAAAATTGCGTGTACAGTCAACGACAAAAAAACCAAAAAGTTAAAGGTCATTGAACCGATTTTAAGATGTAGAGATCAATATCAATTTAGAAAATTTGGCGTTTAGTGGTAGGTTGACGAGCTATTGTTTGTACTTAAATTCCCATAAGCTGCTAAGTACATATAATAAAACCACTTTTATCAATGCGACTAACATTAAAATCTCGAAACAATATTCAGATTCTCTATTATATGTATACAAAACATTTTGTCGATTTTGTATGGAGCATCTGCCTTTTTTTCGCGATCTCAGTACTGGTCTTATTGTAATAATTATTCTATATCAGCAGATTACGTGGTTGCGATGCAGTATGCGATTTCAAATTAATCCTGTAATAAATATTGATTCTACTTATCCCACAAAGATTTTTATCTTCGTGTTTGTCTACTCATCTTCGCTTTCAGAATAAAGTGGACTAACGCAACATTGCATTTCGTGGGCAAAGGATGGCCAATGGTACTTATCTATATAAAATACAAAATAAATGTAAATAGTTGTTACGAACTAAACATCTGAAAAATTGCTAGCCATTTGAGTGTAAATAGTATTTTATTGCCATAAAATAAATACTTTAAGACCTACGCCCCCGTGGCTCTCTATTTGCGGGCTGTGAACTGTAAATTCCCAATTGTATGAAGCGTATTCAAAATATTCAATACTGCAGCATAAATTTCACGGTGACTTTCCTCGTACATGTCGGCTCATAACAAGCCGTCGTTTGTGTTCGCACAATCACAGGCCTTAAATTACACGGATTTACACCACACTATCGTCAGGGCCGTCTTAACATATCCCGGGGCCCTGGGGCACACAAGAATTTGGGGGCCCTATTGCAAAGTAAAAATAAAATACTGTTGGTATGAATTCATAACTTCCAAAAAATATTTCATATCTCCGTTAGAAGTATATTTTTAAATTTTCTCTTCTTTTTTCTAAGCTTTGACCCTTTTTTCTTTCTTTTCAGTTAATAGTGTTTCTTAGTTTACAAACATGTTTCAGTGCTTTGGGGCCCCCGTGAGGCCGGGTGCCCTGGGCACAGGCCCCGTGTGCCCTTATGGTAAAGACGGAACTGACAATCGTATCGAGATTCAAATCCTTTTTATCAGTTTTGCGACTGACACTATTTTCAATACCGCTACGACTTTTAAAGATAGGTATGTGCGGCTTTAATAGAAACGCAGATAAAAACGTTTTGTAGTCAACAATTGGTAGACGCTGTTATTATTCAGATTTTCCTGAATTGATTACCGAGGTGTTTAGTAAGATTAAGCTCGAAACATCAGCGTAAAGTCAATGAATTAACATAAATAGATACTCGTACTCGACATATATTAATATGACATTGAAACTATACCCTTTCGCATTAGTATGTTGGGTGGAGAAGCATTTTCTCATTTTCCTATCTAAAAGTACCGTCCCAGTGGCAATCCCGAGTTAGTAACATGACTCAGTCGATAGCAAAGCGCTAGGCAACAGTTGCCAAATAAAATTAGCACTTATTTTCAAAATAATATAGCATAACAATGTAACGGTACTCGTGTATGATAAATATATTAGGCATTTTGTAGGGAGATTTATCAGTTGGTTAACCTATTTAGCAGTGTTTTTCGTCTATGTAACATAAAAATTAGGTAGTTTTTAGTTTTAGGTTAGTTTATTTTTGTGTTACTAGAATTTTAATTGTTATTGAATAAAATATGATTTTAACTGTTAAAAATTAACAATACATAGCTGAAGTAGACTTTATTTTACTTACTTGTGCTATTTAGGTATGATTATTATATATCTACAGCTTCATAAAAACAATATATTATAATATAAAGACCTAGTAAATCTTATAGACTTAACCTTAACACAATCCTCTGCCTGGGACAACTTTCAGTTTTTCAATTATTTTAATTTCGTATTATTTGTTCTTCCAGCCAGTCCTCAGTCTTCATTACAAAAATCAAAATTAGATTAATAGTTTCAATAGACGATCTTTGCAAATATTGTGAAGCTCATACAGCCTGGAGCGAAGTGGATGACAGACTAATGACTCTGTTGCAATGCAATAACCTATTTATGGGGCCAATCGAACTAAGGCCCTCATCCCACTGCGATGCAAAAGGGATTTAAGAAATAACCGCCTTATTTCCTGATTTAAAGGGCCTGAAGAAATACCGAAAGGATGTGTGAAAAAAACACTTTCAAATTCAGTCGAAATTATCATTTTCAACTCACTAACATAATAAACATATTTTACATACACACTGTTGTTTTATAAGGTTGCTGCGTGCGTCACCATAGCATCCTCGTGAGATGTGGCCCTTAGCTACTGGATACTGTAAACGTTTACGTTGCGTAAAACGATCAACGTAAATACAGCTAAGAATAATTTAGTGTTGTGAACCGATGGATATTGAACACGAAGTGAAATGGGAACTCCCGTTCATTTGATATTCATATTTACAGTGAACTTCAACGAATTTTGTTCGTGATCGTGCGTGATCCAATAAAAGGGTAAATATCATTTAATGGTTACTTAACTAAATTGTATATTTTAAAAAGGCTTGCAGTGTGTAGAGAAAACTTAGTAAAAAGTGTTATAGAACTAGTCCGAAATTCTGAACTCGTAGATATAATTTACAAGACCTTAATTACACAGCGGTCTTTGTAATGATAAATAAAACTTAATTATAATGTTGACCTATTACTGTTACTAACCTTTTATTTAAAGTTCACCTATTTCACGTTCAGCGTTTACGGCTCTTGCGACATAGAACGTATAGTTCCAATTTGATTGACGGTTATAATTTATACCGTGGTCTCGATAAATCACATAAAATTTACTGTCCGATGTAAAGCATGAAATCTATTTGAATTTATCAATGCCTATTAGTATTTTATAGTTTCAGAATACTGGGCATCGGTGCCGGGCCCTGCCCGATAAAGCACAGCCCGATTATGAATCTCGACTATAAATCTTGCTTATGGTCTGAATAATTTTCTCTTATCTAATCGAACATTAAATTCTTTATAGCATAGTAAAACATTCAGTAGATATTATCTATCGCGAATTTATGAAGGACACAGTCTATTTCGGCTTAATCTCTACACAGATTTGTGATTGATTACAATTCATTAAAAACAATCAGAAACCTAACCATGAACTCTAAACAGTTCAGCTAAGCAGTGTTGTTATTAAGTCAATCTAAAAAAACAAGTTTAAAGTTTTTACGAGCATTTGGTAGGCCCTAGGAAATGAGAGTTTGTGATAAGCAAAATTTACTCATCTCATAACATAAAAATTCGATATGTTCTAGACAGCAATATCGCTTATCAAAATAACCCTTTGAGACTGACTTTAGATTAACACTAGATCGATAAATTAGAATTCGAATCCTGCTGCGAATAAAACTCTTTAAAAGATTAAATGAGAATAACGGTATTCTCGACCGAATGCGCCATTATTATACCTACTCACATAAATAGGCACGCGAGATCTACATGATTAATTCACAATGCAAAGCTGAATTAGTCGAATGTGAAATCCCAAAAGTTCCTATCGCTGGAGCTAACAGCTAAGATTAGGTTGTGAAGTCTCGAAGATGTAACTCGTACCGGCCATCCCACACGAAAGGGTTCCGTACCTCTGTAAGTACAATATTTAACACATCCTTTTTCATTTCAACTTTAGTATTGCAATTATTAAGATACAATATATAGCCCTGCGACAAACGGACACATAGCCAGCGGAGCCTTAGTAAAAGGGTCTTACTGGTACCCTTTAGGCACGGAACCCTAAGAAGTGAAGCCGCCTTTGTTATAGAATAGAATAGAATCTTAATTTGCTATAAAAGTGGTTGACAATTCATGCCCATATAACACATGACGGTATAGCAAGCTGTGTACTCACTTGTGCCCCAGCTCGTGCGTGATGGTGTGCGCCAGCATGATGCCGTTGTCCTCGTTGACGGAGCAGCTGCGGTCCGGCTTGCACATCCCGGACACGTGCGCCACCCCTAGTGTGCTGTTGACAAACGTAGGATTTATAACTTTCGCAATACTTTCAAAAAACACTAACACAACGGCAAGTGTGAAATAGAAATAGTATTTATTGCATAAAATATGGTAATACAGGTGGTCACGATAATAATGTCCGCATATTTTACCGCGATTCGAAATTCGAAATGGCTTATTTACAAAACAATAAAGCCTTCCAAATATCACCAATTATAGCTCTAATAAGCAACTAATACCTAGCAACTACCTAGATAACGTATACACATCTTAAATACATTTATAAACATTCATGATTCAGGTATATAAATAACTGCTCATACAAGGATTTGCCCCTTTTGGGATTTGAACCCGCTAACTCTTGACTTTTTAGTCCGGAGTGTGAACCATCAGACCGTCACTAAATGAAAATCCAACATCAGGTCGTCGGATTTTCATTTTAGATAAATACAGGAGAAATCGGGAAACATAACCTACCTTCCTACCTTCTTTATAATTACTTAAAGATCGCAATTTCTTAGGAAATTGAATAATCTTAGGAGATAATACTTTGTATACGAAGTCAGAACCTCGAAAACATTAAATAGTTGAGCTTATAATTACATTGACGTTATGAAAGCGAGAACGTTTGTAAAATTAATTAGAGATAATGTTAAGTGAGATGTGTGATGTTAAGCCGCTTATTAGCAGCATTTGCGCATGTCGCAAATCGCCGGCGCAGTAATTGCGGGCCGCGCATAGCGCGCCGCGGTAACACAGCGGGAGCGGGTAGAGAATAATTAATCCTACCAACCAAAGAGCAACAATCTTTACGTTTAAGGATTTGCCATCACAACAACTCTATGCGTTGTAGCACCGAATTTCTTACTAACTATTGGGTATTGGTGGCAGTGGTCCGGCCACATCTGTCGCAGAACCGATGGAAGGTAGAGTAAACATGTTCTCGAGTGGAGACCAAGCCTCGGCAAACGTAGACGACGCAAGACGATGTAAGACGCACCCCAGCTCGATGGACCGACGACCTTAGGAAGATGACTGGCAGAGGCTTGATGAAAAAAGCGGAAGATCGTGCTCTTTTGTGCCCTTTCGGGAAGGCTTATGTCAAGCAGTGGATTGCAATAAGCTGACCTGATGATGATGGTGAGAATGGTTTAATTTTTTTAAAGGATCGGTGTTCTCTTCTGACGTCCGTTGTAGTACTAGCTGGCTTCGTAGGTAAACTACAAACCAACATTTTGAAGCCAGCGTGCCAGCGGCACAGGTATAATAATAATTGTCCATAAAATTTAGAAGAGCTTTATGTCTTTCGACCATCTCCATATTAGAAGTTCTGCTCAGTTTGTATCTAGCAAGGTAATTAATTAGTTAATATAAAATTATCTCTGAGATGTTTAGTCATAATACTCGTCGTTTAATATTGAAGTAATGAACCCAGATACTAATTATTCCCTAATTATTCAGCGTAAAACGCTCCGGCTCGCAGTGCGCTAAGCGCAGCTCGCAATTAGTGCGTTGCTGATCTATGTGATTATCTGGAATTATGCGCCATTTTTCATACGTTGGTGGATACTATAAAAATAATCAAATCATTTTCCTTAACATGTGTTAATAGTAAATGTTTACAGCCTACCTAAGTATTACTTATATAGACTATGGCTTCAACATAATTATATAAGTTGATATCAACAAAAAACCGACTTCAAAACACTAAAATGCTAAAAATAATCCTAACACTTAAGTACCTAATCAGTTACTTTTGGAGTGGGTGCCAGCCGATGAGAGATTCAATGTTTTTGTTTGCACCGACTCCAAAAGTAACTGATTAGGTACTTAAGTGTTAGGATTATTTTTAGCATTTTAGTGTTTTGAAGTCGGTTTTATTTTTTTTAATAAAATTTACTTATTTCATCTATTTTCAGTGATAAATCCTAATCCAACTGCTGAACACCGATTTCATCCCCTATTTTCCTACCCTTAGGGGTGATTTTTATTTTTCAAACTTCTATCATAGCATCTTTAAAGTATAAGCTATTCAATAAAACAAAAATCATCAAAATCGGGTCATATTTGTCGAAGATAGGTAACAAGAACCACAACCAAAATATTATCTGGGTATATATTTGTTGATTTTCTCAAAAAGTTCTAAATCAATTTCGATAAAATTTATATAGGACCACCTCTGAAGTATGATCTACCAAACAAAAAAAGAATCATTAAAATCGATTCATAATTGGCGGAGTAATCGCGTAACAAACATACAAAAAAAAAAAAAAAAAAAAAACATACAGTCGAATTGAGAACCTCCTCGTTTTTTGAAGTCGGTTGATAATTGTCATAGCTGATGCAAAAGGTATGGTCAGAAATATAAAACCGAGTCATTGGTAAATTAAAAATGTTTTTTTTTTTTAACTGAAACGTGGAAAATCAATCATTTTTTATGTCTATGTGCATTTATCATTTAGGTAGGTATACCTGTTTTACTTGAATATAACACATACATACTAACTACATTCAACCAAGAACTGCTTTGCTGAACACTCGTTACTTTAATGTGAAATATTACTAGAATGTACTGTCACTGACTAATCAACCTATAATAAAATATCGAAATCTG
Source organism: Anania hortulata (assembly GCA_963576865.1). NCBI lineage: Eukaryota > Metazoa > Arthropoda > Insecta > Lepidoptera > Crambidae > Anania > Anania hortulata. The sequence goes on from OY756406.1 coordinate 10,433,044, forward strand.
TATTTATTTTAAAAACTTGACCGTTTTTAACCGACTTCAAAAATGGAGAAGGTTTTTAATAATAAAAATGTATGTATGTTCAGCGATCATTCGTTACTACGCTAACGGATTTTGATAATTCTTTTTTTTTATTATAAGGTAATACTTTCAGAATGGTCCCAGATAAATTTGGTCAAATTTTGATGATGGGATCTATAAGAAAATCATCAAACATTGCATGAACTCCGTACCACGCCAACTGATTTTTAGTATCTATGTTATCCAATATTTTCGACAAACGTGAACCAATTGTGATGATTATTTTTTATGAAATAGCTTATATTTCAAAGAAACTACAATAAAAATTTGCGGAAAAAAATTGATTAAAATTTTGTGGAAAATTAATTAAAATAGGAAATGAAATCGGTGTTTAGCCGTTAAATTTTGTTTGCACTCGTAAGATTGGTTTTGATTAGGATTTATCACTAAAATAGATGAAATAAGTTAATATTATTTTTAGGCCTCTCCCAATGACTTCCAGATTGGCCTGTTGCAAGCAGCCTGCATCCAGCAGCTTCCTGCAACCTTTGCCAGGTCGTCTGTCCACCTTGTGGGTGGACGTCCTACGCTGCGATTGCCGGTACGAGGCTACCATTTCAGAACCTTTCTGCCTCATCGGCTGTTAGTTCTATGTGTTATGTATAAATAAAATAAATAAATATGCGCTAGAAAACACACCAACTGTCATGGTTTTAAAGTAAAGAATGAATACCCCTGTATTACGAGGTACCAGACGGTGTGTTTTGCCAAGGGGGGTCTTACAGCCCACCCAAACTCGAGCCAATTTAGAAAAGATCGTTTTATGAATTGAACTGTTGTTACATAATGTGTATTATAAAAATCTTAATGAATAGCTAAGCATTAATCTATAACTTTCTGACTAGATCTATAGCGGTCTGAAAAGACTTCAAACTTCTATAAATGGAGCCTGGCAAACCTTAAGTTGCAAGTAACCTAAAATAACGATATTTTGGTATACACTTATGGAACATCGTTAATCGAAAAAGAAAATAATTATAAACAACAAATACTCCTTGACAAATGTCGTAAATGATATAATTTGTTTAGAATTCCAGTTTAAACATGCAATTTTATTTTTATGTACATAATCAAATTGTAATTCTGAACTAATTATATCATTAACGACATTTTGTGAAATAATATTTGTTGTTTGTAATTATTTTCTCTATCGATTGCCGTATGTTTCATAGGTGTATACCAAAATAACGTAATTGCAACTTTAGGTATGCCAATTAGGTTCGATGCCTTTTAAATGTATGCAATTGACTTCTGTGAAATATCTGTCGGCTAGTCTATGGCGGGCGCGGACGGGAATAGGCGGCTAATAATATTCGCCGCCGCTGACTCACAGCCACGCGGAAGCCGATGAAAAGCACTATAAATTGCTTGCAATAAATTCAATACACTCATACACAAAACACTGGAGCGTTTAAGCTTTTTATTTATGGCGAACCAGAAAAGGCTCGCGCTTGGAACATTAATACAAAATAACGAATTTAAAACCTTTCTAAATATTGTGCTGGGTATTTAATTTATTGTCCACGACCGTTTGGTGTAGTGGTTCGCGCTCCGGACTACAAAGGGTTCGAATCCCGCAAGGGAAAAATGTTTATGTGATGAGCACGAGCATTTGTACCTGAGTCATGAATAGAATAGAATAGAATATTTATTTATTTGCTTAAGACACAGCATAAAAGCTGTTACAGAGTTAGAGTGGATTGTGCACATGTCTTGCTTCATTAAGATAGCATGCAAATATAAATTAATTAAATTTAACACTAAGTTTAGAAAGTCATAATAAAATTGAATACTAGTTAATTATAAATTAATGGAATTAAAGGCACAATAAAATAAATAATACAACATTCAAAACTATTAATTAATTCATTTCAATGTCAAAAAATCTCGGATGTCATAGAGGCTGTGTTTATTCGGCCATTGATGTTTATAAACGTATTTACGTATGTTTATCCGTTATCTAGTAGCCATAGTACAATCTTTGCTTAGTTTGGGGCTAGATAATTGGTGTGATTGTGGAAAGATTTATTTATTTTATGGGGACCCGATTGGCGCAGTGGCGCAGCAGTTTTCCTTGACCGCAGAGGGTTCCGGGTTCGAATCCCAGTTCGGGCCCATTCAGAAAACAATCTTTCCTAAATTAGCTTGAGTCTGAGTGTGCTGGGATATGACTCTGTCAAAATTAATTGTTTAGTGGGTACCTCGTCCGTAATATAGGGATGTTAATTCTTTAGTTTTAATTCTTTCTTTATTGATCTAGCGCTTATTTATAGTTATTTATTAATTTTATGTATTATAACATTGAAGATTACTATTTTCCTAATGTGTACTTTTATGTGCTTCAGCCTTATATTTAGTCAGTCATAAACAAATATTTTGAAAATATAATATAATTAATTTAATGTATTTAAAACAACTTATAACAACGCGTTGATGTCTTTTGTACCAAACGTTTGAAATCAATTCATGTAACCAACTAGCTTTTGCCCGCGACTTCGTTCGCGCTGTCTTAAATTTTTTGCGTAATTTTCTTAATTGTTTTTTCGTAAGAACCTTCTACAAACTATTAGAAAAGTTTTAAAAATATGGTTTAAATCAAGTTTTAGCGTGACCAAGGGAAAGGGGATTAATTTTTATTTATAACCAATTATAGAGGGTTGTATTGTATTTATACTTTCTATGTATATTTTCATAGAAACGGTTAACAGTAGCCGCAACTGTCAACAGGTTTGTAGGCTTATGAATAATAAACTCTAAGGATCACCGTATTAATAATGATTATACGGCATGTTTCTTGTATTTATAAAGATATAAAAGACACACCTTGTATGTGCAAAAAAATATGCTGCGAAGCGTCAAACTAGGCAATTAATATTATTGACGTGTGTAGGTATTGAACGGGCTTGGTCAATGCCCAAACCCGCATATACTTAGAGGTCGTTTTCCAGTTATAGCGGGGCATAATAAAGCTTCAATTTGTAACGCTCAATCGTCGAATGATTGCGAATTAATGACATTAATCGATTGATATTTTCTGCTTGCGAGTAAATTAAAAGGGCAGATTAGTTCCAGATTGTTGCGAAATACAATTTCTCATTTCACACATGTATTGTACATGACACATGTACACACATATTTGCAGACTGACCCATAAAATTAATAAATGTGCGGCAAACAACAAACACATTGTCGTGGCGTCGTAACGCAAATGTATTTCTTTTTTTCTCGTAAGGTATGAGACAGTAAAGACGCAGGCCCGAGCCGATTTAGAAAAATCGTTTACTAAACTGACTTCTTACCGGAAATCGAATCTATTTAGAAATTAACGCGCCACTACGATAATTTTTAACTTTTCAAGAAAATACCACTGAAATTCTCGCCACTATATCGTCGAAAACAGAAAGAGTCCGCGTGTGAATAAACATCAACATGTTTAAAGAGTTTACGGATCGTTTATGGTAAATAATTGTCTGTAATGGTGTCGGCCACATGCTCACTTCAGGGTTGTGGGACAAAATAACGAAATGGTCAAAAACAAATGGTCCCCTATTTGTATTATTTAATTACATTTTAGTAATCTCATAAATTAAACACATTTACAAGGAAATCAAGTATTTACGCACAATTTAAATTAATGTTGTAGTAAATTATAGCCCGACAATTTTGTTAACTTCGAACCATTGATTAAAACTATATACATATAAGATATATATAAGATACAACGACATACACATACATAGTTTAATTAAGTTGCTAAGAATGTCTTAAATTACTTTTGGAAACTGCCCAGTTCTTTTTCTTCCACATTTTAAGTTGTACGGAACCCTCATGCCAACAAGTTTTAAGTTTTTTTGTACTTGACCAATTTTATTTTGTAAGATGCACTGAGTGTCTGAAGCATCAAGCCATTGCAAAAAATAGCCTTAAGATGCAAGAGAATTTTTATTGAGCAATTGCTTGCTGAATAAATATTTGCTTTTATTATGGCAGTCATACTCGTAAAACGTTGAAGACTTGAGTTTCCCGTGTCATTAATAATACAAAAAATCTTTTTTAGTACTGAATTTGCAAAATAGTATTAAATTAAGTTAATTTCGGAACTACAAGCTATAGACAAAACTAAAAATATACAATTTGACCTTCCACGTATATTCTCTGCTTTTACGGTTACGACAGACTCATGTTTTTACATCTTTGGAGATAAATCATATGCGCGATTAATAAAATCATTATTTTTTATATAACTCTATAAATTACCTACTTTGATTATAATAATATACCTACAAAAGTTTAATAAACCTTTACTATTATCGGTATTAAATAGGAGCTAGCTAGTACTACAAAAAATAATCTGAGAGGTAGATTAAAGAGGAATTAACTATTATTTTATTTACAAGGGAAAATAAAAAACGCAGAAACATTGATTGGCAGAGCTAGAAATCGGGTATTACGTTAACGTTCTAAAGTTTTAGTAGTGTCCGCTAATTTTAGACGTATATTTTAAACAATTTACTATCATTGTAAGTTCTACACATGTCTGTAATAATGACACGTCTTCAAGTGCCGACTTCCTGAGCTATTTGTCTGTGCTAATAACTCAGTTATTATTAGCGTGACTGGCGGAGTGCATGCGGCGGAAGAGGTGGAGATATGCAGGGCCGAGACGGCGTGGCGGCTGACCGCAGGAGACTGCGTTAAGTGGTAGACTTATGAACGAGTTGGATATTACGAGCAGAAAATTAAATAGCATTTTTAGACCTCAACATGTCGCGTATCGTATTGCTCTGTGATTAGAGAGACACGTAGGAGACAAGTTAAGGAGATAAAAGATATCGCTCGCACTCTTTTGCTCTCGCACTACGTTACCCCACTGTATTACAACTTAATTTCCTCTGCCCAATAGTTGTCTGGAAGAGATCGCTTTTGGCGATAAGGCTGCCGGATTGTACATAACTGTGTCTTGTTTGTAATAACCTTTAATGTTTTTGTGCAATAAAGTGTCTATCTATTTATCGCTACGCGAGACAGTGTGGCGCGACCGCGAGCGACGCGAGACAGAAATAATTTTCTTTAACTTATTTTTAACAGTATTTATCGCAAATTTTTAATTGTTTATATTATTTGCCAGTTTAATATTGCACTGAAAATAAATAAAGGGAATTCTTTGGCAACGGATGCATGAATTTCTCACAACGTTAAAGTTCCTTTCATCAGCTCTCGTTATGACAGACGATATTGTAATTAAATGTTTCAGTGCATGACCGTGCCTTAACCGAGTTCATTATTTTTAACGAGCGCCCTTTATCCAAAGACCGCTACCGAGAAGCAGTCTTTAGATTGCGCGGCGATTAATCGAGTGAGATTAGGTGATAGCGGCTTATCGGCGATCTGCCCCGTTTATGAAATGGGGACAACATCTGTCTGACTTTCTTCGAATGTCTGTTTTTTTAATATACATATTTTTAATAAATGGTTATGTTGATCTTACAGCTCTTATAGGCACATTGTAGCGAGTTATGTGTTTGTTAATCGATTACGGTACTAAATACTGATTACTGATTTAGCATTATAAACAAAATTCAATATCAGAATATTGCATTTTGATATTGCATCTTATTATTTATAATCAATAAAATAGGTATTGCATAGGTTAAATGAATACCCGTGTTGTATTTTATGCAATGGGAACTTTGTTAATATTCTACCTCTAGAGGCGCAGTATGCTAAAATGCAAGATACAACTACTAGTTCGGCAACAGATGTTACAAATTATAAATGATAATTTAATAAATCAGTATCAATAAGTTAATAGTTTTTAATTAAAATATCATTATAATCGTGTATCGGACTGATAAAATAAATTATATAAACATGTTTTCCAACTAGACTACCCTAGACTGTGCCCGAGAGACACAACTCGCCAATTGACACAAGTCAGTTCTAGTAGTTTAATTGTATAGTTTTCACATCGTACTGACTGTTTAATTTATTTTATCGTAACTATGTGATACGTGAAAGTTATATTTTGTATGTAACACTTACATTAAAAATCATTTTTTTGCATGCTACCATGCATGGCAAAACATGTGATACTTTTTATATATTTCTAAATCTGTATTTTAACATATTTTAAGCATATGATGCATTTTTTAAAATCAAACTACATGATCTTCAGTATCCTACAACTCCGGTACAATAATGTAATAATAATGGAGACGCAACGAGAACGTCAATTTAATGTTTGTGTTATTCGTTAAAATCCTATTTTTATTACTTATTAGACATTGTCACTGACTAATTATGAGTACGTCCAGCTATTCGTGTTTGCAAAGTAGATTTAGAGGCCTAACCACGAGCTCTTAAAACAGTAATACTTCAGCTTTGTTTTTTTTCCCTGTACCTACCTATAGAGTTTGACGTAAAAAAACACAGCGTACTGTTAGAGTTCATGGTTAGGCCACAGTAAATATTGGTATTCATAAAAATAGCATTACCTGCATCACTAATATCGATTATTGCATTTTTTGCAAGTTTCGATGCATAATGCATGTGCAGACCCGCGGCGACACCGTTACCGCACATTGTCTTTGATTGCCGCCTTCCGAGAACATTCGATTACTCGTTTGTACCGTTTACCGAACCGCGCTTCCTCATTGCATTCATTACACACTGGTTTTTGGTCATACGTGCTCTGTATCGGAATCGATTTGCTGAATAACTTGCATTCTGTTACTAGAGAGTGCCGCCTGTGTCCCTGTTAAGGTATTCTATGCGTAATTTGAATATTGACCTAAGACAATCGTCGAGACCTATGCCTATTCTTAATTTGACCAATTATAGCAGGTGTTTACGAAAATGCGCGTAACATAAACGCATTTTTTTTTTCAAAGTTAAAAATATCTTTTTCTATTCTACTACAAAATTTTACCAAATTCTGGTATTTTAAAAATGGATAATAATTTTTACACCTCTCCCCCGTATTAAAAAACAGTAGCTTACGATACTGGAGATACTTAAAGCTCAAAGATTGACCAAACGAAACTTAAACAAATCTAGGTTTGAAACAATGAAAATATTTTACCAAAGTGATTGTAAATTTAGTACATTTTGCTCCGTGATTTGACCATTGATCGAAAAGGTACAGTCTCCACCGAGAAGCCTTACATTTATTAAGTTTTATTTTAGTATACCTAAATGATTAGTTTGAGACTTACTTGTTTTTGTTATTTATTTATTTTATGAACAAAATATTTAAGTTTGTTTACATGCAAAATTATATTTCTATGTAAAAAGAACCAAAATATTGGCATGCAAAGCCTCAGTCAAACATCCCAAATAAAGTTTACTCGATGTAAATAGTCAAATTCGCATAACAAAGCACGTCATTAAATGTCGAACAAATATTAATGCTGAGAAAAACATTAACAAGAGTGTAAAAGTAAATTGCATCAACATAGGTAAATTAGGTACGGCCGGTTAGCGAGCTGACAGTCGAAGGCTAGCCGGTGGGTCAACATCCGAAGGCACCCGGCCTATGCCGATTTATAGTTCAGACCAGAGAAATCTGGATCCAATTTGCTGGTAAGATCGTACGTTCAGACAGAACAAGCGAAAAAACAATATTTCTTATCTTATTAAATTTGCAAATACTTAAACGACTACGCCTATTGAAAGTATTTAATTTAATGTGTAGGTATATGTATTTAAGTACCATTTATTATCTTGAACAACAGCAGTTAAAACGGTTTGTTTGCTTGCAGACGACTTAGTAAAATTGTTTAAGCAACGCATAAAACATTAAACAAGACTGGTACAACCCACATTGATATCGATATTGATACATTGTATGCAAATCTGAGTAAGAAAACACGTGCAGTATTGATGCTACAGTATCGGATCAGGCTTGAGTGCTGTCGGCACGGCTGAAAAATATTTGATTCTAAACAAATAATCAAGAGCCCGACGATCGCGTTACATAAAAACTACATCTGCTTCGTGTCAGCCGCTATCTAGGTTTGCGGGTTATCCTCCGACTCGCCTAATGTTTTGTTGAAAATAACACTCACTTATTTAATGAACATTTAAATAAAACCACTTTAAACTTCTTTCTTTTTAAAAGCTAGTGGCCTGACTCAAGGGCGTCGAATAAATAAAGATTAAAGGTATTGTGACACAAATTTTTTATTGAATTATGCTTAATTTTAAACAAAAATTCGTTGTGATCTAGCGCCATTTTTTTGAAAAATACACAAATAGTTTATAATTTTTTTGAGTTATTGTGATAAAAATACATATTCTTGTATATTAAACGTCGATTAAATTATGTCTTATAAATATAATGCCTAAATAGGCACCTTTTTGTAGCAGTTGTGATAAATTTAAATGAATGATTTAGTTGCTTGAAGTTAACAAGGCAAACACTTTTCGTGAATCGAGGTGGCGGGATTGATAATTTCATAAATGAAAAAGGGTTTTAATTTGCTAATGTGCTACATCAAACGTCTAAACAAAAGATTGGGCTTGTTAGTGCTTGTATTTGACATTCTTAAAATTTTTCGTAAATTAGGCGCTCGAAATATTAGATTTTGCGCTGAAAATGTGAAATGGCTCTTAACATAAGGGTCAAGAAGATATTTCGTACGAAACGATTACGACCACAATCATTTTTATAGCAACTCTCCGTTAAAGGCGGACTAAATCGTATTAAAAAATAATCCGCGAGCGAGTAAAGCGAGCGCGAAAAATTTGTAAATGCTACATACTTATCTGTCCTTAAACTGCCGTCTAGCTTAACTAACCATAATTTGATGGGAGAGAAGTGACGCCTAGATTACAAGATTGTTATTAAACAAAAAAATGTATAGTCTTCGCATTATAAATTTGTAAAGCATACAATCTCCAGGGGGGGGGGCAGTTGCCCCCCCTGCCCCCCCCCCTGGGTACGCCCTTGGCCTGACATTACTTTTATAAGAATAGATACTCGATTGAGAAATATCTAAATATAAATTGTGCGTAGATTTTAATACTCATACCTATTGAAAGTTTACTGTAAAGTAACTACAAGTTTATTGGTCTCTCTTTCACTAAAAGTAGGTAAGTACTTGTATTCATAAAATATCAAACGAATACATATTGATGCTATAGCCCTTTGACTTATTTGTGCTAAACGAGAAACTGTAAATGTCTACCTAGGAACTTAACATTATATGAGGTAAAGGTGTAAACTAAACATCTTGCCTAAATAATTTCTTAGTTAATAAAAAAATATATATGATATTGCTTTGTTTGCTCACAGCAACACAAGCGCAGTATGACAAGGCTCTCCAATTAGGTTATTCCCTGAGTACCCCGATCTCCGAGGGCCCCTCCCGGAGCACCCTGAATGCGATAAATGTGATTATATTTATTTTTGTCTTTTTTCTATTATTATCAACTTGTACTGTAATCTTAAATGCAAGTATTTTAAATAAATGTCAAATCATAGTTTTAGAAACACAATGTATCAAAAATTAAAATAAGACTAGTGATCAGTATTTTTGTAACTAGATTTATGTTCCCGAAAAAATCAATATAGTAATAATAATCAACCTGTGATTGCTATAGCACAGACGTTTGTTTTTTCAATATTACAATATATTAAAATTTGATTTACCACTTCTTCTGCTGACTGTACTTTTGAAGATCGGGGTACTCAGGGAATAACCCAAATATGCTGCCTAAGCCACAATTTAAAAGCATATTTAATTTAAAAGTACAAATATCTAGAAATATATGGCATACTCATCGCGTTCGCATTCATGTGTTGTGCAAGGCACAAGGGAGCCTGGCCAAAAAACTTGCGTTCGTAATTACTTGCATTTCGCTATATGGTTGTAGGCTTTTGTTAAAATAATGAGTGTCCAATTTATATACACCCAGTATCCTTGGCCTTAATGTCGGCATGTTTGATGGGACCGCATCGCCGTTAGCGATTCGCAAACAAACGCAAAAAAGTGATAATGATGTAAACGGCAACTTGTCCAGGGCTCCACTCTGATGATGTCCTTTTAAAACTTAATTATGCAACAGACAGTTTTTCTTTAAATTACACAGGATGTGTGTACTCAATTTTGGCGCGTTTACCAATACCCTGATAATTTTTAAGACAAAACAAAACGTAGACTAACGTAAATAATGAATAATCTCTACAAGGCCACCAATAGTGCTTTATCGGAGGCTGAGTTTTGGTCCTCACGTATATGAAAGCCTGATTCGACACGCAAAAAAAAGAAGTGAATATATATATGAATATATATATATATACATATATATATATATATATATATATATATATATATGAATCTCTAATTCCCTTGGTCATCGCATCACGCGTGAACGGGTGGAACAATTTCACAAATTCTTTTTTGTTGTGTTAATTATTGGCAGGAGAAGGTTTATTGTTTTGGCAGATTTTTTTTTATGAATAAACTAAAGACCACGTGAACGAAGTCGCGGGTAACAGCTAGTAAATAATAAATGTACATTACGTTACATACATTTTCAAATTATGACCTGTTAACGGAATGCCGAATTGCCGTTCATTTTTTATTTCTAAAATAACTACAACCTGAAACCTGATGCTGTTACCTTCAAGCTTCTTTTAGAGTTTACGCAATGATTAAGAACCTTGAATAATTTGCAAAGCACCGTAATTAATGATAATTCAAAGATCGGCGGCCGCGAGAACACTTACGCATGAATGTAGGCTGCTATTTTAGAGCAACTACACACGTTAGATTTAGAAATAAATATATTCATAAACACTACAAAATTTACTGTGTTAAGTTAGTTAGTCAAAAAATCACCATCTAAATATACAACCAAAATATACAAGGTGTATACTTTTTTCCTAGTTAATATTGAGAAACTGTTAATGTGCTTATATAGTTTTCGTATGCATTTGATTTTTATCATTTAAGCAAATGCCTAATTTTCCACATATGATATTGCATGAAATTTAAATACTTCAACTCAGTTGTTTTTGTGTAGATATTTAGCACAATTTCTGTGATTTTTGAGACTAATATGAGTAAGTTGAAAAATGTATAGTTGATTAATATAATAAATTTTTGATAAAGTTAGTTTTTGTTAGTTATAACTTCTTTCTGTTTGAGAAATTTGATAAAAAAAAGTAGTTTCGATAAAAATATACATACTTTATTTATTCTCTGTAAACTGTGACCAGTTCCAAAAAATGATATTCTATATTTCTTGTAGCCGCGGACACCGTGATCAGTAGGTAAACATTGTTTTATTTTTTGATGGAAACGGATCACAGTATCAGTTGATACAACTAGCCGTGATCCGTGGCTAACTTAATCTGATTCCGGGTTCGGTGAAGACAGACCAAACCGACCGTCTGGTGTAGTGATTCGCGTTCCGGAATACAAAGTCAGGTCGCGAGTTCGAATCCCGCAAGTGGCAAATGTTTGTGTGATGAGCACAAGCATTTTTGCTAAGTCATGGATGTTTATAACCGTATTTAAGTATGTTTCTCCGTTATCTATTCGCCATAATACATGGTTTGTTTAGTATGGGCCTGGGGCTAGATAATTGGTGTGATTGTGAAAATAATTTATTTAGTTTAATTTGACAATTAGCTATCAAAGCACATTTACGCACATACAACAAAAATATTAGATTTTGCCCCGAAAATTGGTCGAGTAGTTTTCAATCAATCTTTCATACATGCGGAAATTGTTTTTTATAAAGTTTGATAGATATTAATAATAAATAGATTAATAATAAAAATTGTAATTGATATAGCACCAATGCATGTAAACTCAATATTATTCGAAACGTTACACTCCAGTCGCTCGTGTGTAGCTCGCTGTTGCGTGGTCAGACACCTCGGTGCCAGCCGTCGAGTGTTGAGATTCTGAGTACTATCAACGGAGTGAGCGCTCGAAGCCCGACAGCCTACAGTCTAAACACAGCACGATTGTGCAACAATGTACGCACGGCCTGAGCCATGTCCGATTACAACTGATTACAATGTAATTTTAACACACTCAAAACGTTGTATTTAATCTCCACTTAGTTATATTATGACCATATTTACTCAGTCCAGGGTGGGTACAATTGAATACTTCGTCTCATTTTAATCTGAGGTAAAATAAACCCATGAACCTGAATTCAGAACTGAAAGCGCGTTAGACTCTTAAAACTACGGCTGTAGATTATTTTGTTATTACGTGCAGCCGTAAAATATTTTGGTACACCCATCTTTAAAGCAAGAAATAAAAATTCAATATTATAGATCCTAGCATTAAACATTAACGAGCTGTAAAGTTTTATGTGAAATGACAATGTCTTAGTATTTTCCATCTTACCCATAATAAACTTGTTCGGCTATTTTATAGATGCGCAACTACTTACTAGAATGTTTTCAAAAAATGTAGAGCGGGGTTAAATTGATTTTTTGAGGACACTTGAAATGAAAATATTCTATTTTAAACATTCATTTAGGTATACTATCTAAATATTTTTCGGTTATTTAATTGTCATAGAGAAAAAATCTGGACTGCCCACCTACGAAATGACGTAAGGTTCAAATAATTAAGCACAAAGCGATTAGAGGCGTCGACGCACCTGCTCCCAGGTGGTGACTATCAGATCCGAAAGTGTTCTATTTCGAAGCCGGTTACTCATCGCAAATCTGTTTACTTACTAACAGACGCCTGCTCCTGCCATTGACCTTGTCTCGACGTGAGTTTGTTTAGAAAAAAAAAAAGTTTAAATGCTAATACGTTTGAAGCAAACCGCGTGTCACTACGAAGGACTGTAAATAATATCGCGGCATTATTTGCAGCGCGACCGTCACGCACCGATTCGATTCATTCATGGTGCTTGCTCACTAATTAATTGTTAAACTCAGACGTCCTAACCAAGGAAAACTCTTGCATACATGTTGATATTATTTTGACAACTTTGAAAACGATAACAATCGATTCCGTATGTGATTGAGCGCAATTCAAATTGTGGTAATGACATGATAAAAGATAAAAATACTATTTTGATATATTTATGAGTCACGAGGAAACTTGAGCAAAATAGAACGATCATGAGTCTGTATTATATAATGAAAGTAATAAATTACATTCGATTTTTGTTATGACGGAACATAATACCGATTGATTTATTAGTTTCGTTTTAACCGTGGATAAAAAGTAGGTACATATCTAGTCGTATTGTTGATAGTTACAATACTACTGATCATTGTAAGTTGAAGACAACTTTTGAAGAATTTTAGTTTGTTTTAAAGGAAGGGTTTATTTTAAAATGTTATAAATCTGACATCGTCCTTTCCTTAAACTTATTTAAACTATAAATCTGATAACAGAAAAAAGTGATTGTATAGTTTTTTGATATCAAAACGTAACGTAACCAATACCGATTGTATTACACAATGACAAGCTAGGTACAAAAGTAAACAGATATATTGTGAAAATCATCCATACCTACAAGGGTTGCCGTGCTGACTGCAAATGTCCTGCCTTGTTATGAGTATGGCCACGTCATGATGGTGAGGGTTCGTGTCGTCATCCGGGTTGAGCTGCTGCTGCCACCGACAGAACGACCGGAGCGTGGTGTCAGCGTCCGTAGTCACTTCTAGGTCTGGAGCTGCTCCTAACTCATTGACGAATATGATCTTCACGATAACTATCTTGATGTAGTTCCCAATTGATGGGTCCATGTAGAGTGACGATACCTGGTTGGATGACGAAATATAGGGGTAGGTATAAATGTGGGTTAAGTTTAATTTTTGTGTTTGATTTTTAACTAATTTCTACTGTGTCCCGATTACGCATGCTTGTTAAGTTAAAATGTAAAGTATGATGAAAAAGCATCCAATGCAATATAGATCCATATGTTTGCTTAATTCATTACAATGTTTTTGTCTGTTTAATAAACTACTAATTACGCGTTAAAGGAATTACTGATTACAAATTCCAAATTCCACTTATGTGGTCAGTTTTAGATTTCCTGTTTTTTTCCAAATAGTTTAATTTTGTAACTATATTTTGACAGTGCAATTACTTACCATATTCATTATAGTCAGCAGGTAAGTTTCAATGTTTGCTTCATCGTGGAAGTCCGTCATGGACCTGTCTGCGACCAGTAACACCTCGACGTGTCGGGGCTTGCTCACCGAGCGGGTCGGCCGCCGCTGTCTTCTGGAGTTCCCGCGATGGTATTTATTGTTGACATGATCATTCTAGAAGATATGCTATGTGTTATGGTCGAACATATTGGTCTCAGTTTCTAAATTTCATCGGGATTTGCAACTGTGCCGCACTGAATTTTGTACGTACCTATTGTTTGTTAGATTCACTCAGTTAGTACGTCTAAACTCGATTAGTTAATATATTTCTTACTTAATTTACCTTATTTAGTCAATGCAAAAAACTCATAACGCAAATACACGTGTTAGCACCAAGAGCTTGGAGCTTCAGAATAAAACCTTTCAACAAATAATATCAATATTAATTTATTTAAAAAAAAATTAAGGCATTTGCATTATTGTCGGACTGATGATAATTTATGAGTACATATAGCTAAAACTTACCCTATTACGTCCATTTCTTTTATGTTGCTCAAGTTCATGGCTGTCTAGGTGCTTGGTCTGCCACTGATAAGGCGGCTCCTTTGTAGCGCAATTCTTCGATCGTCTACGCCTCTTTCGTTTGTTCTTTATACGTCGCACTCTCATTTCGTTACTCATGTTTTTTTCCTTTTTGTTTTTCATTGCTGAATTCTCTACTGACTTACTCTCTACTGAAATACTCTTGGACATTGACTGTGATCGCCTTTGTTCCATTCGTAACCTAGCTTGTTGTCTTCTAAATTCCGTGGGATTCCTTCTCATAGCTTCTAATCGTCTTCGCCTTTCTTCTAAATAATCTCGTCGGCGACGATCCGTCGCTAGCTTATCTTGTCTCTCCCTTCTCAAAGCTTCGTATGATTTATTAGGTTGCTTGTATTTACTACTGCTATATCTCTGTGTAGGATTATCGGAATGTGTTCTCCTCTCTACTTCTCTCTTGCCTCTATGGGTGCCTACTTTGTTCAAGGCAGATCTCTTATAAATGACGTGAGGCCTTCCTTGCGAATTATCAGTAGGAATTTGGTTAGACGGTTCAATCCAATACTCCCCGTGTTCTGTTCTTAGGAGGCCTGCCTGTGAACAATTTAATATTTATTGATTAAGTAAACATCTGTATTGTTTCGTGGGTTTTGTTATTGTTTTTGACGCTCTTTTCCGACCAAATGCACAATATTTCATACTAAGCTTACAGTCAGATTTGTTGGCGGGTTTGTTCGTATTACGTATAATTTATAGCGTGTACCTGACAGCATAGGGATCGTTTGTCTCGTTAGTGCTGCGTTCCGTTGAATTTTCCGCTATTTCGATAAAGTTAATTGACACATTGTCTGTCATATATGTTTTCTAACAAAATTTGTCTAAAAATGTATACGCCATGTTTTTTTTGTATGAAATTCAGTGAAATATACCTATCACCTCTAAAATGTCATAAATCAAAGTCTAGTTTTTTCAATTATCCGATTATTACTCAACACTTTTTACTGTTTGATCGCAAAACGTATTTAACTTTTTGAACTTCTGTAAAAGGATTAAAATTAAACTGATAAGAAAACTGTATGCAAAAAATGTTTTTAAAGTTAGCAACATTGAATGGCAGAATGTCCATTGAGTGGCGAACCGGTCTGGGCAGTTGTGGGTCAACAAATCTGCCGTCTGTTTGCTGGTAACTAGATAAATTGATTGATAACGAACCTGAGGCGGCTTTGCGCGAAATCTAATGGAAACTATTCCATCTGAACAGATATCTTGATCAACTTACTGCTGCGCCTGATTGTACACAATAATGATTTACGTTCGATATTAAACTGCATTTCCCGATTATAAAATCGATTTCACTTTTGAAATAGCTCTTGTGATTCTAGATCACATCCGCCTAATTGTTAAAGTTACAGGCGTTTTGGAGTAGGTATTTTATAAAACTTTGTGTAGGAAACATAGAATAGTCAATATTCAATGAATTATTGAGCCATGACTAATGGTGCTAATGGTGTTAGCGATTATTATGTTAGCAACTTGTTTAACTGGCCTAGTGTTAGCTTATATTAATGGATTCTCCTAGTACAATGTAACTATTGATAAATAAATATCTATAACTAGTGTGTATTTGGTGAATTGTCAATCTATATATCTATCTTATATCTTTATATATAAAACAAAGTCGGGTTAGTTACACCATTTATAAGTCGAGAACGGCTGGACCGATTTTTATGATCTTTGCTTTGTTAAATTTGTCTCCGCCCCGAATAGCAGAATAACTATAAATTCACGATAAAAAAAATATAAAGGAGCGGTACGAAATTCGCCGGGACAGCTAGTATATATATAAAAATGTCGGGTTTGTTACACCATTTATAAGTCGAGAACGACTGGACAGATTTTTATAATCTTTGATTTGTTAAAATTATCTTCGTCCCGAATAGCAGAATAACTATAGAAAAAATACACGTAAAAAAAAAACGATGGCGGTACGAAGTTCGCAGGTACGGCTAGTACATGAATAAATTGTTTCCCAACCACGCCAATTAACTCACCTCAAACTAAGCAAAGCTTGTATTATGGCGACTCGGTAATGGATAACATACTTACACACTTTTAAACATCAATGACGTAGGTACAAATGCTCATGCTCACCACACAAACATTTGCCACTTTCGGGATTCGAACCCACAACCGCTTGTTGACAATGTTTAATGATGGGAGCAGCAAATTGTAATAAGTTTTATAACCCTCGGCTGACAATGTCAGTACTCGCAGTCAAGTGGTCTCATTGCGTTTGTGTAGTTCTTTTTATCGTTTTTCACGACCACCGAAGTCGAGTAAAAAGAACATCCACTTCACGAGTATATTTTTACAGTAAAGGGGCGCGTGGCCGGCTTGTCTGCAGCCGACCTTGCGGAGTAGAAGGCTTGCGAAAGTTGTAACGCGCACTAAATGCGTGCCGCCGACTCATTAATTAATTAACTGTCACATCATAACCAGTTGGGTACATTTGACCAGCTGATATAAACTTTTGACCAAAGTCTTTGTTAATCTATAAGTACGACGAAAGACTGTAACTATTTAGACTGGTTCTGACTCTATATCCTTAGAGTTGTGGCTAGTTTAAAAATCTTGCTGAAATTAGACAAATCATTTGGCCTTCATTTCGCGTAAGAAATGTATCTTGCATAATACAATATGTTGGGCTAAATGAAGAACATACTTCTGCAAGCCAATTGTAAAATTGTGAAAAAAACTGAACTTTAAGTGCCATGATCAAAAGTATGTAAAGGCTGTTTTTTTTTGGTTCTATAGTAAAAAATTGTTAATATTCATTAAAAAAAAACTTGTAAAAGTATTTAATCTAACAATAAGTACGTTTACCTTCTGCAGCAGGGTTGACAGTATGTGTATGTGGGACTCCTTGACTAAGCAGACATGGCGTAGTAAAATAATAATATGTAAATTGCAATGAAAAAAAAGTTCGCGGACACCACCATACAGAATATATATATTATACTGTGACTATACATTGTTATCTTCATCTAAAGACACTTCTTTCAATATTAACAGCAGAATAATGGGTGGGCAATAATGAAGTTAAATTAAATTTATTTATAAATTATTCCATTATGCAAATACGTGTACGTGTCTTCTCGCGGTGCTCATGAAATCGATTAAGTTTTTATTAAACGATGTTCATATTCCGGCTTTGCTTATCATTCGATCTTAATATTATTGGCATTGTTTTATAGAGCCCGTTTCTGCCCACACTATGTTTCTTAAATGCTCAAGGGCAGTTACTATAATTTTTTGCTACAACTTTAATGGTTGCATTAAACGTAACATCTTCTATAAAATCTAGTTTTGGTTGTGAAATATTTGCGAACATTGTACTAATTACATTTGTTTTGAAAATTGAGTTAAAACAGCAGGGAATATCTCCCTAACGTAAGTCAACAGTGTGCTTTCGTAATTTAAATGGTTATAATGCTTCGTACAATGGTAGGTCATGTATTACATACTTACAAAGTAAATCTATTACTAATATTACAATTAATGTGAACGTTTGGATCACTGTTACCCTATCACGCTTTAACGGCTGAACGGAATTAGCTGAAATGGCATTTAGATTAATACGTAGGATAGTTTTTATCCTTTTTTGTGTTTCCGTGGAATAAGCATTAATTCCTTTTTGGATTATTTCTGAAGTCTACGCACACAAAGTCGCGGGCAGAAGATAGTATGAGTATAAAAATTCATAATAAAGAAGCGTAAATTTATGTATGTATATAGGATATTTTTGTTTTATTTTCAAAAGCTCTTCAACTAAAAATGTTGCCCCTTTTTTACGTTAATTCGAAAATAATTTGCGAAAAGTTGTACTATATAAAAAAAAGATTAAACGACTGTCAAGAAAAAATGGCGATGTGTATTTATAACGAACGCCTTTTTCAATTAATTCTTTTTCAGTTTCGCATCTTAATTATAGCTATAACGAAACAAAAAAGCTGAATGCCGCAGAATTAATGCATATGCAACAAAATAGAAGAATGTGTTTGATTAATGGATCTTGACGTACCCACATATGTTAAAAGGGCTGTCAAAAACTGCGTTGAGTTTTAAAATAATTGTGTAAATGCATGATATGTTTGCATGAAGAATTTTCCATGAATGAATAAATAATTCATCAATTATTGAGCGTGTGCCCATGGTGTAATGTGTGAATGCGAAAGTTGTAAATGACTTACCTACTTGATAACTTCACTTGTTCTTTGGAACCAACAAAAGGTAACTTACATACTTTTCATAGTGATTACTAAATAAGAAATGGAATCAACATATAAAAAAGTAAAACAAAAAAATATTTTGATAACATTCATTTTTATTTACACAAAAAAAATACTAAAATGGGGACAAGTTTCATAAATCACTGTTCTTTTATAGATCTTATTTTTTATTACTACTTACTAATTTGTGTAGCCTGCGGCTTCGTTCGCGTGGTCGTGAGTTCAAAATACATATTACTAAAAGTTGTAGGTAATCCTCTTATCGCGATCAAGCAAGTGGCAGCCCTGTGACATTTCATTCAGCTACTCAAGTCCATTCATGTTATTTGACGTGGTATTCATAAGATGTTTGCTGTTAGGTGTGATCTTTGGGCACGTCTATCACGGGAAAGACATATTCTTCAGTCAGATGTGCAGCGGGGTATGCGACGGATGTTAATAAATTGCTTTTAGCTCTTTTTCGTTTTTGGGTCGCAAGCTGACTAAGAATTTATTCAACATGTGTTAGTTAGACATCGTTTTGTATTAAAGTAAAGTTTTAATTCCTCTTTTAAGATAAATAAACATTGCATTTAATTCTTTTAAACAATATTCGTTCTGACAAAACAAGACAAGAATCTAGTTTATCATGCACAATAATAGCTGTAGAGTATAATTAAGTGAAATAATTGTTAGATAATATCAGTTTTTTTGCGAACATTAATTAGTGAACACGTGACATAATATGGCGGGTTACAAATGGGTGTGATTTAAATAAATTATCCTCACGCTATCGTTGCTGAGCTGAATGAGGTCTTGTATTCGTTTAATTGCGCGTGTCGGTTAATTAAACAAATTCGACCCGAAACGTACAATAACTATTTTTTATAAAATTTCTATAATTAAGCGGTTATTATAATTTTAATGCTCATATGAAGTGGCTACATAACCTTAACTATTACAGTATTTAAAATTAAAACCAAATCGTAAGATATTCAATCAACGAGGCGTCAATAACCGACGAGATTTGGTTGGTATTTAGCAATTAGAACATGTCTCGAATATAAAACAAATTTTTAGAATTAAAGAAACCCCGACAATGCGCGATAACTTATTTAATTTCTGCTACTACCAACTTCCACAAGCAGAGTTACCAGAAAAGGCTTAAATTCCGCATATAATTTATTATGTTCCACACGCAAACCTAATTTTAAAACATTTTTTTCTTTACTTACCTACAAGTACGTAGGTAATTGCATCATTTGATACTAGGCCCTTTTTACACGACTGCCCATAAAAGAGTGTAATGTTTTTAGCGTCCTTAAAATGTATATGTCTGAGTTTATTCCACCATTCCCCTGGCTGCGATTAATTTCCTACTGTATTCATAATTTATTCTAACTTTTAGTTCGATTTGATAAAGGACAGAAAAAATTAAATGAGTTCTGTAAGTAAAAGTTAATAAGTTTTACGTGCATGTTTACTATGCTTATCTCATGTAAGAGTGAATGTTGCGTAAACTAAAATAACACCTTTAATTTCCATAATTAAATAGCGCGATATCATCCTTTACTGTTATAACATTATATTCCTTGTCGTTTTTGATTAAATGGCTATAATTAAAAGAGATTTATTAAGGAGAAAAAAAGATTTGTTTTATTCCTGCCGCCCACAGGCGTAGTTAGGTCATCATTATTTTTTTGTTAAGGAATACATTTTAAATAATGCTACATTGATCGATTACTAACATTTGCAAACACGCGCCACTGTTAATTAATACTTTTGTGTCATAACAGAAAAACTATTAGTTCCGGACAATCGGTAGGCAGCGCCTACTTTTTGCCTAATTATTTATTAGCACACTCGCTCGGCTCGTAGATATTCGACTGTTTGTATAATATACATACATAAACATACACATTTTTATCAGGATATCACCTGTCAATAAATTGGAAATATAAAACAGTGTAGGTTTTGATTGATGTTGATTACAGCATATCAAAATGGCGAAACTATAAACATAAATCAAAGCTATCAATAAATATAGATCTCCAGTTAACTACACTAATTTTTCGCAGGAGAGATCGTCAATTTTCTGCGAATAACGTATTCAGAGTCGTGAACATGTTTTAATATTTTATTGGCAATATACATTTACATTTGACGGGCCAATCAGCGAAAATCAATCAAACGATTGAGATTGCACAATAGCGGATTCTCTGAATGAAAGTTAAGTTTTACTTTCTTTGAGCGGAAGATCTCTGTCTGATCATCACAGCCCTAATGAATTAATGAATGATGATTACATCATTTAATCAATTGACAATATTTTATTTTTGAGAACTGTTTTTTTTAATCAAAAATTTTTTTTTTAATATAAATCGATGTTGCTCTCATTGAAAAATATGTTTTATTTGAGCAGTAGAATGTGCTTTTTGCGGCTCTACAAACAACGAAGCCAAAATTGGTTCATCGTGAACCTATATTTACTGGTCTTATTTATTTATTTTTATTCTACCTACAGCTGTAAATGTTTTTTAATGGTATAATGCCGGTTTGTAAGCACCTTCAGTTATCAAACCTTCATTATGTTAAGGCCGTACAATGGAAGTTTTTATTAATATTATTTTACAATATAGGCAATTATAATTTGCTTAACCTACAGGTTGCCTATTAGAATCTTCTGCGTACTATTACGCTTGGCCTTGTTCTTCTACAATCACTGGTTATGATTTATCTTTGAGACCGTTTATTTATAACTGACAATAAAATTAACGAGTTTCTATGACGATCACAAAAAGTTAAGTCTATTTTTTACCTAGCAAATGCATAGTCTGGGAAGACTGTGCACTTTAACGCTACCGTGTTTGTTGATATATGTCTTGTATTATATTCAAGCATTATATTTATCCGTTGACCCGTTAGTGAACTTTACTGAGTTTGTCATAAAAATTATGGTACATCACTTATGTGTTTGTGTACGAGGTTCTATTTAATGAAATTGCCTGCATTTAGAGCTTATAGTAAGGTCTACAGGATTTATTAACGATCTTTCTTTTTTCTCAGTAACTTACAAGTCCATCGCACGCTGAGAGTGCGATGTTGGAGGCGGGCTGGCCTCTGACAGAGCCTGTGTAGTGGCAGGACGTGGCTCTGGGGTCCGGCCGATCTCGCGTGCGCCCGTTGACTCGGTGCCGCTCCACGATCATCGCTGGTCCAACAAATGACACCGACGGCCTGTGAAATAAAAATCATTTTTAAACCACTTTTAGAACATTTTTCATTACTTAATTTAAGAAAGAGCCATCGTTAGAATTCGAGTTGTATCAGTCATAAAAACTATGACAAAATGATAAGCGACTTTAAAGAACCCATTTTAGATATTTCACAGGAAAAAAAATTGTTTGCCTCAGCCCTCCTAGCATGACCACCAAAACACGATATGATATGATATAGCGATTTATCGATACAAACGGTTTTTTATTTCAAATATGTTAGATATAGCCGCCATGTTGATTTTTTCTCGAAAGAGCGATCATAAAAATTCAGCATGGCGTCTATATCTTTCATATTTTTATAAAAATTGACCGTTTGTGTCGATAACTCGCTATATCATATCATATCATATCGTGTTTTGGTAGTCATGCTAGGGGGGCAGATGGAAATCGATTTAATCGTTGACTGTTTTGTACTACGATTTTTACATATTTGAAACGATATTAATTTCTAATACTGAGGCTGACTTACAGTGTAACCAACGCTAGAAAAAAAATCGATAAGAAAACGAATGTCCTCTGTAGCTCTGATAGAACAGCTGTCATTCGAAAAGCCAAAAATCGTGGCTTCGATTCCTACCTGAGACAGTCAAATTTATTCTAGGAAATATATCTTTTATATTAATAGCATCCTAAATGCAAAAAAAGAAAATTTAAAAGAATTTTTTTTAAAGAAAACATTTAATTGAAAATTTTACAGCTGAAAACCAACACGATGATATCATAAAATAACTATTCATAGACAGTAAAATCTACAACATGCAACGGAACAAAAGCTATAAAAATATATATTAGAAACACAGCATAATCCTATCAGTTATTTTTGCAAACACTTAGTCAAGGGTCAGCGTTCGACCTTCTGCCATTTTATGAGGAAAGAACAGTTTTATAGTTGCATTTGTAAATATTTAATTTACAGTTGGGAATGTTGGTGTTTTTACTTTTCAATTATTTATCCTCGAGTAGCGTAAACGACGTAATTGGCGGTAAACCGATGTGCTACTCGTGCGTCCAAACAATTATATACTTTGCGATATGTACCTATAATTTCACATGAGAGGGGTAACCAGCTGTGTGCTTTTTAAAACCCAATTTAAGCACCAGTCTCCCACAATCCTAAGTAGAAGATAGTTGATCTGCATAAATTGAATCCAAGATTTAGAAATAAACGTTTTTTGTTTGAGTGACAGAAATGTAAAAAAAACCTAATCCATATACCTACCTAGTCAGGTCATAAGTTCTGTCACATGTGTAATATGAAATAATTTAGACATGTTTATTATTTATGTAACCATTTATATAGCAAAATGAATTTAATAAAACATAGATTCATATGGTAATAAAGTTTATTCAAAATGACCTCCGCAATTTTGAATACAGGCCTTCAATCTGCGCGGCCAATCGTCTATCGCAGCACGAACGAGGTCCATGTCAATATCGGCGGCTGCCTTAATCAAGGATGCCTTGAGTGACTCCAAATCAGGATGAGGCTTTGAGCAGGCCTTTTCCTCCAAGTGTTGCCATATCTTGTAATCTAACGGACTCAAATCTGGACTGGAGAAGGGCCAGTCTTCGTGCCGGATGAAGTCGATTACACACGCCGCCAGCCAGTCTTGTGTGCTTTTCGCTCTATGAGCTGGCGCAGAATCTTGTTGGAATACCCAGTGCCTGTTATTAAACATGGTATGAGAAACAGGTTCCACAAGGTTCTTGAGGACTGTATTTTGATACACGACTGCATTCGTTTTTACGCCTTTCTCACAAAAATATACCTCAGTTAAGCCCCAATAAGAGACTCCCAACCAAACCATGAGCGAGGATGGAAAATGACCTCGTTGGACACGCGGAATACGGTTGCTAGCTTCTTCACTGCTGTGTGCGTACACCTTATCATTTTGTTTGTTGTAGCTCTCTTCCACGGTGAAAATTTTTTCATCCGAAAAAAGAATTTCCCGATGCTTTTTTCCCGCATACCACTTCAACAAAGCGCGGCATCTCTTCAGTCTCAGGTCCATTAAACGAGCGTCCAAACGATGTCCTGTTTTTCTTCAATATGCCCTAAGCCCTAAATCTTCATTTAACACCCTTTTCACCGTGGTCCTGCTTAACCCCATCTGAAGGGCCAACAGTTTCTGTTTACGTATGGGATTTCTTTGAATTCGCGCCTTCACAGCTTTTATCACTGCTGGAGTCCTAACAGAGCGAGGGCGACCACTTCTTGACCTGTCATCTACACTAGAGTCTTCATTGTATCGTTTTATGGTACGTTAAATGAATCTATTGGTTATATTCAAATTTTTCAGTAACTTGAAAATCTGAATTGGCGCGTAACCGCAACGATGCAACGCAATAACCGCGACACGGTCTTCTTTAGGTGTCCACTCTATATTTAAAAATGAGGAAAATTCTAAAAAGTACACATTTTTATTTTCATGAAATATTCGAAATTCGAATTCAATAAACTTTTTTGTGGCCAGCATTCTAAATTCAAAAGTTTTCATTGTGTGACAGAACTTATGACCTGACTATGTATTTATGTACAAAGGCATTTATTATACATACATACCATAGTATTCGTACATATTATTTCAATTAAGTTTTGCGTAAAAATTATGTGAATGCCATACATAATAAACGTGCCTAATAGTCTGACTCAACCTGTATAACTAAGACGGATAGACCACGTTTCAAGAGTTTATTTTCTCATTTCAATGCATAATGTCGAACATTGAAAAATGCGTGTGGATAGCAATAAATCCAAGTCGGTTTAAGCGCATATCGGCCAAGGAATCTGTCCAATAGCGTCGACCATAAAAAGTAGATTTCGCGCGAGCAGTCTGGCACACGGTCAAGATTTATGGAGTACCAGCGACGGCCTTAGATACCAAGAAATTGTGGAATGCTACAATTTATTAAGTGAATCCAAAAAGGTAAAATGACAGCCCTATGTTCCAGCTATCTTATGATCTAAAGTTGGCGTGCTGCTGTCAAGGTGGTATTTTCCTTTATTAGGAATTAACTTGGTATCAGATCTTTTACTTTTATTGCGTTACTTCAGCTTGATTTTACTTGCAGATAAATACATAAATACAATAAAACACTTTACACCCTTTATAAAATATTAATTTATCGCTATTCTTTCTACACTACACTACATGCTGTATTGCAGACTTGGACAGAGTTTGACTCGGTACTGAAAACTGCGTTAGCAAAATATAAAACAGACAGAACTGCATTTTGCTAGTAAAGCTAGACATATAAACAAGTCTAGATTTTTAGCGCTGAGTAACGATGTAACAACGGTTTAATACGTATATTTATTTTGCATCTGGTGGTATTAAATATTTTAACACTGGTAGGCTATGTCTGTGGCTGGTATTTCAGTCAATCATGGAACAGTTTGGAGTTTGATTTTTAAACAAGTTAGAGCAGTTGAGGTAGAATTTTGAATGTATTTTTAATTGTAGTTGTAAAGTTTTATAAGTTTGTTCAACTCGCGTCGAGAGAAAGTATGGCTAGCAAACAATAGAACTGTGATTTCAGAATTCGCGTTTAAATACTTGACATGGAAGCGTGTTTGTGGACGTTAGCCTTGGGCGGGGTGAGCATCAGCTGTCGATCGGCGGCAAACAAACGGCGGCTAAGCACACAGATAAGGCTCATTATGGCAATTAGCGGAGGTAAACATGGCCGCCCCAGTTGGGTCGTGTTGACACAAATGTTGATACGTGCCGCTGACGGACCCAACTACCGGACCACTATCATTCATAACGCAGATTACTTATCGCTTCATGAGGCAGTTGCCATGGCCTACTAAGCATAAAAGCTTTATACAGTTATCAAAGAAGTATTTTTGAATCATTAGGATTCCAATTAGCATCCGCATTCCTTAGAATTTTATACAAAAAGCTTATCAGAAAGGTATGATACTTTAAGGTGAAAGAAGTAATTTGTTTATAACATTCTGTGTACACAAGTAGGAAACTTTATTTACAGGGAGGTAGTATGTTTAATGTATAAATACGTACTAATATTTTTATTAGGTAACACCAACAAATCAGATTCGTGAATAAAGATAAACCATCTCAAATATTGAATTGGTTCCACTTAGTTGTGCAAACTCTCCTTTAAAAGGAAGCCCGACGAGTTCCACCTCATCAATAATATTAAATCCGTTGATAATGGTGCGTAATTACAGGCTACACATACGTTAACTTATTAGTTACTCATACTAATTTATGCTCGGCTGAATCGGATATATTAAGTAGTTTATTCGATAAAAGTTTTTGTTACACTATCATATCAGTTAAATCATTCTAACGAACTACAGATTGCCTTTTTGTACATTCGCGTCTGTATCGAGTTAGCAGTTAGAAGTCATAATCATTCCTCATTGCCGGAGTATAGAACCGCTTTATGTAACAATTTATGTAAAAGCGCAGTCGGGTATTAAATGTAACGATTTAGATCCTGTACCTGTTAGTACCAATTAGGGTGGGTGTAACTTTTATAGTCGGTAATATCCTTATATGTGTACGGCTAGGCGACACCGGCACCATGGCATGACCTTTACAAGATAGCTGGACGATTACGACCTAATGGCAGCGATTAACATGCAAATATCTATAAAGATAAAGCCAATAAGCAACCTTTACGTAAGGTGCTATTGGTGTTAATATTTTGACCACACTTTGACCCTGACCCTGGACTCATTAGTATTTTAAAGATATACTTAACGGGTAAAATATTTATTGATGTTCGTGGGGGTTCATTATTATAGAAAATAAAAAGTATAGGAAACCTTAAATAAATGAGCTTTTTAAATATAACTGATATAAATTGTTAGGTTAATTTAAAACGTCTATATCGCCTAGATTGATGATAGGCGAAAGAAACACCCATCCCATAGTAAATGTTGTTTTATACCAGCAGCTGAGCATGTACTTACTGTTAAGGATATTAGAATTTTATGTAGGCGACTTTATTACCGTGTGGCGCAGTGATTTGCCTTTGGACGCAAAGGGTCCTAAGTACAATTCTCGTTTCGGGTTAGTTCAAAAAATGCACTTTCCTAAATTGGAGAACCTGGGAGCGCTGGAAGACGCCTTTGGCAAAACTTATTGTCTATTACCTCGTATCACAATTTAAGGATGTTAATTTCTTACTTTGAGACCATAAAAATTTGGTGTTGTCTACGGCATTTTACTTTTTTATATTCTTTCTTCAAGGGTAAAGATTTAAACTAAATAGGGCTTGATTAGTTAAATTTACAATATACCAGTTAGTAGGAGCAGGTAACCTGTTCTCACTTGTTTATACCTCGTATTAAATGCACGAGTGCACTGTGGTTTGGTGACTTGCGGGCCCTTTATTTTATTGTGACGTTTTACGAGGTTATTGCACCCAAGGCGTGTCTCACTCACCCTGTAGCGAAATCGGTTACTACAAAACTTGATCTGGAACATATTTTGAGCTATCCGGGGAGTAAAAACAAAAATACAAAAGATAATATAATGTTTGTACTCAAATAACTTTATTTTATTTTAAAGTTGGTGCTAATGCGTTTAAGTTGTATAGACACAGCGTTTACGGGAGCCTGCGTTAAAGAAAAACTGTGATTTAAAACACCTTATGGCACGCAATATAGGCGATGGGTGCAAATTTGCAATTTTACGCTTCTGAAACAATAATATGCACAGGCGCACATAATTCTCCGTACAAAAATTCGAAAATTACCTTCGAAAGCGCGCTGCAATACTACACAGATAAGGTTGTGTAAGAGTAATGTGCGAGGTTCTCGCGAGTTGCGACTCGCGAGATACTCGAATTGCTCGCACTGACTCAAAAATTCTTTGATATAATCAATCAATCTATCTTTTAGTTATTTTGATCAAATTTTATATTGCTGAAATAGACGATTCCAAACGGGATCGAAATAGTAACGGTTAGCCTTAATTGCCTAAATTAAGTGAACCGCAACCATATGTACCATAGCTATTATAACTACAAGTGTTCATACAATAATATGTCACTTTTGGTAACTAGTATCAAGTCCATAAAACTGGATTGAAATTTTGGTGATTTCAACCATCAAATCAAATTATTATTAAAATTATAATTATTAAATACTAAATATTAGACAAAACGAAACCTTTATTACCTATTACTTTTTTTATTAACCTACAGCTACATCGAGATAATCTCTATCAAACGAGAAAAGCCTGCAATAACATCGACTATTTGTAGTGTTTTAAAGCATGGGCTTCAAGATATTCGCAGCCACCGGTGGCTGTGAGACTGTTTTTTACCTGAGAGTTTGATCGGCACATCACTAGTGTGTAATGTAAATTATTTTGAACCTAACGACTTGGCACGCACGGCCTGTCTGATCCGGCCGCGTGCCGATGCGAAAATTTATCGTCAGCGGCGCCACCTCGCGCCCATTACTGCATTTCGTTGCAATTAGTTTACTGCCTTTAATCGGTATAATATTATTTGGAAATATCCGTGTAACTGTCGTTTGGTAATCGTGTTTACAATCGCCATTGCTCGCATTCAGTTCACGGGTATTAGCAATGCAAAACGCCTTCCTAAATATCTGAATGGCACATGTTACAACGTAGCCTAATTTCGTTAATCTTAATCTATTCAATTAATGTGTTTCTTTTGTTTTAAAATAATTTAAAACATATCGGTGTGTCGTCTAATTAAATATCTAGGTAAAACATGTACCTTTTGTACAGTCTATCGTCGAAAGAAGATGATTAAAATACAAATGTAATTCGTGAGTTCAATAGTTTTTATTTAAAAATTAAGCATTTTTTTTTGCCAAACCAGTTAATTATTTTAGTTCTAACTGTAAACTACTTTACTTTGATGTTACCTACTTGTTTGATGTTGTCGAACCAAATAACGTTCACGCGGTTGGGAACCTACATAAAGTACGATAAAATGTCGTATAATTTGTCGAGATAAAAGTAATGAGATGTTATCAAGTGTAGTACGTTGCAAATTACAAATTTTACGCGGACGAGTTTTTTCACATTAGTCCAAATTAAAGATTTTCGGGAATTTAAAAAAAAAATTGGCTAAATACGAGTTGGACTCGAGCACCGAGGGTTCCTTACAACTTTGTGGGTAATAAGTAGTTCGTCCGAATAATGGAGTTTTGACGTTTTTTACCGCTTTCAAGTTTTTTTTTTTTGTGATGTAACTACAAATTTACGATTTTCGTACCATTACTTGTAGCTCAATGGTGGCAGCCCGTTGGTAGTGATTTCAAAGTTAAGCACCCACGCCGAAGATGGGTAACCATTCCGACCCTAATTTAGTTAAATTTATCTCAAGCATCTCCCTGCTTCGGAAGGCACGTGAATAGTTGTTCCCGGCTAATATCGCTTTATACTAGTCGTAAAGTCTGAGGCCTTCAAGCGGCTTGATTAGGAACATCTGACAGTAACTAACTTTCACTGGCTTGACAAAACCCACCAATTCGCACTGGGCCCGCGTGAAGTATGGCCCGAACCTCCTCATACTTGAGGTGAGGCCTGTGTCCGCAATGGGACGTTTATGGGACGCTAACTTTTATAATATTACTCTGCATCGAACGCTATAAGGCATTGCTTCTTGCCCAATTTCCTGATTCTAGGTCAACTGGAAGTATGCGTATAGGTTTCAATTTCCATGTGAGTTTCTTAACTTAATTTGCAGCATAACCTTTGATTGCGTTGACTTAGAAGCTTGATTTTTCACAGTCCTAAGAGATTGCAAACGTAAGTACTTATTTGATATTAATTTTAACTTAAAAACCTCCTGCGTTCGTGATGAAAACTGTCTTGACAGATAGACAGACAGACAACGAAGTGATTCTGTACATATATTATTCCTTTTGAGGTACGAAACGCTGAAAACGTATTGAATTTGATATTCGTCTTGACACAATTTTTAAGTCAACTTACTTATTGTGACTGAACATGCCCTAACAACAGTTTACAAATTTCTTTGATCGCTGATTGCATAAACAATTTTTAGCCTTGGCCTCACATTTTAAATCCATAAATAAACTAAATTGACGTGCAGTGGTAACAGTTTACGTCACTGGGCTATTATCATATTACCTACATTGGAAAACAAATTGTTTTTGTGTTTTTTTGTTCAATAACAGTATTAGGCTACATGACATCTCGATAACTATTTTTTTATAATATAAATAACACAATACATTCATCGCCCTAATCCTAAGGTAAGTAGACAAAGCACTTGTGTTATAGAAATCAGAAACAACGACGGTACCACACTACCCAGACCCGAGACAATATTGTAAAGTTGGTTTCGTTCAACCGGACACTCAAAGATGGCGATGCCAAGTCCGGCGGATTTATAGAAAGCTATTAGAAATAATGTAGAATTTAGTTATTCATCTAAAAATGTATGTTGTAAAAAACCTTTTAAAACATGTATTGGACAGCTATTGGCCCTATGGATCCTACCCAAGACCTCTTATAACAGTTGCTTCAACCTGTTTTGTTTTCTGTATAGTTTGAAGTATGTAAATGTAACAATGCTATAAGGTACTGTTTAGAGTTCACCGCTAGGCCACACGCCTATTCAGATAACATTTGGGTTAATTTTGGCACTTCTTTGCCATTAAGTGCCCGTAAATTAAATCAATATATCAAAATTATAGGACTGGCAGACAGACTCGCCACATCACTCGAAAAATTTTACAGTTTTAGGTTTACAACCGAATTATAGTTGACTGTAGGCTGTGGCTTTTAAGAATTTTACTACTCCATAATAAAGGTGTGTGCGAAGCAGCACAGGGAGGGTCACATTGTGCAATCTTTACAATATTCATCGTTCATTGTAGTACGATAATTGGTGCATAAATATGTATGAATCTCGAAAATCATGCAGCGACTTTCAAACTGTCAGGTTTTTGTCCCATTCCATTAAAAATGCATGACGACCGTTGCTTCGGGTACGGTGAAATTCGATGAGGCCACCTTGTGTGTAAGTTTGGTTTGGTGACATACGAGTAGGTACTTCTGAAGAGGCCATGTTTTTTGTTAGCCAGATAAGGAAGCTGAATAATGAACCTTCGTATTATTTCATCATGGTTATTATTGTTTATTAACATTTCAATTTTCATGTATTATTTAATTATCGGGTTTTTCTCTTACCTTGAGTCCTTCACAAATTATTGTTAATATTCCGTTAAAATATTGCAAGTGTGCTGCCTAATGTGACATTGGACAATATAATTGTAGCAATCTATATTCACATGATATCACACATCCTATTGTTGGGTGGCAGGATACATTTGAATCGGTTGTAACAAATATTAGACACCGTCACATACATTGCTCTGATCCTAAGGTCAGTAGCTAAAGCACTTGTGTTGTAGAAATCAAAAACAACGACGATACACTACACCAGACCCGAGATAATATAGAAAAGTTAGTAACAAAGTATGGTTACGAATACTTTATCTCTATAAAGAAGAAATTGGTGTCCATACTTTGTCCCCCAGTCCTGCTGGAAATATTTTTTGACATTTATAAGAACTTTGACGTCGACATTTCGTTTATGTACGAGTAAAAGTAATACTGATACCTACCTCGAGAGTCAAAGACACCGGCCATCAGGAGATGACCCGCAAACACAGGAGCGTTTGCGTGTATATTTAGCTAAGCACTATCTGGTAACCACCTTTGAAAAGGTAATATATTTAAAACTTTTGGGACATTTGGTAGTTCTGTTGACCCAGAACAAAACTATAGTCAAAGAAGGATTTACGTTTACTCTGTTAAAGATATTATATGCTCGAAATTATAGTTTTATTTCGTAATATAAAGTCAATGTTTATTTCACCGATATTACACGTATTGTCACCTGCACAGGTCATAAGATGCGTTCAAAGTGCACGCGCAGGTTCCCGGTAAGCTAGTGCGTGTTTCACACGCGCGATAGCGCTGCTTCCGCGAAACGATTGCACGCGAAACGCAGCACTTCCGCGGCGCGCGCACCTTTGATCCTATTCCTCGCCCGCGCATGCGCGCATGCACCCAGACACAAACAAATGAATTAGTCTCGCCCTTGCCCAAATTAGTCGGCGAACGCATGTCGTAAATAAGATAAGACCAGAGATAGCTACTTATTTATGGATAACGTTTGGGTAAATTATAAATATTTACCTATCTAAATAGGTAATCAAAGATGATGTGATCCGTAGACGCAGTTTGATAGTGTTATCATATAACAGTCAGTGGAATTAGAATTGCATTGCAATCTGAGTATATGATTACGATTAAGTTATATTGTTTATGATACTCTAAATTGTCAGAATGTGTTCAATTTCAATATGATTAAACAACCGACTAAATTCCCTCGTTAAAATTAGGTTTAGCAATTTACATTTAATGTCGAGTTACACGCCTAGTCTTATTACCAGAAACTGGCTGAATCAATTTTGTGTTAAAATTATGCACAAAGCAGTTGGTGTCGTGATTACGTGATACGTAATAAGTTATGGCGTAATTAATTGAAGTTAATCAGTAAATTTTATCTGGTACCAAAAAGCATTTGCTCTGTGCAATTTCCTTGACTCACCAGAGCTAGTTACATACTGTAGGTACAGTCATGAAGAATATACGAAACAAAATATTGAATCTATAAAATCTCTAAAACTATGCCTATTTTGTTTTCAAGAACTACGAGATAAGCGCGTTACGAGCTATATTGAAAAATTATTTACCTACATTTATTTTCAGCATTCCGGACCAATAAGACTACCATTAAGCAACGTTGTCTGTCCATCTGTCCTACCTTCATATTAATGCCCAAAGTATTCCAGCTCATTACCCGGATATGTTGACAGCTTTTGATAATAAAAATATACATGCAATTCTTGTATCCGAAACCTGGCTCAAATCCTGTCATCCGTCTACCTCGTATTCGATTCCCGGTTTTCAGCTGGTACGAAACGACCGCATTGTCCGAACTGGTGGTGGCATTGCAATTTATATACGATCTCATATATCCTACTCTATAGTTGACATCTCACCTCCCACTTCTTCCTCTGACCTTGCGCAGCATCTATTTGTAGAATTAATTCTCTCACATACCAAAATCCTTCATGGCGTTTTTTACAGCCCATCAATAAGAGTGGATTTCTTTTCTACTCTCGAGAAGACCTTGGAAGACCTTACCGCCTCGTATGGTCACACAATATTAATGAGAGATTTTAACACATGCCTAATTAAAAATGACACCCGAGCTTCTCATCTTAAATCTTTCGTTAATGCCTGTGACTTGCATATTCTTCTCCTTGACGCAACCCACTATTTTCCAAACTGCACGCCAACTCTCTTAGACCTAATGACTGTCTCTTCTACTGACCCACATCGTCCAGCATGGTCAATTTTCTGCTGATGCATTTTTCTACCATGATTTAGTGTATCTCTCATACAAAGTCCGTCTTCCCAAACCCAAGGCGAAAATACTGCTGCAACGCAATTTTGGTGGCATGCACCTCGACGAGCTGCGACTGGATGCTGTTAAAATGGATTGGTCTGTAGTCGACAGCGTAAATTGTATTGATGAGAAAGTCAATATTTTTAACTCGCTCCTGATCCAGTTAATTGACAAACACACCCCCGTTCAGCCTGTGAAGATGAAGCATTCTCCTGCGCCTTGGTTTAATTATCCGACGACCTAAAGGATTTGCGTGACAGAAAGAATTCAGCAAGATGCAAATTTAAAATGGACCCGTCAGATAAAAACCGTGACAAATATAAATTGCTCAGGAATCGCTGCAACAGAATGTGTAGAGATGTTCAACGACGCCATATAAACAAATCGGTTGAAAACGGAAATCCAGCCAAGGTCTGGAAATTTCTTAGGTCAATTGGAATTGGAAAATCTCATAACAATACTGTCCCAAAAGATATTAATGTCGACCTCTTAAATAATCACTTCTCCTCGTCTGTAGCTATTGATGCTGCAACAAAAGCACACACATTAAATCAGCTGTCATTCCTTCCAATTCCTGACCATTCGTCTTTCATCTTTAATTATTTATTCGATAGTGATGTTGAGAAGAACATATTAAGCATAACTTCTGATGCCATTGGCAGTGATAGTATTAGCCGCAAAATGATAATTCCCCTACTTTACTTTCTCATCTCTATAGTTACGCGAATTCTTAATCATTTACTAAGCACCAACACCTTTTCTTCAGCGTGGAAAGATGCTCAAGTTATTCCTGTCCCTAAAAAATACAACCCATCCACCTTTTCTGACTATCGGCCCATCTCAATTCTTCCTTTTCTCTCCAAGGTTCTAAAGCGTGTTGTTCACCAACAGCTCAGTCTTTTTCTAACTAAATGTATTCTTCTCAACTCTTTCCAATCCGGCTTCCGTCTAGGCCATAGCACAGTTTCAATCCTGGTAAAAATTACTGACGACATCCGCCATGGTATGGACAACTCTTCTCTCGTCTCACTCTTCTGACGTTGCTGGATTTTAGCAACGCTTTTAATACAGTTGACTTCGACATTTTGATTGGCTTACTACGTTCACTTAACTTATCTCCAGCGGTAATTGACTGGTTTCATAATTACCTGCACGGACGCCGACAGCGCATCATTGTCGAGGATAGTACATCCTTGGCATGGTGCGACATCGGTGCTGGTGTTCCACAAGGTGGCGTCTTGTCTCCTCTCCTTTTTACTCTCTTCATTAACTCTGTCACCCTTAGTCTTGATTCTTCTTACCACCTCTATGCAGACGATCTTCAACTTTATTGTCAGGGTAGCCTTGATGACCTTGCAAATGTAATCCATACTGTCAATTCTGACTTGCGCCGCATCTTGGAGTGGAGAAGTCATTTGGACTCAAGGTTAACCCTGCTAAAACGCAGGTGATGGTTGTTGGCAGCCCCCGGCTGATTTCTCAGATCGGCTGGGGTTCACTGCCTCCAGTTGTATTCGACGTGTCCAGATACCATATAGTAGAGAAGTGAAAATCTTGGGAGTTTATATGGACAGCTCACTAGCTTGGGACAGACAAATCAGCGAGGTAAGCAGGGGGATGTTTGCGTCTGCGGGCTCATTCAATCGCCTACGTAACTTTCTACCGATACCCACCAAAATTGCTCTTGTACAGGCCTTACTTTTTCCGATCCTAGATTACGCCGATTGCTGCTATCTGGACGTCAATGAAAAGTTCCTTGATAAGCTTGAACGCCTTCAAAATTTTTGTATTCGCATCATTTTTGGTCTTCGGAAGTATGACCACGTTTCGAAGTTTTGCGCTCAGCTTAACTGGCTTCCAATTCGTCTTCGCTGTAACCTCCATATCCTTACTTTACTATACTCGGTTTTATTTAACTCGCGAACTCCACTTTACCTCAAGGAACGTTTCCAATTTCTGCAGTCCACCAAAGGTCAAGATCAGGACAGTATGCGCTCGTCTCGTAAACTCCAACTCTCTTTCCCTTCCCACTCTTCACAGTTCTATTCACAATCCTTCACTGTTCAGTCTGTCCGCCTATGGAATTTTTTACCCTTATTCGTTAGGCAGTCCGAGTCCCTTCCCATTTTCAAGGCTAGGGTCAAAGCTTTTTTCCTATAGCGTTAATGTTGTATACATGTTCCAGTTCGCGTAGATAGTTGTATTTTATTTATGTATGTTTATGTACGTATATTATATATTTATCTACTATTATTGTTTTGCTATTTTTGTGTATTATATGTAAGTATTTATTTATTTTTGATTCTTTGTCTTACATCCTCTTTTGCTCTCGCACTACGTTACCCCACTGTATTACAACTTAATTTCCCCTGCCCAAAGGTTGTCTGAAAGAGATCGCTTTTGGCGATAAGGCCGCCTGGTTGTACATAACTGTGTCTTGTTTGTAATGAACCTTTAATGTTTTTGTGCAATAAAGTGTCTATCTATCTATCTATCTACCTTTAAAAGGCTGTAGTTTTTAACCCGTGATAGGTGGCAGGCTAAAATGTTCCCAGAATATGTGTCATTAAGAAGGATATCCTAAAACATGTTATAATTATGATAAATCATAAAGAACATTTTGTTTGTCGTCCTTGAAAACAGTAGTACCCAGAACTTCAATACACATAAGTTTTAAACTTTGTATGACTATGGTGCAAAATCTAAATTAAAACCAAAACATAAACAGGCTCAGTTTAAAAATGATTGATTAAATAAATGAAAGAAAATGCATTGGTACGAAACCGAATCGGTACAGGAGATCTACGAGATATTTTACTTTCTCTATGTTTTTTAAACAAATCCCTATTTATGTATGTACCGCGGCATACTGACAATAAGAAAACGCACAGCTCAACCTCTGGAGATAGAATCATCGATTTTGCTCTTTGTTTTCCTAGAAAGGTATAGGGTGTAAGGATGCGTTTATAAAAGAGTAATTTTTGAGAAAACCTGTCCATAGGGATAAAACTTTGAATGGGAATCTGACATTTGCGCGGATAAATTCTGAAATACTGTTTTTATTACGTATAATACTAATTAATTTTGCATTTGCAATTACTTAGAATTGGACGTCGTAATAAATTGATATTAAAACTATGGTTAAAAATAATATTTGCACACCTTATCCACAAATATTAATTTTATTATAAAGTTTTAAATACGGCGCGCACAAATGCCTGCTTTGCGTGATAAATCACAGCACTATTCGGGACAGGAATGTTGTTAAGCCTCCAGATTAGGAGTTCATTATATCTAACTAAGATAAAATGAGTCAAAAGCTCCGTTTTACTACAAAAGCTTTGTGTACCTACTCCAAAAGTTTCAGTATTTCCTTTTAAAGCTTATTTTAATACCATATTTTACTGTCACTACACAATTTCAGCCATTTGCTTTGATCTGAAATCTCCAAACTGTCACCATTAAGAATTAGAAATAACATTTCACATTATTTAATCAAATCTAGGCCAGAATATCACGCTTAGTAACCTCGGTCAACCTCATTCGCAATACGTCGGAAAATAGATCGAAACTTTTCATGTTGGAAAAAATCAACATTAGTCAGTCTGAGTGATAAGTTGCCTCTGAAAAAAGTGGCTCAGTAATAGCAAACGGAATATTTATTGTATCCACTCCAGTCGGCTAAAGCTTGTTCGGCCGCCCGCCAACAGCGTGTCCGGGCCGCGCGTCTCGTATCCAACACAAATAATGAACGACGTAATTATGCTACGCTATTATCAATTTAGAAACTTTGATGTCAAAACTACCGGCTGTTATGCTCTGTGTTAACAAACCCGAAATGTTTTGTGGAATTATGTCCCTGATAATTATCTAGAGATATAAATGTCGTTAATATTAACTTATATCGTTAAATTATATGAATAGAAAATATTAATATTCATAAGATTTTAATATATTCAAATGTAGACTGCATTTCTGGTTAGTTGGGTTATCAAAGGCAATTTTAGTACTGTGCGTGATTAATTTATTTTTGGCCAAATCTGAGAACGGTTGTAAAGATTAGCACAAAAAGAGAAAAATCGTCGCGATCTGCGACCAAGAGGGAGTGACATCCAGATTCACAAAGATTTATGTTCGTTTTCGTCGAAGCAGTCGGTCCTCAGACGACTGTCTCAAGGCCGCTGCTGCGCTTATCGTGTCCCCGCAACTTAATAACAGCTTTCGCGATAAAGCTATCAATCATCATAAGTCATTTAGTCTCTCCAATCAACCTCATGAGGTGTCGAAATCAATAATAAACTTAGGCCAAGGTCTGTTGCTTGATAGGCTTTTAAATAAGGAATTACATCAAACTTTTGAATGTTTAATAATTTTTCAATTATATTAAAAAATAAATTGCTTTCATTTAGATAATATTCTCCAAAATATCGTCACAGTTTCGATTCTAAAATAACTATCTAGGGCTGATTCGTTTCGTATCATTCCGTTGATTTGTTACAATCCGACAATTAAGAATGAAGTCAATTTATCTAATTGCTGTAACATATGCGCTAACCGCGGTAAGTAATGAGCGTAACTGAATAAATAAATCTAATGTATTATTATGCGCATTATATGGTTGTCGCTGTTCACGGTCAATTGTCAAAGAGGCCTCTATCTGCATTTCTCACATGCGATAGGCAGTTGAATGGATGCATGTACCTATAATAACCTATAATTGATTATTATAAAGGTTTCTTATTAGGAGTATATACTGCAAAAAAAGCAAGGTGATGATAATTACAAAATGATTGTAAAAATTAAGCGACCCACTTGGAATAATATTAACAGAAATTTAGCGATAGTCGGTTAGATTGCAGGCCGCAAATAATGTAGTTACATACAATCAAGTCAAATACTTGAGAAGGTCGGTTATTCGCGAAAAGCGATAGTGAAAATATAAAATTATTGTCAGTCGTTAGCTGAGAGTCGTGCACAACAAACGTTGTTTGTTCTCTCTTATCTTTCAGTAGGTATTAGTAATCTCGCTCTCTATAGGCCCAAATTTCACATGGTCGAGGTTATCAGTAACGATAAACACTCGACTGATAACAATGAATGTATGCTGTAACTGTAATAAAACATTGTAGTAACTACAACGTTCTAGATCAATGATCTAAAATCTTAATGACAATAGGCAATTTAATAAGACTTTATTATCATTAAATAATAATATTTATGCTTTTATGCTCATAAGAGCAGCACATTTGATACGCGCGTTTATTACTAAAACAAGTTGTACCTAGTTGGTTTAATGTAAAGTAATAGACAAGCATTATCTATCGTATTACTAGTATAAAGAAGTGATTAGTTGAAGAGCAACGTCCTCAATTATAAGACGAGCTAGTGGGTTGTTTTTGCTGGTATGACGTGTGTATTCTTGTGTTTGTACCAAAAATAACATATAATGTTGAAATGACAAACTAAGACAAAGTCATATTTCAATACTGCCTACATTACAGTAAAATTATTGAGTTTCTTTAGTCGTTAATAGTAACTAACTGTAATGGCTCTGTCCTTTTTTGATTACTTGTGAAAATCTTATTAAATTTATTCGTTAATTTATCATTCATTGATAAAATAACTGCACGAGAAGCAACGTCATTGACGTTGTCATTGCGTTCACGAGATTACATCTTTAACAATCTTCAAATATGGACTAGGTGTTTCATGAAAACGCGAGATTCAATTTTCAGAAAGTTTTCGTAAAATACTAGGTTCGTGTCGGAAGAATCAGTAAGATCGCGTGATGCGACTGCCTTTACGCGATAACCCGGTTTTTCGCGGAACACCTCGTTTTTTCGCGAAAAAACGGTTTACGCAATCCTACGTCGACATAAGGATCTCGACAGTTGTGGCCGCAATATGTCATGATAATGCTCGGTTCGTGACAAAAGAGATTCTATGCGACATTTTCAATGAACATACTCGTGTACGAAAACATGACGGGACTTTGCAGATCTACATTAATGTTAAATTGTGAAGACTAGACCAATAAAGAGCTGTTTTTATCACTTTTTGTTGCTCTAAATGAAATGTCTAACCAAAGAAAGCGCCTTTGGGCGCTACTCATGCTTCTAGTAGCATATAGATAAAACAAAAAACTGTCTCACCGCAGGTCCAGCCTGAGGTCTCGGCCGTCGACTGTGAGGTTGTAGTGCAGGTCATGAGGTAGGCTCCGCTCGTGCGTATCACGGCGGGCGCGTGCGTGTCCGTGTGGATGCTCGTGTTCCAGCGAGTGTGACAAGAACTCGCCCTCATGAGTCACCTTCACTGGCGTCGTCACTTGTAGTTTTGATGTGTTTAGATGCTGATGAGAATAGATACCTGAGGACAAGAAAAATGTAGAGTTCAGTATAAAATACTGCTTAGTACGTTAGTACGTTTAAGGTTCTACTTCGATAAATGATTTTAATAAATTTATAATATATGTATGTTTTGATAAATCAATTTAATGATTTAAATGAAAAAATACACAATTATAACTTTGTAAATCTACAAATTCATCATTATTATCATCATCTTTTCAGCCATAGGACGTCCACTGCTGTATATAGGCCATAGACCTTTTGGAAGTGACCTGCATCCAGCGGCTTCCTGCAACCTTTACCAGGTCGTCTGTCTACCTTGTAGGTGGACGTCTTACACTGCGCTTGCCGGTACGTGGCCTCCATTCTAGAAACTTTCTGCACAATCGGCCCCGTTCTAGTGCTATGAGCCCAACAAATTACGTACTTACAAATTGAATTGAGACTAATTTCGGATATATTTTGCAAATAAAGAATATTTCTATTTCTATCGATAACAACGTTTGACTTATATGATTGACATGTATATCAGGTGTAGCTAAACTCAATTTCCAAGTCGCTTATTCAGCTATTATAATAGTTGACGGTAGTTTCCAAGAATAACGGAAACAGTTATACATCTGTGACCTGCTAAGAAATAAATTATGCTAATAATGATAAATAAAATCGGTACGCGTGATTGAATTGCAATAAAACATCACACCATTTTTGCAATATGATACCTTTACGTAATGTTCCGTTATTATAAGTCTGATGACACAGTTTTTGATGTGCAAAGTGTTTTAGTGGCTACGAGATAAGTTTACTACAAACTGTTTGCGGGAAAACCTAAGGTAAACTAGATTAGATAGTCTTGTGTTATAATTATCTGCTTAAGCCCGAATTCGTTGAAAATCGTCTTAAATAACATCTAAGACAAATCAGTTCTGAACTCTGCTTCTTCGAATTGATTTAATTACAAATGAAATCATATTTGTATTTAAAACTATGATTGGCTACACGCAAAATCAGTATCTTAGCGCTCTGCTCTAATAACGCGTTTAGGGCGCTATTGGAGGTGCTGCTGTTGTTTGAGTTGCTAAGGTTCAATAAATATAATATAAGTTAAAATATAATATATAAATAAATACATATTTTAATACCTAAGTTAAATGTTAACGTCATAATCTATTGCCAATTTCTTATAATTATGTATATTTAATTCTTATTTACTGAAGGTATTTACTACTTAGCTTTAATAATTAATCATCTATAACTTGCTATGCCCTTACAAGGCGCATGTGATGTACTGTATAATTATTTACCATCTGCTAACCACTCATGCAATAAACGATTTGATTTGATTTGGTTTGCCACGATTCTGTAGCGCATCGGGGATATTCGCTGAGATGTTGTGAGATCTGGTGCACGGGTTAGCGCCAGCAGCGTCATGTTTGCTTGGAGACTCGACGGTCAGTACCTGAATCATTGTTCAATGATGCACATAATGACAAGCTAACAAATGATTTATGTTTTATGTCTTAATAAAATTATATTACTAAATTTAGATAAATAATGTTTTAATCCGCTACACACTATGATCTATGTTGGTCGAAATAAAGATTAATTTAATTAGCTGTCGAGCTGTCATAAGCGTAACAATAAAAATCTTATTGTGTTTCGTTTTACTAGGCTAAGGGGTTAATGTTGTATCGGTCATTAGAGGGACACTAACAAAAATAAAACAATGACGATTCATAATGTAATAAGCATTATACTCGGGCTGTAATTGTGGGGCCTGACTAGTCTCGTTATGAGTTATGTACAGTGCGCAATGTGTCAGTAACTAAAGTTTTAAAAAAATACTAAGCTATGGATCAATTTATTTTCTAAATAAGGCATTATCATTAATATACAGCTGATGTAAATAGTCTCCAAAAATTGTGCCAGAAATAATGATTTGACTTAAGAAACATTTTTTACAGGAATATGAATTATTAAGTTACATGCTTAATTGTTATTTGAAATAGGAAAATAGTAAGCCTGTACAGCCAAAAAAAGCCTGTAAAGCCAGTACTGTCTCAAAACAATTGTAGGTCGATCTAATGAAACCATAAAAAAACAAAAGTCAGTTAAAATAATAAAGAAACTGATGGTCAATCAGATTTCCCTAGCCTACTTTATTTCTGAACTTCCGTTTGACCCTATTTTTGGGACACTCTGTACAACAGAATACTTATAACAAATAAAAAAAAACTACATATTTATTTTATTTTTTGTAGTAACTATTAGATGTAATTGAAGAACTTTCCAAAGGCAGAAACCGTTTATCGGTTCAGAAAACATGTAGTAAAATATATTTATTTTAGTTTAGACTTGTAAAATTGAGCCACACA
This sequence comes from Anania hortulata, assembly GCA_963576865.1. NCBI lineage: Eukaryota > Metazoa > Arthropoda > Insecta > Lepidoptera > Crambidae > Anania > Anania hortulata. The sequence continues at coordinate 10,475,488 of OY756406.1, forward strand.
AGCAATAATTAGGAAAGCACTCAAACGAACAGTAAAACACAAAGGTACTGTATACAATGCCTCTACTGTGGAGTGTAGCTGGTGTAATTTTGAGGGTCAATGTCACGCCCTGCGCCCTACAGTGGCGCCAGGCTCGGCGCCGGCGCACGCTGCGGCACTGCGCGCCGTGTCATTATCATTATCGCTCTAATTATATTTTGTACTCATAGTGACGATTACACAGCACACATCATTGTTTGTAATGAAACATGATTAGATTTAATTTTGGTTGTGCTATCTTCCGTGTGACGCTACATGTTAGGATCACTTGTATCACATGTATTGGCAAGTCACGTAGATAGACACAGTAGTCGCAATTTTAAATATTTTAACATGCATTTTTTTTTAACTAAGATAGTGTTTACTTAAACAAGAACGTATTTATCATTAGAAACTGAGATTCATTTCCAACGATCACACAGTATTGTAAGCATTTTTGTATGTAGGTACATAAATCTTTTATTGATTGCGGCAAACACGTAAACAATTTTTTTAGGTGCTTCGTCTTTAGAGGTATCTGAATCACCCGTATGTATGTTCTACGATTTTTCGTAGTTTTCGAGTTACGATTTTTTTAATGAATTTTTGCAAAATTGCGACCGAATTGCGAGTTTATGCTATGAAAGACATACAATTAGTATGTTTTTTCAAATAAAGATTCTTATTCTTATTTTATCTAGACGCTTCGTGGAACTTTTCTCCGGGTTCTCATGCATTTTTTTTAGTTTATAGGAGAAATGTATAAAAACCTTATTGTATTACTTTATGATACGTTGATTTATTGTACAATACCAGTTGTTTAGTTTTGAACACTACTTTCATTAAACTACTAAATCGGATTCAAATAAAAAATACGTTGTTACAGCTAACTAGACACGGGTATCATCTAGCAACACGTTTGACAATCATACGCGATGGCGCCGGAGAGCCGCCAGTAACCATGCGCCACAAAGATTTCCTAGTAATTAGATTTATTTTCATTGATAATCATAGGTTATCATCACAAACGATTCACAAGAAACTGCGAGCGTGGTCAGCACGGCGCTAGTCACACGACACCCGCTGACTAGTAAGGCCACACAGGGTCCACTTGCTACTTATCCTTCAACCATGTAAGTCACATACATAAATCGATTTAATTAAAGTAAAAACTGCAGTAAACCAGCCACAACTCGTTTATAAACCGTACCGTTCTTAGAAACGCTACTTATAGGGCGAAATCATCTTTCCTTTGGAGTTATTGGCTCACACTGGCCTCATGATAAATGAACCAGAAACTGTTTTTATGTTCGATATCCGCCGATATCACTTTATCTACGAGTCTGCGTCAATGTTATTGGATACCTACTTATTTCGATTCGCTAGTTTTAACATTTGAATTGGGAAAAAAATTGTATTTGGTGAACAACAGTCCTTTTTATGGATTTCCAAATAAAAATAATCCAAACATTTTGTTGAAATAAAGTTACCCTCTGACAGTATCAGCACAGCATTAATATTGGCTAAACTGTGGTACTTATTCGTACGCAATCAAGAGAAGCTCGTACTTTCGATGAGCAATGAAAATGGTTTAATTTACATTTATGTAGCAGGCTCACTATAATGTGGGTTTTTGTGACAGCGAGCGTGGGCCGGCTAGACGAAGGCTAGCTGTTGCTCTAGAGGCATGGCAGCAATTACTGGAGATTACCAGCGCTGCCCGCCCCCTGCCGCGCGAGAGCATCCACTGAACCCCGTGTGGGTGGACCGTACATCTAAGTGGACGTATTAAATGTTAATTAACGCAGTATTCATATACTTTGTTTTTATTGGATTTACGAAAAACATAAACAAAACAGTTAAGTCATTGCTATTGCTTAATACTGCACGAGTATGTCACGAGCGTCATTTAAATTAATGTATTTGAATTAGGTATTCATCTAGGTATAGCAAAAATATAGCTGCTCAAAAATAGCCACCTAATTTCTATGTAATGTATTTATATTGGTTTGTGATTGTAGTATTTTTTTCTAATAAAATAGTTTACTGAAAATCCTTAAGCATTTTGAAAAACACGAGAGATATATAATTATACAATAAAAAAACGAATTAACGGAAATACAACACATAAATATAGACATTGATCTAGCTAATACATATAGGATTTTTAACCCTTTTTAGGGTTCCGTACTCAAAGGGTAAAAACGGTGATGGCTAGACTGTTGAACTTTTCATAGATGATATATTTCTGTCTATCTACAATAATATTTTCAACTAGCAAATTTTATAGTTTGTTATATTATAGATTTGTAAATGTTGTTATAAGTTGAACGCTGCCAGTATCTTCGGGACCTTGCCTAAAGGGACTCCTTTTAATAATTTATTTTAGTTATTATTTACGTTAATATACGAGTATATATATACTTTTAAGGTTTTTAGTTTTAGGTTCATTGTTCTTGTACTAATTAGGTAGATTAATATTTAATAAACATTTGTAACTGTCATTAGTGTCAAAATAAACGTCATTTGTATTAAATTGAGTAGGAGGTAGAAATAATGCCGCTTTAGCACGAAAAAATATTCAACGTTAACATTAACCCAACTGTTTGGCAAAACACTTTCAGCTTCGACAATATTCGTTTTTACAACACGTCCAGTCTTTGTTTTTTAGGTCGCCTCTATTTTAGGATGCTAACTCTCGTCGGATTGACTGGTGTTTTTTGTTGGGACATTAGTAACGATTGTTACGCCACGAATGTCACGGACAGACAAGTGGTAGTAATGAGGGTCAGAACACTACGCATGTCGCTGATATTAATATGACAAGCTTTATAACTATAGTTATGTTTTTATAACTTCTTATAATACAATCTCATTCACGGATAAAATATGTTAGACATACCATCATAATAAGTGGACTTATTGAGTTGATAGGGATACTAACTGGCTTAAATCATCATCATCATCATTTCAGCCATAGGACGTCCACTGCTGAACATAGGCCTCTCCCAATGACTTTCATTGGGGGGGATTGCCAATACTCGCCACGTTTAGCAGGCGGGTTTGCGAAGAGGGTCGTCGGGTCGTAAGAGGCGACTAATTCCTGTAGCACGAGATGGGCAGCAGTCTGCGTGCGCAATCTTTAAAAAAAACTGGCTTAAATATATAGAAACAAAGAAAAGAACTTTGTACGTACCTACGTATTTTAAATTACTTAATGCCAAGTTTAAATTATCGTGTCAAGTTGATTCTAAAAATGGTAAACAATCAGGGGATTGTTTTACTAGCATAGCATAGGGATGATAGTGCTAAAATGTATTAACACTTAGTTAAGTTTGAAACAAGAAGGTGAGTTATCTCAGTAGTTTTCTTTTCCGACGCTACATTTAAACCAAATAGAGAATTGATATTATGTACTAATGATACGCTATGTATAGTTGTTAAGTGTTTCACACCCATATTAGTTCCTCATCCTTGTCCTTTTATTCATTTGTTCATCGATTAACATATTTATGTTTCCCCGACATTCCACCACGCGGTCAGGCCGCATTTTTATGTCTGCCTGACCCGACCTATGATTGCTGTCATGCCTTGGAGCCATCTATGCTGTATGAATAGCGATTTCTTCGCCTTAAATAGTAAGAAATCTTTCCACAGAACTGATTTATGGTCTGAACTTGTTAGCAGAGAATTTATCGTTGATGAGGAAAGATGTAGGTATTAGTTAGTACAAACCCTTCTACGTGTGCTGATCTGCTCTTGACAATAATTGTTTATAGTATAGGTTTAGTTTGCGTATGTTGCATGAGTAACGTTCACAAGTAGCCACTAATTTTGTTTTAACCTATCGTAATTAGTTTGACAAGGTCTTCATAATTCTATTCAAGAGTCCTTATTGAAGGACCCCTGGAGCTTTAATAACTAATTTAATATAATTAATTATTCATCACGTTTCGATGCCGGATAGGAACCAGTCTGCTGGTAATCTTCAAGCTAAGAAATAACGCTTCTACATTTAGTCTGCAATAATCATCTTCATTATTACGATGGCTCGGGTCTTTGGTCAAGGTGACTAATAATAACCACATTTTAGGTAGTTTCGAAGTAGGTAATCTGCATGCATTTTTACTCAAGCACTATTTGTGTTTTTGTAAACTATGTGAAATCCGAAAAAAAAAACATTTTTTTTTACCACTGAGCTGATCTGATGATGGACCCTAGTAGTAGTAGTAGTAGTAGGATAGTAGAACTCTTCAATGGCTGTTAATAAATCTTTGAGTTTAGGCTCATTTGATTTATTTGATGAGTCCCATTTGGTGTCAAGAGTTCAATGATGGAGTTAGGAAATGGATAGATGTGTTTTATAGTTAAATATACTTAATGAATTTCTATTAGAAATATAATATAATGACGCATTAAGTTAACTACGCTAAAATTTTACTATAATTTCTCAATACGTAATATGAAACAGATGTTTTGTATTTATTAAGGTAGGTTGTAGGTATACTCGTACTAATTTACTAAACTGTATCTATTTTCATAGAGAGATAAAAGCATTACATCATTTATAATTGCAAATGTGATATATCAGAGCATGTAAACTGGTATTATGCAGGATATGACAGGCACAAATATTTTTACTGGTGCGTGAAATTTGTTTTGTGACTATATGACTTCCTGACTTTAAGCCCTTGTCAAACATCCCCAGATAGATCTATAGCAAGTCATAGTCAAGGCTACATAGGCCTTCTATAAAATAAAATTAGCAAAGTGCGTTTTGGTTATATTATTTTACAGAAAGGACAAAAATTCGTTGATTTATAATACGCAAAAATTGTGTCGTGTGATGTGACAGGCAGCACGCGAACATACGATATGAGCACGCGCAGACGACCCGCGAGTAGGTATCAAGTTTAGTTACACCCGCTGTATCACCTGACAGGTGACAGCTACGTCACTTCATCACACGTCATCGCGACAATGGTTTCGCGCCATTTTCGCACAATAGATAAGATTTACTCCTCAAATATTTAATTTAATAGATAAGAGAATTAGGATCGTTATACTTTACTCTCAACTGAGATAATTTTCGGCGATATTATGTACTTACCAGATAGGCTAGTTAAATAATGAGAAGATAGGGTTTAATAGTGTAAAATAAAATTAAAGTTAGACGGAGTTTCAGTAAAAATATTAAACTCAAAAACAAAAACAAAAATAGGACTTCTTGTAGTCTATTTGCGATGCTTAAAACTGCATAAGACTGCATAACTGCATAAGCCGTATGATCCTTAAGGAGTCTCATCGAAAGAAGAGGTAATACTCTTGAGTGTTGAGATAAACGTACAGAAATAATATGCCATGAATTCAGCCCCCGCGGTCCTGGATCAATTTTAGAAGCAAAGTTCGACGACCGTGTCGACTCCAATGCATAATAGGTTTGTTTTGTAAATCCCGCCCGCGATTGCCATTTTACGATTATTAGTTTCATTGCTCCATTTTGTGAACAGTTTTGTCGACGATAGCGCCCAATGACATACGATAGTGCCAAGCTAGTTAGCTGCAATGTCAAAGCTTAGACTTATTTCAGCATACGAAAGTTTCCTTGTAACTAAATATTGTCGGAAATCTTAAAACCAATAAAAACCAATAAAACCATTTTATTTCTGTAAATAGGCCTAAATTAAGCTCTTTTACACGTCCCAATAATTTTTTTACCCTACCACTGCTTCGGGACAATATTGTGGGCTAGTGCCGAGAAGAAGCAGCGCAAGAAACTCGGTCACTATTGTCAGCCTCTTTTTAAATAGTGTGTTTACATTACAAGATAAAATGAACCTGTATGTATAGCAGTATTTAATTCCAGTGTAATAACCTTTTTTCATTAAAATCATCTTGACATGCGATTTAAATTCATACATAGGCAGTTCAGCAATGGACTGTGGTAATTTGTTAAAAAAGCGAATACTTTTTCCCATAAACGAATTACCCACTTTATGCGGTCTGAAATTTGGAACGGCAAGTTTATCTTTATTCCGGGTACATATTAATATTATGCATGTCACTCTTTTTAGGAAATAGATGCAGGTTTTTGCGAATATACATGATATTTTCATAAATGAATTGAGAAGCCACTGTTAGTATATTAATTTCCTTGAACAGTTCCTTCAACGAGTCTCGGGGTCTGAGGTCGTAAAGTTTCCATAAAAAGGATAAGAAGTTTAAGTATTTACAATGTTTATCTTATTCGTACCATAGCGTTACCAGTATTGGAATTACCTATTGTCAATACGCTTTTTATCAACAATGTCGGGTCAGTGACTTTAAATGGTCTACCTAAGTTAACAGGCCGACTGCCATTTCACTCACGAATTACTGTTTATTTTTCTTTTTATTACTTTATTGTGTGCTCAATACAAATAATATTGAAATGAAATTGTGTACACTTTCTAAGGTCTTACACAACGCATTAATATTACGGAAGCCAATGCGCGTTTTAGGATTGCGTTTTCATTTTAATTTCTAAGGCGAAACCTTGCATTTACTCTTGGCTCGAAGTATCACAAATTCGACAAATTTGTCCGGAATTGGTTTAAGGCTAACCCTCTCACTTTTAAATTCACGCCAATCTTAGCAACGTGAAATTAAAATCAAGATTTATTTTCTAAAAATCAAGTAAATATATCATCATCATCATCATTTCAGCCATAGGACGTCCACTGCTGAATATAGGCCTCCTCCATTTACTTTCATAAGTAAATGTAGTTAAATTTAAATAAAATACAATGCCATAAATTAACTTTAACTACGTGAGAAAAGCAACAGTAACCCAACTCTGGTCGTGTAATTTTATAGTTCAGTTCAGGGTGTAATATTTCAACACTTTAGAGTAGCTGGCACCTCAAAATTAATTTAAATGTAAAAAAAAATAGGTTTAAGAAATTACTAAGTGTGGGTGGTCAGTTGTCTTGTATGCAGTGGATGATAATTAGCATAATTACATATTAATGTGTTCAATATTACTGCATAACTAAACACGTAAAATAGAAGAACAAATTTAATTTAACCTCTCAAGATAAGAAGATGCCGCTGACAAAAAATACGAGTAAACATTATTCAAATGAGTACCTACTTGATTTACTAATAAAAATTTGAAGTGGACATCGAGACGAGTATACCATCTATGGTCTCAGTAATCTTTGTCTGTTACAAACTATAAATTCAATTAACTATTTTTCAAAATGTGACAGATACAAACCGAGATAAGATTAGCATTAACATAAAACATAAAATTATTTTATTTCAAAAATATGTAGGTGGGTAGGTACTTGCATACCGGCAAAAATCCAAATCTGATAGTACCCTTTTCATCTGTCAACTTTGATTAAATATGACATGTATAAAATATTAACTTTTTATTTTGTCGGTCATAAATTAACTTAACCCTACTTAGAGATATGTTATTGGTACATGGGGTGGATAAAACTTAAACTTATATCAGTACTTTACTTAAAATACAGAAAAGAAAAAAATAAGTTACTATAAACTTACCAGTGTGAATGAGTTTTCTTATATTATCCTGGATATCATTTTCTAAATCGTTCGATAGGAACTCTACTTTTGGTAGGTTACTGTCTATCGTTACATGTTTCGCGCTGCACCACGCCACCAAAATTTGGAATAGTAAAAGTTTGAACATTGAATTTCGGACATCCATTTTTCTGAGCACCCAATAGTCACTGACAACCATTTTTTGTCCTTATAGGGTCGTTTCAGCCCTTCTAACTGTCACTATAAATTTAACATAACACTTTCACTTTGATTTCAATGCAAATGTAATATGGTATCCGTTTATATTTTGTGCTTGTAGTTTGATGAATATATAATTTTTCTTCCACTCTGGTGAAATTTCATTATAGTAGATCTGGAACAAAAGATTTTTATACATTAAAATCTAGAAAAATAAATATTAGTATCCTGTTGTGTTTAAAATAACGTTTCACTGTATTCACACTTATCTACATCTAATTTGGAACAAAAAAACTAACAACTGTCACATCTAATAACGCAAATATCGCCATTGGTAAATAAAACAACATGATTAGTAGCTCTACACGGTGGTTAGCACTTATTAAAAATTCTGATTCTATTAAAAAGCTTCAAAGGCAAGGTCGCGTTCACGCAACTTTTATACATTTGAATAACCCCGTCTCATTTATTCAGTGTCTTAAGTATGATAGAACAACAAGCATATAAAGGTGTCAGCCAGCTGGCGCGGAAGGTAACATAACGCCAAATTCATTAATGTTAATTAGTGATTACAAGTAAAATTTTAATACGATACCTCTACTTTTCCATCTTTGCACTTGGTTCAACATTTTACGAACTCGACTATTATTTTACATCACATTTTACATCGACTGACATAGAAATAATAATTGGCAATTCGTTTAACAAACCCTATTTATTCATTATTGTATTACTTAATTCCTGTTAATGTAATGCCCATAAATGGAATTAAATTGTATTAAAACAGACGTCAAAAGGAAATATCATCAAAATAATTTCTCATTGGTAAAACCACTGAGTAATGTTAGTGAAGGTATAGTGTATGAACCACTTCCTAAAATTTTTAATATGAAAATGTTACTGAGTTTAGCAAACGACCGCTGAGTCAGGCTGCGTTAGTTGAATGAGGGAGGAGCGACGTTACATAATTGTTAACAAGTAGGTACTATCTCTAAAGTGTACCCAAATAATCGTGGCATCGTCGTGTTATACGTAAAACTTTATGACATGACACCACGGCCAGAGAGATTATGAGTTATCGCTTTTACCTTAATTTTTATTCGACTACGAAGAGTATAATATAATGTCTATTCTTCTGTTGTCTTTTAACTCTTAAACTTCCTAAAATTAAATCTAGTGTATATTTTTTAAATAGTATCAAATTTGGTACTCTTGATGACATTAATTAGAACTTAATGCCTCATTTTAGTTATATTTATATTCGATGTGAGAGCTTTTTTAAGTATCTTTCTAATTTTTAAATTTCTAAATTTAGTAAATATTTACTTTCGTATTCGGGTTTTAATTTTTAACTGCATTTTGCCAAAATTGTCTTGCAAATAGGAAATAATTTTAAATTTTCGCATTTTAATTTAGGTATCTACTAATTTAAATTATCGTGACTAAACTTATAATAATGATGATGATGACTTTGTCATTGGACATTTAGTTTTAGGTTAAGTTGGTTTATTTTAAGCATTAGGTATTTTATATTGTCATTTTCACTGTTATATAAATAAATTCCATTAACGATAGGAATAAAAGTAATATTATCACATTTTCTCTTCAGCTCTGTATTAAATTTCTAATGTCAATTTATTTAAGGTTACTAAAAGGAATACCATGTTTTAATTCCTGTCAGAAATAGTACACCCAATTCCTATTCAGTAACCCTCTGCACCGCACTTGAAAGATGTCAAAAATATTAAATTTTTTAAAGATCTCCGTTGCATCTAACAATTATTCTTCGGTGCACTTTACAATTATTGTCTGCATTATTAAGAATTGTCCCTGTATGAAGTAAGATCAACCTCAAAACTCTTTTTACTGTATTTTCCTTTTTACATGAAATGATGCTAGTATACTTTATTATACGGATCTGGATTATACGAAAGCACATTTAATATTGTAGATTTAGTGAGCATGTGATGTGATTGCAGAAATACCACAATTATTTGACATCAATCTATATAATTAATTGGTTTCCCCTTCTTTCTTTCTTATTCGTAAAATTCTACTACAATTAATATTAAGGATGCTTTCACTTATTTCGATACTTAAGTGCGGTTCCTTAATGTTACTTAAACTGCCGCACCCAGAGACGTCACCTAAGAACGAGGAGGGTCGACCCAAAAAAATGGGATAAGGCAAGGAAGAAGAACAAATAGAAGACTCACAGACCTCACCTAAATTTAAAAAACCTAAATAGTTACATAAGAAAAAGCAGTAATTCCAAAGTCGATATGAATAATTTATTGAATGAACAAAAATGTAATCTGCACTTTATTGTTAATTGGCGTATAAGAGTGCGGCGGCAGTTATTATCGACCATTTAACGAAAAATTTTATTTAAAAAAATAAAACCGACTTCAAAACACTAAAATGCTAAAAATAATCCTAACACTTAAGTACCTAATCAGTTAATTTTGGAGTCGGTGCAAACAAAAACATTGAATCTCTCATCGGCTGGCACCGACTCCAAAAGTATATCAGATAAGATAAGAATCATTAAAATCGGTTCATAATTAGCGGAGTAATCGCGTAACATACATACAAAAAAAAAACAGTCGAATTGAGAACCTCCTCCTTTTTTGAAGTCGGTTGAAAATCAGTCACAAACGTCACAACGTACTGTTACATCAAAACCAACCGATGAAAATGTGTCGTCGGGTACTACTTCCTATAAATGGCGATGCTTTCTTTTTGACATGGTCAAACAAGAATGATTGACAGGTGCTGACATATACTGAGGTCCACTTGCACAATCTTCTCAACGCTTTAGCGGACGATGCACGGCTATACCTACCCGTAAAAACAAAGCATCTATTGAACCTGGAATACTGTCCATCAATGTGGTAAACAAGAGATTTTATCTACACCTGACTACGTATCATATATACGTATACTATCATTACGTATCTGTCAGTTTGTTGATAGAGAGTAGAGACACAGGAATCTGGATATTTTATCCACATTTAGGTTTAATCTAGATTTAACAGCCCTCAATGTAGATATTAAACATTTTTTAAGAAATGCAAAGCCTATTAAGAAATGCAATATAGTTAGAATTGTTAAAAAACGTTTTTCCGTTGGTTGGTGGTGTTAAAGTTAAAAAGCAGTCGTGTCCATTTAAAAAAGGAAAAGAAAAGCACCCTTTTTCTGTGGGACCGGAATGTGTTCTAGGAAGAATGATGAAAGGGCGAAGGTAGTGCCGGCACGTGGATACGATGGCGCGATAAGCCGGGCGCCGGCAGCGGCCCCACAATGCCGCTTTGTTTTTGTTTGCTTCCTCGAGAACAAGCGCTCGGGAGAGCCGAGTGGCGCCACAACAGATTGTTTTTACTGTTCACTGAGACGGTTTATTGCTTTCTTTCTAGTGATTAACTTTATGACTCGAAATAAAGGTTTGTTACAGACTTGTTTTGATGTTACGATTCACTAGTCTTTAAGGTAGGTAGTGAACCCTACATTTTATGAGTGATTTAAGGGCTAAGTCCGCCTTTTCGATAAAGTACTCTTACTCTGAATATGAAAAAAACTGCTAATATAATACTAGTAAGGGATCTTACATCGATACAACAAAGTACTACATAGTTCTAGGTACCATTTACAATGGCTTTGATCACTTATTTCAGGGGCTTTTCACCTAAAGCGTACTTATCTCACTCTAAACTAAAAGTTTTTAGTAGGTAGTTGATGGCATTTTATTAACGTACATAAGTATAAATATTATTTCATTTAGAAAAGAATACTTTTATTTGTCACACGTGAAGGAAAAATACATAAAAATAAACTACGAGTTTATAAGGTATCTAATAATAATAATTTATCATTTATTTCAGCCATCACATTAATTACGGTGTTGATACATTATAATAAAAATCCAACAAAATCAGTACCTTACAGACTAAGACCAACACATACAATAATAAAAAAATATATAATTACTAGGTTATTTTTGAGGCTAATGCGTCAAAAAAGTTCCCGCTCAGCGTTAGTTCCGTGACACAACGCTGATTTAAGGCGGGGACGACGCTAGGACGTGTTAGGGAGTGACGCAGCGGCATATCGGACCACCAGAGAATTTCAGTGTATACATTTGATGTTCAACGCCCCAAATTTGAATATAATATATATATTAAGTTTTCAATCATATCTGGCATTTCTTGCTGGCCACTATAAACATTTGAATGTTATATAAAAACTTCGAGTATAATGGTTACCAGCGCGCTAAGGAACTGACGCCAATAATGCCCCGTGCTATCTTTGAACACCTGCTAGCGAATCGTCTCTACCTACTATTTACACCTATGTACACAATTTATACTCCACAGCTACGTATATCATTTTACACTTGATTAAATGCATAACGTCAGAATCGCAAGTTAATAAAACATTTATGAATTACTTATTCTCACATGGCAACCATACATACTTAAATTATATGAGTTTTTTTCGTGGCCCCAAAATCAAACACATGTGCGTAAATAACAAACTAAGATTTTAATTGCCAGCATGCTTATAAAAACATACAATGATAAATACCAACTTTCTTATTAATTTTATTAAACAATTTTGTTCGTCTTCTATGCGAAACCATTCATCCAATAGCAACAAAACTTCGGCAAGTTTTTGTAGGCAGGTCTGGAGAGGTTTCTAAAAAACTTTCCTTTACTAAATAATCCATCATATTGGTCCCATAGGAAAAGTTTTACACCTTATCTATTCCACTATAGTTTTTCGTTATCTTCTATAATCACGTTATCAGCTAAGATCTTTCTGTATACAAAGCCTAATCTTAGCCGCGCTGACCCGAATCGTGGTGGCTAATAATGACGTATGACCTAGACTCAATCTCATCTCCGTCAACATCAGATAATAGGGATTTAGAGTGCTCGACGATTGAGGCCATATACTTAGGAAAGATAGTAAAATTAAGCGCAAAATACGTATTCAAAGCAGTTGGTGGAATAAAATCTCGTAGAATTTTTGCTACGATCGTCTATAGTTCGTTATAATAATGATAATATTCACTTAGTTGTAAGTAGTACTACTCTTTTGATTGAAGGATCAACGCTTTTGCATAGCTGGCTGACGGCTTTGTTTACTTTAATCGACTGCAATAAGCAGTAACCTCTTTCTAGTCGGCTATAGCGATTGGTACCTTTATTATAATTTCACTTACCTACACATTTTATTGGTATTAATTTCTATGATAAGAATACACATCACAAAAAATAATTTAGTTACTTACTGTATTGTAAAAAAAAATTATGAAAAAAAAAAAATATTGCGAAAAATAGTCTCTTTCTCTATAAAGGCGCAGACATGTCGCACAAAAACTGCGCAGACGCAAGGCGCCGTGAAAATTACTCCTGGTAACGCATGCGCTCAACGACTGGATGCTACGTGCTCCTTACGTTGATCCACTTTTTATACCGCCTGTTTCTAGTGCCAGATATAGACTAATTAATGTTGCCAATATAAAGTTAACTTCTATGTGTGGAGTGAATCAAACAAAGTAGGTACATGCTTCATTTAATAGTTATTATTACTTAATTTTTTCTTAGAAACTACACCTTTACATTAAAATAAAACATATTCTCAATAACATCATACTTAGCATACCTACTCGGTTACGCATGAGGTTTTACTAGATTTATTTATGCTTAGAAAAGATGAGTAAGCTGACCATTTTTTTTCAAATTAACATTAGTTTTAAGTGGTTATCTGGAAACATTCGTGAGCTTAGATTTTTAATGTAACTAAGTAAAAAAGCCCTGAGTTATTTTAATACAATTTCTCGAAGTAAAAGACGAAACAACAGTAATTGAAGTGTGCATTGCTTTGCGGCGCGTGCGCCGATCCGTCATCGTCTCGCGCGCGCCTTTGTCCGCGCGCATTGTGCCCGACCGGTAGCGCCGGTTGTGCAGCCTCGAATTATTGCCCGACGTGAACCCAGCCCCTTTTATTGCTCGAAATTGTTCAACACGCTTACGAAGGGTTAACAATCCGGAATGCTATGCAAAAATACTCAAAAATACTATAGAGTACAGCACCTACCTAGAGCACATTGTAAAAAATGTATTGGCCTAAGAAACGAATTGCCACAAAACCGACACCAACCATAACCGACCGCCGGAGCCCCGCAGTGCCGAAGCCGTGACAGAAACTATGCTTGCTGCATGTTGCATGCTTGCTTGAATGCTGCATGCTTGCTTGCATGCTACATGTTTGCTTGCATGCTACATGCTTGCTTGCATGCTACATGCTTGCTTGCATCTGCTTGCTTGCTTGCATCTTTGCATGCATATATTATAACATATTGTTTTATACTTTTGTGCGTTTTAATTTAATGCGAATTACTATTTAGTAATTGTAATTAGTAGGGATTATAAATTGTTCCGCCTAATGTCACATTTGGCAAGTTACAATATGGCGATAAAAAGTTAGGCTAAATGAAAATAGACTAAACACAATTAGGAAAAGTAAAATTGTACGAAAAAAAAAATTGGCTGACTGTTTGTGTGCCATTGGCAATTAGAAGAACAAAAAGTTTGGCGACCCAATATATACCCAATTTTGACGCCTGCACTCACGTAAGTATTTCAAAGTGGGCTAACAAAGCTTTATCTACTAAGTAATTTCTCCTATCCTATCTATAATTACTTTTTTACTGACTTTCATTTTAATTCTTCAACACCATTTGCGTTTCTTCGAAATTCTTTTCTTTTTACTCTTGTGACCGACCAAAATTATAATAAATTGACATGAATAAATTGCTATCTTGTCGCTAATCTTGTTGCGGTCTTCAACGTTTACATTCTGAAAGGTTTGCCGAACATTGCAGCGCAGGTAGAGTCAGTACAGACTGATATTTATTTTATTTCCTTTTTTTAAATGAAACGCTCAACGGTAATGTTTGTTTCTCTTGTAGTAGTTGCCCAGTACGCAGATGAAATAATTTTTATAACAAGGATAATTCTTTAAATATTCCTATCTAAGTAATGCAGACTTGCATAAGTTAATTGCCTTTATGAACATGATACAATTTAATAAGTCAATTACTTATTTCTACTCCATGCAAAGTGATTCTCTTTTAAAATAATAACAAAGACACGCTTATGAGGTTCCATGATTAAATGCGAGTAAGAATATACGAGAGAGAATCGTTTTACTTAACGATCATGATTCACAGTGAACATTATTGAAAAAGCAGAATAATCTAAATAATTCCCTACTTTTTTAAGAATTAAATCATTTCTGAAGTTCATAGTGATTATTTGTGCCAGATTTAAATCCAAGAACCCGGAAGCAATGTAAGAAATATCCCTAGGAGGTACATATGTCACCGGTTTCGACTTGAATTTATTTTTTGTGACGCCCATTGTTTTAGCCGACGTCGGTATTCACCGTCGTTGTCACCTTGACAGTTGACAGGTGCCATTAAGAAAATAGCGTGCAAATAAATGACAGCCGTCATAGCGATCATCGCAAAGGCAACTCTCTACGTTACATAGCACATTCTTTGTTGAATTTAGAAACTAGTTCATCAAAGTCCAAACATATTTTTATGACCTTCAATCGGCGTAACAAAGTAAGGAACGAGCATTACCTATTAAAAACTTTGGTAAATAAAATACGTTAGCGACATAAGATAACTGATTTATTTACAACATTACATTTATTGTTTAAGTAGTCTTAATGAGATAAGCACAAAAACGGATGTTAGTAGTAAACTGAAAACGTGCTAAGTGCGTGTTTATTCTAGCTATAGCTGAAGACCAATGGTTCCGTGGTAAGTTTAGTTAGATGAAGGAAACCAATTAAATATAAACATATTACAGCACAGCTAAAGAAATACACAGGCGTTTAAGAAAGTAGTATATGATTAGGTAACTATTATGTTGATAAGATGCCTGAGGATAGGACTCTACATAACTTTACCATCCATATTCTCCACCTCAACTCCACTCAAGAATATTCAACTATAAAATATAAGGTTTCACACCACTTGACACTCCACCTTTCTCATAGCTCTCCAAATAGATAGCTTTGAAATACTATGAGTATTTTGATTAAAATATGCAATTTGACGGTAAAAAATTACGCTTTCGGGAGTTTAGATAAATCTTAATCAAGTTTTATTTTAGTCATTTGACATAGAAGAAAATCCGTCGCCGTCTTCCTTCCTAGAAGACGGCTTAAGTAAATGATCAATATTTTGGGTGTTTATCTGCGATTTCTTATTCCAGATCCTACGACATTAAAATTTTAAGACTATGAAAATTGTATGTTCTTTTTGTCATGTTTTTCGTCTTTAGTTCACATTCGCTGCGGTACCCTAAAAACGAAAGAAGCTGGTTATCGGCAGGCTATGACAGCAAAGCTACGTCACAATCGGTTGTTGAACTTGGCTCATAGGTGGCTCATCGTTTCGACCAGGTGTAACAAGTTAAGCCTAATTAATTCATAATCCCACTACTGTTACTACGATACGATAAGTGTTATGTAAGCAGAATATGCGGAAATGCGGTTAGAAAATAGGGTAACCTACACAATATTATTATAATTAGCTCGTTTAATGCCTAACTATCATTTTCATTTTATCATGATCATGTTTTTAGGCAGATTTATTCAATTTACATTTTCATTATTTTTTACTTGTAAATATTTAATTAAAACTAAAAATACTGAAACAGTAGTTGTTTTATCACACTGTAGAAGTAGGTAAGTACTTTTATCGTAGTCATCTTAATCTTTTTATAGTCATGACCTTGTAGTTATCATCCTTGCAGTGGAAACCTTTATCCGTAACAGTAACAAGTAGCCATTTCTACCATTTTTATCACTAAAGTATGACATGTTGACCCAAATATTTACGTGCTAAAAATCATTGTTTTTTTGTTAAGGTTAAACCTCAAAAACCTTTGACTTAAACGAAAGGTTACTTTTGACACACAAAAATAACGGAATATTAGTCAGTGACCTAAGTTTTCGGTTGATTCTAACCCGCTTACATTTTTTTAGTCATTACTTTATGCAACGAAACGACGCGCGTCGTCCCAAGTAGGTATGCACCTACTTATGGCGTCATTTCATCACTCAGTGTATGTAAAATTCAAAATTTTCTATTTTTACATTGAGCAATGCGTGAGTACGCTAGTAAATTTTATCAAAAGTATTAAGGTATCTTCGCTAAAACTAATCATACTTAATAGTTTACAACCTTGCTATGTTGTTAGCTAACTGGATATAAAAGTTTTAGGTCCAAGTGAAAACAAATATGAAATTGAACAACATAAAGTTAAGATCCAACCGCCTGATTTCTACGTGCATTTGTTTTTAATACATTTGTTTTTAGATATTTTTTATAGGCAAACTACTAGTAGAAACGTTTTTTTCTATTAAGAGGCCGTCCTAGAATTTTTTTTCATATCATTTTAAAAAATAAAGATAAATCACCAAAAGAACTACCCTTATTTCAGAAAAATTACGTTCGAGTTACGTTTGAACATCGGTTTAAAAGAGACTACAAGTTATCCTGACAATTCGATTTTTATCATTTAATTGAAGATATAGTCTACTTGCACATAGGTTAAATACTTTTTTACTTCCTTACGAAATATAGCAGGAAAAAATGCTGAAATAACATACAATTTTAGAAATTTCCATTCAAATTCAATTATTTTTCTATCTTTATGAACAAACATTATAAGATTTAAATTTGTTTTTTTCCATTCAGGTGGCTTCACAAAGCACACGCTTGATTTTTAGGGTTCCGTAGCCAAATGGCAAAAAACGGAACCCTTATGGATTAGTCATGTCTGTCTGTCTGTCCGTCCGTATGTCACAGCCACTTTTTTCCGAAACTATAAGAACTATTGACTGTTGAAACTTAGTAAATAGATGTATTCCGTGAACCGCATTAGGATTTTCGCACAAAAATAGAAAAAAATAACACAAAAATTGGGGGTTCCCCATACTTCTAACTGAAACTCAAAAGGTTTTTTTTCTTCATACCCATACGTGTGGGGTGGGTATCTATGGATAGGTCTTCAAAAATGATATTGAGGTTTTTAATATCCTCCGATCCTCATCCACGCTAACTCGGCTGGGCAGCGTTCGGGAAACTACACCACGTCTTCTCGTCCAACCAAAATACCTCAGTGCCTCAAGACAAAAGTCTACAACCAGTGTATGTTACCAGTGATGACATATGGAACTGAAACGTGGCCTCTCACTATGGGCCTTATAAGAAAGCTTAAGGTCGCACAGCGTGCTATGGAAAGGGCTATGCTCGGTGTTTCCTTGCGAGATCGAATCAGAAATGAGGAGATCCGTAAACGAACAAAAGTCGCTGACATAGCCCAACGGATTAGCAAGCTGAAGTGGCAGTGGGCGGGGCACATAGCACGTAGAACTGACGGCCGATGGGGCAGAAAGGTTCTAGAATGGAGGCCGCGTACCGGCAAGCGCAGCGTAGGACGTCCACTCACAAGGTGGTCAGACGACCTGGTAAGGGTCGCAGGAAGACGCTGGATGCAGGCCGCTTGCAACCGGCCAATCTGGAAGTCAATGGGGGAGGCCTATGTTCAGCAGTGGACGTTCTATGGCTAAAATGATGATGATGATGATGAAATCGTAAACCGCAATTTACCTTTTGTAATGTTAAGGATTTCATTTTGAAATAAAAATACTATAACTATGACTCAATTGTCGTGATGGGTGAACTTTTACATATATGATGCCTACAGGTTTGTACGGAACCCTCGGTGCGCGGATAAGGATAAGCTCTCTCTCGAGGAGACTCGTTTAAAGCATTATTCTGACTAGGCCACCAGTCAATATGAGGCAAAGGGGAGGTTCTCGGCACTACTATACGATCATTGTGTCGAGTGGTATGAATAATGTATGTCTGTCATTTTTTGTCAAAGGTGACAGCATGTCAGATGATACCGTAGAACATAAATATAATAAGGATCTTATTAAAATAATCCATGATCCGTCCCATCCTCTCTTGGAAAAATTACGCTATCTTTCATCTTTATCTTCTTCCTCTGATTCTTCCCAACATCGTCCATGTATCCTATACTCATTTCAAAAATTTTTCCGCCTTCCTGCTCTAATCGAAGAATTTCCTTTAAATTCTCTCTTTTCAAATAACTTTGATACTTTAACTTTTAGGCCCAATGTTATTCTTAATTTTGGTATTGAAAAAAACTCCCCTTCTGCTCCTTAAGCTAATTCTCTAACCTTCTCTCTGCAAGGTTGCAAGGCTGGCATCACTTATATACTGATGCATCAAAATTTTCTGACAGTGGCTGTGTTGGCTCTGCAGTCTGGATCCCTGAATTTAGAATCGCCTTATCATTTAAGTGCCCTCCTTCATCTTCAATCTCTACGGGCGAATCACTGGCTATTCTTCAGGCTGTTCATTATTCTCTGATTCGCTAAGTTGTCTTCAGTCCATAGTCTCAAATTCATTAGGTCAAAATCTAAATTTCCTTACCTTATCTTATCTAAAATCAGAGAGGTCCTTTTCAAATGCAAACAAAAAGACCTTGATGTTGTCTTGGCATAGATTCCCAGCATTGCAGTATCCTCGGAAACGAAACGGTCGATTTATGTGCAAAAAATCGACCGTTTCTCGATCTCCTTGGGTTCAATGGAACATTTTAAATATTTAGCTCATGATCTTTCTTCCTTGGTCTACTCCCACCTATTTTCATCATGGTCCACTGACTGGCAAAGTTCTAGAAGACTTGCAAGCATATTTTACTATGATATACAGAAGGAAATTCCCCACCGATCGTGGTTTTAAAGCATCTTTATTTGTCTAAATTAGTCGTATCCACTATATGGCGTCTCCGGCAAAATCAGAATCAAAGATAGCTCCCTTTGTGAATGTAGCTTAGACAAAGGATAAGCTGATCATATTTTCTTCAACTTCTCGAATGTAGGCGAGTCATTATATGACCACTTACCTGAGGGCATTAGCCGTCCTTGTAATTTCAAATACATTCTAGGTTTGGTAAACTCCCCGTTTTTGGAAATCTTGTCAAAATTTATTCTTAAGAACTAAATAAAATTATAGATAACAATCTCTTACTTAGACCGGATTCGACCAAGCTGGTGTAAGTTTTAACTTGAGAGTATACCACTGCTTAATCTAGAGTAAGCTGATTTTTCATTCTACCAACCACTTATTTATGAAAAATATTAAAACGGGCGATTTTGACAGTGTATAAATTAAACTGAGAATAAGTAAATGTCAAAGTTGTCACTTGTTAAATCCACTCCTGTCACCTCGAAACTGACATGTTGTCAACATCTAGCATTGACACTCTATTATCCTACAAAATAAAATTTTGTGACATTTCAAGTCAACCTAGAAGAAATGGATTACATGGATTTTGGTAGGTTTATCAATTCGTTGATCGTTCACTCTTAAACTACAGAATAACAATACCGAGTATAGTGTATTGCTCGAAAAACGTAATCGAAGTTATCCAAGGGTAAATTCAAGGTGTAAAATTATACCCGTAATAGTTATTCTGGTATAGCTTTGTGTTTGATCGAATCGGCCCTTAATGTGTCAAATAAGAAAGAAATGTGTATTTCTTTTTTAATTGACACCTAAAATATTTACCCTTTTTTCTTTGAATCTCCTAAAAATATTACATCCTTTATTGTATTTTCCTCCATCAGTCTAACTTGTTAATATATACTATTTTATTCCATATATACAATGTGTATTTTCGATACTTGATCAAATGAAATGTGCGGATACTAGACCCAAAATTATCGTCAAAAAAATCAATTAAAAAAAACCATAATTAAAACCGAGCAGTTTTTTTATTTTTTTAAATTAAACTTTCTTCTTTTCATTTTTTCGTCGTTTCTTTTTATTGAAACGGTGTATTTTTTTCAAAGTAGTTTTATTTGAAAGCTAAACAGTTTTTATATATATATAAACAGCCATACCTAACAAAAAACTTTTAAAAAAAATTAAAAACCTAAAATTTGTGTAAAAAAGTTGCTTATTTTTCATTTTTGTTCTGTAACTTTAAAACTAGGTCCTTGAGGTGTACTTTTTTGTATGTTTCCTTAATCTTCAAGATTTACTTTACAAACTGTCAAAAAATCATTTTTATTTAAAAAAATATATATGTTTTTTGTCGATAATTTTAGGTCTAGTATCCGCACATTTCGTTTGATCAAGTATCGAAAATACACATTGTATATATAAATAAAATTATACATCCTGCATCCCCTGTGTTGTCTTATTTGTGTCGTTTTTTCTTTTGTTTTAGATTATCAACAAAATTAATTCCCGAACACATTCTCTCAACCCTAAAAACAGTGTAATGCTATACTAACTTGACATTGGCGAACGTGGAAACGCGAATTGGCCATTAATAAAAGAAGAAGAAGTATAATAAGGATCTGCTAGTGAAAATCTGCCTAATATTTGGGTGTCTTTGTTGTGACATTTGGGTTGAAGCTATGTCCTTTGTTCACGCCTTTGGCGTTGAATAAGGTAAAGAGTGAAAATTCTAAGTTACTAACACAATTACGCGCATGACTAAGACGTCATTGGAATATCAAATTATGATTGTAATGAGTTAAGAAGAAAGACGTAATGCCGAGAGCGAGTATTATACCTACGCGTGAGTAGGGAAAGCGCGGGCATGATAGATAGAACCGAGGTGTGGGCACTGAAATTCCATATAAGTATTTTTTTAAATTATTTTCGTCGTATAGTTGTATGTATGTAGCACATCACGTTATTGTGCAAAGATTAATTAACTACCTTATCTATACTTTAATATTTACAGATCGTATAAAATAAAAAAGGTAGAAAAAATTAGGTCAACTAACCTCAGCCTGAATGACTATTCGATTTCTTCATTATTTTTGTGTTCTTCATTTGTTGATTGAGCATTTGAGATAATCTAAAGTTGAATGACTCTTTAGCCTACAAATTCATTTGTTTATAGACGAGCGAACGATGCGATGAATGAAACCTGAGTACTGTCGATTTGATGACAGCACCCTTCTTCTAGCCACTTCCAAGTAATTCAACAGATTCACTCTGATTATGGTTCGACGCACATAGAGACACTGCAACATGCATAAGTTGAATTATGTTTAATTCATTGTTAAATGTGCGCACCCCTTTATAAGTTCATTGTAGCTACTTAACTTCTGCCTGATTGTGCGTACAATAACTTTTTGTGTACCTACACAGGGCTATAAGACCGTCAAGCATGTAGACAGCATCAAAAGTGTGTTTTATGTTGTGATCAGTACACTCAGCTTTGGTTAAACTGTAATGTCAATTATATTTAAACTTTTATTGTACAAGCGAGCTCTATTGTTAGAGTTTAGCTTGAAATGTGTTTCCCAGTGCACTAGTGCAGCAAAGCACATACATGTAAATTCACCGAGAGCGTAGGCGCGTACATCCCAATACCTAATCGTATCAGGTAAGGTCCTTCTTTGTACGTATTGATACAGATCTATTATTCGCATAACAAATTGTGGTTAAGATTATTTTCCAAGAAGACTTTATGGAGCGCGCCTTATTTGCTTTGATACCCTAGATTTTTTCATTATGTGCCATTTAAATGGCGACTATATTGACTAGAGTGGGTATCACTGGTTTCTTTTAATATGTCTAATTACGTGGCTTAACAAGTACAACAACTTCGTAATAAGGATTAGTAATATTTTAAACATAAATACATGGTCACCGCACTGACTCTACATTCTATAATGTTTAGTTAGTTATCGTAAGCGATAATGAAACATATGCTCAAAATATAATTTAATGGAAACAATAAATAAAACCCAATTCCGCGACACCTGTTTGCCATTTGACCTTCATTCGCCCTGTGGAACATTATTTTTTATTACTCAAATAATATTATGCAGGAAGCAGTTTAAGTGTCGTCTGAATTTAATCAGTAGTGATACCATCTCGCTAATATTGTCGTGTATACTATGGTGCTTGTCTGATTAGAAATAATATTAATGAACCAACAACCGAATGGAGCGTGTTGTTTTTTTTGCTAAATTTTCACGTGTATTTTATTGTATTTTATCACGTGTATTAACGCTGTTTTAAGGCGTGAAACATGTCAAGAAACGGAAAACACCTTATTATATTTAACGATGAAATTATTTTAATCCATTTAAATGATATGAATGACTTTGTGACCGAATTGCATGGAAGAGAAAAACCTAGTGCGCCGATCCCAGGTGACCTGAGAATGGGCATGCGAATGATTATGAAGTGTATCTATGTATCATTTTTACAGTTTGTGAGTATTCCGCCCGGCCCGACATGCACTTGGTCGGTTTTTGTATAAAGAATTTGACGTAAAAACAACACTGCTTAGGTGCTGTTTATCGTTTATTCATTTCTTCATTGACCTGACCGATAATCAAACCCGAAACCTTAGAGAAAGCGAACGCCAAGTCCGGTGTACTCGCCTCTCGACTACAGAGGTCTTCTACGGATCTTTTGGAACTAAAATAAAAGAAGTATTCTATGTCGTTACGATTGAGATTTTATTATTTGCAATTAATAATAACTTTATTTTCTGACTGTACGTCCGATAAAGGTGCTAGTCACATTATGAGCTGCATACAATTTGCATGCATTTGAGTGCAGACTCGGGCGACAAAACGTCCTGTCAAGTTGCAATGTGAGATCTTGACCGGTAATGCTACTACTAGCCGTATGCACACATTTTGTGTCAAACATTTATAATTCCACAATAGTCTAGCTAGATAATCTTAACTTCCAAATAAATTGGCAGTAAGCAGTACTTATATTATAACATTTTTACTGTGTTCTATGTTTTGTAGCTATACCACTGATTGATTATAACCTAACTATTACAAGCATTTAAATTTTGTACAGTAAATATCTAATCAGATTATATTGAAATCATCTGTGTCAGTGTTTCTCACCTTATTAATAGGTAAACATGTTTAGTAAATTTAAAGCATAATAATTGATGTCATAGTTTTTTTTAAACTATAAAACAAACGTTTATATGTATAAGACTTGTCAAAACCAATCAAATGAGCCCAAACTCGAAGGTTTTACTAGTAGTTGTTCAAAAGTTCCACTATCTACCTCCTGGTTCCATCATCATATTAGTACGATGGTGTCAAACTATTGTGTTGTCATCCGAAAGTCAGATCATCATCATTATGCCAGCCTATTGCAGATCACTGCTGGATGTAAGCCTTACCCAAAGAACGCCAAAGATCTTTTGCTCTTTTCATCCATTCACTGCCAGCCATCTTTAAGGTCATCGGTCCATCGAGCTGGGGGGGCGTCCTACACTACGTTTGCCAAGAAGTAGTGACGAAGCCACTGTCAGATCCGAATGTCAGATACTTTACATCGATGCGTCAGTTAGATGTTGGTTTCAAAACGACATCCAAGATTTGATTACCTACTCGTAGTTAGTTACAAGTGAAACTAATAAAAGAATGTTAAAAACAATTAAAATGAGTAAGATTTTTTTTAAGAAACAAATGTGTTACGTAATCAAGGAGTCTGATCATCTGACATATTAATATTTGTTTAAAACCTGTCAGCAGGTAATTTCATCATAATCAGCGTCAAATATGTACAGTGGTTATTTCGAAAATCAAAAGTAGTGTAAATAACGTAGGCGAATTTTTTTGCAAGCATGAGTAGGCATTATATAACATCATGCATGGCAACATCGCAATCAATCATATGCACATGTTGTCGGGTACAATCGATAAATGCAACCTTATCGCCTTTACGAGGCCACGAATTGATGCTAATCTGGTTCACGATAAAGTTGGAGACAAGTTGTCTCCGATAGGAACAAGACAAAAAAAGGTAGTTGCAAACATTTGTAAGCGATCACGATGCCGACTTTTGAAAATGTTAATCAAAATATAATAATCAAGCACAGAAAGCGAAGTAATTAATTTAAGGATATCCCATTAAAATAAATTAAAGCTGCCATCAGACATAAGTCATAGAAAGCTGTTTTGTTGTTCGACAAATGATAATCACTTCACTAGGTTTTCATTCATTCGTTCTTAATTTATGTATCAACCCACATTAATCAACATTCATAATTTAACTTATGGAAAATTACCAGGTGTGAAGCATTGATAAATACGAACTTCTAAACATGGATGCATTTCCAATTGATTCTCTAGCGTTCTTGCATAAGAGTAATTATGTAAAATTGAATGCTATAGCGCTGGTTGTTGTAGGCTTCAAGAACAGTACTTATTCATTGATACAGTAAGGCTACACTATTAAGTTTTGCTATTGCCTTTTTACAAAATAATTATTTACTGGCCTGCTAATAATTAAATAATGTGTGTGCTAAACGAGGCTATGCAAACATCTAAATTGTACAATTATTGTAATAGTAAGATGTGTCATTAGGTACTCTTTTTGGTCGGAAAATGCTTAAATTTACTATTAGGTGATTGTCATTTTATAATGTGATTGGAAACAGAGGATCTTTATTTATTTAGTGGTTAAGATTTCCATTAAGCGTCCAATATAAATGCTAATATGGAGACATTTCCGATCTCCAGCTGTTTGGTTTGTTTAAGTCCTCAGCCATTGTTGTATTTACATTCGTACGATTAACTTGATCCGTTTGCAACATGCAAAATAATGCGGGTAAGTAGTAAAGTTAAAGTTACATGAATAAGGTAATGCGATATACAGTTTTTCTAAAGAAAAAAGAAAAACAAATACATATATTTAAGGGTGTATAAGACGCGGTGCCTACAGCAGATTGATCTTTTCTAGGGTCTACTCATGATGGATTATGAGGGTCTAATATTTTGTTACAATTTTGTTTACTTGACAAGAGATGGCGATAAATACTGATCGGTGGAAGCGTGCAGTGCAATTATATAGATTCATAAAATAAAATAGGGCATAGTTTTATACTCTGTAATTAGTGGGTATGTCAACACATGCCTACAATACCTACTAAGTAAAAGTGTATTTAAAAATAGAAATGAATAAAAATGAGTTTTATTTGTGTAAAGCATGGTAGGTACTAAATTTTGCTTTTTCTTGTGTCTGATAAAAATGTATAGAGTGAAGTTATTTTTGTAATAAGCGTGGTGGAAGTGCGTAGGCCGACGAAAGAACCTATAAATCTGTCGCTGATTGTCAGGAGAAAACCGCAAAGTGCACGCTGACTCTGCTCTATGATTGCCCGCGACACTCGATAGTTTAAAATTGTCGTAGGCGGTCTGCAATATTTGCCTTAATCTATAACGTGCATTATTTATAAATGTATTCTACTTCTGTATTCATAAATTTTTAATACTTGAAAATTTTGACATTCGAGTTATAAATACTTGCAATTATTATCTTAAGCACGCGAACCTTAATAAAATAAAAAAATACATAAATATAGATAAGATACTTCAATATTTTTTATGCTCGTAACGTTTAGAAAAAATAAGAGGTGTGCTTGGAATAATTTATTGTTATTTTACATTGTTAATCACGGACTTTTCTGTATTATGTACCCTGGTATTTTTAGCTATTCTGTGGTAATTTTTAAAACATTTAAATGTCAAATGGGCTTATTCACATCTACTCAATTAATAAAAATCGTTTTAAGTTTGAGGAAAATCGTTGTTATTTATATTATATTTTGATTATATGTACTCCCGACCTCCGTAGTACCAAACTTAGTATTATAGCAGATATCTCACTAATAACTTAGATAATAATAGTTTAAAAAGACGCGCCCCATAACATTCAAACAATCGTTAGCGATTATCCAAGAAGATATCATGCCGTGCATTGTTTACGGCCGCTCACCTTCGCAAATGACTTCCGTGCTGGAACTGCCCAATAAACTTGGCAAAAATTATCAACTTTACGATATGCACAGACCGTATTGGCGTGTTAGCTATAAACTTCAGATTCGCGGAATACCAGCGACCCAGCAACAGCATTGGGCTGTGTCGACGAACTCTGCGATCCACGCTAAAGTGTTAAATAATACATAGCCCTTTATTTCCAGTAAAACTGCATCCTAGAAGCACGAAACAAGAAACTTTGTTGTACAAGAAGTCTAAATTATGTACGTAATTTACAAACGACATTTCCAACGCTACCCTTGAATGTTAAATCGCAAAACCATTGAAATGTATTTATAAATATTATATAAAAACCGCGATACATTAAGCCGCGATACGTTATCTATCATGTAAACTATCTCGTAAGCGTAATTTCACAGTAGGCGTGGTATTTATTTATGTAAAAGGCCTAATGAATAAAGCAAGCAAAAAAGTAGCCAAGCGTGTATCGGAACACGCACATGAAAGGGTTCCGTGATCTAGTTAATTGATTACAAGTGTACCTACTTGAGTAATGAATTTGAAAGTATTTGAAGATGGTTGTCATACGATTTCCTTAAACCTCTACCTAATTTAGATAAACTAGAAGTGTTTAACTACTATTATAAGTCAGCCGTTGAACCCTTATAGTCTCTTGTATACTATTATTTCAAAAATAGATATATTTACCAATAGATTAGGTTTGAACTAATGTACATCTTTTTTATTATATTTTTACAGCTAAAGATTTTAGGGGCTCGTAACTCTAACAAAACAGTCAACCTCATGCCGTTTGAAAGCACATTATCATCTATACAGTATAAGTGAATTGAAATAATTACCCTTCACTACACGTAGCATACATACATTCATGCATTTATGAATAACGACAGGACGAGATTATGAGGGTCATTTTTTACCATTTAGTAACGGAACCCTAAAAAGACAATCGTTATTTAAACATTCCTTGACATAATACATGTTGACATGCAATTATACACTTCGTGCCATACATGACACACCAGACATTTCGAAAATAGTCGCAGCCGATTCACCTCAATATTATCCCACCTAAATTATTTATACCAACAGAAATACTCACCTACTGCACCTAAACATGAATGAATAAGTAAGAATAGATGCTCCATAGTAGCTTAAAATTTGTTTGTTTGAGATCATTCTAGAGCAAAACAAATTTCAATTATCAAAACAAGAGCTTTAAAATTCATTTGAATTGACTGACATCTAGAACGCTAAGTCGCCTCATGAGAATAAGATGATTCAAAAGAAAAAACTGGCTAGGTGCCAGACTTACGAACCAAGGGTTCCGTATCACTGTATTTTATTTCGTTTAGTTTAGGGTCCGTAGCGCGGCCAGACTCACACTTAACCGGGTTTCATTGTTTGTCGTTGATATATTTTTAGTGATTTAAGTTTAAGTATAGACTGAGATGACAAATCAGGGTCTCAACCCTTGTCGCATTTCTTGATCAAAATATAATTTAGCATTTATGTATCTTTTGATTATCTTGACATAAGCTTGAATTGTTGACTTAGAATCTTGGACAAAATAATTGTTTTTAATGTTAGTTTTAACTTCTCGTAATACAGAGGTTATGCCTACGCCTATTGGCTCTAATGATAATGTTACATGATAATGCCTATTATTTAGTATGCTCACATATTGCGACGATTAGTTAAAGAATTAAATCAAAAGCACCGATTCCAGAGGATGTTTGCATTCTTCGTACAAGTACACATGTCACAGGTCATGGGGTCAATACTATCAAACAAGGCAATTTATTTCACAATTTTGTTGTTTTCTTTATCAGTATAATTAGTCGTTATTGTAGTTTGGTTTGGTAGTCATAACAATAAGTTTACTAAGAATCATCGTAGGCTTATTTAATGATTTGATAAAATGTGAGTATTTCTGCCAGTTAAAAGACACACTTTGTGAGTGGGGAACTCACTAATTTTTCAATAGAAGTAGGTACTTGTTTTTTTGGAAATAAAATTTCAATGGACAAATAATGTCTAAAGTCAAAGTCATGCCGAGCAAAATTATGATAACTGTCATAATTTTGCATTATCTTACATCGAAAACGATAAAAAAGATAAATGCAGACCAGGTACACTAAATAAAATGTTATCAAACCTATTTTTTAAGCGGAAAGGAGATAATTCAAGTAGGTATCTAATGATTTCAAAATCTTTTGTAACACTAATAATATTTAGATTAAAACCGACGAATTACAGACAAATCCAGGATGCGATCGGTGCAGTCAGAGTTTACTGGTCTGATAAAAGCCGAGGATGAAGGTGAATGTAGATTTTTAACCGCAGAATCGATAAGCGATGGGAAGACGAGTTCTTAAGTGGAGACCACGTTTTGGCAAGCGCAGCATAAGGCACCCCCGACAAGGTGGAGCGATGATATACGCTGGCTGAAGACTGATGGAAAATAATAGCCGAGGTTCGGGCTCAATCGCGTGCATTGGAAGAGGACTGACGTGAGCTGATTATGATGATATTTAAAGACAAAATTCAAGATTAACTTTAAATATTGTAATTTTTGTTTTAAATACTTACCTACCTATAATATAGACTATGTTAATACTAGGTCTAATTTTCGTAGTAATTTATTCAGATACTAATTGGTATTTACATTAGCTTTCTGTTACATGTTAATATCTCATTAATATGAACCTCAGTTATTAGTAGATATAATTTCATGACAAAATAAAAAGGGAACATGAGAATATCAGCAAGCGCACTAGTAGAGGCCCAACAATAAACTTTAACGACCACCGCTGCGCCCAACTACAGGCCAAAATAAAACTCGACTCTACTAAATCACTAACAAAGAAAAACAAGCTTGATTGGATGTGGCATGAAGATGCACTTGTACCATCACGATCAGTACGTTATTCTTGAATTTTTACGCCACAAACACGCATGTTTTTGACATTGAGAAAATTAATATGCAAATTGAAAGGGTTTAAGAATAAATATTGCCTACAGGCATATTTAGAAATATACCAGAACTACAAGATGTGTATTTATTAAACAAGTATTTATTTCATTGATGTTTTACATACTGCGGTAGAACCAGAACCTTTTTATATGAAACAAACATTTATCTACATTCGTTAAGGATAACAAAGTTAATAAAGATATATCTCTTTAGTCGTGTTTTTAATTCTGCTCAGAAAAATTTATAGCTCTATGTATCGCCGGTCTATTTTCGTGCGGAAACCTCATCCGGATCGAACGCGAGCAAGTTCAGGGAAACCAGACGAGGAAGAGTTTTATTGAACCGATAGAAATTAGGGCAACGTGTCAGACATCGGCCTGTTCGTACACCAATTTGGAACGATGTATTTATAATGTAATGTCATAGATAGATAGATGTGTGCCGAAAAAACCAGGTCAACTCCACGGGTCCCCGCAGATTTACATTCGAGACTCGCAGATTTGGATGGAATCACGTACGACCTAAATGTGGACTAACATAGTTGCGAACGGGCACAGGGCAGCGCCACACCGCACATTATGGTGAGGTGATTGTGTTGCATGTGAGTTTATAATCACTGACATGGTTAAAGAGGATAATAAATGAGTGAGACGATCTCAAAAAAAGGTAAATAATTTTAAAACGTTACAAACGATCTAATGTCAAAAAAGCATTATAAAAGTTTTTAATCATACAGGGTGGTCCAGGCCAGATGGATATAAAAATTTTTTTAGGTAGTCGGCTTAGGGACCTATTTGTATCTGCCAGGAAAAAAATCGCGTGTCAGCCGCTTACAAGATATGTTTTTTTTTATTTTAGAAATATCACCACTTTAATGTAATTTTTTATTTACTTTTAAAAGGCAATTTTTTTTAAAAATTTTATTTTAGGTGCTTACTTAGACATTGCACTCTCTCAGAAGTAGTATTAGTAAGAAAAATATATATATATTTTTTTGTGTCGGGTTACTTTAAAGAAATCGTTTATGCTCAAGAATGCAACTCGGAACAAGAACTGAGAGATCGGCTACGCCAAGTCCAAGTCTCAGTCACCATTTTTCCAATTTATTTACCTAATCAAACTCCTAGGGAAGAAGCTGAGCTTTCTGGGGTTTATGATAAAGGAGATAATCCTAACTGCAGAGTATCAAATACTAAGGTTCAGTTGTGAAATATTTTTCACTGTACTCACGGTACTGTATAATTGTAGGCTATGTATACGTAGTCACGAAATAAAAATATCGTAACTTCCTGATGTAATTCAAAACAATTCACTTCCTCCTTCTTTATGCTTATCAACGGAGTGTCTTCTGATGGGCTAAGACTCAAGGGGCTTATCAGAAGTCGAATCGAGTTGCTGGCGTGTTCGGGCTAATATACAACTTCCTTAATTGCGAGAGAGCATTTCTATTGGGACCAGATAAGTGTACCTACATAGTAGACGTGTGGGCCGTGCCGCCACGAGCGCTGCCTGCTGGCAATGATACGAACGTCGTAATCGGTGTCAAAAATTTTAAACTAAGAAAGAAGAAGTTTTCAGATATCCTGTGCTGAGCGATCGATACTGTTTCGGCATCATTTCAAAGTTTCGTAAATTTTGCAAGTGATTTTTGAACCACTCCATGTTATAAAACGGACTGAACCTTGTTTTACATAAAATAGAAATCCGTTAGCAATGTAGTAATATAGTGACAGCAAACTGGTGAGGCAGCCAGAATTGTATCCGTACAAGAGAATGGGATTTCCTCTTAAGTTATTAGCACTGTCTTGCCATATTGTAGCTATACGTTTTGATAACAAAACTTATTAACTTATGCTGCATTTTTCAAAAATTTAGTTACTTTACTTTCATGTTTCAGTAGATATTAAATAAAGTAAGTTAATTTTATTTTATAGATTGTTAGGGTTCTGCACTCAAAGGGAAAAACGGAGACCTTATTGCTGACGCTTTTTTGTCTTTCTGTCAATCAGTAGGTATGTCAAGAGTTTTTTTCATTTCACTTCTACCTAATCCAACTCTGTCATATCCTTACAGTGTAATTTATAAGCAAAGGGCTGATGAACTAATGAAGCGAGTCTTTTGGAGGAGCACTTCCAGAAGAGTTGCGTGATTGCATGTATGCTTGCTTGTCTGTATGTATGGCTTTTTGCATGCCTGCTTGCATGCCTGCATGCAACCATAAATGTTAGTGCACTGTAAAACAAGTTTGCATCTGTGTCTCAAATTATAATAATTGCTTACGGTTAACTTATGTTTACTAGAACTCGTAGTTTTGTTACTTCACAGAGCCTATTTCTGACTATCTTTTTATTTACCGAATGTTGTTTTTAGTATAATGCAATAATCGAACTTAAGCATAGGGCCAAACGTAATTAACCACTATTATTGCCTAACAAAAGTCATTAATTACTGGATTGAACATTTAAATTGTAAGACGTTGACAATAAGATGGTGTGAGCCGAAGGCCACAGAGCAAGTTCACGAGCGACGTTCAACGACCGCTCTTATCATTGCCATTCAATACGGCCTCTTGAATCATTACCGTCCCTATTCTAATACCGATACACTTTATGCTTTATCGCCTTATTGTACGATAGGCATGCGCGATAATTGAGAGTGGTAGTAACAATTAGCCGAAGAAAGCCTTGCAGAAGTGTGAACTACCAATTATATGCTACGAGAAACAAAATACTGCAGAAATAGCTACACTTTATGCTACGATATAAGAGAAGATTTGTAACTTTTATCCGTTAGATCGTTAAAGTTGTCTTCAAGTTGTTTCGATGTCTGTGTATGGTCGTATAATATGAAAATTTAAATGCACTACATACACGAATCGTCTGGTGCAAGCAGTCTAGGTACTACACCACGCAAACAGGTCTTTGCATATTAAATACATCGGCTATTGTTATTCATGGATTAGAATGAATGAAGAGAATCGTTTTTGTTCTTGTCAATGATTTCCTAATTGATATCAAACATGTTAAACATTTATTTTTAATTTAAATTCTATTAATATGTTTTTTTTTTCGTTAATGATTTCTTAATTAATACAGACTCACATGACACACGTTATAACAGTGATAGAAGTTGGGTATTTTTAGATGATCTATTTGTCTGTCTCTACTTTTTACAATACTTGTTTTTACTCTATATTTTGCAAGCTAACTGACTAAATAGAAGGCAGGCGCTAAGATCGAATCACATCGTAACTCGATAACTACGAAAAATCGTAGAACATACATAGAGGTGATTCAGATACCTGTCAACACGAGGCACCTAAAAAAAGGTTTGAACGTCACTTTTCTGGCCACCCTGTATAAGGGTCAAAAGTGGTAATGTTGGTGCATATACTGAATGAAAGTGAAATTTAAGATAAGTATTTGCTGTTCGGCATGATACCAGCGACCTTCGTTGCGGGCGTCAGACGCGGCTCTGCGCGGTTCACGGCTAGGGCCACTTTTATTACTACAGTACATTTAACCCATTTCATTGACGTAATCCCGACTATTTTATCGCCGATACCAGTTGCCAATGCGCGAGTTTAAAAGCAAGCCGATTAAAATGTATTAGATGCGTTTCAAAAAAATGTATTTTACAGTTTGCACAGGCCCGAAATAGGTTTGGTTGCGAGTGCCTCGTAACTGTATTTGGTGCTACGAACATATTATAGCCAATAAAACAGGTCAATAGATCAGTTCTTACTGCTCTAAGAGTACCATCTAAAATCACACACACAAAGAAGCCTAAAACTCAAACAGGTTAGGTGAAAAAAAAACACATCCATCATTACAATGCAATGCAATGCTCGTCATGCAAGTAGGAGCGGGTGTAGCACATTAGTCGGTCTGGCATCCGTTGTGGGATTTGAATCCCGCAAGTGGCAAATGTTTGTGTGATGAGCACGAGCATTTGTACTTAAGTCATAGATATGTATGTATAAGTTTGGGGATAAATAATTGGTGTTATAATAGAAATAATTTATTTTTTTAACCGTGGGTCGTGAGATTCGAATCCCAGCACGAACCACTGGATTTCCTAATTGTATGTACGGATTCACACCATGTGCTTGTCGAAGGGAAAATACTGTGAGGAAACCTGCACGTTAAGATAGCACTAAATATAGCCATGGTCTATAATATCATCAGATCATGGTCTGGTTCGCCAGTCCAAGAGACTTAACAACCGCTCCAAAATTACCAGACTTACTGCGTCGATTATTATGGTTGAGCCCCAACTAGGAACAGGACAAAGGAGCAAAGAGGCATGCTAGCATACATGTACAGTAAGAAGAATATCTGTCTATCAGGTTCCTAAAATCCTCAGTCAGCAAAAAGTTTATTATAACTAAGATTAGGATGTTATTTTAAAATGAAATAGTGATATTAAGTAAAATCCCCAGTTTTCAGTGCTAGTATATAGCATTTGACCGAGCAGCGTCTTTAATTATAGACTAACTCAATTAGTGGCCCTAGGAAGTCGAAGACAGCTTCTATTGACCTCTCACCCTGCCTAGAACAGCCAGGCCGTTCTCACGAGCCTATGGCGAAAATTAACAACGACAATTTAATTGATACAAACTGTCGTAGGTGGTGCGAGGCCAGCCTAATGGCGCTTTTAAGTGGGACCGAACAAGACACAATAACAGGGTTTGATTCTGACTAATGACATCGGTTTTGGGCACTAATAGGCACTAAATATTCATTGAAAACTTCGAGCCAAAAATATCTAAAAAAAAATCAAATTTTGATATATCTTCGTAATTGTTGGAAAACCCATCGGAAATGGAATGAAGTTTTTACCAAAAATTACAAGGGAAGACATTTCTTAATCATTAACAATATTCACGAAATGCACGTTTAGGAAGGCTAAAGTAATTCTCAAGTCGAACTCATAAGGCCTTGTAGCTAATGGCAAAGAATGGTTTCCGCTAAGTAGTGACAATGCTTGAAATTAGCACATACAAAACACGGTCATTCACCCACACCTTATTACTTGTCATTTTTTGAAACTGTGTAAAAATTTAACGCCTATTAAGCGTCTAAATCAAAATTGTATGAATTTGTCTAATCGTTTACGAATTGTATTGTTATTAACACACACAGCAAAATATACATTACTTTGATTAAATTAGTAAAAAACGGAGTCATCGACTGGTGGTATCAAATGTCAGAGTTCAAATGTGGTGCCACCTGCGTTATGTTTATATCTAAATATTTATTTATAAGATTGTATTGTAACCTGAAATAATTTTATTTTTATCAGATTCGTTATCACTTAAAGTACTATATCAAACATTAAACTCTACGTTATATAATACATGACTTTTCTCAAGGACAAGTGTATTTTATTATTATGTAGGTATATATTTATATGAACAAAGTAATTACAAACTTTGAATAGGTTTTCCCAAAATAAGTGCCTATTGTAGATACTGTATTATTTCAGTCATAAAATTTGTAGTACTCAGATATATCTTTATTTTATACTGTGTTTATTCGTTAGCCTTTTATTATGTAAATGTTAGGGTATAAGTAAGTAGGTAATTCTTCTTGGTAACCGGCTTTACTATTACTTCTACTATTATTTTAGTTCATCGTTTACTTTAAATCCCGTCATTATGTAGGTAACTAACGTTTATACAGGTGAAATCACACATAACTATACTATTTTAGTAACTAATCAAATAGAAAGTAATTGACAATTATTAGTAGTTAGCGGGTTAGATACACTCTAAACGAATCGCGTAATATTGCATTTCGATCGACCAACTTGAATAAATAAATATTTCCAATCGTCCGTTGTCTGCAAAGTGTAAATGTTTTGTCGTCGCACAGAAATTAACTTTCAAAAATATTACTTTTACTTACCACTAAACACTTAATATTATGACAAAATTGAATTTATGCGACAGCTGTCAGTTTTAGCTTTGAAGGTGAAACCCTGTATGTCTCTACTTAAAATTAAATATTTTTAGGGAAATGTGTGTGCAATCCTTCAAATAGGCAGGTAATAGAGCGTATACTCACTCGGTTCAGTGGTTCATCCAGCGCAGGCGGGTCCAGAAGGTTAGACAGCAACTGATCTTCGCCGGTAAAAAGTGAAATTTCTCGCGACGTCGGATGCTAATTATTTATTCACTCGTAGTGAAAAACGTGGATCAGCCGACACCGTGTTCGTTCGCGCCAACTATATATAAACACGTGTTTAATAATTTAAAATATGGTACGCAACGTATTTTTGTGTAAGAAAGAGAGGCTGTTTAGTTAAATTTTAAGTGCGGCAATTCGTATTTGTGCGGTTAGATTTTATGGTTGCGTTCGTAATTTTCGAATGGTGATGCGTGGAGCAGAGCGGCTAGGCGAGCGGAGCGCGCGACGCGGCGTCTTGTTAGCCACTGACGGCGCGCGCGCACCGAACGCTCTTCGACTCTTCCAATTTTAAATATTGAAGAATGTCTATATACGCTTTCAGGCCCACAAAATTCGGAGCAGCCTGGCGTATGGTTAATTCTTGAAGGGGTGCCTAAGTCTTACTCATGCTTACTTAGTCTCTACTCTACTACGCTATTTATAATAAAATTAAACTTAGTATAGTCGATAGAATTACTAAAATTTTAATAATATTTAAGAACAAGATGCATTTAGATACAAACATTTTTACAGACATAGATTGTGCAAAAAAACGGTAAGCTCAGCATTACTAGTGACAGCATTTATAACTCGTTGTAAGGTAACTTTCAATAATTAAATATTCTAATAAAATGTAATACAAAAATATATAATTATAATTACCAATAATATTAAAAAAAAAATTAACAATATCAAAATCTACTAATAACTTGTTAAAAAATTACCTCAAATTAAATATTAAAAATGGACAAAAACATCTTTTAGTACCTATATTCATTCAAGCAATAGACACAGACAGACAGACGAAGCCCCGAATATAATTTTTGTCTCTAAAATAACTATTTAATTTTTTTTTTTAATGTGGAGACTTCATAGTTGAACTGAAAATGTAAGACACCAAAAATATGATCGGCTGATCAGAAAATTATGTTACGAGAAGAGGTATTTTTATAGAAGGAAGAGTCTAAAGCTACAGGGATATCCAAAACACAGTTTAATATGATTAGGTTTGTCTTTTTTTTATTTTACTTAGAATTTCCAATTTTCATTTTTAATTTTTAATAAATCACCTGTGAAGTTGTTATGTTATTGATAAATCAATCACTACAAAATGTCCCGAAAAAATGACCATGTCCAAGTCCAAAAAATCAGACGACAAATAAATCTTCAATATGAATTTTAAAAAATAATGACAACAACTATACGTTCTTACGTAGCTGTAGCATAAGATTTCTAAAAACATTTCTATGGTTGTCTACTAATTAAAAATCATGTAATATTTGTTTTAAAATGATTAAGTCACCCATTACACGAAATCAGAAAATCAATTTTGTATCAGCTTGAATCCTTGAAGATTCACCTTATCGTATGTGTAACCACTCGACTACACAAACAAACTGCGTATTCCCTTTTCATTCAATTACTGAAATGATTCCCATAAAGCAATTACAATTGCCGAAGACATTGGTACATGACGCTATTAGCTGGAAGGCCAGCCAGCAGACGGTGATGTCAGCATCACCAGTCTGATTTATCGACACCACTTGTCGGGATTAGGGCCCCAGCGCTCTCATATCTCATGTCAATCTGCGAGCCCTTGGAGCCTTGTTAAACATACAAATATTATGCGCTATTTTAACTACGAACGACATTTATAAACTAAACTGACAAATTGTTCCCGGAATTACAAAGAAGATACTCATAATGTATACGTTTCGACGAAATAAAATTGTTGAGGACACAACGTTTGTTTTTAAAAGTTAATCTGTCTCTCTCTCTATAAAGCTTTGGTTGACAGATAAAAACACCAGTTTACCTTTAAATAAAAATGAAATTAATTGCAGGTTAAGTCACCAGCTTAGGCAAGTCACCACTGAAGTTTCTAAATCTTTTAAAAGGACCTAAATGTTAGGTAGCATTTTCTAAGAAAGTTACAGTTACGGCACCAGAGTGGTCGTGCGTGTGTGGTCCAATAAATCCATCAACCAGTCATCGGATCATGTCAGTTCTCGCTTTGATCGGCCATATCCATTCCTGTCATTGATCCTATCAACGTGCGCGCCCAGTAAGCCCCTATTTCACGTCTAAAGACTCTATAATCCCTCAATTTATCTACCAACTCTATTGCCATGATTGATTCTCATATGAAAATGATTTAGCTCGAATCAAGCAAGGTTAGTACAATATGACTCAATCTCTGTTTTAAATTGTGCAGATTAAGTGCAATGAGAAATATCTTAAAAATAAATATATTTGGATATGTATATATAATTGTTTAGCGCGAAGATTTTGTCGGCATGCATACAAATTTGAAATTACAAATGACCTCTACCTAAAAGAACATCCAAGAGTATTTCAAGACATTTAAAACCACTATGTGTGAATGTTTAAGTGTCTTTATGTATATATATATAGGAAAATTTAAAACAATGGCGCTGGATTCGGGTCTAAAATAGCCGGTTGCCAGTTTGCGGACATGACGGTCTGTCATAACATCCTCCTGGGCTACTGACGCCCCAGGGACCACTTCAAACAAATCGTAAAAGTTTCGCAGATGATACGCCATCACCTCGACCAATATAACCAACAGCTAATCCATTTATACACGTACAATGCGCCTGACGTGAAAGATGGTACAGCATATTACTTCTAAATGACTTTATAGTAAATATGTTATTTATTATATCATTAATATCCCAGGTATTTATACATCGTTATAATATAGTTGATGAAAATCCAACAAGTGGAAACGTTTCGAATATGTAGAATGTTAGTAGATGTTGACTTAAGCTGTTGGCAAGCACATTGATTGTTTAAAATGAATCAATCGTCGAACATGATAGTTTTATTATTAAAATACTTTCATCATGTATAATTTTGCGAGTG
Organism: Anania hortulata; assembly: GCA_963576865.1. Lineage (NCBI taxonomy): Eukaryota > Metazoa > Arthropoda > Insecta > Lepidoptera > Crambidae > Anania > Anania hortulata. The sequence continues at coordinate 10,514,218 of OY756406.1, forward strand.
AAAAGTCACACATTTCACAAATATCTCAGCGCTATTTTTTACTATCAAATATAATAACTTTTCACAGTAATTTTCTTGCCTACTTTTTGCTATATCATTTCTAATACAATCTAAAGTGAAATGACTCAACGCTGCCTGACCTAGTTTACTAGGCAAATAATATTTATTACTTCCTCGTCTCGAGCCTAATAAAGGCAATCAGTAAGATAACCGATATTATTAAAAAATATATCCATCTGAATCTCGCGGTGGCGGCGTAATATTATGTCGCGTGCCGCCGTAAACTGGCTGATATATGCTGGTCGGTTATTGCACTGCTAATTCTGCTCTAACGTTTCATCCTCGTATCTAAGTCGTCTGGGCGGTTACTGGTAGTAATAAAGCAGAATGTTCAACACTTGCGCGTTTCAAAATAGAGATTGTTACATGTGTTAATTAACCGTATTTATATTAGGAGGTAATACTCCTGTGATATCACACAGGTCCCTCTGTTATAGAATACACACAAAACATAAAAAAGATCTGAGGCTTAACTATAAACTCTAAACAGCCTAACTAAGACTAGCTCTTACACACCCTCTCTCCCTTACCCTCGACAGCGCTAACATTACCGGCTTGTCCTCAAATACGCTATGACGACCGCGTTATCGACTTATGACTTTCATTATGCGTTATTGGATATTGATCGAGTTATCGACCTATAATGCGCCATAAGAACGATTAATTATGTTCTGAAGAGTGTTTCACCAAGATTCCACCTACGGTAATCATCCCTGTCACATACAGTATCAGCAGAACAAAATTATAATTAAAAAACTTAAGTTCTCTAGGCAAAACTTCTCAAATTTTGAATTCGTACTTGTAGAACACCTGTTAAAATATAATAAACGAGATTGAATAATGTTTTTTTATTTTATACTAGCTGTCCCGGCGAACTTCGAACCGCCCCTATCATACATTTGTTTTTTTGTAATTTTTTCCATGTTTTTTATAGTTATTCTGCTATTCGGGACGGAGACAAATTCAACAATTCAAAGATCATAAAAATCGGTCTGGTATGTTCTACGAGTTAAGATATTTTTGTAATTTTTGTTTATTTTACCCCCCAAAGACAAGGACACCCCCCCCCCCCCCCCCTAAGTTTTTAAAGCAGTCTCTGTTGAGGGCCTGCCAGAAAATGCATTACTAGATGGTCGCGGTTAGAGCTGCCCTGCTGCCCAAAGAAACGATGCAGATGGCGTGACGATTGACTTTTTCCTCCAGGACTGAAAGACTTGAATGTATTAAGCAATATTAATACAACATATTACTTATTGCACCCATTGAAATATGACTCTGTTTTGTTTAGCTATCCCATCGTTCATTAGAACAGTATGTATCTCTGTCTTGTTATAAAAACAAAAAAAAAAGTGTTAAAAAGATACTTCTGTTTATTTAGGTGGTTGCCTAATCTTTGCCCGGCATGGAGCCAAATTGTATGATTTACAGATTTGGACGCGCGCGGTAGGCGCCACTTTCAAGAGACGAGTACCTACCGGCGAGGCGGGTGTTGTTCAAACTATGTCAAATATTATCATTTGACATTTCTATCGGGTGTCATACGAACCGTCAGACGTTAATGAGCGTACAACTTCCACTACAGACTTTCTGAGCTGGAAAAAATATTCGATAAATAAAATTTCGTCCAACCGTCAGTCATGACGAGTACTCGTACTCGTCGAGTAGCAGATATGTTAAAATTGAAATAAATATTAACTTGGTAACTGTAACTTGTGAAACTGCTTGCTATAATAGTTTTAATTTTCAATTCGTGACATACTTACATTATATTGCCATTATTTTTTTCACATTTCTTACCATTTAGCTGGCTCACACTCGACTGTAACAAAAAATTGCACTTTAAAGCTTTTTCTTCCAGATTTTATGCTACCATATTCTTGTCGTGATTAATACGTAACTCTTACGGCTTTCTAGTACTAAGACTCCCTGAGCTAAGCCATGGACAGACGGAAATACGGATAGACAGATAGACGCGAAGGGCGGATATGGCGTGTTGACTACGAAATCCTCACTAGGGAATAAAAACCTATAGGGTACTTCCCGTTGACATCACAATCATGAAATTTATCATCACCAAGCACCATTAAAGAGAAAAATCTGAAAACAGGAATTTGCAGTAACATCACAAAAAAACGACTCCTGTGATGAACTAACTTTGTACCTCAAGTAAAGCAACGAAATAATTTATGTGTGTATATCGCAGAATATGTAATCTGCTTTGATTACTGTACGGAACAGTAGTTGGATAGGATTCATAAATTACAATATTAGCTCTTCATAAAAATTTAATTTCATTTTCTAAGGAATGTAAAACACTATACATTTTACTAGGTGCGCGTGCGCACAAATTGACGTATTGATATGTATTGACAGCAGCTTTAGGTCAAATGTCAGACATAGACGAGTCGGAGTGCACGCGTTATTAGCCGCGCAGACGGCGCCTATCAATTTCACCAATGAGTCAGATTGATAGCGAACGATCTATCGGGGTCCTACCCGAGAAACGCACGAATCCACGAAGCGCAGACAAAGCCGCCAGCGTATTTTTCAACCGTTGTCAACATTTCAACACATATTGACAACGAATATGCCTACGTAAAATATCAAAGTTATTTTTTTGGTTGTGCTGGCTAGTTTAACACAAAATGTACTTGCAAATGACTATAACTAGTTAAAAACCAAAACAGAGATAAAAATATTGTGTTTATTTACAAAATATTGTATAAGTTTGACGCAAGTAGCAGAACCTACGTAGGTAGTGATAAGATCAGAGACAGAACCTTTGATCTGCATTGATCAATTTACTCATGAAGATGTACCTAGATGTTTCTAGAATTTACTACGACCAGACCAAACATAGTGTGACACCTAACGGGATAAATGTGCAGTGTGGTTCCCCACAAAAACAACAAACTTGCAAACACGATTTTGGATGGATAAGTTGGCAGGCATATTATCAGCATGAGTCAATTGCAGTGCAGATAACAGGGCCAATAACGAATTGCGACTAATACTTGTAGATATTTGCTCCAAGTATATTATACCACAGAACAAAGCCATAGATTAAGTGCTCAGGGTAATAAAAATTAAACCAACCAATCCAATCCAATGAAACACTGCAGCTAATACGAACTAATAGTTTTAAAAACAATCAACTTGTCGCTTAAATAATATTTCTCGAGTGGTTTCAGTACAAGTCTACTGAATCAGTATACGAAATTATGTCAACGATGTTCGACAATAAGACACTAATCATCAATCAAACATAGAAAAATCACAATTTAAAAACTTATACCTACTTAGGTACTATTAATAATATTTAAATTATCCCCGTCTCTACATGACAGAAGTGTATTTTTTAGTTTAAACTAAATCCCTAACCCTTTCACCTGTTTGCAGTGTAAATCTAGATTGGAAACAAAAAATATGTCTATCACGGCATTCGAAGCCTGAGGTTCCTGAAAAGATATCTTAATTATGCTGGGTAATATCTTATTCATATTCTGGATTTCTGTGCAAATTTGCTGTGACGCGTTATAAACGCGTCGCAGTCTGTTTTATAAATAGTCCAAAATAGTTCTAAAACCAGGAAAAGCTACTTATATAACTTGCAGCTGTGAAATTTTGTCAAAACGTTTATGTTTATCACCTCGTCGTCAATTCGACAGTAGATTGGCCCTGTCTAAATCGATTAAATTAAATGTGTAAACTGTCGGCGAAGAATTTCCATTAAACGGACTGGTTTTATATTGTTTTCAAATCTATTTGTGTTCGGTACACACCATTAATCACATGAAACATTATTCTTAGTTTCTGTCGGTGTACCTATTATCATACTGACTGGAGCGCAAATTTTTACAATGCTCTTAAAACCTACACGCGTTTCTGAGAATAGGCTGCGATGGTGATTGGTTTCTTAACCTCGGTCTAACCCATCAATGTCACCGTGGAGTCCCACCGACCCATTTTCTCCAAATCTGCCCAGCTACGGTCATTCACCTAATGATCTCACCGTCCTAGAATAAAAGTTCTCTCGTTTAGAGCAATTGACTATGTTTATATGGAACGCTTTCTCAGACGAAACTAGACGCTCTAGTTTGATTAAGCACGAGTAACGTTTGCATCCAAAGTATTTTCGTAATTCTGTCTGTCTGCACAATTTAACCTTCTGGGACACTGAATGACAAATGAACAACCCTTGCCCTATATTTTTTATTTATTTATCGGCTATATTGCCACATGCCAGAGGTACATTCGTACTATAAAATACTTTATTTAAAATGTAAGCTAAGCAAATACCTTCGAACGTTTGAAAAATAGGAAGTAGGTTAGAACCTAAATAATTCAAGAAAATATTACAGACACTCTCCTTCGTAAATGTTTTAAAATTTACCAAGTATATTTTTACCAGAAGACTTTAGTATGCCAGTTATGCTACCTAGTTTCTAACAATAAATCTAAAGCCAGTTTTTTTAAAAACTTGCTATAATATGATGGATATAGTTATGGGTATTAGTATATGTGTACATAGGTAGGTACGCACTACATTCGCGTCGGAATGTTGATTCAACAGAGGTAAGAACTCATAGGCTGATGTAGACAGGCAAATATTGCCAAATATCATTAGCTGAACCCAAGCGCCTCGCAGTCTAGGTAGTTGTGATGTCAGTGATTGAATTATGATTTGAGTTAATTGATTATCTCGAAAACTTCTCGGCCAGTACCAACTCTTGGTAACAATGGTTTATATTCATACTGATCCAAAATATACTCGTACAAGCAGTCCAGTGTAAGTCCCGTTAATTTGTTAGTCAGTACACTTATAATGATCCTCAAATTGGAAGTTTTATTCAATCGAAACATGCTAATTATGTAAATCTCGCTAATTATTGAAATTTGGTACTTGCTGTAGTGATATCATGAGATTTCACACTTCATAAAGTCGTTCAATTGTTTTAAAATGTTTCATTAGTGCGTACCTACTACAAACAAAGCAACGCAGCACCGATATACGCTATACGCTCAATGATATACGCTATCATAAAAAAAACATTTCATTATACATTTTCTTTAGTTAAACCAAAATGATGAGATCAATTCTCCCAACTATCACACTAATTATTATAAACTATAAACTTTTACTATGGCGCCTAAATAACGAATTGACATAGATACTTAAAGTGGGGACGGCCGTAAAGAATACACTTCCTCACCGCCAACAGGAGGCGTGTCGTAAGAGGCGACTAATTCCTGTAGAACGAGACGGGCAGCAGCGTCTGCGTGCGAAATGTTATAAAAAACTACGCTCGCCCACCCGCCTGCCAAGCGTGGCGAGTATTGGCAATCCCCCCCAATGAACGTCATTGGGGGAGGCCTGTGTTCAGCAGTGGACGTCAATGGCTGAAATGATGATGATGATGATGATAATAGATACTTAAATACTTTATGACATACATGACTCAGATACATCGAGTATACATATGACTACAAATTCCCTAGAGTAGGGTATGTGCTCCATGCTAAGATAATAAAAATGTTCGTGCTCATTATACGAACACTTGTCCCTTTTAGGATTCAAACTGACTACAGAAATCATCATGTAATGAAAACGATTTTAATAAAACAAACTACTCGCCTCAGATAATCAGCTTTAGAAGATGACAACGGAGTCTTTCCTTTAATAGCTTAAAACTCGTCTAGTAAATAAGTTTTAAGATTTGTTAAGTTAAGCTTTGGCCATTATAAATATCTATTTATACAACAAGTAATCTAGTTTTTGTACCTACAATACTTAAAGGGTAAAATAACGACTTTAATCTTATCGTTGTCATGTAAACAACTTAATTAGTAGCATATGAGTAATGAAAGTGTATTTTTCTTAAATAAGCTGTGACCCAGGTTGACTTTAAAGATAGGAATGTACCTAATGAAAATATGCAGCATACATAATAATCGATACTTATTTTAAATTTTGCTTTGTGATGGCATATCACTTGAATTTCTAGAAAATTACACCAAAAATGTATCTTTGTTATTTAATTATGTTGGTACCTTGTATGAAATACTATGCTAACAATTAATAGGTAACATAACCATATTTTAAAAAGATACTTTTAATCTCTCAGCCCAGTAAGACAAGACTCATTAGACATTTTATTGTTACACAGTCTCATGCGAACGCTTGGCAGCGCATAACTTAATTGCATTACAGTTGTAAAATAATGCATAAGCAATCTATCTAAAAGTATCATTAGATACATATGTAATGAAGGTAGGTATTGGTTAACAAAATATTCTGACCATGCGTACTTAACCTAAGACAAAGCTGCTAAGGACAAAAAATATTTAAATTGAGATTGGCAGACTGGTAATTACCAATGAATCAGATGTTATTAATACTAAACAACGAATTTATCAAAACTTAATCGAAGCTGATTAGGGTGACTGTGGTAATTTTTATTAGATCTCCCGACGAGCTAGTTGAAATTGAGACCAATACATAACTAAATTCGACATGAAAATACCTAAATAGGTACTATAGAACTAGGAGTTACGCATCTTTGCTGTTGAACTACCGAGGCAAAAATCGTGACTACGTTTAATGCTGTGATTTCAGTCTTGTACCTTGGTTAAATCATTTTAAAGAAATACCGAAATAATTCCATATAAATATTTCCTTTGTTGAAACTATAAAACAAAATGCGTTTATTTTCTTAGGCATATTAACTGATCAACACTCCGTAAGATTACTTCGACTGTTCGAAGTTTGAACTACGCACCACTCGCGCATTACCCGGCCGTATTATTTCAACGTCTTCGAATAACGATTAAGATTAGCCTTCGCCTTGTAAATCTACATATTTCGTACACAACGTTCTACTGAGTAAGTTTCAAAACGGTTTTCACGTCATAGATCGTACTCAAAGCTAATGGTGTTTAGAGCTTCGTTAAAAGTTCCCATGTTTATACTGAAAGCACGCAGCTCACGCACTAACCGGCTGTAGTCTTGGACGTCAGTTATACAAAACCATTGCGTTTGCGTTAACTGCGCAAGGCAAAATATTTGTTCTGCTAACGAAACCTTCAAACAGTCACCAGGCTATATTTAGAGTATCGAGACCGTCATCAACAGGACCATACGCGATTAGAGGCGAGTAAAAGGAAGGAATAGCTTCTGTTATTGAGGTTATGAGCTGATTAAATTGGTTACTATCCCTATTGTCGATAGTTTACACATCGTTAATATTTATCCATAATATGCATATATACTCGTATTATGCAACGATAATAGTATCTAATTCTAGTTAAACATTTAATTATAGCCTTTTGACATACATATTAACGTAGCCCTGGCAGAGATATCTTTAAGTAAGTTAATTCATGAAAATATGTCACAAAATAAGTTTATGATTAATATCTATACAAATACCAAAAGCATTTAATCTATTTAAATTCCTCTATATTTCTATAACATTATTTTATATAATTAGCATCAGCAACTCTATGAATGTATTTATGTTTTTTTTTATTATTAAGCCTTAGAATCCGTGGGTAATTGTTTCATTGTTCAAGTTGGTAGCCATTGTAAAAGGTAACAAAGGATAATTTTTAATAATAAATGAATACCTATGGAGCAAATTGATAACCTAGATGTTGTGTATTGTGTGTTATGAGTGAAGACAGCACCTACTCTTGAAATTCGATGGTAGAAAAAAAAACACATTCGAAGGATACAGATTTTTAGTAGATAAACAACGGCATCTATGCCCATAGATGCCGTTGTTACATACGCCCGTCTAAGAGACAAAACTTCAAACTGTGCACTGAAAATACCATTTTACTATTTACTTACTTCTAATTGTGTTGAGTTTACAGTTGTCAACACGAATTTCATTGAACGAGTTTAATTGGCATGTTTAATCTGGTTAAAAAATAAAGTATATAAAACATCTAACTCTGCTTCGTACTGATAACAATATTTCAAGTATAAAATGTATATTCCCGATTCAGATTCTACAGCGTACACTTCTATAGTTCTGAAACTTCTAATGGAATGTCTGAATTTTGGATTATTTGAAATTTCCTTTGTTTATTTGACTTTTCCAATCGTTAACAAGTGCAAGAGTAAGTACCTTTATCAGTTTAACATCGATGGGAAGGTCAAGTTCGTGGAATCGGTAAGAAAACACGGTTTCCTTCACGTCACTGAAACTAAAACAAGAAACACTGTTACGGTTCTGAGAATACATCGCGTTTCATCGCCGTATGTCCATCTCGAATGTACACTGATTCGGTTAATTTAAATACATGTGTGAATGTGTGGTCTACCATAAAGAGGGTATAGGAGTTTGCACCGATTTTTTGTATAGAAGTAAATTTTTATAAATGGTCAGTGAGCTCAACGAAACAACTTTGTTAATAAAGCATTTGCTTTGAAATATGGGCCGAAATACGAAAAATATTTTTGACCTTCCATAATATTGATCACTTGACCAGGCTAATTTTTAAGGGAGGACCAAAACTATTTTTTACATTGCCATGTTTCTCTGACAAACTTGTTTAATTTCTTAAACATGACTATACCTACACCGAAAGTTTTTAGGAAATCAAGGGCGGAATGGTGTAGAAACCAGCTAATATTTTTATTGATTTTCGAAGTAGTCTCCGTTCCTTTCTAAACACTGTCGCATGCAATGGACTGAAGCAATGGGGCGCACTCTTCTTTAGGGATCTCTTACACGCATTTTTCAAACGCAGCCACGGCATGTTCAGGGTTCAAACGTTAAGGATTAAAACTAATTCTTCTAAGTTTATTGTTAAGTTTTGGAAATACATAAAAGTCACTAGGTGCCAGGTCTGGACTGTAAGAAGGATGACTAACTAACTCCATACCTTCGATAGACAAATATTCGATAGTCTGTCTGGAGGAGTGAGCTGGAGCATTGCCGTGGTGGAGGAGGATCCTGGTACTGGGGCGCTGCTGTCTAACATTTTTCAAATCAATTGGTAACCAATCTGCAGTAACAGTTCGTTTATCTTCTAGGACAATTGTTGCAAAAAGACCCGTGCGTTTTCTTCTCATGCCCATCTGGAATGAATTCAGAATCATTTTCCTTTGACTTTAGCCCTTCTTCACTTTTGTCGGCAAATTTTCGAATGGAAACATCCATTGGGCAAATTATCTTTTAGTTTCGGGTACGTAATAATATCCAGCTTTCACGAGCTGAATGTAAATTTATGTTTTGTGCTTAATAAATAAATTATTCTATTCTATTCTTTCATCACTTATGACAATGTCATATAGCATTCGAGTCATCTCCGTCATACTTTTCAAGCATTGAGTGACATCAATCCAAAGGACGGCGTTTTTGAGCGTCTGTCAAATTATGAGGTATCCATCTAGTATAAAGCTTTCTGACGCCTAAATGTTCATGTAAGACTTTTTATACTTGACTTATACCAACGCCTAAAGCTGTTTGAATCTGATAATATGTCACCCTTCTATCTATAATTAACCGCACAGAACACACGTTAACTTCAGTAGTCGCCGTAGAAGGACGTCCTTCTCGCGAATCATCAGTGAGTTTGCTTCGACTATGTGTCAGTTTTAAACAATGGCAAGGAATGGGGCTTCGTCATGAAATGCTAATCGAAGTCTATCGTAACATTGTGTTGAGTAAGACCGCAACGAAAGTCGTAATAAATCATAATCATCATCATCATGTATTGAAGTCCACTGCTGGACGTAATAAATCACTGAGCGAAATTTTTCTCTAGTCAAATCCATTTCGACGCAATTTTTAAAAACAAATGATACATGTATATGAATTACATATCTACAGATTCCCAAAGAATTCCTAATTCGAAATTTTAATAAATTTTTCATTGGCTGCTTTTCTTACTGGCATAGTTTAAAAACATTTAGTATGATCCATTTCTATAGAACCTTAATGTTACACGGTGTTGCTGGGGATGCTGATGCGGATATGGGATCAACCTTTGACTATCTATCCCTACTATAAGGGACCAACATAAACATTTAAAAAATTATTCGAGTTCGGCTGTGCCAATACAATTTTTCCAAATTTTATTTTTTTCCATTTTCTACTAAATGTAAATCTGCGTCATGGCGGGTAGTAGTAGTAGTGGTGGTAGCTCTTTTTCCACTAGGCTAAATAATTAAAAAAAACCTTTTAAACTGAAATTATAAGAAACATTGCGCGTGTGTGGATCTGTGCGAATAATTCTAAACTCATCAATTTATTGTTTTAATAACTACATGTAGTATTGCATCGTCCTCCATCCACAACTTCATAAGCAGCTTTGACGGCATGTCTCTTTATCGGCACATATCTCGCATTGATTCGACAAGGTGCATACACAAAGTGATTTAAAGCTTCAGGGTTTCTTTTATTCTGACAGTCCCAGGGTTGTTTTTTTTTCCAAATGCGCAAAGTTCTATTATATTTGTGAATTATTTAATTATTAAAAGCTAAAGGCTTTTTATATTTGTAAACTGTGACGATCGGCAATAGAACTTTGGTAAAAAAAACATTTGGAAAAAAAGTTGTTTTAGTAGTTCACAAAAAATATTTCACACTGCTACAAATTATCAGTTATACAGGGTTACATTTCACGGTGGTGCCAATTTTTCAGGGACCACAGAATCAGTAACTAAATCGATCTACGTAAAAAACACTGTTTTTTTTATTATTTTTTATTTTTCCATTTTGCCTATGAAAAGTAGAATACGTAGAAAATGTACTATCACTCGATTAAATTGCACCGTATGTGCACTGCATGAGGTTCTTTTGGAGCGGCGTCGGCTTGTGCCTGTGATCTCTGATGAATGACGGCGCATCTCGCGTTCTGTTTTTTTTTTTTGCGGAAATTTTTAAGTATATTTTACTTTAGAAATACAGCGACTGAAATTAATTACGATAAATTAGTATTTTTATATTGTTCTATAGACCTCATTTTTAAAATTTGTCACTACCTTGAAATGTAACCCTGTATATCAGAAACCAATAAACTAGCATTAAAAAATTTATACAAACCTTGTTAGTCACCGAAATAATACAGTTCAATTGTTTTTGACCTAAAATTTTCAAAATAAATATTTTTGTGACTTACTTACGTTCGCGATTTAAGTATTTTTCGCGTAAATAGTCAACTTTAAGCTCGTGCACTCGACAAATGATAGCTCTAAGCGACGCAATGCTTATACACGAGATGTTAATACTGTATTAGGACTACCCTCATGTATGTATTTTTTTTAAATACCCTCATTTCAAAAATTGAGTTTTGAGCATTACCTTCTATGGACAGGTCCCAGTGTGCGTCGTACTAAATTGCTTCTATGATCAGTTATTTGCCCTTCTTCGCCATGTCGCCGTATCCAGAATGTTACAGTAAATCGAAATATATTAAGTTCTCATGATAAAGAATATAATTCAAACACTGGAAAACAATAAAGAATATAATTCAAACACTGGAAAACAGTTTCAGACCGCGACCGTACCACATGCTGCAAACTAAATTTAGTATTCTGCTTTATCATATTATATATTTTATGTAATTACTAAATTAATTAACTTTTTAATCGGCATTTCGTTTCTTCTCGAAATATTTAGATAATGCTTTTTCTTAGTGCAGTACGGATTTTCCTATATTCAATATACTCTATGGTACGACCAAAAAGCTATAAGCCATTCACTCTTATTTTTATGTGTCTAGGACAAAACTGGATACTTGAATCCGGATGTTGTGGGCGTGCAATCTCATTTTCTATGATGAGCTGGTGATTGACAAAATTCTCTGGGACGATAGTTAGACATAATCACCATGCTTGCCAACTGCGGGCTGGCGCGGAGAAAAACGTTTAATCTAGAGCAGCTTTCAAGCAATTTGCGAGTGGTTTGTAACACGACTATTACTAGCATGACTTCAGCTCAGATATTTTATAATAAGCCTGTTAGCTGAGGTGTAACTTGCGCAATATGTTCCTACACTTGTGGCGAAAACATTATTAATGTCCCGCTTGTCTACAAATTACTAATTTTCTGTCTGTATTTTAGTACAAGGAGATTCCAAATACAAATTGTATAATTCATATCACTTACATATCTATCATGACCAATGATCAGGGATAGTAAGTTAGATATTGTTATAATATTATACAAAATACTTAAATGAAACATTTTAAAAGCGAAAGGACTTTTTTATCAAACTGATATGCAACATTAATTACCAGTAAAAATGACATTATGCTACTTTCAAAGTAGAAACAAATATTTTTTTACAACTTTCCATGCTGTATGATCAATGAACAAAGTTTGAACGGCAGCTACCTTTCCGCCAAATGATTTGCGCTGTGTGCTATCTAGAATATTAAACAGATAAAATTCAATTTATAGCCTGGGAACTACTTCTCGTTCTGAGTCATTCCACTTCCTCTGCCCGGCTGTTGCTCGTTGCCTAGCGTAGGAGACACGATACGACACCTACTTAGATATTAGCAATACGGCGGACTTGATAAATCATAAAGATACATAATAACAATCCTCTATTGTATCCAATACCATCCGATCGACATTTAAACAATCGGATGTGCTGACCTTGTAATGACTTATTTATTCCTTTCACTTTTCTTAATTTTTAGCATCTGGAACGTCTCTATGTTGCAAGCCTATACTAGAGTTAATTTTACTCCAGTCAAGTCGCGAGTGTCATTACCCGTTATGTCTCTACGTTTGTCTCTGAACGCCAACGCGAGTTGTGCAAGCTCGTTTTCACATTAATGCATGTGCATTGATTTCAGGGGGTCTTCAATGCGAAGAGAATACGCCGAGAGTTCCATTGTGTGCATGCTAATGTAATACGATTCACTGCACTTTGATGCAACGATGTCAACCATTAACGAATCGTATAAGACCAACTTGGTTATGTGTATATTCATTTCAATATCACTATGGGCCTTCCACTTGCGGTTAAGTTCGAAAGTTGTTCCGTATGTCAATTCAATATCTAAAACTGCCAATAGGTACTGTGCAAAACACGGAACCATTTACAATCAACAATCAAGACAAGTGTTCCTTATCCAGTCCTTATCTTGTGTACCTGTTCTCTTGTGTGGTCTGAGAGTACAAGGTGTGTGAAATCCTATTTAAATTCAGTGCACATAGTCTCTTTGGTGTTACCGCTTGAGTCTAGTTAGAGTTACCACGAGGCCCTACTTTAACTAGAGAGGAGAGTGTAAAGAGATAAACTAAGACAATAATATTTAGCTGTAGTGTCAAAACCGATATTCATTCATATCGCACGAATCGAAAACTGTGTTTCCCTCTTTCACAAACAACAAAATCCGTGAAAGAAGAACTGATTGTCGTTGTTGAATGAATTTATGTTACGTTAATAGTCCTCATTTGACATCGCAATATGGAACCTCAAAGTGAAGAGGTAATTTGAAAGTAATCGAGCGTATAATGGTCGTATGATTGGGCGTGGGCAGAAGAGCCGTATCGACGACTGCGCCCGTAAACACGACATACTCCATTGAGCAAAGCTAGGGAAACAAATGCCGCTTTGTTTTAGTAAGAGGAAATTAGAGGACATACATTGATAGGTAGTTACTGATTAAGCTATGACATAATGGGTGTAACAATCATAACAATTTAACGCTTGAAAGTAGCTTGTATGAATAAACTGAACTAAGGTGAAAATTAGCATTAATTATTTAAACTGTCAATAACTGAACGTTGCGTACTTTTATTTGTAACCTATCTGTTCCTGCGGTTTTTTCCTTGTCAAATACTAAAGGATGTAAATAATACTAAAGGAAGTAAATAACTTTTTTTTTGACAAATCAACAACGACGTCTACCTTAGTTGCCGCCATTTATGGATATGTCAATATGGATGGCGCTAATTTACTAGAATAAAACACATTACCCGAGGAATGCGAAATATGTGTCAATATATCTTGCATTACTCGGGTATTGCATATTTTTTTCGGTAAGAATGTAGCATTTTTTCGAAAGGTTTACTAAAAATATTTGTTAAAGATATTTTTAAATAGAATAAGTAGTTACGGAAAAGACCTTTATCCAACCAAATAGCCTTTACCTAATTATTTATAATATAGAATAGATAGATATTCTATAAGCAACTTGATTAAAAAACATGAAATACTATCACGAGTTGAGTGTAGCGGCACAAATGATTACGTTCAGCTGTCAATTGATAGCCAATAGCTAAGGGTCAAACTTCCGTCTGACCCTCTCTGGGCTAATGGTTCATTGATAGGCGCTAATCGTAACAGTTTGTTTGACACAACTTACGTTTGTGAATGAAATGCTTGAAATGGATCCCCTTTAGGGTTGCCATTTTACTGAAAAAGTAAACTGCAATGTAAACACATCTCTTGTAATTCAACAACGGTCATTTATGAGGGAACAATTTACCTCGTGTGATATGTCACTAGTAGTTGTTCCTATCTGTCTCCAAGTGGTAGAGGTTAATCGTGTTGTTATAAGCTTAGTATCTACAAAGATTGTGTCAGTAAGAACTAGTATCTAAAGTAATCATGATTGAAATAAAGTTTTGTAACTTGATTATGATATTTTTTAGAACTGATTTTCCCAGTGGTCACGAGATAACTGGCGGTGCATGTCGTCTGCCCGAGTGTGCGATGAAGAATATTCATCCATTCGCATTTCTTCATTATAAGTGGCTGTGGTACAGTCATTAGTTACAGATAGGTTATGTCCTTCCATATTGTTTCCAGTAGTAACATGGCACTTTTTGCTATCCTGATCCTTCTGCGCACATCAAATTCTTAAGATGCGTTTTTGCTTAAAATTTTCATACCTATAATGTCTGAAGATGGTGGCAGGAGACTTCAATTTATAGGAATGTATGTATTCAAGAATCATCATGTCTTCATGTCAGCCCATTGCAGTTCCCTGCTGGGCGTAAAATTAATTTACAGAGCGCCAAAGAGCACAATCCCCCACTTTTTTCTTCCAGCCATTGCCAGCCATCTTCCTGAGGTCGTCGGTCCATCAAGCTGAGGAGCGTCCTACACTACGCACCCGAGGCGCACTATGTCATCCTCAGACCGGTTTCCGTCGAAAGCGTGGCGTTCGAAGTTGTCACCGACTTAACGTCTAGAGATCCGAAACAAGGTCATCCGGCAGAAGACCAAAGTAAATAGTCCAAAAATATAGCAAGCTGAAGTAAAGTGGCAGTAGGCCAGCCTTGTCTCATCTCATCATCGAACCGACGAAAGGTGGAGTAAACGGGTTCTCGAGTATTCAAGAATATTACAGAGAATTTTATTTTCGTTATCGAATACTCTTAAAACTAGTAGGTAAGCAAAAAAGTAAAGTTACGTCCTACTGCAGCGCAAAAGCCTCACCTCAACTATGAGGTAGTTTGTGCCGTACTCTGTACTTTTAAAGAAATCATTTACACATACATAAATACCTATATGAATATTTATATGCATATATACAGAATACATTAGTAATTATATTATTTAAAAGAAATATACGTAACAAAATTATTTCAGCATACGATACCTATTAAATTAACGTCATCGGCTGACCGGATGGACTGGCGAATTTAAATTACAATGTTACGACAGCCAAGTACTTTATATGTTCCACACACGATCAATTCTTTACCATATTTGAATGTTTATAGATAACTTGTGGTAGATACATGTATACATAACTCATGGAATATTGTACTATTATAACGTCAGATTAGTACAAAATGAAACTCAACGTAAATAGGCAAGATAAACTGCTTTAAACAAATAAGTAGAGAGGAGATCTTTGTGTTGTATCATTACAAATACAATGAGATCGTAACAAATCACCGCTTTACAAGAATAGTTAAAGACTGTAAAGGGCAATCCACAGCTATATTAGGCCTTCAAATTGACCGTCGTGTCAACCTAAACAAACACGAATGACGTCATAGGGATACATTTGGACGATTCCCATGTCATAATTTAATAATAGATTACAAAATACAATTACACTATTATCCACTAAGGACCGTCGAGGTCAGCAGTTACCAAAAAGGAATACCGTCTGGACGGATACGGTTAATCGACGAGAAACAAACGAGTGACAAAAAATGTTTTGTGCACTTATGACCATTGGGTTCTTACTTGGAATAGCTGTACACGTTCCATATTTACAGTAGACCGCATATTTACAGCAATACTTTTTTGAAAATATTATGTACGTTCCAAAAAATCTAAGTCTGTTTAGCCTATTTACATCATGATAATAGGTATTCGAAATTCATAGGAAAATATATGTTTTTTTTAAATAAAGGAAGTACCACAAAGACTTTTTGAACTACCTATCCATGAATTCAAAATTCACATTTAAAAAATCCTTATAAAAATGACATTAAAAAGACAAAAGCGCATGGAATTTATAACCTGCTAAGCTCGCACTTACTGCATGACTTAGAACTGTAATTCCTGTGAAAAAGGCAGACAAAAAAAAAATAAGTTGGTTGCTGGCCGATATGTAGTCCCGAAGCGGTGGTAGGTTGGCTCGGAATAGGGCTTGTAGACAATATACAAACACAAATCTTATTTAAAAATCTTGTTTAAGGTCGCACTGCTCCGAAACGGCTCTACCGATTTTTATGAAATGTTTATTTGGTAGGTATGAGAACCGAGAACCGGTTAAGCTCATAGTCACTCAACATGCAACAGCTATGCTTGACGTTTCTCTGCGAGATAAAACCGCAATGAGGAGATCCGTAGAAGAACCAAAGTTACCGACATAGCTTTTAAAATTGAAAAGCTAAAGTGACAGTGGGCATGCCACATCGCTCGCAGAACCGACAACCGTTGATTGGAGATTAAAGGTTCTCGAGTAGCGACCACGAACTGGAAGAGGTGGACTAACGACCTGGTCAAGGTTGTGTGCAGTCGCTGGATGCAAACGGCTCAGAGCCGCTCGCAGTGGCGTTCTATAGGGCAGGCTTATGTCCAGCAGTGAACTTCTAGAGGCTGATGGTGATGATGATGAGAATTCGTTGTAAAGTAAATTTCATACCGCTAGGTGATTACCCTAATCCTCCAAATCCAGAAATATTTTTCTAAACTAAAGACCACGCGAACGAAGTCGTGGGCAATAGCTAGTAGGTAAATAAAATTTAAGTGTCTGTAATATCAAAATAACAGCTTTTTACTAAATGCATATTAAATTATCATCATCATCATCATTTCAGCCATAGGACGTCCACTGCTGAACATAGGCCTCCCCCAGTGACTTCCAGATTGGCCGGTTGAAAGCGGCTCGCATCCAGCGGCTTCCTGCAACCTTTACCAGGTCGTCTGTCCACCTTGTAGGTGGACGTCCTACGCTGCGCTTGCCGGTACGTGGCCTCCATTCCAGAACCTTTCTGCCCCATCGGCCGTCAGTTCTACGTGCTATGCTCAAGGTTGCACAGCGTGCTATGGAAAGAGCTATGCTCGGCGTTTCTTTGCGGGATCGAATCAGGAATGAGGAGATTCGTAAACGAACAAAAGTTGCTGACATAGCCCAACGGATAAGCAAGCTGAAGTGGCAGTGGGCAGGGCACATAGCACGTATGAAATTGTATACGATACATATTACTTACAATACTCGTATAAAAACTAATAAAAAAAATGTCTGGCTGTCTGTTTGTTTGTTCTGGCTAATCTCCGAAACGGATGAACCGGTTATTATGTTACTTTCACTGGCCGATCACTAATGTTATGAGGAGTAACTAACACTACTTTCATATCCCGAAAAAAGCACCTTTCCCGAGGGATAACTGACATCATTATAGATGGCGCTGTTCAGTTGTAAAAAAAATTATGCTTGCATGCTTGCCTGCACGAATGCACGCATGCATGCTTGCATGCCTATGTATAAGCCAATAATGAATATATAATAAAGATTTTTGGGGGGTTTAATTATAGATATGATTTTTAGGGGCTTTGCTTTTTATAGATAGTGATACTTATGACAATCAAAAGAAGTTTCATTGTTTAGGGATTTTGATTTTATAGCATGATATTATAGATTGTGATTGAAATATTATGGCAAGTGATAGTTTGGACATGTTATGTCAAAACATGTTATGAGCATTTAGTAAAGTTATGGACAAACATTTTATGAGACAAAATAGAGAAACCAATTGAATATCTCATACCCCATCCTCGTTCCACCACCAAACGACGAAAGCCTCAGCGAAAAGACACTCTTTACAGTAATTTCGAAGTCTTGCACAAAGCACTTTCCTACAACATTTATTCGCCAACCGCAAAGGAACTCTGTACATGATTTTCTGTCGTCTGATAAATACAACCTGAGAATGTATAAATGCAAAGTAAAAAGCTTTCTTGATAAAAGTACCTACTTGACCGCAGACCACATACAAAACATCATATAGTCCACGCGAACGAAGTCGTCGAAGAAGAAAATCAAAAATAAAACATAACAAATGCCGTGACGTGCAGGGACGGCCGTGAAGAATACACTTTCCCACCGCCAACAGGAGGCGTGTCGTAAGAGGCGACTAATTCTTGTAGCACGAGACGGGCAGGAGCGTCTGCGTGCGCAATCTTATAAAAAACTGCGCTTGCCAACCCACCTGCCAAGCGGGGCGAGTATTATAGGGAGGCCTATGTTCATGCAGTGGACGTTCTATGGCTGAAATGATGATGATGATGAGTCTCACAAAAACTCAAGAACGGCTAGACCGATTTGGCTAATTTTGTTTTTGAAATATTTGTAGAAGTCCAACGAAGGTTTAAAAAAGTGACAAAATATAAACTGATTACAAGGAAAGTAACTATGTAGTACAAAACAAATACTTTATTTTTTCATACAAATTGTTCGTAACTGTCAAACAGGATGAGTTCCTGTCAAACAGGATGAATTCCTGTTTGTCAGGAAGTTAATTTTGCGACTAATTGCAACAACTTTTATAGGCAGTACGAAATTTGCGCGATCATTTACAACCCAGTGTAACCCGGTCGAAACTTCAGGCAAATAACAGGTAAAATATGCACATAATAATGATCGCGGTAATTCCATATTTAGTGTGTATTAGTCGATATTTTTCTTAGTTTGAATGCGCAGATCATTATCATATTTCTATTAAACTTTTAACATAATTTACAGCTATTCTAAGAAGAACCAAGAGGTATTTCAATCCTATATCTTGCTTAGGTTTTTTATTCCTATAATAAGTAAAAAAAGGATACCTTCATCAAATATTTATTATAGATTAATACTTTATGATACTGTCAAGCCGGACAGACAGGGTAATAAAATTCGTAATAGTATAAGATACAACAAGGCAAAACCTTAAAATAAATAGTAATATCTTTTTTTAATTATTAGTTTTACTGGAACAAATGACTAAGACTAATTTGTTCATGTTTTGCATAATTTTAAACTTTGTTTATTTCATTTTTTATTTTATATGAGGAAAACCAAAAGTTAACCTTAAGAAGGTGTTGCACGTTTAAATAAAGATTTCTAGAAAGATAAATTAATAAAAAGACAAAAAAATTATAATAGATTAAAAATTAAACCAAGTAATTTCTTAAAAGTACGTAGTAATACCAAACTTTTATTATGTGCCAACTCGAATCCGTAGTGTATTTTAAACGCCTTTATCGTCTAGATCAGTCTTTCTTAGAGTGGGGGATAACGCCCCCTTGTAGGCGCTAAAGGCCTAGAGGGGAGCGTTAAGGGGTCCAAAAAAAAATTGGAGATGTTGTAGTCGTTTAGGGAGGGCGTAAAACTGGGGGGCGTATTTATAAAAGATTTTCAAAGTAAAGGGCGGTAGACAAAATAAATTTGAGAACCTCTGGTCTAGATAGATGACCAGTGAAAAAAAACACATATCCCAAGTTAATTTATATCAGCAACTGAGCGTGCATTTTTAAGGATACTAGGATTTTATGTAGACGACCCTATAACCGTGTAGCGCTGTGATTTTGCCTTAAACGCACGGGGTCCAGAGGCCCAATTCCCGTAATTTGGCAGTAGTCGCAATCCAATGTCGATCCGCTCCCAGTAATATTTCTAAAACGGTATTCTTAGATAGGGCTTGATTAGTTGAATTTACAATATATCAGTTAATACGAACAGGTAAGCTGTTCGTATCTTCTCTTTAAATAGAAGCTATCCCGGCGAACTTCGTACTTCCTATTCATACTTTTTTTGTGCTTTTCTGTTATTCGGGTTCATAAACAACAAAGCAAAGATCATGAAATCTGTCTAGCCGTTCTTGATTTAACTAACCCGACTTTGTTTTATATACAGGTTAAATGTACCTACATGAATATATCCAAATATACATATACCTATATGTTATACTTATGTATGTATATATATGGTGAACAACTTTTGTTCTATGTCTTTTGCAAATTTACATGAAAATTTAGTGACTTCTCATACAAAATTACCAAAAAACCGATTAAATATGTATATATTTACGATCTTAGATTTTTTGGATTTGTCTTCGCCCCAATTAGCAGAATAAATGTGAAAACATCAGAAAATTCACGAATTAAGAAAATATATTTCTGAGGTGGTACGAAGTACGAAGTTTAAAATAAATACTATTATGACTATCTGAAAAAAACAGTAATTAATAATTGAAGAATAGTTAACTTGTCTACAGCATACATTTTTGGCACATTTTAATTACATAGAGGCATTTAAAATGATATTAATAAATATGCAGAAATGCACGACTGACAATTCAAACTTTTATTACAAATGCGTTTAGTGCATAAATATTGCCTTATCTGAAGAATAGGAGGAATTCTTAATGTATTTTATTCTCACTAGTTTAAATAATGGAATCGTGATTGAGTTTGTAACAATGCCCATAGTTCTCGGAGCCCGTGGGTTAAAAATGTAATTTATCTGATTGAGAGTCGAACGATGAATGGGCATGGAGTGCTGCATTTAGTGCTGTTGTTTTTGCTCGGCGGACTGCATTAACGCCGATGTTGTTTTTGTTTACCGAGAATCGAACCTTGACTTGAAATGCTAAATCCTTATACCTTCTAATATTTTTTAAGCTCTGACAATAACAAGTATCGTAGAATTAGTATTAAGGATAACGCTGAGTAAGAGTTGCGGTTTTCCGGTGAGGTATAATCTACCTACTTATCAAACTGCGTTTTAACAGCTCTTATCTTTTTTCGAAGATAAAGCTGATATTTTAGTATGGAAAGGAAAACAAATCCGTGATTATAATGGTTCTCTCTTAATAAAACTGCTATACTCACCCTTGCCTGTAATCATAATCTGACTTATAATCATAATAAACCAAAATATAAAAATCTGTGCACATGTATGTATATTATACATAATACAGGATTATTTATATTATTATGGTTGAAAATATGGACCTTGATTGTTGTTTTGCCAAATGATCATAACTACATATATATAGTGGTGGTCATATAATTAAGAACGCAGATATAAAGGGAAGATTTTTTCAAACTAAGACGCAAAACTTATTGCATGCATTTTTTATTTATTTCTCTCGGTATCGTAAACCTTTTCCTACCACTTTATTCATTGATACACATGATTAGCTTAAAATAAATAGACAAACTTTTTACACTACTTCTAAACATAGTACTCCTATTTACTGGCTGGTCACGTAATTAAGAACGCTAAATAGTTTATACTTTTATTCAAATTTAAGACACGTTAAAATCACTTTAGAATTAACTAAGGATTATTTATATGTTAACGCGACGCCAAACATTACACATTAGATAATTACTGGTGTTTGTGTATAAACAAAAACACAATTAATCAATTGCAATTTCCTATTTAAACTTATGAGACGTAAACGTATATAATCTAAGGAGGGTCGTGACATGTTATGCATAACGACTGTCGTGTACTGATATGTTAATGAAACTGTTAATCAAGACATCATAACTACACATATTTCGACGAGATGAATTTCCATACGTTATATAGTTACCCTGATAAAGTTACTAAGTAGAATTTGCGATACTTATTTGGAATTCAAGCATTTGAGTCTTTCAAGTCAAGTTTGAAAGTTTCAATTACTTACTTATACATTTAATCGGTGGATAAAGCTTCGATGTTTCCTAGTGAAAATTGAATTTTCTAGTCTTACTGCTTTAAAAAACTGTAGATACCAACTTAACAAAACTTTTTATAAAAAATAAAAATAATACCTACCTACCTACCAAAGCTAGGAACTCGTCGTTTTATAAAACATAAAAAGCAAATTAATAATTGCATCTTTAAAGATGATATAGCGGCTTATGACACTGGTGTCACAAGAGGTCCCACTTTATGCAGGCTGTTAACTATTTAATTATTGTTAGGTATTGCATTTATAGCGTGTTAGCGGTTACAGAAATTCATACAAGCGAAAGAGCCGTGAACTGAATTGTCTGCAAACATAAAACAACCATCTGGTAAATTGTTCTCAATTTAGTCTAGGTAAATACAAGTCAGTCTAGTCCGAGTCCTAGATACCATTCGGCTTGTTAGCACCAGTTTGCGGTATGACATAAAACTACAGGATTTCACAGCGATTAATTACCTATATTACGGGTTGGTACCTACGAGTACATTTCGCTGTTTAGTTAGGGTATTCTAAGTTTATTATTTTTAACAATTATTGAAGGAATTAAATAGAGTTAAATGTAGGTATGTATGATGGTTGTATTCCAAAATAGGGACTTGTATGTAACTATTTTTCTTTTCAGCAGATTTCAAAAAAGTTGAAATCTGTGTTAGTATATTTTTGTGCATTATACAAAAAAACGCTGGCTTCGAGAGGGAGAAACACTTGACAATTTTAGACGGGTTAGTAAACGCGAGTTAACGTTAGACGCAAGTGCTTTTCCAAGTAAGCTACCGACTGTAGCTTAGTTGGCTAAAGCACTCGCCCGGCATGCGATGACATGTGGGTTCGATTCTTTTATATTATTTAAACAAAAAAAATAACTAAAAAGTCACAAATCATCGAATCTGGAGACGTATTTTTGAATCATGCTAATTCCAATCCGAACACGAAATCGCAAGATTCGCATGCGAATTCCTAAAATCACTATTTTTGAAAATTCATTCCGTGAATTCTGCAACGAGTGGTCTTACCCACTCGTTTTTCGATTTCTACTAGTAATAAGTACGGATGAATGACATTGACAAGTAAACATATGGTTGACAGAGATTTGACATAATATCTCTTTATTTACGTTCGTTAATGAGTTTTTTCTATAAGGTTTTTAATATTTCCTGCGTAAAACAAAAATAGTTACAAGATTTCAATTTCAAATGCGTTTCAAAAATGCGTAAAATCGGAAGCAATAGAAACCATTTTCAAACACGAATTGTTTTCGTGTTCGAATTCAAGATTCATTTCTAATGCTTCAAAAATACGTCTCTCATAAAAAAATTACAAATATTTATCTGATGTACATAAATAAATAAATAAATATACCCCAGACAACACACTAATAGACATGGTCTCGTAGTATATAACATCCTTGAAATCTTTTGCGTGCCACGTACCCGATATAGGCCGGAAAATCCTTAAACAAAAATATACGCGGCACGCAAGCGGTGATACGAGGTACCAGACAATGGATTTCCCAGGGGCGTCTTTAGCATGTATGATACATAAAATTAAATGAATATTTAAATTAATTATTCATCCTCTAGATGTTAACTGCGCGCAGAAGGCTGCGGCAGCGTTACCTCTCTGAATGGCAATGCTTACGTGTTGGCCGTGGGAGCTACCAGCTTTCTGGTCACTAGACCAACAAGAGGATAGTTTAGCAAACAGTGTGTTAGCCTTAGGGCCCCTGGATCATAGTGTCTCTACCAAAGATGCAATCTACCAGTTTAAAATACCTGCCAGCTGTCTTAGGCGGCGTGATGGACTTCAGGACTCCCCAGTGGCAGCTGCAGCACATAGTATTACCCATATTAAATTGCCACTTATAGATAACCCTTTCACTCTGTCTTATTTTTAATTATTTAGAACGACATAAGAGATCTTTGAGTAGAACATGCGAATTTGCAAATGTAATGCCACCCTCCGATTCACTTTTCTGGCATTATTAAGTATTATTTTTTAAACATGATGTCTCTACATATTTTCTGTCGTATCTATTCCCTACAACAGAGGTTAGGTTATAAATTGTGTCATTGTTGAGGGTTGACTTTTAATTTTACTTAAGATTATCCTATTGAGTATACATCCTAGTAAAACCTTAGGTAGCCATTGATACCGCTGCTGTTGTTACCGCGACGTGAATTCCGATGAGACATGGCGCCATTCACGGACCATTAGTATGAAAATCGCGTGACTAATTATTTGTACGTGCACCACGTTTGCTCCTGTTAGTTTATATTCGGGGACTCTAATATTAAGCAACGGAAGTCTTACGGTGTATATAAGACTTCAAATAAGCTTCGATACAAGTTACTTAAAGGTTTACGAATCTGGATCAGATGACCCTCGTTTTCCAATTATATCTTCTACTGTTCTTGTCTCATCTTCGCTTCTTCGCATTCAACCGCATTGAAAGCCTCGTTAATAATAAATAATATTTATTTCTGCTTATCCTCTTTTGGAGCTCTTAACTTTTCCTTTAAGACACTATAGTGGAATGATGTGTGATTTATCTACATTCTAAGGCTACCTACTTCCTGTGTAGTTAAATCTAATGAATTTGTATTAATCAAGGCACGGACTTGCTAATTTGTTCCTTCCACGTTGTATCTGCAAGTCAATGGTAGCATTAATGTAATCGATACACAAATCCAAACCTACAAATAATGCAACAGACACGTGCAAGGGCCTAAACATGAAGTTGAAACAGTACCTAAGCAGTGTTGTTCTTACGTAAAACTCTATTATGCAGATAACAAAACAAGGTTTAAGTCATATTGTTTTTAGAGCTTGTGGTGAAAATATATTTAAAATATGGTAAGAATGTTTGTATGCTAAATTACATTATGTACCTACTTTACCTACTTACATGGAAGGTGTAAGATATCGCCCACAACATTATTAATTCCTACTCGTCACCTTAAAGAACACTCGTAATGACGATGTCATGTTTTGTCATTAAAGTTTCATTCTAAGATCAGAAAAATAACGATGGTTTCATACACTCTGCAGCGGAAATGCCAAATTACGAGTTTAATATCACGGCGCTTACCAGATTCTAACCCATATAATATTTACCAAAGATCAGACTTGGATTTTACGATACGAATTCATCGTATACAGTCGAATCGGGTCGGCTGTCGTCATGATGTCATTTGTGTTTTATTGCCGAGATATAATAGAGTTGTGGGGCAATTTCACTCCAGATTTGCATACGAATGATGTTGATCACTGTCCTTGCATTGTACGAGATCAATGAATATGTAGAGCTTGTAACATTGACTGGTACACTTTCAGTGGCCGGCATATTGGAGAATATAGAGATCTGTCGCTCTCAATTGGAAATCTTGCAAGCCACTCATAATATGTCATGAATCAATAAAATAGAAATTGAACTTAATGCAGATAGGTACTATTTACTAAATACTTAAAGAACAAAACAATAGACAGGATAAAATTACTTTAGTGCTTCAAAAAAGTCTTCTACCACCCAATTTCTATTGCATGTGAAAAAAATATCATTTGTTTTATTTTAGTTTCATTGAGGTATATTTTTCAAGTCGGTATTTTATTTATAATTGTACTTTATGCTTTATAAGAAATTTAAATTAATATGAACAATTTGAAACGAACGTGGAAATTAATAAACAAAACAAGCTTGTACAACTACTCTACCAAAAGCAAGGAAATTAACATAAGACTATTTAGCACAAAACAATCTGCCCAAGTACCTGAATCAGTTCATTCACGCCAGAGATATCGCATGACATACATCATCGTCATCATTTCAGTCATAGGACGTACGTCCACTGTTGAACCTAAGCCTTCCCCAAAAAAAACATAAATTAAATTGATTAAAATAGTTAGCACAAATATTTTGATATTTCAAGAAAACTTTTTATTATTTTTACATTGTGTATATTAACAGCTTTTTACAGCCCGTATTACCAACATACATTGATGCCTCTGAGTACGCTCTTCTCATAGTGAAAACTAGAGCCATGGGCCTAATTATGGCGGACTGGATTGAACGCTTTACGATACCTTACTTAGGACCTCAGGTTTTTTCATCTGAAATCTTTTTGTAAGAGTTGTACATCACTAGCTTCGAATGCTTTAGGAGTAAGAGACATGTGCTGACGGACACTTGTATGTGATACAAAATTTAAGGATCACGTAAGATTTTAAAATATAGAGCAGAACTGTCGGGTGACATCACGAGTGGCGCCGCTCCGCACCAATTGTCAGCAATTGTCTCGTGCTAGTCGCACAGTACGGCACACGCATACTTTACTGCTTAAGTACTTAATAAAATCATTGCACGCTAATAATTATATTGGCTCCTATTGAATAAACGACATCGTAAAATGTATATTGCTTTTACGGCTGATGTAACAAACCGGTCTCTTTGTAACCGAGTTTTCTTCATTTAAAAAGAGCTTTAAAGAGTATAGTCAATGATTCATTTTCTGCTAATAAATGCAAGCGTAAGGGCATCGTACCCATCAATCAAGGCATTTGCATCAATTAATTCAAGTTTTAAGAGTCAACTAACTGCAGCATCCCGACGAAATCTGATACCAACTTGACAACTGCTGCCCTGCCAGTACCTACAACAAGACCCATAATTGGATGTGGGCTTATGACAGCGTTTGTGATTTATTACACAGAGAGTGCTAAATAAAGATGTCATGTGAGTTGTGGTTATAAGTAGGTTCGTGTAGGAGATCTTATCCCTCTTATAATCAGCAATAGTTTTTTCGTAACCAACGCTCTCTATCTTTTTCTGCTAGAAATACGTCCTACTTAGTACATAATTATTTGAAGTTGGTAGGTACAAAAACAAAATTACCTTACTACAAAAGTTTAAGTAAAGGCAAGTTGTTCCCTTTGAGATATTGTATAATGTCTACTCAAGTAAAATGTTGTGGCAATTTTATGAAACTGTTATAATTTACTGGACAAAGAGAACAATCATCGCAATCAGTCGTATCGTAAACGTTATTGCGTTATTTAATGTATCACGGCCCATAAAAACGTCAAGAAAGCCCTTTTGGCTCATTTATTGCACTTATGGCGCCTGTACCTACGTGTCGTTTCGGATGATTGTTTTGCTTAGAAGATGAGTCCCTAGTTTCAGCCTCGTTAGTTTTATTTCACTAAATATTGCTTCATAATTTGGTTCACATGAATTTGCAGAAATATATTTTCCTCATATTGCTTGTTTATATATTCTTTACAACATGAGTAATAAATAATACGTGATAAAAATTTAATACTAGGTAGGTCATTTCCATTAGTTTTGATGTTTAACCCCATAGTAAAAATTCACCAACACATTCGTCACCATTAATACGCAGACTGACAAAAAACAACACCTTAACCACCGCCCTTTGATATTCCTGGCGTTTTGCCAAAGTAGCACCACGAATTTTATGAAAATGCACCGTATCTATTTTGCATTTTATATGAACACTAATGCGGTTTTGAGGGGGTGCCGTCGGTTAATATTTATGCGCGTAGGTATTTGTACTTACAACCTCAATCGAAAATACTTTCAGTTTTCAAAACGACAAAGCGTTTTCGATATTTTAGTTCTTTTTAGAAGTCGAATGCTTACTAAAATACGCCGGCTTACCAAAGTTGGCAGTGAGCAGGAACCTTGGCTGATTGGCTAGACGTGGTGATGATAGCAGGTGGAGCAAATCCTTGACCGAATGGTAGTCGCGAACGAGAAAAAAAAGGTGGGGTCATCCTACTGCTAGGTAGGTAGGTAGGGGGTGATACGACAAAAACGACGGTAATCAACTTGGATAGTGCGTTGGTGCCTATCTAATAGCTGAAATAATTATTGATAATTCAATTACCTAAATCCTTGTCCTACGGCGAACGCCAAAAAAGTGCTGATTAAAATCTTTAAAAAAAATTATTCATTACAACGGGGATGTTGTGTACCAAAGCGAAAAGAAACTCCTTTCAATCAGTAAATAAATATAATAATCAATATGAATTAAATAAAATAATGTACAAGATCGCAGGTCAAGATGGCTTCCAACAAAGTTACCCCGTTGCTAGGCAAAAATGTATAGACTACGGCCTAGCAACTGGGTTGCCAGATCTGTCGCCAACATCCTCCCCCTTGGTAAGAACCAAGTTCTTACCAAAGAAGCTATGGTGACAGATTTGCAAGTTTGCGCGCAGGATGACGTAGGACCCCTGCGCTGGTCTTCACGTCCGCCACCCGCACGATTCCATCTTTACCGGGAAATACCTTCTCAACTCTACCGCGAACATAAACACCGCGTGGTAAATTCCCATCACAAATGAAAACAAGGTCACCCACGCTAAGGTTCTTGTATTGTTGAGACGATGGTCTTCGTGGCAGAAGGTTGGGAAGGTATTCCTTAACCCAACGAGACCAAAACTGATCAGCAAGTCCGATTGCCTTCTTCCATCCCTGTCTGCTGATAAGATCCGATTCTGAGAAAACCGGAGCTGGTAGACATGAGCTTGCTCCTATTAAAAAATGGTTTGGAGTCAGGGCTGGTTCCTCATCAGAAGATACTGATACATGCGTCAATGGCCTGGCGTTTATAACTTGCTCAATCTCGCATAACAACGTGGCAAGCACCTCTTCTCGCGGGGCTCTTTCCTTGAGAGTAACAGCGAGGGTCCACTTGACGCTTTGAACTAAACGCTCCCAGGAACCTCCCATGAAAGGTGATGCTGGAGGAATAAACTGCCACTCGATTTGATTCGAGGCTGCAAAATCCAGAATTTGAGATTGGTTCATTTCTGCCCATGCTTCCTTTAAAAGTCTGTTCGCGCCAACAAAAGCAGTCCCGTTGTCAGAAAGGATTTTTACGGGGCATCCACGGCGAGCAATTAATCTACGGAGTGCCATAATAGCACTGTCTGCAGTTAAACTTCCGACTATCTCCAGATGTATTGCTCTCGTGACCAGACAAGTGAAGAGTGCAACGTATCGTTTTTCACGTGATCTCTTTACAGCTACTTCCAGAGGCTCAAAGTAATCAAGCCCGACAAATAAAAAAGGCCGGTGGTGATGTTGAAGCCTTTCCAATGGAAGGTTTGGGGCTTGGCTTTTCTTAAGCGACAAATACGGCAGTGCGCAGCGATGAATCGAACCGTTGGCCGCAAATGTAAAATGGCGTATTTTCGGCGCAGCTCATTTATAACGGTTTCATTATTTCCGTGCATAGCCCGTTCGTGGTACTTGGAAATAAAAAGTTTAATTATTGGATGTCGACCATCTAAAATAATTGGTTCTTTTGCTTCTAATGGTATCCCAGGGGCAGAGCCGATCCTCCCGATTGCCCTTAACAGCCCATCTTCACAAAGCTTAGGGGCTAGCTTTCCCAGACGGCTCCTTCTCTGTAGACTCCTCTGTCCTGCCTCAGACAATCCAGTTCCTCTGCGAAGGAGTCTCGCTGGATCAGTTTAAAAAGATACATCTCGGCGTCCTTAATATCACGTGCGAGTAGCGGACGCAAACCACTAGAATTTATCGCGTCAGTAGCGCACGACTTGGCTTCTTTCAACAAACGCGTGAATTGAAAAACGCGTGCAGTTGTCCTCAGAAGGCGCTGCCAATCCGAAAACCGGTCTGTTGACAATGAAACGCAATTAACATTGGCACTTCTTTCATGAGGTTTAAGTTCCTCAATTGTTGAACAAGATTGGCCAGACTCGCGCGGCCAATCTTCTTCAACGGCCTTTAAAAAAGAGGGGCCTTGCCACTACCTCTGTAACGAAACTAAATTGGAATGAGTGGCGTCGTCAGCCACGTTAAGAGCTGTTGGCACCCAACGCCACTCGTCCACTCGCGTCTGTTCTGAAATCTCCCCCAACCTGTGACTAACAAAGGCTTTATATTTTCTTGCATCGCTTCGTATCCATGCCAGTACGGTTTTGGAGTCACACCAAAATAAATTTCGAGAAGCTTGGCAGCGGTGCTGGCTTATTATCGTAGAGGCTAGTCTTACACCCAGCAAGGCTGCCTGGAGCTCTAACCGTGGTATGCTAGCTGACTTTAGAGGTGCTACCCTAGACTTGCTCCCGATGAGAGCCAAATGAGTGCTACCATCCTCGAACGAAAAGCGCCAATAGGCAACGCATGCGAAGGCCAGCTCGCTCGCGTCTGTAAAGACGTGTAACTCCATCGTTATGAATTTAGTAATGAATTTATACGCACCAGGTAAATTACATGCGTTTATGGAATTAATATAATAATACCACTGCTCCCACTGCTCTCGTTCGGAAGATGGTAGTGGAACATCCCAAGAACTTACTAGCCGCCATGTTCTTTGAAATAAAATCTTGCCTCTTGTAACTTTATGCTGTAAAAGTCCTAACGGATCATAAACTCGCATAAGATCTCTAAGAACCTGGCGCTTAGTAAATTCGGAGAGTAAAGGGATTTTCATATCAATTTTAAAACGAAATGTGTCGTCTCGAGGATTCCAGTGTATCCCCAAAACGCGCACATCTGGATTTGTTTGAGTTCCACATAAATTAAGGTCTATGTGACCTGAGTCCTCTTTGCGTAGACTAGGTGGAATAAGTTTCAGTGCCTCAGGAACGTTGGACACCCATGATCGCATTTCGAAGCCATACTGCGCATGCACATGCAAAACATCAGCTGCAAGACGCGTTGCACTGTCTAGGCAATCGCAAGATGCCAAAAAATCATCCATATAGTGATTCTTCTATTATGGACTTTGCCGCTTCGGGATACTGATCCTGGAAGTCTCTTCTTATTCTTTATGAAAATAGCAGCCAACGGGGAAGCCGATACGCCAAATATTAAAGATGACATTCTAAATTCCCTCGGTTGTCCATCAGGGGAACGCCAGATGTAGCGCAGACAATCCCGATCCTCCTTCCTGATCGTGATTTGTGGGAACATTTCACGTATATCCCCATTTAAGGCGATTTTACCTTCGCGAAACCTCATTAAAATTCCCAATAAGGATTGTAACAAATCAGGACCAGGGAGGATGAGCGAGTTCAGACTGACACCCGAGGATTTTGCCGACGCATCGTGCGCTATCCGTAGCTTCCCAGGTTTATTTGGGTTGGTCACCCCAAAATGGGGTAAATACCAGCGGCGCGAAGATGAACTCGGGTTATTGTGGCTATCCACATATTCTTCGGCATAGCATTTACTAACGTATGCTTCTATGTTAACCCTGTATAATTCAGCGTATTCTTTATCTTTATTAAACCGCCTACACAAACTTTGAAACCTTGACAAAGCCAGATAATAGCTGTTCGGAATGTCAAGTTCGTCCGCACGCCAGGGTAGACCAATCTCAAATTTACCATTTTCTAATCGATGAGTAGTTTTTTCTAATATCTTAATTGCTCTAGCATCTTCCTTGTTTATTTTAGCTATAGCTGCTGGCTGCGGCGCGGTGCCTACCCTATTCTCCCTGGTTAACAACAAAGGCCAATCCGATGTCCCTATCAAAACTTTTGGAGTTGCCATACCGAAGACTAATTCCGAGGAGATGTCATGGAGGTGCCCAAAGTTAGTATCCTTAACTGTAACCTCCTGAGGTCTAAGTTTCAAGTAAGGAATAGCACGGGCTCTACGAACACAATAGGTTTCATTTGCGTATTTACCACGAATACCAAAATCTACAAATTTAACTAACAGGAATATTATTACTAGTGCCTGTAATCGTCTCTATAGACATATTCTCTTCAGTCCCGGAAACACCTAGCTGTTCTGCTAACTCCGCGTCAAGGAGGGTTACCGTGGACCCATCATCCAAAAGAGCAAACGTAGATACTTCGCCTTTAGGGCCAGAAAGTATCACCGGAATAACTTTCAAAAGTATGGCGCTCTCGTTATTGGGTATACAAGAATAGGTAGTACTAGTTTTATTTTGATCCTTATTAAGTTGAGATATAAACTCATTAGATTGTGTCAAAACCTCTTTGGTACTATTTAACTGAATCTTTTCTTTTTGATTGTCAGCGCCTACATAAGATGTCGATGGCATTTGACTTAGAGATGACATGACATTATTTACATTTGGATTAAATTGAGATTGTGAAGATTTAGAAAAAAGAAGAAGTTTGTTGTGATTATCCTCGCAACCATCAACGCCGCATAGCTTTGCCTTACAGTTTTTGTAGTTGTGCTTGCCTTTGCGTAAACATTTCATGCAAACTTTATTTTTGCGAACCCACACAGCACAATACAAGCACGGCGAAGGCATGCTGACGATTGGTGATGATGCCAAAATTTGTGATGGATTGGCAGTCGAAGGTATGTCAGTGTGATGAGTCTGTGTAATGTGATACGGCCTCGGGTTATTGCGCTGAGGCTGTCCAGCCTGAAATGCTGCCACCATCCTGGGCTTATCGCCGTGTAGAGCAGAGTTGAAGACCTCGAAAGGGCCGAAATTGGCTTGTTTGTCGGCCTCCACCTCCAGGAAGCGAGCGAACACCTCTATCTGTGGACGACCAGGAATGCAGCGCACCGCAGCGTAGTCACACCACTTGTTTTGCAGAAAAGGGCTCAGCTTCGACAGTAAAATATGAATTAACTCTGGAGAATGAATATATGGTGTATTATATAATAAATTGACTATACTAACACAGTTTCTTACTTTGCTAGCAAAGATAGCCAATGCGTTGGAATGCAGCCCAACTTTAGGTAGGCTTCTAATCGAAGCAAGTTCATTAAGAACAATCTGTTTTGGACGTGCAAAGCGTGATTCTAAAGAGCGAACAACAGGCTCAGGGTCCGTAGAACATAGCAAAAGAGAAAAAACTGCTTCTTTAGCCTCCCCAAACAAAGCGTTACAAAGCCTAGCTACGTTTTCGCCTGCTGTAAAATTACCCTTAGTATCGTCGAACGTGCGCTTAAATAACAGCCAATCTGACACTTGACCACTAAATTTAGGAAGATCAATGTTACAGTAAGCCTTTTGACTGGGTTTAGCTAACGACATAATTGCATGAGTAAGTTTTTCAATGTCACTTACCGGGGATTTAGAGTTACCATAGCCTGGACATTGAGAATTTGGATCGTTTCATGTGGCTGAGGAGAAAAGTTGACTGCTGCTACAGTAGCAACAGGTTCCAATAAACGTGGCATCGTGCACGTGGTCCACCACAGGAGGGATGGGATGCACAGAAACAATAGCCTCACTCTGTTCATACGGTAAACCCTGTCCGGGCGCCTCTCCAGCAGCACTCGAAGCTTCACCTGCAAAACTTTTATCCACCCAGTCGGCAGTGGCTCTGCTCCTAGCACTCACTGCTTCCTCTGCTTCAAGCGCTGCAGCGGTTGCTTCAAAAGTAGCATCCGCGGCCTCTCGCTCGGCTACAGCGACTGCGGCGGCTGTGGCAGCAGTGGCTGCGGCCTCCCGTTTGGGTTAATTTCTACCAATTGCTGTTTGCGCACCGCTTCTGCGGCCTTAAGACGAGCTATTGTCGAGGCGAATGACGCAGAGGACGATGAGCGAGCCTGACTTTTAGTTGCCTCTCGGGCTTGAGATCTCGTATGCATATTGAAACGAAATTTTGAAATTTTGAATTTTGAAAACTGGTTATATTTTATGCCGAACTCGAAGAATGTTATGTACCAAAGCGAAAAGAAACTCCTTTCAATCAGTAAATGAATATAATAATCAATATGAATCAAATAAAATAATGTACAAGATCGCAGGTCAAGATGGCTTCGAACAAAGTTACCCCGTTGCTAGGCAAAAATGTATAGTTTCCCATATATTAATTTCCTCTTTGATGTATAGACTACGGCCTAGCAACTGGGTTGCCAGATCTGTCGCCAACAGGGGATGTGGAAGGATTGTGAAACCCACCCAAATTAAAATATCTACAAAATCGGGTAAAGTGCTATTACTTGCAACACTGACTGTCTAAAAAAAATTTACTCTAATCTGTGGTAGGTGAGTACTGTGATTTTTGGTCCGTGTGGTCTGTTCTGTTCTGTGGTGACTGATATGGCTGAGTATGACGTGAAGGTGTTGGTTAATGATATATCTGTTTACACGCAAACAAAAAAAAACTGACGGTTACGATGAGCTTACTTTATTTATATCTTTCTGCTCTTGTAAATACTCTATCCTTAAATTAAAACATGGCAAAAGATGCAAGTGTAATCCCAATCTTTTTAACGTGGCAAGAGTCATCTACTATTTCGGCAACAAGCTTAGTGTTCCTTCTGAACGTTTTTTTTACACTTTAGTTCAAAGCAGAAACCAGCTACAAGGAAGCAGACTGTCAAAATTACAATTTTTAAGTTCGGTAGATAGAACAAATACCGGATTTTTTAAAAAAGTTTTATGTAAAGAAAAACATACAAAATTTGTGAACATTCACTTATGTAAGAACAAAACATTATATACCTACATACATAATCGATTTAGGTAACTAAAACTACATTGGCTTTATATGAGCTTTTAAAAAAGAAGAAATTATTACAGCTTATACAGCTATTGGTTCCAAAATTGAGATTGGTTAGTGCTAGAGGCTGTTTTAAGTATGCAGCGGCAAAGATATGGAATGATCTACCACCACCTATTCGTTCTGCGCTGGAACTGTACCTGCCAACGATTCGCAAAAGATGTCGCAATTGGCTGCTTCACGAACAGTCATTAGCACTAGCTAACTATACCTAAATTTAAAAAGGCATTTTCCACTGCTACAAAACCTGCTGTCTTAGATGTAAGTGTAGATTTTTATGTTTTTACAGTTGTATTTGTTTGGATAAATTTATAAAAGGCTATGGCAGAATAACAGAGTTTGCGGATCTCCTGCATCCATTTTCTCTTACAATATTAAGTTTCATACTATTCTGTTGTATCTGTAATCTGCTTTGAGACAAATAAATACATTCTTATTCTTTTTCCTTTTCTTAAATATCGATATATCGGCCTACTACACCGATGTGTCGATATATCAATATCGACTTAATTCAATATATGTCAATATCGATATATCGATATTTTTTTAAACTTTGCATCCCTAATGAAGCTAATACAGGGATACATTGCAAAGGGGTGCCAAATCTTTAGGAGTGGCTCAGAATCAGTAACTTATGAATTCGAACTATGCCAAGAACAACATTTTGTTTTTCACATTTAATAATTCCTATCCGCTTTTATAAATCGTACGCGTGGATAATTTAACTGATTCATGAAAAAATTGCACCGCATGTGCACTGCGTAAGTTCCTTAATGGCTCGCCGTACCTACGCCTCTGATGAATGACCGCGCGGCTTTCGTAGACTCTCTTTATTGCCTTTTTTTCGGATATTTTAAAGTCTTTTTTTTGTCACATACGATTATTAAAAATAATAACGATTAAGACACTTCTTTATATTGTTCCAAAGATCTCATTGTGGCACCCCTTCGCAATGTAACCCTGTATATGTAGTACAACTTTTTATTACGAGTCAAGTGTCCGAGTCTAACCAGCGAAATGCTTGCATTAAAAATGTGAAAAAATTCAGGGCCGTCACCGCTCGGTAGGCTTTCAAAGTTACCAAGTAAACTTGGTAACTTTGAAAGCCTAAAACCAAAAACCAAAAAAAATGTACTTGAAGACGAAAATTACTTATATGATGTTGTTAATTAAGATGTTGTTACGAAGCAAATACCGCAATGTATGCTACCATTAACGTGACAACATGTCAAATCTGAGTACATTTCAAAGTTGTAAAATCCATAGATTTAACCTTAGTGTAGGTAAACTTATTCTGATAACAAAAGTTTAATAAAAAGACGGACAGATATCAAGGGAGAAATAAAATTAATAAGTATTCCGAATACTGTTTCAACGGGTTCGTCGACCGCATCGTTTGCCGGAAAGCAATAAAAAATAATATTCGCGTCCCGTCAAACCAAACCCACAAATTTTGCGGCGTTCAGCTGCCGATATCTGACCCATTTTTTCTAAAACCAGCACCGGCCAACGCTTTTCGTTTCACGCAAAAATAAATAGAGTTTGCTTGCTCCAGTAGCCGATATTGGTAGATCTACCAATTTTTCGTGGCCGGAAAACATCGTAAATGTAAAGTACAAATGGCACGAAAACTAAAAAACATCCAATAAAGACCGCATAAACCGCATTGCATTATTTGAGAAGATAGTTGACCTTAGCAGGGAACCAAATAGAACATCCTGTATTTAATGCTGTCAAAAAATCTTTTGTACAGGGTCGGGTTACTTTACAATGTAGTGTCAAATTTTCAGAAGCGACTCAGAATTTAACTTAATCGATCTAGTAACGTAAAGAACAAATTTCTCTTTAATTAGTCCTATTTGCTGTTAAAAAATGGAATTCTTGGATAATGTACTTACTGTGATAATGTGTATTTTACGATTGGTCGATTAAATTTGGTGGTTTTATTGGCGCGGATAAGGCGTATGCCTGTGACCTACGACCTTTTTTTACCCTCTATAGATCACAATTTTTAAGTTAATTTTATTTGAAAAATACGAAGATTATATATAATAACTATAAAATACTGTGTAGTTTTTAATATAGTTTTTGAGACCTTATTTTTAAAATTTGGTACTACCTCGCACTGTGGGCTACTACCACTGATTGATCAGTTGTAGTTAGTAGTAGCAACGTAGTTTTACTTGAGTAAAACTACTAACTATGCTACTACTAACTACAACTAGAAAAAAACTACTAGGTACCGTGGATCGAAAATACAGTCGATTAGGGGAACCTGTTGTACCTAGTTTGTAGTTGGCTAGTATTTTTATTTTTATATTTTTAAATAAATAATGGTGCTAGCTACTTCTGTCCAGTGTGCATGTATATAAAGATCATTTAATTAACTACATAATTTATTCATAAAACTGTGTATATTTTCAGAAACCTGGAACCACTAACCACTTGAAAAAAAAAGAGAAAACTGTTCTAGGTACGTAGGTCACACTATAAGTTTTGCGTAACGTAAAAAATCAACATGTTATAACCAAAATATTATGTTTATTGCTTGTCAAAATACTCTCCTTTACATTTTAAACATTTTTTTATGCGATCGAACCATTTTTTAAAACAGGAGGACCACAGATCTGAAGGCATGTTTTCTACGTGCTGATTGAACGCTATCACTGCCTCTGCGGAGTTGGTAAAAGTAAAACCTCTCATCAAATCTTTGATTTTGTGGAAAATACAGAAATCACAGGGTGCTAGGTCGGGGCTATGCGCAGGATGGGTGACGAGTTGTACTTTTTCGGAAGCTAAAAATGACTTTGTTTTGTTGGCCGTGTGTGAAGAAGCATTGTCATGATGTAGGAGAACGCGGCTTTTGGGTCCTCTTTCGCGAACTTTTTCTAACACCCTGGGTAAACAAATGGTAGTAGAATAGCACTCGGCATTAACACTCTTTTGATCTTCAAGTGGAATTGTACAGATGGGACCCGTAGCTGAGAAAAAAAACGCGATCATTTTTTACCACGGTTTCTCGCCTGCCTCGCTTTTTTTTAAATTTTTTTATTTATACTTTATTGCACATTTATAGATAATTGTACAAATGGCGGACTTAATGCCAAGAAGCATTCTCTACCAGTCAACCAGTGATCAAACAGAGAAGTACAGGCGGTGCAGCAAGAAAAAAAAAAACATATATATATATATACACAACATTACATACTTAATAAATAGGTATAAATATATATGATTATCAATTATATACATATACATACACATACATAATATAGTACACAGAGCAAATGAAAGATAAATTAATGCTTTTGTTGGCCTGTTTTCATTTTCAAACACCCATTCACAAGATAGCTGTTTTTTTTTTGGGTTCAAAACAATAAATCCACGTTTCGTCTCCTGTGACAATGTCATAAACAGCATTAGAATGTCCATGGTCGTACTTCAGGTACATCTGTGAGCACCATTCCACGCGTACCCGCTTCTGCTCCGCTGTCAGTTGATCCAGTTGAGTCATGAGGGATCCAACGACAGCAAAGTTTCCGAACTTTCAATTCTTCCTGTTAAATTTTCTGAATTTGGCTCATACCAATCCCCAATAGTCCTCGAATTGTCTCATAGGTAATCCGCGGGTTTTCTTCAATTAGCCGCTTAACAGTAGCCACATTATTTTCGTTGACGGCAGTTGAAGGCCGCCCTTCACGAAATTCGTCATGTAAAGAAACTCTACAAAAAAATATTTGTCAGACTCGTTTCAATCATATTTTGAGATCAATTATTACGTTTATTTAATAAAAATATTATATAACAAAAAAAAAAATTAATTTCCTCGCCTTTACTGCATTTCGAATTATTTTGTTTGTCGAGCACGTGTCTTTTAATTTAATTTTTTTCTTGCTTTGTGGCATTTTAACAATAACAACGTCATATATTTTTTTAATATAATACAAAACGTATGTAAATAATTGTTGACCTATTTTTGAACAAAATGAAGTACTTTGCCAGTGACCGAGGTACATCGTTGTTAGGTGGCTAAGGTACAACATCGCAACAACTTCACATAACAAGCTTTAAAAACCGACTTGCGATTGAGGTTAGGATCTGAAACTCATGCTGTCTAGTAGCTAGAATATACTAAGATTAAATTCTAAATGAATCAGTTAATAAACATGTATCACTTGAAATAAATTAAAATTAAGTAAAACCCAAACGACCTACTTTTTGTGTGTAAAACAATAAATTACCTTTTTTAACTGTGCTCACACGGTGCCGGCGATCTATTTTCACTTTAATGTTAACAAATGATGATTCAAATACCCTAAACAAAGATTCTTAAAAGCACGGAATTTTTGAAAAAAAATAGGATTGTTCTAGGTACAAATCTGTCCAAGGTTCAACAGGTTCCCTTAAATCTATTTTATAAACGTTAGGGTCTTAGTTAAACAATAGACCATTCGAAGATAGGTAAATTACAAAATGGATAATAATTAATGGGGACAAGTTCGAAGTAGGTATTTCGAAGTCAGGCACAGTTTAAATAACGGTTTCTCTTATAAGTAATAAGGTACTTACTTGATACAGTTAAGGCCTATGCTTTAATAAAGCCTAACTTGAAAAAAAGCTGTATAAATTAATGTAACATCTAATATTCTTTACATACACGCACACTACATCCGTGTGACTTCGTATATAGTGTATAAGCCCGCTACTCCCACTTTTTGTAGCCTTCGCGAGCGTTCCTTGAGGAGAGTGCCAGTTTTCGTGATTTCATCTTAAAAAAACTATTAATTTTAAGATTAGCTTAGTCCACGATTAGTTATTAATCGTCATTTTTGTAAAATCATAATTTTCCTTGGACTTTGACCTAATTGTTCGTGTATTTTAATTTCATAATTTTTGATACACTAATTATTTATAAAATTTTAATCGTGAGCAGTATCCAATAAGGCCTGCTAAACTTAATAATACGGCCTTGCTGGCTTTTAACTAACAAAAATCACTAAATTAGTACATAATAATTATTTGTTTTTGGTTTATTCAGTAATTTTTTCACAGGTTATTAATTTAATATTAACTTGAACTATTCTCTAGGCGCATAAGGTGAAGGGGGCGAAGTGCGCCATACTTTTTAAATAGTTAACTTTGGTGCAAAATATCTTCTCTTTATGTTCACCTATTAATCTAAATTTAATATTTTCAGAATCAGTGGTATTTTAGAAATAACATCCTTAATCAATTTATTACAATTTGACATGAAAGTAATGATTTTTGGCTTGAAAACAAAAACATGCACTCCAGGCGCACTTACCCGACAAATCGGCCAAGTGCGCCTAGATAAATAAAAACATAAATAATGAGTTAAATTAAAAACAACAATATTTTTGAATAGAGCATCATCAGCAGAATGCATATCTTTCGTTTTTTTCTTCCATTGTCGCGATCTACAAGTTTTTACAGCCATAAAATAAAATATCGGGTAGGTAAGTGCGCCATAGCTAAGCCATAGTTTACAAGTCAGGGGTTCTATTTTTTTTCCAAATCTGCCATTTCGACACCTCTGTGAAAAAAACTGATGTATTTATACTTCAGATAATTTAACGTAGCACAATATTTGGTAAGTATCAATTTTACATTTAGAGCAAAATACCGTCATTACTTATTTTGAAGGATCACTTAATAACTTATAGATAAATAGATAGATAGTCTTTATTGCACACCACACAAAACAAACAGTACAGAGAAACAACAAATTGAGAAGGGTACAATTTAGGCGGTCTTATCGCTAGGAGCGATCTCTTCCAGACAACCTTTATTATGTATCTTAATTACTCAGTGTCAGTAATAGTTACACTGTAAATTATAGAACAAAATTAAAATTTCTGTTCATTATTTTATAACTTTACGCACCTAAAAATATAATTGTATTTAAAATCAAAATTAAATTAACAAAATATTTTATTATTGTTGTTTTTACATATTTTTACTTACAACCAATACGCGCATTTCATTTCATTACTTATAAACTTGGCACGTGGAATTTAATTTTAACTTTAGTTTTTTTTGTTAATGCTAGTTTATTCTACAACCACATAGAAAGACAAATAATAAAAAAATAACTCATGTCTCAAAAAGTTGGCAACCACTGGATTGCGACAATGTGCGCCATATGAACAGTCAGTATGGCGCACTTATCCAACTTGACAGGCTAAAGCTTAAAATATTTATCTTTGTAAAATAATATCAAGTCCACTAGTTAGGAGTAAAATAAAACAAGAAGCCTTAAGAAAAACATTTAAACTGTTTAATAACAACATTCGTTTGCCTAAAAACACTCCCAATCTCTAAAGCTGGTGACAAACTGCAACGGACGCGGCTCCGGACTCGTCTTGACATTGTGAGGTCAAGCGCTGCCATTGGTCTATCCTTCAGACAACTTCCGCCAGCCCAAATATTGACCAATGGCAGCGTTTGACCTTACAATGTCAAGACGAGTCCGGAGCCGCGTCCGCCGCCATCTGTCATCGGTATTAAGATTTGAGCCGATTACACACACACACACACACACACACTGCCATCTCTGTTGACCACTTTAAAGCTGGTGACAAACTGCGGCGGACGCAGCTCCGGACTTGTCTTGACATTGTAGAGTCAAGCGCTGCCATTGGTCTATCCTTCAGACAACTTCCGCCAGCCCAAGGATCGACCAATGGCAGCGTTTGACCTTACAATGTCAAGACGAGTCCAGAGCCGCGTCCGCCGCCATCTGTCACCGGTATAAATGACAAAAAAAATAAAAGGGCTCTTTCTCCGCCACGTACACGCCCCAGGAGGATGTCGCTGCCCGACTTCGTCGGTCTCGGCACGTTCTGGACGACCCTGACGATTCTTACACCGCGTATTGTAGAACAACAGCCAACGCCGCCTTAAGCACTTCAAGTACTTCACAACACTTTAGTTCGCATCACCGCACCCGCCGAAGGGTGCGAGGTCCCGTCTTTCATTTCGGCCGACACAGATATGTGCCTGGCCGTTTTTCCCCTGCCCACCCTACGGACGACGGCCCAAGCCGAGGTCAGAGCCTACAGAGGCGCCCTTGAGGCCAGTCTCCGACACACCCCCAGATCGGGCCCGCTAGAAAGGAGCCCGACAGCGGTCCGGCCTGTTTCGGCAGTTCCGGTCCCGTCGGCGCCACCACTAGCGGGTTCGCCGCTTGGTAGGGTGCCTTTTGCACTCCACATTGGCCCGATCACGCCTGCTAGTATAGGGCCATAACTGCCCGGGTTAAGCTGAAGAATGTCTTCCTCAAAGGCACTCAGCGATAGGTCCGTCCATAAAAAATAAAAGAAGGGCTCTTTCTTTGGTACATGTGATCAGAGCCATCTGTGACTAGTAACAACAGTACGTCAACCTACCACAAAACGTCAAATTTTTTCAATTGATATTGATCTCTATGTGTTGGACTTAAAGTTGAAAATCAATTCAATGACCATTAACTTTTTGGGTAGGTTGACCTGCTGTTGTCTGGAGACCATCGCTAATAAATGTCGATATCGGTATTTTATAAGCATAACACTAGTGTTAGGCGTTACAGTTTTATTCCCTTGCTATAAAAAACATTCCAAAAAACTAAGTTTTGTCTATCACTACTGTTTTCCTTCATTTCCATTGGTTGATTCTAGATTACTTCAATCTCGTCTTCATATTTATTGGTCAATCAGAGTAGTACTGAATTATGCACCAATAAAAATGCAAATAAATTATATCAGTTTGTAAACGGAAACAAACCATGTGCTAACATGGCGAATTTTCATCATTCTTCGCAGGTCGTTTGATAATTATTGCGTGGCTGTAATGGGAATTCTGCTAAATAAGGCAGAATTCGTTACTTTTTGACATATTTTCTTTGTTTTGTTGTTCGCAATAACTGTACTTACGTTAATATGAGTGTCGACGCTTACGGGCCGAGCTCTCAAACGCTCACGTTTCTGGACACTGAAGAAGCGGATCTTATCGGAGCTGATACCCAGGGCTCCGAATTTGAGTTTACGGACTTCACTCTCCCTTCTCAGAGTCAAACGCAGGCATCCCAGCATGACCATGGATTGACAACATCAAATCAGGTTAGTAAACTACTTATCTGTTGTGCACATAACCTCCAGTACATTTCCTTCGAAATATAGTTTTCTGAGAATTTAACCAGTATGGTAATGTTCTAGGTAAACGGTCTTGGACGTTCTGACCTGACGTCTAAATCGTCGAATTTGACTAATGCTATAGCAGAGTTGCAATTCGAAGAAGAAGATGAAGCTTTATACAGCAGTAAGGAGTTGCCTGATCATGCTTGCAAGTACTGTGGCATTCACGACCCAGCTACTGTCGTTATGTGCAACATATGCAGCAAGTGGTGAGTCATTCTAGTGGACATTCTGCAAGTTACATTGTATGAATCATATTTTTTTAAAGTTTGGGTTACCTGTTTTGTGATATTTGGGTAGTTTTCCATCAATACAGCTACAATAGTACTACTAGATAAAATATTAAGAGAATTCAATTTATTGTAGTTTCTAAATGGTTCCTTGATTTGATAAAACTAGTGTTATTTGGTCTTGACAAATAAGGGTTTCTATAAAACATAATAAACAACAAAAATTTTGCCTAAACAACTTGAACACAACTTCAGAAAGTAAATATTAATAACATTAATATTAACAATTCAAATATTATAGGTTCTGCAATGGGCGTGGTAACACCTCTGGTTCACACATCATTAACCACCTGGTGCGGGCCAAACACAAGGAAGCTGCATTGCACCGTGATGGTCCTCTTGGAGAAACACTGCTGGAATGTTATTCATGTGGTGCTCGCAATGTCTTTGTCCTGGGATTTATCCCTGCTAAAGCTGACTCTGTGGTTGTTCTGCTGTGCCGGTAAGATGACTTACTTACAATACCATGAGAAAAGATATGTTTTATTCAAGAAATAAATCTATCAGAATTTAGCTTAACCCTCAAGGTTTAACCGGCCGAGGAAGTCTTAATGCCAGCAAGTTAATAGCATAGGATAAAATTGCAATCTTAGTCTGTAAATAAATATTATCCTACTAATATTATAAATTTGAAAGCTTCTGAGTATGTATGGATCTTTGTTACTCTCTCACACAAAAAGTACTGAACAGATTTTGATGAATTGTTTTAACTGCTTGCCTGCCAATAATAATAATATAGTTAGGCATACAGATAGACCATACCTGGATTAGAACATAGAACCCTTTTTATCTGGGTAAGGTCAACG
The DNA here is from genome assembly GCA_963576865.1 of Anania hortulata. Lineage (NCBI taxonomy): Eukaryota > Metazoa > Arthropoda > Insecta > Lepidoptera > Crambidae > Anania > Anania hortulata. Next base: position 10,558,233 of record OY756406.1, read on the forward strand.
AAGATGATGCGGGCAAAAGCTAGTCTATACTATAACATCAACTATACTTACTTAAAACCTTGGTTTTCAGCCAGCCCTGTGCTGCACAAAGTTCTTTGAAAGATATGAATTGGGATCAAGAACAGTGGAAACCTTTGATTTGTAAGTTTTAAATGTTTTATTTTAGCTGTAATTTTCTACTGACTTTCATGGGTAGTTCTGTTCTAAGTATTGTACAGTTACAGTACATAATATACATAAAACTTCCTCATAAACGACATTTACTAGGGAAAAAACGTATGAAATCTCTGCAGTGGTTTTATTTAAATTTATACTAAATACATACAAAACCATCACAAGGAAGAAGGCTTTTTTACTTGACTTCCAATGGGTTTATTATTTTTATTACATACATTTTATAAAAAGCAGTAATACATAAACCCCCTAGTAATGTCTGTTATACTGGGCTGGTCCATTTTCATAGAACCGATAACCAATGAGGTAAACGTATTTGAGTGCAGAACACAACTTGGCAAGTGTAACTTGGGTGCGTCCAGACATTTTAGAATGTTGATATTTGCAAAGCTGCTGAAACAGATGTTAAATTATAGCCAGAGATCAGGCTTGGAAACTCCCTCCCAATGTACACCATTTGGGGAGAAGAGGCCTAGGTTCAGCAGTGAACTGATGTGGGCTGAGTATGATGAATGTCTTAATACATTTCTGTCACCATGCAAGATAATATTGCCTTTAATTGTTGGCTGCAGAAAAAGTTAAAGCATTTATTTGTTTTTAGCTGATCGGGCCTTCCTGTCTTGGCTAGTAAAGGTTCCATCAGAGGCAGAGCAAATGAGAGCCCGCCAGGTACGTTTATACCACAAATTACAACTTAAGATTAGCTTCAAGCAAATGTTTGTTAAAATTTTATTACTCTAAAGTTACATAACATGCTATATTTTTGTCAGTTATTGTTTTTTTTTTCTATTTCTTTTAGGTGACCCCTCAACAAATAGGGCGTCTAGAAGAACTGTGGCGTGATAATGTAGATGCTACATTCCAAGACTTGGAAAAGCCAGGTGTGGATGAGGAACCCAACCAAGTTCTTTTAAGGTATGGAACATGACCAAATTACAAAAAAGAACCCCATTATATACAGGGTTACATTGCAAGGTAGTGTCAAATTTTAAAAATAAGATTAAGAGAATAATATAAAAGTGAGTCTTCGTTTTTTTTTTAACTATGCTATAATACTTTTATAACTAACTGTCCCGACAAACTTCGTACCACCTCGTAATTTTTTTTCGTGAATATTTCGATGTTTTAATAGTTGTTCTGCTATTCGGAACGGAGACAAATCCAAAAAATCATAAAAACTCGACCCAGCCTTTCTTGACTTATAAATGGTGTAACTAACCCGACTTTGTTTTATACATATTTATAAAATTAGTTTTTTTTTACATAGATTGATTTAGTTACTGATTCTAAATGGTCTCTGAAAAATTGGCACTACCTTAAAATGTAACCCTGTATACATATCATATAAAACTAATTTAAGTCATTTATAATGATATTCAAGAATCTAAAGATTTTTGTTAACCTTTCAGATACGAAGATGGCTACCAATACCAGAACATCTTTGGACCATTGGTAAAGTTGGAAGCAGACTATGATAAAAGACTAAAAGAGTCTCAGACCCAAGAAGGAATAGAGGTGCGCTGGGATGTCGGTCTTAACAAGAAGACTATTGCTTACTTTACTCTCGCCAAAACTGATAGCGATATGAAACTCATGCATGGTGATGAACTTAGATTGAGGTGAGAAACATTTTGCTGCATGAACTAATTGTAGAATTTTACACAGTAAATTATGTATTTAAAAAATATTATAGGGTAAGTTTCATAAAGGAAAACCATAGTAAAAATCTTGCCCACTGTCCAATTTAGTCTTTAAAAAGTTTTTACAACTAGAAATAAATTTATCTCGAATTATTTTGTATAGCTGAGTTTCGTGCTCAATGGGGCGGGGCGTGCTTTGGAAGAGGCCTGTGTCTGGACTAGGGTTGATTATGATGATTTATTTTTAATCAACCGACTTCAAAAAAGGAGGAGGTTCTCAATTCGACTGTTTTTTTTTTTTTTTGTATGTTTGTTACGCGATTACTCCGCCAATTATGAATCGATTTTAATTATTCTTTTTTTGTTTGGTACTTCAGAGGTGGTCCCATATAAATTTTATCGAAATTGATTTAGAACTTTTTGAGAAAATCAACAAATATATACCCAGATAATATTTTGGTTGTGGTTCTTGTTACCTATCTTCGACAAATATGAGCCGATTTTGATGATTTTTGTTTTATTGAATAGCTTATACTTCAAAGATGCTATGATAAAAGTTTGAAAAATAAAAATCACCCCTAAGAGTAGGAAAATAGGGGATGAAATCGGTGTTCAGCAGTTAGATTAGGATTTATCACTAAAAATAGATGAAATAAGTAAATTTTATTTAAAAAAATAAAACCGACTTCAAAACACTGAAATGCTAAAAATAATCCTAACACTTAAGTACCCAATCAGTTACTTTTGGAGTCGGTGCAAACAAAAACATTGAATCTCTCATCGGCTGGCACCGACTCCAAAAGTATCTGATTAGGTACTTAAGTGTTAGGATTATTTTTAGCATTTCAGTGTTTTGAAGTCGGTTTTATTTTTTTAAATAAAATTTATTGTATTAAAAGTTTATGAACTTTTCTGTTGTTATTTAACATGAACATGTATATTTAGATACGTCGGTGAGCTCCACAAGGCGTGGTCGGGCGTGGGCCACGTGATCAAGGTGCCCGACAACTACGGCGACGACGTCGGGCTCGAGCTCAAGAGCGGCGCGGGCGCTCCGCTCGACTGCACCTCCAACTTTGTAGTCGACTTCATATGGAAGAGCACCTCTTTTGATAGGTCTGTACTCTATTCTTTATAACCTAGCTACACCTCTTTCTCTCTTACATCAATCATACTGTTGTACCAGTGCGAGAGACGGATGAGCAAAACTTCGCCGTCTTCGACTTAGCTTATCGATAGCAAAAGCAAAGCGCGTCATGTATTAACAATCCTAATCCTATTGGGACATAACACACAATATCTTGACCCAACCAACCATAGTGGTTTGGTTAGGTCAATATGGAAAAAGAATTTATCTAAATAAACAGAGAACATCGTGTTTAAACAAATTAAGATTTTGATAGTTTTGGTGTTATATCAAGATATTTATTCAATCTATGTTATAAAACAAAGTCAGGTTAGTTACACCATTTATAAGTCTAGAACGGCTGGACCGATTTTTATGATCTTTGATTTGTCTCTGCCCCAAATAGCAGAATAACTATAAGGATAATAATAAAAGGAAAAATTCACAAAACAAAAATTAGTTAGCTGGGACAGCTAGTCTTATAAAATTACAATGTTACACTCAATAAAACGCATTTCTTTATGTAATAAATGAGTAAAGAGACAAACCTATAGAAATGTCAGTTTGTTTACTTTTTTATATTTCTAGTCTGTTTATCCTTATTTGTCTTATTTAGTAAACAATAATGGTGGATGGATGACTATAGGCAATTGATAGGGTTGGGAACCATTGAATGAACTAGTGAATGAAATCTGAAATAACAGAGAACGAATGTATAGATATCAAAGCAAAAAAGTTGCGGGTTTAAGTGGACTCGTAAGTCGGGTTCTTGGCGTGGCGGGACGGTTCTTGACACTGATGCGAGTCAGGAGAAGCTCCGGGTCTAATGCACATGGCTACCGAATATTATTGATTGCAATGAAAATGTTAAACTAAACCTTATTTTATCATGGAAACCAAAAACACTGCTGCGGTCAAAAATGTTATGAATCATGTTTTTCAAGATCTTCCTTATACAGGGAGTCCCAAAAAATAGTGTCAAGCCGAAGTCCAAAGGTAGAGCATCACTAGGGCTATCCGAATCACCCCCATGTATGTTCCGCGATTTTTGATAGTTTTCTAGTTTTGACTCTTTTAATATATTTTTTGAAATTTTTGTGTTAAGGCACTTTTTTGGTCACTGTGGCGCGAATAGTTAAGGTACATGCCTGATTTTTTTTCTTTATTAGATGAATACTAGGACTAGCAGATTCAGAAGTATTTCCATCCATAACACTAATGTAACCCATTAAAATAAATTATGGAAACTAAAAAAGTTCTAAATCCTGTATTTTTTCTAAACTTTGAAGCCCATTTAAAAAATAAAGTTACATAAAAGTTTTCATTCAAACCTTTTTTAAAAACTTAACTATTCTATCAGATATTTATCATGAAAATTTCATTGAGTTACTTTGACGGTATCATACTTAAATTAGAGTTCAAAGTAAACTATGTTTAAAACACAGTTTTTGTAAATTCTTAGAAATTTTCAATTAAAAACAAAACTATTACTACACAAGTAGCGAAAGTAATAAAATTATGCCTTAAAACTTTTTTGTAGTTTAAATTTCGTTTTTTTTTTTACCTGCCGTCAAACACAGACGCCTCGTGACAGAGTGGCTGTTACACGGACTTTGAGAGCATTGGCATTAGATTAAGGCTGCCTACTATGTCTTTCTCCGCTAAAGACTATGCAACCATGTTTTATTACTACAGTTACGCAAAAGGAAATGCTTCCGAAGCAGCAAGACTGTACAGGCAGCAAAAATCCAAAACGATAGCGATTTGAGTCCGTACGAATAGCCAAGTCTAATGAAAGTGCACTCAAGAGTCCGTAAGAGAAAGCCAAATCGTTAGTAAATAATCCACAAAGCAAGAACGTATCGTACTTAATGCGCGATGTCAAGCAGATGACTAATGAAAAAAAAAAAGTAATTCACTAGAACTGTTTGAAAGATAACATTACCAATAACCGCATCATTATGTCTTTCTACGCCTTTTGTCTGTGTTTGACGGCAGGTAAAAAAAAAAGGAAATTTAAACTACAAAAAGGTTTTAAGGCATAATTTAATTATTTTTGCTACTTGTGTAGTAATAGTTTTGTTTTTAATTGAAAATTTCTAAGAATTTACAAAAACTGTGTTTTAGACATAGTTTACTTTGAACTCTAATTTAAGTATGATACCGTCAAAGTAACTCAATGAAATTTTCATGATAAATAGCTGATAGAATAGTTAAGTTTCTAAAAAAGGTTTGAATGAAAAATTTTATGTAACTTTATTTTTTAAATGGGCTTCAAAGTTTAGAAAAAATACAGGATTTATAACTTTTTTAGGTTCAATAATTTATTTTAATGGGTTACATTAATGTTATGGATGGAAATACTTCTGAATCAGCTAGTCCTAGTATTCATCTAATAAAGAAAAAAAAATCAGGCATGTACCTTAACTATTCGCGCCACAGTGAACAAAAAAGTGCCTTAACACAAAAATTCAAAAAAATATATTAAAAGAGTCGTAACTCGAAAACTATCAAAAATCGCGGAACATACATTGGGGTGATTCGGATAGCCCTAGTAATGCTCTACCTCTGGACTTCGGCTTGACACTATTTTTTTGGGACACCCTGTATAGCTATTACCTTCGTAATAACTAAGATTAAACCTTCTTTAACTTTTTATGAATAATATTGTTGATGATCGGTAGTAATTTACAAAACAGGTTGCAAACACCAACCTCTTTACGTTCATAATGATGTCATTCGTTCACTTCTCCTGTCTCATCTCTAAAATTTAAAGAAAAATGAACTTATGTAATGTCAAACAGTCATGTAATTTTTTTTCTGTGCCCGAAAATTTTCGGATTTGTGTAAAATATTGTAAAAAATTTATGAATATTTGCAGTTTTCAGTGAAAAATGTATTATACGTGTGGCTTTTACAATATCAGATATTTATACACAGAATACATAGTGATATCAAGTCGGTAAGACGTGTTTTTGTTTTCATACATACATACATTCGTATGAAAAGATGTGCTGTCGGGTGGTATTATTGTATTGTTTTGTTGAAATAATCTTAAAATATACATGATACACTTGGATATTTCTTAAAAAAACAAGCATAAATTTTTGTAGTGATTTTATTTACTAAGCAGCATATTTCGCCGACTAGATGTCGATTAGTTATTAAGTCAAAAACTAGTGACGCCCTGAAGGTGTGGCAAAAAGTTTGCGCCCAGTTGGTCACGTGTCACGCGAAACCCCCCCTACCTACCTCTTAAGACCTCGCAAATAAACGATACTACTATAAATCATAGGTGGATAACATATGGAAAAGAGTAAGATTATCTGGGTTATAATGATACACTATAATAATAAGCATTATTAGAATATTGAATTTCTTTTAGAATGCAACTGGCTCTTCGCAAATTCGCCGTAGACGATTCCTCAGTATCTGGCTATATTTACCGCCGTCTGCTGGGACACGAAGTCGAGGAAGTGTTGTTCCGTGTCCACCTGCCGAAGCATTTCAGTGCTCCTAATTTGCCTGACCTAAATCGCTCTCAAGTAAGTTTTTTAGAATTTTAATATTAGATTTAATGTTAATTTACTCCTACTAACTTTATCAGATCACTACAATGGTTTGGTAAATATTGTATGTAGTTTTTCTGGTGCCCACCGTAGGTTAGCTCCTCAGTCCAGTAAAACGAGACACAATAGAAATTCTATTGTTACGCGGGCTTCACGAGTTAATTAATTAATATTCTTTACGCTTTTCTTTCTTACTTTACAGGTATATGCTGTAAAGCATGCCCTGCAACGTCCTCTTTCACTGATTCAAGGGCCACCTGGCACCGGCAAAACAGTCACCTCTGCCACAATCGTCTACCAACTGGTAAGGCAAAACGGCGGGCCCGTACTCGTGTGCGCGCCGTCAAACACTGCCGTCGACCAACTCACGGAGAAGATTCATAGAACAGGATTAAAGGTGGTTCGCCTCTGTGCCAAATCCCGCGAGGCGATGGAGTCTTCGGTGTCGTTCCTGGCACTCCACGAGCAGGCTCGCGCCCTTGGATCCGCAGACAGTGAACTGCGCAAGCTGACCCGCCTCAAAGAAGAAGCGGGAGAACTTTCAGCCGCCGACGAGAGGAGGTATCGAGCGCTGAGGCGCGCGGCTGAAAGGCGCCTGTTAGACGCAGCCGACGTGGTCTGCACCACGTGCGTCGGGGCGGGGGACCCGAGGGTCGCGAGGATGCGGTTCCAATCCATACTCATCGACGAAGGCATGCAGTCCACGGAACCCGAGTGCATGGTGCCGGTCGTGCTCGGCGCCCGACAGCTGATTCTGGTCGGCGACCACTGCCAGCTCGGTCCGGTTGTGATGTGCAAAAAAGCCGCCAAGGCCGGCCTGAGTCAGAGTTTATTCGAGAGGCTCGTCGTCCTCGGCATCCGCCCGTTCCGTCTCGAGGTACAGTATCGTATGCATCCCGAACTTTCGCGTTTCCCGTCCGACTTCTTCTACGAGGGGTCGCTCCAGAACGGCGTGAGCGCAGAGGAGCGTCGCCTCCACAAAATCGACTTTCCGTGGCCGAGGCCCGACCGCCCCATGTTCTTCTACGTGACGCAGGGCCAGGAGGAAATCGCCGGATCGGGGACATCCTATCTGAACCGAACCGAGGCCGCCAACGTCGAGAAACTGACTACGCGTTTTCTGAAAGCTGGCGTCCGCCCCGAGCAAATAGGTATCATCACGCCCTACGAGGGCCAAAGATCGTACCTCGTGCAACACATGCAGTACCAGGGCAGCCTGCACGCCAAGCTGTACCAGGAGATCGAGGTCGCAAGCGTCGACGCGTTCCAGGGCCGCGAGAAGGACATCATAATCATGTCGTGCGTGCGATCCAACGAACACCAGGGGATCGGTTTCCTGAGCGACCCGCGCCGGCTCAACGTGGCGCTCACGCGGGCCAAGTACGGCCTCATCGTGGTCGGAAACCCTAAGGTGCTCAGCAAGCAGCCGCTCTGGAACCACCTGCTGGCGTTCTACAAGGAGCGGCGCGTCCTGACCGAGGGCCCGCTGTCGAACCTGAAGGAGTCGGCGATCCAGTTCGCGAAGCCGAAGAAGCTGGTCAACGCCCAGAACCCGGGCTCGCACTTCATGTCGACGTCGATGTTCGACGCGCGCGAGGCGATGGTGCCGGGCTCGGTGTACGACCGCGCGCGGCCGCTGCGCGACCCGCTGGCCTACGTGGGCCCCGAGCGCGCGGCGCTGCTGCACGCGCCCGTGCCGCCGGCCGCCTTCGCCGCGCACCGCGCCGCGCCGCGCGCGCCCCCGGGGGTGCCGGGGGGGCCGGGGGCGCCGGGCGCGCCTGGCGCCCCGGGCGGGCAGGCGGGCGCCGGGGCGGGCCTGGCCTCGCGCGGCCGCCGCCGCCCGCCGCGCCTCTCGCAGGAGCCGCTGTCGCAGCAGCCGCCGCTGTCGCTGTCGCAGGGCGCCTCGCAGCCGGACTTCAGCCAGGAGTCCGCGGCGCCCGACTGCCCCTCGCAACCCGACGGGCTGCTGTCGCAGGACTCCACGTACCAGGGCGGGTTCCGGGCGCGATGCTCCCAGTACTGAGCGAGCCGGGCGGACCGCCGCAGGGCCGCGCCGCTCCAGCCAGCACTCCTCCGGGGTGGACCCAGACGGGCCTGAGTCGGGCCGAGGCGCCCGCACCACCACGCGCCGGCGCCACGGCGGCGGGTCCGACCCGAGACCGAGACCGTTCCGACGAGTTACAACTTAGAAAATGTGTCACGCACGGCATCCTGTCGCGAGCGCGGAGCGTTAACGACGTCGAAGGGACGCGTAACGAAAAATTCACCGTTGTATTACAGGGATAGAACGTGTAGCGAGTACAGGTAACGCTAAATTCTAAAGAGACGCAGTGGGTACGTGCTAATTAATATTACTGTTATGACCTATACTGACACTCGATTCTATTGTCGATCAGACGCGAAGCGTTTTGATTCGACACCTTTAATGGGCTAAACTCACTGCGATCTGCAATACTTTTTTTTTTTAGTTAAATTGTATGGGCTTAAAAATGGATGGATGGCTAGCTGTCCAACACCCGCTTACTACTATGGATTTTGATCGTTAATAATTCAAAATATCATTCTGCTCATTTTTAAGTTTATATAAAATGTTAGTGCATCTTTTTAAATCTAGATAAATCTGGAGTACCTATCAGTTAGAAATTACATACTTACTTTAATTTTTACATTGACATAAAATTACACAGTTTAAGCCATTTAGTAAAATATTATAGGCTATATGTATGAGTAACATTCATTATTTTTTTTCATCAAGGGTGGTTTATCATCATCATGACTCATGTCCGGTCTAAATTTAGACAAAAAGTAAAACTTCATGGCATAATGTTGTTTTTCCTTCCCACATTATAACCATTATTGAAAGATTGTATAGCATCAAACATTTGAATGACTTTAAGGAAACATATTATTAAATAAACGTTAAATGGCCGACTAGTTACTGATAGATTAAGCTGTTTTTTTCACTTTGGGATATAATTTGTTTATAGTCCCATATATATTATTGTTATAGTCGGAAAGGTTTGTGATGTAGTATATATTATATCCCACAGTGAAAACCAGCTGTATAACGTGATACATCAGTATCAGTAAGATAATAGTGTTTGTTAGGGCGTGTACAGATCTGGCGAACGTGTCTGTTTGCTCGCTTCGCTCGCTCACTGTAGACGTGGATTACGGCTTGCGATCTGTGCCACGCAAGAGTAAACGCTGCGCATTTAAATAATAACAGCAGATGCTGAAGTTATTATGAAGGCAACCGTGTTAGCGAAAAAGCAACTTTAAAGCTCCTCATATACGGAACGATGTATCGTTCCGATCAATGTACACAAAAAAAACCGATTTGTCGCTACTCTTGCTCCTAATGTGGGGTTTATAACGATTGGTGGTTGCAATCCAGTGGTCGCTGTATGTATTTCATGCTTTTTGTTGCGATCTCTGATATCGTCTTCAATCAAGTAAATCGTTACGATGATTTCAACATATTAACGATTTTTCGTTAATAATATAATTTCGTGTAATAAATACAAAAAATCGGTTATATTATACCTAGTGAATGGAATAGGTAGATTAATTTGATGTACTTTAGTAGTGCTAGCATAATATGGATATGCCTTTTTTTTTAAACTGATACCAAGAAATGCCGAAATCCCGGAGGCATGTCCATATTAAAATAATTTTTTGAGATCAATGACCCTAAATCAATGTACCTACTCCGATCACTGATTATAACACTACTACTACTACTACAACTACGCGCACTAAACAGTTGCAGTAACTGCGCGCGTAGAGCACATACGCCAGATCTGTACACGCCCTTACATACCCTTGCCGGTGCTTTCCACTAGTCTTCTGTGGCATCCTCCTACTTTGGTTGAACTATAAAAAAATTGCAGTTCTGCTGGCGAGGCAAAAAATGCTTACCTTTTAACCCCAATATGTATCTCATAGTTGAGATGAGGCCTGTGCCCTGCAGAGGAGCGTACAAAGGTATAGTTTACTATGTACCTTTTGGGAACTCAGTTGCAACACTGTTTAGACTTTTTATACTGGAAGTACAAAGCGCCATAACCTCCATTTGTTATAAACTGAATTCATTTAAGCAAAGCCGCAAGCTCACAATTGTTTTGATTAAAACTTTTTTTTATAATGAAATTGCGTTTTTTGACGCCATGACTTGGACAAACATGCCACTTAGACTAGTGGGGAGCACTGACGGTTACAACATGTTTTTTTTTGTAATTCTTATTTCGACGCAAAAGTTAGTAAAATTAAACAATTCTATACTAGATTTTTAATATTTTTATGAAATTAAAACTTCTGTTACAGAGAGCCTATTTTTGAATAATATTATACGTAAGTATACCAAAATCGTAAAAGCGAAGAAAATTTACATGCTTTATTATTGTAGCATGCGGTTCATTCTTCTAAATCGAAAAATAGTAATATATTTAAAAACACTTAATATATTTAAAAATCGACACCCAGGTCATTAGTCAATTATGTTCATGTTCATTGCGTCAGACGTTCATGAAACTTACACAACTAATATGTCATTTGATCATTCATTTTTTGTAAAGAATTGAAAAATAATAAGGAACATACACACCTCAACCTTAATAACTTGACCGCGCCAAAAAGACTTAACGTTTCCGTTTCTTCTGTGATAAATAGTAAAATTATACTAAACTGCTCAAAAAGCTGGAGCCTAAGAATGATGCTTCTTTTTCAAAACTGTATATTGGATATATTTTATTATCATTTAGCTGTTTTATTTATTTCTGTACGCAATAAAAGCTGTTATAGCTGTTTGTACCTACCGTATATACTAAAACATCTACATTTACTACGTGTGTTCACTAAATATCAGAATAAAATAAACATAATAGCTTAATTAGTGTTATGCACAGTATATAGGTATAAAAATACATGCATTTCTATAACTTTCTGTTTTAATTACTTACATAAAGCCGACTGGCCGTATACGACTAATAAGCTCTACGACGTGAAATCATTATACCTACTGTAGTTTTTTCTATTGAATAAAATATGGTTTCTTAACCTATGCCACGATTGTGTAGGGAAATATAAGAACTACCTACTGGTTTGCTGAAATTGTCGTGTTGAAATTAATATCTGAACTAACTCTAAGCCATAAAAACTAGGACTCTTGTGTTCCTCACTAGAGGACTAACTCTGCAAGCCTATGTCGAGTATAGTCGCATTTGCTTCACTCCCATGTGTAACTACTCTCTTCATGGGTTTGGCAGTGGACACTGGAGTTGCGACGCGACGCAAGCTGCGCGCAAGTTAAAGTATAAATAAGTGAGTGATTCTGTGCGAATCCACTCTGCGGTGTATTAGACTCACTAACTTTACCCCTCGATCATGCAGCGCGGGTCAGGGTTGCTAGCTTGGGGGATTTTTTCGCAGAAAATTATTTTGTAGAAATAATTTCGAATAAGAATTAACTATTTACTAAAAGCAAATATTTTTTAAAGCAACGTAGTGTGTTCCACAAGATATAGAATCGAACAAGTTACCGCTGCTGTAAGGAAATTGCAAAGATTCATCCTGGCAACCCTAACTCACGATGCCGCACCTGCGTAACGCAGTTACGTACGCGTGTTCATCAACACACATTTCGCGTATTCGTAGGTACGTAACGTAATCAAAAAAGCTGCAATTTTTTTTTTTCGGTAGAAACAGTGTACGAAGATAACGAAATGACTTAATTGTGAAGGTACCATTGCCATTAAGTATACCGTTTTAATTAAAATTTTGTTGAAAAATGTAATTTAGCTCATCAAATACTTTTACAGTTTCTTTTGTGAAGGAAAATCAATAAAGATATTGTCATAATAATTTTGTTTAATTAATTTGTTAGATACTTCCTTTAAATAACCTACCGCATTTACAAACGCATGAAATTTCCAACAACAACCCTAAGCAGTGCTCATACGGTGCACCGTATGTGCACTGCATAAGGTCCTTGTTGGCAATTTCGTCGACGCGAACCTTAAGACGTTGAGGCTAAGGTTTGTTTTCGCGCGCTATTGTGACTAATAATCCATTGAACTTTGCAGTTCTTGGTTGCACAGAGATAGTGCGTGCGTATTTTTTATAAATTTGACAAGATTATCCACACGTACTAATTTGTAACAACGGATAGTAATAATTAAATATGAAAAAAAATGGTGTTTTTTACGTAGATCCATTTAGTTACTGATTCTGAGTGGTTCCTGAAAAATTGGCACTACCTTGTAATGTAACCCTGTATACATTGTATATCGTATTAAAAGATAGTACTTGTACCTACATTTTAAACATGTAATTACAGGACAAAGCAATCAACCATCATCACACGTGGACATTTTGCCTAGATTTTGAACTATGATGTCCTCGCATTCCTATAAAAAGGCTGTGTGGTCACCCTAGTTAGTGTATTTGTACCAATGATGGAAAAAAATGCTTTCGCGCGTCCGTCACAAGGTTCAAACCAGGAGACGTATTTTTGAAGCACTAGAAATGAATCTTTGAATTCGCACACGAAAACAATTCGTGTATGAAAATATTCCTATTCCTTCCGATTTTACGCATTTTTTAATCACTCAAAATGGGTGTTGCTCACTAGAGGACAAAATTAAATTGAACTTTTGTAACTATTTCTGTTTCACACAGATAAACAATGATGTTATATTGTCCTAGATAGAGCATGCTGCTTGAATCGTAATAAATAAAACAGGCAACTTTCGTGCGTGACAGCTACGACTACACTCCCGCTCGTGTCATTCGATGTCTCTGTGTGCGTGTGTAATGATACCAGTCTGCCTAGCATGAGCACTAAAACACGATATCATATGATATGATATAGCAGTCATGTTGAATCGCCGTCACATATTAAGATCGCTGTTTCGATAAAAATTCAAAATGGCGGCTAAATCTATCATATTTTTAAAGTTGGTGTCGATATATCGCTAAGTATATCATATCAGATCATATCGTGTTTTGGTAGACATGCTAGGAGAGCAGGTGTTATAAAATTCCAATTACATTGGGGATAAATATGGACTTATTGTATTTGGATTTGTTTATGATAAAAAATTGGTTCTAGCCTAGAATGACTAGAAAATACTGATTAGACTAGCTAAACTAATTAAACGAACTAGACGGACTTGACTAAACTAACTAAATTACAATAAACTGACTGGATTGACTAAAGACAGAATAAACTGACAAGATTGTCTAGTAGACTAAAGACTGACTAAATTAGACTCAACTAACAAGCAAGACTTATTAGGCCGACTAAACTGACTAAATTAGACTAAACTAACTAAATTAGACTAAACTTACAAGCTAGACTGATTAAGCTGACTAAACTAGACTAAACTGACTAAATTAAACTAAACTGACTTACCTATACTAAACTAACGACTAGACTATTTTAGTCAGTTTAGTCGGCCTAATTAGTCTAGCTGTTTAGTGTAATTTAGTCGGTTTAGTCTAATTTAGTCAGTTTAGTCTAGTTAGTTTAGTCAGCTTAGTCCAGGTAAGTCAGTTTAGTCTAGTTTAGTCGAATTTAGTCTTATTTAGTCGGTTTAGTTAGTTAACTTTGAGTCTAATGTACAGTTTAGTCTAATAAAGTCAATTTAGTCTAGTCTGTTCAGTCAATCTAATCTAGTCAGTCAAGACTAATTTACTCAGTTTAGTCTAATTTATTCAGATTAGTCAGTCTAGCTAGACTTAAGTTCATACTGATACAAATCCGTATCACAGAATAAACTTCAATAATTTTATGGTTGCGGCTTCTGACTCAAATTAGTACAGGTAAATAACTTGAATGCAGTTTCCCCTTGTCAAGCAACTTAAGTGTGGTCACTAAATAGAATGGTGACCATGGTTAAGCATCTTCAAGTGTACCCTAGTGGTCCTTTTTGCGTTTTAAATATTACATATAGTAAGTAATTACCTGACCTTACTTTAACAAACTGGTAAGGAAGAGGACTGTAGATAGGGAAAGAAAAGGAGAGCTCAGATAAACGGTGTTAATAATTATTGTAATAGAATATTCACTTATCACAAAACATAAAAGACACATACCTAGCCACATTAGAAAGACAACCATAGAGCACTGAAAAAGACTTTAAACAATGCATTTATAAAAAAACCTAAAAAGTATCTATGTTAAAGAAAAGGTCCGTTAAAATGACCGGTTCGCAACACTTGTTTACGTCTTAAGGGACGTGTTGCCAATTAATTAAGACAAAAGTCTTAGTTGATTGGCAACACTTACCTAAAGTGTCAAAAGTGGGTAATTCAATGTGTTATTTTACTAGAATTAACACGAAAAATAGGTACTCAGCAATGGTACGTTACTTTAATATTTTTCTTAGGTCTTTCCTTAAAGTTTCTTTACACTTTATTAGGACAAATCGCCATTTCCAACACCTTAATTTTGCCAAGCGGCATGTACGTCTCCAGTGATGGCACAATTGCACAGATTAACGTATGTCTACACACTACATGCTGGGAAGAGATTTATCACTCATCGTCCGGATTAATATTTGTTGAAGCGACCATAAAGCAAAAACTCATTAGCGAACGTAAATAAAAAGCTGTCAATGTCATTTTTCCGTACTTTCTACTAGTAGAAATAAAAAAACGAGTGGGTAGGTAGACCGTTAGTAGCATAATTCACGAAATGAAGCGCATTTCGCGCAATTCGCATGATTAAAAAATACGTCTAAAAATACAGTATTTTTTAATCATCCTAATTCCAATCCGAATACAAAATCGCAAGATTAGCATGCGAATTCCTAAATTCACTATTTTTGAAAATTCATTCCGTGAATTCTGCAACGAGTGGTCTCACCCACTCGTTTTTCGTTTTCTACTAGTAGAAAGAACAGAAGAATGACATTGACAAGTAATATGTTTGACAGAAATTTGACATACTAACTTTTTATTTACGTTCTGTTTTAAGCCTGTTCTGTTCATTACCGGATTTTAAAATCAATGAGTGTTTGCATTCCGTTTCATAATATTTTCTGCGTAAAACGAAAATAGTTACAAGATTTCATTATAATAGCAACACTTATTTCGAGTGATTCATGATTATATGCGTAAAATCGTGGACAATAGAAATTAATTTCATACACGAATTGTATTCATGTTCGAATTCGAGATTCATTTCTAATGCTTCAAAAATACGTCTCGGTTGGGAGTCGGATCGAAAAGTAAATCTAAACGACTTTGAATAACTGTTGACTGTATGTAGTTTAAGCTTATAAAAATAATTCACACGGACCTTTCACTCGAATTTGTATCGCCTATATCGCACCGCCTACAAAACATCTCTGTTTAGCCTAATGGTCGACTGGTAGAGAAGGCCTCATGGCATTAAGTCCACCTTTTGTATGTTTTTTTTTAATCTATGCAATAAAGTCTAAATAAATAATAAATCAAGGAATCAAACCAATAGACTAATTCTTTATTCTGCTCATGGAGAATGTGCGCTTATTGTAATCTATGCTTACAAGGAATTCCTAAACTTTAATAATCATTTTGTTGAGAAACTAAAGATTTCATTTATCAGATTTAACTCGTTTGAATACACGTGTATGAAAAATTCAATTTTGAAAGAGCAACATATAGCTGGTGACAAATTGCTCGTTTTGTTCTATTCTTCGCTCAATTGTCTATCCTTCAGACAACATCCGCCAGCCCAAGGATCGACCAATGGCAGCGTTTGACCTTACAATGTCAAGACGAGTCCGAAGCCGCGTCCGCCGCCATCTGTCACCGGTATTAGTTTACCGGTATTATTAAATTTCCTCTTTGCGACAGAGTATGTCCAAGGAAAGCTGTCATTAAATGACATTTAGTTTTTTTTTGCGTCACAAGACTAGTGCGGCTAGTAACAAATTGCTTAATCGAGTGTCGATTATACACAAATCACAGATATTACTCAAAAATACTTGGTGTGCCGTCCCTACAGAAACAAAGTTTTATCGAATGGTAACAATTCAACTAATGACATTTAGCACAATACGGATTTTGCTTCCAGCTGCATTGTTATTGAATCGTAGCCATGTTCGAATTTGATACGTTTCACGTTCGAACCGTTTACGTAAAAATTAGTGCGATCGGGGCCCAGTTGTGCAAAATTTGTGACGAAGCTAAACGTTTCGGACGCAGTCAAATAAAAAGTCCACTTTAGTTGCAACTTTTGTGAAAAATCGGTAAGTTTTTTGTGGCTCTTGTAATATATTTACAAAGAAGAATTTAATAAACTATGTAAATAAATAAATAAATTTGGTTTATTTTCTCAACACTATATATTATAAATTATAATTACAATTGCAATATAAATTATAATTATATGTGATGTAGTATTGAGATGTTTGTTGAATCGCAAACGATATTTTTATTTTATTAAATAGTTACAACGAGCGGAATTCGTCACGTCCATTTAGTACCGTGACATATTAGGGCAACAATTTCAGTGACGAAATGGACACATAAAGTGTTGTTCATAATAGTAGAATTTATCCGACCCCGATTAATAGTGAGTTGTTTGATGTCTGAAATCTTTGAAAATTTGGATTGGGTGTAATGAAACTATCTATGTAAACTTAAAATACTGAAAATGCAGTATCAGTTCAGGCACACTGGTGCAAAGTCGAAACGAATGAAAGCCACAATCTAAAAAAAAATTGCATACTAGCCTATCCCCGCAACTTCGTTCGTGAATTAAGTAATTATTTAAAGTATCAAGAGACATCTTTCTTAATAGATTTCCGCTTTGATGTACTGTCAGTTTGGCTTGACTAAGACCGTTAATCACTTCTTTGATCGTATCTTTTTTACGTTATTTTAAATGCTGTGATACGACAATTCCCATTCTTATTTCCAGACTGGCGTCGATTGGTATAAGAGGTGGCCAGTTATATTCATTAACCAGTTACCTAACTGGCAGAATGTGTCAAAATTGGTCAATACATAAGCGCCAAATTGCTAACTATTTAAGAGGCGCGCAAAAAGCTGTACTGAAGGTGTGTTGCTAAAACCCTGTTTATTCGCCTCAAATTATGATCTATGAATATTGTCAAGTGTTAACAGTTAGATAACTATTTGTCCTAGCTGTTGTTTAATGCAACACTCACGAGAACAAGCCTTCACTAAACTTGACACCAACCTCATGGCAATACTTTCACACCCAGAAGAATGGCTTTTATCGTATCTATATAAAATCATAATCTTTTATCGCTTCATAGCTGGAATAAATATAAATTTAAAATCGCAAGTCTGGCTTTTTGATCAGTCTTATAATGAGACCGAAGGTCTTTTGGAAGTCTTAGTATAACCCTTTCTTAAACTCCCACACGCAAGCACGCACGCACGTACGCACGCACGCACGCCATTGGTTGGTGGTAAGAAATAAACAGCTTTAATTATTTATATTTTTTGCAGTGATGGCTCTAACGTTTTTAAAAAGTTAAAAACGTTCTACTACTATTAAGTTAAACGTCCAGGGCTGTGAAATAATAATTTAAAACTTAGTAATTCGTACACTTTGTTATGTATGTTTAATTATAATAAAATATAAAAAATGTTAAGGTAGGTAGTCCTTAATGGACTCAAAGTTTAAAATGTGTCAAATTTTTGCAGCAACAACGTAAAATAAAAGTTTTATTTTGTAAATTTTTGTTTCAATACAACCCATTTTACCTGTTTATTTACATTATGTGTGAACACCGCATAATATTTCCATTTAGTCATGATAGCATTTCCAACTTAGTCACGGTCACAACTATTTGTCCTATTATCGTCATCGATATTAAGGATTTTTTTAAATGTATTTACGTATAATTCAATTAAAATAATTATATTGCTAAGCGTATTTTCTTTCAACAACAGTTTGATTTGATAAAAAGCTTGCAAAACAGCTGAACTGTTAAAAAAGGTGGTCATCCTGATCCAAAAGTTACTAAATGTAATTAAAATTTGAATTTAAACATCATACATTTTGCAAAAAGGGCAGATTTACTTCGAATCATACAGAATATACACATTTAAAACGAAAAATGAAAATCAAATCAAAGATAGAATGTCTCCTAAGCAAAAAAATTGAATTATAATCGTTACTAAATGGACAAAGTTTAGTCACAGTCCTGAAAAAAAACTACAATTACAATACCCAAATAATGAGTTTAAAAACTCAAAACTACGTTTTACTGGATTTCGAGAAACGCTGCGCCGAATCATAATTCAATCCAGGAAATTTATTTTAAAAATTGTCCGTTTTGTCCACATAGTCACAGAGCAATTTTTCACGGAATGACTCGCCTACGACACTCCGCGTTTCGGTTGAGATAAATACCTACGTGACGCGCACCTTCGAAGAGGCTAAAATCAGTCGAGTGTCACGCGCGCGCGTTGTTACACGTTCTTATTAATCAAATTAGTTTTTTGTACGCGTTACACTTCCGACTTTATTCACTGTGAATAAGAAAATTAAAAGAAATCGAAAATATTGCGCAGCATTTGGGTTATAATTTTGCCACCGGGTAGCTCGGTAGCATTAGTAGCAGCGACGCGACCGCTCCGTTGACATTGAAAATACTAACTAGGCATGTCGATTTGAAATCGATTCATCGAAAAATCGAATATTTTGAATGATGTAATCGATTTTTCAGATCGATTTTGAACCCTACATCGATTCAATGAATCGATCCATAAACCTCTCAAATCGATCAATTCAAAGAACTACCGATAATTATTATACTAGTAAAATAACGAATTAATTAATTTCTGTTGCGGGAAATATTGCGACTGACGAAAGGAGTCGTTTAGATCCTAGAGACGGAACATGACCACCAAACACAATATGATATGATATGATATAGCGATATATTGACACGGCTATATCTATTATATTTTTCAAAATATTGACCGTGACGAAAAATCGCTATATCATATCATATCATATCGTGTTTTGGTGATCATGCTAGGGAAGCTGAGCGATTATATAACAATTTTTTTAAAAGTCACTTAAAATACTGGAAAATAGTAATTCTTCTTCTTCTTCCTTGCCTTCTCCCATTATTTGGGGTCGGCCCTCCTCGTTTTTAGGCGCCAGGATGCTCTATCCTAGGTTGTCTGCGCAGTTAGCTGTGCCCGTTCCATGTCCTTGGTAACATTAATATTTAATTTATTGTTAAATTTGTATTTAACGTTAATAAAATTTTATAAACTTAAAATTTCATCAATTTATTGACTGACTTACATAAATGAGACTAGAAATTTAAACTACCACATTAGTTTAGTAGTCCCCAGCACTACTGCTGCTGAGCAAAAGATCCTGGGTTCGATCCCCACCTCTACCTATTCTTTCGAAGCAAAATAGGCGAGATATTATGTTTAATAATTTAATAACTTCTATTCAATTACTTGTATTTGCAATAAATGGTCATCAATAATGTCCTGTTTTTAAATTAGGCATGTTAAAAATTGTCGCGATTAATCGAAAATCGATTTTTTAATACTTGATTTGAACAAGAATCGATTCTAGTATGTTCGCTTCGAATCAAATCAGAGATTGATTTTTTTTAAAGAGAATCGACATGCCTAATACTAACGTCTCGATTTCCAGCAGACCTACCACAATATTATAAGTACTTAGAGCAACTTCTATAATATTTTAAGTCCTCATTAGGTAGGTACTTACTACGTTACGACATTTTTATACAGGGCTCTTTAAAACTAATATTACGATCAAGGTGTTTTCATAAATTAATTGTATCGATATACCGAAATGGAAAGTAATATTTTCATTGAAATGATTACTAATTATCTACACGCTATTTCATGCGTAGGTAGGTATCGACCAAATTCACAAACACAAGTCGCAGCCCTTGCGAGAGAGCGGTAGCTTACAGGACAAAGTAAAAAGAGCTCTCATTGGTGGCGTTTTGGTGGATTATCGCTTGCAGTAACGCTTTGTAGGCTATTAAAAAATGAGAGTACATTGCCCGGTGCAAGATAATTTGCTCTTTGAGAGTAGATAATCTATTTTAGCAAATGTCTTTAAGTGTCGTTTCTGCCTATATTATTTATTCTGTGGTTGAGGTTTGCCAAGCGAAGCGTGTGGATGCGGCATTATAGATCAGTCAGCGGAGTTAGCAGTTTAAAAAGATATATGTCAACAAAACGTCAATGTCATTTTCTTCTCAATTTTCTTTTAGCACTTTTTTCAAAAATAGTCCTGAAAATATGGTATTTTATTTGAGATGACTGATATATCTGTAATAATACCAGTTTATAATGGTGAAAAATGGATTAATAATTGCATGAAATCAATAGCATCACAAACCATAATTGATACTGATACAAAAGTTGAAATAGTTGTCTACAATGACGGCAGTATTGACGAATCAGCAAAGATACTGACGCAATGGCAGGAGTATTTCAACAAGCGCAGTGTTAACTTCGTTTTAACTGGATCTCCAATATCGAAAGGAGTTGGTGCAGCAAAAAATGGTGCTGTTAAAATGAGCTGTGGTACATTCTTGTGCTTCCAAGACATTGATGATTTAATGCACCAAGACAGAATAAAGTTACAATGGAAATATGCTGATTTTAATCGCAATACCCTTGTCGGCAGTAGAGTCTGTAGAGTGCCTATTAATTCTACTCCTCGATTTGTTCGTTGGGCTAATAGCCTTACTCCTGCACAATTAAAACTACAAATATACATGTCCAATGGACCTACTTTACTTATGCCTACTTGGTTCTGCCATAAATCAGTTTATGACAAAGTAGGAGGGTTTATCGAATCTGGATTAGGAACTCCAGAAGATCTAATTTTCTTTCATAATCATATAAAATTAGGTGGTGATTTGCACAGAGTTGATGAAGAATTAGTCACTTATACATATCATGAATCTGCTGCTACATTTTCTGTAAAACGTGAACAAATTTGGCAAATCCAATTGGAAAGACTGCAAATTAATGTATTTCCAAAATGGACAAACTTTATGGTATGGAATGCTGGCAAATCAGGAAGAAGATTAGTTAGAGCTTTGTCATCTGAAAATTTGAAAAAAGTAACTGCGTTTTGTGATGTCGATGTTAAAAAAATTGGTTGCACTGTTGAATTATATTGTCCGATGAAAAGAGCAGTTATAAAAAAAATGCCTGTGATACATTTTAGTGAAGCGAAACCGCCATTGGTAATTTGTGTTAAATTAGATCTTACAAAAGGCCAATTTGAAAAAAATCTCAAATCATTGAATCTCAAAGAAGGAGAAGATTATATTTTATTTAGTTAACAAACTGTAGTAACAACTACCTAAATGTAGGAATTTTAAAAATAAATTAAGAAAAACTATCTATCTTATTTAATTAATGTATTAAAACAAAAGTTATTGTTGTTGTATAAAATGGATATTATAATTATTATATTTGATTTGACCACTGTGTTTCATTTAATATATTAAAGTTTTAAGTACATAGTTCTAATAAATAACTCCAAGTCCAGAGGTAAACCTTTATTTCCTTTACAGATTAAACAGTAGGTACCTATGTCTATTTCCTTACCCTAAAAATCAATGCTGATCTCAAACTTTTACCGGTATGAACTACGCCTATGGAGGATAGAGGCAGGGATCGGATAGGTAATAGTACCCTACATCACCAGTTACTACGACCGATTTCGCCGATTCTTTTTTTGTTCAAAAACTCAGCTGGCTGTATGGCAACTACGGCAGATTTTAACCAACTTTTTCAACTATCAAGAAAGAAAAGAAAAGAACCAAAAACAAATTTTGTGGTTGTGATCATAGAGTACCTACATTTGTAATAATAGAAGAGTTGTGATTCTATTTTCTTAGCTACTGTCAAAGCTGTCAAGCATCAAACAAATGTCAAAAAGCTCTGCCAAAAAAACAAGACAAATGTTAAAATTTTAATTTAGCAATCGCCAAACACAGTTTCAAAAAGCTCCAAAAATGGACGACTTTAAAAATACCTCCCAAACAGGAAGTGTAGAAGAACTCAAATCTAAAGGAAATGAATGTGTAAAAGATGGTAAATTTATTGAAGCGGTTTTACATTATACTCAAGCAATTAAGATGGACCCGAATAATTACGTGCTTTACAGCAATAGGTCCTTTGCTTTTTTGAAACTAGACCAGCATTATCTTTCACTTCAGGATGCAAATGAAACTGTTAGGCTTCAACCACAATGGGCAAAGGTAGAAAAATTGTTAACTAATATAATTTTGCATGGAAGAAAGTAAAACTCGGATCTCAAATTTTTGCAGGGGTATTTTCGCCGTGCTGAAGTTGAGGCAGCCAGTGGTCTACATGATGAAGCTATAATATCATATACTAGGGCTTTGCAGCTCGACCCCCACAATCCGAAGTTAATAGAATCAATAAAAAGCATCACTGAAATGCAAAGCAAGAGAATTAAGAGTGAGTTTACAAATAATTATATTTTTTTCTATAATTTAGGTTCTTCTTGATCTAAAACTTGTTTCATTTTTATCATAGGTAATCAAAATACAATTTGGATATGTACATGCTTGGGCTTAGTGACAGGAATACTGGTAGTTATTTTGGATTACAGTTTAACATCAAACCCTACCCTTACAGTAAGTTTTATTTATACTTATAGTTCTCATTAAAGCATGTCAGTGCTAAAAAATAAAAGGGTGTTATCTCAACATTATTATTAGCATAAAAATGTTTGTTCCTTTCTAAAAGCAATATAAATTTTATTAATAAGTTGTAATCCAATTTATTGTTTTATTACTGTTATTTATTTATTTATATTATATTTATTAGTGTACTTGATAAAAAAAACAAATTAATAGGTAATTATATTTTGTCCTTGACCATATGTGTGTAATTTTTTATGTAAGAAATATATTTTCAGCATCCATTTAGTATGGTAGCCTTTTCAATAGCCCTAGCAGGGATTGGATATGCCGCAGGAAAGACTGCAACATTGATGAACAGCTGGAGTGATGGAAAGTCTTTGCAACCACCGGAAGATTTAGGTAGTAAAATATATGTACTCAATTTATAGTATGATATAAAACATGTGACTGTCTGCCATATTACACCTTTTTCAAGCGTAATGAATAGTATACAGGGTCTGGTGTCCCAAAACAGGTTAATGCAAATGGTATGGGAGAAAGCTTGACCCATCCTATCAAATATAGCAAACATAGTTCTTACCTTATTTAGATAAAAAGAATATGACGCAATAATAATTATATTTCTGTAAATTGTACATTGTACATCACAGGACAGGCTTACGTAGTCTGGAGACCTGCAAGAACTGTCACTGAAACTATAAACTTTATGGAAATAAACTTATTTAACAACTATAACAATAATAACATTACTTTTGGTAACAAATTTTCAGAGCAATATTTTAGTAGTAATATTATTAATACATATACTCATATCAATAGCTTCAGATATTTGTTACCTATTAAATTTGATTGACACAAACCCAATCAATTAGTTTTGAAATATGTAATTTTATGTGAATTAAACCCTTACAAGAAATTAGAATAGGTCTAAAGGGAATAATTAAATTAAAATTTACAGGGCTCAATGATAACTCCAAAGATCAAGAAACTACAATACCTGAGAAAAAAACCAAATACAGCAAGGCACAAGCGCGCCAAAGGTATAAGCAAGGAAAGCTTTAGTTAAAGATGGTGTTTTGTTTTGTAATTGTGTGACATCTATGTACATAATAGATTGTTCAGAGTTTGTCATGTAATGGTCTAGGGTAGTTATAAGAATTGGATTGTAATATTGTCTTTTTCAGATTTTTATAGAGAAGTAAGATTTAAGGCATAAATTAAAGTACAATCGACAATGTTAGTGGACTATTAGTTTGCAGTGCTGTAACTAGGGCTGTGCCAGCGGTGCCCAGGTTGGAGGGGCGCTGGAATGACTAGATCTGCTCTAGCGCTCCATGTTTTGTGTGGACGCAGTCATCGCGTGAAAGTTGCTTGGTGTGCCCGTCGAGCACACTTTCACGTGTCCGCCAATCACGGCTTCTTCAACTGTAAGAAAAGTCCTCCAAAACTGTCCAAAACAAAAGTTGCGCTTGGCCTTTTTTTATATTGCGCACTACATGCTCACACATATTAAGCAATCGCCAATCTTAATAGGCGCGATTGGCATGATAGTGTGCGAGGCGTGTGCACAGAGCTACCACTGATTATTTAACCACTAAAATACGTTAAACCC
The DNA here is from genome assembly GCA_963576865.1 of Anania hortulata. Classification (NCBI taxonomy): domain Eukaryota; kingdom Metazoa; phylum Arthropoda; class Insecta; order Lepidoptera; family Crambidae; genus Anania; species Anania hortulata. The sequence goes on from OY756406.1 coordinate 10,583,018, forward strand.
CGTAAACTGGTAGATCACCAACATTGTCGACTGGGACAGTTCGTGAGTACATTCATGATCGGGACAGTATAGCCTTGTATTCACTATCACTAATACCGGTGACAGATGGCGGCGGACGCGGCTCCGGACTCGTCTTGACATTGTAAGGTCAAACGCTGCCATTGGTCGATCCTTGGGCTGGCGGAAGTTGTCTGAAGGATAGACCAATGGCAGTGCTTGACCTTACAATGTCAAGACGAGTCCAGAGCTGCGACCGCCGCAATTTGTCACCAGCTTTAGGGATAAATGTTCGTAACGCGTGTCGCTAGAGATGTCAAGCGGTGTCGTACTAGTTGGACTACCTTGCCCTGTGTCCCCAGGTATCTTGTCTCCCGACTTTTGGGTGAAAGAGAGAGATGCGACAGGTGTTGCGGAACGAACATTTCTCCCTTAGTGAATACACGGTATAGTAATAAAAAAGAATAAAAGTCATATACTACATAATAGGGCAATCGCCCACCACGACTTTTTGCAGTACAGTTGGTATTTTTTTGCGTTTGCAAGCGATTTTACCTAAACTGATATACCTATTGTATTGATTTTTATGTAGAATTTTATGGACGTTTAAGTTTACTGAAAAGCACTATGTGCCAAATATTGGTATTGCAAAAAAAAGGATGTTTTGCATTTAATTATTTTGACTGTACTTATTAAGTAATTTTTGTTAATTATTATTTAACGCTAAAGTTGGATAAAATTTAAACCCTGCAAATCCATTTGCCTACCTACATAATATGAAAGTAGTTGACATTATTTATTTATCAACTTTCAGGGGGATTTGTAATACGACGTATTCATTGAAGGTGATAGAGAAAAAAAAAGCTGACCAAATTCTAAAAACCTTTCCAAACTTTGTCTATTAGAATACAATTTTGTTTCCCCATCACTTTCTGTGAAGGATAGGTCGAATTATAAATTATGTTTACGACGTCTTCGATTGTGTTCAATGTTTTACTCTATTTCAAAGTTGTATTCACGTTTTGATATATTAGTGTGCTATGATTCGATGTATAAGCTCGATTTCGATTTTGAAAGTATGAATAGTATAATTGATGTTTCCGTAAATTTACACTTTACTTATAAATTTATAATTTTTCAAACTATAAAAATACAAGTTTATTAAAAACAACAAATGGATTATCTTTTTACGCTTAGGAATAAGTTGACAATTTACAAAACTTGCATCCGCCCCGTGATGACATACGCCAGTCCGGTGTTTGCTCACGCTTCTTCCAACACCCTTGAGAAAATGCAAAGTTTTCAAAATAATTTCCTTCTTAGAGCCTCGGGTCAACCGTGGTTCATACGCCGCAAGAATCTCCATAGAGATTTCGACATGCCCTCAGTAGCCCAATATATAAAAGAAGCGTCTAAGCGCTTCTTCGATAAGGCAAAAAACCATTCCAATCCGCTCATAGTCAAAGCCGCCACGTACACGCCCCAGGAGGATGTCGCTGCCCGACTCCGTCGGCCTCGGCACGTTCTGGACGACCCTGACGATTCCTACACCGCGTACTGTAGAACAACAGCCAACACCGCCTTAAGCACTTCAAGTACTGCACAACATTTTAGTTCGCATCACCGCACCCGCCGAAGGGTGCGAGGTCCCGTATTTCATTTCGGCCGACACAGACATGTGCCTGGCCGTTTTTCCCCTGCCCACCCTACGGACGACGGCCCAAGCCGAGGTCCGAGCCTATAGAGGCGCCCTTGAAGCCAGAGTCCGACTCACCCCCAGATCGGGCCCGCTAGAAAGGAGCCCGGCAGCGGTCCGGCCTGTTTCGGCAGTTCCGGTCCCGTCGGCGCCACCACTAGCGGGTTCGCCGCTTGGTAGGGTGCCTTTTGCACTCCACATTGGCCCGATCACGCCTGCTAGTATGGGGCTCGACACGTACGAGTCTGAGGCTTCGCTGCGGGAAGCCTCACACTCGGCCGGGTCGCGGCGACCGCTAGCGGGGCGGACCTAGGCTGTGCGCCTTCAGCGCACGCCACAACTGCCCGGGTTAAGCTGGCGAATGTCTTCCTCAAAGACACTCAGCGATAGGTCCGTCCATAAAAAAAAAAAAATCTTTTTAATTATTAAAGATTAACCAATCGAAAGCCATATTACCTTATCAAAAATAGGAGTACAAGATAAATAAAACTATAAATGAAAGGGGAAATACTTTATTGATCCTAGTGTAAAATGTATTTCGAAAATTGCATCAATACAATAATATATCCTTTGAATAAAACTCTTGGTCTGATACCTTATATACTTAAAGTAAACCTGACACAATGTGGATGACAATAAAAAATATCTGTACAACAATGGGGTACCTAACGTTAAACAATATAGGTAAATGACGAAACTTGAAAATGTACAGTAGGTAATCAAGTATACAATTTGTTTTACCTTGCCAAGCCACCAAGTAATTTGTTGTTGATGATTATGTAAATAATTAATATGGAGGTTTTATCTTTATTTAAAAATAATATTCAGTTTAATTGCTATGGACAGATAGCATCTGAGATTTCACTGTATGCGATACGATAAAGGCAAATGATTTTAAAATAGCTTGGTGGCAAGGATTAAAGCAAATAAAACATTCCTTATCCTGTGTTACAGTTAAATGTAGTTCTAAGCAATTTAAATTAATTATAATAATAGACAATTTAGTTGATATTGTCGCCAAACTACTGACATCTGCGATTATTTTATAGAAATTAAAACAACATATACTACATAAAAAAATACTTATTTAAGGGCGAACTTATACCATGAACTAAGGTACTATTCTTGGAATTGCACCTGAATAATAACATAAGGTAACAAACAATTATTATGTAAGTATTACACAATACTAATATTTATTGTATTGTAGAGTTGCACTTTGGTGTTTAAAATTACCGTTCCTTTTACATGAGATATGTCAATCGCTGTCTGAAATTGCTTTCTTCCGGCGTTTCGCTTGTTTTGGCTTAACAAAGTCTTCCTCCTAAAAACAAAAAAGTACTCTTTTATTTTTTATGCTTTGTTATTAATTAGGCCCACCCACAGCAATGGAATCAAACAAAGCAAAGTGATGAACTAGCCCAATAGCATGTGTTGTTGTTTTGTCGTTTGTAACCTGCCGATTTCATTCATCCACAGTTATTCTACCAAAAATCTAAATCTTTTCTTAAACTCTGTTCATAAAAAAAGACAATTCCAAAAACGGTTTACGGTTGACGAAAATAAATAAAATACAATCTAAAGAACCTTCTCTTTTTTTAAGTTTGTTAACAATTTGGCTTTTATAATGTGCCATTAGACGGCGCAGACGCGACGAATAAAATTGACTTTTTGACACATTTTCTATGCGAAAATTGTCAAACTTATTATTTTTTTAAAATTATAATTATTCTTAAAAATCTATCTTATTCTTAAATAAAAGTTATTTGACTATTGAAAAATCGGCTCTACAAATAATAATTATACGAATTACGAATATCAACGGCTAACATTACGTTTACAAGAATAATAAAATACATACAGGGTTATTTTGCAATATAGTGCAAAATTTTCAGAAGTGAATCAGAATCGGTAACCTAATCGATCTATTTAGAGAATAAAACTTTTTATTTCAATTTTAAATATTCCTATCTGCGTTTAAAAAAATAGAACTCGTTTATGATTTTTGATTTACGATTAGTAGATGAAATTGCAATCTATGTGTCGTAGCCAGATCGTAAAATTGACTACCTTATGATGTGACCGATCATTACATAAAATGGTGCTATTTCATGATATGGCCAACTAAAACTGACCATATCGTTTAAACGTCAACATTCGATGAAATGTCGATCCACGTTTGGCCATATCATTAAAATAAAAATACGTTTACAAGTTACGAGAATTTGTTTAATAATATTTGTAATCCTGCTCGATAGATAAATTGAACATTCTAAATAGTTATTATTTTTAAACAAAACTAAAAAATGAAATGACTTGAATAGCTAAATAACCTAACTAACCTCTCAAATTACGTACCGAACTTTTTGACGTTGCGATGGTTTTTTGAGTTGACTTTCGTAAAAATCGCCTAGCTTGGTATCGTAACGATATTTTACTGCACTTTCACGTTCAATTTACACAATATTATTCACTTTTAGAATAAAATATTTGTCCGCCGCCATTATTCATCACAAAAACAAAGCAACATTAGCGACTCTATCGGTAGGTAATGTAACGATTTTACGATATATTCACTAATGTTTGACCATTTCATGAAGTAGTCGTGCGTTTAGATGTTTATATCGTCAAACGCTGAGTATTCATTGATCTGGCCAGACTACATCATGATGTAGGCAGCGGGTACTGTTTTATATCATGAATGGTGGTAACCATTTTATGAAATGATCGGTCACATCATGAAAGGTTTAATTTTACGATCTGGCCACGACATATGCACTGCGATCCTTGTTGGAGCGACATCGGCGTACGCCTGTTTTCTTTTTTCCGGGAAATTTGAGTATATTTTATTTTAAAAATAAGAAAATTAAAATAATTACGATAAAGTCGTAAATTGCCACTATCTTACAAATTAACCCTGTATTTAATGGAATGCATCGATGTAAAATAGGCGTTAGAGTTTGTGATTTTGATCCTTCGAGTCAACATTATAGCATTTGCTAGATATTTAATCCAATAGCATCCGATTTCATGGACTTCAAGTATAAATCGTGGGCTTAATTTAGTGATTTTTATCATTTTCATTTCAGCCATAGGACGTCCACTGCTGAACATAGGCCTCTCCTAATAACTTCCAGATTGGCCGGTTAAAAGCGGCAGACTTCCGGCAACTTTTACCAGGTCGTCTGTCTACCTTGTGGGTGAACGTCCAACGCTACTCTTGCCACGTACCAGGCCTCCATTCTAGAACCTTTTTCCCTATCGGCCCCATCGTTAGTCATTTAGGAATGATATAAATTTCCTATTAACCCTTAGCTATGGATAAAGAAGAGCTGGGTATAATTTCAGCGATTTTAATGATTCCAGCAGCCAAATTACACTATTTTTATTATTAATCTTGTTTAAATTGATAGAAAATTATTAATTCTCAAAAAATACTCACCTCACTGTCATCATTAGACGAATGTAAATTCTGGTTGAGAGGCAAGGAATTTGAGACTAATTTTCTAGCCCGCCTTGAAATTGGCAATTCGTCTTCCCATGCTAAAGAAAATAATTTGCTATATTGTTTCTGTAAACAAAAATAAGGATTAAAGGTTCTCTCATCACGCAACTGAATTACAGAATGGTAATTTCGTTTTTAGATAAATGTACATACGTTTCTAATTTATTAGTTAATTTCCTTCTAGGGTACTACTACTGCTTAATTTATTTTAAATGAAGCAATAAAAGTTAAAGTTATTGGGTACTACTTATACTGCTTATTTAATTATAAAATACTGCAATTACGATTTTGCAATTTATTTTTGCGATTTTATTGTTCACGAATTTACTCTCCCATACTAAACTGCCGACCATCTGACATCAGAGGGCCTAGTGTAAGTTCCACAAAACAACCACTTTGCATAAATTCGAAATCGAAAGGTAATTAACGTTAATGTAAATACATAGATGGATACTCTTTATTGTACATCACACAAAACTAATAGTAAAAAAATATATGCATTTATAATAGTACAATTTAGGCGGTCCTATCGCTCAAAGCGATACCAGGCAACCTTCAAGTAAGTAGAGGACTGTTTAAATTGACGAGGAGGCGGTAAAGTAAAAAAAATATTAAAATTATATACAAGGTGTTAACGAAATAACGCAACACCTCTGTTAACCTTTTAGGTTCACTTGCGCACCACCAAATCAGTTGAGTACGGGATTAAGACATCTGTAAAAAAACAATTTATTTCTGCAAATAGGCCTAAATTAAGCTCTTTTACACGTCCCAATTATTTATCTACCACTGCTTCGGGACAATTTTGTGAGCTAGCGCCGAGAAGAAACAGCGCAAGAAGTCAGCCTCTTTTAAAATACTGTGTTTACATTACAAGTATTTACAAGATAAAATGTACTTGTGCGAGCATGGCAGTATTTAATTCCATACATTTTATATCATTTAAATAGTCATTTACAGTGTAATAATAACCTTCTTTTATTAAAATCATCTTGACATGCGATTTAAATTTATACATAGGCAGTTCAGCAATAGACTAAGGTAGTTTGTTAAAAAAGCGAATACATTTGCCCATGAACGAATTACCCACTTTATGCAGTCTGAAATTTAGAACGGCAGGCAAGTTTATCTTTATTCCGGGTGTTAATGTCACTTTTTTTAGGGAATAGATGCAGGCTGTCTCTGTCAACACTGCCTGACAGCTATAGAATGATGTTAAATTCCATGTAGATAGTTCGGGATAAAATTAGCTAATCCTGAGATGCGCAAGTAGTAGTAGGGGCTCCAATAAGCTATACAGGAAGACTTTTCAAATAACACTTATCACCATTCAAATTTAAATATAATTATCTATGAGGAAAAATACAATAGGTACACGTGTTTTTTCTTTTGGTATCGCCCAGTACAAAAATGTTGAGATAAAGCACCTGGAAATTGTCTGAACAAATACTAGGAGTACACGCAAACTACTCTACGCGCTAGCGACGACGCCTCCCCGCCCCCGCTTTTCATTGATGTTTTACGATCCTTAAGTTGTTGACTTTCCCTTCATATTTTCGCGATAGTACGCAGCACGCGGGACGCGGAAACGGAGTATATGGCATACGTCACGGGGTTGCGCGGGCGATTAATTTGTGTATTTGTTGACACCGGCGGCGCGCCACCGATGCCGACACGAGGCCGTCGTCATAGCAACCCCGAGCCGCGCGCTGCCCGCGCGCCGCTGCCACCGCGCCGCTCTCTCATTCATGTATCTAGCGTAATATTTACGTTATGCAGTAAACACATAAAATTGAAAATTATATTGGGGAAAATATTTTATGGTGAAAACTTGACATACCAATTTTTTTTTATAAATAGGCTCTATGAATGATACCTAATGCCTAGAAAAAATTTGGCTGGTGGTAAAAAAAGTATTCCTGTATAGAATACAGATACACACACATACACATATACACACATACAGATATACACATTATACAGACTGTAACGAAAAGGTGAAATCAAACTTTAAGGGGTTATTCTACGGCTAAATTACATCAACTTTTTCTATGGGACCAACATCGAATTCGCAAAAAAAAAAAACACTTTCCCATACTAAAACGCGACCAGCTGGCATCAGTTTGTATGGAAACGTCAATTTTTTTTTTGAGATTTCGATGTTGGTCCCGTGGAAAAAGTTGATGTAATTTAGCCGTAGAATAACCCCTTACTTTTATTTCACCTTTTCGTTACACCCTGTATATCTATTGAATTTAAAAAAAAAATTGACATTTCCATAGAAATTTAGGGGAAAGTGGTGATTATTGCGGTCAGACCGCAAACATTTATTGCGCTCCTTTAGACATGGTGGTGACTATTTTAAATAATATAGAAAAAAATCTTTACTAGTAATTTGTATTACTTTTCGATTGATCTATGCAAAGCGATTATTGTTTTGTTCGCACTAGACTGTTTGTATTTACGGAGAAGTGCTTTTTTAAATTAAATTTCGATGTTTTCTCTATAGCAATAAATAGGTATTACAAGGACTCCTTAGAAAAATCTAAGATTATAAATTTGGCCCTGAAATTTATTTATTTAATTAAATCCTTTCTTACCCTTAAGCTATCACTACTATTCGACTGGGCTTGTTGTAATGCTTTCTGCATGCATTCCATGTTAAAAATTGACATGTCGTTTTGTTCGTCGCAGTATATTCTCATTTGTTCCAAGTGACCAAGAACCTGCAAATGATATAATAAGTGTGATTTGAACTTGAGTGCAAAGTACTAGTGCTTTTGAGCGCTCAGGAAAAGTGTTGTAGTTTCCACAAAATACTAAACAATAGTGATTCTTCAGTCGTCAATGTAGCACGCACTTCGCTGGTTTGCGTCTTCTACATATCTTAACTTTTCAGCGAGACGATCGTCAGTCTTTTATTTTTCTTTACTTGTCAAATATTTTAAACAATCTTGACATGTTTTTTTTTTTTAATTACATAAAATATCAATGTTTAAAATCAACGAACTGTTAGAATAAATAGGATTTTTTGTTAAATGATTAATTACAATAGTAGGTTATTATTTTCGTGTTCTATTTTAACACACTTACATAAATTAGCTTCACGTAACTAACTATGAAATCAATTCTAAAGTAGTTTTTAACCTACTTCTAATCTGACTGACGTATTTCACATTCAGATGACAATACACCAAATTAACACCATCGTGCTGATCTGATGATGGAGTCAGGAGGTAGGTAGTAAAAGTAAGAGCTCTACTCTTCCATGACTATTAATAAAACCTTCGCGTTTGGGCTCATTCTATTCGTTATGACGAGTCCAGTACATATACAGGGTGTACAAAAGAATAGAACACTCCTAAAAATCACGTGATCAGCTGCTGATAGACAACAACTTTTTCTATGGAAGCAACATCGAAATCGTTTTTTTTTCAGATGCTCCATACATTATAATACATCGAGGTAGCGGGTTAGTTTGTATGGAGCATCTCATTTTTTTATATTTCGATGTTGCTCCCATAGAAAAAGTTGATGTATATGAGCATTACGTGGTTTCAAGAAGTTAGGAGTGTCCTATTCTTTTGTACACCTTGTATACACCCTGATTCTGTTGCTCAAATACAAAAACTTTTTCTATGGAACCATCATTTAAATCTAAAAAAATTTTTTACTTTTTCATAAAATCATGTTGGTCCCATAGAAAAAGTTGTTGTATTTGAGCACCAGCCACCAGATCAGCCCCTAGGAGGTTGTTGATGTTTTACAAATAACCCTGTATAAGTGTTTTATAGTTTTTTAAACTATGATTAATTATTAAAATAATAATTTCGTTAAAAAGAATGTCAAGATGGTTTACAATATTGGACAAGCTAAAAAAACGGACTATAGTGGTCCGCGACCGCTTAGCATAGCAAAGCATTTACTATGACGATTAGATAACGGATAAACATACTTAGATACATTTATCCAAATCATTATTAAACATCCATGACATTGGTCCAAATGCTAATGCTCATTACACAAACATTTGCCCCTTGCGGGATTCGAACCCGCACCCGCTCGGCACCAGACGGTCGTCAAGGCATTGTACAAGTTAAGAAAGTTTCGTGAACTCGCTAAATTATAAAATAATAAGGTTGCTTACCAATTCAGCGGAGGGTGGGGCATTAGGCGGTATGCTGTGTTTTCCAGGGCGTTTTCTTTTATTAGGGCTCGTTCCCGGATATCGCGTACTCAGCAGCACTGATACTAAATCTCCAACTTTATCCTCATAATCTTGACACCAGTACAATAAAGTTGAGACGACAAATGTATCATCCTCGTCGACGTCTCTACAAAACAACTGCCGTAGAACATCAGTTGTTGGCCTCTCTTGCTTCAACATCAATAGAACTGATGTTAGAGCTTCAGCGTTATCCTTGTAGCAAAGTTTAGCGATGATAGGCAAGACATCCTCGACAGATATATCATGTGCAGTTAAAAGTTGCCAAAGGCAGTATTGTTCAAAAGTTTCCCAGCCTAGACTGGTTGATAGCATCGTGGTGATATCGTCAGACTTAAACATCATGAGATTGCCTTGCAGAGTCAGACACACTAATCTCTGAAGCTGACCCGCATCTAATGTCGAAACTATTGCATGCAGTAATCTAATATGGTTTTGAGCTTGGTCCTTGAATTCTCTGTAAACATCTGGTATCAGCCACACTAAAACATTTGCATCACACTCCTGACACCTCTCAAAATCATCAGCTAAACTCTCTGCTAGTTTGAGCTCCAAGAAACTACAATATTCTTTGTACAATCCTGCTTTAAATTTAATGTTCCTTCTCTTTGCCCCATCTCGTTCGGAACGTCGCTCGCGTTCATATCTTACTTTTAAATAAAACAGTAAATAAAACCCTACGCTGTGGAGAGTACTTTGAGCGTGAATTTCTTTGAATGTTTCCAATACGAGTTTCCGTTTGGATTCTGCTCCTTCACCAGTGGCCGTAAGAAACGTAAACATCGAGAATATTGGAGAATTTGTAGCAGCATCCAATTCAGCAGGGCTGGGACTGCGGCTGATGCGTAAAGGAGGTATATCTTGAACAGCAGCCGTAAACAAGTCGGCAAGAGCTGTAGGAGTAGGCATTGGAGCACTACAGGCATTAAGTAAAGCTGTGGCCGCGGAATACGTCCGTTCGTCTAAAAGAGTTTCGGCAAGTGGTCTCAATATTAGGGGCAAAGCTGCGGCCAGTTCAGGACGCTCTCGAGCACGAACTTCTGACAACGGGAGATCATCGTCGTCGGTGTCTTCGGCTATAGTAGGCGGAGGGTCATCCTCGTCATCAGAAAATGCTGGTTCTTCCGGACCACCACGGGGTAGTTCCTCGTTATTATCGTCACGTAATCCAGACACCCCCTCACCATTACCATTACTGCAGAACTCTTTGAATGTTTCTCTTACAGTTGTTCGCAACTCCCTGTCTAATTTAGGTGAGTCAAACAAAGGTTGTAAATTAGGCAAAACCCGTTTTTCAATTATTTGTTGCAGTGAATTGAAAATGCCTTGTCTTACTTTATCAGCATAGGAAGGGTAAAAATTTGGAATGATTCGACATAGAAAATCTAACAATGTTGCTGTTACGGCTGGATGTGACCGCATTGAATTATGCATGACAAGAATGGCTGGCTCAATATTCATGATATTGTCTTTCTCTGGGTCATAGAACAACCAGTCATAGAAAAGAGCAAGTTTAGCATTAGATGCAGCAACATTTGATGTACATGTTGTGAGAAGCCAACCAATAACAGCCCACCGTGGAATGATGTCTGAACAGAGTAGTTCATTTGTTGGATGTATAACACCGACAATGAAGCGAATCATATCACTTCTGAGAGATTGTGATTCTGGTGTAGCTAGATATTGTCTCTGAAACCATTCCTGATATTTCTTATGATGACCAAATCGTACTTGTGATGTAAGAAAAACCAGTTTCCTTTCCATGTCAGGTGTGAGTCTGGACTGTAAATATCTGCGTGATGTTCGAGTTTGAAGAAGTTGCAAAACATTTGTAAAAGTTGGGCACAAAGTTTTAGGATTTGTCAATATCTCTTGCCAAAGTTGACTGAATTCCGGTATGCGAGCAACATTCTGGAGTAAGCGCACCAAATCTCTACCTAGAGACAGAACATCTGCAAATCGTTCTCTTATTAGTGCAATAACAAAATTTACTTCCTTTTGTCGTAGGTTCATAAGCTGTGGTATGTTGTGATCTTCTATCAATCTTAAGTATGTGTACACAACCATACAAATAAGAACTGGAAATTTGTCAAGCCAAGCTCTATTTTCAATGTAAATATCCAGCAGAGATTCTACTAAGATTATGTTTTTAGGAGAAATATCACCTCCAGATGCATAACGCATCAGATTCCAACATACACTGTCTACTCCGGTAACTGCATTTCTTATCATTTCCTTAATGAGCCATAAAAGTTGATTTCGAGTTGTATCTTGAAACTTTAAATACCTTTCTAAGATCAAATTTGACAAATTGTTGAGCACACAAGTGAGACCATCTCGTGTGATAAGAGTGAGGTCTCTATAGCCCTTAGTAGCATTATGAGGCTCAGTAAGAATGGACATCAGTAGCCCAAGTGATACATCTTCATGATTCTTGCAGACCGCATTATTTAATGCATCGTGAGCTTCCTTCTCGCTGCAGTCCGCAACCAGAGATTGAACATAGTTGTAAGCCCTCTCGTACCTCTGGAAAATTAAAAACCACACATGAGTGAAAGTTAAAGTTATCAAACTTGAAGCAATTTGAACTTTCGCGCCTCTGGAACACCAGCGCCACTACCGTCCATACAGTAAAGTATCGTTGTACATGGCTGACTAAACGATTCTTTGTTGAGAAACTGCGAAATTGTAGACAGTACCTCCTCTATTTCATCCTTGTTTTCTATGGCGGTGCACACGAATAATCTAGGTGAATTGGATTTGCTTTGATCCATAATTTGTAAATTATTTTATCTACTTATTTTAATAAAAATCGAGCACAGGTTGCCTCCTGCATGGCTATCGTAGGCGAAAAATATTTATGAAGCATTACAATCAAAAACACGAATGTGTGCGTATGTCACCGTGGATTGTGGATCAAACAAAAAGTTTTATGTCACCACCAGATGGAGCTTTTATTTGACAAACAAAGCGTTTCGTTACTTATAGCATAGTACATTTGTAAATTGGAAGACTTGTACACTGATCAAGTAACTACGTTAAAGACTTGTAGTTTGGTTGCTTCTTGGTTTTGTAGGTCTAGATTATTAGAGATCTTAGCAAACGTGAGTTGACTGAGTTTGTTGCTTTGAGTTTGTTGGTTACTTATACTAGCTAGTAGCCCCGAAGTGGTGGTAAGACAAAGCTTTTAAAAGCTTTTTCTTTTTGCCCAAGTGCCTGGATGGAAGACCTAGATGACTATTATTAAATATTATCGTGTGTGGCATTTCGAACAGGCACTGTCATTTTATATGGGACAGCCAGTCTAGTGATTTCTATAGGTCACACTGATCAAGTAAAATGACGTTTTATTAGGTCAGTGCATCAAACTCAGCTGGTGACAGACGGCGATGGACTCGTCGCTGGACGCGTCTTGACATTGTGGGGTCAAACGCTGTTATTGGTCGATCCTTTCGTCCATTTTCACCAGTCCACCAGCTTTTCTAAATAGCTTAAGAAGACTATGAAGTACAATTTTTTTATTATTGTCATGAAAGTTTAGTCTAGCGCATTCTCTGAAGCTACTAAAGCCGGTGACAGATGGCGACGGACGCGGCTCCGGAATCGCCTTGACATTGTAAGGTCAAACGCTGCCATTGGTCGATCCTTGGGCTGGCGGAATTTGACTGAAGGATAAACCAATGGCAGCGTTTGACCTTACAATGTCACGACGAGTCCGGAGCCGCGTCTGTCGCCGTTTGTATGTGCTTTTATAAACTAAAACTGGTGACAAACTGCGACGGATGCGTCTCTGGATGCGTCTTGACATTGTGAGGTCAATTGGTCTATCCTTCAGTCAACTTCCGCCAGCCCAAGGATCGACCAATGGCAGCGTTTGACCTTACAATGTCAAGACGAGTCCGCAGCCACGTCTGTCGTCTTCTGTCATTGGCTTAATTTACATAATCTGGGTTGATGATAACACAGATTAATAATATTTAAATACAGTTTTACTTGATCAGTGCTTTAGACATATAGTAATCTGTGTTAAACTGACGCAGTGACGCCATTTTGTCGAAGCAATTGAATTGTTGGAGGTTGAAGTGAGAATTATTTAATGCTAAGTGCTTCGCGCGAGTTTTATTAGTTTTGCAAATTAGAAGTATTTATAACTTCTTATAATTGTTGAACAGGTATAGTTTAGGCATTACTTTCGTAAAAATAATTCGTGTTTAAGTAGAATTTGGGCTTCCCGAAAATTGACTATTCTCGTTTCAAGTCACGAAGCCGGCAGAGCGGCAGACCCGGCAGCAGCAAGTTTTTGATGCAAAAAAACATTAGTATGATTGTTAGTTTATAGTCATGATATTACCCGTCTATATGTTTTATTTTAGATAGCGATGGAGGGTCAACAAAGAGAGAAAGAGCGTGACCGATCGAGGCGTGGGGACAGACCATCACGATTCTCTGACGCTACGCGCGACCGGTCTAATGATCGTGATCATCCTGACGGAAAACGCTTGTTTGTTTCAAACATACCGTATGAGTTTCGTTGGACTGAGTTAAAGGACTTGTTCAAGGAAAAGGTTAGTTGTTTTGTTATTCCCACGTTTGCTAATTGGTTTGCAAATTTTACAGAACGAGTTTAAAAGTCGTAGCGTGATACCGTCTTGTCGGTTCCTCAAAGCCCATTGAAAGTCAAATTGGTCTAGTTTGTATAATTGTCAAATTTCTACACCTCTCAGCAAATGCATATTGCTGTAGTTGATTTGTTTGATTGATGTAGTAAGTACGCCTATAAAAAAACAACGTTTTTGTGTAAGTTTACTTAAACATATGAATATACCATTACAATAGTAGGATCATGTGGTTAAATATGTTTTTAGGTGGGTGATGTTGCTTATGTGGAGTTGTTTCACGATGAGAATGGAAAACCTCGAGGCTGTGGTGTTGTGGAGTTCACTACCTCTGAAGCTATGAAGAAAGCTTTGTTTGTCATGCACAGATATGAATTGAATGGGAGAAAACTTGTTTTGAAGGAAGAAACTGGTTGGTATTAAAATGACATCTCATCAGCATTTGTCTTAAATTCTAAACAATATGTTTAAAATTACAATGTTTTTAGGCAATGAGCGTAACAGGCATAACTCTTCAAGATCCTTAGGTGGTGGCAGAAATAATAGGGATGACAAAGATGGGTATGTTTTATGTTCAGTATAATAATTAATGATGAATCTTTTTCAAGGGGCAATGAATTTGTTAAATTAATAAATACAACTAAAATTTAAATACGCAGATGGGGAGGTATGATGAATAAGCCAAGAGATCCTGAGAACTTTAACACATATGGACTCAGCCTTCAGTTTTTGGACTCCATCAATGTGCAACCTCCACTTGTAAAGAAAGTTTTTGTAGCCAATGTAAGTATATTTCCAGCAACATGCTTTAAATTAATTAATTTGTTAAATACATGTAACACTTGTATAACGCATTTTCGTGAACTTATTTTAAAGTTTAAACACTCAATTAACATTAATTAACCACCGGACTGAACTAGAAATATAAAACTATGGTAAATATAGGTTCCACTGCAGTGCACAGGTCTCATCTTAACTATGAGGTTGTATGGGCCATACTCCACCATGCAGGTCCAGGTGAGCTGTTATTAAGCCGCCCTAAGGCCTCTCTAAGCTTCACGACTAGTATCTGGCGATATAAGCCTGGCCCAACAGTAATGTGCCTTCGGAAGCATAGATATGCTAAATATGGTAGGAGTGGTCACTCATCCAATTAAAACCACGGCGTAGGAGGAGCTATACAGGCAGCGTCAAAAAATATATATAATGTATTTAATATTTATATCATCACCAGTAACTCTGTAAGGTATTATTTACTTATATTTTCTCATTGTTGTAGTTGGATTACAAAGCAGACCGGGCCAAAATCAAAGAGATATATAAAATGGCTGGTAAAGTTAGGAATATTGACTTAGCTGTTGACAAAGATGGCAATAGTAGGGGATTTGCTGTCATTGAATATGATCATCCTGTGGAAGCAGTTCAGGTATGCTAACTTGTGTTGCCAAATCCGTTTTTCCATATATTGGGACTGAAATTAAAGTAGGATGTTGTAGTAAAACGGTCACAACCCGCACATTGGACCCACTCGCTACGTGCCTTGCTTGCTTCTTCATTTGCTGCTTTATAAAAATGTTTTAAAATACTAAACTTGCTGCGAAGATAAAAAAAGCGGGATTTTAGGCGTCCAGCCAGGCCGCCTTAATAATAATAATAATAACTTTCTCACTACTGGGGTCACTCACCTAGCTCCTAAAACACCAAACACCGCTGACCCAAGTAAATATCGCCCGATAACGTGTCTGCCTACCATCTATAAGGCACTTACATCCATTCTGAGCGCCAAAATTCGTGATCATATAGACGCGAATCGTCTAATGTCTGACGCTCAGAATGGATGTCGGGCAGGTAGTCGCGGTTCAAAGGAGCTCCTCCTCATAGATACTGTCGCTAGCCAACTGGTCAAACGCAATCATCGAAACTTCTCTGCTGCCTGGATTGACTACAAAAAAGCATTTGACTCAGTCCCCCATACATGGCTGAAGAGGGTCCTCGAGCTGTATAAAATTGATTATACAGTTCGACACTTCCTCGGGCAATGTATGGAGCAATGGAGTACAATGCTAAGTCTCCAGGGCGAGAGAATGGCGGATGTGGAAGACCGAATAAGTATTAGGAGGGGTATATACCAGGGCGATTGTCTGAGTCCACTTTGGTTTTGCCTTGCCCTGAACCCTCTAAGCAGATTGCTGGAGACTTCAGGGACGGGATTTCAGTTTCGGAGAGGAAATGATCGGGTATCGCACCTTTTTTACATGGATGACCTTAAGCTGTTAGCCCCAACGGCTCCAAAGCTGAGGGAGTTACTAAACATCGTTGTTGATTTTAGTGGCTCCATCAGAATGGAGTTGGGGTTTGATAAGTGTGCGGTTATCCATGTGTCGAGGGGGAAGATAACTCGGTCGCAGGAGGTTGACCTTGGTGTCGTCCAATTGCAAACATTTTCCGAAACTGATACATACCGGTATCTGGGTATGTCACAGAATATAGGTGTGAGGGAATCGGACATAAAACAGTCTGTTGGTGAAGCCTTCTTCGACCGCCTTACAAAGGTACTTTATAGTTCTTTGTCGGGGGTCAATAAGGTCAAAGCCTATAACGGATGGGTTATGCCTATTCTCTTATACACCTTTGGCATACTCAGATGGACTCAGACCGAATTAAACGCTCTGGATCGGAAGGTCCGCACGACTATGACACTACATAGAATGCATCACCCCAGGTCGTCGGTCATGAGGCTGTATATCCCGAGTAAAACCATGCACGACCGCGAGGTATCTAGCCTCAGAGCCTATTTTCTGGCAAAGACCGACACAACGATGCATTGTGATGTCATAGAATGTGATAAAGGACTCGCCCCTCTTGATCTGGCCAACGAGTCATGGCAGTCGCCGGCGATACTAAGTGTCTCTGATCGCGAGGCCGTATGGAAAGGGAAAGAGCTGCACGGGCGGTTTTTCAAGGCTCTACACGAGCCCCACGTGGACCGAAAAGCTTCCGTGCATTGGCTGCGCTTTGGGAGACCTCTTTGGGGAAACAGAGGGATTTGCTTGTGCGATACAAGACCAGGTTATCAAGACGAACAACTACCGAAAATACATCCTAAAGGATGGCACAGTGGACATTTGTCGGGCCTGTCGCCATCCTGGAGAATCCCTCCGTCATGTAGTTTCGGGTTGTTCGGCTCTTGCTAACACTGAGTATCTGCACAGGTATAATCAAGCAGCCAAAATTCTCCACCAAGAGCTCGCCCTGAAGTACGGTCTCGTGAGCCAGAGACTACCCTATTATAAGTACTCGCCGGAACCAGTACTCGAAAGTGACAGTATCCGGCTCTACTGGGACCGGCCCGTCATCACTGACAGGACTATTCTTGCGAATAAGCCTGATATAGTGCTGATGGACCGGGCGCAATCGAAGGTGTTTTTGGTGGACGTCACTATCCCTCATGACGAGAACCTTGTGAAGGCCGAGACCGAAAAGCAACGCAAGTACTTGGACCTAGTACACGAGGTTACCGAAATGTGGGAAGTGGCGTCCACTGAAATCATACCAATTGTTATATCGGCAAACGGGTTAATCCCAGTCACCTTAGGTGTACACCTGAAAAGACTGGGATTGGTCGGCGGCTCGCTTCCAGCAAAGATGCAGAAGGCGGTGGTGCTTGATACCGCCCGCATCGTCCGCCGATTTTTTTCTCTTTTGCCCTGATCCCGGCCAACTGTGCTATTGCCGGTCATTACCGCCCAAGAGGCGAGAGGTTTTTGGCCTATGAAGAAATAATAATAATAAAGCCTTTATTTCCGAAAATTGGTTTTACATTTTTACATTCAAGGGTAAGTAATTTATCAGGGTTAATTATAGGATGTCCCGCAGTTCGGTGTGCCTTTTGGCATAGGCCTCCTCCAGCTCAGAGCAGAGGAGCAGAGTTGCGGAAGCCAGGCCGCCTTAGGCGCCTAAAATCCCTAAAAATATATAT
Organism: Anania hortulata; assembly: GCA_963576865.1. Taxonomy (NCBI): domain Eukaryota; kingdom Metazoa; phylum Arthropoda; class Insecta; order Lepidoptera; family Crambidae; genus Anania; species Anania hortulata. The sequence continues at coordinate 10,601,036 of OY756406.1, forward strand.
ATATATATACATACTTGAAGGTTGTCTGGAAGAGATCGAGAGTATTTATCTATCTATCTATCTATAGCATCACAGTTAAAAATGTATTAATCTGTTTTTGTCTTACTAATGTCTGTAAAATTTTCAGGCCATTTCTATGTTTGATAAGCAAATGCTGTATGATAGAAGGATGACCGTACGCATGGACCGTGGCCTTTCTGACAAGACTGAGTTCAGGATGCCTGAAGGATTAAAGGGCATAGGTCTTGGGTTAGGACCTAATGGTGAACCTCTAAGGGATGTTGCTAGGAATCTGCAACAGACTACAACAGCCAATAATTTGAGTTTGGCAAACACTAACACTCCAATAGGCACTGGTGTCCTGGGGGCCGTTCCTACCCCTGGTGGTGTCACATTGAATGGGTTGGGCACTGGTCTGTCTACCAACACATTGAATACAAGTTCGGCATTAGGTGGAAACCTGGGACTACAGGTATGTGTGAAATGTAGAATTCTGTGCTTACAATGTTACCATAACTCCAAAACTATTGTTTTTCTTTTAGTTAGTTTGTCTGTTTTATTTTTGTGTTGAACATTTTGTGCTAGTTAATTTGCAATACTGTGCATTTTACTAATGTAATGTCATGTTTGCAGGCTCTTGGCTTGACTGGCTTAGGTGCCCTTCAAAATCAGTTGTTGCAGCAGGGTCTGACTGCAAATGACTTGGCAACAGTTCTCACTGCTCAAGCAAATGTAAACACTAATGCTTTGAATCTTGGTAGCTCTGATCTTGGCTCAAATCTACAATTAAACAACTCTGCCTTATCCAGTAATGTGTTGGGAAACAACCAAAGCTTGAATAGCGGACCCCTTTCTGGTAAGTGTTTAATAATATTAATAACAATAATAGCCTCTATTTCAGTAACACTTTACCAATACTGCGCTTATTCATTATTAATTTTATTATGCATCAACTCCCTGCCTGTATGTTACTAGTTGACAAAGGCTCTACATTAATAAAAATATTTTTCTTGTAGGTTCAAGCAGGCCACTAGGAGTGTCAGTATCAAACCAGGGTTATGGTCGTGATTCCAGTGTTCAACAAAGAGATAAACCATCTGACATGGTTATAATCACTAATGTAAGTATGTCTTTTTATTGCAGTTTTTCAAAAACATCCAAAATAGATCTCGTGGATTTTGTTATCAATGTCATTATATTTAACCCCTCGTTCGTGGAAGTCCCCTGGCTTAAAAGTCTATTTTGTTTTAGCTTCCGCCTACTGTCACATGGCAGCTGATCAGAGAGAAGTTCAGCGAATGTGGCGATGTAAAGTTTGCTGAAATGACGGCACCTGACACCGCTATTGTTCGGTTCCATAAGGAATGGGATGCCGACAGAGCTATCAGTATCCTTTAAAATTTTAATATATACATAGTTATAAAATAATTATTTAACAATTCCAGGAAAGTACACTTTGTTGTTAATTATTAATTCTATCAACTTTTGTCTAAGTACTTTTAATACTACAACTTATTTAACCTATCAAGAAATATTAAATTTCCTCAACCAGTTTTAAACTTATGAAGGTCGCTAGGCGTGCAAAACTTGCATTTTTTAAATTAATTCTGTTAAAAGCAATCTGCAATTCTTCAAAGCGACATGTTTTAGACCAAAACAGCTTTAATTTCAACAATACATAAGATTATAATATTGATTTTTCGTTAGGTTTATTAGCTGTTGATTTTATATGTAGAAAAATAATGTTTACTATTTATTTATTAGTTATATTATTATAACAAATTATATAAATGTTTTTCCTTATGATTGTGCATAACCTTCAGTTGGTTTCAATTTATTTAAACATCAATAGTAAATTAGGAGTGATGAGGAGTCTCCCTACAACTTTTTTGATATAAACCAAACCAAAAACAATTTACTTATATTTTTTCAATGATTATCAGTTTGCAAGTCATTGGGGGAGGCATATGTTCAGTTTTATGGCTGAAATAATAATGAGATTAATTATAATTAATAATTGTTAACAATCAGAAACTTAGTTTCACAACATTAATGAGTTTTTGTATTATCCTTAAAAATTTAAAATAAGCTATTATTGCATTCATGTTTTGAGGACAGGTTGGTTGTTTGTATTTTAGGCTAGTTATCTTTTTTTTTTAATGCGATCTTTTATAGTTCACCCGGCTTGTTTCTATAATTTAAATCTAGAGCTAATTATAATCTTCAGAACAAAAATAGGTAACTGGTAAAAATAATCTTACGAAAATAGTAACAGAGGTGACGCAGCGACCCATACCTACCAATATTATCAAAACCAAGACTTGTCTCTACCAACGCACATAGACGGCATTTGATTACGCGCGTCGCGATTGAAGAATACGCGAACTGAGAAAGTTAAAAAGATATCGGAGTTTTTTTTAGTGATGTGTCACCCCTGTTACCTACGAAGGTTAACTGTAGTTGGTAAATTGGGAAGTTCTAAGAAAAATGTTTCATTAGGTCTATGATGCTGAGCCAATGTGGTTTCCTTAAACTAAATTTACAGAAATGTTCGACAGGACCCGTATCGACGGCAGGACTATTGATGTTCGCTACTTTTGAATCATAGGAACATGAGGTATTTTTTTTGTTTTATACATATATATATCACCATTTGTTTTTATTTTATCGGATTGGTAGTTTCGAACTGTCTTAGATTTTTTCGGTGTAGGTAAATTTTATTTAGATAATGTGTTGTAGTCTAAAACGTTATTGATTTTTGCCATCTTCGTACATGTCATTGATTCCTTGGAAATTCACTTAATCAATGTTCAGTTATATTTAGAATCTACCAATTTCAGTAGCATCAACAACACGATTGTCAGTTACGTCTACAGGGTTTTATAGGAAAAAGATAAAATAAAAATAATTTTGGCTCTTTCTTCTTATTGCATTTCTTTTGCAATATTGGAATGAATAAGTTTTATCAAACATTAACCAGGTGTCAAAAATGCCAAATAAAAATGTTGGTCGTAGAATAAAAAGTGAAATTGCTATGTTTTGTGTTTTCAGGAATGTGAGGTTTGAAGTCGGTCTGTTGTGGGCTTGGTCTAAAACTCTGCTGCCTGGATTTCATCTTCGTTTTAAAGTCGTTTTCGATGTAACGTATATTCTACATTTTCTTCTGGTTGACTTCAATCTATTGACAAACATTTTGTATCTTAGGATAAATTAGATTAAGTGTCATAATGTTTCTGTGCATCCAATGATTAAGATAAATAAATTTCATTAAATAAGTTTACGGTTTTCTGACTTATATTGAAGTTGTACTTGTTATTATATTACGCTGCGGAAACGTAAAGTATTTGGGTGAGCCATCCAGTACGCCACGTCGCCCTACAAACGTTTAATTTTATCGTCATTCAAGCTCAGTTTTGTTTAAAAATGTTTTGCCGCAAGTGCACATTGTTAGGTAGTCTAACCTGTGTTGTATCGTTCAGGTAATTGTGTCAGAATAGACTTGTTCTAAAATTTTGCTTTGCATCGCACCATATCTCATGTAATCAGTACGTAACAATCTTGTTGTTCGTGTTTAATAACAACATATGACTTCAAATGATCTCAAATATCCGCCTCGTACTAACATATGAAAGAATTGAGGAAAACCATAAATGTCTTTATAACACTTATTTCAATCGGCTTCCATAAATTGCTATTGTTACTCTAAAGCAGGTTATAGGACGAGGCTGCATCTTAAAATGTATTGTAAGGGCGCAGTTTGATTCGAGATTGATACGAGAAAGCAGTCGCAACAAATAAGTACAGAGCATAGCATCGTGTTGGTTGTTTTCCGATTGTACACCATCTTTTAACGAGGCATCGAACTGACATCGGATATTGTAGGATATTATCTGAGCTTGTTGTATCCATCGAAATTGTAGATCGGGTTCTGCCCGGAACTAAAATAATTAGTAGTGTTATGCTGCTCTCAGGCTGCTAAGCTGCTGCTAACGAGGTTGAACTCCGATGTAAACACCACATAGCATGATGCGTTTATTTCGTTTGACCATGTCATCGAACAGATTTTTTGGGATATCTGCAAAGCAACAAATGAAGACATGAAAGTTTATCGGGAAATATGATTAGTTTTAATCTTTATGTATCTCCCATATGCATTTCCAAAATTGTCGATTCGGCTTCGTTGAAGAGGTAACTAAAGCAATAAAATGATGCCAGGGCACCACAAACTGTAATAAGGTCTGTGGTAATGTTAACTGTGAGACATTACATTCGAAGTCGAGTCAGGAATTATCTTAATGCAACCTAATTTAACTTTCGAACACATTACGAACAGTATCGGCGTTATGGTTAGACGCTTTCCGTGTTACTTGTGCCATACTTCTAAAACTTTGTTAAAAATAGCTCCATGAAGTCTCCTAGTTTCGAGAAGAAGGCGTTTGTCGAAGATTGAAATCTTCAATGATGTCTCGGTCGCTGCGGTACCAAGTGAATTTTTATACTGATGGTAAGTTGACCTGTTAAAGGACGGATTTGTATTTGTTTTGAAGGGCTTGCATGGGGTTTCGATTAAAAGGGATATTCCTTACATCTTGTTTAGTCACTAGTTGCTTCTGTTTTTCTCCGTCTCTTTCACACGACAAATCTTCTGCGTGTTTTGGAACTTGCAAGCATTTATTGCTAAACACGGCTTGTGATTCAGTTCCGTTTTGGGCGAGAAGATTTGTTGGATCGATTCGAGTCTGTTTTCGCCTAAGCGAGTTGGCGTCGAGATGAGCATCGCTTGCTTGAGTCGCGACTGTGGCGGTGTCCGAGTCACTTGACGTTGGTCTCCAGTCTTAGCAGTGAACAGTTCACCTGATTTTATGCGACACACACGGTGTAATTATTTTAGATTTCTCAGTATTAGCAAAAATACAATATAGATTTTATAACTACTTTAATATTTTTCAGGTATTCCAAATGAAATAAGTTGAAATGGCTGACCATTTTTGGCCTGTGCCAGAACAGGCGTCATGATAATGTGGATAATGCATTATAATGAATCAAGATAACAATGCCCGATGGCAAATAATTTCTTAATACATTTTGGGAAATTGTTCCAAAGGTAAGATTTTTTTTCAAAGTTAACTTTAGTAAGATTAAACTTAAAAGTTAACTTTATTAGTAATAATCTTACTAATAGTGGACAGTAGGAATTCCAGACACATAAGTTTAATTGTTATTACGCTTAATACTTGTATACTGTCGACTGTCCACCAATGTATTTCATATTTATTCCATTTATTTGTCGCCTGCACCCGCGGCGCGTTACCGGTGTTTGTTATTTATAAACCAGTATCAACTTTCCATAGCACGGTTTCATAATTAAATTGCACCTTAGCTCCTGGCGAGAGTCGCTATTTCTTTGAGGGTTCTTTTGAACTGATCTTTCTGTATCAGAACTCTCCTAAAGCCCCCAGCCATATACCGAATCATTGTTGATATAATCTACTAAGTTGAATTTATTTTGTTTCAGGTTGGCGTGACCTTTCGGGTCTGAGTATAAAGACAGAAACAGAATGTTTTGTAAACATTACGATATATGTTTCTTTTTGGAAATAAAAGATTTATAAATTTTCATAAATGTTTTTAATGTTTTTTCTTTCTTACTATAGTCCACATTCTAACACGAGGAATGATATACCGACATAATTGATTAATTACTATAAAAACTAGAAATGTGTAATACCAAATTAGTTTCATCAATAGTACGAGCAATTCCGTTAGCGATATTACGGATGACCCTATGCATAAATTGATGACGCCACCGCTTCTTACTAAAAAATAAAGTTGTGTTTGAAAATAATTCGGAACTGTCATTTCATATTAAACAAATCGATAAACTTACAAATTATATCATATAGGTTGATGATCGTGTCTTTGAGTATCCTCACTTTAGGATATGCCGAAATGCCAACTCTCATAGTGTTATCGTCTTGGGGTATAAAGGTTTCGTGATCTTTCGTGTAGGTATCAGACTCGCAGCTGTTAAGGCAGCCGCAGTCGCCTGGGCCACTCGGGATATCTGCTTCGGCGCCAGTAAGGTTTGACAAGGATTTATCAGATACTGCCAATTTCAAGAATTCAGGTTTATGTTCCACGAAGCAAGGCAATTCAGTTAGGTTGCACACTCTTTCATGATCTGTAAAATAGAACGTCTTTTACTTATTATATCCAAGTGTCCAAAGAACAAGCTGAAGTGGCAATGTGCGGGGCACAAAGCACGTAGAACTGACGGCAGTAAGGTTCTACAATGGAGGCCACGTACCGGCAAGCGCAGCGTAGGACGTCTACCCACAAGGTGGACAGACGACTTGGTCAAGGTTGCTACCCTTGCACCGTTGCAAAGCCGCTGATGATGATGATTCGAAGAAGGCCGAATTTACAGAACGTCTTTCAACAATCGGACCAATCTAAGCAAAGCTTGTAGTTACTATGGCGACTAGGCAATGGATAGACCTACTTTAAAATTTTGTGTATGGCATCTTTGACTTGTTGGGTACAAATGCTCGTGCTCATCATACAAACACTTGCCCTCGCGGGATTCGGACCCGTAATCGCTGACTTTGTAGTACAGACAGAGTGCGAACCACTATACCAGACGGTCGTCACAGACTCTTGTCTTCGTTTGGATTCGGATGGATAACAACTTACCGTAAGTAGGCATTCGAAACCTGTATTAAAATATCATGTATGCTAATTGAATAGCTAGCCTTGTTTACTGCCGGTATGCAATCAAATGACGCCGATGCATGGTTGGCTTAAATGACACGTAAGTAACATTAATATACTATTATTAACCGTCACATAATTGATGTTTTACTTATTGAACTATGGCACAGAATAAATAATAGTTATGATGAGAATCTTATGTAAAGCTTCATCAGCTTCACGGACAAGAAATTTCGGAACACTGACAGTAAAAGACAGAAAAAGCGTTTCGAGATTTCGTTGCGCATTGTATGAAGCTTAAATTCTACCCATAAATATTATTTATTTTGTGACTTGTATTTGTACAGTTCAGTGACCATAAGCTTTAATATTACCGTTTGACGAAAAAAAACCATGGCGTAAAACTTAAGTGTTTTTTTAGATTCTATGTTTGGATGCCGCGTAGGCGGCTGATAGACAGGTAACAAAAAACAGCGGATCCTGGGCTCCAAAGCAATGGCGTAGGACGCAACCGGGATTGCCCGTATAGATGAAGGAGATCATAAAAATCGGCCAACCTGTAATATCACCGGAGATCTATAATTGTGTCAAAATTATAGTGTTTAATTAAACTTGTTTTTATTTTTTTATTACTGGCGGTTATTACAGCATTAGAATCGTATAATGTCATTCGACTCTCATCACAAAAGAGAACTGACGCCCATTGCAAAAACAGAGTGGGCCGATTTTTCTGATGACCAGTGTAGTTAGATTAGTGTAGGTATGTGTTACTTGCCTAATCTTTTATAGAAGTGCGGAATGCAGCCACAAATTGCTAGTATCATTTTGATTCTGCATTCAATTATACAATGGCTATAAGTGTATATTGGATATCTTTTACTGATAGGTTCATTCAGAAATCTGAAAAATTAAATGTAACTAGGTAAGTCTTAGGTACCAATATTAAGACGTTAGCCTTTTTGCTTTGTTTTACAACTAAATATTAAGTATGAAAATGAAAATGAAAATTTTCATTTTTTTTTCATTTTCATTAAGAATACCTGCAATTTCTTACACTCAATGGATATTCTTTTAGTCTACTTGATATTCTAGTGCTCCACACTTTTACCCCGAATTCTATGTAATTGTTCGATTTTGAGGTGTAGGAAGGCGTTGTACTTTGAATTAATTCATCTGGGCTATGAATATAAACCTAGAAATAAATGTAAATAATTACTAACCATAATTGTGACCAGGTAATAAAATAATAATTCAAAATCCAAAATACCTATACCTACATAAAAAAAAGAAAAAAAAAATTCGAAACGTCCTATTTTAAACCAAAGTAGTAGTAGTTAGTAGTTAAGTACCTTGTAGACATCGGCATAATTTACTAGTTGAATAAAGAAATCTCGTTCATGTACCGAGAGATCTATATTGTTTTTTGCATATTTCGCTGCCGATTTTCTGAAAGTTGCAATTTTTTTAAAATCTTAAGTTGCAAAATACCCCAGCTCAGACTAGTTTTTCACAGTTAGATGAATTAAAATAATAAGCTAGAATTTTTAACAATATACCTACGCAGTTCCTAATTACTCACTCACACATTCTAAAGGTAGGTAGTCACAGCAAAAATGAATTACCAGTCGGCTCGTCGCGGTTTGCCGCACGGTACTGGTGGTGTGGAACTGTAGGCACAGACAACAGCAAGTCAACCTCTACCACAAAACGTCTCTCAATTGTTAATTATCTCTACATCTCGGACTTAAGTAAAAAATCGGTTCAATGATCTTTAACTTATTTGGTAGGTTGACCTGTCGTTATCAGTACGTAACGCTTTTAACTTTGTCGTATGAAATAAAGTAGCAGTGTAATTCCCTACGACTTATTCATGAAAGCCGATTTTTTGTATGTAAACTTAACATGCATGAAACTCAACTTTTATTTTTAAACACGAGTCTACGTCCATTTCTAAGCCCCAGACAAATATAATGGCCTGCCTACTTTAACTTCTTTCGCGCTATTTCTAGGCCTACGTCGGTAAGCTTAGTTTTCCTCTGATCTCTGTTTTTTATATGATCATGAAAAGAGATCACTAACAGAGCCCTCTCCATAGCCCTTTGAGTGACTTGCAGTAAAGTTATCATCTGCTTGGTAAGCGACTATGTCTCTGCTTCATACACTATGACGGGAAGGACACATTGTTGAAATGTACGACGCCTTAGGTTCAGCGGTATGTCTTCCTTGAACACATCGGACAAGCCACCATCCTAATTGGACGTGGCGCTTTAATTCGCGTTCCTGGCTGTCTTTATCCAGGCTGATGACTTGTCCAAGGTAGACGTACGTAATCCTCGACTCGGCTTTAGTGATACGTTGGTCGTGAACCCAGTGTTGTGGTTGATGGTATTTGTGCACATTATTTCAGTTCTGGTGTTCATTTTCAAGCCCACCCTTATTGATCGGCCGTACCGTACAGTTCTTCTACCATCACTTAAAGACTTTCGACATTCTTAGCAAACAAAATGATGTCGGCAAAGAGAAGGTGTGACAGGACTCTCCATTTACATTTATGCCTCTATCTGACTTAAGAGTGAAATGGATCGGTGATTTTCGGATCTAGTGATAATATCACCCTTCTTATATAGCAGAATCACGATCGGATATTTTCATGTTTTAGGTAACATGCCTTCGAAGAGCTTGACATTCATGAAGGCTTTTCTCTCCGTTGAGGCGACAGGCGGACGTCACCGCCACTCTGCCGACGAGGTTAGGTTAGGAATGCTAAATGTGAATGATGAAAAGCTAAATAGTGTTTAGAAAAAAATTCTTACAGGGGATTATCAAGTTGAGCTACGTTGGAGTTGATGACATGGCACATACCCATTTCAGTCATGGCCACCTCCACGGAAATTGGCCAGTTCGTGCTTGTGGTAAGAGAATTGTTGTCAAATTTCTTAAACATCATAGCTGCTAGGACTGCGTAATCAGCTAGAACTATAACCTGATAATCACGGAAAGAGTATTCTAATTAGTAGTAGTGAGAGGATATGAGTTAAAGAAATTTTTTATAGCATTGGGTACAAATATATATAATTTTGCATTGATTAAGTGTGCTCCTACCGATGGAATATCCAAGTTATCAAAGTCCACTATTTCTGCAGTGTCATAGGACATGGTAGTAATTACTCTCAGCTGTGTTTCTACGTTTTCGCCTGTGTTTTCCATTGTTGCACTGAAAATAAATTTAATATTGAGGGATGTGTAGGCGCGTTGATAATAGGGTAGTAATGAATTTGAACCTGTACAATTTAATCCTAATTGTCTTTGTAACTTAGGGCGTGCTTTGTGATCGTTATTGTACGTGGTATTTAAGTGTCTGCCCCCTTACTATGAGCTCTTAAGAGGATTGTTAAAGTCTAGATATGCGGCGTAAGTATGTATTAAATAAAAATGCTATCTGCTTCACGTCTGCCTTCCATCTTCCCTCGTGCAATAGAGTTCCCGGCCTCCGATTCAGAACGTTTCGATAACGAGTTGTCATCCTGTGAATCACGTGACACTATTAAATCCTATAGTGTCACGTAGCTTTCCGATTAAAAATTCGTTATCGAAGGGTTCTCTGGTCCTGGAGGCAATTGACTACATATCATTTTTGAAATATTGGCGATAACGTTTTTTAAAAAGATGAATTCATTAATTCATAGATGAGTCATTTTTAATCTCATTAAATTCCGTGCACCTTAATTAACGTCTTTTAAATTACTATTTTAAAACACTTATATTAGCTTCACTTGTATGTAACTAACTAACTATGTAAGTAATCAAATCTTGGAAGTAGTTTTAAACTTACTTCTAACTAACGTATCGATTTAAAACTTTATTTGTAATTGACATTTTGATGACAATACAATAATTTGACACCTTCGTACTGATCTGATGATGGAGTCAGGAAGTAGGTAGCAGAACTCTTCAATTACTACTAGTAAAACCTTCGTGATTGGGCTCATTCGATTCGTTTTGACGAGTTCAGTACTTATACAAGGTGGCCAGAAGAGTGACGTCCAAAAAATTTGTTTAGGTGCCTCGTTTTGAGAGGTATCTGAATCACCCATATGTATGTTCTACGATTTTTCGTAGTTTTTTAAAAAATAGCCTATAAAGCCTATGAAGTACTACTTTTTTATTAATATTATGGAAGCTTAGAGACTTAGAGCATTCTCTGAAGCTACTTAGAAACTAAGAAATTATCAGTTCAGATTTTAAATTTTAAATTGAAAATTTAAATGATAACTCACTTAACATAAATTCTCGACTAGGTAAATTTTGAAGTAACTTCCATTAAAGTTATGAGGCTGTTTATTTTATGCATAAATGCACAGTTCATAGAGATTTGGTTGCAAGAAAAAAATATATCGAAAAGACCTACTTTAAAAAAATATATATATTTAACTGACCCGGTTGCAAAACTTAATAAAAAAAATCGTAACTCGAAAACTACGAAAAATAGTAGAGCATACCTATGTATGCTCTACTATTTTTCGTAGTTTTGGAGCCCCCTACCCCTATGGGTAATTCAGATACCTCTTAAGACGAGGCACCAAAAAAAAAAATTTTGGTCGTCACTTTTCTGACCATCCTGTATAAGTGTGTTTTATAGTTTTTAAAACTATGATATCAATTATTAAGTTGAAAAATCAAGGGAAAAATAAGCATAGTGGTGCTGGTGATACAGCCAGAACAAAAACAAAAAGCGAAGCAAGCTCAAAATTTATTTGGATAATGAGCGTTCAACTTTTGTGTGAATTAAAAAAATGGCAATTAACATTCAAATGAAATCCAATCATGAAAAACATACTTCACCAATTCTTCCATCTCATCGTCATCTATTTTGTACATCGGACACAGAGTGATGGCAGGGTAGGATACGTTCCAGTTAAAATAATCCATTTCGACACTCGTGACGATCGGTGAAGTCTGCCAAGAACAATTTATTACTGAAATTAACACTTTATTATACAGGGTCTAGTAAGAGTAAGATCTAAAGAATAATATAAAAGTGCGTCTTCGTTTTAGTCTCGGCAAATTTCGTACCGTTTCGTTTTTTTTTCGTGAATTTTCCGATGTTTTTAACCGACTTAAAAACAAGGAAGGGGTTCTCAATTCGGTTGTATGTTTTTTAAGTAGATGTTCTGCTATTCGGGACGGAGACAAATCCAGAAAATTACACCATTTATAAGTCAAGAACGGCTGCACCGATTTGGCTAATTTTGGTTTTGAAATATTTGTAGAAGTCCAAGAAAGGTTTAAAAGGTTAGAAAATATAAAAAAGACAACTTTTATTGGCGGTACGAAGTTCGCTGGGTCAGTTAGTAATGCTAGTATACACATGGCACACTCTTTACGGGACACCCTGTATAATAAATATATCCCAAAAAGCCAATTCTGTTATTTCATAATATGTTAAGTTAAAATAAGTCCAGGCTAAGCTGATTTTGAAATTACATCTCTACTGTCCTGGAACGAATAATTATAACTATTGACCAAAATTTAGTAATAGGCCAGTTTCCAGTCCTAGACAAAAAAATATGATTCTATTCAGTCCGTCAGTTAGATTATCAAAAAATATTGGACCCAAATTTGGTGTTTGGTCAATCGAAAAAAAAATTACGAAGATAAAGCGCATCAAAGTGAGCACGTGACTTCACGCCTTGCTAAAAAGTGCCGCTAGGCGTGACGTTACTCGCAACTTTAACGGGCTATATCTTCATCATTTTTTCTTTGATTGAGAAAATAAAAAATATGTGTCCAATATTTTTTGTTAATCTATCTGACGGACTAATTAGTTTTTTTTGGAAACTAGCCCATTGTGTCAAATTCAGGATGTCCATTTTTATGTATTCAGACATTATGTTAGTTACAGTAAGTAAGTACCTACCTATTCATACAGTTGTCCTTTGCAAAAATCACTGGAGTCATGCAAGCGATCAATAAAACAAACTGACTTAATTATTATTAATATTGTTTTTTTTTTTTACTTGAGTTTTAATTAATTAATTAGTACTAGGTTATATACAAAGAAAACTAAAATTAAACTTAAAACTAAAACTTACCAAATAAATATATTACAATATATCACTGACTTAATATATTTGCCGATAATAGAATAACTCTCACTTACTCTATTAACTAGCTAAAAGGTCAATCACCTCAAAAAAATATAAGGTAAGTCGTCTTGAATCTGCACGTAGGTACTTTTTTATTTTTATTTATTGACACCTTTATTGCACGTATTCCAAAACTCTAATATCTTTAAAAAAAGGACATTCAAGTGTAGGTATAAAGTCGAACTTAATGTTAGAAGTATAAACTTTCAAAATTTAGACTATTTTTTTACCTAATCACGAATAGGAAACTATGTTTGCTCTATTTAATACTTACGGCAAATCTGAAATACTGCATGTATAGCAACGCTATGATTACAGCTACGGCGAGAAGAAAGCTAACCGCCCAGAAAACCCTGAAATGATAGAATAAATCATTCACATTTCACGAGCCCAGACTCGAGTGTTAAATTGAATGTTATTTTTACAAAGTCTAGCCAGAATAGATAATGGCCTGTCTAACCTAAGACATGGTAAACTGATTTAGTAGGCATCTGAAAAGTTTGTAGATATTGATGATACACAACATGATTTATAAAGATACCTACTTTGAGGTTTACTTGCTCAAGCTCTAGTCTTTAGGTCAGTTTGAGTGGTTTGAGTATAGATTGTCAGACATTGTAGTTGTCAAATCTAGCCTTAACTAGATTTTCGCTTAAGCTTCATTTCAGAATACGTTAAAGCCCATACTGAAACGATACTCCGAGGTCGACTGGTAGAGAATGCCTCATGACATAAAGTCTACCTGTTGTATGATTTTTAAATATGTGCAATAAAGTTATAATAAATAAATACTCAATGTTGAGACTAATTCGAGGACTATTGGGGATTGGTATTAGCCAAATTCAGATTGTAATATATACGAAGAATTGAAAGTTCGGAAACTTTGCTGTCGTTGGATCCCTCATGAACTGACAGCGGAGCAGAAGCGGGTTCGCGTCGAATAGTGCTGACAGATGCTACTGAAGTACGACCACGGACATTCTAATGCTGTTTATGACATTGTCACAGGAGACGAAACGTGGATTTATTGTTTTGAACCCGAAAAAAAAAAGCAATCTTGTGAATGGGTGTTTGAAAATGAGAACAGGTCAACAAAAGTGAGGCAGGCAAGAAACGTTGGTAAAAAAATGATCGCGTTTTTTTCTCAGCTACGGGTCCCGTCTGTTCAATTCCACTTGAAGATTAAAAGAGTGTTAATGCCGAGTAGTATTCTACCATTTGTATTGTGTTTTAGGTGTTAGAAAAAGTTGCGAAAGACGACCCAAAAGCCGCGTTCTCCTCCACACGGCCAACAAAACAAAGTCATTTTTAGCTTCCGAAAAAGTACAACTCGTCACCCATGCTGCGCATAGCCCCGACCCCTGTGATTTCTGTATTTTCCCCAAAATCAAAGATGATGTTTGATTGATGAGAGGTTTTACTTTTACCAACTCCGAAGAGGCAGTGATAGCGTTCAATCAGCACGTAGAAAACATGCCTTCAGATTTGGGGTCCTCCTGTTTTAAAAAATGGTTCGATCGTATGAAATAATGTTTAAAATGTAAAGGAGAGTATTTTGAAAAGCAATAAACATAATATTTTGGTTATAACATGCTGTTTTTTTAAGTTACGCAAAACTTATAGTGTGACCTACGTATTTGAATCGCAATGAAAGCGTAATAAGTATCAGTATTAGGGCGTCAGTGTCTGAAAACAGTAAGAAAGGCCCTACTACCATATTTTTTTCTTAAATAAAAAAAACTTGTCCGTATCGGCACTCTTCCAAACTAAGCTACAGGGGTCTGGCCCGTCACAGCTTTCATAACTAATTAACTTCACCTTACCGCCATATAGCCATTATTTATTCCACAATATACTAGTTTTTTTTAAAGGTATACTGATGAATATTATTGTCCACAAGTTGTAATGGAAGCTACTCTCGATTGAGTAATCGACCAATTGGACTGATCACATATTAACTTGATAGATTTGCATTACACTATCTTTGCCAACCGGTCAAGCAAGCCAAATGTATTCGTCCGGCTTGATTCATGGCCTCATAATGGTGAAACAATATTTACCTTTCCAGCCAATGTATTTCCGTGTTTACTATGTAAGGCAGGCCGTGGGTCGTACACGTTCTTAATTCGTTCAGTAAATACTTCAGTAGTTTCTTTTTTCTTAGTTTCCTTGCGTAATTATCACGTTTTCTCTTGAATGACGGCTTATTTTCTCTCGCTCTTAGCTCCATCACGATAGATAAATAAGTTTGTAACTTATGGCTTGTTTTCGGTGGGTGAGAGTTGAAAATGAACACGAATTGTCGTAACGTGAGATTATATAACCTTTGGAATAAAGAATTGATTAGAATAGTGTTTCTTAACCTGTTATTCCCGGACCCCATCATGGGTCTGCCGATCTGTCTCAGGCGGTCCACGAACAGAAGAAAGTAACAGTAGAACAGCGTATTAATGGGGCCTAGAGTTTTTAGAGGTCCACGGATTAAAGTTGCTTAGCGTAAGAGCGGACCCCTTAAGCCAAATAACTTTAATCACTTGAAAATGGTTGAGAAAGGCTTCATTTGATCATCAGTGTTGTCTTTTTTTAACTACTGATGCAAAAAGAGTAATGTAATAATAAAATTTTGACTGACTGTGACTGTGTCTCTTTGTGGCGGTTTTTTAAATAGATTTTTTTTTGGGGTGCTATTTAGCTACGTATTAGCCAATTCGAAGATTATCAGAATTTTTACTTTTTGGTGTAAAATGGAATAACTTGTGTTTTATCTAAATAAAATAACACTCTAGCTTAGATGTTTTAAAGTTGACCCTTGATTATGTTTTTAGGGTTCAAATGGAAAAAAACGGAACCCTTATGGATTTGTCATGTCAGTCTGTCTGTCTGTCCGTCCGTATGTTACAGCCACTTTTTTCCGAACTATACTGTTGAAATTTGGTAAGTAGAAGTGTTCTTGAACCGCTTTAAGAGTTTCACACAAAAATATAAAAAAGACAAAAAAAATTGGGGGTTCCCCGTACTTAGAACTGAAACTCAATATTTTTTTATCTAATTCGTACGTGTGGGTTGGGGTATCTAAGGATAGGTCTTCAAAAATGATATTGAGATTGTTTGCGCGAGAGTCACTTCCAAAGTGGTAAAATAAGAGAATGATAAAACTAAAAAAATATGACGTAAATTACCATGCAAACTTCCACCGGTTTGAACGAAATCTAGTAAGTATTTTTTTAATACGTCATTAATCGTAAACCGCAATTTACCTTTCATTCAATCAACTCAAAAAATTCAAAAAATAGCTTTATTAGCTCTTTAGAACTTTTATATTACTTATGTTACTCGCTGCTACGGAACCCTTATTGGGCGAGTCCGACTCGCACTTGACCGCTTTTTAAATATTATTTTAAACTATTCTTACCCCCTTTCGGGGTTTCACTGTATCGGAGGGGGACATGTATAGGTCTACTATTTTATCTATTTTATGTTATTTTATATGTTTATATGTTATTTTATTTTATAATATGTCACGTTCGGTTCTACTCTATCTGTTTCGTGTTCTGTTTGTGTCCAATTTGCTGCTATTTATCCTTTGAAGTAACAATGCCGTTGTTCCGATGCCATTGTGTCATTAAAAAACATTTAGCTTTTTGTGAATGCTTATCAATTTGCCAACAATTGATATTATACATATTGTGTAAATATACCGTTTTCTATGGTTGTGAACAAGGACATTGGTTGGTAGCTTTTGTAGATAAATACCATCATATTGGCCACGGCAAGTAGCAATTTTTACATCATAAAAATGTCTTGTGAAATTTCAGCAGTTGTGAATGCCGAAGCATTTCTTAAATTCGTGCCTACCGTACTTTAAGAAAGAGGCTGAAACGTAATTAAGAATTATGAAGTATTAAGTGAAATGAAGCTAAAATGGATTTAGAAAATTAACTTAATTAAACAATAAGCTTTTAATTTCTTCAATTGTCCTTAATGAAAGATATAATGGGAGAATCTGGGCGAATGGAGCCGGGAGAATTTTGTTAATAAACGTTTTGTCCGCGTTATCACTTCAATATAATTAAACAATTTGCATTATACATTATTCTCATTACCATTTAAATAAGAACACATCATTCACATTAACGAGCATTTCCCTCTCTGCCACTTTGGCAATACCTTTAAATAGCCCCTAAACGACACCAGCCTCAGTGTGTCATTGAAAAAAATATTTGTTATCTACATAGTAGGAGAGACCGGGGATAAAATAATAAATAAAATCATTTATTTGCCAGAATATGGTTAGACAGTGTTCTTAAAATAATATTTACCAACATATTCTATCGCCAGCGACGTGCAAATTTTGATAAAGAGATCATTTTTATATATACATCATTTTTAATAACCATTAATTTACTTTAATTTTAGAGAAGAAAGATGTCATTACATTGGTTACAGAGTTCAAAATACAAAAAAATTATAATAGAATACTTAAATAACTTACTATGTCAACATAGTATTATATTGCAAATGTCAAATCTTATCATTGAAAAAATCATTAATTGTATAATACATCTTTTCCATTAAAAAAATAGATAATTTATTCCTAAATTTAGTAAACGGCAATTCTTTTAGGTCGTTCGGAAACTTATTAAATATTTTTATGGTCATACAATAAGCATTTTTTGAGAAGAGCGCCAATCTTTGTGGTGGAATTGCCAGGTTATCTGGTTTTCTGCCTCTGTATCCCAAAAAGTCATTATTTTTTTTTAAATAAGTAGTTGTACTTTTTAGCAAAAACCATGACTTCAAAAATATACAGGCAGGGTAGTGGCAAAATGCCTAGAGCTCTGAACAAAGGTTTACAGCTGTCTAGATAATGTGCTCCACATATCGACCTAATACACTTTTTTTGAACCTTAAAAGCTCTAGGCATGTCCACCGAGTTTCCCCACAATATGAGGCCATAGCGTAATACTGACGACACATATCCATGATACGCCATGACCGCTGCTTCCTGTGATGCTACTTGCTTAACTCTGCTTAAAGCGTAAACAAACCTATCAATTTTATTTCTTACTGAGTCAATATGATCTTTCCGGTTACAGAATTCGTATACAATTATACCCAACAATTTTGTTGAAGGTATACTTTTTACATTATTATCATTATATTTAATGTCATAATTATTATGGATATGGATGGTTGACTATAAGGGAAGGTTGCCTTACTTTAAAAAACTTGACCTATTTGAAAGTGTTACAGTATTTCCTCTCCCCGCTTAGTCAGTACTTTGCAATTCTCGCGCTTAGTTGAATGACGCAAAACTTTCAAATCTAGTTTTTGACAATTAGTCAATCTACCTATAGTAGATGTATAAAAACTAACTATTTATTGATTCATTTCAGCTATAAGACGTCCACTGCTGAACTTAGGCCTCCCCTAATGACTTCCAAATTGGCCGATTGGAAGCAGCCTGCATTCAGCGGCAACAACCTTTACCAGGCCGTCTGTCCACCTTGTAGGTAAACCCCTACGCTCTGCTTGCCGGTACGTGGCCTCCATTCTAAAACCTTACTGCCCTATCCAACTAACTAATAATAGAGCCTAACTGTGATAACAATTTGGTGATGTAACTACAAATTTATTGTTTTCAGTCTTTTTCCTTTACTTTTGCTATATTTTTTTAAACCGGAAGTACAGCATAAGTTTTGATGCCCTTGCGGGTGTCAAAATATGGCAGACCTGAATATTTGATGTTAATTTCATTAATTTGTAACCTCCATGCGTTCCTGATGAAAAGGGCCATGACAGACAGACAGACTGACAGACATAATGGACAGCGAAATGATCTTATTTGGTTTCCTTTTTTTCTATTTGAGGAACAGAACCCTAAAAAACGAACAAAATCGGTGATGACATCTTGGTTTTATCAATTTATCGTTTATAATTGATCAAACCTAGTTTTGACATAAATGTTGACCACTACTACATCTACACTTGCTACGTAATTAAGAATAGTTGTCAATACGTTATGTTACATCACTGACGAGACGACTGACGTGACTTAATAACACTTGACACACGTGACTTAGTCACAACACCATTATGGCAGTCGATTAGGGTTGTGATTTGATCGTATGTATCTTGAGTTCAATTCTTTTACAAATCAAAACAAAACGATACGAAGCTAAACAAGTGAGTATGTGAGTGATGCAGAGGGAGGATCCGTTCGTCGTCATAAAGCCCCGGAGGCTCGTAGCGGAGCAAACGGTAACTTTATCAGAATACCCGTGTTGTAGTCAAGAATACCCTAATCGGCCATTTGCTAGCGTTAAGCCCCTATTTATTATCGTAACTAGCGGAGCACTATCGCTTTCGGGCGAGTCGGAGATCGTTTCGTGTTTCTTACACTCCCATTTGTCTGTACCCTCTTACTAATTCAACAAAACGCAAGAGCCACAGAGATAACAAGTTCCTTTCGCAGACTGCCGATGGAATTGCTCGATCCGATCCTGTCTTACAAAAACAACGTCGCCGACGTGTATACCTCTAAATCCTCAACTGTAGGTACTCGTAACCTAAACATATCTCACAGGTAAGTACGACTATACGGCTAATATTTAGTATATGACCTAAGTTCAATTCATGAAGGCATAATAATAAGTACTCATAGCTCGTGATGAAGCACATTTTGTAGTTTAGGTAATTACAAGATTTCATCTTTTGACATGTTTTAGATTCAGATGAACATTACAAACAGGTTTGATTTAAATTTTGCGTGTCATATTTAGGTGTACCTACATTAAAATAATTGCCTATTCTACAAAATAAACCTACCTTGAATTTATTAGAGGTGTTTACAACTTTTTGTTGTAAACACTTAGGGGCTAATTTTGGTTCCCTAAAACAACAAATTTTTCTATAAGACCAATGCCAGATCCTAAAAAAAAAAACGATGTCCCACATTAATTTGGTCAAATGATATGTGTAATAATAACTTACTACGGTACTAACTTGTACGGGGAAAATATGTTTTTGCAATTTCCATGTTTAAAGAAAATTCTATTAAATATGAGCATAATACAAAGTACCGAGTTTATTAGCTTTTATGTAGTTTTCAACTTTTTATTTTAGTTGTTACGGATAACAATATTAGCACGGATAATATTGGAAAATAAAACAAGGATAAACTGCGTCGAGTTCCTGGTTTAACTTTGGGATTATGCATAATAGTTTCAATGTAAATTGAGCGGCTCCTATCACTGGCATGTTGCTTTAACAACCTAGGTTAGGTTAACTACCATATCTTTAAAGTCGACACGGGATTTTTTAACTTAAACTAATGTATTTTAATAATATTGCATTTTAAAATATTATTTTTTAGACAGTCGGACTTAATCGGATCCAAATTAAATCTATTTAAATCTAGATACAATCTAACAAAAATGATCTGTCTATCAATTTCAAATAAACTGACATAATGTAAGTTAGGGCTATATTAATATACTTAGATGAAATATATGCGAGACAACTTAGACAAAGGTTACGCGATCAGTATTTCATCAGTTTGGTTCATCAGCTTAGTCATAATGAAGAGATGCCAGAGAATGATAGTGTAACCTAACAAAATCCAAACGTGTAGTGAAGCTGCGTGTAGTGTGCTTTACAATATTGTACACTATTGCAAAACTATTACAGTCTATATCGCTAACAATCGATAAAATACTCTTTCGAAGTAATTCCCACTGGGTAACCATGTTTGGACATCCTTCATTTTGGCGTCAGTCAAGACTAATCGTCTGGACTAGTAAAATACTTATCGTGTCATCTTACAAATAAAATTGGTAAGCCTAGGCCCTATATCTGATACTATTAGAACAATCGCCATCTTTATTTTCTGTATAAATTGGCCCAGAATAACAGTTCTTCCTGTCAATAACATGCGAGCGAGTCCTCGTTTTCCAACCGGTTACGTAAAATGCAATATTCCAAGAAGTGTTGAGGTCGAGCTAAAAAGAGGGTAATAGTGCATCCACACAGCAGTTGACCTTTTTTAACGTTTCCAAGTGATACTAGGTAATAAAAAAAACGAATTGATGTGTCTTCGTATTTTATTACGAAAATGAAAACTCGATGACTATTCGTTGATTTTGACATAGGTTATTAAGTTAATTATTTACAAGGAACTTAATACCTACATATATCTACTTGTGGTATACATTTCCTTAAATTAATGCAATGTTTAAATATAAATGGCACTTCTGTGATTATGTACGAGTAGTGCGATGTCACTTTCTTACAAGAAGAACTTTCATTAATCTAGATGAATTAGATGAAGGAAATAATGTTTTTATTTCGTATTTAATTCAAATATTGAGTAAAGCGTTGCATAATTGCTCTACATAAAGTAACTGCAGTGCATCCACACCAAAAGCGAGGGAGAGCGTTTCTAACAAAATGGTTCTTAACAGACAGACAGACGGACAGTCATCATTATCATCTCATAAGTGTGACTTATCTTTCTACCTTTAACTTAAATCTCAGATTCTTTTAAATGTGTTGTCTTCACTATCGTATAGAGGTAACCTGTAATGATGGTTGTATGTTTGGTTGCTATAAATAAATATAAATTCCTATAGGGTCAAGTGCCGTGTAGGGACAACCGTAAAGAATACATTTCCCCACCGCCAACAAGAGGCGTGTAGTAAGAGGAGACTAATTCCTGTAGCACGAGACGGGCATCAGCGTCTGCGTGCGAAATGTTATGAAAAACCGTGCTCGCCAACCCTCCTGCCAATTGTGGCGAGTATTGGCAATCCCCAAAGAAAGTAATTGGTCCTCACGGCCTGTGTTCAGCAGTGGATGTCCACGGCTGAAATGATGATAGGGTCAAGTTAACGTAAGTCATATCGGGCGTTTTAGTATTAGAGCTACTGTATACTAAATATTGTCTGTGCCTATAACAAGTGTCGTTATCTTTCTAGCCAGTTTGAATGAACGCAATATTTCAAGAAGTGTTGAGGCTGAGGTAACGGCGTGTCAGTGCGAGGGCGCGGCGCCATTACTCTTTGTCGAAGTTCGCCGGTCGCTCGCAGCCTTCCCGCAGGCTCAATCTCCGGCCGCTCACTCAGCGCGGACTTAGATTACCTAGGTTTCAAAGCTATTTGACATTTAATAAAGACTTCGTTAACGACAAACGACGAACGACGACGAATTTTATAAACAATGCCATTTTACTTTACGTACCTTATCATAATGTCTCTTGTTAACTTTAGTTAGTCAGATTTATCTAGTTAAATTACTTAAAAATATTACATTGAGTAATTCATTGTTTAATTTACCTTGCGACAATAGAACCTTGTCTTTACTTTTGAAATGTATCATTATTTGGAATGAAGATTTCGATGTTAGTCCCTTATTGAAGGTTGCTGAAATTGTTGATATAGGGCCTCTTCCGGGCACTTAAATATAGCATTGTCATACCACCGCTTCAAATTCAATTCCATTTATGCATGAAACATGGTACATATATTTTTAAGGTGGTAAGTAAATTTTCACTACTACATATTGGCTGGTGATGAGAAGAAACGGCGCAACAAAGTCAGTCACCATTGGCAGCCTGTTTTACAGGAAACACATTATACAAGACGTAGTAAGTGCGAGCTAGATGGGTTAAGTCTATGCGCTCTCATTGGTTAAATAACCGTCTACTTTATAATATCCTTTTTCCATAGGTTTTTATATTATATGCGTATATTGCAAGCAATTACAACACTTTTGATGCCTCTCTTTGAAGCAAGCGGGTATCGTTGTCGAATCGCCTTTCTTTCGTGAATCCATGGTAAGAGGTTCCTAGAGTTAACTATACGAACAGTATGAGATAAGACAGTAGGTGGGTATCTGTGCACCGATTGGCGGACTCGGCGGTTGGGAATTAGCTGAGCTGGTTGTCGGTCCCTGGTCGATAGATTTAAACTTCTCTCACCGCGCGCGATGAACTATGTACCTAACTGTTGACTTAGCACCGAGTCAGTTCAGCTAGTAAGGCGCGACTCAGTTGGCCAACTAGGTTAGCTAAGAGGTAGTTTATCATTTAAACTGTCCAAAATGCTTCAAGTAATTGACATTAATAGTACTTTCAATCATTAAGTCAAATTGCTTTATTTATTAAATTAGATTATGCTCATGCTAATATTATAGCCAAAGCCAAGAAAAACTTAAGGTTATCCAGCAAGGCGTCTATTTGAATTGTTGTACACCAAACCACTAATTATCTTTAGGTCTACTTAAAAATAGTCATCTTGAACCTGAACAGCCAGAAACCATCTTCTTTTTGTAACATTTTTTTTCTTACCCTCTACTATTACCTATTAAAACAAAAGTTTTTTACTATGAATGTGGAAAATATGTGGCTACAAGATTATCCTTGAGTTACGGGACAATAAAAAATATCATGCAATTTTATTATTCATTTAAGTAACAGTTGCAACACAAATAAATATTGCATTGATTCTACGCGTTCGTAGCTCGGCGGCTTAGCATAACGCCGGCCGTAGCATGCGCCATGCGCGCTACGATGATGATAATGAATCATAATTGTATTATTTTCAAATACCCGTAAATTCGTAGCGCGTTTTTCACCGAGGAGGTATTTATTTTGTCGTTTTTTATTGGGTTATTACCCAATGTTGTCCAACGGGTCCCTATGATAAGTTTATGTTATGTTTGTCTATCCGTCCGTCCGTTCCTTTATCGTTTCTATGCGGCATTAATTTCGTTGTTTGCCACTATTAGCTCATAAGAGAAAGGTGCATTATGTATATGCCTCTCCAAATGCACGCTACGCTAATTTAAAGCATCGCTAAAAGACAATCTGTTGAGCACCGTACTTATACGGGATTTAAGTGTTAAAGTCTAACGGTGTTCTGACTCCTTAGAGTATGTTCGCCTTCTATGACACCGCAAGCCCAGTAAAGTCTCATGTGGGTAAGTACAGCTAAGTGCTAGTTAACAGGAAGTCAGTCTTAGACTGGGCAAGACTAGTGACAATGTTAAATCATATAGTGCCACGTGGTTTTCCGGTCGACCATTTGTTATCGAAAGGTTCTGAATAGAGGGCCTAGTCTATTATGGATACTATTGTCCCAATTTTATGGACTGAGATATGACCTTGAGCTAAATTTTTGCAGCACATTATTTCTGAAGTATTTTCAAAAAATGATTTTATTAAGAAAGTGTACAAAACCTGGCCTGAAAAGGTTTTAAGACTGCAAATTGTTGATTTACCAGTGTTATTGATTAAATCATAATTTCATGTGGATAAAACATCCACGTGTTTGCTAAATTAGCAGACACGTATTGAGTTCTATCATAAATATCCATTGCGGAAATTGGACGCGATTGTACCAAATATTTGTCGCCCAATCGCAAACAGTTAATTTACATTTTTCAGTGCAATAATTGAGTAAAACGTTCGACAAAATTGAAGCATTTTAAAATAAACGCAGGTGCGTCTGGTCTGTAAGAGGCGAATTTCCGGGTAATTTTTCCGAATAATGTGGCGTTGTTCCACCGAATTGATATTAAATGAACATTCTCTGCGGCGAAAGGTTTTATTTGTCAGTTTGTCTTGTTTGTTTTTTATTGGTTAAAATAAATGTAAATACAGCCGATCTCGTGTTATTGAAGTGAGTGTTCATTTATTATGGTTACATAATTTAATGTTATTGCGTTCGTATCTACTTAATATGTATAGTTTGCCGTTTACTTCGGACGGTGAAGGTCTCAATTGAAAGCAAACAATATGCTTTGGCTTACGAATTTACAGCTGAAGCAACATTTACATTATTGTTCTATTTAAGACGTTTTAACAATAATTGTAAAGGTGCCATGTTATAAAGTTGTTTGGATCTTGCGCCCCTCTTAATGCATATGACGACCTCCGCAGCCGAGGCGAGCATACCGTACTTGGTGCCGCTATTTCTGAGGCCCCAGGTTCGATTCCCGGTCTGGCGATGTAGAATATAAACATTTCTATTTTGTTTTGGGTCAGATTAGTGTGGTACCATCGTTGTTTCCGATAACACAAGTGCTTAAGCTACTTATTATATCACTTATGATCAGAGATTTGTATGTGATGTCCAATATTTCTATTTCCTATTTATTTTATACTGTAAAAAAATGTATAAAAAGTACCTAAGTGCAGATATACATTATCAAAACATAAGAAGTCGACGGCACGTTACCAGACCCCCATTTGTATGTCTCACGTCGGTCTGTCACATTTCATAAGCACTCTCTCGTCGAGGTATCACATAATAACGTTACGAATATGTATGAGTCATAATAAATCTAGGGATCTGAAAACGGAGTTGAGAGTGTTATTTTTGGTCTATTCTTATATAGCTCAGTAAAGTAGTTGGTACTGAATAAAATAAACTCCAAAGAGTTTACTAACTTCGAAAAGTCATTCAGTTTTCCATGTAGACTCCTTAAAAATCGATTTCGGTGGAGTAAATCTCATTCACTAACCAAAAATGCCAATAAAGAGTATTTTCTGATGCTTTCACACCAAGTCACATTTTGTAGAATGACGTTTGGCAATATGAAAACATTGAGTAATATTGAGAACCTTTGTTTTTCTTTGTTTTGGATGTTGTCAAGTAATACTGTTATATTCGACCGAATTAAGTACATTTTGAAGTTTATCGACCAAAGTGAACCATTTTATTTACCGATATTGTACAACAATTGAGGTTTTCTTATTACATAATAATTTGATTACGATTTGAGTGTTACCTACAAACAACATTCATAATACAAACTTTACTCTACAATAAATTAAATTAAATCAAAAAAGTATTATATACACAATAATTTTGTCAACAGACACTTTACATTACGGAAAGAGACTCGGCAATTTTTATTTATTTATCTATTATTAATTTATAGTTTCTATTTTACCATGAAACCCGAAAACGAAGCAGTTTTTTATAATTGCATTGAATAGAGATAAAAAGAAACTTTATTGCACAAAAAAACATTAAACATTAATTACAAACAAGACACAGTTATGTACAATCAGGCGGTCTTATCGCCAAAAGCGATCTCTTCTAGACAACCATTGCATTGGATTTATTGTGTAAAAACGTCTGTGGCGAACACTGAATTTTACGGCGTTGTTTATTCCCGCCGCGGCATCGGGTTTATAGGCTTATTTCATTGTTACCACTATTAGGTATTCTGTGGTATTGCTTTAACCTGTATGATTGTATTTTTAGGTACTAAATACATAGGTACTATTTGTGTCACTAGGACATGAATATTCTATAAACATCAACGGTAACTACTTTGTATTTCTCATGTTTGATAGAAATAAATCTTGATGATTAGGTTTATATTTACATAAAACAATCTGTAACGAAAATGCACAATAAATAAAGACGAAACACATAATTTCCTTCCTTATATAAATTGGTAAGATAGTGGATTCAACGCACTAATTGGTATCATAGATCATCTGGTCTAGCGGTTCCCAAAATTTTTTTATATGTCGGAACCTTAAATTCCTAAATAAACATTAAATAATAATTAAAATCCTATGTTTACTACTTAATAAAAGTATTAAAAAAAAAACTTCTTTGTTTCGATAATTGATTTACACTAGATTGTTGTTATCCAATTAGGAATAAAGATGTCAGGTTCATTATAGCCTATTTTTTCCTATTCAGTGAAAGTACTTAATGTGTTTTGATCTTTTATTAGACAGATTTATATTATCGGCGGAGCCCTGGGCGCAGAGCACACTTTGAGTCAAGTTAATAAGAAACGTTAAAAGGTTAAAAAAAACAAGTTAGCTAAATATCACTCAACATATAAACAGACAAGATCGAAGAAGAAGAACCGAAAAAGGTTTGTGCTAACCTAACACCCTGTATATCTTTAGAGAATTTGTTGCTAGTTGATCCCATATAGTTAACCTTGTTGTTAGTCATTACGATATTGAGAATCCTGTAAAAAATCCAAGAGGTAATCAAAATAGTTTATTAATATCCAAAAAAGCTGATTATAATTATGTCATATTTAAATATAGAAATTAATGTTCGCCAGACAACGAGTATAACGAGGTACCAAAAAACAATTTTGCCAGGGGTGTCTCACACTCAGCCAGACCTAGTTTTCTGAATTGCTCCGAACAGGCAATAATATTTAATTAAATAAATACTTTTCACGATCACACCAATTACCTAGCCCTAAACTAAGCTTGTATTATGGCAACTAGATAACGGGTCAACATACTTAAATACGTATACAAACATCCATGACTTTGTGTGATGAGTTAGGTACAAATGCTCGTGCTCATAACACAACATTCATTTGCTCTTTGCGGGATTCAAACCTGCAACCGCCTGGCTTTGCAGTCCAGAGCGCGAGAACGTCGTTAATCCAATCACTATTTCAAGAAATGTAGGACCCAAGATAATCATTTTCTAAAAAACTTTATTCCTTTTTCTATACAATCATAATTCGAGAATTGTACACTTGATTCCTAACAAAAAAAATGGATTCCTGAATCGAAAAATGGTGTTCACCCACAATATTTTTAAACGACCCATCGACATCTCACACCACGGGATAGACGATAAAAAAATCCCCTCAGCACGAGTATATTTTTAAAGATTTTAATCTACCACTTTGTTTGCGTGATTGATATGTATACCTATGCGAATGACGGGTTTCTGGTACTAAGTCCTGAGCTTAGTCGCGGCCAGAGAGACAGACGGACGGACATAGCGAAACTATAAGGGTTCTGTGTTGACTACGGAACTCTATAAACAATTGAACCGTTTTACTCGTGGTTTAGCGTTTTTAACATGTTTGTGATCCGAGTAAGGGTTTCATGTAAAGGAAAAACTGAAAGATAATTTCTGTATTGCATAAAATGTTGCTACTACGTGCACAAATGTTATTGAAAAGTCGATGGTCACATTTGTGCCCGGAAGAGGGCCTATATACTGAATAAATGAGTATTATTGCTATAATATATTTATAACAATATTTGGACCACATCACATACATTGCTCTGATCCTAAGGTAGCTAAAGCACTTGTAATATATAAATCTAAAACGACGACGGTACCACAATACCCACAGACCCGAGGCAACATAGAAATGTTCGTTTTCGACATTGACCCGACCGAGAATCGTACCCCTCAGAGATGCGATGCCAAGTTGGCGTAGGTACTCGTTTCTCGGCTACGGGTGTTGTCAACTTTTAAAGTTATTTTATTTTATTCTAATAGGTATAAATGAAGGGCAACCCTAGCTGAGTCGGTCGTTCGACCACGAACTCAAGCCAAAAGTTCTGCTCGCGTCTAAATAAATTCGAGAAAAGTTAAAACTTCGACCGTAATCTGTCTGTACCTATGGGGAAGCGGAAAATTAAGTTTACAAAAACAATCTTGATACTTGATTTAACTTTGGCGACATCAACTTTACCTCTAAGTGGGGCAAACCGCCGTTAATAATTTGTTTTCTAAATTTTGTCGTTTTAATAAAAATCAAGTTTTACTGGTACAAACTAATAATTTATTGAATGTTTATACTTGTTATAGTCAAAACAAATATTTATTTATTTTATCAAAGTTGGTACATAGTTTTAATTATTGAAGTAAATTAATTAAGAGAACATTCTCGCGATTCATGCAGATGGAGTTGGATTATAGTTAAAAGTTAGACAATACTTAAACTGGAATCAGTATGGCATGGAAGAAATAAATTTTTCTTGGGATATCTTTGCAACCTCTTTATTCTTATTAATAAAGTTATAACATCGCCGTCTTTAGTCGTAGTTTTCTTTCAATTGACCTGATTTATTACGTGCAAGCACTGACAACATTACTTAGCATAGTGCAACAGTGTCAGTTAATGTATTTATGCTTAATTTAGGTATATACAGTTGATTTCTCCGGTAGTTTAATTGTTTGAATTTGTATTGGTCTAAATGACAAGATACAGATAAGAAACTTTACTTAAACGGTACCTACTTATCTGACATTTTCTTGCAATGCAGTATCGATGCTTTGCATAGGCAAAATGGCCGCCTAATAATGGCTGGCTATGAAGGACCTTCGCCCACGTAAAACGGTTATGTATAGTAATTTGTATATTTAATCTTTATTCATCATTATTAATTTTAGCCATAAGACGTCCACTGCTGAACATCGGCCTCCCCCATTGACTTCCAGTTTGGCCGTTTGGAAGCAGCCTGCATCCAGCGGCTTCCTGTGACCTTTATTAGACAGATTTAAATAGAACAAACAGAATTGTCTTAAATACTACTATCTACTGAAATGCTTCAGTCGCGGCGATGTAAGCGCGCGCGCATCAGCATTGCTACTATTTCGATGCAAACGCGACTTAACCTGGTGACCATGTAATAGGTGCATAAGACCTAATCTAGACGTGGTTCGCGCTTTGGAGACGTATTTTTGAAGCATTTGAAATGAATTTTGAATTCGAACACGAAAACAATTCGTGTACGAAATTCATTTCTATTGCTCACGATTTTACGCATTTTTGAATCACTCATATCTATTTTCGTTTTACGCAGAAAATATAATGAAACGGAATGCAAAAACTCATTGATTTTTAAAATCGGTAGTAAATCGCTTAAAACGGAACGTAAATAAAAAGATAATATATCAAATTTCTGTCAAACATATGTTTACTTGTCAATGTCATTCTTCCGTAATTTCTACTAGTAGAAAAAGAAAAACGAATGGTCGTTGCAGATATCATGAAATGAATTTTCAAAAATAGTGATTTTAGGAATTCGCATGCGTATCTTGCGATTTCGTGTTCGGATTGGAATTCACATGATTCAAAAATACGTCTCCTGGACTACAACGCCACGAGCACTTGTACTCGAGTTACGGATGTCCTAAAATATATTTATGTATGTCTATCCGTTATTTAGTCGCCAAAGAACAAGCTTTGCCTAATTTGCGACTAGATAATAAGTGATTGTTGGAAGAATCATAACGTTATTATTTTGTACGCTTTAGGAGTTCACGGGACAATAAGGTAACAAGATATTTCCGACATAGCCGTAAACATATTCATGTATACCAGTATGTCGGAAAGTGTACTCTAGCTAAGTACATACGTACACTACGCGTAGGTAGGCAAGGCACGGCTGATTCGTCTTCGTCTTCCATTCGTCAGACCCCAATGTAATGCGGAAAACCCTTTTTATCCGTTTATCTATTCAGAAAAATTTCCCTATGAATACAAATAGGTGAAGTGAATAAAAATATTGAACTGAAATTGACTATGAATGATTTTATACTTCACGAACTTGATAGGTCTTATTCAATTATTCTATATTGTAGGCGCTTGTTTGTTTTTTATAAGCTAGCGCTAACCTGAATACGAAAGTGAGAAAGGTAAGCAATTCCCTTTTATTATTCTTATCGAATTTAACCAAAGAAAGTTGATTATGAACTGCGCGTTATTATAGTACCTAAATACACTCTAACCAAAATGTTGTTGCTCCTAAAAGATTGTGACGGTTGTGACAAAGTATATTGACTCCATACGAGCCTGTCAAGACGTTAGTTACATCGAATAAGATGGATTTGGTTGCTTCTATTATATGTATATGTATAACAAAGATAACTAAGATTTTATTTAATACTAAGAATCAATATTTAAACCAAAATTCATCTGGGTTCTTAGTTCATCTTAGTAAATCCAACAAAGATCTTAATCAGTATTAACTTGATTGATTCAACATATTTATTTGTTTATACTTCTTATTGAAATTGATCGAATCATGCAAAAAAGTAACTAATGAATGATAAATACAAGAGTTATACCTACTTGTTAAATTAAAATGATTTATTTAACGTAAATAATTTTTAATATATTAGAACTAATAAACGCACCTACTTGTTAAGTCCAATTACAGATAAAGTTATTGTTATAAATATTCAGCTTTGATTGATTATCATAGTTATTTTTCTTAATTTAACGTCATAAGAAAAAGTCGCTCTTAGTTGGCTCACATTTTTATAGTGTCTCGGGTTGTGTAGTATTATTATATTACGTATACTTGCACCTCATGAAGAAAAAAGGCTAGGCTCTATGTTTTGCACCAATACGTTGAGCCCCACAGACACTTGGTTGGCCGCTGAAGTTTGTTTCTTAATATATGAGGGATAATCTCTGACAGAATAAAAACGTTCCTATTTCGCGGATGGCTTCCAATATCTTTTTCGCGTGTTCGAGCCCAATCCGTAAGATTACTTTTCTCTTTTCTCCCCTCAGAATGTATTGAATGAAAAACGAAAGTGAATTTATTGATTGACGGAAATAAATAAAAGATTTTAGGGCTTTTAGAATCATGTTTCCTTATTCGTATGTCGTAAATTTCCTTAATAATAATTGACATTTGGCTGACAGCGCGTGTATTCAATTCGACAACTGAATCGTAAATCTTCCAATTTGGGTCAAATGAAATGTGAGAAATTTCAATCAGCAGAATTATCGTTTTCGGTTTCTTATTGCTTATTACATTATCGTCCTTTATTTACTTTCTTACACTTTTTTTTACCGTTATCTACGATTGACTACTTTTTGTAAATTATTATTTAACAAACGTTACCTCTAATATATATCTCAACGACAATTTCATATCAACATGAAAATTGGTCACATTTATAAACTGATCATATTATTATTCTGGATTCGGTGGGGGGTGGGGGTGGTAAAGAAAAGCATGGTTAATCTATTTGAATGGTTTTTATTTATCATTTAAAGAGCTTTAGAGTGCAAGTTTGGTGTAGTTTGTGTTCTAATGTTTGGTGAAGTAAAAAAGATCTGAAACTGAACTGAACTGAAATATCATTGTATTCAACGCCGCATCGCAAGTGTCAAGTGACTTGTCAGAAGACAACTTGCTTGCTAGACCCGATAGCGTCTTGAAACCTGCGTCTACGGGAAGAGTAGCCTTCACTAAATCCATGAAAATCACTAAATACTAAACACCCGTTATTTATTGTTAACACTATTCAAGAAACTACTCGACATTGGCAGAATCACTGCTCTTCTTATAGAGCGGGATTGGATCCATAAAAATAAAAAACTGAGCATATTAGCATAGTATCGCAGTGATCGCCTTGAACGCAATGGGTCCTGGCATCAATTCCTGGTTTAGATCAATTTAAGAAACTAACTTTTCTAAAATGGCTTGGTATACTGGGATTATAATGATATGGTACCTCGTAATACAAGGATGTTAATTGCTTACTTCGAGACATGACAAGTGTGTTGTATAGTGCAAATCTATATATTTAATTATCTCGTTCCGATGTTTAGTAATTCTATTTTATTTATTTTAAATCAATATCACTAAACTAAAACTGTTTATTTGCATAGAACAAGAGGAGAGAGGGTAAGGGAGCTAGGCACTTTTAAATTTCGTTCCTTTTGCAACCTTCGTAAAGAGCAAACGACAAAATGAAATAAAGGAGAAATACTTTTTCTTTGTAAAATGTGACAAAGAGGTGGTGCGGGATTTCTCAACGTGAAGTTATTGTCCGTGACGCAAAGTCACCGTGACAAATAGTGCTGCGTTTTTCAGTTTTGCAACATTCTAACTAAGAGTTAATGCCGGAGTTCTCTCGACTGGAGGCAGGATGGTTTTTTGCTACCCACAACTTCGTTAAACAGACAGAATGAAAATTGTTGCGAAGTATCGGCGCGGGTTCATAAGCCAAGCAGATATTCCTGATTGAAATCGTTAGCGCTTTAAAACTTGCTGGTGAGGTAAGAGTTTCTAAGTTAATTCATAATCCTACAGCTAGAATAAAACAAACATGAAGTTGGTATGGTTTACTACGAGTTATACTGTTTTTTTTAAATGTTTTGTTTCAATCAGGGCCGCAAAATTTAATAATAAAATAGGCTGACCCGATTATTAATTAATTAATAACTATCGATAGGCCCTGGCTTGGAAAGAGTACAATAAAGAGAGTTATAAATGAATATTATGGGTTGTTCTTAGGAGATAGTCATAATGATGTATAACATTGCGGACAGGCAAATAATGTTTTGTATTTTTATAAGACCATAGAAATGCAACACTACGTTATTATGGGTGAATTTGTTTAAGTCAGCATATTTCTAAACCAATTTACTTTAAATTGAACCAGTTTATTCTTCGACATATTTTTGTATTTTTTTTTTATTTCAAGATATTCAGGATTATGAATCATATAGAGCAAAACTGATACTGCTCGAAAAATATGCTTTAGATACGTGACATATTTAATAAGTTTTTACTTCTTTCTTCTGTGTGTACGAGTATGTCTACCTAAGTGTATCTCGACCTGTCTACTTAGGTATTGCTCTGAGCTTTGAGTACTATAGGTATGAATCTTTAGTCACCTTGGTTCATTATTTTCAAGATTCATTAAAGATTCAGAAGTGGTTCTCATTTCAGTGTAAATCTTGAAAATTCATATTTTTATTATTTATTTTTTTAATCAAACTATTTTTATAGCAAACTATTTCAAAGTATCTAATCGTGCGTCTAGTGCGATGCATCGTGTCAAGCTCTGTCAATCTCATCACCAGCTTTACTTGATATATGACCCAATATAGAGGCGGTCTGAGAAATTGTTCCTATCCCATTAACGTCACACGCAAAACGATTTGGAGCGGCATTGACTAGTGCCTTTGTATTGAGGAATTTAAGTTTCGCAATAACGTACACTTTATGTAATACACTGGGCCCTTAGAATGACAGAGAATAAGAATGACAAAGAACAAGGAAAAATCCAGCTTAAGCGTATGAATACAGGAAGTTACGCTTTCAACAAAGGACATAATTGATGTATCGGGAAAATAGTTCGTCAAGTTTCTTTTTATATTGTTAACATACCTCATTCCTTTTCTTACGAGTTTACTAATACTATACAGGTGGTTCCTTTTGATAGGCACAAAGAAATGTTTTTTTTTGTAAATTATTTTTGTATAAAAATACAAACCGACTTCAAAAATCTGAAAAGCTAAAAATAATTTAACATGTACCTTATCAATTACTTTTGAAGTCGGTGCAAACAAAAACATTCAAACTCTTATCGGCTGGCAAGTAAACGAACAAAAGTCACTGTCATTATCATCATCATTATCGTTTTAGCCCTAGGACGTCCACTGATGAACATAGGCCTCCCGCAGTGATTTCCAGATTGCATCAGTCATTAAGTTGCTGATATAGCTGATGGGTTAGCAAGCTAAAGTAGCAGTGGGCCGGGCACATAGTACATAGAACTGACGGCCGATGGGGCAGTAGAATGGAGGCCACGTACCGACAAGCGCAGCGTAGGACAAAGGTGGACCGACGACCTGGTAAGTTGCAGGAAGCTGCTGGATAATTGGAAGTCATTGGGGGAGGCTTATTTTAAGTAGTGGACGTCCTACGCTAAAATGATGATGATGATAAATACTGTAATTTAATTTATTTTTCAATTTTTACAAATTAAATAAAATTGTTAGTTTGTTTGGATGTAGAAGGTAAGCTCCGGAACTACTAATTTGATTTAAATTTTTATAAAATCTGCCCGTTGTTTATAATAAACCTTCCTGGATGGACATAGCTAGTTTTTATTTCAAAAAACTGCATTTTTCCCGAGGGATGCGTGCGATTGATGCGAGATAAGCGTAGATTTCGCTCGGTTCAGTTGATGTTTTTGTTGTGTTAACAGTAATTTACTGAATTAGAACAGTAGTATTAACTAGCAAAAGTTTTAGCTGTGCCCTTGCTAGGGCGTCACTTGTACCTTGCATACACTGTTTCATCTTATCAATCATGTGACTTGCAATAATCTCTGAATCGGAATCCAATATGGCACGGGAGTCGCACCGCGGGCACAGTTAGCCAAATAAATTTTAAGACTATAATTTAATAGTAAAGAAATGGACTAAGTATAAACATCCTTTTTATTTTAAAAGCAAACCCCGCCTCAGAGCAACTCCATCGTCTCGGGATGCTTGCGTTGGGTGAAATTGGAATAAACTATGCCATTATATCTGGCCAAAGCTAGACTGGGAAGTGGAACTTTTTGCTGAGGACTTTTGTTGGAGTTAGCAGAAGAGATAATTGTGATGAACGATAGTATATATCACCCTATCCATGAATCTCTAGTCTACAAAGTTAGTGTACCACAATTAGATTTTATCATTCTGTGAAAGTGGATATAACAAAATTTTGGTTAGTTTTTCGTGAACTTCGTAGACAATCGGAGGAAATGATTTTATTGTAACTGATTTGAAAAAATATTGTTACATTAGACAACATCACATTCATTGCTCTGATCCTATGATAAGTAGTTTGTGTTACAGAAATCAGAAACAACGACAACACCCAGACACGAGACAGTATAGAATAGATATTATTCTACAATGACCGACTGGAAATCGAACCTGGGACCTCAGAAATATCGACACCAAGTCCGGTATGCTCGCCTCTCGGCTACGAAGGTTGTATTGATTATGATGAAATGTAATATTTATCCTGCGATTTCTTTATGATATTTTTTAACTACTTACATAAATTTATAATGTAGGTACTAGGATAATTTATGTTCAAAGTATGAATGAAAAAATATAATAAATTAGAGGCATAAGAAAAAATATATTTCCCGGCAGCAAATTCTTATCCAACCCATGAAATGCGGCACAACAGCCACTTGGGTCCACAGGCATTAAGTAAAAGATAATATGACAAGTGTTCCGTTTTCCTTTCTCGAAACGGAACACTGGGAGTGACGTCAAGAGTGAGCAGGTGCTATAAACTTATTCGCATTACTTCCCTTACCGAGAGCCTATTATGCAGCTGGCCTCACTTTCGCTTACTTTTACTAAGCGTTATTATTAATATTTTTCGCAGACACATGATATCAATTTATCAAAGTCGATTTTGTGTTTTTAGCTATACCAGGCCCATCCAACATACGGCCCCCGGGCCACGATGTGGCCCGCATAATTCCTTCATTCGGCCCGCGACGGACGACATTAATAGAAATTGCGCAATATTAGTAAATTCGATCATCTATTAATCGACATTTTTTTCGGCCCGCTACAGTTACAAAAATACTAAACCTGGCCCTCCACAAAATGATGTTGGACACCCCTGAGCTATACCAAAAAACAATAATTCACTTATGCATTTTGTGTGTATCTTTTGGGATTCCAATTGATTTGGGCTTAATATTATATGTTGTACAACATCTTAAACACTTGTGTTACAGAAATAAAAAAACAATGACGGTACCACAACACCCAGACCCGAGACAATAAAGAGAAGTTATTTTTCTACATTGACCGACCGGAAATCGATCCCGGGAATTCAGAGATAGCTACACCAAGTCCGGTATGCTCGCCTCTCGGCTACGGAGGTCTTCAATACTTTTAGATTTGTATCCACCTGAGTTCCGATACATGAAGCATGAAGTTCTAGCATATGTTCTCATTAATAATGTTTTCCACGCTTTGCTATACTAACAAAAGTAATTACTTGCACAGCGCAGAAAATTGTATTCATAAATACATGGAGTCCCATAACACAAGTTTTATTTAGGGTGGTCTGGGTGGTTTTATTAACATCACTCGTTTTAATGCACCGTAGACCTCCTGAAAACGTAATGTCCTCGCAGCGTGCTCGGAAATCCCAACCAGCGAAATGAAATATGATCCACATTAAGCAAAGCTCCTGTTGTGTCCTGTTTTTGTTTCGCGATCTTGTATTTACAAGTGAATTCACTTGAAAGTGCTTAGAATAATACGGGTCGGTGCGTCTCATATTATAAAGTCAATTTACTTGTAGTCTTTGAAATACACAAAGGCGCGTCTAACTATAATTATATAGATCGTGTACCGTGTACGTGTGTTTTGCCCGTAGTGATTATTTGATTACTGATTCAGTAGTTCTGCCACTGATTAAATAATCACTACGTTGTACGTTCTGCTAAACGTATGTCGAACTTGCGTTAAACACATTACATTAATAAGAACCGATTTTTCAATAGCCAGATAACTTTTATGTGATGAATAAGTTTGACATGTTGACAGTTTTTGTATAGAAAATGTGTCAAACCGTTAATTTTATTCGTCGAATAAAGTTATCTGTATATCAAGAATATATATGGCAGAATCAATGCTCTGCTTAAAGAGCGGGATGAGTCCATATGAAAAAAAGAAAAAAAAAAGGAATCTGGCGATTGAAAAATCGCCCCTAAGTAAATAAACACAATAATGATATCTCTGTTTAAAAGGATGCCTTGATGTACTGGCTAAAATTATTAGCAAATACATTTTGTGTTTATGTTTGGACTATAGTTACAAGACAAGACAAAACACGCTGGCGCCATCTAATATAGCTTTGCCTGTGCTCCCCGATTATACCAGTTACATATTTTAAATATCTACGAATTAATGAATTGGATCATGAATTTAATACAATTTATAATAGATGTTAACAAAATAATGTTAATGATATTGCATTTCTTATGCTGTAACGATTAATAGGTACTGAGCGGGGAATCTTTTAGGCACAAATGCCAATGTACTGTTGTCAGTTTATCTACTTACCTTTTTTGTGCCTTAATATAGATTATTTTTTATTCTTAACAATTTAAATAAAAGAACTACTATGTTAGAGTTCTCTCTCATATGTCACGTTCATCCATCACACATTAATCTGTGCATCAGTAACTTAAGTGCAGAAAGCATGCAAGGCACTCGAGAGTTCGCTCGTGCCACAGTGCGACCGGCAGGCTCGCTAAACGACCTATGTTTCCTATTCCGGCGGTAATTGTTTGGGGTATAAGGCCGACACAGCTTACCAAGCAGATCTGGCGTATCAATCAATCCACGTACCACTTTAGAGGCGATCGATTCCTAGTCATGAACCCTTTCCACTACCAGTGAATTGAAATCGAAGAAACCCGCCATAAATTTGGTGGTACAGAGAAAAGAGTTATTGCATTAAAAGCATACAATTAGGGCCTTTCATAGAAATAATTATAGCACAACATCAAATACATTAAGTAAATAGCCAAATGACTTGTGTTATAGAAATCAGAAACACCGTCGGTACCACATCAAGCAAACCCGAGACAATATAGAAAAGGGCGTTTTCTGCATTGACTCGACCAGGAATCAAACCCGGGACCTCAGAGATGGCGACTCTAAGTCCGGCGTGCTCGTCTATGAGCTCATCGTCGAGGCTACGGAGGTTGTCAATAGGTCGTTGTTTACAAACTTTTCTAATAATGAATAAAAGATTTTATATCTTAAAGCAGTGTACATTTTATGTAACATTTTTGAAATGTCAAATTTAAATATAGATTGTTTTAATCTCTGTTACTAAGTAAAACTTAAAATTGCTCTAATTCAGCTTTTACACTCTATGCCGCAATGTTCTCTACTAAGACTATCAACTTATGCGTATTAAATTACATTAGAATTGGTTCATCCATTACGAAGATGAACTTGAAAGTTTTAATAAAAGGCCCTGTGATGTAAACGCCCTTAAAGCCTAACAGGTTTACATGTTCATTCTTAAAAGCAGTATATTTAAGTAACCTTTTGAAATGTCAAATTTCTTCATCATCACCATCAATTCTCGGTTACTTTAGAAAACTTAAAATTGCTCTAATTTAGCTTTTACACTCTTTGCCTAAATGTTCTCTACTAAGTCTTAAAACATAACAGGTTTACATGTTAAGGCGAATGTCAGAACCGCAGTGTATCATAAGTAAGATAGACTGGTGTATGTTAAAAAGCACCAAGCTAGAATATGTTTTTTTTCGTTTCATGACGATTGTAGTCTTGACACCGGTAAATTTTATCATACAGAAACGACTTGGTGAATCTTTAAACGAATGTAGCTGTATGGATACTGTTGCGCCCATACATTACTTACTTATTACTGGTAACAGGGCCTATAATGATCTGTTTAATGTTTCTATTTAGAATATCTGTGTAACATTTAAAATGGTGAATTTTTATTAGTATAAAATGCTTCAGGGTTGGTCTAAACTCATGAAAACCAACAGCTTTTGACAAGAAACTTATTGCCTATCTCGACATAATTTTGTTAGTGTACAGACAACAGCACGTCAACTTACCACAAAACGTCAAATTTACTCAATTGATATTGATCTCTACGTGTCGGACCTAAAGTTGAAAATCAATTTAATGACCTTAAACTTTTTGGGTAGGTTGACCTGCCGTTGTCTGTACGTTTGCCGTTCGCGTTTTTGTTAGAATTAGTTCCGTATACTAAGAAAATTAGGTTGTGATAGGTGAGTTGTTTCTTGGGCAAAGTTATTTGTTATTATTGTTGTTTGTTCATACTCATTATGAACAAACTCCTGAGTATTTGACACTAATAATTACTCATCCTAAATATTGAATTGATTGTTCGTAATAAAATAGCAGTTTATGTGTTGGATAAATGCTAAGTCTAAGACAGGATGAATAGATAATATAAAATCATAAATTGCATTAAATACAGGCTGTGGTTTTGAACAGTAGCCAAATTTAAGGAGGCGAATGTTTTCATCAATACAAACAACTTTCACTATGAGGTCAACATCGAAATCATGAAAAAAAAATGTGGCTGCTAAATACATTATCATCGAGGTAGAGCATTAGTTTGTATGGAGAAACAAAAAAAATACGATTTCGCTTGTTCTAAACCATTATATGTTGTACCTATATTTATTTGAATTGAGGTAGAAAGAACAGCTTAAATGCTTAAGTTAGTTTTTATTTATTACATAGCTTCTATTTAAAAGTAATTTAGCATTATTGGTTTAAAAAAATGGGTCGGTTTTCCCTAAGTAATGTTATTAGCAAAGTTATGTACGAAGCTGGTTTTAGAAAACCGTTTTGAATCTATTTAACTAGCCTCTCAAATATTGTTGGAAAAACGCTTCGGGCCACAGTTGAAGAGCGAAGCAAAATTTGTTAATTCATTCTGAAAACTTATGTACAATCGGAAATTTGTTTTTGCCTAATTTTGCGTGTTCAAAGGGAGGATAATAAAATGTTTCGGAGGGTATTCCGCGTTGTTTGTTGTGAAGCACTTACCTAGTTCGAGCGTTTGATATGAAAGCACCAGGTGCGGCCATTGTTGTCACATCCATTGGCTCATTCACGGCGCTGATAGCCACCGAGATAAATTGCTAACGTGCAAGACAAAAGTGCGAAAGCACTCTTTGTGGTACTTATTCTGACATCCGTCTGTGGGTAGAGTAACCATATTTTCCCATCAATTACAAGAAATTACACCGGAATATTAGACTTAGGATGACTACAATACAAAGGATGTCTGGAAGAGATTGCTTGTTAATAATTAGACTGCCTAAATTATAGGCTTAGAGCGGTGTATCTATTAATATTTTTATCCAACAAACAAAATATACAGAGTGATATCACTAAACTAAAACTAAATTAAAAGAATATGCATGTTATAAAATGTATGAAAAAGCTAATATATTTTTTTTATTTTAACATTAGTCCTTTAGAAAAAATTGTTCATGGTTATTAGTAGAATACAATTAATATAAAAATGGTGATAACAAGGTCACCAGTATCTATAGCAAGTATATAAGAAAACACAACTCTATCAACTTGCGACGGGGATAAGTTTATTAAATTTTTACCTTGTGTCACTAATCTCATATTACCGTATGCACTAAATTAGTAAATTACGTTCTTACGTCACTACCTGTCAAAGCATTATTAATCATGATGGCGGTATACCTACATCCGCGCACGTCGCCGGCGCGGCGTCCCTTAGATATTTCTGGCATGATAAATGAGTGTCGTACGTGATGTAATGCTTAGACTCCCTTGTGTCCGAGCCTTCGAGCTTCGAGTGTTGGGAACGTGTAACGATATTGTTATCAACGTCGCTGCTCTTGCGAAGATAGGTTAGTGGGTCCGTATTTAGCACACGTCCATAAAAAAGTTAACAATTTAGAATTTAAAAAGAGATTACACTGCTGGCTGCATACACATCTACTCGTATGTTATTGTCAACTAGAGACTACATTCATAAGTATTTATTGACTAATACCATAGTTTTATGCATTGTTATTGAATAAACTATGGTTAAACTAAGTTAATACATAACGAAATTAAATAAAGAGTGACAACTTTCTGTAAGAAACATGGGTTAAAATCTTTAAACAAGCCTTTTCGTGCTACCGTGTTGATCCAATATCCAATTAGGATTAAATGGCAATATTTTTTTTTCTATTTAAACTAGTTTCATATTAAAAGTAAGTACAATGATGTGTTTCAATATCGGTCGATAGTACCAATAATAGTACCAATCGCGTAATCTAATTTAACCCTTAGTTGACAATAATATTGAAGTATATGCAGACAGCCATTAGGATTTTTTGTGTTCGTTTTCCGGTATTATACGAATCAATCAAAAAACTAACTAGTCTTAATTGTCTTAAGCCGGTAGTCGAAACCAGGACGATGCCTTTAAGGCGAATCGTCGAGCCACTACACTTGTCAGGTCAGCATTTTATGGCAAAACCGTAACAGCTCGCGCAGGTTTAAAATACTTGGACATCAATACTTGGTTTATTGAGTATAAATTCAACTCTATCAACACGCGCCTAAAGCTTTCTATTCGAACTGTGTAGCTTAGAAGACAAAATATAGTCTAAAAATATGTAAATTTCATGCTAGTCAAGAGCAAAACAATTTTTCCGCGTTTTACCACATTATTAAATCTAAAAATCCCCGTAGTACGTAGCACTTTAGAATATGCCTCCTTGAGTTTGAAATCTGGACACAAAAAATGATTTTGTTTAACACCTATGTTGTTATTTGAATTGTCTATTTGAGTAAGTATCAAAAATCGTCCTCATCAGTCATTTTGTTTATAGTTGGGATGCATTCCGTAGACATTTAAGATTAGCAAATGGGATATAAATGTGTTTAATATCTGGTTCTACCCTCGTGTTAGAGCATCCAGGCCATTTTATAGAGCTGGTTGTCACGTAGTGGGTGAATGTGAATTTATACAGGGCGTTAATGAAGTTGATTGTGCAAATTAGCGGCAAATTGGCACCGCTTTCCCGCTCTACAAGCTTGTTGCGTGCGCTAAGTACTTTTAAACAACCATTAAATTCGGATCATATCAACATTCGACGTTTGCATTCAGAAAATAAAACTTTGGGAAATGAAATTAAGTGTAAGTTTATGAATTGAGTAACCATTCTATTCACTATCGAAAATATTACCAGTGTTATTAAAAAAAGGTTTTTAATTGCTCAATAAATAAAACTTGCTGAGCATTTTGAAGTTTCAGTGTCTGAACTCATCAAATTAAAATGTAACCATTACATTAATTAAATTTATGAAATCATGCCTCCGCTAAGTACATAAAAACACTCATTTCAACATTGATGAAACTTCCTCATGGCAGTTACTAGTTTCAATATTATTTTAAATTAAAATATTGACAGTGTCCCAGACAAACATTATCAATGTTTCCTAGTATATTTGACTCGTTCGTAGTCTCAAAATTTGTAAATTAAACCAATTTATTTTCCGAAAATAGTACGTAGAACTGGCAGAAAGCCGCATACCGGCAAGCGCAGGGTAGGACGTCCACTCACAATGCATGCATGCAGACCGTTTCCAACCGGCCCATCTGGAAGTCAATGGGGGAGGCCTATGTTCAGCAGTGGACGTCCTTTGGCTGAAATGATGATTTTCCGAGTAGGCATTTACGCGTAGGTACTAGGTATAATATAAATATATACGTTAAGGACCCGGCTTGAAGAAGACCAGAGAAGTCGTAATCCAGTGTCGATCCACTCCTAGTAACATTATTATCTAAAACAGTATTAGTATAAGTTTACGAGAATACAGTTTTAGATAGTAATGTTACTGGCATCGACACTGGAATGCGACTACTGTTTAATTACGGGAATTGGGCTTAGGGATGTCTAGAAATGGTATTTTTTTAAACAATATTTACGTTTTGTTGTATTTTAATTATTTGAATGATTTTTTTGATGTAGTTTTGTTATTAACTCACTTTTTAATTGACTTTGTTTTTTTATGTAGTTTTGATATCAACTTGACGTCTCAAAGTTAATGCCTTTGTGGAAATCAGTCGGTAAACTAGCAAACTTTATAATACTTACTCGTTATGTTGTTAATGTCTCAAACGTATCATTCATCATGTATTGCCAGTACATGATGAACTTTTGCATTGCTAAGGCTGGATTTCTCGAGTCTGATTGTGCTTCCGTCTTTTTGCTTGCAAATTTGCTGTACCCATGTACTTCGATTTATCTAACATGAACATACTTTCTGATGCAACTAAAAGTTTTAAAAGGATGAAAATGAAATGCAAATCATCTCTTACTTTACAATTTTCAAGTAATCTTTTTGCTTTTACAAGTAGACAATTCAGCATTGACAATGAGCCAATATTTATGTGGATTGTACACGAGAAGAGGAGTGATTTTTACGCCCGGCCGTGGAAACTTCGTGTTATCTGCGCGCATCCGGGGTGAATCGCTAGTAAGTTATTATAAAACCGGCCAATTGCGAGTCGGATTCGCAAACGAAGGGTTTTGTACCACCGTACAATATTTGCTACACTACATGTTTTTTTTAAATTTACGTCGCTATATTGCGCAGAAACGAATTAGTGCGACCTTGACTTATACTGGGACGTTTTTTTTTTACGAGTGTGAAAGTTTTACTTGTAATACGTTTGTACGTATTTCTATTATTAAGATCAGCAAAAAACACCGAAAAAAAAACAATTGATTGTTATGGTGGCCATAGTAATACACACACTGGAAAAAAATTATAAAACTGATCATATGATACAGCCCTGTGAAAGACGGACAGATAGCAGAGCCACAGTCCTCTTTGGGTAGAGAACCCTAAAAAACTAAAAATATGTGTGAAAGAGAAAAAAGACAGGTATTTATATGAAGGCCGTGTCAACGGCTGTCGAAGTGTAGGTTTGAATTCTAAGCAACTACTGCTCCTCGTTGTTTTTATGGGCCCAATTTTGCTACGTGACGACTTAGGGTAGATGTTTTCGTCCGGGACATTTGTTTCGCTGCCGTATGTTTCATTACTATTCAATGACATACCACACGATGCGTTGGAATTTTACAATAGCTTAGCAGGGGCCGGTAAGTATCACGGATCAATTCAGAGCTTTTAATACGTATTGAAAACCGATAAATCATGTGACAGTATATTTAGGATACGTGACACGTGGTTCATCGTTTGTTAATTCATTATTGGATGGTTCGGAATCGAGGCCTTGATTAGAATTCGACTATTTCTACTATCAAAGACGATCGGTATCTATAAATTACTGGCTTCGAAGTGATCTCGAAGCGTAGCAGGAGTAGTTACATAAGGCGAGTTAAGGGTCTAGAGTTTTGTTTGTCTTTAAAATATGTCAAAGCTACAAAGATGTCAAAGCTACATATAGGTACTTAGGCAGATATGGTACAATCAACACTTATAATAAAAATGTAACTGATCTAATTCTGTACACATAAGATATTAAAAGATCATTGTTGGAGGTCACTATAGTCGATACTGAAGCCAAAATGTATTTA
Organism: Anania hortulata; assembly: GCA_963576865.1. Classification (NCBI taxonomy): domain Eukaryota; kingdom Metazoa; phylum Arthropoda; class Insecta; order Lepidoptera; family Crambidae; genus Anania; species Anania hortulata. Next base: position 10,645,584 of record OY756406.1, read on the forward strand.
TAAATTTTTTGTTGTTAAAAAGTAAAGCTTCATGTAAAATTGACAACTTGCTAAATGTTAAAGATGATAAACTGCCCACAAACTGGAGTTTTTTGGCATGCATGGATCGCTCATCAACAAATAGCTTTTACCAAAATAAGATCATAGTGAATCAGCCAGCGGCGTTTATTATTGTTTTTAAACAAGTTATTGGTAGACAAAATATGAATTATACAGTATTAAGGGGCAGGGTAAGGAGAATACACGTAAAAGAGGTGTTTTTGCACAAGTTTTCTGGCGAAAATACTGGATATAGGATGTGGAAATTATTATATCATGTAACTTATATGTTGTAGTTTTTCCTGTTGTATCTAAATACTAGTTATTATTTCTTATAAACACTAAAAAAATCTTCAAAGTACCGAGAATATCGCGAGCTTGTACACATTTATGTTTTAAACGACGTTTTTGTTTAGTAAAGTTGGTTTAGTTATTTACAACATTCGTGCCTTTAGGTTGAAGTATTTATTTTCAAATAGTCAACAAATTAAGAATTATAGGGATTTTTAATGGATTTCACTCTTAGCGCCTTTTCCCTTTCACTATTCCATTAGCGGATATTTTGCTCGCATTGATAATCTATTTGCACAGGAGCACAAAAGGATGGATGTTTAGTCTGCGAGTAGCATTTGTACTATCTTAGGCACGTAATAGATGTCGCGCAAGTCGATGCTAAATGCTCAATGTCACTTGCCTTACCCGTCGCCTTAAGTGAGTTCGTGTTCTGGCGAAATTTACGCGGCAAGTTTGTGGTACCTACTAACTAAATAACGCTAAGTACTACCATCAAACTTAATTATTAGGTCCGCCAATCAATAAATAGTTCTGGTAAAGTCCTAATGTTAATTAGACATCTTGATTTTTAAGATTCACTGCCAAATAACAGATCCACACAACGTACATTACAACAATATAACGTTTTGTAATGTTTGTATATTACAAATGTAATTTTATTGCCAGTGGCATTTGTTATTGTTTTAAGAAAGTTAGTTGATAGAAGATTGCGTGGTGGTAGCATATGTACGCCAAGTCGTGCTAACACACTCCTATAATTTCGTTAGTCTTACTAACACACGCACGCACGCACGATAAACGCCAGTGTGTTGCCCGCCTTATGTAAGTTCAACATTCATTAGTTAATAGCGCCAAAAAAACATAAATAAATAATGGCAGAGTAAAAATATCAAAACAACTTAGTGTTTAAGGTCCCTTGCCGTCACAGTTAAATCTATATCTATACTTATATTATAAAGGAAATAGTGTTTGTTTATTTATTTTTCCTTCACAGAGTAACTGAGCAATATTCAAGTATAGTTGTAGGCATCCAAACAGACAAAATTTGCTACCAATGAGCACAGCAGTCAAAAGTAAAAATAGTTACCAAATGGCGGTCAGAATCTATAATAGGCTCAATGACGATATTAAGCTTTTACCACTGAATGTGTTCAAGAGAAAATTGAAATGCTGGCTAATTTGTAGTTGCTTCTATTCTCTTGACGAATATTTTGACATATAATTGACTACTCTGCTGACTTGTAATTACTGTATTGTTTATTTTTTCATTGTATTGGTATTAATAATTTAATGAATCCTGTAATAATTTTAATGTACCGTTGATTTATTCTAATTCATTGTTGTTGACATTATCATGATAAATTCAATTAAATTCAATTCTTAATGATCTTTTTAAAACGTTTTGCATGCCAGTGTCTGGTGAAATGTGAGGAACCACCATTTATATTATCACCTGTATGTGCACCACTTTTAAAGCAAAATAAATACATTTCATTTCATTTCATAGAAGGACGTATATTTCGCTTTTTTTTTGTGTAATGATACGGAACGGATCTAGGTGTCGTTGATTGTGCTTGCTTTAAATAACATACTCTTACATTGTTTAAATACATCTACTGCAAAAATGAATTTAAAAGCATGTTTAGAAAATTTTGCACACAATTCATGTAAGTGTGTCTGTTTTTACTGTTCAGTATAAAAACAGTAACTTACTATGTAGGCTAGGTAGAATCACAATCACAACCACAGAACAGGAATGGCACGCTATGCTTCCTATTCTGTGATCACAACACAGGTACGGTCGGCCAAGAAAGTGGTCTAAGTACCAGTTTTGGCAAAAAGACTGAACTTTTTGTATGGAGCCTGGCATACCTAAAGTTGCTAGTACCTAAATGACGTATTTTGATGTACATCTATGAAACATGTCAATCGATAGAGAAAATAATTACAAACAATAAATACTCCTTGATAAAATGTGCTAAATTATATTATTGTATTATAAATTAAATATTTTCTTAATTTAAGTAGCAATCAAGAAGAAAATGATTAGCTACAAAACATTAATACGCTTTGTCGTAAATGATCTTGTAGCATTAGACCTACTTGCCAAGAATTTCGTATTTTTTGCCATTTTTGAATAAATGAAGTCATATGGGTACCACTTTTGACTTTATAAATGGTTTAAACATTGACTTATTATAAGTAAATACCTCAGTGCCTAAAGCCGAAAGTCTACAACCAGAGTGTTTTACCTGTTGTGACATATAGAACTGATGAATGTGGCCTCTCACTATGGGCCTCATAAAAAAGCTCAAGGTTGCACAGCGTGCTATGAAAAGGGCTATGCTCGGTGTTTCTTTGCGAGATCGAGTCAGAAATGAGGAGATCCGTAAACGAACAAAAGTCGCTGACGTGATTGAAGTGGCAGTGGGTGGGGTTTGCCCCGCCCACTGCCACTTCAGTCATGTCAGCAGCTATTTATAGCATGTTTAACTGACGGCCGGCAAGCGCAGCAGCAAGGTGGATAGACGACCTAGTAAATGTTGCAGGAAGCCGCTCGATGCAGGCCGCTTCTAACTGGCAAATCTAGAAGTCACTGGGGGAGGCTTATGTTCAGCAGTGGACATGATAACGATGAGCTGAAATGATGACGATGATGATATAAATATACTGCCAACCATGCAAGCCATGTGTTCCCTTTTTTGGCTTTTTTCTTTATATTTGATCAAAGGGTTTGACGTAAAAATAATTACTCAGTACTCGAATCACCGGTACCTATTTAAAGAATACCACACAGTAAAGCGATATAATCAAACCTCATGATCTATAAATGTATCATTACACCTATATTTTAGCTTCAAATCCAATGTCAATATCATACAGATGTTCCAATTCAAGACATTAATCAACTGCGTATGATGATCGTTAAGGCACCATATTATAAAACAAACGACTACATAAAGTTAATAAAGACCTATGCATACCTACCGTCGAGGAAAACACCCATAAAATCGTCGAAAGATATAAAAAAGCTAGGAGACTCAAACGGAGAATACCACAAAACCATAAAGCAAGTCATGAAAGCAAAAAAAAAAGAACAGAAATAAGGATGCGCCTCTGCAGGACACATGCCTTGCAAGACCAGGGGCGTGCATTGGTTTCAGATGGGGGTAGGCTGAGAGTGAAAATTGAGTAAGTTTGCGTGAAACAGTAGGCGATCTCGCGGCAGCCTAACATTGGTTAAATTGCACAGAAACGATCTAAGTTGCGCGCTTTAGTAAGGAATAAGTACAGGTAGACGACAAAATGGTTACAGAATATTTATTGTTTATTGTTGAATACGTAATTGATAATTATGGTTAGCTGACGGTTTTTTATGAAGGTAGGCTCTGCATAATAGCCTATATGGAATGCACGCCCCTGTGCAGGACATATTTAACGCCACAAAAATTGCCGAATGTCCTAAATAGAGACAGACTGCAATCTACAAGGAAACAAAAAAAAAAGTAAAGCGGTAGTTAGCAGAGAGGGGGGTTGGTATAAGAGATGGGGTGAGGGGTGTCATATTTTATTTTACATCTTCAATCTGAAATATTTCAGAAAGTATATTGTGTATTTGTTGTTTGTAAATATCTCCTCTGTCGATTGGCATGTGTTTTATAGGTGTACATCAAAACACGATATTTAGGTACTTGCAACTTTAGGTATGCCAATAAGGTTCGATGCCTTTTCATATGTAAGTAAGTAAAATAGCGATAAGGTTGAACTCATGGATTTAACTTTTTTAACAATAAGGGGGATGCCCAATTTTGACGTATTATTTATTTGTTTTTGACGTTGTAGAAAGAGAGCAATGTTGCTTTATGACGCGCGAATGATTTTCAACCTTAGGGTGATATACCAATTTCTTGGCCTACTGTACAGTTGAACCTCTATGCTCTATGCAGTTTTAGAGAAAGTAGAGGTCACGGTCAATGGACGATGGTCGCTAACTACATAAGTAAAAATATTTTTTCCTGCTCATATTAGAAGGTCTTTTGCGTAATTTTTTGGTAAATTCTTGGAGATATAGTTAGTTTTTTTTTACTTTTGTAGATTTAATAATTTGTTTGAGGTCTTGTCTACTTTGAGACAAGATTTGATGCACTTTGTTCTTCGAGTTAATGTGGGTATTCCTCCTGCGGAGCTTACTTAGAGAATGTGTGTACAGGGGGCATCCGTGCTGGTTGTGACGAGGCAGTATTATTTACCCTCACCTGAATAAACTAAAGAAAACGCGATGGAAGCCGCGGGCAACAGCTAGTTGTAATAATAAAAATGCGACAACTGACAGTTTTTCAATGAATTTAAACTACCTGAAAGTCAATCAAAGTATTTGTAAGACATAACATTTTATAATTTTGCAATTGCAATTATTTAGTGCGAATCAAACAGTGAACGGTGAAGATTGAAAGGTGTTTAACAAACTTTTTTATTGATTTAGAATTCTCCAAACTGTTTTAATTAATAACGAGTACGTTTATAGGTTTCTTGAAGCTTTGTGGAAATTGTACCTACATTTGCTAATAAATGCAGAGTAATTGACTCTAAGAAATTGAAAATATGAAACGGTTGCTAAGTTGTCTTGAAATTTCAGCGAGTAGGAGTGAAACAAAGTCCCTAATGAATGACGTTGAAAGACAATTTGTTGAATGGAACTAGACTTAAGCTATACGAGTATGCCCTCAGAATATACCGACAAGATGATCATTAGACTCAACAAGTCACGTCAAACTTATGTTTTTCACAGTACATCCTACAATATTTTATACTCTGGAGTTTGCTAACTTAGGTTTCTTTAGTCAGATACATATTTTAAGCATAGAATTTTAAGTATGTACGTAGCATTGCTCATAAAAAAGAAAAAAAAACCGAGAAAAAGTATTTTGAAGTTATTATAGTAGTTAGTTTGTACAATAGTAATTTTCCACGAATCATTGATTACAAAACAAACACACTATGGATTAGTGTGTTTGTTCGTACATCCGAAAAATAAACCGATGTTTGAAATTATTGTTGGATGCAATGAAGATTACAACAAACTAATATATTTAAATTGTAGGATAAACGACGGCTTAGTTGCTGTTACCGACAGGACTATACAAGTTGTGAGCGTCATAAACAAGAGTCAAGATTCCAAACTCAGTCAGTATTGATCTCTGCTTTTTCCGTGTCTCATTTTGTAAATCCTCTCTATGTTTATAAAATTTTTGCGTAATTATGCTTAATATGTTTCCACTACTCTCTTTTGTCAAAATAGTCAGCAGATATAAAATTTTTTAGTCTTCTCCATCTAACAGCTTTTGTTCGTTTTCTTTCTCTCGGTGGATAATATTTATCCCTACCATCGAAGGCGACTTTAGTAATGTCTGTCCTGAATTGACTTCTGTGATTGATTCCCGACAACTCCATCTCGGTCCTGTTTTTATTGTTGATGTAAGTCTAAAATATAATGGAAATGCGCATCGTATGAAAAGTTCATTTGAAAGGAAGGTAAAATAATATTTTGTAATAGCTAACAAAATCATTTTAAAACCGTACCACTCACGCTTTCCACTTCTAAATATTGTTTAAGTAACCGTAATATTCAAAGGTAATTTGGAAACGAGTGTAATGTTGCTAAAGGTTTGCAAACAAACATTCGTTTGGCTCTGAAATATTGGTGAGTGGGTACTACCCAACATCCATTGAAGTCTTTTTAAATGTAGGATCCACATACAGTCGGATAATTACTTCCCTTCGGTTATTTACGGAGACCCTCGTCACAGCGAGCGCTTGTTTTACACGTCACTCTTGTTTGCTAATGAAAAAAGTGTGCGGGAAAAAATAAATTGTTTTTTATTGTTCGGCCGCAGTCCGTCGGGTGCGTAAATCAGAGATTATAAAGGTTCTGAAAAAGTATTTGTATTGAGGCAAAGCAAACGTTTGTTAGAGCACGATTACGCCCTTAAAAGTTGGGTAGTACCTACTTTTTAGTTTTTTTTGTCTAACCAATATCGAACCAAATATTATATTTCTCGTGACTATTTATAGAGGTTTTTGGCATGTTTTGATGTTGTAGGATTAATTCCATGGTCCAGTACCCAAGCCTGATACAGAAACAATTCGTTTATTTTAATTAGTTCATATCATATATTAATTGAATTGAGAGAGCAAACGGAATTACTCACTATCGCCGGAGGGAAGTATTTTAGATTCTAAAACGGTAGCACCAATTCAAATGACAAATGAGCAGCAGATCGAAACATTTAATATTCAACTTACCGACGACACGGAGCACTCGAGTTAGAAGCTGGAAAAACTTTTCCTTAATTTGAAAGTGTCGTCCAAAAAGTTGCCTTTTTAAAAGCGGCTTATTGGAGGGTCCGAAAATTAGAACGTCTTTAAAATTTACCTTTCAACGTGTGACGGAATAATGAGAATTGTGTGTTCATTGGATTCGTCTCAGGATTAATTTAAATCTTCCCAGATGACGACTGAGGCACAACCAACCGGCCATTGTGCCACCCTATATCAATTCTTACCGGAAATCGGCGCTATCAATTTTGTTTTCACCGAAGACCAAGGTACCTGCTGGGCAAATATTCCATTTTGATTAAAAGCGCTTGTTGTTGGAATAAATTAGCGTCCGAATTACTTGCCTACTTTGTCATTTATGTCATTCTTAATATTCCTGGATTTTGTTTGGGCTTGCTTTTTTTGTTTGAACCAATCTATTTGGTTAAACTTTTAGTGTCATACTAATTATCTTTTTAATTTGAACATAAAATCGGTTCTATGTTTAAAAATTTTACTATTATAAGTCAGTTGTACATCTTTTTTTGTCTTGTGTCTGCCGTCAAACTCAACAGCATCCAAAGACAGTTTTAGACAGTGTTTACACTCAACAACGTTAAAAAATGTCAAAAACAACAGAATCTAGTTTTACAGCTCTAAATACTGTTTCTTTTATTTACTCTACATGTAAACCTAAATTAAGTTGTGAGATTGGCTGCCTGAAATCGAACCCTTTGTTACTTCTTTATAAAGACATAAATAGGTATACAATTGAGCCACAAAATCTATACCCAAAAGTCTACGATCAAATTGTCGGGCGAATTCTATTTCCCAAAATACTTCAATTACACGCTACTTGTAAAAAGGACGGTATAATTTGTCGGGATCTCGTTTTCACCTTGGATGGCAGTTTTCCCGGGCATATTATTGTTACAAGGTCATAAGAAGTTATGTGGGTGTACTAAAAATAATAACGTTGCGAGGGAAACGGCGGCGGAAGCGGAAACGTCTGACGCGCGCGGTGTTCAAATGTCGATGGTGACACCTCATGGGTTCCATGACAAAATATTTTGTATTCCGTAGGTAGGTTATATCAGCCTATTCATTTAAACTTTTACGAGTATAAGGTCCTTACTTACATATGAAATTGCCGTTCAATATCAAAAAGTAAATCAACTATTTTTATGAAATTATTATTTAATCAATATCGGCGAAGTATGCGCCGTTGTTATCGATACACTTCCGCCATTTTATAGGTAGATCATTGCTTCTGTGCTTGCGCATAGGCTGTTCAAAGAACAATAACTCCTAAAGTAGTAGATATACAGCTGTAAATTAAAAAATAAATGAGTTATCGGGGTTACTTTTGCAGTAATTTACAATAATTAGTTTATTTTTATATTTTTAAAAAATATTTTACATGAATATTAATTATTTTTTCAATTAAGACGTAACAACTCCCTGTTTCTAATTTTTTTATACGATAGACTAGAGTTTTGCGCTTCGAATAAGCCTATTTTTATACCATTAACGCCTACACTTTAGGAGATATGTTTTTTTTTGTGTCCACGTAGAGAATATTTCAAGAAAAAAAACAAAATGGCTGCCACATGGCTGATAGGTAGTTTGGACTTAACTATGTAGTGTATTTGTGTATTAGAATAGTTGTTCTAACAATCCTTAGAATATCGCTAGTCCATGACCAGACACACTGTATAATTACATATTATTAGTAGCTGCAATCGTATTGGGAATTTTCTGTAGTAATAGCAGTATGTAAAATTAAAAATAAATAAATAAGTTTATTTTCGATTTGTAAAATTTTCGATAGAAATTTCTTCGGGTGATAGTTATTGTGACTTAATATTAATTTTGTGATATTATTATATAAGTACTACTTTTTACAGGAAGTAGATTGTTGATGACATTCAGATTAACAAGCGTGGCGTGTAACTGCTTCAAATCAGTCATAGACATGTTTAGTGCTAACGCTTGAGCTGTTTGTATGGCGCTGTATAAACGCGTCTAATACGATCGTTAGCGCTATTGTTTGGGCAGGTCGTGTCCGGCGAGAACACGGCCATTTGTCATGCGGGAAGTGGGCATGGACTTACATAAGGGCGTCTACATACAAACTATTGTCTTGGAGCACCTGCTTGTAAGAGGTTTGCATGCTGATCATGTTATATCACGACTGAACGGCTTAAATTAAGTTTGACTATTGAGATCAAGTCGTGTAGAAGTGGCTTGCAGTTCTCGGGCTCTACAGTAAGGATGTTTACACACAATTGCGAAAAATTCCTTGAGGACCTTCTTTGACCTTCCTATGAGGTGTTTTGGCTAAAAATATCGATCGGGTATAGATTTTTCTTATCTAATCGTAAATAAACTTGTGGGTTTTAAAAATAACTTCCTGTTTTGAAATAATTTGCAAAATACCTTTTGACAGGAGGTGTTGAATGACGGCGAAAGAAAATATTTTTATTTTTTTTGCTCAGTCACATTGCGTGTACCTATTTGACTAGTCATTCTAATAGCTAAATACTCAAACGACACTCAAAACTGAGACTCCGTTATTTCACCGACATTGTGAGATGTGATATCAAATACGACCAAAAATTTGTGTATCTTTTCCCCTTAGCGATAAGTATATCACAATTTCTTAAATCGATCGAATTATCATTTCATCGTAATCACAGATGTTACTTTATGTATAGCTTTCCTTTGGTCTTACTGACCATCCCCCTCTGCTATGTTAGTTGGGTTATTTTTACATACTTACTTGACTGCCTTTTGTTACACAGTAAGCTGGTTTTGTATACGACTGTGATCATATTTTACTTTGGAAAATGCATGGACTCTCAGAACCATAATAATGCAGTAACATAGTTTAATGTTCTGCCGCAGAACGAAATCGTCCTGCATTTAAATGTGGCTTAAGAGATTGTAATAAACATTTCTCTTCTGTAATAGGTAATTGAAAACTTTATACGTGCAAGTAAATTAGGATTATCTCCTAACATGGCTTGGTCCCTAAACATTGATTGCTTTTGTATGTAACGCCGGCCAGTCAGACAGTTATCAGTGAAAAATTCTCGGGTCTGATAAGATTCTCTACGGAGTATTACACACACACTATCACCATATTGTACAGTCATGCATCTCGATGCATTATGACTTGATGGTTAATACACTTTGACTCTACTCAGAATGGATTTCGCAACTATAATCGGATTTGAAATTCGTTTGTGTCCTCGTCTGAGTAACTCACGAAGCACAATAGCTAAAAGTAGGTAGGCTTGTTTGGTCGACTGCTCGAGTACAGAGAGTGCTTGGCTATTATTTATCAGAGTGGACACGGGCCCGTGCGTGCGACTCGACAGTAAGGCGCGGCACATACCCGCGTTTTGTTACGCTACGATTAATCGTTTTTGCCTCTATTTGTCGGGAAACGCGTGGAGTGACTGCTTAAGCTCCGCTGGGCCTAGTTCTTTTCAATTCATACAAATCACTGAATGAGGTTGATAAGATTTGTCTGCGAATTTCAACGAAGTTTCAAATACCTAACATACACGTTATAGAAATAGTACTTAGTTGTAACGAATTCGTTTAGGTTTGGGAACAGGTATCACACCTGAACTCTCAGCTGTTGAAAAACAAACAAAATAGTCGAATGTTCTTAAGGAGCCCTCAGTCATATTTCGATGTACAGTCCAACTTTCCAAAATTCAAACATTAGTTATTCATTAATTAGTTCCAACTCTGCGGAACGGTACGTTATTGAACTAAGCGTTTAATCAAGCGACATAGAATGGTTCGGGCGACTAATCGCTCGTGTGCGCGCGCTCAATATTATCTGAATAGGATCTTGGCTCTCGCACCATTGTCTCATGGACAATGACCGTCTTCGTCCTCCTACCGTTTAGTGCGGCGAACACTTCGCAAATTAGTTTATGAGTTATTGCCGCGTAATTTTGTTGTTCGCTACGTGTAGCGTGTAGCTAAGCGGAAACATGGAGTTTTGCAGGTGCATATAAAGGTAACAATGCGGCGTGTGCTCCATTGTCTTTAGTTAGTACGGGGGTAACCATGAACTCTTACAAAACCATCTTTGTTTGGTTGCACTTTGATATGAGATTATATGTTAGGTCACGTGATTTGGTACCATGATCTGCCTAAAACAATCTTGTATAAGGCTGGGAAAGACCGAATGGTATGTAAAAATAGTCTATGCGTTGTAAGTGGTCCGAATCGTCATAATTAAAATTAACAAAATGTCAGTGAAATCAATAAATACCTATTATTGCGTACTAAATTTGCCAAAATATTAAAGAAAATGTATCTTGCTTCTGTTAGGAGGCATGTCAGCAGCGCTTAAAATTATTCTATCGTAGATATCACCTTTACTAAATGAGCTACGACTGAGCTCTGAGTTTTTCATAAATGTTTCGGAACAATGCATTGTCCGATACCAACCTACTTAATGCAATGGTGTCTTGACAGTACTTACTAGAAAAAAGTAAAAGTCATTATTTGTTGTCAACATTCATAAATAATTTATTTTACTTTAGAAATAGAAATATGAATTACAGAAATACAAAATAGTATTTTCAGTTAGTAAGAAATTAGATTAGAAAATGGTTTAATGAAACATCATAACAATCATTCAAATTGTATTATGTAAGAGTACGTCGAACAACGTCGATTCACAATATTTTTTATAGTAATAGTTTTATTGCAGATTAGTTTCAAGAAAAATACAATCAAAGCATTCAAGTTTTGAGTAACCCCTGGTACTAAAGGAGAAGAAAGCTTATGCTGGGCAATGATTAGGAACGCAGGAAACTGTAAATTAAAATTCGATGCACAGAGCATACAAGTGTACCTATACTAATAGTAGTTTCATAAAATTATTGCAAAACGCCAATTGACACAAATAAATAGTGAAATAAATATGTACGCTTTATTTTAGTACTATCTAGTTTTAATAAGAACCCGGTAGTTAAATAGGTTGTTAAAAAATCCCGATTGATAGCTAATTAACTCAAATGAGTAGTTAAATTCATCGTATAGAACTCAAATCGTCTTGTGATACTCACTTATTTGCGACTCAAGAGGGGTCTGTCTTACTATGTTCTTAAATACATTCTCCGCTCCAGTCAGTTTCCAAAGGTATAGGAAGCGGGGTGCGACATAGTCGTCTCTGAACCAGGAAAAAACCAAGAGACGTTTTCCTTATAGCTATCGACCCATCACATTATTTAACACGTAGCAAAGCTGTTCGAGCGTTTGCTGCTTTGAATATGCTAGTTAATTTCACTAGATGACAAACAATTTAGTTTCCGCAGTGGCGAGTCCACCAAGCTCCAGCTAACACGCGGCACCCGTGGTCCACCAGCTCAACGATCAGCAGGACAATACGTCCGGAAGATGTTATTGCCCTTGACATGTGTGGGTTTTCTAACAAGTTAGGCGCTTCACACGTTCGATCGTGCTCATAATAGCCCGTACCCACCATCATCTCCACAACCACGCTTGGAGGCGGAATGGCGAACGCAGTTTTTTTTTAATAGTTCACACGCAGACGCTGCTGCCCGTCTCGTGCTACAGGAATTAGTCGCCTCTTACGACACGCCTTCTGTTGGTGTGTTCTTTACTTCCATCTCGGCTTACTTTTACTTGATCTTTCTTTTTTTATTTAATTGACTTTTATATTACCTTTTTTAACTGCGTTTTGGCAAATGAACGTTTGAATTTGAATTTGATCTTAATAATGGCAATACTATTGCCATTACTAAGAGTAATACTTAGTAAATATAATTACTAAATTTTTTAAGAAAATATGTATCTCGTATGTATGCCGTGTGGGGACGGCCGTTACTCTTCCCCACCGCCAACAGGAGGCGTGTCGTAAGAGGCGACTAACTCCTGTACCACGAGACGGGCAGCAGCGTCTGCCTGCGAAATGTTATAAACACTGCGCTCGCCAACCAATCCCAATCCCAAAGGCAATCCCCCCCAATGAAAACCATTGGGGGAGGTCTGTGTTCAGCAGTGGACATCCATGGCTGAAATGATGCATCTCGTGTTTAATATAGTACGATAGTACGAAGGATGCGAGTCCGACTTGCACTTGGTCGGATTTATAACGTTACTAACTTACTACCTTATGTCTAAATGTACTTAATTAACTTGAGATTTTACCAAATATGTAAAGAGCGTACTTTATAGGTACAAGTAAGTAAAGTAAAATGCAGTAAGATAAAGTGGTAGTGGGCCAGCTATATCTGTCGCAGAACCGATGAAAGGTGGACTAAATTGAGTAGAGACCACGCCACGGTAAACGTAGTGTTGGATGTCCCCCAGCTCGATGCAACGATGAGCTTAGGTTAGGAAGATGGCTGGAGATCGTGCTCTTTGGGGGAAGGCTTACGTCCAGCTGTGGACTGTAATAGGCTAACACGATGGTGATGATGGTAACTTTTTAGGTCAATAGCTTACCTATTTTTAAAATATTATATTAGCTACTGCCTGCAATTTTGTCTACGTAGACTTATATTAGTAGAATAATCGTCCCACGGTAACTAGCTAGCTAAATCAATACCCATGCATGTGTGCCTTTCAGCTAATTAAGTTTAGCCGTTAAAGCGTGATTGAGAAACTAAAGTATTAACTGTTATATTTATAATAATAATTAGTAAAGGTATGATTTAAATCTTGGCAGTCGCTGCCCATCATCGCGAATGCACCGCTCTGTGTCTGATACCGGCGGCTGTGTCGCGCTGGCGGGGAGCGTGGTCTTCTCGCCTGCCGCACAAGAAATCCAACAATTGACAACAAATTAAACGCAAATCTAAATGATGTTTTTTTTGTCATTTATTCAATGCACAAACAGGGTTTAATGTTTTAGGTTTACATAAAACTTTTTACGTTTACGTTTAGTTAACCCGTCCTCGATTCAGAACCGTTCGGTAACTAATTGTCGACCAGACGATCACGTGACACTTATGATTCAACAGGATTTAACATTAGTGTCACGTGGTTTATCGGTTGACAATCAACTCTCGAAGGGTTCTGTATCGGGGTGTCACAAAAACCAGACAATGGAAATTTTATTGTTGGCCACATGTAGGTGGTTTGAGCTTAGAAAATGTAGTTTACAAAAGACCTATACTCAGTGCCTACAATAGAATCTGATGGAATATTAGGAACATAAACATACTTGTTTACCTGTGTCCCTCTAATTACTTGCTTGACTTTTAAAGTACTTAGTGGCGTTTGATACGTTTATTATTTTCATTTCTTTTGATTATGATAGTAAGTAAACTTGTGTGTTTCAAAATAACAGGAAAGAAATCAAAATATTCCCTAACAGCAAGGCTTTATATAACATAAGTAAAGAATCTACAACTAAATGTAACAGTAAGGCTTAAGATTTGATGAGCACTTCAGGCGCACTTTCGTACTTGTAAGTTTGCTCTGCAGCAGGCCCCTAATTGAGCAGTTTTGGATTAAGCGCCACTTCATTACGTAATTAAAATGTATCAATACCTGTAAAAATAAAATGTTTAGCTCGCAGATCCGTATTCATTGGTTTGAAACAAAAAAGAAGTAGGTTGGCATGATAGCTTCTCCCTTGGGAACCTTATTGTATATTCTCAAAATAAAAGTCGTATACTAGGTCGTGATGTATTGTATGCGTCAAATTGAATGTAGATCAGTTTTAAGACAAAAAGCTCATTTTTGCTCCTGCTGTTCTTATCCAGGGTCTAGGATCTCATTATAATAAAATAATAATCACTTTCTCTGGAGAAATTAAACACTACGATACCACTCGCAAAAGTCGTGAAATGCGTGCCTGATTTTGCAGAATACAATTTTAATGTCAAGACATTTGCCCCAAGGTGCAATTACTACGATTTAGACAACGTAATTTCATCATTTTTTTCTTCTTCCTCTTCAGCATATGTTTTGTCCACTGTTGGACATATGCCTCCTGAAGTTCTCTCCAGCTAGCTCTTAGTGCTGCGATTCTTGTCCAGGCCGGTCCTGCCGTCTTTGCAATATCGTCCGACCATCTTGCTGGTGGTCTGCCCACGCTTCGTTTTCTTGTGCGGGGTCTCCAGAGCAAGACCTTGTGGTTTCATCTTTCGTAGTCTCTACGGCATACGTGGCCTGCCCATTGCCCTTTCAGTCGTGTAACCTTTTTGCCACTTCGGTAACTTTAGTGCGCTGGCGGATTTCATAAAAACGAATAAATATTTTTATGGTTTTTATCAGTTTTTGATTTTAAAATTTCCGCGTGTCACTCCTTTGACAACTGTCATACTTTTTTTTTTTTTTTTTTTTTTTTTCGTTCCAATTGGAACAGGCTAAGGTCTGAGACCATGCTGCCTAGTCATCAGTTTTTTTTTTTTTCCCCGTTATGAAGTAAATCTAGTTAATGTCATCAGTTATAGTCATTTAATTTATTTATTTTATCAAGTCCGAGTTTTTTGTTTATTTAAACTTCATAATTCAATAGACCTAAATGTCCAAATCAAACGTCTTTGCATGGACGTGATGATAGATAAGCCGATTGCATGGATTTAGCATTGTGCTAATCCATGGCCAAGTGTCAGTCAATGCCAGTGAGTGACATTAAGTCATGTCATTTGTTTGTTCATTGTTGCTTGAATGAAAACAAAACGTCTAAAACAAAGAGGAAATTAATTGGTCTAAAACCATCATATTTTACAACACATCATCAAACAATTTTAGTTTGAAAACATACACAACCAAACAGTAAATTAAATGTAAACAGTAAACAAGCAGAAATAAAATATATACACAAAGCTTTAAATAACTAAATTTGCCCAACTGTATTATTAATAAAATTATACAGAGGTATATAAGTTAAACTATTTACAAGAAGAGCCTGGATGGAGCGCGGTACCGAATCAGGACTATCATATATTTCCATAAGCTCATCCATCAGCACAAGGCGCTGAATGCCAAAGGATGAGCAGCTGAAAAATATGTGGGATAATGACTGCTCTGTTTGGATATTACAATAGTCGCAATGAGAACTGCTTACCATTTTCAGGCGGAAGAGATGGAAATTTAAATTACAGTGACCAAAACGAAGCCTTAAAATAGTTGAGTAAAATTTCCTGTTGATGTAAGTATTATTTTTGCAGAACCAGGGAGCAGTACCAATTGGTACATTAAAAGTGGCATACCATAAACCTTTATTTTGAGTTTGAATGGTGTAGTTCCAATGCCTTCTCCATATGTCAGTGGCCCTTTTTTTTAACAGAGGAATTATATCTGTACATGGAACAGAAATATTAAGGAGACTACTCGAGTCAGGGATAGAGGATGAAGAATTTGTAATTGTTCTGGCTAAAAAGTCTGCCCTTTCATTTCCTAATACACCTACATGTGAAGGAACCCACATAAATGAAACCTTGATATTGTGTACTATTAACAAGTCTAGCCAAAACTCTTTGATTAAAGGAATCAAATAATTTATGTTAGCATGGAATTTGTTGTTTTCAAGGTTTTTAAGAACACTCATGCTATCACTAATTATTATCCAATCACAAAATCCATCATTTTTAAGTTTAATATGTTTCAAAGCAGCAAGAATAGCTACAGCCTCAGCTGTGAATATACTTATGTTAGAATTAATTTTATACCCAGTACCAGTGTTTAGAAACCTATCAAAAATAGCAAAAGAGACAGCAAAATCAGTTTTTGAGCCATCAGTGTACAGGAATCTATAGTCCCTGAACTCAGAAAATTTACTATAAACATCTTCTTTAGAGGATAACTTATCATCTATCATGATATTAATTGCAGGAAATTTACTGTTAAAGTCTCCCTGATAACATGGAAGAAGTGATGATCTATAGATTTGAAGAGTTTCAAGGAAATTTAAATATTGAGGAAAATCTTGAAGGATATAAGGAGGGTTACGAATGGATTGTAGGGAGTGTTTCATGTTTAAAAACAAATGATTGTTACTTTTATTATATAGTTTTAATATGAATCTTTCTTTCAAATATGAAAACCTTATACTTAATGGAGGAAGATTGCACTCAACTTGCATTGTATTGATGGGAGTACTTTTAAATGCTCCAGTAATGAGTCTTAAGCTTTTATTTTGAATTTTATCTAAGATATCAACCAGTCTGTTATCCCCAGCAAAACATAGAAAACCATATTCAAAGTGACTACGAATCAGAGATTTATACAAAAGCAACAATATTTTGGGATCAGCTCCCCAGGATGTACTACATAATGATTTTAAGATATTAAAAGCTTTATTAGCTCTTGAACTTATTAATTCGATATATTTTTTCCAAGAAAAATTATGGGTAAAGGTAACACCTAAAAACTTAGCTTCATGAGAAGCAGGAATAGAAACTTTATCATAATACACAGGGGGAATGAAATTACTAGATTTACCAAATACTACCAATTTTGATTTTAGTGCATTTATGTCAAGATTCAAATAAGAAAAGTATGTACATAACCCTTCCAAAGACTTATTAAGAATGTTTGAAATATGTTTAATTTTTTTTCCAGTTGCATAAACTACCAAGTCATCGGCAAATTGAAGATTTTTTACTTTTGAACCTAAAATAAAATTCAAACGTCTGATATATAGAATAAAGATTAATGGAGAGAGTATGCCTCCTTGACAAACACCTGTAGACGCAAATCTTGGACCATATAATTTACCATTATACTTAACATAAACTTCCCTTTCAGATAAAAATTTTTGGACCCAGTGAACTATTTTGTTTGGAATTCCAACAGACAGTAATTCAGAACAAAGTACATCAATATTAACACTATTAAAAGCTCCAGCAACATCAAAGAACACTGACATTAAATAATTCTTATTTGTTAAGCTATTTTGTATATCAAGCTGTAGTTGACAAATGCTTTCACGAGCCGACGTTCCTCTTCGAAAACCAAATTGATTTGCAGGTAATATGTTATTTTTTTCTATATAAAAATCCAATCTTTGTTTTAGTAATTGCTCAAAAACCTTACCAACACAAGATGTTAGAGCAATAGGACGGTAGGAATCTGGATTTGATCGTATCTTATCAGGTTTCAAAATAGGGACTAAACAATCAGACTTCCATGAATGAGGGATATCATTATTCAACCACAAATTATTTAATACTTTAAGAAAAATGTACAAACCTCTTTCATTAAGCTTTTTCAACATAATATAAGGGATACCATCCAGACCAAAGGCACTATCTTTTCTGGAGTAGATAGCAGACATTAACTCTTTTAAAGTAAAAGGTTTGGTTAAAAAACTATTTACAGAATTTGTCTCACTGGGAAGGGGAAAATTTGATTTATTATTGTTTACAAAGTCTGGAGTATACTTTTTCAGAAAATCTTGGACCCAGCTATCATCATTATTGCTACAAGAATATGTTTTATTAAATTTTCGCATGTATTTCCAGATTCTCGAAAGAGGCGTACAACGATTAAAAGAGCTACACAGATCGACCCAACTATTTGTTCTTTCTGTTTTCAAAGTAAGTTTTTTGAGCGCTTGTAATCTTTTAAATTCTATGTATGCTTCATCAGATGGATTGTTTTTGAAATAAAGATAAGCTGACTTAGAATTTTGAACTGCTTCTGAACACTTTTTATTCCACCACGGGATCGGAGGGTTTTTAACTAACTTAGTACGAGTGGAGTTAAGGACTGACGGATTTGTAGGAAAGGAGACCGGCGTATTATGACAAGGAAGACATCTAACGATTGCAGAATGCAAAATTTCACAAAACTCAGTATAAGCATTCAACGGAGCAAAGTTTTGAACCTCAAAGTTAGATAATTCTAAATCTACATTTTGTTCATACAATTTCCAATCTACCATTTTATAGTTAGGGTAGATGGGCAATTGTATGTTACTTTGATTATTTGCAAGACTATTATTTACAAAAACTTTAATATGTACAGGAAGGTGGTAGCTGCCAAGGGGATCATCATGCACAGACCAATCACAAGATAGAGCTAATGATGAAGAAACAAACGACAAATCTAAGGCATTTGGACGCCATGTCAAAGAACCAACTGTTGTCACTTCACCGCTATTCAATAAAACCAAATTATTATCATCGACAATCTCCAAAATATCCCTACCTCGTAGGTTTACTGAATTACACCCCCAAGATGTGTGATGGGCATTAAAATCGCCAGCGAATATCATCGGTTCAGGCACTGATTTTATTAATGATTCGAATTTATGTTTATTAAAAGTTGGAGTGCAATTAGTTGGACAATAAAAACTGACAATACTTATTTCTTTATTATTTACAGTAATTCTTACACAAATATTTTGTAAAGAATTATCAGAATATGTATGAATTTTTTTATAATGTAAACTATTGTGTATTAAAATAGCTACGCCATTATGTTTGTTACCAATATCATTTCTTTCTATTTTAAAACCTTTTATGTTAAAATCTTTAATAGGAGTCAACCAAGTTTCTGATATAATTGCTACATGAATGTTGTGATCATAAAGATGTTGAGTTAATAGAAGCTTGTTACTGGAAATACTCTGAGCATTCCACTGCAAGATGTTAAGATCCATTATTAGGAGAGGAAGAACTATTTCTGAATGTTTGTTGAAGAATTTCTTTTATGGAAGATGAATTAATTGGAATATCTTTTTGATTTAAAACAATTTTTGTGATAGCGTTTGTTAACATGTTCATAAAAAAGTCTGATTTTGTTAAATTTTGTATTTGAGTTTCAATATTACGCATAGTTAATTGTGGAAATGAGTTTTCATTAAATAAATCTGAATATTTAGTAGCTCTGGACTTAACTTTATTTTCTTCAATTTTTAGTTTCTTTTGGGGACAAGTGTTTGAAATGGCTACATGATTACCACCACAATTGGAGCATTTTGCGTCTTTAGGGTCTTGCTTACATGTTTTGTAGTTGTGATCCAGTGAGCATATCGAGCATACCTCGGCATTTCTACAGTATTTTGCTATATGCCCAAACTTCAGACAGTGTAGACACTGTTTAACGGGGGGAACGTATACGCTTACCTCGTGCCTCCAGGAGTCGAGGTATACGTACTGCGGTAACTCAGTGGAGGCGAAGGTCACGGCGACTGTTTGAGTGGGCTGGTACGAGACAGCACCACAATCACTCCGCACACGACGCATGAAGCGCCTCACTTGAATAATATTTCGTGAGCTTCCTATTAATGTCGAAATCATTTTATTTGATAGATCTGTAGGGACTGCGGTAAGGACCCCAGTCACCTCAGTGTCGATTGCCGGTATTGTGGCTTTTAAACCCAGTTCATCCAGTAGTTTTTTATTTTGAAGAAAAACATTTGCGTTATTGGATAAGTCGAATGTGATTCCAATTTTATGTTTGTTAATGGATTTTAAATGCAGTATGCCAGTGACGCAATATTTGCGTATGGCGTGTGAAATGGCCAATCGGTCTTTATCATTAAACATTTTTTCATCTTGGTGGGACAGGAACACTATATATTCAGTCTTTGCACTATTTTCTGGGTACTTTCGTGTGTATCCTGGGACCTTAAACACCTGATATTTTTTAACGCTGTCTTCATCAGAGTCTGAGGATGTCTCCATCAGTGGTGCTTGATTATCGGGCGGATCGTTTTTTTTCCGTTTTCGACCCCCCATTTCGATTTCGTTCACTCTATTAGTTCGTTTCACTAGCAACTATATTTACAACTTCAACTATATTTACAAAGAAATATGCAATTTTATATAACAATTAGAAATTAAATTAAATTTAGGCGCCTTTCGTGATCAAAGGTTCCCGCGCTTTTTCCAACTGTCATACTATTAACATTGATCAAGTAAACTACTAGAAGCTGACCTAAGTCAAACCTATCAATCGGTTCCGAAACTGAGTCTCAACATTAGTCAAAATTTATAGCTCAAATAGCTCATTGTTTGGAAACAGTTTTGAGCCATGTAAAAATGTCTAGCAATTGACAAACAATCTCAATTTTAAAAAGCCGTATAGCCACCGCTTAATTGCATTATCTCTCGCCTTTATTTTTTTTATGAAAGAGTAGATTATTCCGTTCTCTTTTCCATAATTTCACGTTTCGGACAACTGTCTCATGCTTTTAATAGCAACAAAGAATTTATAAGTAGGTGTTCGTAGTACTTATACATTCCCTGGATGGCAATGACATTAGGCCATAGACTTCGGAGAAAAAAAATTGAAAGAGACGAAGTTATCTGTTGTCAGTGGTTTTAAATATTGCGTCTCTTTTCTTCTCAAAGCAATTAATAGACAAAACATCCAAAACATTCGTTCTTTTACATCCCTAAACAAAACCTAATTATGTAGTTCATGGTACAAATTCAAAACAAGCTCAAATCAAAATCTCGAAGCAGCATAATTGCTTTTACAATTTTGTAGCAGCCAAGCAAAGTATCATTATTTAAATTAGAGATCTATACATATAATTCATTTATTTCTTAGATTTTGTTACTGTTTTTACAGTATTCATTCAGAAATTAAGAAATCAATGAAATGTCTGCTACGACCATTTTCCATACCAATAATTTTGACATAAGAAATCAATTTGTAACTGTCATTAGTGTCAAAATAAACGTCATTTGTATGGAATTGAGTGAATGATAAACAAAATTGTATGTTGTCAAAATCGATGAAACAAGATTGTTTTAACGACCTCATGGTACCAAATTGACGGATGGGCGTAATTTGAGATTGTTTTAAGAGTTTATGGTTACCCCCCCAGGCTTCACTTAAAGTAAATAACATCAGAATGAAAATCCTCCTAGTTGATTATAGATAGTTATTTTAAATATAATTAGTTGGCCTTGATTAAATAATGTTTACATATTTGTAAACGAAACAATAATAAAATAATGTTAACCAATATAATTTATATTCTTTCCATAGTACTTACACCATCATCTAGTCCCAATCAAAGCAGAGCTTGTTTATAGCGACTATAAAACGTATAGAAACATACCATAATACATTTATCAATTAAAATTATTTATCAATTAAGAGCGTGTTTCCATGTAAATAAATGAAATGCATTTATTTACATGGAAACACGCTACATAAACTTAATAAAACAATAAAAATTCCGACAATTCAATATTCATTAATTAGTTATAAAAAAACAAAAAAACAGTCTTTCGAAAAACTACAAGGAAAAACAAAACTATGAATAATTCCGAAATACATGACTGTGATTTGATATAAACGCATATATAGGTTCCCGAACAGAATAAATGTTACAAGCGGCTTATAAATTTAAAATTCTATTGCTCGAAAGCATTAGGCAGTCAGTCAACCCTCGACCGCCACAGTTAAAACTCGCAGTATCTAATTGTGTCAGAATTTTTATTTACGTTTATCCTCTCCGCTAATTAAGGCGTGTAGCCTTGTATCAACGTCTAACTAATTACATTTGTGCGTACCTACAAATGGGTTGCTTTAAGCACTTTTTTACTTCTCCTACACATATAAATTACTCATGAATGTCACTTAATCTCTTTATAAGCTGAAATGAGCAGGCGGAGGTTGATGAGGGTCGTCGTGTGATTTTTAAATAAAGTTTAAAATGTTGAATTCGTTCAAATATCCTTGTCGTACGAGTCTAAATGTAACGACTTTCGGGGGTTAACAACGGACTATTTAATTATTCAAACAGGTGAAGAATAATTCTATTCCTAGTGAAATATATATATGTATATATATATATATATATATATATATATATCAACCAGATAACACTATTAAAAGCATGTGGTATACGTTATCTTAAAAAGATACGTAATCTTTCTTTCTTGATAAACGTACTATAAAAATATCGTAGGATCCTACAGGCCGGGTGGCTTTAGATACGTGCAGCGATTCACGTAGACCCCACATTTATCATCGGCCGGACGGCATGAGACTTTGAAGATCTTTGGCGAAGCGGCGACCATATTCAAGAAGCCTGCGTTATTATGTTACCAAAATCCACAAAAAGATAATGCATAATTTGGTTCGGTAATCAGGATATATTTTATCTTCACGGTTAGTTTTAAAACTAATACAATCCTACGAGCTAGTTCTATTGGTTTAGGACTCTGAATTAAATTGAACACTACGCGAACGAAGTCGCAAGAAACAACTAGTTGAGAAATAAAATCAATGATGCAAAAGGTCAAGATATTTAACAGATGCCTTGCGTGTTTAATTAAACCATATTTTATATCAGAACCGCATCCATTAACTTAATTGAAACAGGTAAGCAACTTTTCAGTGTAATTACTTATAGTATTTGACACTAGAGTAGTGCACGATGCTGAAATATTATTTATTTGAGACGATTTTGCCAATAGAAGAAATTCTTTTCATTTCTATAGAATCTTTTGTAAACTTATTTTCGATCTTACAGGCTGTTTTATGAAAGCTTTATATTGGTTTCGAGAGCATGAAGTTTTTGCAATATCGTTGGAGTCCATACTTTTGATACTCATGTCTTTGTAATTTAAAGGTGAAAGGAGAGTACGTTTATGCTATAATACAATGAATTTCTAACTGAAATATTATTAGACAATGTAACTGAATCACATAGGTAGGCTTTGGTTTCAGTTAATAAAAAATGAACAATTACAACGGGAGTTGTCAAATTAAGATTAATTGAAGACGTATCTTTAAGGAAAAACGTTTATAGAAAGGCATACAGTAGAATAATGAAGTTAAATTCTGAATCCGCAACGACCCCATCATTTTTAGTCACAAACAACTCGAATACGTTATGTTTTATTTGTACTCGTGCAGCGAAGATTTGTGCAGTGTTTGCAAACGTTTATTGGGTCCATTCCGTTAAAACAGGCGGTCAGTATTCGAAACTTGGTCCAATCTCCGCGAAACTTGAACCGAAAGACACCTAAACTTTGTCTCTTAAAAGGTTGTAAAACTTTACTTGGTTATTTAGTGTACGCTGCTATCACTAAAAGTTGGTTTTGTTT
This sequence comes from Anania hortulata, assembly GCA_963576865.1. Lineage (NCBI taxonomy): Eukaryota > Metazoa > Arthropoda > Insecta > Lepidoptera > Crambidae > Anania > Anania hortulata. The sequence continues at coordinate 10,669,262 of OY756406.1, forward strand.
CGGAGCAAGGATGCATTTGTACGAAATCCTCTTAAAAGGATTTAGACTTGTTTTGAGTTGTTCATGTTTATATTGTCCTAAATATTTTGTATTGTGCATATTGTAGAATGTATTAAGTGTCATTGACATAAAATTGCAGAAGGCCTATGTTGAGCAGTGGACGTCCTATGGCTGAATAGATGATGATAATGATGGCATAATAATCTCAAATTTATTAGAGATTTCACTATTGACAAGGATCTGCTGACAATCTTGAGTTGAGTATTGAGGCAAGATATTTGAAAAGATTTAAGATATTTGAAGTTTTTTTTAAATGTAAAATACGACGAAAAATCTTCTTTCATTATTAAAATACTTAACTCATAGATTTACACATTCATTCCAAGTCTTAAATTCCATAATATTACTAAAAGTACAACACAAAATAGCACGGGATTAATTTCGATGTAATTTTTTAAATAAATGACTTTAATTAGTTAAGGCAAGAATTTCACTAAAGCAGTGTCTTTCTTACTTTGATTCCTTACTTTATCTAGGACACGGTAATAAATCATCATTAGCTACACCAAGAAAGATTAAAGAAAAACAATAAAGAATATAAACTGATTTTATATTAAATCAAAGTTCCCAGATGAATTCATTTCGTTTCAATGTGTGGAGGGCTCTTGAAGTAACGTATGTAATTTCCTAAAACGATTTTGGCCCTCGATCCCATTTTTATTAACTCACAAAAATATACTTAAAGGAAGGAAAAGGGCGATAACTTTTCTCTATGATGGGTGGGTATTTTTCAGAAAACTGCCTATGAAAAACCGTACCGTATAGAGGTTTTGCGTAGTAGGGGGACCGTAAAGAATACACTTCCCCACCGCTAACAGGAGTCGTGTCGTAAGAGGAGACTAATTCCTGTAGCACGAGACGGGCAGCAGCGTCTTCGTGCGAAATCTTATAAAAACTGCGCTCGCCAACCCGTCAGCCAAGCGTGGCGAGTATTGGCAATCCCCCCCGATGATAATTCATTGGGGAAGGCTTTTGTTCAGCAGTGACCGTCCTAATAAAATTTAACACTATATTTGCAAGTTGCACTTGTATAAATTGTATTTGTTTAGTTTATATTATAATATGTTTAATAAACATATATAAATATATTTTAAATATTTTGATGCCATAACTTCCTATTGCAGTCGTATTATTGTAGTTCCTGAAGATTAATTTATATAAATTATGATAGGAATTTAAAAATACTAAACAGAAAAGGAATCAAATCTTCACAATATCTTATACACGCCACCAATATTGTAGCTGCCAAATTAGTGTAGGCCTAATGTATTCGTTACATAGAGCTAATTTAACGACAGGTGGCGGCCAAGTCGTACCTAATCTGGCATTTGTCGGAATAAGTAATGTCAACTGGCTCAGCTCCAACCTCCCGATATCGGAAACTGTTCCGAATGTCGGGACTCGAGGACTACGACGACCGATGTTGACGTAAATTAAGCCATATCGAAGTAAAGTCGTAACGTGCACTTGGCATTTGATTGGCAGATGTTATTAAATTGTGGGGTGCACAACTGGTTCGTCTTCCATTTGCATACATTTGTAAACGTTATGCTCAGCTCAGCAATTGGATATACAAAGTAAGAGCTCAGAGTAAGTAAATAGGTTTAGGAACTCTTACCAGAGTCAAAGAAAGTTCGTGCGAGCAGCGCAGCATAAGTTTGGGAAGTTTTTACGGCAAGCGGTCAGGAAAACTAAACGTGTGTAGCAGTTACGTATTTTATTAAGTTGCGTTTCACAAAACCTAAAATATCATAATTTTCTTCGTGCTATAAAATAATGAATTCCTTACGTACATAAACTTGCGTATATATGACAACATTACTTCTATTCGTTACCATGTCGGTAACCACTGTATTGTCTAATTTGCTAACGTCCAAGCATCCGTCCAGGTATATTATTGTACAAAGCAAATTATTACTTATGTTTTAACTGCATTTTGTATTTATTACTTGAAATCTCGTATGACTTATGTAGTGCAAAACATAGAACTGCATTATAATTAAGAAATGTCGTCCATGGGAGCAGCATACACGCCTACCGATAAACTTCAATGTCTACGAAATAAGCATCTAAAACGGCGTAGATAACGGTGTACGAGCCAGTAAATGTTATTTCGGTAGTATAGAAATAATGCTGACATTGCGCGACTCATTTGCTCCAATTATTACTTTTAGTGCAATAAACGCTCTACGAAATCGAACATAGTTTCAATTACCACAACCCGTGACGTAGATATACAACTTACAACCTACAAATCAATTAAATGTAGAAGTTTACAATTTACAAACAATCCCTACGTTTGTAAACCGTTTAGTTTTAAATATATTTGAAAATGAAATGCTATTCTAGCATGTCTGTGACTTCCTTGACTGAAGCGGTATTCTCAGATGACCGATGTGCAGTTAAGCGCCGCTAGCGCAAACATAGCGCTGCACTAAACTAGGGCAATGTCTTCCTTGGGAGCATACATCGACCAATAAGCTTCGAAGAGTATCCCTACTCTCTACAAGACAGATAAATTGTTTTAGAATATTGGAAAACGAAAACTCTATTTAGTAACAAGCAGTACTAGACTTATAAAATAATTACAACTGTTTACATAAGAAACCATAAATTGCGTAATATATTTTATAGATCTAAACCAGTTAAATGTTTGGTTTAAAATGGTGTTCAAAATTTTAGGAAACTTCTAAATGTTTTTGTTCTAAAATATATAAAATGATAGTACAGTAGGTGAGCTAAGGTACCAAAGTACCTATACACATACAATCGAAAGTAGGTAAGAATTTCAATGGAGACGCGACACAAATATTTTGTTATTCAATCCAATTCTCCGATGCATCGGATGCATTGAAGCTTTGAGGCTACGTATCTTTGAAAGCGGAGATAAGAGAGATAGATAATTTCGTTTATATTCTTGGCATTAAAATAGTTCCTATAAGTTCATATTAAATTGAAAAATAATAAAGAAACTAAAATTTACACGTAACACAAAATATTGCTCGTAAAACACTGTATTCAATATTCACGTAACTGTATTCAGTTTGCTGCATTTGAATAGGGGTCATTCAATAAGTAAGTCTAAAATTAAATGACTCGCAAAAAAACGGAGGAATTGTAGTTGGCAAAACGAAGTAAATGACCGATGTAACTTAGAAATATGAAGACCATACATGAAACTAGGGATGTCAAAAGTGCTAAAGATTATCGACATTTAATTTTACCGAAGCAAAATATTGGTATATCGGAGATTGTGTTAATGTGTAGCATATTATTTTTATTAGCTCTAGTTTAATTTACTTAGTTCATTAGTCATAGTATTGCCTAAATAAATACAAAACTACGAATCTTTTAACAGATAGTCAAGTGTTATTGATCTCAATCATTGGAAACAAAATGATTTTAAGACAATGTTATTGCGATGTTTTAACTTTAATAAAAAAATGAATAAAAAGGTTTTTGACAGCTCTGAAACGCTGTTCTTGTTGGTTTTTGCCGGCCAATGTCTTTAGCGTGATTTAGATCAGTAGAAGTAAAAAACAAGGTGTTGTTTTTGAAAGAATATCGTTTTATGTATGTTGTTAATATCTGTTTAATATTTTATATCGACATATCAAATACAAAATTTCGATATTTTTTTATAATAGCCCTGCCCTACAAATGTTTGCAGAATTTAACGCTGTCTTAACGTAATATGTGTACAATGTTTCTTATCAGTAATATATGTGTTAATTGCATGAGTGTGTCATGCTTTTCAGTTCTTAATAACTTTATTTGTTTTTAAAAAAACTAAAGTAAAGTTTTTTTTGCTAACCAGCCAGAATACATGCAAAGGAGTTCACAACTCACAACGGCAGCCATAAAAAAACGAACATTTTGCAAAACATACGCCACGTTTTGCATTTTAACTAGTTCCAACGTGATTCGTTATGCTTAGTGTTTTTAATTCCCTTGTTTAATAAATACATTGGAGTTCAGTTGTCTGGCGGAAGACGGCTCGTCTGGCGGCCGGCCAGACATAATGGCTCGACTTGCCCGTTTGGCCACGATTATTTCAACTAGATAAATTTTACGCTCCTTAAATGTAAGGACGTGCAAACTGGCGTGGACGGCTCGGAAAGTGCCTACGATGTACAAACTTACGAGGTCTTAAGCAAAGTTGGTGGTTCATTTGCATGGACCGTCCGAGAGTTCAAACAACCGAGAGCAATAAGCATAATTAAACTTTTTTTACTTTTTGTGGGCATTTAAACGTGAAATTCCTCACGTTCGTCCCGAGAGAAACCAATATCTATGGATCTATCGGCTTTATTACCGTTTTATAAAATTCAGATTAGAGTCACGCTCCGGCTTTTTAGCAGCAGGCACTTGTGTCCTTAATACGGGTGGTAAATGTCGGCTGGCCGCCCGCCAAACACCCCGATAATTTACCATCGACGTGCTGCATGCAAATTTAAGGCCCATTTCTTATTTTCTCATTGGAATGGGAAACGAATTTTCGGCATAGTTAAACCGTGTAAAATGAAATTTCTAGGAAGACACTGGCTTACTGACTATATAACGTCCGGGTAGAGTCCGTCTAGCACTAGTCTATATTTAAAATAAATATTTAATTGCTTACTAAATACTTTTTTTTTAAGCATATATAATTTTGAGATGTTCTCATCATCATCATCATTTCAGCCATAGGACGTCCACTGCTGAACATTGACTTCCAGATTGGCCGGTTGGAAGCGGCCCTGCATTCAGCGTCTTCCTGCGACCCTTACCAGGTCGTCTGACCACCTTGTGAGTGGACGTCCTACGCGCTTGCCGGTACGCGGCCTCCATTCTAGAACCTTTCTGCCCCATCGGCCGTCAGTTCTACGTGCTATGTGCCCCGCCCACTGCCACTTCTTGCTTGCTAATCCGTTGAGATGTTCTACTTTTATCTGTCAATGTCAAACCGCCTAATTGTGGACGTGTAACAATAAAATTTTCATTGTGTTTCCGTTTCCGTGGCCTAATGGGTCAATATAGGCAAGGACAAGGCGCATTTTTTTTTAGATATAGTTAAAAAAAAACATTTGCTAGATTTTGACTATTTCAGGAATTTTTGACTTTTAACTGAGTCACGAGTAAAGCTCACAAACAATGTGATTCAATGTTGTTCTAACTAAATAATCGCTTGTGAACTATATAAATTTGATCCATATTTGATCTTAGACATGAGCTATGTGTTTTAATTTATTTTTAAAACACATAGCCCGTAAAATTTATTAACTTATGCTTGTTCTTGACCATAATTATTGTGAAAGAATTTAATATTTTGAATCATGTCCACATGAAAACTTATCTGTATCAGAATATGCACGCCGTAATCAGATTACGGTTTTCAATGTTATTATCTATGTTATTATTTTCAATTAATACGCTGTACTGAGCAAATCTCATTTGTATTTTATTTTATTGAAACTGAATTTATGACGGAGTAAAGTACTTAGAATGAATAAAAAAATACTCAATTGAGTATTTTATTTGTAGGTAGACATACTAAAATATTTACTTCTACATATTCTTAATGCCTTAGTCGGTAAGAAGTTTGTGATTTTATTAATACTTTCAGAGTGCTCATACAAAGGCTAAGGTGTTTTGTTAAGTCCTTTTTGTTTTTGTTTGTTTTTCCATTTTTGTTTCCAAATAAAGTGAGTAAGCTGTGGAACTTAGTAAAAGTACGAGTAGTTTAATGTGTAGTAATATGATGTTTAAAGATTCGTATAATTTATGATTTATTCGTTCAATCATATTTTGTTACAGGGCCTACAGTAAAAAAGGTAATCACAACAATAAGCTAGCAAAAAAAATATATTTTATTTAGTCCGTTACTTAAACAAAAAATATTGGTCCCATATATTGTCTTTTGTCAATCAAACAAAAAATGACGAAGATAAAACGCATCAAAGTTTAGGAATGGGAGCACGTGACGTCACGCCTTGCTAAAAAGTGTCGCTAGGCGTGACGTTACGCGGAACTTTAACTGGCTATATTTTTATCATTTTTTGTTTGATTGTGAAAAGAAAAATACGTGTCCAATATTTTCTGTTAATCCAACTGACGGACTAATTAGATTTTTTTAGGAAACTAGCCCATTACTTATACTTAGCCATAAACTAAATAGAGCTTGTTCTTCGAATTGATGGCAATTATAGATAACGTACAGTCATACTTAAATACATGTTCAAGCTTATCACATTAATATTTACCTTTCGTATTCTGGGCTGTGGGACACTATACTAGAAGCTAAATTCCCGTAATTCAACAGTTGTCACAATCCAGTTTCGATCCGGCCCCAGTAACATTAATAAATAATAAATAAATATTGGATAACATCACATACATTGATCTGATCCTATGATAAGTAGCTTAAGCACTTGTGTTACAGAAATCAGAAACAACGACGGTACCACAACACCCAGACCCGAGACAATATAGAAAAGTTATTTTCCTACATTGACCGACCGGGAATCGAACCCGGAACCTCAGAGATAGCGACACCAAGTCCGGTATGCTCGCCTCTCGGCTACGGAGGTCGTTAAAAATTAAGATAAACAACTTCACCGTCAACCTGGTTGCATTTGAAACCATCGATTCGGAGCCCAAGGTCTGCTTTCTTTGTGCATTGCCTTTCCTTGCTCGCACCATAGTTTTGTGGTAAGCTTGGATTTGGCTTTTATAGGAGCGATTGCTTTCCGTCCTCTCAACCCCGAAGGGAAAGCCAGCGCCAGAGCTTCGTCTGTTGTTCAGCAGGTGCACTGACTGGCAGGTGAGGTTGGCTTGGGCCCCTTGCACTAAAGAGGTAAACTTAAAAAATGCAACTATAGTTCGTAATGCGACTGAAAATGCAAGACACCTTTTGTCAATTTTACGTCAGAATACATGGTGTAAAAAGAATAGGACACTCCTTTAAACCATGTAATCAACTGCTCATACATCAACTTTTTCTATTAGAGCAACATCAAAATCGTAAAAAAAAATAAAAATTTTGATGCTCCATACACACTAACGTGCTACCTTGATGATAATGTAGAGAGCATTTGAACAAAAATATCACGATTTTAATGTTGCTCCCATATAAAAGTTCTTGTATATGAGCAGCTGATCACGTGGTTTTAAGGAGTGTCCTATTCTTTTGTCCAACCTGTATAAGTAAACGTGAATACTATTTTTGATAGTAATGCTACTGGGACTGGATTGAATCTGGATCACGACTACTGTTAATTTACGTTGTTACGCTATATCTACGATTTTATATTTATACTCGTTCACCTATAATAATAAAAGACTAACCAATGTTCACGTTGCCTTTATATTACCCATTTAGTCGTGTCATCGCGTGGAAGGCATCTAAACCGAGCTCTAATCCACTCGGCCCGAGGAATCCTGGTACCTATCGCAATTTCATTAGAGGCAAAGAGCTCCATAGCGAGGCAAGCGTGAACTTCTCATTTATTAGTGCGAAGTTATGTGGCACATGTAGCGTCGCCAGCCACGCTTTGACAAGCAGCGGGATTCTAACTTGTGACATCAGTTAAAACTCTCTCTAGTCGGAAATGGTAATTTGCCTGTTTGTGCAATGAAGCCATATCGAGGTATCTTGTATTCTTAAATTAAGCATAGGCAATAGTTATATAAGATATTGGGATATGACGCTATAACGCCAATTAAGGTACGTGCTAACATGTGCTTATAAATTTATTAAAATAAAGTCGTACAAAATACAAAACATTAAGCACATAACAATAGCACAATTTAGGCGGTCTTATCGCTAAAAGCGATCTCTTCCAGACACACTTCAGGTAGAGGACAGTTAAATCAAAATTGAGAGGGGAGGCGGTAATTAATTCCAAAAAAATATAATTTAAAATGTAATTCATAAAACATACTAATTTGAAATGAAACAGTACTTGTAAGACATAACAGCTAAAAATTTCTAGACTATTATTAGTCCATTATGAGAATAAGCAGTTTTGCTTTTCAATTCAATAACAGTAACAACTATGACGTGACTACTAGCTACTTGTAAGATTGACATCAGTCATTTTGTCACGGTTTAGACAAGACGTAGTACCTACCCCACAGTCCAGAAAAACGAGAGATAATGGAAAATGTATTTGTTACGCCGAGAGATAATAGAAAATGTATTTGTTAATTTATTTGTCTCATGCGACCAATCGCCATCCAAAGTCCGAGAAAAGTAATAAAATCACGCGTTAAAGTTAGTAGGTCCAGTATTAATAGTAGTAAAATTAATAGGATCAATTTATAGGAAATATTATGTTTTTTCGTGCCGTGTCGAGACGGCCTTAAAGAATACACTTCCAACAGGAGGCGCGTCGTAAGAGGCGACTAATTCCTGTAGCACTAGACGGGCAGCAGCGACTTCGTGCGAAATCTTATAAAAAACTGCGCTCGCCAACCCGCCTGCCAAGCGTGGCGAGTATCGGCAATCCCCCCCCATGATAAGTCATTGGGGGAGGCCTTTGTTCAGCAGTGGATGCATCTTATGGCTGAAACGATACGACGATTATGTTTTTTGACAGAAGTTTTCATAATGCTATTCGTCCAGATATTCGATATATTTTCAAAAATATGAAAAAGGGGTCTTTCTTCTTCTTCTCCCCCCACCTACCCTTTTAACAAAGCCTCCAGACTCGATTACTTTTTTGTATGTTCACTTAGACACCTCAAGGTACCAATTTTCAAAACTTCACGAATTATTTTCCCTGATTGCCCTTATTCGGCTTAATTTGATGTGGCTATAAGTAAACTTGCCAACAAGACAGAAAAGAGAACTACATTATACAGGGTTACATTGCAAAGGGGTGCCAAATATTTAGGAGTGGCTCAGCATCAGTAACCTAATCGAACTATGCAGAGAACAATAAAAAAAAATCACATTAAATTATTCCTATCTGCTGTTAGAAATCGTACGCGTGGATAATTTAACTCATTAATGAAATAATTGCACCGTATGTGCACTGCGCAAGGTCCTTGTAGGCTCGCCGTACCTACGCCTCTGATGAATGACCGCGCGGCTTTCGTAATCTCTTTATTGACTTTATTTTCGGATATTTTAAAGTAATTATTTTTTCGTAACATACGATTATTAAAAATATAACGATTAAGACGCTTCTTTATATTGTTCCCTAGATCTTATTTTTTAAATTTGGCACCCCTTTGCAATGTAACCCTGTATTAGTTCTTTACAAATTATTAGAAATTGAAGTCTCTATTCTATACAGGCTATTATACCTACATCTTGGCGTATTTAATTTACCTTAATACTATCTGTACGCATTGTATTGGGATAACGTGTGAATTTAATAACTACCCAGCCGCACTGCTACACTACATTTATCAGTTACACATACATAAGAAGTGGCTAAAAAAATCAGACGTGTAAGAGCGTCTCATAGGTATACGAACCTATTTACATAAATCTATACATATACAGGGTTATTTGTAAAACATTAACAACCTCCGCAACCGCAAAAAAAACATTTATACTAAGCCACCAGCTGACATCAGTTTGTATGGGGAAGTATTTTTTTTTTAAATTTCAATGTTGATCCCATAGAAAAAGTTGTTGTATTTGAGCACCAGAATCAGCCCCTAGGAGGTTGTTGATGTTTTACAAATAAACCTGTATACACGATGATCAAAAGCTTAGTACCTATATTAGTTACTTCTCTAAACCCCTGCTAGTAAGTTGTAGAGTCCCAAAGCAAGACCAGTTTGACATTCTGAATTATAAGTGAGAATTATGTGGCACATGTACACTGTACAGTTGCTTTGACTACGAGTTCTAACTTTACTTGTGCCTGTTAACTTCCGCTTTCGTACACGAAATCTATTTGTATAGAGAGGCAAGTAACCTAGCAGAATTATTCAAACAGAGATCGGCTATAACTTTCATCAACGTCGAACACCGATTTCGACGCCAACGTCATCTAGATAAACAATTAACGTAGTAGTCAATTTGTCACCAGTCACAGGACACGTTCCTACCGATTTGATGCGATTTCTTTAAGTGTGTAGAAGCCCTTAGATATATAAAATGTGCTGTCTGCGTGTTGCAGTAATAAGTGTAGTTTGCATTAGTTAGTCCTAGTGGTCTAGTTTGACGCATTGGGCGATCCAAGTTATTCAATTTGTTGGAATACTTACTGCCGCAATCAGAGACGTCCCTTAACTTTAAAATTATTTAATTCTAAAGTCGTTACGAATAAACACAATTATTGAATGAAAAAAAATGATAATCAACACTTTACTGTTAATTAGCATCTCTGATGAGTGTGGCAGTTAATGTCGCATTGCTTATGAATATCTAATGACGATTTTTTTCGTCTTTTATCATACATAAATACCTACCTTTTATCATACATAAATAACTACAAAGGTTTTTTGATCATAACGAGAAAACCTGTCAATAAGTTGCCCAGTTTGGCAGCCAAGGAATAGCGTCATATAAAATTATACCATTAAAATTTAAAATCGTTGTGTGTGTGTCTTTCAACATAGCGATTTCGACCTCATTGGGGTTCGTATTTCGCCTAGAAAGATGAAGAGAATAGTCCGTAGTTGTACCTGTGGTAACAGTTAGACATATTTTCTTGTTCGTAATTGAAAAAAACAGACATTGACCGACTGGGAATCGAACCCGGGACCTCAGAGATAGCGACATCAAGTCCGGTATGCTCGCCTCTCGGCTACGGAGTTCGTCATCGAATATACTATGTTTATAAATCATTGTGTGACAGTAAAAGGTCTCGCGAAAATATAATTCGTTTTAACAAAATGGTCAGATTTAACTTTTTATTAATTTGAATTAAAATGGGTGAGTTACGCCAATTATTTCGCAGTAGACTCTCGTTAAGGCAGAAGGAATTTCCCATAAAAAGCCTGATAAAATTTATTGGGTGCTTCGACCTATGTCATTGGCGCCGGTAGCTGCGTCAATTTGCATAGGAATGTAATCAATTTACATTTCTTTTGTTTGTGGATATTCGGGGTTGTTATGAGAAAATGGTAATGGTAAATACATAATTGAAACACTGACTCAACGTTATAATTATAATAATGCAAAAAATAAAACATATTGGCGGCCTCGGGTCTAAGGACGTATGCACAAAACCCTACTTTTCAGGAGACACAAAAAACTTAATAACATAATTTGCAATGCATCTATTTTCTGCCAATTTACATGTAGTTATAAAATTACTTCCTTAAATATATGCAATATATGCAGTATTTTCCTGAAATATCTTTTAACCCATAAATATGTACTTACGTCTTATTGGCACGACGGTATTTTAATAAAGCGTAGTCATTTTAGCAATAGCATTTCGCAAGCGGATCTTATCTCATATATTCATTCATTCATGATAACATAAAGCACCTTTACAATTAGTTATTCAATCTAATAACTTTATGAGTTCACACTTAACTTAAGCTGAAGACATCTACAAATGCTCTCGTTATAAAGTTGTGCCAATAAAATAACTTTCTGCGTATTTATTTAATGTAGGCGAAGGGAGGAGGAGCTGTAGGTATTCGCAGTGGGACGTTAACAAGCCGTCAAAGAAAGAGGGGATGAAGAAAATAAACAAACAATATCGTAATTTAGCATTTATTAGCATGTTTTGTGCTCGTGACAAAATGTCACCACTTTTCTGCTTCCTTGAATAAGATAGCTTGGAATTTAAAATTTTAATATGGTTGTTCTCTGGAATCCCTTTTGAGTAATGAATGGATTTTCTTGGTATTGTTTACTTTTTCATGTTGCTTACAACTGCGAATGCTTTGTAAGACCAATTAATTAGCTGGAAATTGAATAATAGGTTTTAAGAGATATCTGTTGGTAGATGTGACTTTGTTTTTGTTATTTATATAAATTATGAAATTGCAATTATGGAATTGCATAGGTACTTGAAATTTTAAATAAGTAATTCTTAGTCATTGTTACTGTGATATGTCATTATAGTTTTTAAATAGGAACGATAAGTTAGGATAAAAAATAAAAGGAAATAGGCAAACGCGTTTTTTAACAAAAATCACCGCAAACTTATCTATTATTACGTAAGGACTGATTTTTAACTAAAATCAAAGAAATCTAAAATACGAATAAAATATCGACCTAATGGGTTTTTTAAAATTTTAATCACGTCGTTTACGTCAAATTGAACTAACTCCTCGTTAATATCAAGAGATGTGTGAGATGTGATAAGTCTTTATCTAGAATCACAATAACTGTTTGCCGGAGAAAATAAATCTTTGAACGATCTAAGAATAGACTCTTAGAGAATGAAACAATTCTTGTTGCTAATAGCTTATATCGATACCAGAGGAATTTGTTAACTAGTAATTTATTGATATGTTTATTTATCCACTACAATGACTAAAGACTATGTTGCAAAATTTGTCTTTACATAAATGCTTTGATAATCATATTTTCATAGAAAAATCATTTGTTTTTTTGTTATATATACTGTATAACCCCTGTTATTTAAGTACTTGGTTAATTAAAAATGTTAAATGAAAAGATACACAGGCAGAAGACACTTTTTTCTATTTCTGTTGCTCGTATAGATTATCAGTTCGCCAGTTATCAGTGAATCAATCAGTGACTGTCAGTACCTAAAGATTTTATAGAGATAGGTCACACATATGTCTCAGTGTTTCGAATAATTTCATATAATGTTTTTTACCAAGTAACCAAGTATTCAGTATTAGGCCCTCTTCCGGCACTTAAACATGTCCCAAAATATTGCTTTGCCATACCACCGTGGTAGTGGCACGTCTCTCACGTGATGTCTCGGTCTTTATTAAATTTATTAAAACTACTTTACGTGAGGGAGTCACTTGTCTCTAATAAGCACATTATACTTATTACTACTTTACCTATAGATAAATGCTTGACTGAATGTTAACTACAAACTATTTCCTGTCACGCTTTACAGTACGTACATATTAATAAGGAATGGGCAGTATGTAGCGTAATAATAATTCGCGTGTTGTGCCGTATTTTATTTGAAAGTTATTTTTAAATATTTTGACGTAAGGTTGTTTTTAAACTTACTATAGTGTAAGTGTCCAGTGAGAGAGTGAATATTTTTCCGGCAGTCACTCTTAGTGGACGGTTGCAACGCTCCAAAAAGATGACTATAAAAACCATGGTTTTATGATTGGTTTCCAGCCACGGCCCGTCGAAAGCCGCCTGCCGGAGCGCCGTACTCTGCAATCGTTAATAACTGTGAAACTAAAAAGAACTCTCCACTCCAAGTCATTTAGGGTCAGATGGTGAGGGCGACAGCGCTGTTAGGCACATATAACAGAAAAATACTGATGTAAACGTCCCTTTTGCAGACAAGATCAACCGAACGAAGAAGCTAAGTTTTTCTTTGATCTATCTGTTTGGGTTTAGGTCTAAAACATTATGATATACACACACTTACACATACATAATACAATGCACGTAATTGTTGGGTTCTAGGTTTGATAGTTTACACATAGATAGTTTTTAAGGGCGATAACTTAGGAGATCTATGTTTATTAGAAACTGGTACGACTTAAACTACTTAAATCTGTTAAAAAGTCTTTTAGTCTATCCGTCTATAAAGGTAGTCATCTACACTATGATGCGAATAACAACGCTTATTTTAAAATGAACATCCATGGAATTTTAATAACCAGTCACATAAGAGACATAGTTATAAGGATCTCCTTTCAAGTTCCTTAACAATATTTCTTTTTACATTCAGTCGCATTCTTTTTGAGAATTCAGTGAATTTTTTGCATAAAACTATGTCGTTCCGTTTTTCCTTTGAAATAAGCTTTGATGTTACTTATAAAAGCTGCCAAGCTTCAAAGTTAATACAAAATATAAAAGATACGGAGTATCGTCCCTAAAAAAATGGTAACCTATTTAATAATTATAAGTTTTCACCACAAAACTATCTTTAGCATTTCCTTATTTACAGGAGTTTTACCTACATTTATTTTAACTGCAAATTGACAAGAAAACTAAAAATCTTTTAATATAAAAAATATTATAGGTACAAGCGTAACGCCAAATACGCAAGATCTTATAGGGGCTGATTCTGGTGCTCAAGTACAACAACTTTTTCTATGGAATACAATCTTTTTTGGTATCGGCATCACGTGATATTATTTGTATGGGGCAACTTTTGAAACCTAAGTGGTTTTGGGTATTTAGCGTAACATTTTGTATACCTACCCATATGTATATATACCCATCTCTAAATACTATAAAACAGATTATAATAACAAAAAACAATAGCCAATCCACGTCTGTCTGTTTGTGCGCTTATAGCTTATAAACTACACAACAGATTTTGATGTGGTTTTCATTATTATTTATAGAACGATAATGAATCAATGATAAGAAGGTTTATTAAAAGCTATAAAAAACGATAAAAGTCGATGGTATGTCAAGTCTTAAAAATAATATTTTGTTCGTTTACATTGCTAAAGCTGACAAAGCCTTAATAAACCGCAGATACGTAGCACTACCCGAGCAAAGCCAGGCCGGTCCGCAGAGTTGTGTCATATTATAAATAACTGACCTTCCAAATAAGTTCATCACCAAACCAGCACAGGATGAAGACTTCGATCAACATGCACGACAAATAAATTGCCATCCATATTATTTGCATTGGGTGGCTTGACGGGTTCTCAATCTGTAAAAATAGGTTTTACTTTCGAGTATTGATGTCGATTAAAATGAGTAACCATGATTTTTATCGTCACTACCGCAGTTTCGCTGTTAAGTTAAGGCGCCGGGTAAGGAGAATACACGTAAAAGAGGTGTTTTTGGACAAGTATTCTGGCGAAAATACTGGATATAGGATGTGGAAATCAATAAATCATGTAACTTATATGTTGAAGTTGTTTCTTTTGTATCTAAATACTAGTTATTATTTCTTATAAACACTAAAAAAAATTCAAAGTACCGCAAATATTGCGAGCTTGTACACATTTATATTTTAAACGACGTTTTTGTTGCTTCAAAGCTTCAAAGTTGGTTTAGTTATTTATAACATTTGTGCCTTTAGGATAAAGTTTTTATTTTTTCAAATAGTCAATAAGTTAAGAATTATAAGAATTTTTAATATTTTACTCTTAGCGCCTACTTTTTCATGAGCGGATATTTTGCTGGCAATGATAATCTATTTGTCCATGAGCGCAACGGATGGATGTTTAGTCTTCGAGAAGCATTGTATTATCTTAGGCACGTAATAGAAGTCGCATTAGTCGACGCTAAATGCTCAAGGTCGTTTGCCTTACCCGTCGCCTTAAGTTAAAATATCTTTAATTGTAATAAATACCGAAAGGAACTGGATGCCAACAAGGCATAACACCATGACGCTTAACATAAATTGTAGAGCCGAAGCTAGGCTGAATGCGCTCTCGATCATAGACACGTATCTGGAAGTGGAAATACTTAAAAACAGCTCTTGAAAATTCAAATTTTTTTTATTAATGAAAAAAGTCTTAGGTAAAAATGTACTTTTTTATGATTTTTTTCTTTCTAACTTTCTTTAGATTATAATAAAGTACTCTAAGGTACTTCGACCGAATACAATTTCATTCAGCTTCAAGAGTTACCTCAGTTGATAATATCAAACGTTATTAAATCCTGCAGTCAGTCGCGCCTCTCGACTTATAAGGATTTAAAGCCAGTATTATGTCTGACCAAAGATAGCTCAAAATGTTATTTGTAAATGAAACCAAAGGAATGCGCATTTAGTTACTATTGTCATTAAATTTAAACGGGAATTAAATATTCCGAAATATATAATTCTGAATTTGGGTATTCCGATTTTCTTTAGTTCGAGCTTTATAATTCTGAATTAATAAAAATTTTATTGTTAAAAGAGCAACATAATTTCAAATCAACACCATCTATACATGGTGGTATCATCATACGTGATCTATACATAGCATACTTAATCCAATCAACTTTATTTAAATAACAAATCTTATTTCACTGAATGCTATGAAATATTTTTCCGATAAGAGTTATAGTAGTCACTAATTAAGTAGTAGGCCCTCTTCGAGGCACTTACGTCCAAAAAATATAGTTTTAACCTACCACCGCTTCGCTGGTAAGCAGAAACGGTGCAACAAATTCAGTCAACATTGTCACCTGTTATTTTATGCATTTTACATCGTGTCGATGATTGCATGCGAGATCAACTAATTCCTAAACATTTTGTAAGACTAATTTCGGCGTGGTCCAGTATTGGTATTATACCACAGGACAGCGCGCTGCCAAATGTCTACGTCGGACGTTTGACGATAATGGCCGAATAGATTGATGTGTTTGAGAATGTATTTTCATATTTAGCTATATATAAAGGGTCCAGCTATGATGACGTTAGCACGCGATTTCGAACACACATGGTAAAAGTGTTATTATAATAAGGACTTGTTAAAAAAAGCGCAGACGGGGAAGCGAAGACAAAAAAAACAAGCACAACAAGTGCTTGTTTTTTTCCATACAGCGCCATATTTTTTCTTTACAAAGCTCCGGCCGCCCGCCAACGAACGTAGTAAAAGAATATGACAACCACGTGATCAGTGAATCGGTGTTGTTCTGTACCATTATACCTGTCATTGGAGTCCTATAAAAAAATAACAATATATAAATTATATATATTATTGGCAGCAGTAAGGACGTACAAGAGTTTTTGTAATTTAATTTGTACGAGCATTTGACGTTATGAGTGTTTACCGTGCTTATACTCACTTAATAATGCTGTTGTGGTGCTTAATACAGTCTTTCAACACAGCTCGAATATGCCTTTCTTTTGTCCAAGTGGTGCTAAGATTATTCTCCGCGATAGCTCTTTTGCGCCTCCGCTCCGCCAACAAGTCGAAATTACGCAAGTTAAACGCTAATATTTCTATTTGGCCGACTGTAATGGGAAAATATTACAATTTTTCACGTCCATTACCCAATTTTAGTGTGAAAATGTGTTGCCATTCCACGACTTTGCCGCAACCGCTGTAAGGCTAATCCCGCTCAATAACTTATTTTTAGCTTAGCTTAGATTGAACTTAGCGGTTAGCTGGGGTATGTTATTGCAGCGCTGTTCAAGTAAACTTTATTAGAACTGTATGCTCTAAATGCAATACGCGAACAACTAAAATAGACTAAAACGAAATATTATTGGTAAGCTGACTAGAACCGAAACATAACGTCGACTAATCGATTCAGAATGACAGATTGTTTAGCTACTTGTCTCACTCCGTTAAATTGATGATGTAGTGAAATTCATAAACAATAGATTATTAATTCTTTTTTATTATAGCTCATTAGAGTATCACTCATTGACATCATTCTACCTTATTCTATACTGTATTTTGTAAATGTTTGAACTTATCACTCAGTAGTTTTAGGTATTAGGTAATGGATTCGTGAAATAACTGTAATTTAAAACTACATTATGCTCTGTAATGACAATGCACCAACAAAACTTACTTGCTGAAGCCACGAAGGCAGCTAGAATAGTGTCCATTACTCCGTCAATTATGCAGGTCGCTGGTTTGTAATAAATCTGTAGGGGAATTCTTTTTTAATACAAGTTTTCTTGCTACATGCCTCTATTTTTACTGAATATCAAATTGACCTATTTATTATATTAATAAAAACAACACTATTTAAAAAGTTATAGTATTTGAGCAACAAAATCATCCCCTGAGAGGTTTATCGTATTTAGCGTTAAACGTTGTGTATCTATCTATTTAATCAACCTACCGTTAGTTAATAATGCCTCCTTTTCTGAAGCTATTTCTTTTCACATCTTAGTAAACTAGAAATAATGTATTCATTTTAAAAGAGATTTTTTTCCAAACTCACGGCATCTTTCAATGCGACATTTCAAAATACTTATAATATAAGGTTCTTTTGCGAAACATTTATTTCTTGTTAAAGTTAGGTACTAGGAAAGGCGGTCCTTACATGATGAATATACAAAGTTTGGTAGGCTGGTGACTTGTATACATCGAAGTGCGGGTATTCAACGTTTGTCGGCAAAATCTCGAAGCTCTCCGTTAGTGGCATAATGATGCCGACTGAAAGTTTTAGATAAGTTTTAAAATAATGCGATTGCTAATAAAAACACCATCTGAGTAGGTATTCTTTATTATATTGTAAGAAATTATAATGAAAAATGATTAAAAACTAAATAATAATATGGTGCGATGAACAATGCATTGGGTTGAAATTCAGTTCTGGAAAATTATGACAGTTATTAGATTTGTATGTACATAGAACCAAATATAAAATGAACAAAACAAGGTTGAAGTAGTAATACTGTTTTAAGAGATTATACCTACATAACCCCCAGGTTATATTAAATTGAAAGTTAACTTAGTGCAAACAAAATATTATCTCAATAGTTGTCTTGTAGTCAAGCAGAGTTTAAAAAGACCAATCGGATAAACACAACTTCCCACAATAAGTAGAAACGATTCGATAAAATATTTTGTAAATATATTTTCATCGGGTTGATTGATAATGGGCTAGTTTCCTAAAAAAATCTAATTAGTCCGTCAGTTGGATTAACAGAAAATATTGGACACGTATTTTTTCTTTTCTCAATCAAACAAAAAATCATGAAGATATAGCCCGTTAAAGTTTCGCGTATCGTCACGCCTTGCGTCACTTTATAGCAAGGCGTGACGTCACGTGCTCACTTTGATGCGCTTTATCTTTGTAATTTTTTGTTTGATTGACAAAAGGCAAAATATAGGTCCAATATTTTTTGATAATCTAACTGACGGACTACATAGAATAATCTTTTTTTGACCCAGGAAACTAGCCTATAGTCGTCGCCAATAGTTGCCATAGTAAAACCAGTCTGACCGTCTTTAAAGTAGGAGCTCAATATAAATGCAAATAGAAATGCGAATGTGAATTGATTCAAACCGTTTTACGATCAATCACAATTTGAGTTAAAATTATTAGGGTTCGTCACAATCGTATTCACTAGATTCAAATTCGTTTTATCGACTTAAATAGGTTACAATTTGTAGGTAGATGAGTAGAGATCTTGTACATAGTTAGGTACAATATCTATTTACTTGAAAAATAAAGCCAACGGACAGACAGAAAGCAAGCTTACAAAACCTCCTCAAGATTATCAAAAAAGAATTAATGTAAATTATAATTGCTTAAATATAATTTTTTTAAACTACTTTGTTGCGATTTTTTCGAATAAAGCAATTAATTGGGGCCTGCTTCGTGTCATTATTTTCGATTCATTCAATGTATCATTATTTTTAGTTCAGCAGCAAAATAAAGTCTCTTATTGTGGCGACATTCCTTATTGTTATGTATTACCTGAGACGGCGCCGACGCACATGGTGGAGTAATACGTCATTACAAAACGTGCCGCCTTTATACTTTTCCGTATAATCTCCCTGTGCTCCGCCTCGACCGGCTTAAACTCCTCGCAAGACAGATACCGAAGGAGATTTATAACTTTGTCCTTATTCAACCAAAAAACAGCCACTTTGAAATACGTGTACATTTCGCTAAGGAATAAGTACAATCTGAAATCAAACTTATATGAAAAACTAAAAAAATGGACTGCATCTTCTTACCTTTTTGAGGGTAGGTATATTATCTAAACATCGATAGAACAACTCTAGGTTAGGCGCGGGGGACATACACAAGAGGCGTCGGGCGATGGTTTCGCAAGTATGCGCCGCGCTCACGCCGCGTCTTCGCCGCGCCCGGGCCGCGCCGCCTGTGTATAATATCTCACACCACGTAGTTTCTATCAATTTTGTATGAAATATGAAAGGAGCGGCACCGCACCCGTGTATCGCCGACACCCGACGCTTCTTCATCATCATCATCATTTCAGCCATAGGACGTCCACTGCTGAACATAGGCCTCCCCCAGTGACTTCCAGATTGGCCGGTTGAAAGCGGCCCGCATCCAGCGGCTTCTTGCAACCTTTACCAGGTCGTCTGTCCACCTTGTAGGTGGACGTCCTACGCTGCGCTTGCCGGTACGTGGCCTCCATTCCAGAACCTTTCTGCCCCATCGGCCGTCAGTTCTACGTGCTATGTGCCCCGCCGACTGCCACTTCGACGCCTCTTGTAATAAGAAAATTAAACACATGCGTTTAATTCCCAGGTAAGACAGTCAGTTTCTTTTCAAGTAAAATGTTATCTTGGATATTACTAACAATGCTATAATAACATTGAATAAGAATTAAAAGAGAAAGAAAATAATATTTGAATAACTAGTACTTGAAAATGGGATGCCTTATCACGTGTATTTGATAAATGAGACGATAAATCAACCAGTTACAATTAAACATTATTATTACAGCATTAACTGCAATCTTAATGATTTAGGTAGCGAAACTATTACGAACAGCAAAAATCGAAAAACAAGATAAGATTGGTTTCATGAGTAAAGCGAATCTTATCCCTTTTATCTAATACACTTGCTACCTGATCACAGCAAACAACATATAGTAAGTAAACGTGGAAATATACGGCTACCCTTCAGCGACATCTCCGATATTTTCCCTTCGCTTCAGCAAATAAACGACTTCTCCGATGCCGGGTAAAAAACATACGAGCCATAACACGATCGCCGTGTATATTATTTGGAGCCAGAAAGAGATTGTTTTGGGTGAGGAATTATTGTACCACATCCCGTAGAATTTTAGCCAGTAAATGTGAACGGCTAGGTACAATCTCGGGTTCAAGTCATCCCAGGACTCAAAAACCCCGTAAGGCAGGATCGGCTGGAACACAGCAAGCCTCTTTTTCACGTTTTCTATTAGTGTTTTCATCTTTATCGGTAGCGGAGTGAGGCCTTTGACGCGTAATTCAAGAATGCCTCTTAATACTCATAACATACGCCTTTGTATGAAAGTAAAGTGGGAGAGCGACGTTAAGTGGGTATTATATATTATTTTGTGAGGCTCATTGTTAAGAGGAAGTGCTTTCCACATAAAGCAAGCCATATTTTTGTGCTGAAAAAAATAAAAATAAACTGATAACGCCAGTTGCATTTAGCATTGTGGTTAAGAACGTAAAAATAAACATACTATACACAGCGAATAATAATATTTTGATGGGTTATTGTAAACCGTTTTATCGTAACCTAATGTCTGTTTGCTGATTGTATTAATAATCGTAATTAGAGTTTGCTGTTTAAGTTAAAAGGTGTCTGATCAAGCATACGTCAACGAGACAATAGAAATTCCATTGTTCGCGGCCTCATGAGACCGCTTGGATGTTAATGGGTTAATATTTATTCAGTTTTAAATCTGGACGTATTATGCATGCTTTGACACTCTTTTTTATATAAGCGTCTGGAGGTTGACTCCAATAGGTGTTTAGATTTATCCTTAAGAGATACGTAATCTCATCTCAAATGTTTTGAAAATAACAGAACTCAGTTTTCTGATCACTACGAAGCTTAGTCGAAAGAACGAAACTTTAGTCTTGGAAATATCCATGGCCGCGTCCGAGTATACTCGTATTTATTGTTTATTTCAAAATATACAAAAATTGAAAACTTAAATTTATCAATATAATAAACATGAAAATGTTTTACGTTTGCGTAAAATATTAAAACAAGTTTCTGTTTGTATGTGCTTTAAAAGAGTTAATTTAATATGTCGCCGAAAGCAATTATTATAATTACGACGGCAATGTAATTACCGGCACATAAGAAAGGCATCGTTCTCTTAACTATGGATAATTATGTTTTCAAAGAGGCTTTCAGACAATCATAATTTTCCTAGTACAAAGGATCCTAACCGACGCGAATGTTTTAATAGATTTAAGTAGTCTAATAGTTCCCCTTTGAAAACAGCAGAAAATAATTTTAAGCGACTCAAAGAAATATAGGTAGTTGATTTAATTAGATTTTATTAAATTTTAAAGGCTTCTCGCAACTCGCATTCGCATTGTGACTTAAATTTTGAATGGTAAAAAGCAACTTTTCAACCGACTTCAAAAAAGGAGGAGGTTCTCAATTCGACAGTATGTTTTTTTTGTATGTATGTTACGCGATTACTCCGCCAATTATCCGAATCGATTTTAATGATTCTTTTTTTGTTTGGTAGATCATACTACAGAGGTGGTCTCATATAAATTTTATCGAAATTGATTTAGAATTTTTTGAGAAGATCAACAAATATATACCCAGATAATATTTTGGTTGTAGTTCTTGTTACCTATCTTCGACAAATATGAGCCGATTTTGATGATTTTTGTTTTATTGAATAGCTTATACTTCAAAGATGCTATGATAAATGTTTGCAAAGTAAAAATCACCCCTAAAGGTTGGAAAATAGGGGATGAAATCGGTGTTTAGCAGTTAGATTAGGATTTATCACTAAAAATAGATGAAATAAGTAAATTTTATTTTAAAAAATAAAACCGACTTCACAACACTAAAATACTAAAAATAATCCTAACACTTAAGTACCTAATCAGTTACTTTTGGAGTCGGTGCAAACAAAAACATTGAATCTCTCATCGGCTGGCACTTGGCACTGGTTAGGATTATTTTTAGTATTTTAGTGTTGTGAAGTCGGTTTTATTTTTTAAAATAAAATTTACTTATAGATGATCACTTCGTTGTTTATCTATCTGTCTGACTGTTGAGACATTTTTTATAGGATCGCGTGGATGTATCAAGTTGAAATTAAAATCAAATACTTACTCAGGCCTGCAATCCCGCAATCTCGTCCCGCTATGAAAATCCTCTTTTGCCGCATATTTATTAACTCGCAAGGGAACTAAACCCTAGTACTTTCCGTTGACCTAGAATTATGAAATTTGGCAAGAAGCATGTTTATAGCACAAGTAAAGGAAAAACTCTGAAACTCTAAGAACGGTAAATTTATAGCTACAACCATTTTTTTTTTGTGAATATAGCCTTATTTGGATAAAATGCGGGAAAAATTTAAGGGACTCTATTCCCGTGATGGACGAACTATTTACATACTAACAAGTTTGACCGGAGTTTCGCGCGAGTCTAATTCCAAAGGAACAATACTTTTCAATAAAGTAAAAGTTGCCGTAATTATTAACACTCACATGTGTTATAACACTCACGTTGCTCGGTACATTGTCTCACAATTTCCGACATCATTCTCATCGTCTTTGCAAGTATTTGACTGTAGTTTGCAAATAAATTACATTGCGGTTCGTGCTTTCGTAAACAACGAAATTGGACCAACAAGGATTATCTACATTGAAGGTACTACTTAAGACTAAAACCAATGTCATCATCATTAGATCTACATATATAGGTACAGCGTCTAAGTTTACGAACTTAAAGGTTTAGGTTTATGTAGTATAAAAATACCTATAAAATTCTGTTTTTTCGCGTTATTACACATGTATATCTGCTTCCGTGGCAATTTTATATGTTTTTTTTTCTAATAAATAAATTATATATAAATATTGTACAACATAACATACATTGCTCTGATCCTGTGGTAAGTAGCCAAAGCACTTGTGTCACAGAAATCAGAAACAACGACGGTACCAGAACACCCAGACCCGAGACAATATAGAAAAGTTATTTTTCTACATTGACCCGACCGGGATTCGAACCCGGAACCTCAGAGATAGCGCCACCAAGTCCAGTATGCTTTAAATAATAAAAACCAGTTATCTAAAATAAATTAAGACCTAAAAACTAATTGTGCTATGACAAGAAAGTTGTTTATTCAATTTAATATTAAATGCAATTTGAGTTCCTCGCTGTTCATGATTGCGTTATAAAATTAGTTCAAAGTTGAACATAATTTAAGCTCATAGTTTAGGTCAGTGTTTTGGTTTCCATTTAAAAAATGTATACTGTCTTCACTTTGTTAAATGTCGTATGTTCAAGGCCTATTTGGCTTGATTAGCACTTCCATCCCACTGTCATTAAATCCTTCGCTATCCTCACCGGCTAACCAAAAATGCGACAGTATTTAAGGTTTTTTACATACAAATTTATCAATGTATGACATTTATTAAATAAGGCCTGGAAATTTTAAATTTTGGTTTAAATGTGAATAACTGACTCGGCATCATTCATTACAATTATTAATTTTTTACCCACGACGGATCGAAGATGGTATATGCAAAGGCATAGGTGAAAGGTTGTTTCTTTGTGTGTGCACTCGAATGTTGCCATTTATTTCCGAAACGTTTCGACCAAACATGCAGTTTTTTTTTTGCATTGCTCTATAGTATTTTTAGCAACCGTCATGGCGTCGCACGTACTAAACGTGCCTTAATAAAAATAACAATAATGTTTTGTGAGAAATCTCGGAAAACTTTAAAATAAAAAACAAACTTAAATATTTTGAAATGTAACCTTAAAATAAAAAAAAGGTTCAAATAAAATTCAAAAACCCTCTGACCCTAATATTTTATGTATTATCCTTTTTCATTATAAGGCTTAGATTCGGGAAGGGTTTAAAAAAATACATTGTCTTGTCTTTGGATACTTATGATAATTGCCATATATTTATATGACAATGTCAAGTAATAAACGCAGTATGGGACACGTAAAGATTTTGATCAATGTATGGGACCACCTATAATCAATGAAATCAATTTGCAGAAGTATGTTTGAGGCATGTCATGACATGACACATGATCAACAACATGATCATCCATGTTACAGGTGAAACCATACATACTTGATGTGGTGTAACCATTTACGCCCATTATGGTAAAAATAATGGTTTAACAATTGTCATGGTCTCGAAGTATGTAATTAACATTCATAATATTACAAACGAGGTGCCAGACAATCCTTCAACATACTGTTCTCATTTTAATTTCATTCTGCTACCCTTTCTCATTGAAGTATTGATGGACAAAAGGTATGTGTAAAATTTTCTCTTTAAAATAAATTCAGTCATCTGCTGCTTTTTATTTTTAAAAAAATTGCTTAAGTAAGATTTTTTGTTTTAAAAACATAAGTGTACTCGTAATAGGTAATACATATAATAGTGGTAAGGGCCTCCTTTTAAGCATTAGAGTGTTGTATCAAAACAATTTGCAAAACTAGAAATGTATAAAAATTATGTTTATTTATGATCAACTAATAAAAATCTATTTTCCAAGTTTAAAGTTTTTGATTTTTTCGTGTAAGGACGGCGCTCTTAAGCTGTGATTAAGCTTTGATATTTTTGTAAATTGACTTTTCTTTTTAGACACTCTGAAAGACCGCTTTAATTTGTATTTATATCATAAGAGTTTGTCATATTTATTTGAGTAAAAACTCTCACTTGAATTAATAGGTAAACAAAAATAATTAAACGGTCAATATTAAAACCGCACTTGCGGTTGTAGGATAAAATTAATAAATCAGTTTTCAAATGAGCAGGCCAGCACCTTTGAGCGGTGGCGCGGCTGACTGATCGTCGGCTTACACAAATATATTATGCAAAAAGTGATAAAATATGAAACGATTTATGTGATTCGCGCAAGGGGCGGTCGAATTTGCATAATCACCGTTCGCGGCCCGGGAGAAAATGAAATACGTGATCTAACAAACAAAAACGGCTACAAATGAAAATTCCCGCCCAGCGACCACTCCGAGATATTGAGTCATGAGAACAAAAAATATCAAGGACTTAAAATTAGAACATTAATCCGGAATCCGGATAATAAATAAATAAATATGAGCACAACAACACACTAAAGGTCCTGGTCTGGAAGTAAAGAGTAGTAATCTTTGTGTTGCAAGTACCAGACAACGATATTTATTTTCCAGGGGGTAAGATTATGTTCTAAATTGACCTGACCGGGAATAAAATCCGGACCGATTTTTACAAAAAGCGAACTTAATGTATTGTCGGATTCTTAACCATTCAACGTTTGGGTCAAGAAGAAATACTCAATATGTGGTACTTAGAGTAACAGCTACAAATAATTATACTTATAGCAATTGCTGAAGCTTTTCATTAATTTTATTTAGTTCTTATTCAGACTAAAATTATATTTGAGCAGTAGAATCACCTCTTAATATTCCCAATAAAATAACTCAAGTATTATATTTATTACTTTCCTATTTAAACTTTATTGCACAAACGGCAAACCTAGCTAATGATATTCTGCATGTGAATTGTCAAGTAAAAGTTAGTATAATATGTTCTCATGTTGTCTTGCTACGATGATGGGAACCGTATTACCTACTCCGACAAACTTAATTCTACACAGGCAGAGACGCGGGCAAAAGCAAGTGTTAGTATAAACATATACTTAGTTACTCCAACATCAACTTCGTTTTGTCTCCTCCGGGGACGCTAAGAAAAAACCTACTTACGTTTCCGATGTTTATTTCTACATAAAATTTCTAAATTACAACCTTTTTGTCCCAAAGCACAGAGTTAAACGATCGTAAAATGAGAGTTTTAGTACTACTTAAATTCGATGTATCTATGGTGATGAACGTAAAAAATGTTTATGGCGAACCTAAACAATAGGCGTTTTTACTATTATTATATGAATATGGGATAGTCAAATAAATTAGAAACTAGATCTTGATATCTTTGAGTATTTACAATTTTCTTGTCAATAATGGGTAATTTAAATGGGTGCACAGCTGTAGTTTTACTATAGGTAAATTATACATGTATATAAAACAAAGACGCCATTTATAACTTAACAAGAGCTGGACCGATTTTCAGATCTTTGATTTTTTTGGATTTCTCTTTGCCCCAAATAGAATATAGGTTAACCATTAAAACATCTCAGTCGTCATCTAGTTTTCAATATTTGTCATTATAAATAAACAAAATTACGTGTTCAGTTTTACGTACACACTACACTAATAAACAGCAAAGAACCCGAACCGGCTTTCTCAAAAACAAAAAAAAGTATTTTTTTCCAACCGCAAAATCATAGCCAAATCAAATAATGCCTTTTTCATTCGTGTGTGGTGTAAACTGAAGTGGAAAGGTTGGCCTGTCAGTGCTGTGGTTGAACTAGTAGGTCGCCTTGCATATATGTATATGCGAGTGTAGAAAGAGAACAGCTGCAAAATACTTTACTTAATTAAAGTCATGCTACTAATCATGACGTAAAACTAGACTTTGTGGTTAGTAAATTTAGATGCAGGGCAAGGCAGACGAGATACGGTTTCTGTCTGGATATCACCTAATTTATGCATGGTTTTTAACCGGCCTAACGTCCGACACCTTTGTTTAGGATTTGATCATCATCATCATCATTTCAGCCATAGGACGTCCACTGCTGATCATAGGCCTCCCCCAGTGACTTCCAGATTGGCCGGTAGAAAGCGGCTCGCATCCAGCGGCTTCCTGCAACCTTTACCAGGTCGTCTGTCCACCTTGTAGGTGGACGTCCTACGCTGCGCTTGCCGGTACGTGGCCTCCATTCCAGAACCTTTCTGCCCCATCGGCCGTCAGTTCTACGTGCTATGTGCCCCGCCCACTGCCACTTCAGCTTGCTTATCCGTTGGGCTATGGCAGAAGACTAAAGTAATGGATATAGTCCAAAAATTTAGCAAGCTAAAGTGGCAGTGGGCCGGCCACATCTGTCGCAGAACCAATGAGAGCTGGAGTTCTCGAGTGGAGACCACGCCTCGGCAAACATAGTGTAGGACTTTTCCCCGTTCGCCGGACTGACGACGACCTTAGAAAGATGGCTGGCAGTGGCTGGATGAAACAGCGGAAGATCATGCTCTTCGGCGCTTGGGGAGGGGGCTAACGTCCAGCAGAAGACTGCAATAGGCGGTCATGACGATGATGACGCTAGACAACACAACATGGTCCCGATTAAAGAGATAAATCTTTGTCCTACGTGGTACCTGAAAATGAATTTGCTAAGGGCGTCCCAGTACAAACCAAAACCAATTTAGAAAAAACAAATAAACACACACACACACACACTTACACTTCATTGCACAAAAAACATAAATAGATAAATAACTTCTAAGTTAAAATTCAATAGATAATCAGATGGTATCGTTTCACTGTTAAAACATAAAAAAATACAGGATTGCTACTCCTACCTACAGATAGCAACAGCATTTGTCTGTGTTTATTCGCGTTAAACGCTGATATGAGTGGTTTTACACAGATATTCTTTAAAAATATAATGCCGGCATCGCAACAATGTTCCGACAGTCATAACTCAACCGAAATAAAACGGTATTACAGCGTACTTACAATCTAGATCTCGTTTATTATAATTGCAGATCGCGAGGGTGGAAATTTCAGCGGGAACGGCGAGGTAAGTGTTTGAAGACATTTAAGGTATTTGTATCGCTTACAATTCTTCTGTGAACATCCGACGCCCGCTGAGACAAATGGGTCGTTTTCACGCGATTCGCCGCCATTAATTAGAAGGAACGCGTGCTGCCCCTGATTGCTATCTGTCAGCGAACACGCGAGTACATGTGCCCGCGGCGCCGCGGCGGTTGCCCGTTGATCGTTAACAAACAAAAATCCTACTGATACGAGTTTGATTTTGCATACCAATTTATTACGTTCTGTTTTATTTGACAACGACCCGGATTATAGGGTTTACTTTTATTAGGGGTGTTACTTTGATTTGTATGGAACGTATTTTACTTTTCGCCGTCGTTGTATCTATGGTACTATATCGATACCTGATTTTAACGACCACTATTGCGTTTTTAGGGTTCGGTACCTCAATGGGAAAAAAGGAATATATATATTATAGAATTACTTCGTTGTTCGTCTGACTTTTCTTTACTTACTTTTACTGTCTGTAAAGACCCTTTTCATCAGGATCACGTCAACAAATTAATGTTGACACAAATAAATTTCCAACCGGCTAGTCTGGAAGTCAATGTTCAGCAGTGGACTTCCTATGGCTGAAATGATGATGATGATAAAACATATTAAATAATACGGCTGGTTATGGCATATTTTGATACCCGCAACGGGATCAAAACATAGGGTTGTTGACTTAGAATCATCAAATTTGGAAAGAAGCACCAGTAAAATAAAAGGTCCGCCAACCGTAAATTTGCAGAAAAAATTGTATTAACACATGGATCTTTGTTGTCCGAAATGAATGAATTAGACATTTGTGAAAAATCACATTTTTTTAGTTAAAATAAACTCGAATAAGCGGAAAAAGTCTTCGAGACTGATTCCCGTTATGGATGATATGTTTACTGTCATACCTTCAAGATTATGCGGAACCTGCGGAAGTTCGATTCGTACTTGGCTGTTTTTTTGTAATAGTGTTTATATTTTATTTAGTAAATAAGTAATACATAGAAGTCAAGGATTTCCATAACTCATTTGCAAAGTCTATGTAAGAGACGGAGGGAAAAAAGAAATCGGAGCTCTGGACAGACAAGCCCAATTTTCGTATTTTAAAACCAGTCACAATCTGGTTTCGATCCGCTTCAACATTTATATCTAAAAAACCGTCAAGGGAGCGTCGGTCCAATCAATTTGACAAAAATCTAATTAGTCCGTCAGTTGGATTAACAGAAAATATTGGACACGTATTTTTTATTTTCTCAACCAAAAAAAAAATGATAAGGATATAGCCCGTTACAGTTCCCCGTAACGTCACGCCTTGCGACACTTTTTAGCAAGGCGTGACGTCACTTCCAAACTTTGATGCGCTTTATCTTTGTAATATTTTATTTGATTGACAAAAGATAAAATATGGGTCCAATTTTTTTTGATAAACTAACTGACAGACTAAATAGAATAATCTTTTGTTATCCCAGGAAACTAGCCTATTTCACGTCATATTAGAAGTTTACGAAAATACCGTTTTTGATAGTAATTCTACTTTGTAAGTGAAAAATCACTCGCACTCACTCAATCACGTTTTTCTAAAAAAAGATTATCCGTATTGCTGCTTTATAGGTTATGTGCTCGATGGCTAAAGAATACTCTATGAAGGCAATCAGGCATGACACTCAGCACTGACGTAAACGATGCGAGGAGGAGGAGGTCGAAGATGAACTCAATTTTTCTAATTTGGCTTTAATGTAGGTACCTACCTACAAATTTAATTTCTCTCAGTCTGCCGACAAAATGTTCTCGACTTGATGGCTAATAAACAAAGTTCCAACTAATACGGAACTAGGGTTTGATTTCGAGTTTATACGTTTACTATTCCATTTTAACTACAAATACACTCCAACTAAACTAAATACATGTTCTCAACAAATCTATAGAGTCGGAGTTATTAAGCATACCTACACGAGTACAGGGATAATATGAAAGAAAAATTTATAAAAAAAAAAGTAAACCGACTTCAAAAAACTGAAAAGATAAAAATAATATCAACACATAAGTACCTAATCAGTTACTTTTGGAGTCGGTGCTATCCGATGAGAGTTTGAATGTTTTCGTTTGAACACCGATTTCATCCCTTATTTTTCCCACCTTAGAGGTGAAATTTTTCCATAAAAAATTCAATATACCATCTTTAAAGTATAAGCTATTCGATAAAGAAAGAATCATCAAAATCGGTTCACAAATGCCGAAGATATTGGGCAACATAGGTACAAAAATCACTTGGCACGGATGGAGTTCATGCAAAGTTTGATGATTTTCTTATAGATCCCATCATCAGAACTTGATCAAATTTATATTCCGAAATTCCGAAAATATTCCCTTTCGAACAAAAAAAGAAGTGTCGAAATCGGTTAACCTGGTAACGAATGATCGCTGAACATACATAAAAAAAAAGATACTGACAAATTGAGAACCTCCTCCTATTTTGAAGTCGGTTAAAAAACAAATCATATCTTAAATTAGTAAAAATAAAACCATGCATAACCAAAAATCTTTGTTGAGTATACAAAGGTTTTCTTTAGTTAATTTAACGGATTTCTTGGCCTGGGGTGACAAATGAATAATTTAGAGCGATATTTTTTATATGTCTACTCTCTGGTGTAGTTGTTCGCGCTCCGAACTACAAAGCCAACGATCGCGGGTTCGAATCCCGTAAGGGGTAATCCCGCATGTATTTGTGTAATGAATTTGAACATTTGTACCTGAGTCGTGATGGTCATAATTATAATGTAGGTATATAAGTATGTCTATCTATCTATTATCTAGTAGCCATAATACAATCTATACTTACTTTGGGAAAATTGATGTGATTGTATATTGTTGTACTAGCGACAGAGACACATGTTTTTTTACTATGTTGTTATTAAGGTCTAATGCTACTCCTCAAATAAACTTATTTATACATTTAGTAGAATAACAGAGGGCGTTCCCTTCAGACAGTGTATCTATATTATTAATAGATTAAAATAAAAATATACAAAAATAAGCATACAAAATCAAAATCCGAAAAAAAAGAGACAAACTTGACTAACTCGTAACAAAAAACTGCACTTTAAGGCTTTATATTACGCAAACGGATCCCTGAATCGATAAAAGGTGTTTGAATACCCACAATCTTTTTAAACGACTTGTCCCACACCATGCGATAGTCGAGATAAAAAAAAAACTGTACGTGTAAGGTGAGACAATATATTTTTTTAAAGATTTTATTCTCCTGCTTAGTCGGCGCGATTACTTTGTATACCCTTGCGAAATTACGGCTTTCTAATACTAACAGTTATTGTGCTAAGCGGACGGACATGGCAAAACTATAACGTTTCCGTTTTGAATACGGAACCCTAAAAAGGAAGGTTGGTGTATAAACTATAAGCACATTAGCACAGACGTATAAACTAAAGCATATTTAATTATTGTTGCATATGTTTGTATTATATAAACAATAATTACTTACTTAAATCTCAAAAATAAAATGTTTGTTCAATACTAAACTAACAAATATCAAAATCAAAATCATTTATTTTTGCAAATAGGCAATTAACAGCACTTGTAGACGTCCCAGTATTTTTTTTGCTCTACCACTGCTTCAGGACAATTTGTAGGAGAGTGCCAAGAAGAAGCAGCGCAAGCAACTTAACGAGTGAGGTTACAACGTTTGTATACGAATAAAGAAGAGATGTCATATTATTGTTTTTAAAAGCTGTTATAATTGAGGGGCAAAATCATACCCCTAAGTATTAGTGCATATTAACTTTTACCCCGACCTTCCCTGTTTGTTCGCATTGAAGGCAATAGATACGTTAGCGCACAAACTGCACTTTCTAGTTCGTCGAGCACTTCACAAACTAGAGCGAGCACTATCGAGCCTTTGTGGATCAAGTTGCGAGCGATTGTTGCGCTGGTACATAAACGCGCTAAAGGGATTAACAGCTCTATCATGAATTACACAAGTTTAGTTGCGACTTTAAGAGGAATTTATTGTTTTGCTTATAAAAAATAATCATTAACTACTAATAAATACGCAAAACGTCTGTATAGGACCAACATCAAAATTGCAAAAAAAAAATCGTTTCCCCATACAAAGCGTAACAGCTGATTGGACATTTAGTATTAAGATGAAGTTTTTTTTAGGATTTCACTGTTGGTCCCATACAAAAAGTTGTTGTATTTGAACACCAAAATTACTCCCTAAGAGGTTTTGCGTATTTAGAGTTACACGGTTGAAATAACGATATATTGCCCTTTCTAGTTCGCAGAGCACGATACTTTTCACCGAGCTTACGTCTCTTGCCTAACCGAGCTGTTGAATTACCTAGAGTAACTATTATCCAATCTGTGCTAGAGCGAGCACTATGAAGCATTTGTAGATCAAGTTGCGAACGATTGTTGCGCTGGTACATAAACGCGCTAAAGCAATGAACAGCTGTATCATAATTTACATAGGTTTAATGCGACTTTAAGAGAAAAAATATATTTATGATGTAAGTTTAATTATTTGTATCTTGAAAAAATCGACTGCCGCATATGCTATCCCGGCGGATGGTCTGCTTACTATAACTGTAATATATTTTATTTTATTTAAACTTTATTGCACAAATTAAAATCGTACAAAAGTTGCCAAGACCACGAGGATAAACAGAGATAAATATAGATACCTACCTAGAAATTACTAGAAAAAAAATGCAAATAAAAACAATTTACTAAGCCATTAATTAAGGCGTGCTTAATTTGCCCACTTATGTGTGTCAGTGTCTGTCGCCAAGCGTGACTATCACGCTCGAACTTCACAGGCTATAAGTTATCATTAACCTGTTTGGGGACAATGATGGAGATATATTAAAACTAAATGATACATAGCCCTTGCTAGTTCGCAGAGCACTCCATAAAATCTGGAGTACTATAAAGCGTGTGTGGATCAAGTTACGAGCGATGTCGCGCTTCTGTAGCGCTGTAAAGGCATACTTTATTACGGATTACATAAGTTTAGTGCGCTTTAAAATGAAATTCTATTTATGTTTATTATAATTAATCGTAAACGTATTCAAGCACGAATGATGGGTATACATTAAAACTAAATTATGTAGGCCTTTTTAGTTTGCATAGAATTATATAAAGAACTTAGAGCGAGCACAAACGTCCTTCCCTGTTTACTCGTATTACAGGCAATAGATGCGTTAGCGCACAAACTGCACTTTCTAGGATGCAGAACACTTCATAAAATACTTGGAGCTCTATGAAGTGTTTGTGGATCACGTTGCGAGCGATTGTTAGACTGTTACATATACCATAAAAGCTAAAGGGGTTTTATTAAAGCAATTACACATTTATTAAAGCGCAAATTATAAACTATTATGCATATTGAAAAACGAATCATAAACGTATTTGTGTACAAACGGCGGGCATACATTAAAAGCACGCCACAAAGTATAGAGCAAGCACTATCAAACGTTGTGGATCAAGTTGCGAGTGATCTTCACGTCTCTATACAGACGCGATAAAAGGGTTACCAGCTCTGTCAAAAATTACGCAAGTTTAATGCAACAAAAAAAAATTTTTTTTTTTGCTTAATTAAAAATGTACTAAAAATAGAAAATGAGGTCTTGCGACAAGCTTTTATTAACTCCATTTATAATTAACTAATAATGTAATCAGATTTTGGAGGTTTATTTTAACCTACTTATAATTTATAAACGTATCCATTTGAATTTTTGTAAGATATATCATCGAGCAGAATGATGATTGAGCCAGAAGGTGGGAACTTTTCATGGCTAGGTACTAGTAAATCTTTACGTTGAAGCTTATTTCAGATTGACAAGTTTCATACATATTAGCCTGTTTTATAGTTTTTTATAGTAAAATAATAAAAAAATTTAAGCTTGTATTTGATCACAAGAAGCGACATAAATTGTTGCCGTTTGGTACATAAAGTGCATTCTATCGCCAAGAACTCCACAAAGTAGAGTTGTGATAGAGGCATAGAGCGAACACTGTGTATCAAACCTTTGTGAATTGAGTTGCGAGCGATCGTTGCGCTACACAAACTCAATAAACTAAGTATAAACAGCGCTATCACGAATCGAAATCTGTTTACAGCGAAATTGAGAAGATTACTTAAAATTAAACTTCTAGTGGAATATTTATTAATCATTGAGATCTTTCGAGGTATAATAAACTTGCAATGTCGTAGAGGTTGCCAAATTCTAAAGCAAGCGAAAGAAGTTATGTAGGTAGGCACTTTAAAGTACGTAAAGTATGCTTTTATACTTCCCGCGGCACGGCACAGGCCTTACCTCAATTTAAATTTGGCAAAATATGACTTACCTAGTTGCAAGGCAATAAGCCGGCATGCACGAGTGTTTGAATTGTCTCGCTTTAGAATAGTTATTTGTGTTTTGAATTTAAAAAAAATTTATCAAAAAATTGAAATATTATTCTTTTTTGTCCTAGGTGGCTTTTTCTATTGTGTTAATATACTTGCAACACCGCGATGGAATTTTACTAAACAAAGCACTGTTATAATTTTGGCACATTATTTAATAACTTTTTAAAGAAAGAAAGAAAGAAACGTTTATTCGACCCACGAGAAAAAAAATTACACAAAACAATATCAGACAATCAGATGTGTCGAAAAGGGCACCTTTTCGACACATTTCGCTCAGCATTTGTCGTGACAGCCACGGACGCTCGTCGCTGGAACGTGCAGCGACTGACGCAGCGGCACATCGGACCACCAGAGAATCCCAAATCCCTCCAACGGACTCCGGGCCCATGAGGAGCACAAAATCGGTCGGAGAAAACCCGGAACCCCCGACAGAGCGGAATATCAATCAGTAAGGCGCGCCAAAATCATTTTTAATGGTATTAGTACTATGTTATGGTGAATAGATTATAATATTAATAAAGTTACGTTAAACTTCGTGAATGCAGCGTATTTTTGTGTTATTGAGTATCGAGACCAAAACAAAATTACATTTAATTTGTGTACCAAAATTCCATGTCGATCATGGCGCAAGTATAGAGACACCTATTCCACATAACCTGAATAGTTAATACGTGTCAAGAGTCAACATCTATGATTATCATTATGAATAATTAAACAGTACCTATTATTCTATACTGGGATTAGTTCAGCCCAGCAGTATGCTAGTGCAAAAGTGTTAACGTTATATGATGCTGTCGGAGCGTAAACGCTGAGTAATTGAACAACAAAACACGGTATTTATTTGGCAGGATAAATTTCTTCAATTCGGTGGTCATTTTTTTGCAGGAGCTAAATAAAACTTACAGCCTAAAATAAGTATATGTTTCAGAAGCGAATGGTCCTGAAATATTTTAGTGGCAAAAATATTAAAGATTTTCTAAAATAAATAGATTTGATATTTAGCATGACACCGTAATGTGAAAGGGTACAGTACGGAGAAATCAATATTAATTAATGAATTGACCGAGTAACCTATCTAATATATTTTTTTCATCAACATAATGGTAAAAATGTATTAATGAAATAACCAGAAATAATTTTCAGAGATTTATAAAACATTTTTTGTGTATTTTTTTAAATCAGATTGTTTTCTTATTAATATGTCTTCTTATAACTCGGCAAAGATTATCTTCCTGCTGAATTTTTTAACGACTTCAAAAAAGGTGGAGATTCTCAATTCGTCGGAATTTTTAATTTTTTTTTTATATATGTTCAGCGATTATTACTACGTTGATCGATTTCGATAATTATTTTTTTGTTTAAAAGGTAATACTTTCAGAATAGTCCCATATAAATTTGGTCAAATTTTGATGATGGAATCTTTAAGAAAATCATCAAATATTGCATGAACTCCATACCACGCCAACCGATTTTTGTATCTATGTTACCCAATATCTTCGACAAATGTTAACCGATTTTGATAGATCTTTTTTATTAAATAGCTTATAAGTACTTCAAAGATACTACGAGTATAATAAGAATTTGGCGAAAAATTTTACCAATAAGGGAGGAACAAAAGGGAATGATATCGGTGTTTAGCAGTTAAATTTGGTTTGCACTCTTAAGATTTGTTTTGATTAGGATTTATCACTAAAAAATAGATGAAATATGTAAATTTAAAAAACAAAACCGACTTCGAAATACTAAAAAGTAAAAAAAATAATTTAAACTTTTTTTTATTAAGCGACAAGTTTTCAATTTCTTTGCATGTTGTTATAAATTTTATTTACAAGTAGTCTTTTTATGCATTTTTATCTCCTGCCTGCCTAGCATGAGCACTAAAAACACGATATGATATAATATGATATAGCGAAATATCGACACCAACTTTAAAAATATAATAGATTAGATACTTAGCATTGGTTCAATAATGATTTATCTTTGATCTGTCAGTTTTATGAATGAAATTTGAAACATCTGTATTCCTTTACAGATGAAATCAAGTAAATGGACGTCAAAATAAAACCGTTGTAAATGAATAGTTGGAATAAAATTATGCCAATGAGCAAGAATTTTTTTTTTGGACAGGTGAAAATAATACTCATTAATACTCATTTATTCAGTGTATAGGCCCTCTTCCGGGCACTTATACACGTCCCAAAAAATAGCTTTACCCTACCACCGCTTCGGGACTACATATCGGCTGGTGATGAGAAGAAACGGCGCAACAAACTCAGTCACCTTTGTCAGCCTTTTTTACAGGAAATACAGTTACAAGACATGAAGTAAGTGCGAGCTAAGCAGGTTAAGTCCATGCACTCTTGTCGTTCAAATAATCGTCTACCTTATAATACCCTTTTTTCACAAGGTTTTTTTTAATGTGAATTTTGAACTCATGTACAGGTAGTTCAACAAGAGTCTGTGGAACTTTATTAAAAATTTAATACATTTCCCCAAGAATGAATTACCAACTTTGTGTAGTCTGAAGCTCGGAACGGCAAGTTTATTTTTATTACGAGTATTATAATGATGAAAATCACTTTTTAAGCTAAACAAACTTAGATTTTTTCGAACGTATATAATATTTTCAAAAATGTATTGAGAGGCTACTGTTAATATATTGATATCTTTAAAAATCTCCCTCAGAGAGTTACGAGGTCCAAGACAATATATTGCACGTACGGCTCGTTTCTGCAACACAAAGATTGATTCAATGTCAGCAGCAGAGCCCCATAGCAGTAAACCATACGACAACAAACTATGAAAAAAACTAAAGTATACTAGTCTTGCCGTTTCGACATCAGTTAAAAGCCTTATTTTCCTCACTGCATAAGCCGCTGAACTGAGCCTTCCTGACAGGGCAACTATATGGGGACCCCATTGGAGCCGGGAGTCTAATGTAATTCCCAAAAAAATTGTGGAATCTACTGCATCTATATGATCGTCTGACATATTAATATGCGTACTGACCTGCCTCACATTGGGCATAGTGAATTAAATGCATTTAGTTTTGTTTGCATTTAGCAACAGGTTGTTAGCTGTAAACCAGCGTACTACTTGAGAGAGAGCACTATTTACATCGTCAAAGGCAGCTTAACCTCTGTCAGTTTTAAAAATCAATGATGTATCATCTGCAAACAATACTATCTCACAAAGATCTTTAGTGAAGTAAGGAAGGTCATTTATATAGATTAGGAATAATAGAGGTCCCAATATAGAGCCCTGGGGCACACCCATGCGTATTGGAGCTCCAGAAGAGTCAGTTCCATTGACATTAACTTTTTGAATTCTATCTGTGAGGTACGACTCTAACAATTTACCTGAATCATTTGAGACACCATAATGCCGTAATTTCATTAATAAAGTCTTGTGATCTACACAATCGAAAGCCTTAGACAAATCACAAAAAACCCCTAAAGCATCTTGTTTTCTTTCAAATGCATCGAAGATATGCTTAAGGAGTGCAACTCCAGCATCAGTTGTGTTTCTACCTTTGGTGAAACCAAACTGCTTCTCATGCAACAGTTTGTTAGTTTTAAAATGTGATAAGAGTTGATTGAAGACTATCTTTTCAAATATTTTACTAAGAGCTGGTAGTATTGATATAGGTCTAAAGTTGGAGGGATCACTTTTATCACCGGATTTAAATAATGGTATAATTTTACTAAATTTCATTAAATTAGGAAACGTACCTTTATTTAATACACTGGTTAAATATACAAGCAAGATGAGTTGCTATACTATCGATTACATGGTTAATTATATTGGTCGAAATGCCCCATAAATCTTCAGTTTTTTTCATATTCAGCTTTCTAAATGTTTTAACAATAACATCAGGATTAACATGTCTAAACTTTAGGGAAGAATTGCATTCATCCACATTTGATTTCAAAAAAGTTTCCGTAAGACCTGGCGTAGAGTTTAATTTATTAGTTGTAGCAATTGGTATATTAGAAAAGAAATCATTAAACGCGTTTGCTACTTCACTGTCTGATTTAATAATTTTATTATTAATATTAAGGCTAATTGTGCGATCCGATTGTCTGTTTCTGCTTGTCTCTCTATTAATAATGCTCCAAGTAGGTTTTATTTTATTTTTAGAGCTAACAATAATATCCCGAATATAATTATGCTTTAGCCAGTGCACATACCTTTTTGAAAAATTTTGAGAATTTTTTAACATATTCAATAATATTAGGGTCTTGAGTGTGCGCTTTTAGGTCGTATAATTCGTATAATTTTTTCCTACTTTTATGAATACCATTCGTAGCCCAGTCACTAAATTTACATTTATTTGTGTTTATTTTAACGTGTTTTTGTTTAAATATATTATTAAATTCATCTTTGACCAATCCAAACAGATTTCCATATGATACATCTACAGTGTTACTGTTGGCTGGTAATAGATTTATTCCACAATCAATATTATTCTTAAATCTATCTAATTGGCTAGCAGTGACTGGCCTACAAACAATATCCACCATAGGCGAGACATGATGATGCTCAAATGTGGCTATTTGTCCACTATGATCCGATTGGAGACAATTTATAATCTATTTATTAATTACTTTACAATTACAGAAAATATTATCTAAGCAAGTAGCTGATGTAGAAGTGGTTCTTGTAGGTTCATTAAATATATTATATAAATTATAAGATTTAAAAAGATTTAGGAACCTTGCAGAGTTTTGTGTATCTACTAATAAATCAATGTTGAAATCTCCACTTAACTATTTTCTTATTTGATTTACATACCTTTTTTAATACCTCCTCCATAATGGACTCAAAAAGATGGTAATTTGCTGATGGGGGTTTGTAGACACTAATAATAAAATATCGCTCCAGCTCAGCACATGCTAGTTCAATAGTTTGTTCTATAGAGAGTGCCACGATATCTTTGCGTTCTTTGGACTTAATATTATTTTTAATTAGAATTAGTGATCCCCCTCGTATAGCTGACTCTCTACTTAACAAGTTAATGACTTCCCAATTTTCAATTCCTATGAGCACTTCACATTTCTTAAGCCAGTGCTCAGTTAGACAGAGGACATGTATATCCATGTCTTGCAAATACAATGTTATTTCCAGTTCTTTGCCGGAAAAGCCTAGTATATTTTGATGTACAATATTAAGGCAGTTAGACTTTTCCTTTGTCGCTATAGGTAGGTTGCAAGAGATTTCCTCTGTTGTCTTGTTGTCTTCCAACTTGTGAATTATTATGTCATTGCTCTGCTCAATAAAAGCAGTTTGTTTAGCCAAGTTCTTGGCTGAACACTTAATAAAATATGATAGCGACATTGCTATCTGTCTTTTAATTTTACTGCTGAGATAATATTTATCTCGGGTCAAATAAATTGAATTATATTTTATATAATAATTAATGTCAATAATATGATTTTTTTCTGAATTATATGTTATAGTATTTAAACACAAATTAATTTTATATCTAATATTATTTTCTTCCTGTGGCAAGCCGTCACTGTAAGGTAATGTAAACATTACAATTTTATTTAAGTTTAACAATTGTAATGAGTCTAAATATTTTACTAACTCATTTTTGTTTACATTCCCCTATTACCAATCAAAATTAAATACTATTTATAATTTCATAATATGAAGAACCTGGCATGCAGTGGTTAATAACACTTTGTCCCAAATATGAGTTCAATAATAGGCCCATGTTTTTACCTACTTCATCGCTGAACATAACTATATTCGATTTTACAGGTTTATTTATATGATTATTCTTTGCTTGGGAATTAACGGAGACATTACATAGGTTGTGACTTTTTTTTTTTTTAATGTTTGAGTAACTGGTGAGTCACATCCTAACTGAGAGCCGAGTGAGCAATTTTCATTAATAGTTATATTATTGCAACTACACGAAGAGACCAGACTCGTCAATGCCAAGATATGTTCACCACACTCCTTTTTTGTGCTTATGTATCGCTGAGTCATTACATCGAATGATTTCTTAAGTTTACATAATTCTAATTCTAAGTTTTGAACATTTTTCTCATAATCACTCACACTTTTCTAATAATAATGAGTACATATCTAGTTTGTCACCTAATTTTCTTCTTTCATTAATTTGTCTAGTGTGAGATTGCATACATTTTTGGTGTTTAATTAATTTTTTTAAATAAACCTATTGATTTTTACATATTTTTTAATTTTTTTATTACTTAATTTAGCAAGGCCGGCAAAGTTAGGAGATTTTAAAGTGTCATCACGGGTTAAATCAATTGTTTTAAATGGTCCATTGCTAGAAGAAGTTTGACAGAGGCTGGGCGCACTGCCAACTAATTGATTAAATAAACAATCAGTTCGGTAGTCTACACACTCTTGCTTCTGCATCTCCAGGTTCAGGATGTGGTCCTGGGCATCATTAAGGTCTTGATGAAGCGAAGACATGCGTTTTAAATTGTGCTCATATTCTTCTCTGCACTGACCGAACCTATCTATCACGGATTGAAGTTTATCCCGCTCGTCAATAGTTAGAAATAATAATTAGAAAACGACTGTAAACGCATACCTTAATCACTTTTATATTTCTTTAATATTAACAAAAATTGGTAATTTCTAAAATCAGTGGTCAAGAATTTCACGTAATTGAGACATTTTTTTTCCAAGTTTGGATATAGTAACTTGCGAATTAATAATCAAGCTACATTTTGGGCGTAAAACAACCTTAAATTATGATAAGCCTGAAATTTCCACAAACACACTGCTAAACCGCTGAG
Source organism: Anania hortulata (assembly GCA_963576865.1). Lineage (NCBI taxonomy): Eukaryota > Metazoa > Arthropoda > Insecta > Lepidoptera > Crambidae > Anania > Anania hortulata. The sequence continues at coordinate 10,710,859 of OY756406.1, forward strand.
AAGTAACTGATAGTTTGAGATAATCGACAATAAATATTAATGGTCATATAACATTAGAACTTTGTGAAGTGCAGAGGTAAATACAGCAAATTGATGTACTAGCGGCGGTCAAATGTTTAAAGTCTTGGTATAATAAAAAAAATAAAAACCAGTCAGTCGATGAGAGATTCTATGTTTTCGTGTGCACCGACTCCAAAAGTCACTGATTAGGTACGTAAGTATTAAGATTATTTTTAGCGTTTTAGTTTTTTGAAGTCTTTTTTTTTAAATAAAATTAACCTATTTTATGTATTTTAGTGATAAATCCTAATCTAAACAAATCTTACGAGTGCAAACATAATTTAACTGCTGAACACTACTAATATAATAAGCTATTTATTAAAAAAAAGAATCATCAAAATCGGTCCACATTTGGCAAAGATATTAGGTAAGATAGATACTAAAATCAGTTAGCGTGGTACGGAGTTCATGCAATGTTTGATAATTTTCTTATAGATCCCATCATCAGAATTTAACCAAATTTATATGGGACCATTCTGAAAGTATTACCTTTCAAACCAAAAAATAATTATTGAAATCGGTCAACGTAATAACGAATGATCGCTGAACATACATAAAAAAAAAGAAAAAAAAAGTTTCTGACGAATTGAGAACCTCCTTTTTTGAAGTCGGTTAAAGAACCTCCTCCTTTTTAAAAGTCGGTTTAAAAATTAAAGTAATAATAAAGTGTTATAATGAACAGAATCTGATCATTGATAAAGGATAAATAACAATAGTCTTAAAATTGTTTATGATTTTTTTTGGGAATGGGAGTTTTAGTGTTAGTTAATGTTTAATTTGTTTTACTACAGAATGATGCCATTTTGCTTTATCAAGTGATCTAACAAAACACAATAAAAGGTTATTGTTTAAATTGTCTAGTTCTACAACTTCTAATATTAAAGTTCAGCCTTATATCAGGGTATAGTGTGTACCTTAAATTTAACAAGTTTGCGGAAGAAACGTGAGTCGAAATATGTGAGATAACTTTAACCTTCCCATACAATTTACAAATGAACAGCCTGGACAACTTATCAATTTAGTACGTATGGATTGGAAGGTCTAAAAATGTTTATCATATTCATCCCATGTTTATTTGAAAAAGTTTTTTGTTTTATGATATATATAGTTACACGTTTTAATTATATATTTTGGTGTACTACCCTATCATCACAAAATTAAAATATTTTTTACACAAAAAGAGACCAACATAAGCGTACCTACCATGGCTCTTTTTAAACCTTAGGATCAAGTCAAAGTCGAACTGTTGTTGAAATTGCAACAAAATAAATAACCATTACAAATATAATTCGGCATTATTTTCTAGTTCGAATATTAGAAATGTCCGTTATGCCAATATCGCTCAATCGCTGTCACAAAGTTGCGCTAAGCCAAGTTACCGGAGTTGATATTACGGCCCCTATTTCCGTGTATATAGGTGATAATTTATGTAGTTAGGTGCGGTGATCGTGCTCCATCGTTAGTGTTGGAGAAGCGTCGCGGGCTAATTACAGAAGATTGATGGAGGCGCCGCTCGTGCCACACTTCACTACCGACAACGCCTTACCTAGTGGCCGGGGTCATAGTACCGCGAGCTAGCGGGCAACAAAACTGCAAGCCGACGTGAAAAAACAAGAGTGGTACTAAATAGAAGGTGATCTGAATGACTCAATCACGTATCAATGTTAGCTAAGGGAAAAATAAGGAAAAGATTTTACAAGACTGCCCAATAGGAGTGTAATGTTTGAGGTATCGTTAGAATCATGATAAAAACAATATGTCAATGGGATGTCATTATACAAACAACACGGCGAAGTATATTATATACTCAACGCAAAAATAACAAACCTATCGAGTAGGATTTCAAAAACAATAATTAAGAAATGTGTATTCAAAAATATGGTTAAATGAACTTTTAAATGACGAATTGTTAAAAAAAAGTACCTTTTTAACCATTTTATTATACCTATATTACCGAAGGTCCCTCGACTGCATACTACAACTTTACAATTTGTGTTACTTTTGAGTTCGCTTTTATAAACGGCAGTCAGGTTTTTCTTAAAATTTTAGTTATTGATTTTTAATGTGGTACACACACACACACACACACACAAACACGTGCGCACACACACCCACACGTGCACACACACACACACGGTCCGGACTGTGTCCGGAAATTCAATATTTTAAGTTAGCAATATGATCTTGTGTTTGTTACTTGTACATACGAGTAAAACAATCTAATAGAAGAGCGGAGTCATGTGGTACAGGCATATCTGGCCACTAAATACTGTATCATGAAACATTATATTAAAATAAATTTGTTATTATTAGTAATGTACGCTCTAGGAGTCCACGGACCAAAAGCAAGAACCAAAAAAGGTAACCTTTTCGGTATAGAAGGTTTAAACGGTTTAATTTTAACGATTCGGCTGAAAACCTGACGTTTACGCTTATTCCATAAGTACGCGTTAACCCAATCGTATAGGAATCGGTTCCGGCCCAAGGTTCGCTTGCAAGACCGGACTGAGCGGCAACACTGTTGTTGGCGGCTAAGGGTGGCTTGAAACGACGATCACTTGCTCCATGAGGATTCGGGATCATTTAACCACATCCACCCTTCGAACATCAAGATCTAGCGACTCCACGACTCTCTAGGTTAAGGCAAGCCAGAGGTTGCCCCATCGGCCGTCAGTTCTACGTGCTATGTGCCCCGCCCACTACAACTTCAGCGTGCTTATCCGTTGGGCTATGTCAGCAACTTTTGTTCGTTTACGAATCTCCTCATTCCTGATTCGATCTCGCAACGAAACGCCGAGCATAGCCCTTTCCATAGCACGCTGTGCAACCTTGAGCTTTCTTATGAGGCCCATAGTGAGAGGCCACGTTTCAGTTCCATATGTCATCACTGGTAACACACACTGGTTCTGGACTTATTTATTATTTATATTTATTGTTACTTATTATTTATAAAAATCTTATAAACATAAAAATATGATTTTTTAAAAACCTATGCCGATTTTAATTACCTTGAACTTAGATTCATAGTTTTGTATGGAAATTCCGAATGTGGACAAAGTCATGGACGACTTAAGTCGCCTTTATTCTTTTTTTGTAAAGTAAGTATTGAATTCTACTTCCTGTTAAAATCTTTTAGCAAGCATTCAACTTTAATTATACATTTCATAACTGGCCCCTACTGAGATTGACAATATTTGGCGAGTACCCCAATTTTCTATTTACAATCTACCATTCCGTTTAATATAGCCTCTAAAGCCCAAAGATTCCTTTATATTTATTTTCTTTTATTCCAAATAAGCCTCAATTTTCCCCTGTAGTGGTTAATCTCTTTTTCATTTATCACTTTTCGCCGTGAAATATTTTCTACCTCGTGAAGTTGGTAGAATTCATCAAATCCATAAATCAAGAAGTGAGCACGTAGTGTACCCATGCCTGTATGCTCTCTCTTCCACTCTGCACACAACTTTATGTAGTGGGGGTTGAGGAATAGCCGTGTTGTATAAATATTTTCTTCTGAGATACGTCAACATTTCGCCTATTTATAAAAGCTTATTGTTGTAATATCTAACCATACGCAAATGTAGTTAGTCTAATTTATCAATGATAATATAACGATAATAATAATTTAATTGCTGTGAAATCTACTAAGTGAAAACAAAATGTTTCAAAGATAGACAGATATACTTAATTTCGACTATCTGATAGATAGATACTCTTTATTGCACACCATACAAGTAAAATACACATGATTTTTACAGAAAGATGTACAATTTAGGCGGTCTTAGCGCTGATATGCGCAGTAAGGTAAGAGTTCTTGAGAGTAAGGGTTACGGATTCGATCTTTTGTAAGTTGTAAGTCTTTTGTAAGTCTGGATGTCCTGAGAGCCGCCGCCGAGACATGGCAATTTCATGTTTTTGGCGTTATTCGATGAAGCCAGTAAAATATAGGACTAGTTTTAGTTTTATTTTATTTTATTTAAAAACATCAGTGCTCCTGCAGGCCAGGTAGGTCGCTGTATTCACATTTTAAAAGCATAATTAGATAGCGCTTTATTTAATTATTTCTGCAGTGATTGGGGTCGAGAGTTGTTAAATTTTAATGAGCGGCCAAAACGCTTGATTGTGGATTTAGTATACCGATCAGTGAACTTCATTATGCATTGGATCAATAACGCAGTCGGACTTGAATCGTAATGTACGTGAGATGAAAACGAGAAAGCTGTGGTAATTATTTCACATACAATTTACACATACGTTTTTTAGGGTTCCGTTATCGAGACGAAACCCTTATAATTTCACGATGTCCGTACGTCTGTCCACGGTTTAGCTCAAAGACTCTGTACTAGAAGCTGAAATTTCGTGTAGTACAGATAAAACTATTTCTTTTATGTTGTACCTCCCTAACACGTAAAGTGGGGATGTTTTTTTCTCTCGCCCAAACTTGGTTTGAGGTGTCGTTTGATAGGTTTTTCGTGACATAAAGTTAATTTCTTACTTCAAGACCATGACAATTTCATATTTCCTTATTTATTTCCCCTATCCACCTGCCAGTTATGACTGTGCTTCTATTTATTAGCGCCGAAAATCACAGTAACCATAGTTAATGTTACATTGCGATAAAGACGGCTTCAGTAACAATATTCATATATATTTATGCGCGTATTGTCGTACACCTTACAAGCCATATCATAATATTCAAGCACACTGTATGAGATCTTATGATACGGCTCGACGACAATATGCTCAGGGTGCCGTCACGTTGGCAATGATTGCCTATCTAATCGTAAACTACAGCGATTATTACATTAGTTGCAACTACACTACTAATTAAATTATAGACATGACAACACTGGCTTCGATACTACTTACTCATACACACATATTAAATTTTATTCAATCAGTTTGAATATTCATGTAAAATACAGACTATTCCAAAAAAATGTGTCTAGCCGAAGTCCAAAAGTAGAGCAAACCTTAAAAATCTTGATCAGTTTTTTATTATTTAAATTCACTTTGAGTTTTCCATTTTTTGGCGCAATAAAATCGACCTACATTTTTTTGTGACTATAAGGCATCCTTAATTAAAAAAACATATTAATATTAAACATAGTTCACGCTCTGTGACTTTCAAGTGTATTTTATACATAAATGTATGTTCTACAATAAATAGTCAAGGTTCAAAAATAAAAAAATGAGAACTACAAAAAAATGCAGAACACACATGAAGGTGATTCTAGTACAGGTCATCCATATTCAGCTTGACGCAATTTTTTGGGAAATCTCTATATACCAGGTGTAAAGTAATATTATTAACAAATATCAGGCTGATGATCCAAGACTAAAAAATATTAGTTTTTGTTAAATTGCATTCCTTTTTTTTCACGAAACTGTATTACTTGTAGGATCTGTGTTTGCTAATCTCACATAGGTAAAGCTGCGTTCAAGAAGGTTATTTTATTAACATATTATAACGATTAACATTTACATAATGCAGCACATATACCAGCCAATAACAGAATAGGCTACGATTATTATTATTGTCTTCTTCGCTTACCTAACTAAACATACAAATATATAAAAGTATTTATTTAGATAGAGGATTTGAAAAAACGCTCGCTCAGCAGTACATGTTACGTGAATATATATCGACTCCCTCGGGACTTTGGGAGTCATGCATCATTACATACATGACATGATAATGCAATTTAATCTACAATGTAAACTTGTCTCAGCATCTACTATACAACGTGTTACTCCAAATACGCAAAACCTTTTTAGCTGCTCAAATACAACAACTTTTTATTTAGCATTGAAAAAAAAAACATATACAAATGATATCCCGTGATCATAACGTTAGTGTCGGACGTTGTTTTTTTTTAGATTTATATATTATGTATTTCACCCTAGGAGATTTTGCTTACTGGAGTTACAGTTAAGAATGTATGAATATTAAACCATGCCAAAAAAGAGATTTAAGATTTTTTTATACAGTTTGTATGTTTATTTTTTTATCAAGGTATAAAAGACATTTTTGGAAACATTTAAAAATAAGACTGCAATTAAATTTTATACGAGCAGTTGCCCGAAAGTTGCGAGGAATCGTCTACAAAAGGATTTCAGTCTTGTGTTTCGTCGAAAAGCGTTATTGCAAACGAATTACAGGGGCTGTACGAAATCACTTTTAATTGGACGACGGGTGTAACAAAAATATCTTGTTAAATAGATGGAGTTTCTAAGCGTGTTTTTTGTAAATAAATGGCATTTTTTATCTGTCCGAGTTGAAATATTGTTTCAGCAACAAGGACTAAACAATGGTTGTTGTTTTAAAGGGTTAGTACGTGTGGGCGGTACAAAGTTATTGTGCCCGAAAAAAGTTGATTGAGGCGTGAATTAAATAATGCTTTATTTAGGATCGCCTGGATCCGTGTTTATGTTACGTGCATAACACCTATTTCCGAAATAGCAGTTGTTTTGTAAATATATTCCAAAATAAGGTTACCCTAAAAAGGCATATGTGTAGAATTTTAATGCTACAGAAAAAGTTAAGTGCGATCCAAAGTGGCAAATACTGTCACTAGAATAAAATTCGTAAAATACAACAAACACAAATGCTTATATATGTTGCCTAAAACGAATATTTCTTCTTAATGTTAAAATATAAACGAAAAGAAAAAACAAGGAATTAAACGAGTACAGTTATACAAATGTAGCGACATCTATCTCGCTACATATAAAACTGACGTATCCTACATCGCAATATTAAAGTTATCCGAGCGATTGAACCATATATACAAAAATCCGACAAACAACCGTCGGGCAGTTGCCCACCAGTCACAACACCCGTCCCGTCTGGTCGTCCGTCTGGTCGGAGGATCCTCCCTTTTCAATGGGAGATGAGGAACTTTACACCCTGTGCCTCTCACCCCCAAACAAATGATATTTAAAATATTGTTAACGATGAAAAATTCTTGGTACATATAAAAAGAAACTTTTTTTACTAAAAACAAATTTCTTTCCACTTTCTATAGATACATTGTATTATAAGGAACATATAGACACACAATATCTTCTTAATATGCCAAGCGTTGTGACATGCGGTACGCTTTGTCCTGACGAAGTAATATATAAGTAAATCAATGCATTAAGATAATTTTAATTTTTCTATATCACACCGTTTTGAAGAAGCCTAAGTTTAACCTTAGCACCACCGCTGAGTGTAAGTATAAAAACACTAAAATGCTAAAAATAATCCTAACACTTAAGTACCTAATCACTTAATTTTGGAGTCGGTGCCAGCCGATGAGAGATTCAATGTTTTTGTTTGCACCGACTCAAAAATTAAGTGATTAGGTACTTAAGTGTTAGGATTATTTTTAGCATTTTAGTGTTTTGAAGTCGGTTTTATTTTTTTATAAAATTTACTTATTTCATCTATTTTAGTGATAAATCCTAATCTAACTGTTGAACACCGATTTCATCCCCTATTTTCTTACCCTTAGGGGTGATTTTTATTTTGCAAACTTTTATCATAGCATTTTTGAAGTATTCAATAAAACAAAAATCATCAAAATCGGCTAATATTTGTCGAAGATAACAAGAACCACAACCAAAATATTATCTGGGTATATATTTGTTGATTTTCTCAAAAAGTTCTACATCAATTTCGATAAAATTTATATGGGACCACCTCTGAAGTATGATCTACCAAACAAAAAAAGAATCATTAAAATCGATTCATAATTGGCGGAGTAATCGCGTAACAAACATACAAAAAAAAAAAAAAACATACAGTCGAATTGAGAACCTTCTCCTTTTTTGAAGTCGGTTGAAAAATGAAGTACATGATACATGGCCTTTACATCTGATGCTTTCTGTTTGTGAATATACGCCTTTACATATTCTAAAAGTGGCGGTTCAGAAAACTCTGGTTTATACCGGTTTTAGAATTTAAAAGTTCACATGCTTAATTGATATGAATGTTACCAAACCCAAAGGGACCGTGATGGGGAAAACCATGCATACCATAAATATTCTAAGTAAGTGCTACTTGTTTTCTAATAAAAGGAACGGCGTTTTTAGATATAATATAAAAGTAATTAGGTACTTTTACTAAAGGTGAAAAACTAAGTAAACAATCTATACGGCTTGTTATGGACTAAAACTCTTGTGATATTTTTACCATTGAATTGGCTGCAAAAGTTTTGCCCTTTCTGCAAAAAAAGAAAACGATTTGTAAGTATTGTTACTTACTTCATTAATATTTTTAACACCGTCTCAAATTTTTTCTTTAAAAAAATAATTGTAGGACAACCGTTTTTAGTTTTATTAATACTCAGTAAGTTTTTTAAAACAAATAAGTGCCTCATTCTAAACTGTCGTAAAAGGTAGAAATTTAAAGTTTAGTCATTATTTGTTCTACACTCAATAAGAAATCATTTTTATTCATTTACGAAAGTTGGAATGGGCAAGAACTTCGTTTCTTTTTATTTGTTATTTAAAGTAGACGAAAGACATAGAGCGGAGAGGGTGTGTCGTTACAAAGAGCCTCATCAATCTTCATTAACAAGGCAGACGACTTCGCAGTTCGGACCACTTTATGGGGACTAGCTTGGGATTGCAACTTTCTAGGAGTTACTTAAAGGCGTCTTATCACGCCAACAGTATTACAGCGGTAAAGAAAGAGAGTGAGGGAGCACACCACCATACAAATGCTCTAAGTCAAACTCACCTGCCCTTGGTGACCCACAAAGGTTCTGTCGACTGTTAAGTGGTGGTACAACCATTATAACCAATTTTCTTGGCTTAATATGACTAAATACTTTAGACATGTGACAGGCAACATCGTCGCACTGGTGCTAAAAACTGTGTGGAAAACTGCAAATAGGAATTAGTCCCCGTGGTCCTCTTAGCAGACGCAACACCGACGTTTCTCTTTAGTGACGAAGTCCCTGTTCTGCACCGGTTCATTATTGTCCTGTACTGAACACTAAAACTCTACATTTGTTCTTTATCTTTGCAATTCATTTTTTTACATTTTTGCCTGTTCAATCGACTTTTCGGTATTCTTTTGATTCGTCAGGTAAATTCGTCTTTATATTAACTATTCTGCTATTCGAGTACTGCGCTGTACTACTATCTTGGTACTGCTTTGAATATTTGTGTTGTTCATTATTTTAAACGTCAGAAACTTCTCAGGGTTGAGGCCCAGCGAAATTCAGGTTTCTTTTCGTCGATTTCTTCATACGACCCCTCGGCGTCCAATAAGTTTAGATCACAGTCTTTAGCCGCTACCTGCCTAATTGTAATTTATATAGACTTTAAAAGTAGCCTTATAAAAAGATACATACGTAGATAACTAGTAGCATTCGTAGATTCCATGTTAAGGTTTTTGTACATATCTCGGATCGATTATACTTATTATAAACTCGGCGGATCCATAAAACTACAATGTTATGTTGGTCCATGGAACCTTACACCATCTCATATATACATATTTTTTTTTGTACAATTTAATTAAAATGCTTAATTGCTCATGAACTTGGATTGGCTTTTATTGCACTGGGGCAGATTCATAACAGCCAATACGTAAAAAATATTACTTGGATTGTGGTGGCGTCCTTTCTTTTTTGATAGGGCTTAAAGATGTCCTTGCAGTATCATCAATCTTCATTAACGAACCAGACAACTTCGGACCACTTTATTGAGACTAGCTTGTGATTGCAACTTTGCACGAGTTACTTTAAGATGTCTTACTTCAGTGGCGTCCGCGTAACTAAGGATGGCAGGATTGGCGGGGTGCCAGGCTCCAGGCTCGACGACTCGTAAGATCCAGCTACTCTGAAATTCCTCACTTACCGGATTTTCATACGATTCTAGATTTGGTTTATTCCGAGTGTCTTAATTAAATGGAGTATCAATTTATCCGTAAAATAAAATCGAAATAACTTTCCAGTTGACCGAGTCTTTTATTTGGCTCAATTTCTTATATTTTATTAATTTTTATAAGAGTTTAACAGCATTGTTTCCTTGAGAATGCTCTTCTCGCGGCTCTGCAAGTTTTACCTATAGGGCCGATCTACCACCAAAATGATGTGCAACAGGTCAGGCAGGTGGTCATTCTAAAGGTCTAGATCCAATTAATGAGGTAATGACTTTATTTTAAAGTTAAGTCGCGAGACGACTTTTTACTTTGCAGTTAAACATTTGGCATTTGGCAAGTTGTCGGCTCAAACCACTTTACGAGAAATAGCTCGGGGTTAAAATTTTAATGTAACGAACTATAGCAGCAGTGAAAATTTACTTTTTATAAATACGAGTGTAACGCGAGGCTTTGACAACCGTATGGTTTAGGAGTTCGCGCTCCGGACTACAAAGCCAGCGGTCGCGGATTCGAATCCCGCAATAGAGCAAATGTTTATGTGATGAGCACAGGCATTTGTATCAAAGTCATGGATGTTCCAAAATGTATTTAAAAGTATGTTTATCCATCTAGTCGCCATAGTAGTTTTTGAGGATTATCCTCCAATCGCATACGTCGTGTTTGAAATTGAAAATCGTGATGATTTTATTAATTTTATAAAATTTAAGTTAATAACTATAATAAAACCCTGTTTAGTTTCGTTCCGCGTTAAGACCAATGTACCTTTTTTTGTAGCTAGTGTTACTCAAGTAAGTGAATTATATTCTGTTTTAAGAAATAAATTTTAAACCCTTACCATAGTACCTACAAGTTTTGCTTAGTTTAAGGCAATAGATGATTTTTGTGATTGTGGAAAAAGTTTATTTAAATAAACATATTCTTTCAACATCTTAAATTGAATGAAACGAATATACATCAACATAAATGTCATGATGAATTGAGCAATTATGCCACTGGATGTGGCTTGTGTATGTGTGATGACATTTAAAGGAATTAACATTGAAACCCCAAAGAGAGCAACAAGGAAAACTGTCTTATCATGAATATAAATACAATTCGGCACACACGAGTATTATCAAATGCTTCGTGAAAATTAATTGCGTGGAAAAATTGTGGGCTTCCCGCACACCGCAAACACCCATCATTCGCGTCGCCCACATATCTGTGGAAGCACCCATCTTAATGGGGTTTTTATGTTTTCCTATTCTTCCACTAATACTTGCGATCGCTTTGTTGATAGCTTCTCCTAAATTGTTGGTAAGCTATCTTTAACTAACGATTAGGCGATGGTGTTTCAGAGATTTGTGTATTTGTTTTTGATTTTCATAGTCACAATTTTTTGTCAAAGAGATGTTCTCGTTTTATATATCAATATATTATTTGTTGCTATACTATATATTGTCATACCTTCAACTGTTTTTTGAGACAAAAATATTTAAATACACTCAGATACCTACATCAAAAATTAACGGTATTTTAAAAATAAGTAAAGCTGTTTAACAACTATTTATGCCATAGAAAATAATTAGCAAATTGAGCGTCATCAGCAATTTATAAATGTATATAGGAATTCCCTAGACAACTCTAGTTGCCTTAGTACAAGCTTTGCATAGTTTGAGGCTAGGTAATTCGTGTGATTGTGGGAATTTTATAATTTAATTTATCTACCTACGACAGCCCTTAACATGACGAAAATCGCGGTGTAAAACTATCTGCAGTAAAGACATCGGAAAACAACTTAAGATTTAAACTAAGAGAAGAAAAGTCATCAATGATGGTGAGCTCATGCCATTTACATTTTGACTAGGGTAAGTGGTATTAAGTAAGTAATCTATGGTAGTAAGTGCATGTCTTTTGTATAGTCCGGTTTTCTTTGCTTGTCGAATATTGTAAACAATCTTGACATTACTTTATACGAAATTTTTCATTAAATTATTGAAATCGGTCAACGTAGTAACGAATGATCGAAACATACATAAAAAAATTAAAAAAAGATTCCGACGAATTGAGAACCTCCTTCTTTTTAGAAGTCGGTTAAAAATAAAATGGACACAAAAATAATAACCTACTATAGTAATTAATCACTTCACACAAAGTCCTTTTTATTCTAACAGTTCATTTATTATTTATTTAAAACTTTATTGCACAAAAGTTTAAAAAGTGTACAATAGGTGGATTTAATACTAAAAGCATTCTCTGCCAGCCAACCTTAGGGTCATGCAGAAAAATAAGTTGATTGTTTTTTTTTTTTTCTTAAAAGACGTCAAGTTTTTTTATGGACTCATCCCGCTCTTTAAGCAGATCAGTGATTTTACCAATGTCGAGTGTATATTAACATAGTTTACAATAAATAACGGGTGTTTAGTTTTATTGCTCTTCTTGGATTCAGTGGAGGCTACTCTTCCCGTAGAAGCAGGTTTCAATACGCTATCGGGTCTAAAGCAAGTTGTCTTGAGACAAGTCACTTGACATTCGATGCGGCGTTGAATACAATGATATTTCAATAATTTCAGATCTTTATCACTTCACAAAACATTAGAACACAAAGTACACCAAACTTTCACTCTAAAGTTATTTATATGATAAATAAAAACCATTAAAATAGATCGACCATGCTTTTCGTTCGACTATCCTCCACCGAATCCATGTCAAGATTATTTAAATTCTTCGACAAGCAAAGGAAAACGGACTATACGTATTACTGTCAGTCATCCTACACACTTGCACTTGTCACTAGCAAATGTTATCAAATTAAAATGTGAATCGGGCGAACGGGGATAGAGTTGAGAAAGCTAAATGAACAATTGCCTCTTTTGATAGTGAAGTGATCATCCCCAAGCAACAGAAGGCTAGTAAGTAAATTCAGGTACGAGCTGAGTATATTTAGACGCGGAATTCCATTCCAGGTGCATAAACGACACTAAGGCATGAGGCGAGCTTTGTGCCGTTGAATCCAGATCGGATACCTATTCTACAAATTTAAAATACTTTTACAGCTAGAGATGTTTTTACCGAAACTCTGACCTGGAAAACAATGATAAAATCACATCTTTGGCACAAGTCATGGAAAGAAATGTAATAGTAATAAATTGGTTTGACAATCACACTAATATCTAGCCCCAAACTAAGCAAAGCTTGTACTAGGGCGGCTAGATAACGGATAAACATACTGTAACACTTATATAAACATCCATGACTTATGTACAAATACATGTGCTCATTACACAAATATTTGCCCCTTGCGGGATTCAAACCCGCAACCGCTGGCTTTGTAGTTCGAAACGCGAACCACTTTACCCGACGGTCGTCAATAAAATAGATATAGGTAAAGTTTTAACACAAATTTCTACAAACTTGAGCTAGTTTACTTTGCTGATATTTGACATAATAAGACACTAATCTGCTTTAATAGATACTAATGTGTAAAAAAATAAAAAACAAATTAAATATTGTATCTTAATCAGTTCTTGGTGAAGAATAATCATTTTTCGAGCATGACCGTCCGATCAGCTGATCTATATTAGGTATTCTACTTGTGAAATATTGTCGATTTTTGTATCTCATACATATTTGCAATAGAAAAAGAAAACCTTTGTTATTCTATGTGTTGGTGTGTCACCGCCTTTTTTTAGCTTAAAAAATCTATTTCATTCATATTCATAGTCTATCGGTAATACCTAATCTACTACACAGTACCTATATATACTATCTAGTAGTTTTTACATTCTACAAGTCTAGTATTCTGATACTGTTGTAAAAAATTATAGACCTGTAAAATTAAACGTTATTGTGAGTTTACATTTTTATTATTTTTGTCTACTTGAACAAAACTTTCCGATGGTTTAAAATCGTAAAATATAGCATTCGAACATATTTATGTGAGCGCATTTATGAAAGTTTGAAATGCGTACATCTGTATCTGGATTTTCTACGGTAAGCTCTATATCCTCCAAATTTTGTTGCTCATATTCCGATATTAAATAATGTTTTAGTCTAAATATAAAACCAATAGAAAATAACTTTAGTTAGTTTTTATTGTTATTTTAAATTTGTTATAAAATGTCGACGAGGCCTTAGCGTATCTTAGGAAGGTAAAGCGCACCTCTCATGAGAGCAAAAAGAGTGGCGTGTTACACATTGTGTCAGTAATGGGACAAAACCTCCACGCATGTTTTTAGTAGGCATAACACTTGACATACATACGCGGTCGGTGCTATGTATGCGTCCGCACTTTTTTAAACAGTGAATTTCCAAGTAAAAATTGTCCGTTATGTCGAGAACAATAAAGTTCAAAATGCAACTAAGTCGGTTGACGCGTGTGATGTAAAATAGGGATAAAAGTGGTTTGAAAAATGCACATTCGTAAGTGCGCATTCGTCATCAAGTGTAAAGTAGAGCTAGAAATCCTAGCTAGAGTGCATATTCAAATCTGAATGTTCTGTTTTACTTTTTTAATTTAAAAGTTATCTTTATATTTAAATCTCTGTATTTATATATTTCTCTTTACATATCTCTGTTTTTTATAATAGGTGTCGTAATCCACAATATCATGATCGATGCTTTTTAAAAAAAGGCAACTAAATTAAAACAGTTTTGTTGTTACATCAAACTCTATACAGAAAAAATAAAACAAGGTTCAAGTAGAGAATATGTAATAAATACTTACTAAGGAACATGGTAAGCCGACAGTAGTCTATTTTAACGCAATTTCATAAATTTCTGCTTGCATCAGCGTTGAAAATACGATTAAGTTGCGCGTGTACATCCTGCCATACATTAACATGATCGTTGCGTTGGAGTTTGCAATTGTGTTGCCTCATATGAGAATGGTGGTTGACTTTCAGCGTTATTTGTTTTACAGTGTCCTAAGAGACAGTTTGCAGAAAGTCTGCGGCAACAAGAAATCGCTTAACTTGTACATAACAGACAATAGGACGGTAAAAAGTACGACGAAGTATTATAAAATGAAACAACTCCCAACAGCCCTATTAAGCCAGGCACACTTCCATGTATGCTGGTCGTCCACTAAAGTTTCTTAACTTACGTGGAGACGCTCAGCGCAAGTAAAAGTAAAGTTAATACTAATAAAGATGAGGATGAGGCATTTTAAAAAATGTATATTTGGATTGATATTGTGACGTCCGGACCGCTTACGTCATCGCAAGCGTCTAGCCATTAAGAATTTCATCTGCATCTGTCAAGTACCGTTGGCCGAACAGTTAAGGTGTCTGGCTATGTTCCACTGGCCGCGAGTTTAAACCCAGACCGACGGGCAGTTAGTAAAAGTCTAGTGAAGCGAAAACCAGAGGAAGAAGAAAGAAAAAGGAAGAAAAGTGAAAGTACGACACGACACGCCTCCTGTTGGCGGTGGGGAAGTGTATTCTTCACGGCCGTCCCCACAGGGCAGCAAGTATAGTAATATTGCCATAGATATTGCCAATTATTAACTAAATATACTGTATAATCACTATTTTGGAAAAAACACAGCCAACGCCAAGACCATTGTATTTGCGTAAAAGTTAAACAAGCGTCAAATAGTAAAAAAATATCACGTGTTACTTCTGGACGATCGCCCTTACAGAACTTTTTCTGTACATAGATGGCGCTTCAAAAATTCAGAGGGTTTGCACTGTGTTAAAACCGACGCATAGAGGTATCGTAACAGTTGTTCGCGACGTTTGCTCGAAACTTTTCCGTTGTTGCTTCGGCTGTGATAAATCTCCGCTTTGTTCGGGCTCATGTTGGAAAAATCGGCTCCGCTTTTACTATTGTTGGCTTCGCTTGACGAATCGTAACCCGGCGATGTTATGAGAATAAATTATAAAAAACGGTCACGAACGCCGCGTCGCCCTGTATGGATGCCGGCGAACGAAAATTGAGTTTCAATCCCAGCAACTATATTGAAACTTTTAAATTATTCTCTTTGGCGTGCATGATTTAAACAGTTCGTGCTTTTTTTTAAATTTGAAAGATTTTACGTGATTTCTATAGAATGTGGATAACGAGACGTCATAATAAGTATTATGAAATATTACTTAGCGGAGCAATGACATAATTATGGTCTTTGATGTTGCTTAAATCTAGTATTTTTTATGATTTGCTTATGCCTGTGATCCATAAAATGCAGCAATTGAAAAAAATCTTTCATAAACTCAATATGCGATTGATTTTTAAGACGTTTAAAAATCATAAAAGTTTTATATAAATTAAAGTTGGTTTAGTTCTAAATTTAATCAACGTGACGAGAAACTTATTTCAAAAAGTGTAGGGTCCATGGAATTTCTCTAAGAATTTCTAAAGACTGTGATTCAGTGTCTAGTAAAATAATTGTGTCTGCACTGTCTTTTGTCACTGCAAATATTTTAGACCCTTTTGTTCTTTTCAAAATAAACCACAATAACGAGCTGTACAAATCAGCTAAACGCGGGAAATGTTACCAATTCCAAGGGGGAAATTCCGGTGGGAAAATATCTTTGGAATAAATGTGAATAAATAGGGCTTGCGAGATTAAAAGCGGACCGGTTGATATATGGCAGCCGGGCGTCGCACCCCAGGGTGCTAGGTCACGAGTAGCTGAGCAACAGATAAAAAGAAATTGTGAGATTTGTAAATTCACACTTTATTTTTCGCGTTCAGTCCAAGTAGGTTTGAATTCTCGCTGCCTGTGTTTACGGATCGTTCACACGCTGCTGAGTTGTTTATTTTGTTGGTGTTTACACGGCGAAGGCCCATTTACACGAGCCGTGTTCTGTACGCTTTTCAGAGTAACAGAAATGTCTTCTGTAAATAATACCACGTCGACATTTTTACGGAAAACGCTGTTTGGGTTTGACTTTAGAATCGATGTTAGACTTTTTTCAAGTTTCTACCATTCTTCGAATAAAAATTTTACGAATTTTTCTCAATAGAGTTAAATCGAAATCTAAAAAAGTTTGTTGCTTTTTTATTAACAGTCGGAACGAAAAAATATTCATAATTAACAAATTACATTTAGATAATTTTATTTACATATTTTGCTAGTACTTTAAGGGCTTAGTATCATCTTAACTCTGCCACAGCAAAGCACAGAACAAAGTCCCACAGTAATTCCCGCAATGTAGGTATTAATGTTAAATAGGTTAATTATTATAACGTGTATACAACGGCGTCAAAATCATGATATAGGTTCGGCATTAAATTCTGTGCGTAATTAACATTGGAGGTAATCACATCAGTCCCTTGTGCGTTTCCTGGCCTTGTTACATACTACATAATTACAAAGGATTTTATCTATCTATATATATAAAAATGAATTGTTCGTTTGCCTCGCTAAAACTTGAGAATGGCTGGACCGATTTGACTAATTTTGATCTTGAAATATTTGTGGAAATTCAGAGAAGGTTTAAGAAGTGAGAAAATATTTAAAAAATGTAAGGAAAGTAGAAAACAACTATTTTTCCATATAAACGAATTGGCGGAACGAAGTTCGCTGGGTCAGCTAGTAAATAATAAATTACGACGAGTCGATCTAAAACTGTTTACTACGTCTGATAATTAACATAAATGGGTAATTTTAATTAAAAACAAAATTGATTGGGGGATTTGCCAATACTCGCCTCGCTTGGCAGGCGGGTTTGTTGAGCGCAGTTTTTTATAATATTTCGCACGCAGACGCTGTTGCCCGTGTCGCCTCCTGTTAGCGGTGGGGAAGTGTATCTTCAAAGCCTCCACAGCACTGATATGTAAACTTTTTTTTTTAAATCATTACATTGCATTAGATTGTTACCTATGTGAAACGCATAGCATAGAGCACAGCATATACTTCGGAATGTTGTTATAATTGAGGAATATTATTATGTATATGGATCATAGGTTTATCTTTAAGACTTTAATGGTTTTTGCCGTTATCAAACACTAAATTGAAATCCACAATAAATAATGGTGTAATATTTATGTATATGTACTTTTACAACAGTCCACACTAAGCTCTTATTTCTGATTATTTATTATTTCCTTTTCTCACCACTGGAAGTCTGAAATTTTTATGTAGCCAGAATCTACAGCCTTCCAGTAAAGGTCAAGTTATTTCATAACAAGCAATTCTTTTTGTAATTAATTCAAAGCATTTATATTTTACGATCAATAAATTCACATCGTCCAACAAAGAAAAAACCCAAAATCAGTCAAAAAATATTGAAAAAAACCAGCAAAAGATTTAGATAGTGTGCAATCGTAGACGTTATTAGACAAATGGAGCATAGCTTGAGGTCGATCTTATCCTAAGGATGCCATGAAAGCCATCTTGCTGCGCTTCTGCGACCATCTCTGACGCGCTGCGGCACCACGGTACTGCAGTGCGCAGAGCGTTGATTGTCTTCAGGATAAAGCTGACCTACAGGCATACGGATTCATACAATTGATAAAAGGCTTGGATAGTACCATCTTACGAGATCTGTTTAAGTTCAAACCTGCGAGCTAGCATATTGCTTATGAAAGCTAATGCTCGGCAATTTGTATTAGGTATACAATATCAAAGCTAGCTCTTGTTAGAGAACTTGAAAACGAAGCAACATCTACACTTGTAGACTATACTTGTAATAACGTAATAAATCACACTAAACACGTACTTAGTACGTAATAGCTGGTAATTGATTTAATTAACTGCCATTCAGACAGTCACCTGACGAGGAGAATTAATAACAAAGAGGGATTACGGAAAGAAGTTAATATTTTCTGCATAATTAAATAATATACGCCCGAGTCCGAGGAAAGGAATATTTTGTTCGCGATTAAGTAAGAATTTTAAGTGGGAAGTTGTGCCCAAAGTCCTAATGGAAAAGTTCCCGGAACTTCGGAGCGAAGTAGATCTGGCGAGGAAATTTGCTCGTTGAAATTGGCGAGAAGATTGTTGTGGAATGTAAAACACATTTAAACGGTTAGGATGGGGTAATTTCAGTCTTTATGGCGACGGATGATAATAAATTCTTGACCTGACTGACAAGTGCACTCTTGAACGATTTCCAGCTTTATACTGATAGGAATAAAGGCGCAATCTCATTTGGGAAGGACTGAGTTGGTACGCACGTAGTCACATCAAATGTCAGATGCAATAAATCGACTAATTCAATTTTGAGTTAACGGATTTCTTCAACCCAAGCTGGGTACTTAATTGCTTAAAATGTATACTTTAAATAGATACACTTATTTGATTTTGTCTTATTGTTTGCGGACAACAAAGCAGTGTCGGCAACAAGTGAATTATAATAAACAACTCATTGATGACATAATCGTAGCATTCATATTTTTTTCTGAGTTAGAGCCAATTCGACCAGCCTGGATTAAGTTTTTACTCGAGAGTGAACCACAGTGGTACTCTAGAGTAAAAATAGTTAATCTAAAGTAAGCTGGTTTTGCATTAAAAATAATCTAAAAATAAGATAATTAAACATTAGTAAATATTTAAACAGGTGATTTTGGCCGTGTAAAAGATTAAACTGTGAATAAGTTAATGTCAAAGTTGTCACATGTCATATCCACATTTGTCACCTATAAAGTCACTTTATTATCTTACAAAATTGAATTGTTGTGGCATTTCAAGTTAACCTAGAAGGAATGGATAACTTTGATTTTAGTAGGTATATGCATTCGTTCATCATTCTCATTTGAACTATAGCATAACAATACCAAGTATGCTGTATTCCTCAGTTACGTTGGAAAAACGTAAACGAAATTATCCGTGGGTAAATTCAAGGAATAAAATTGTACCCGTAATAGTTATTCCGGTATAACTTTGTGTTTGGTCGAATCGGCCCTTTTTGAATTGTTATGACAAATACATATTTGTTTTCACGTGCTTGTACACGTAATTGTAGGCTTCAGCACGATCATTTGCATCTGTAAATGTACAACAACCCGGCAAAGGAGTGACGAGGGTCTTTCGAAATGCCGTAAAAGTAGGTAATCAACTCGCCTTGCTGACTTTCACTTCAAAGTGAATTTTTTGTTCGCGCCTTTTTTATTTTTCATGCCAGGAAACGTAGAGTATTTCCAAACTAGTACCTAATTTAGGCAGCTTTTACCGCCACATCGTTTGTGTTTTTATTTTATTCGCGGCTGTTGGTTTATCTAAACAGTTTGGTTATGCTTAAAACAAATAATAGTTAATTAGATTATTGAAATTTTTGACTGTGTCCATTTTAGTTTCTAGTATAACAAGGTTGGGTTTTGTTTTATTTCATTTGGTTTTTCATGTTCATGTTCACTGAGTACAACAACTTTGAACTAATGTTCAAATATAATATCAGTTAAGTTACATTTGAGAACTACATGGGTTTATTTATTGAATAATACCATTCCTGTTCATCGTTAAGTTAAAAGTTCTTGTTCCAAAGCAATGGTTAAACTAAAACGTTAACTGTGCAATTTGCATTGGGCGAGCGATCACTGCGAAACCAATCAATTAGGAAGTCCTATTTAATTTAAAGTCCAAAGACGTCTAAGTAGTTATGTCTGGTACTAGTTAAATGGCTTTGCCAAATCAAGAGCAAAATGTCAATTTTAATAGTACGAACAAATAAAATGAAGTCTAAATCGCCATATTCGCATTAAAAAAACTTTTAAGGTTGAACCCATAAAGGCTTATCTAATAGGTACTTATAGGTACTTGGACAATTCGGACATGGACTGACATTCTAAGGCCGTTTGTTCACTGTGCCGTCTGCTGATAAATGTGGAAGCAAGTACATTTATTAACCGACTTTAAAAAAGGAGGAGGTTCTCAATTTGGTTGTATGTTTTTTTATTTTTTATGTTTGTTACCTCAGAACTCCGACATTAATGAACCGATTTGAAAAAATCTTTTTTATAATGAAAGGGAATACCTCGAGATTGGTCTCATTTTTAAAAAAATTCAATTTTGATATTGGGATCCATGAGGAATTGAGGGAACTCCTAAAATGTTATAGGTATACATATAGCGATTTTAGTATATTTAACAACATATCAAGCATTTGCATTCAGAAAGTATCATTTGCTGAGGTGGAACTGATGAAGGAGACCATAGTTGGCCACAATAGTCTTCCACGAGTAAGGTACGCACGCCCCACCCACGCGATAAGATATTTTCACAGTTAAGCCTTGCCATAGTCGACAAATCAAATTTTAATAAATGATTCTGGTGAGAATGATACCATCAAACTGATCAGATGAAGAAGGCGGAAGGTAAGCACCGAAACTCTGTGATAAAACAATGTATGATACATTGTTTTATCACAGAGCCGTGTTTGGACTTATTTGAATCGTCATGAGAAGCAATTTAGCTATAATTACATCACAGATCGCCATTTAGAATCTAAAAAAACACTAAAAACAGACAAATAAAACAAATTTTTATAAAAAAAATAACCGACTTCAAAAACACTAAAAAGCTAAAAATAACTTTTAAACAATCATACCAAACAGTTATTATTGGAGTCGGTGCCAGCCGAGGAATGTTTGAATGTAGTTGTTTGCACCGACTCCAAAAATAACTGTTTGGTATGATTGTATAAAAGTTATTTTTAGCTTTTTAGTGTTTTTTTACTATTAAGGCCGTGTGTTACCTCATGATCCTCAACTAAGCGCGTAATGTACTTTATTCTTTCGGTTCTGGTGTATTCAGAAGACGAATTTTCCTAAATTGGCTTGGGTCTGGGTGTGCTGGTAAAAGTGGTAAATGCCCCTGAAAATGCTTATTGTCTGGTACCTTTTGACACAAGGAAGCTAATTTCTAACTTCAAGAACATGACAATTACCTAATTGCGTATATTTCTTTTTCATTTGGCAGTGGCAGTGGCAGTGGCAGTGGGCGGGGCACATAGCACGTAGAACTGACGGCCGATGGGGCAGAAAGGTTCTGGAATGGAGGCCACGTACCGGCAAGCGCAGCGTAGGACGTCCACCTACAAGGTGGACAGACGACCTGGTAAAGGTTGCAGGAAGCCGCTGGATGCGAGCCGCTTTCAACCGGCCAATCTGGAAGTCACTGGGGGAGGCCTATGTTCAGCAGTGGACGTCCTATGGCTGAAATGATGATGATGATGATGATTTTTCATTTACTTACGATGATATCTCCGGTGTACAAACAACCTAGCCTTGTATACTCTAAAACGAACATTGGCGAAATTAGTTGAAAAAATAAATTACTTACAAGTGGTTTTAGTTGAAAAAATTAATTACTTACTTACTTAAATAAGTGGTTTATTTGTGAATTCAGTAATTTCGAACGCACTATTATAAAAAAAACCGAACAAGTACGAGTCGGACTCGCCCAATGAGGGTTCCGTACATATTTGTAGGTAAGTACAAGTTTAAATTATGATTTGACACAACTACTTAGTTATTATTAATATTTACTTGTCAAAACTCTCACCTGGGTTAAATTTTGCTTTGATACGTTTATTATGATATATAATTATTATTATGACATGATTATGACGATGCTACATGCATATTTCATGATCTATGCTGATTCGATGTATAGTTTTATCGATAAAATGTTTTTCTGTTAACAAAAGCTAATTCTATGCTATTCTATTCAAAAGCTAATGGTATGAATCGGTATCGATGGATGGGATGGGAGAAAAGATACGAATATTCAAACTGGTGGAATAGTTTTCTATGAAATGAAATTTGACGTTTAGAAATTATGTGTATTATTAGATAGCCATCAAACTGCATTACCTACCGTCAAAAGTCAAAATGGTTTGACATGCGCAAGTTTGCGATTTTGTATTCTTCCAAGTGGGTCAACTCAGGTCAACTCTAACTGATGAAAAGCATAGACTTTTTTGGTGTCCAATATTGGTCGCCACAACGAAAATATAGGCTGGTTTTTCCTGCTGCATTCAATTAGTTCTGCCAATTCGGAGCAACGTTCTATACTCTAGTGTTAGCTAAATACTCGCTTTTTGAAGTTTAAATTGGGATATATTAAACTTAACGTAGTTTTCAAACAATTTTTAAATCTTTGAGAAGTCTACGTTCAGCAGTGGACTGCAATAGGCTGAACAGGGTTACGGCCCTGACACCATGAACATAAATATAGGTCTATTTATTTTAGTGTTGTATCGTAGGTAGGAAATATTTACGAAATATTGTATTGTTTGGTTGTTTTTATTAACCACTAAGGCATGTAACCCATTTTTTAATGGTAATAAAAAACACATTCTATTACGTTATATTCTAAGACCAAAATGGTTAATTACTTATTTTGTAAATTAGATAAAACTACTTTTCGTATACGTTTGGTATAAGACTGAAACACTTAACAAAGAAACATTAAAAAGAACCTTAACTTTTGGGAGTTATCAATAAATTTATGACGATATTTAGAAACAGATAATGATGATACTACATGTATTATATATTATTTGAATTTTCAATCTTGATACCTTGAACCTTAAGTATCTACTAAAAAGTAAATAAAAAACAAAATTAGTCATCTATTTGGTTGTAACTATGCTCATCCAATTAGCAAACAGTTTTTATTACTGCGTTTTTTGCTTTTACACTCAGAACAGAACCTTAAGTTCTTTGGCACATGCTAGCGTTTCGGGCCATTATTGTAAGCGGCGCGGTAAATGCTATCGCAGCTATCAACTATCGTTATAATAATGCTTATTTTTTATGCTATCAGCTCAAGTATAAGGTTATTTACGTAAATAACTTTATGCCATGTTATAGGGTTCCAAATTTCTAAAGGAAACAAATAATGCTTAAAGGCCGATTTGGGACACGGCGACTGCTGTCAGTGAAAAGATCATCTGTTGATTTCTGTCAAGAGTTCAAGACCATTTTTTAGAACGAGGTATGAAGTTAGTTATAATAACTAATTACGTTGGGTAAAAACATATAGCTTATAAGTCATCGCAAATATGTCCCAGGGACCAGTTGTGACACATATTTTGATACTTTAGATCAATTTTGTTACAGAGTCTACAAAAGAAGCAATAAAACATGCAAATATCAAACTTATATACTACTAACTTACGAATCAACTAAAGAAAAAATAATAAAATTGGTCTAAAGAAGTAAAATGAAAAAAGCATCCTCGGTGTAAAACCATTATAAACCAAATTATTTCTGCAAATAGGCCTAAATTAAGCACTTTTACACGTCCCATTTTTTTATTTTTTTTATTTGTTTTTTTGGTAGGATAGAGCATCCTGGCGCCTAAAGACGAGGAGGGCCGACCCCAAATAATGGGAGAAGGCAAGGAAGAAGAAGAAGATTTGTTTTTTTGGTGTTTGAGCCGACTCGCACTTGGTCTTTTAAAAGTTATTACCTAATGACATATGACTGTAAAAAATTAAAATCGTGCTGGAGTTTTAAATGTTTGTAAGTAGTATCACTATTTAGTGTGGTTATAGTTTTGTAGCTTATTTATAGTTAAAAACTTTAATTACTCAATAAAAATTTACGTACAGTAAAAGTTCTGATAGGTAGGTACACTGTGATAGAAACTATGACGTATTGTAGTGGCATTGTGTGTAAGTTTTTAAATTTTAATATAAAAAAATGATAATACACAATTCATAATTTACCCTTCCGGGCTAAGCTAACTCAAATTGTATCATAATAATATTAGAGTTTGTGTTGTAACATTTCATTTCAATTTTGTTGTCTCTAAATTTGTTATTTAGTTAGCAAAGTTGGCTTTGTTTTGAGTTAGAAATAATATTTATATATGGCGGCGTTTGTGAGATTCGTAATAAAAATTGAGTACTATAAGTCTAACTAAAGTCAGTGACTTTATTGGAGTAGTATCGTGGTGATTAGCTTCAAGTGCAATCATAGTAAGCTGAGCCAAGAATAGAACCCTGAATTCTATTCCTGATCGAATGAATATAGAAAACTAGTTTGTGGGCAGCCACCAGATGCAAACAGCCCAGACCCGCTCTGGTGGCGTTCTATAGGGCTCCCCCCCTCCACTATATGTATATGAGGCAGTAGATATCCAAAGGCTGATGATGATGAGCATTCCGTAAGCGCTTCGGTTAGTACGCCTGCTCAAAACGTCAAGAAAGCGCGCTAGGTCTTTGCGCTGATCGAATTGTTTTATTATACTAGCTTCTGCCCAGCTGTGGGCTAGTTTACATCATCATCATGTCAGCCTATTGCAGTCCACTGCTGGACGTAAGTCGTAAGTCCCCCAAAGAGTGCCAAAGAGCACGATCTCTCGGTTTTTTCATCTAGTCATTGTCCAGCCATCTTCCTAAAGCCATCGGTACATCGAGCTTGGAAGCGTCCTATACTACGTTTGCCGAGGCACTAGCACTAGTTTACATACTAATAAATTACTTTTAGCCTTAAGGTTAACAATGATTTAAACAGTGAAACCAATCTTCGTGTAAATCGAAGTGCTATTCTACCCACTCACGCAGGTTATCGCTCTACATCCGTTAAAACGTTTGCACTAATAAATTACCAAACTCCATTTATCCCAAAATGGCCAAGTCACTCTAATCCCTTAAGCCACATATGTACATCGAAGTTGTCCGTTATAATCAATAATTTGGGTGTAGTTTCCAGTGACCAATTGGCAGGGGGCCAAGTTGTTACGAGCGGCGAATTTGCCGCGCGACTCGCCTGAGAACGCGTGCTGTGGTGATGTGCTTACCGTAGCTGGCTTTTTTAAATCGATTAATCTTTTTTAATCGATAAAATAATGTAGTTATAATAATAAATTATAAGTAGTTAATTTTTTTTTCAACCCTTTCACATTTTATCTGCCAATCGGCCAATCTGGAATTCATTAGGGGAGGCATATGTTCAGTAGTGGACTTCCTATGTCTGAAATGATGATGATGTTAATCTAGCCTCAAACTAAGCAAAGTTTGTACTATGGCGACATAGCATAATAAACATCCATGACTCAGATCAAATGCTCGTGCCATTACACAAACATTTGCCCTTTGCGGGATTCGAACACGCAACCGCCTTGGCTTTGTAGTCTGGAAAGCGAATCATTATACCAGATGGTCGTCAAAATTAAATTGACTGACTTCTTAAATCAATTTATACTAACTATTCGTTGATAGAGTTTGAAAAACTAAAGAAAACAGTTTAAAATATACTAAATGAATACAGTTTATTTACTATCTTACTCTACAAGGGAAAACACAAACATCAACTATTAAAAGGCATAAAAGTAAACAGCTCGAATTACATTTATCAAATTGTATGCGTACTTAAACAAATATAATTTGATTTCAACGAAACTAATTATAATATTCAGTACTTAATAAACTACAAACAATACCTTGTTTCCTTGATTTTCCGTTTTCAAGACAATTTCGACAATTAAATAAAAAGTTCATTACGTTCTACGAGTTGAATAGGCTATTTGCCTTGTACTAAAATTTACTTAATTAATAATTTAGTTTGATAGTTTTCACCATATGGAACCGAAACATATCGGAAGTTACTAAAAATAGTACATGATTACTGTAAAAAATGCATTTTCGAATGTTATATTTTTGTCGGTATTTTACATTGTCAAAAACGCCGGCCACAATGACAGGGACGATACCATTGAGTAACTTTGTTCTAGAACTGACATCCCAAAGCGAGATTTTGCGCTACGCTCGCACAAAGGATGAGTAAAGTAGCAGAGAGCGACTGTCGACGAAGGTTTTTTAACATACCCGTTCTAGTACTTTATAACTCAATGGAGATTTAAAGGTGCGTGACGTCACAAACAAGTACATCATGGCCGACGGCGTTTTCGCAGGCTTTTAAAAACGTAAAGAATGAATTACTATTTTTGATTATATTCAAAGGTTTAAAATTGAAATAAAATTGTTGACGCTTTATTTGAATATAATACCAACAATAATAACTCTATTTCAGAAAACAGTCAAATAGTCTATTGAATACAAAGTTGTTGGTATCTTATTTGGATCGATAGTGCTTAAAATAATTCATGATCAGAAATGTAAAAAAATAACTTCTGAAATAAAATATCTACACTTTGTCATCATCATCATCATCATCATTATAGCCATTGACGTCTTCTTCTGAACAAGCTGGTACGTGCCTCCATTCTAGAACCTTTCTGCCTGATCAGCAGATCTGCCTCCCGTCAGTTCTATGTGCTATATGCCTATTCATATAATAATAATAATTGTAAACAATCTACACGTTTTCTGGAAAGAACAAAGTTTATAGAAAAACGAATGTCTTTTCTTTGAATATGTGGGAAAGGACGCATCAAGTAATAAGTATATAGGAGTTGCCCAGATTAGCCTCAGATAAAGTAAAAACTCGGTAACTGACTGCCGATCTTCTGTAATAAAGAAACACAAAAAAGAAGGTTAGAATCGTGCAAAATTAAATAAACTCAATGTACAAGTAGAAATAATGAATTTTTACAAAACTCGATATTGAACATCAGCCACAAGACTCAGCACATCGCTACACGGACCTGGCTTTAACCCAGTCACATTTGCTAGTATATTGAACCCTCATTATTAAACGAAAACGAAGCTCGACTTATTCGGTTTATGTATTATTGAGTACTTCTGCTATAACCCTCTGAGATTCGTAATAAACAATGATTGAGTTCGTATTCGTTTACATTACGCAGTTAGGTAGGTAATTTACCCGTGGATTCTCATAAGTGAAATTCGATTTGTCACTGAAAAATGCTATTGCATGTGAGTTCGAATCCCAGCATGTACAGTTATGAGCACAAATATATACAATATGTAAATTAAACGAAGACGTTTAAGCCCGCTTATCTAGTAGTTTCCGCCTGCGGCTACGGCCGCGTGGAGTTCTAAAGTCTTTATCAACGTCTCATGGTACTTCCCAGCTCAAAATATTTAAATAATACAATAAACCACATCAATGCATTTCTAAAATTAAAAGAAACAGCAACGCTATCGCCGATGCATTATTTTAGAACAAATCCCTAAATTGCATCAAATGTAGGTATGTAACGACTGTCATAAATATTAACAGAGAGACTCCATTACAGATTTACACTTATGGGAATAGTAAGTACGTCGTATACAGTTACTCGTAGTCGTAGCATGTTATAAAAACCGACCAAGTGCGTGTAGGCCCACGCGCAATGTAGGGTTCCGTATTTAACCCTTTAATTGGTAAGGACATTTATTATTTTAATTGGCTTTCAATCTTATTTCAAGAGTCTAAAGTTCAAAATATGGTGGCAGCTATATGGCCACCACTAGAGTTGGGTACCACCACTATTAAAATTTGCCCCCCGCCCCCCTCTCTGCAAGTTAAATAGTTTAAGAAATGTGAAAAAATTCACGAAAGGGTAGGTACAATAGAGGGTTACATTGCAAAGGTGTGCTAAATCTTTAGGAGTGGCTTAGAATCAGTAACTTAATCGAACTATGCAAAGAACAAAAAAAAATTGTTCTTTCACATTAAAAAAAGAAATTAATAAATAAATTGTTTCCACAACCACACCAATTAGCTAGCCCCAAAGTAAGCAAAGCTTGTACTATGGTGACTAGAAAACGGATAAATATACTTAAATACATTTATAAACATTCATGACTTGGGTACAAATGTTCGTGCTCATCACACAAACATTTGCCTCTTTCTGGATTCGAACCCGCAACCGCTGGCTTTGTAGTCCGGAACGCGAACCACTACACCAGACGGTCGTCCTATCTGCTGTCGTTGGAAAAAAAAAACGTCGGAAATCGTACGCGTGAATAATTTTACTTATTCGTGAAAAAATTGCACTGTGTAAGGTCCTTCTTGACTCGCCGTACCTACGCCTCTGATGAATGACCGCGCGGCTTTCGTAGTCTCTCTACTGACTTTATTTTCGGAAAATTTAACGTTTTTTTTGTTACGATTATTAAAAATAATAACGATTAACACGCTTCTTTATATTGTTCCCTAGATTTTATTTTTTAAGTTTGGCACCCCTTTGCAATGTAACCCTGTATAAGGTGACTTTTTATTAGTGTAAATACTTAATAATAACTGCCTAAGAAATTAATTACCTAGTGGGTGTACAAACTATTAGATAGGGCATAATAATATAATTTTAGTCATAGGAAAAATACTAATATTCAATATTGATACGAGTATGTTAAAGGTATCATATTCTTAAAAGAAGCACAATCGTGAAATAACATAAACAGAAAACACCGTTTTCGAGTTTGGATCTTGTATTACGTAGTGACAAGACAGCTCGTAGCAGAAAATTTGATTTGGCTTTTGCGAATCTCACCTTGACATTCGATTGTTGCGACATTTTACACTTGGATGATGTCGATTTCAACTTATAGACTTATGAATGAGAACAACAGATTATGAAAAAAAATGCAAGTAAGGATAAAAAGTTATTTGAACAACGATTGAGGTGACATACACTAAAATATTTAAACATATTTTATGGTAGGTACCTACCTCAAAATTACGTAGAAGCGGTATCCTCTAATACAGGTTAATTAAACTTAAATTAAGTATTCCTTTAACGAATTGTAACAGTTATTAGAACAAAAACCTTTGATTATTTATATAAGTAATTTCAAATGATGGACTTAATGCCCTGAAAAATTATTAACCAGTTAACCAGTGGCCAAACATAAAAGAGCAAGCGGTGCAGTAAATGTATCGCAATTATTAAAAAAAATAAAACCGACTTCAAAACACTGAAATGCTAAAAATAATCCTAACACTTAAGTACCTAATCAGATACTTTTGGAGTCGGTGCCAGCCGATGAGAGATTCAATGTTTTTGTTTGCACCGACTCCAAAAGTAACTGATTAGGTACTTAAGTGTTAGGATTATTTTTAGCATTTCAGTGTTTTGAAGTCGGTTTTTTTTTTTTTAATAAAATTTACTTATTTCATCTATTTTTAGTGATAAATCCTAATCTAACTGCTGAACACCGATTTCATCCCCTATTTTCCTACCCTTAGGGGTGATTTTTATTTTTCAAACTTTTGTCATAGCATCTTTGAAGTATAAGCTATTCAATAAAATAAAAATCATCAAAATCGGCTCATATTTGTCGAAGATAGGTAACAAGAACCACAACCAAAATATTATCTGGGTATATATTTGTTGATTTTCTCAAAAAGTTCTAAATCAATTTTGATAAAATTTATATGGGACCACCTCTGAAGTATGATCTACCAAACAAAAAAAGAATAATTAAAATCGATTCATAATTGGCGGAGTAATCGCGTAACAAATATACAAAAAAAAAAAAAAAAAAAACATACAGTCGAATTGAGAACCTCCTCCTTTTTTGAAGTCGGTTGAAAAAATAAGAGAACGGGCAAACGAGTCTATTTACTATATCAATACACACTTAATAATTATCACATCGGAAATGTTATCGTAGGTACTTTGAGTTTTTACTAAGTACGCTTTTCAATTCTAAGATTGGTGTGCGCTATGAGTTATTAGCTAATTCCAGTTGTAAAGAATTTTTTTTAACCATTTTCCAAGGCGTCTTTAATTATTTGTGCTGTAGAATACCTGTCTAGGCTGACTGTGAGGCTCACACAAAAAAGTTATTTAATAAATCCTAATATGCAGAGTCACGAAATTGTATGTAACCCGTTAACGGGTTAATTGCGGTCAAGGTAGCTTCATTGTCACGACCAACTAGGAGGTTTCCCCTTTGAAATAGGAATACCTACTGTAATGATACCACAAAATAAATAGTTAATAGAGTGGCAACGTAATTGGAATCCCTACAAAAGCGGTAGAACATTGAAGCTCGATTCGGTTGACGAAGTTTATTCTAAAACACGAACTATTTAAATCTATTTTGGAATTAAAATAAACTTACAGCCACGAGATTGGTTTTAGTATTAAGTGTTGATAAAGTTATCAAGGTTATAGGTTTTATGTTATATTGCAAGGGTTCAGTTGAATAGATGTAACCTAACAATACGACGGATGTCAAGGGACCACTTCAATTTTCTTTAAACAAGGAGCGGAACAACGTCGCGTCGATTGAAGTAGCGATGAGTTTGATTCGGAAACTTATACAAGTATTGTAAAAACTAGAAGACTGGATTATTCTGTGAGTTGGACACTGCAATCAAATTAAACCAAGAAAAAACCAAGTGAAATCACACTACACTAACCAATACACTATTATAAAATTTTTGAAAGATGAGGTGGTGTTCTTTCTGCAATCAACATGCTTCTTGCCTGCGATCTTGCCTATCATAATTATATTGCAGAAGGTTGTATCTGTCATGTCTTAGACATGTCCGTAATTATCATCATCATCATCATTCCAGCCATAGGAGGTCCACTGCTGAACAAAGGCCTCCCCCAATGACTGATCATCGGGGGGGATTGCCGATACTCGCCACGCTTGGCAGGCGGGTTGGCGAGCGTAGTTTTTTTATAAGATTTCGCACGAAGACGCTGCTGCCCGTCTCGTGCTACAGGAATTAGTCGACTCTTACGACACGCCCCCTGCTGGCGGTCGGAAAGTGTATTCTTTACGGCCGTCCCCACACGGCACGCATGTCCGTAATAAGAAATTACTTATTGGATAATAGAATACAAAGCATGTTTCTAATTTGTTTACGTTTGTGTTGGTTTTTTAACTATCGCATTATCATTGTCGGTATCGAGAGCATATTAAAAGATAAATCTTTTTCCTTTATTAATTTAATAACTAAAATAATCATTGCATTTACATCTTTGTTATTTTAGGCTACACGAGTAGGTATTACTATTTATGATGCATAATACAAATCAATTTCAAAGTGTCCTCAATATATCAAATAAACGTTCATCAACGCACGCTTATCCATTTGGGATTTTCTTGGACCGAATACTTTGTTTTAAATTAATGACATCCATATCTCACGATCCCTGGGAATAGTCCTTCGTATTTGTCATATAGATTACGCACTTTTTCTGCTTCCGATGAGAAATATATTAGATTTTCCTATTTACGTCTACATTTGAATTTGTTGTCGTTTATTTTAAATCAATTCAGTTTAAAGAGATTTTGACGTTCAATTAAAACAATTAAGAGAATATTAAGATGTAAGTGTCATGATATTACAAGTTAATATAATTAAGTGACAATTCAAAAATATTGAAATAGCAATAGAAAACAAAAGCTACTTTAATGTTACGAACATTAAAAACAAAAATAGCACACTTTTGTTATTCTATTACGCCCTTAATGATGAATAAGCAAAACGAAATAGTCCAAACAGTTTGCACGTTACCATTTAATTTGAACTGCGATACTTTAGATCTCGCTCGTCATTGTAAATTGAGCTGTATCTAGTTGAAATTAGGCCGGTTTGAGGATAAATCTGCTTAATCGGGAAAAGGTGGGCGCTTGCGTGACGTCACGGGAAATTTATTCCCCAATGATAGGAAGGTTAACGAGCTGTAGGTGCTCCTCGTTAAGCCTCCCATAAACTGTGCTAATGTGACGTCAGATTTCACAAGCAAGTATAAACTGGCAGGCCTTAAAAATGAACGAGTTCGGCCCTTTCCTATACGCTATACCCGTGTAATGGGTTCTCAATTCACATAGGGCATTTCACCGGTTATAAATAACCGGCTACATTGACTAAACTACCAAAAGTAAGGGTGCGTTTCCACTGACACGGCGTCAAGTAACAAAATGTTCAAACACAGTGGAAGCAGCGCGGGTGGCGGGAGCGGAAAGAACGGAAAACGCATATTTCTACTTGTGAACACATTACTTCGCGGGGCTTTTCAGTATAGGTAACTGCTGAGCTACGAGCGGGAAACGCCAACAGTATTGCGTCAGCAGTAAAGCTAAACCTTTCAGAACATACGAGCTGCTTCTATACGTGTGCCCTATGGTCCAACTTTACACTGGGATCGTACGGTGGCTTGCGTATCAAATATAATAACACCTTTAGGGCATTGCTGAGGCTTCCTCGCGTCTGTAGCGCATAGGGCATATTCGCGGGTGCGTAGTAACATCATTACTCCACAGAGTGAGGGGGAACTACAACAATATTTTAAAGGATGATAGCGGGCAAATCTTTCGCAGGTTCGCCGAGTTGAACGTATTGCACGTGTTTCGCCTCATATTTTGAACTACCTTTGTTTCTCTGCATAAAATAGTGCCTTGTTAAATGGGGGCCCGGTGACTAGGTATACGGGTCTCTGAACCCACACAAGCACCAGTCTCCCACGAATGACAATATGGTGTAATAGTTGTAACACTTTTTACTTTGTATGTAATTTGTGATAGGAAATAAACAGATTTTATTATTCCGAACAAAGTTTGTACGTCTCACATATAAAACGCCTCGCCTCGTCGAAGTATCGTCTAACTCTATGGCAAAATTAATTAATTATATGAATCTTGATATTCGTCGCGTCTCTAATTTGATTTATGAGTAGTAATCAATTAGTAGGAGCAAATTATCTGTACACCAAAATTAATTTCATGTAATGAATCCACCTAGAAGCTAATTTATTACGCAAGTTACGTATGCCTTTCGTAATATGGTTTTATTAAGTAAGTGTTAATTATTAACGTTGCTACCGAGCCTTTTATGTAGTTTTAATTTAATTTTATGTATAGGTCTTCATAATATTGCGTCGTGATTGCCTTAATGGACTTGCTAGTCCATCCGGCGTCATCTGCTTAGGTCAATCGCAGAGTGCAGAGCATCATGGGTAGTAAGTTTTTAGGCTCTTCTGTCCAACGCATCTTGATTTTTCCTCTCAGTTTCTTGCTTTCGACTTTGCCAGTGACTATCAGTCTCTCCGGGTTATATATATAATTGTATCTACCGAGATTTCCTTATATTAGTTAAGTGTCTTCATTTTGTTTTATTTATTTAATAAGAGTAACCAACAGATTTTACACTAATAAATAATACATAAAAAAGTAATAACTATAAATGAGCTAAGTGTAGATTCAGTTACAGGCTCCCACGACTTGCAAATGAGAGTTATAACAAAATTTTACATAAAAAAATAGATTAATGACTTTTTAGAAGTTAGTTTTAGACAAGGTCTTAGGTCAGAACTTACTTGTAAGAATTATATGTGAGTACCTTCATTGCCAATTTTATGAATTTGGGGAGGGTGTTGGAAAATATTAGATATATTTTCCAACACCCTCCCTGCTTGCTCTTTTTTGTAACTCATTTTATTAGCTTAATAAACTTGAAATGATTTTGTTTCTACGAAATATTTTATCAAATCATCTTAATACGGTATTACCTCATTTGTTTTCACTCAGTGAGACGTCCAAAGCTTGCTTTGACCTTACTGAAATCGTTTCTAAAATTTTATAACTGGACATAAAATTAAATGCGTACGGATGACCGCAGCGCGCATGAGGAGACGATCGCCGAATTGCTAATGGGTGTACGCACTTTCAGTGTTATTGGGATCTTAAAAGCTTTACGAACCGTAAAAGAGGATAGTTTTTAGAGAGGAGGGTTTACTGTTTACTTTAACAGCCTTTAATGCAGATAGTGGGTAGTTTTGCACGTGTTTATAGTTCAATAGCTGAGTCCACACCGAATGATCTATTTTGGATTGGCGATTTCAAGAGATGAGAGAGAGACACGTGGCCCAACACCACGGAGTACATACCCTATAGAGTCATCATCATCATCACTTCAGCCATAATATGACGTCCACTACTGAACAAGGCTTCCTCTAATGACTTCCAGATTGGCCGGTTGGAAGCGGCCTGCGTCCAGCGGCTTCCTGCAGCCTTTACCTTTACCATGTAGAGTAAATCAAATCAAATCAAATTATTTAGTAGAAAAGACATTGATTTTGTTCTACAAAAAATCCACCATTATTTATTGACTGTACTTACTGTTTGATTATGGGCTAGATTTGACAGGACTTGTCAGTTTATAGAAAATGTAAGTGAAAAACCACTTAACATGAGATAGATGGTCCGGTCCGTATTGTTGCTCCAATACGCTTGGTTCGCGCGTGGCACACGATCACACTAACCGCGCCTTCGGTACGTACATTGTTCGGAGCGCGGTAGATTGTCAGCTGAAGACCCAGCTTTTGGACGCAAAATTAAGTACCGTTATCCGTGTACCTCACTTGGTAAGGTCTACTGAAAACCGTGGCCGTGGCTCAAGCTGAATATTACGTTTTATCCTGGACATCAAAGGCATACAGTTATTCGTATAAAGAGCGTGCTAAACGAAAAAAGAATAAATAAAAAACTCTATCTCTTGTCTAAAAATAGTCCTAATGAAAGTCTAGCGACTTTAGGGCAAATTGAGATTTACTAAAAATAAAATGCTAAGGAATACAAATTAAAACCGCAATTTGTGTAAAAATGGTGCGACTTTCAGTAAGTCTAATTTCGGACAGCCTTTTATGCTCTATCTACGGTTTTCGTCTGCCATGCTTTTGACGGGCCAGCTTGTATTAATAGTGACACTGTTTAAATTTTCATTCGTGCCGTATGTGCTGTGATGTGATGTCCAATGTTTACCTAATGTTTTTCTTCTTTTGCTTATAACTTAAACCGCAACGCTTTTTTGTATTTAATAGACTAGGTTTTTAAACCAGGGACCTAACAATGAACTCTACCAGTACCTACCTAACCTAAGCTAAATGTCGTTGGAGTAGAGAGGTTATAGTTTAAATTCAAAATGTTACCTAATAACAACATTGTAGACCATTCGAAAAGGCTTTGTTTTGACTTTTGTTTCAATTTTTAGGGTTCCGTAGCTAAATGGCAAAAAACGGAACCCTTATGGATTCATCATGTCCGTCTGTCTGTCTGTCTGTCTATCTGTCTGTCTGTCTGTCTGTCCGTCCGTAGCCACTTTTTTCTAAAATTATAAGAACTATACTGTTGAAACTTGGTAAGTAGATGTATTCTGTGAACCGCATTGACATTTTTACACAAAAATATAAAAAAAAAACAATAAATTTAGGAAGTTCCCCATACTTAGAACTGAAACTCAATTTTTGACGTGATAACGTCTTTAAAATCGTTTTAGTCGGGTGACATGTTCAGAAACTTGTGTCACACCAAAACCTCACGAGTCAGTG
Organism: Anania hortulata; assembly: GCA_963576865.1. Taxonomy (NCBI): domain Eukaryota; kingdom Metazoa; phylum Arthropoda; class Insecta; order Lepidoptera; family Crambidae; genus Anania; species Anania hortulata. The sequence goes on from OY756406.1 coordinate 10,746,873, forward strand.
CCAGTCAGCCAGTCATTCCGTGAAACTTGTCACGCGGAATCCTCACGAGCGGAGGCTGGCATAGCGTTCGAGTGAGTGGACCGATCTTCCGTCTCTCTCACTCTAGCGGTATACAAACGAATGGAGATTTTCTCGTGCGGTTAAGTTTTCGTTGAATGTTTAACAGTGAAACAAAATAAATAAATAATATAATATAATTATAATTATATTCATATAATGTATGAAGAAAAATGTATATCATAGTCGAATAAGTAAACTTGTCATTTTACACCCGAAATTTATCATCAAAAGTGTGAATAAAACGATAGATGTAATTTAAAATTTGAAAAAATTGTTATCTTCATTAATTCCTTACTTCCCAAAAACTTATATCACCAATAAGACGTTATCACGTAAACATCTCGATCGTAAACCTACTTTACAAACAACCAATATTTTTTTTATCAATAGGTCTTCAAAAATGATATTGAGGTATCTAATATATTTTTTTCCTAAACTGAATAGTTTGCGCGAGAGACACTTCCAAAGTGATAAAATGTGTGTAACCCCCCCCTGTAACTTCTAAAATAAGAGAATGATAAAACTAAAAAAACTGTATGATGTACATTAATACGTCATAAATCGTAAACCGCAATTTACCTTTCGTAATGTTATGGATTTCATTTTGCAATAAAAATACTATAACTATGACATATAGGTACCTACATGTTTGTACGGAACCCTCGGTGCGCGAGTCCGACTCGCACTTGGCCGGTTTTTTAAATAAGTCAATATGCCAGACTTGCATGGAGAACGAATAAAGTATACAACTATAACTGGAATAATGCCTTTCATTGACAATAACCTAATATTGTAAGACGCAAAAAAAAAAAAACCAATTATTTTCCGACATTCAACGAGTTTGGAGGTTATTTTCCCAGATTGTAAAATAATATACCGCTGATTCGACCCAAAAAGGTCTCATCAGCAATTCAGTGAAGATTTAAAAACAAACTTTCTAGACTTAAGTTTGGCATACTGAGCCGAGAGCGGTAATTACAATTTCATCTTCGAATATAAATCATCACTTCATACTTATTCATTAAACATTAGATGCAAAACGTTACCATTTTTATTTTGCAATAACTGAAAATACTGTGTTTCAGTAGATATTTGGACACCAATTTACCTTTAAGGCCTATGTTCAGCAGTGGACGTCCTATGGCTGAAATTAAGATGATGAAGGTAATGAGTGTTTATCACATAAAAAAAAGTGTAATTTTGTATTGTCAAAATAACTTACTGTGCTTACTATGTTCGTTTAGGTTTTTTACTAAATGCATTTAAAAGTATATACGGTACTTATAACAAAAAAAAAACTGTTTCTTTCGGTTTAATATTTTTTAAGGACTATCCCGCTCTATATGCAGAGCGGTGATTCTGCCAATGTCGAGTAATTCTTGATATAGTGTTCAAAATAAATAACGGGTGTTTAGTTTTTATTGCTTTTCTTGGATTCAGTGAAGGCTACTCTTCCCGTAGAAGCAGGTTTCAAGACGCTATCGAGTCTAAAGCAAGTTGTCTTGAGACAAGTCACTTGACGCTTGATGCGGCGTTGAATACAATGAATGATATTTCAATAGTTTCAGGTCTTTATCACTTCACCAAACATTAAAACACAAACTACACCAAACTTGCACTCTAAAGCTCTTTAAATGATAAATAAAAACCATTAAAATAGATCGACCATGCTTTTCGTTCGACTACCTCCCACCGAATCACTTCACCAAACATTAAAACACAAACTACACCAAACTTGCACTCTAAAGCTCTTTAAATGATAAATAAAAACCATTAAAATAGATCGACCATGCTTTTCGTTCGACTACCTCCCACCGAATCACTTCACCAAACATTAAAACACAAACTACACCAAACTTGCACTCTAAAGCTCTTTAAATGATAAATAAAAACCATTAAAATAGATCGACCATGCTTTTCGTTCGACTACCTCCCACCGAATCACTTCACCAAACATTAAAACACAAACTACACCAAACTTGCACTCTAAAGCTCTTTAAATGATAAATAAAAACCATTAAAATAGATCGACCATGCTTTTCGTTCGACTACCTCCCGTCCGAAACGGCTAAACCAATTTTGACGGGAGCTTAACTGACAGATAGCTGATTTATGAGAAGTTACATAATATTAAGCTACTTTTATTTAGAAAAAAGAATTAGGTATGCAGATAAAAATAAATTAACACCCATAAAATTGTAAACAAAATCCAATATAAATAGAGAAATTTTTAATTGCTTAACCACGCGTACAATGTCGCAGGCAACAGCTAGTAACCAAAGTATAATTTGTAACTGTCGTTTGACTGGAGAGGAGCATTGAGGTTTGTTAAAATTGCAGCAATACAAGTATCCATTCCTTAATCTGAGACCATGGAAATTAGTTTGTTAATTGTATTTCTATTGTTCTACTGCATTTGTACTGCTTTTTTTATCCACATGCCTAATTCACACGTCTAATCATCTTTTAAGAAGAACGTCATATCCCAATTATTTGGTATTTATCACTTTCTAACCTCTGGTTCTTAATTTTTACTCCTCCAGAATATGACATACAGGTTGTTTGGTAGACCGATATACTTGTACAGGTTATTCGTGCTATTAATATTTACAACTATTATTAACGGGCACAATGGTGAAACCGAGAAAGAATAAACCGTTCCATACATTTTATTCGAGTAGCACTTGAACTTCAGTATGGAACAGCTTTTTTTTATTTCACTATTAATTAAATACGAGTAATAGTTTTTTAGATTATTGAGAAAAACAACTCGTAAAAGTATGTTATATCATGATGTTAAATCTTTAGAGAATTGCAATTTACTTGTAAGTACTTTTCAATTTAGAGTCTGAGGCCACCTTACCTATATTTGAAGTTTTATCAGGGGTACTTTTAATAACTTCCTTTATATTTGCATGAAAAAAGCCTGTATAATTGGCCTACTTGCTGTGCAATGTGTATTTTAACCAGAGCCTTTTACAATATCCCAAAATTGTAATGTAAATTTAGACAGTAACCTAACTCATTGGTATTGTTCACTCAAAGCGTATTGATTTAGGGGGAAAGTAGCACTCAATAACTCCTCTATCTGAAGCGGCAGTTCCGATGAGCCGAAGTTGGCTATCTATTGCGGAACTTTAACGTAAAATTACATCTTTACCACCGATATTAAATTTCTGTTGTCTTCCAAAATTTATGGCGTCTTCGTAGGCTTGTTAGCCTAACTAAGGACTTTCATGTTACAGTACGGAGCGCGGGGATATTAAAATGGCACAATCAGAAATTATTCTGATAACGGCCTCGACTAGAAGGGGTTCTTTTTTTAAAATGAAAATGCGAATACAGATGTTTTATAATTTGGTTTAGTTAAAGATTATGATAATAACGTCTAAGTGAAAGGTTATGTTAGATTTCATTGACAACGTAGCTATGTTTTCCCAATTCCGTTTGTTGGACCATCCCTTTGTGTTTTGTAGTAGGTCTTTATTAAAACGTGTGCCACCCAAATAATATTATGGTATTATTTTCCTTGTATAATAATGGCGGTGAGCATTGTTACTAATAATATAAATGTAAAAGTTAGTTTGTTTGGATGTTTGTTACTTAATCACGCTTTACGACTTAACAGAATTTAGCTTGAATTTGGCACTAAAAGACAAATTAAAAATTGGAGGCAGCTACTTAGAGAAATAAAAGATAAACTTAATACGTCATTATTGCAAAAGCCTTGTAAATTTTTAGGAAAGTGCAAAATAAGGTAATAGGTCCCAAAACATTTATGATTTAATGAAATAACATCCTGATCTAATCAAAAAATTTATAAAACTACAAGTAGTTTTATAAATTTTTTAGAACATGGCGATTTATTTCATAGGCCTTTCATTTTCGATTAATCACCAAAATTAACCACATTACTGTCAAAATTTTGTAATAAAGAATGATTTTAATCTCGGTTTGTGTTGCCTTGAAATGATTATTCGTTCCTCTTTTGCTGAATTCTAAAGTCTACGTAGACGAAATCACGGCCAAACGCTAGTACTCTTTATAATTATAGCCAGTGCCTCTCTAAATTACTTTCAGCTTTCTCAAAAATCGTGGTGTTATTTGTTCAGTTGGATCCATTAGTGAAAGTAATTTTGAAACTGTTGTTATTATGGCTCTTCGCAGTAATTTATCAAGCTACCTCAACAGTTTTCTCTATCTACATTGGTAAATGGAATGTTGATTTTATCTGAGCAATACGAATATTTTTTTAAATCGTTGGTGCCACATGAATCCCAACAATCTCTGTATTCTTTTCCATATTTTAAGTACGGAACTGGATGCCATTTACTTTTTTTCGCCACCATAGCGTCCACTTGCGCAGCACCGAATTAGCTTAGTAAGGGATTTAGGCGCTGCGCAAACGTAGCCACTTTTTGTTGCCGACACGGCACACCATCACGGAGAACCGTAGTTACTGTGTCCGGGGGCGGCAATTGGACACAGTCACCGGTCGCTACTATTGGCCACAATTCGTTCGGCTCGCCCCAACCGTGCCCCTGCGACACCCGCGCTCGTGCGCCACCCATTTAGTGTGCGTGGCTTGTGTCGCACACGGACACCGAATGCAACTCCTCCGTTTGTGCAGCTCAGTACAATTGTAAGGAAATTTGTTAATGTTGCTTGTGTCTTCAACTGACGACTTTTAGTTTCCAGTTACCGACGCCGAACAGTTTTTGATCGTCATGAGTATGTATTAAGTGGTGGTGCGCCCTCACTAAGACATCTATCTGTCTCTGTCAACGCCTTAAGAACCTGACAGCTATAGAATGATGTTTAATACCCATGTTAGTGGATAGTTTGGGATAAAATTCGCTAATCCTAAGATACGCAAGTGGACAGGTGTTTTTGTGTCATTTCTGATCAGCCTTATATCAAATACTCAAAGCCTGACAAGTTTTTCATCATTAAAAAAGTGATAGAAAGCCAAGTACATGTCCTGTAGACTCTGTAGGATACGTTTTTTTTAATTAACAGCACTGCAAAATTAGGTATCTAAGTGTATACGTATTTTATAAACAAACGTTATTAGCGGACGCTCGCCAAACAATCTACGAAAATTTCCCTAATTTTGTCATCTATAAGTTTAACCATTAGAAATAAGTTTAACCATTAGAAATAAAAGGTCAAAGCCTACTTCCTCGAAATAATTTTAAATATTTGTTACATTTGCATTTACTAATATTGTAGTTAGGTTGTGTCTATCTAGTAGATCTGGCCGGATTTGTACGCACCCTTAGGTATTTTTGAGGATGGGATACCTCTAAAAAAAGTCAACTTTAAACTTTTCTCGATTCTGCTCGTAAACGGCTTCATTATACCGAAACAGTATTAAAGGCAACCTATAATATTTAACGATGTTACACAAGATTAGTATTGATAGGCTGGATGGACACAAAAAAACAGTTAGAACTTCCTTCTTCTTCAGCATATTATGTGTTTGGTCCACTGGTTGGCATATGACTGAATTTAAATTGAATTTGAATTAGCTCTTAGTACGGCGATTCTTGTCCAGGTCGGTCCTGCCGTCTTTATTATATCATCCGACCATCTGGCTGGTAGTCTGCCCACACTTCATCCAGAAGTTCGTTCTTTCGTTTCGTTCCGAAGTCGGACTAAACGAAATCATTCATGTACAATTACTTTAATTATTTTCTTCTGTTTTTACCATTTGGCTCTGGAACCCTAAAAATGAGCAGAGAGGTCTACAACAATTAATAGCTTAGTTTTCCCAAAAGACAGGAGTAAACGGAACGAGCCATATTTCTTGACTTTTTAATTAACAAAAATAATAAACGCCAACGAAGTGAGTGATAATTTGGCAGGTTTAGTGGGTCGCTACCGAGCAATAATACCCAAAGGTTTATTGGCTAAAGTCCGGGCCATTAGAAATTAAAATGGAAATGGAAAGTTTCAAGTGGGATCATCAAGAAGTGGGTGATAGCACCGTCGGCAGGTGCTCCCGAACTTTGTTAATAAAAACGATATTGAATCCCGCGGATTTAATTCCTTTCTTTCCATTTTTCTAAAAGCGGCTCTATTTTCAGGAACGTAGGATTTATTGAGCACTTAACTAGGGAAAGAAGAGTCAAACTCACTAGATTAATAACAAATAACATACTTATTTGATATTGAGTCTTAATTTTCTATTAATCAACTTACGTACTAAACTCTTAATAAAGTTAAATGGTAGATTGTAACTCTTCTCTAAGGTTCCATGTTTTATAATATAATTAATGTAAGTGCTAATGTATTATCTTGTTGGTAGGCAACATTTCAATTAATCTTTAATGAAATAATTAGACGACACAAGTTTCACACACGTGCCTAGTCCTTTACTAAGCCTTTAAACTAGACAAGTACACTGTTACATCATCGTAAATACCGAGAGTGAGTTCCCTTTCATCGGCATAATTTAGGGCGTCATTTAAAATAAAGGAAGCGTAAGGGATTTATCGGATAGTTCCAAGGGAATGAAACACTCTGAGACGAACGGCAATTTTCAGACGCTTACACAGCGGTGCGATTATCTTTATTATCGTGTGTGTGATGTGCGTGTGTACAATTATTTTAATCCATTAAAGGAATTCACGAAAGTGTACCCACAAAATTGACAGTGTTCACTGCTGTCGCTAAAACAATTTTATAAATTAAAATTGTAAACAGTATATTTGGTATAGTTTACAAAAAGTAACATTTGCAGTAAACTCAATAAAATACTTTTTTGTAAATAGCGGTGTTTATTTAAACTATAAAAATATAAATAAATTGAAATAAACGGCACCCATATCCACAATTTTGTGAATTTTATTATAATTGTAGAATTCTTAAAATATTTTTTTTCATTTACAATATTTTTTAGTCTTATTCACCTCTTTGATAAAAAACAGCGAACACTGAGTACGTCATCCTTGCCACCTAAAAGAGATATAAAACAATTAAATAACAATTGATTGTATTTACCTACTCGTAAATAAAGTCACGTTCAGTATTTAATACAAAGTAATTTCTTTTAAATTTCATCATGCGTTGCAGATAATTGCAGTAGCAAATTGATACATCTCCTGGGAAATCGGGTTAAAAAGCCGGAATGAAAATACAATTTAACACGCACTTATTGTAGTAAATGTAAAAAAAAATGTGTACATTATTAAAGGCACACAAAAATTTTCTTACGTTATAATACTTATAATCAATAGTAATGTGAATATAATATCCGCGAAAAGTTTTATATATATTAATTTCCTAAATCATGAGATTTCATGGTTGTTCAGTACCTACCTACTACAATTTTACGTAAGCAAAAAACACAATGTATCTTCTTCTATATATAAAAAGACAAGTCCTGACTCACTCATTCATTCACTGACTGACTCATCAACGCCCAGCTTAAACCTTTGAATCTAGAATGATGAAACTTTGCACAGAGGTTCCTTTAATAACAATTATTATTTTTTTAAAAATTTCTTCAATTTTTGGAAATTTAACCTCTAAGGGGGTAAAAATGACGATTACAGTTTGTATGAAAGTTCGTCATTTCTGAAGTAAAAAAGATTTAAATTCGTATTTAAGCTACTCTTTGTAAATAAAAAATACTGTTTTCGGACTTTTTGGGAAAATGCAGCCCTGAGGGGGTAAAATTGAGTGGGAAAATTTATATGGGAGAATATTTTTTTTGTAATTTATGGACTTGAAATTTGGCACAAATACTCACTAATAAAAATAAATGAATACGTTTCAGAATTTGTCAACTTGCTTCCCTTTAAAGTGTCAAATGGGGGATTAAAATATGTATGTAAAATCTTCATCCTGCCCAAATGGCTTAGGATAGAAAGTTAAAATTTAGTCACAAGCTATAATTTGTGACATAAATACTTACCAAAAAGGGATGGTATTGATATGGGTTGAATTTCAATACAATCCCAACAGAGTAAAACAGCGAGAAGAGGTCTTAAAATAACTTACAATACAGACTTTTTTTTCCCCTAATTTCTGTGAAAAACTAAATTACATGCGTGCGAAGCCGCGGGGAACTTTTGATAAAATCGTTACTTTGACGCCATATATCTATTCCACCAAAGTGATCATATCCTCATAATGTACTAAAAACACATCTCGTCATTGTAAAAAATAAAAATAAGGCCAAATACTAAGACTTCTCGAATTTAGACACAACAAACATGCATAATTTGTTTAATTGTTTGAAGTAAGTAGATGTTTAAAACATAATATTTTCATACTCACAGATACAAACGTTTCGTATGAAAGATCCTGTATACCAAATGCTTTTAGTATGAGAGGTTTCTGTGCTTGGGCACACGCAATGAGGACTAGGCGTCTGATGTCACGGTGTGGCACCTTCTCTATTCCGCTGAGGTGCCAGCCACAGTTAAAAATAGCGTTAGATAGAAGCGACGCCTGCGCAGATAAATACAACCATGTAATTTGACGTGCTTGTAGCTCAGCATCTCTTGCTTCTTAAGGCACGTTAAAAGTTAGTCCCTCCTCATATGGCTTGATAGTCGTGAAGCCTAATCAGAGGCCTTGACGCGGCATGATTGTATCTGACAGTAAGGTTTAGGGCCTTACAACATCCTCCACCAATTTGCACTGGGCCCGCGTGGTCGAGTACAGACCAAACAACATCATAGTTGAGGTGAGACCTGTGCCCTGCAGTGGGAGTGAGTGTCTCAGCACCGCCAGATTCGAACCAATTTACAAAAGATCGTTTTTTAAACTGTTCCGAACCGAGAATCGAACCCGAAACATTTTGCTCTCAAAGCGAATTACCACGCCACTACAACAACCGGTGGTCCACGGACCATTGATCTATGGAAGCAGCAGAAGTGGACCGCGAAGCCATCCAATTTTTTTATTAATAATTTATTCATTTACATTTACTTTATATTATGTCCAAACAGTTGGTGGTCCTTGGCAAGACAAATTTTGCCAAATGGTATGGTCACTCAAAAGTCAAGAAAGTGGCTCTACAAAAAGTAACTATAATAATGCACCATTACGACCTACCTGATAAGTGATTTCTCCTGCGTTCCAGAGGTTAAGAGCCAGAAGTAAAAATAAGGATCCAACGAAAGTGTAAGTCATAAATGCGTTTGTCAAGTCCATGTGTGGTGACAACTAGAATGGAACAATCGTTTTAATAAATGTTGTATACATGGAATACCTACTGCAGTTTGGGTAATATGGTTTAAATTTAATTCTGTCAAAACAAGTTACTAGGTATTTTATGCTGTACTCATAACTGATATTTCATACCAGGATCGCAAGGAATTCAACATCAAACATCTTCATTTCGTACTTAATCTGAGAGATTCAGCCAGCTAGTAAGCCATCTAAGCTTGTCAAATAACAGCGCGAACTATTTCATCAAAAGCTGCATTTTCACTTACCTCTTTACTTCACTTACTTACAAGATAAGACCCAAATATTAGCAAAGTTGAAAATACTCACAGCTAAACGTAGCAAAAGCAAGACCGCGACAGCGGAACTTTCGCAAACTTGGAGTGACATTATTATTCCAAAAACACGGTGTATTTCGTCCGCCAAACTGGATAATAAACATGTTAAAATGTGTTATTTGAGTTGGTAAACTAAAGATTGGCGGCAGTTTATTAGTTAAGTAGCTGGTCCCACCTTCCATCATTATAATGGCGGTCATTAACCTCTGTCAGAGGACTGAATATTGACACAAGTGCGGCCCAAGGAGAGCAAACGGCTATCCCACTTGACAAGTCAAGCTTTTAGTGTCAACTAAACTTATTAGTTTAATTTATTGACTTCAGTCAACTCGATAAAATCTTTGTGGAAACTATGGATGCGTAAATTGTAATTTATTTTTAGATATTTTTATTAGCATCATTTGTAACTAGGTAACCAAATATTGGAAGTTGATTTTTCATCATTACAGCCATAGGACGTCCACTGCTGAACAAAGGCCTCCCCCAATAACTTCCATCATTGGGAGGATTGCCAATACTCGCCACGCTTGACAGGCGGGTTGGCGAGCGCAGTTTTTTATAGGATTTCGCACGCAGACACTGCTGCCCGTCTCGTGCTACAGGAATTAGTCGTCTTTTGTAGTGTGAAGTGTAGAAGTGTATTCTTTACTCATCGTCCTCACATGGCACGGCAAGTAGATTTTACCCACTTCTTATTTGTCATATTATTTTAAACCTTTGTAAGCGTGATATATAGTTTTTAATTATAATTTTAATATTTTATACATAAGATTATGGACCATTTATGCCTGATGATTTAAAAAAAAGTGATGAATTCTACTAATATACGTACTAACCTATATGTATATACCTACTAACTGTACCATGTAAAATAGGTTAGCTACCTGTATATAGCTTGTAATACATACACGTAACCTCTGGTTTTTTTTTGTTCGGACATTGCCCCTTTCAAGAGGTAAAAGTACGACAATGCCTTGCCGAAGGGTTAAATTGACTGAAGAATCGTATTAACCCTTTTTCTTCTGAGACAAAAATACAAATAAGGCAAAAAATTAAGCATACTATATCAGTTTTTGGTGCATGAGAATCCCCTCCAAACAACCTTTCTTGAGTTTTTTAAGAGCTTGTTTCTTATTTATCGCTAGGTTCATGTCAAAATCTTCTCTAATTCTCTCGAAATGACGGCATAGCGTGATAAATTTATGCGTCATAATGATGAGATGGGAGATCGGCATGCAGTCGGCTGACATCATCGGCAGCATCATGTAAAGCCATGTGATGTAGAAGAATACTCGGAAAAATGACGCGATAATAGACGTGTCGGCATAAAATGGCAAGTATGTGACCACAGTGTAGAACGGCGCACCTACGATAAAACAAAAGCATTAGGTATTTAAAGCATTTACTAAAGGTGCAGTCTTTTCTACTATAGAGGTCTCTTATTAATGAATTTTAAAGCCATATACAGCTTACGATTTTTCAAAGTACAATTTACTTCGTTATTTGCAGCTAAAAGTGCACATGTCGTTTTTTCAGATCACTTTTAGCGCTATTTTGCTGTTAATGATTTGCCTAAAATACACACCTTCCACAACCACTCGCCTCGTGCTTTCTACCCCGTACGCGAGCAGTGACAAGTAAACAGATATCACATACAAAATGATACCAGCTCTAAGTTTCAAATACTGCTTGCTCATATTACTTTCCTCCTCCAATTTCGCTCCTACCATGGACACCTCATAATTCAATTTCCTTATTGAGTCTTTATGGTATAGCAACAGAAGCATTTTTGTGAGTACAATGTTGTGAATAGCGAAAAACATGGCCGCTGAATTCTTTTCCACTTCAGGAAAGTCGCCGAAAAGGGCCGCTAGGTTCTCGAGGAATATCATTATAGTGTAAATAGAGAATGATATTATTGTGTACATTCTGTAGAGGATGGTCTCTTGGTATATATTCTCGTACCAACAGTTCCCAGCTCCGGCGTAATATACATATTTACAGAAAATTCTTAGCAGATCCTTTGTCTTCGGCGACATTTCAGCACTAACTTATTCAATAGCTCACAATGGACTAGTTTAGAAAACGTTAGGATCCACAGCTAAGCTCGAACTAAAATGTAATATTTTCTGTGTAATAGTGCAAAGTTATTAAACTTGAAGACTTAATTAGCGGTTCGGGTAATACTTTTACCTGTTAATTAGTGGTTAAACTTTCCGCAGCTGTGGATAAAGTTTTGTACGAGAAAACTGTTGGGCAATAATGGTCTGTCGAAATAGTAATTTATAACGCCTTATCAACGTTTTATTATTTATAAATAAATAATGAAATGAGTTAGGACGGCCATTCTGCATTATTAATCTCCGAAAAAAAAAGGTGTTACAATCTTGCGCTATTTGTCGGCGTGTCTGTCTATCTGTTTGTAGTGTCGTAGCTCTCAAATTGATCACATCGTTCCTTCGGGAGAACAAGGCCACAATAATATTTTTTGTAATAGAACTAAATGTTTTTTTAAACTGTGTTAATTGAGACGGTTCCTAGTTAAGTTTGATCAAAAATGACAAGTCATTAAAAGATCAGCAGCATCTTTATTAGCTGATGTAGCTGTCAGCTCTCGACAAAATGGAATATCGTGTGTGACTTATCGAATTGGTCTCGATGAGGATTAAGCTTACGGATGGTGACCATGGTCTGATAGATGGTGGTCACAGAAGCTTGGATATTTTGAACGTAGATTAATCGAATTTGAAATCGTTGGATTAAGGTTGATATGCCATAACTGTTAATCTTAAAATTAAATAAATTCTTAAAGGAGAAAAAGCTACTTGACAATTTCAATCAGGTTTTCTTAAAACCTGTTTTTCTTTTCATAAATTAGGCGGTCTGGAGACTGACATTGTAGCATTATTTAACCCAGGCCTCAGGCAACAAACTCGCAACGGAGAGGCAGCAGAGTGTCGAATTCGTAGTGTAGTTTATGTTTAACCATTCGAAGCTACTGAACACCCTGTCAAGAGTTGTCTTTGTAACAGAGCAATGGTAAGGAAAACGCTCAAACGCTCGCTACAAGCCTCACTTACGGTTTTTAAGCTCTTATTGCCTTTAAGAATCAAACAAAAGAGAATTAAATAATATGATATTTTTGACTTTTTATGAGTGAATTTGTTTTTGGAAATAATTTTACTGTTGTTACCTGATTATTTTTACAATTTATTTACTATTAACTAATATGATTATAGCGTATGATCGCAGTCTGTGAAAGAATATTATTGGTCGCGATCTCGCGATCCTTATTAGTAAGGAACCAAGGAAGAAGAAGGATTCTAGACAAAAATTATATATATAGATCTGCAAACCTTTTAGATTTAGATTTGGTTTTCGAAAAAAACGTTCGTATAAATTGAGTAAGTATGTAAGTGTGCTAGCGTATCTTAATTTATTTAGCAGATATATGTATGAAGATTTAAAATTGAACATGTTACTTATTAAGTTGAAAATCATCTAGGCTTTTAACAGCAGAAGTATTAAATATGAATACGACGGTACTTATAATACAAATTTGGCAAAGTAATTTCGTTTCTCCAGAAAGTTAGGGAACTTACATCGGCCGCCATATTATCCTGGGCCAATTAATTAAGCATTCAATTAATGTCAAGAGATTGGAGATTGTACCTACGCTACGCAACGTCTCAACGCGCACGCAGTTGATTTCACGTTTCTGGTATAGTTTCAGTACCTAATGATCTGATTGTCGATATTATGCAACTCAAATTTAGTGATTGTTACTAAAACAAGAGAATTTATTTATATTTATTGTTAACATAACGAACACAAGTCGCTTACATATCCCAACGGATCAGCAAGCTGACGTGGTGGTGGGCGGGGCACATAGCACGTAGAACTGACGGCCGATGGGGCAGAAAGGTTCTAGAATGGAGGCCGCGTACCGACAAGCGCAGCGTAGGAGGACGTCCTACGGAGTACAAGGTGGACAGACGACCTGGTAAAGGTCACAGGAAGACGCTGGATGCAGTCCACTTCAGCAGTGGACGTCCTATGGCTGAAATGATGATGATGATGATAACAAAATAATGTATGAGTTGAAAAAAAAAAACAGTTATTCACTTAAAAATTCACTGCGCACTCATTTTTAACCGACATCAAAAAAGGAGGAGGTTCTCAATTCGTCGGTATCTTTTTTTTTATTTTTTATATTCAGCGATCGTTCGTTACTATGTTCATCGATCCTGATAATTATTTTTTTGTTTGAAAGGTAATACTTTCAGAATGATCCCATATAAATTTGGTTAAATTCTGATTATGGGATCTATAAGAAAATCATCAAATATTGCATGAACTTCGCCACCACGCCAACTGATTTTAGTATCTATCTTACCTAATAATATCTTTGCCAAATGTGAACCGATTTTGATGTTTTTTTTAAATGAATAGCTTATACTTCAAAGATACTATAATAAAAATTTGCGGAAAAATAGGAAATGAAATCGGTGTTCAGCAATTAAATTATGTTGGCACTTACACACGTAATATTTGTTTTTATTAGGATTTATCTCTAAAATAGATGAAATAAGTTAATTTTATAAATAAAAAAAACCGTCTTCAAAAAACTAAAACGCTAACGGTGCCAGTCGATAAGAGATTCTATGTTTTCGTTTACACCGACTCCAAAAGTAACTGATTAGGTACTTAAGTGTTAAGATTATTTTTAGCGTTTTAGTTTTTTGAAGTGAAGTTTTTGAAGGGTCGGCACTTAGCCCGTACCTCTTCCTTATGGTAATGGATGCCCTGACGTCGGACATCCAGAGGGAGACCCCTTGGTGTATGCTGTTCGCCGACGACATAGTGCTGGTTTCGGAAGACGCCCTAGAGCTCCAAAACAGATTGGAGGAGTGGCGGCAACGACTGGAGAACGTGGGCCTAAAAGTCAGCAGAACTAAAACAGAATATCTGTTCTGTGACTTCGGCGGTCTCTCCAGCCCTTTGCCCATAACACTTGCCGGAATGCTTTTACCGATCTGTTCCGACTTTCGGTACCTCGGGTCTCTCGCACAGAGCGACGGTGACATTGACAGGGACCTTAAGCAACGGATTAACTCAGGTTGGATGAAATGGCGACCGATCACAGCAACAACATGCGACCTACGGATGCCCTTAAAGCTAAAGGGAAAAGTCTACAAAACTATTATAAGACCTGTTTTACTACATGGCTCTGAATGCTGGGCCATTAAGAAGGTAGATGAAAAGCGATTGCATGCAGCAGAAATAAGAATGTTAAGGTGGATGTGTGGGGTGACGAGAATGGACAAGATAAGGAATGAATATATTAGAGGAAGTATGAAAGTGGGACCCGTAGCAGAAAAGATGAAAGGACACCGTTTGTCTTGGTATGGACATGTGATGAGAAGGGAAGAGGAGCACGTAACGAGAAGAGTGATGGATATGAGTATTGATGGGTGGAGAAGTAGGGGACGACCTAAGAAGAGATGGATGGATTGTGTGAGGAGAGATATGACTGAGAAGGGAGTGAATGACTCAATGACGAGTGACCGGATTGCATGGAAGAGAAAGACATACTGGGAACAGGGCAGGCAAATGATGATTATGAGTTTTTTGAAGTCGGTTTTTTTTAATAAAAATATTCTCTCTTTTAATAGATATTGTAAAATTATAGTTACACTTATGGTGGCAGCAGTTAGGACCACTACGGTCTTTATTTACACGACAAATGAACATTCAGTCTTTCGAGAATATAACAAACATTCGCGTTCTAACTGAACGACTAAAAATTGAAATTCACATACGCCAGATGTTCTACCTGTGTTTAATTTAGGTTCCTTTATACAGGGTGTGTCAAGACGGGTGTACTAGCGGGTCCCTTGTTTTAGAGGACACTATTACCTTACACATATGCACAGGTCTTATCACGATTGTTATTTTTTTTCCAGAGTTAGTGCTAGCTAGCTAGCTGCTATTCACGTTATTTTTTGGTGTAAAGAAGTAAAAAAAATACCGTTCTAAGTAAAATTTATTTTAAACGTTAGCCTAAAACACTTCGAAAAAAAAAATTAATTGTTAATTTACATAACTACTTATGTACATACTTAATCACTGCTGTGTGGGGAAGGCCGTAAAGAATACACTTCTCCACCGCCAATAGGAGGCGTGTTGTAAGAGGCGACTAATTCCTGTAGCACGAGACGGTCAGCAGCGTCTGCGTGGGAAATCTTATAAAGACTGCGCTCGCCAACCCGCCTGCCAAGCGTGGCGAGTATTGGCAATTCCCATGTCCTATGTCCTATGTCCAGCAGTGGACGTATTGCTGAAATGATGATACTTAATCACACTCTAGTTAAAAAAAATGCACATGAGTTAATTTTTAGTACGTATCATACAAACTTTCTTACTAGTCAACCAGACGAACAGCTATAATGATGATTCATTTTCGCTGAAAATACATGGGGTCAAATAAAAAAAAACCCAAAGGAAAAACAAAGGATTCGCATTTCAAGATACGGACGTGCCCATGAAATGGAATAAGTTTGCCACAGAAACATGGGTCAAAATATGAAAAACCAGATAAGGCGAGTCAGGCTCGCCCACCGAGGGTTCCGTAAAAATTTGTAGGTACATTTAATTATTATAAATGTCATGGAAAAAATGTTTACTTGAAAAAAAAAATTCAACCGCCTCTGGTGGGATTCGAACCTACGACCTTTCGCTATGCGGGCAACTGCTCTTCCAACTGCGCTACGGAGGACATGTAATGTTGGCAAATTTCTTCAAGAGTTGATAATATATAATTAACTAGCATTATTGTGAATACGAAAAATAAAAAAGATTAAATATTAAAAATAGTTCAGGAATTCAGTCTCGCAGTTTAATTACAAAATTAAATTACAAATGTACAGTGTTCAGATTTTTCCCTGTATTTGTAGTGTAAGACGATATTACTTGCTAAATTTCATAGTTCTAGGTCAACGAAAAGTACCATAAACATTTCATTTCCTTTATAGTGTCGAAATATACGTTTCTTGCGGCATAATCATATCTCTTTTTTAACGTTAACTTAGAAGTTTGTTTTTTCACAGTTTCAGGGTCTGTAGACCTAAGTATAGGTGTGGTAGTCATTTCAACTCGATACCTAACAAACGGACAGACAGACAGACGGACAACAAAGTGATCCTGAGTAAGGGTTCTGTTTTTTCCGATTGAGTTGGTTCACCAACACACCACCACCAACCTGATCGATTTAGTATTGAAGGTATACTCGAAAAAAGAGGATTGGAATAGAAATTGGACTCAAATAATTACGTATTGATAAGGACTAAACAACAAAAGTAGTAAAATAAAATAAAGTTAAAAAAAACTAAAAACTGACCTTAAAAATATAACGTTGCAAATGAAAAAAAATACTCTCCATGTCTGGCACCGACTTCAAAAATAATTAATTAGGCATAGTAAAGTTTATTTTTATTTTTTAAAGTCGGTTCTTAGTTTTTTATTACGGTACACACTGGGCATTTGTTTCTCTTACGAGTGTTTGTGCAAGCGTTTGCTCGTGTACTTCTAAACTCCAGCGCATTCTTTCGCAAACCAAACGTTTGGAGAGCACGTTGAAACGAGTATCGGACATTAAAACCGGAACAAATGCTTGAAGCTTTGCTTGTAATAGAAAGTCTGGTGGGTACGCAAAATTATTCCTCGCGTAGTAAACGCTCTAACCAAACTTCACAAAATGAATACTCCTGATGAGTAGGTATCGTGTTTGAAAGTATACAGAGAGCAAAATAACTAAATGTTTAACCCATGCACAAATCTGTCTACAATTTATTCATGGTGATATGGGCCCAATAGGCCGTCTCCGAGGGCCGCTAACAAAACGTAGGCCCGTAGCAACAGGGAAAACACTTCCGATCCGGCCACTGTATTAGCCTACCTGATCACGTAGACGGAAATCTGCCTGACCAATAATACACCTTCACCCTTTACCCGATTCGTATTCAGGGGAGGCCGAGGAGCCGCCGGGATTACAAAACTGTTCGAGGAGAGACTGTAAACAGCTTTAACGCCTTTATGGGGATTAGTCTGGAGACCGCCGTTTCATACTTGCTTAGAGTTTGAAATTGTTGAAAAACTTGCGACCGGAGGCCGGGCTGGAAAAATGTTCGAGTTATTTGCGAGGCGGGCTTTATAATGGTGATGTAGAGACACATGCATTTTTGTTTATATTTTTTTTTAATAGTGACTATCATCATCATCGTTTTAGCTATAGGACTTCCACTGCTAAACATAGGCTTTCTCCAGATATCATTTTCATTAGGCTAATAATAGTGACCAACGTATTTTTATATTTTTTGGAATGTGAAAAATCAGCGCTGCAGTTTTCTTCAGCTGGTGCCCATTAGACAACACTTTAGACCATTAGTGAAGTGTGCGTCTAGTAAATCTCACTCTCTCTTTCTTTTTCTCTATCTCTCTATTTCAATTCCTAGATAAATAATATACCACTGATCAAATTATCACTAATTGAATCAGTTCAATTTTATTGCAAATGAAAGTTTATGGATTTTTAAATAATGAACACTAAATCAGAAATACAAAGTGAATCAACAAATTTAAATCCATGATAATTGAACAAACTATAATATGTGCGTTATTACATAACGCTAGTTTGATCAAACTGATTAATCCAAGCTGTCGTTATGCTTAATTACCTGCTAAATCAGTATGCAGCTTGGTGAACGATTCAAATAGGAAGGAATTCACAGGATATTCGTAAACCTTGTTCGTGCCCTAAGATCTATATCTTAACCGCCAATCAAACCCAACCAGTGAAGGTTGGTAGTCCCGGGAGAAAGCTAAATGTTCATGAAACCCGCAACGAAATTAATCAGTAGTAAATATGAGTTCAAGGTTTAGGTACTATCGTTAAGTTTCAAAGCCAGCCAAGTTTGAGTGGAATTCGCAAACCACGTTTTTTGACATTTTCTGCGAGCCCGACTCATACGTGACCGATTTTTATTTTATTGGTTATAAACAGTCTTTGCAATCACATTCATTAAGTTTGACAACTGCACGTACAATTAAAGTTTTTACTGCAAAACCAAAAAAAAAAAAAGTTCGAGAAAAAAATTATAAAATCAGAGAAAAAATCGTGTAGGTAATTTTGAAAATTGGTACAAGTACTGTACTGTACTGTACTGTACGTATTGATTCTAGAGTAAAAATGAATTTAACTGAATTTGTAGAAAAATTTATGTAGAAGTTTTGTCAAAAGTAATAATTATGCTATTCGAACACGATTTCGATATTTAAGAGGCCGTCTTAGAAATCGTCTTATTTCCGTACATTTCATTGTCTAGAAAGTAAAGACGTGGATGATAATTGAAACAAAATAACACGTGATTTTAAAAGATTAGTTTTTGTTCTTGCATGTGGCGCGAATGGATTTTTCATATCATTTCATAAATAAAGGTAAATTACCAAAATAAATTTATGTGCCGTGTGGGGACGGCCGTAAAGAATACACTTACCTATCGCCAACAGGAGGCGTGTCGTAAAAGGCTACTAATTCCTGTAGTACGAGACGGGCAGCAGTGCCTTCGTGCGAAATCTTATAAAAAAATGCGCTGGCCAACCCGCCTACCAAGCATTGCGTGGACCAAGCCCCCAGTCTCCGGTGGTCCCGCTATTCCTGGCTACGGTAGCGGTTAGGGTGACGGCGGGGCAGGGGGTGCTAAGAATCCCCGGAGTCGATCCGGCTACCATCCCAAACAACGACTGGCCCTGGTAACATACAACGTACGCACCTTAAGGACTGACGAGAAGATCGTTGAGCTAGAAGATGAAATGGGTCCGACGAGAGGGCGAGGCACCCTAAATTCCGGCAACCTACTCTACTACCGGGAGGGCGACCAACTGTCCCAAGGTGGTGTCGGGTTTCTCGTCTACAAGTCCCTCCTTAACAACATCGTCACCATCGGAAGTGTGTCGAGCAGGGTTGCATACCTGATACTCAGAGTATCTAATAGTTAATCGCTGAAGGTCATACAGGTATATGTACCGACCTCTACACACCCAGATGAGAAAGTAGAGGCTATGTATGAGGACGTAAATAGAGCCACACATACTAATAAAACCTACTTTAATGTTGTTATGGGGAACTTTAACGCGAAACTGGGCATTCGAGGCGATAATGAGCTGAGAGTGGGGCAATTTTCATATGGGCAACGGAACCCCAGGGGACAGAGGTTGGCCAAATTTCTGGAGAAGGAGGACCTCTTTGCGATGAATTCCTTCTTTCAGAAGCCACCTCAGAGGAAGTGGACCTGGATGAGTCCCGACGGTTCCACGAAAAATGAGATTGACTTCATCATGACCACAAAGCGACGAATATTCAATGATGTCTCCGTGATTAACAGGGTGAAAACCAGCAGTGATCACCGAATGATCAAAGGCACATTGAATATCAACGCCAAGCTAAAAAGGTCTCGTTTGATGAAATATACGCTTCGACTCTCAAATTATCTATCTATCCTATTTACTGCCCCGAGAGCTTTTAGCTCGAGTTGTCTAATCGCTTTGAATGCCTGGAGAACTGCGAGTCAGTAGACGAGATTAACAACAGGTTCGTAGAAACTGTCCAAGCGGTCGGGTCAAAATTTTTGAGACCCCGTCGTAAAGACAAGTCGCAAAAGCTTACCGACCCTACCCTCAACCTCATGGCAGAACGACGTTCAATGGCACTGCAGACCTCCGTCGATGCTAAGGCATATCGGCCGCTCAATAGACGGATATAGAAGTCCTTGCGACATGATATCCGCAACTTTAATACAAACAGTATTAAATAGGCAAATAGAGCGGGACCAAGGCTCCAAAGTTTTCGCAAGAGACATGTCTATTGGGCAAAGCTAGCTGACGAAGCTGAAGACGGAGGATGGCAGTATAACGTCGACAAAAGCTGAAGTTTTGAGGGAGATTGAGAAGTTCTATGGGCAGTTATATACATAACGGTCACTAAACCTGTAAGTAGCTCAGCCGAAGATCCAAGAGCTAAGCTGACCTGACACTATACCGAAGATATCCCGGACATCAGCCTATACGAGATTAGGATGGCCTTCACACAGCTTAGTAACAACAAGGCGCTGGGTGATGAAGAAATCACATCAGAGCTTCTGGATGCTGGTGGAACACCGATACTGAAAGTCCTTCAGAGACTCTTCAACTCCGTCTTGCTCGAGGGAATAACGTCGGAGGCGTGGAACAGGAGTGTGGTGGTGCTCTTCTTCAAGAAAGGAGATAACACCTTATTGAAGAATTACAGACCCATCTCACTTTTAAGTCATGTCTACAAGCTGTTTTCGAGAGTCATCACGAATCGTCTCGCGCGTAGCTTTGATGATTTCCAGCCTCCCGAACAAGCCGGTTTCCGGAAAGGCTTTAGTACCATATACCACATCCATACGCTGCGGCAAATTTTACAGAAGACCGAGGAGTATAACTTACCACTATGCTTGGCGATCGTGGACTATGAGAAGGCCTTTGATTCGATCGAGACCTGGGCAGTGCTACAGTCTCTCCTGCGGTGTATTGACTATCGGTACATCGAGGTATTGAAGTGTTTATGCAAAAAAGCCACCATGTCGGTCCGAGTACAGGAGCAGAGCACAAAGGCGATTCTTCTGCAGCGAGAAGAAAGAAGAAGAAAACAGGGAGATGTTATATCTCCGAAATTTTTCACCGCTGCATTGGAAGACGCTTTCAAGCTCCTGGAATGAAAAGAATTTGGCATCAACATCAACGGCGAGTACATCACTCACTTTCGATATTGTGGTCATGGCAGAATCGCTTGAAGACCTCAGCACAATGCTCCATGACCTTACTCGAGTCTCGCCTGCGAATGAACAAGGACAAAACTAAGCTCATGTCGAATGCCCATGTTGCGCCCTACCCAGTATCCGTTGGGAGCTCTACTCTCGAAATTGTTGACAAATATGTCTACTTAGGACAAGTTATCCAGTTGGGTAGATCCAATTTTGAGAAGGAGGTCAATCGTCGAATCCAACTTGGCTGGGCAGCGTTCGGGAAATTACACAACGTCTTCTCGTCCAATATACCTCAGTGTCTAAAGACGAAAGTCTACAACCAGTGATGACATATGGAACTGACAATTTGATTTTAATATTTAATTGAAGATAATAATATGGTCTATTCGCATATGGGTTAGCAGAAAAAAAAATCTGCAATAACATAAAATTTTAGAAATTTCCGTTTCCGTTCCGTTCCAAATATATTTTTTTTTATCTATCGTTATAAACGACTATTATAAGATTTAAACCCTACACAATAATGTTCAGGTAAACTTTTAAAATAAAATAATTTCTGTTTTTGAAATAAACAAAAAATTAAGTAGTAAACCTAAGTCAAAATTAACTATAAAATCAAGCGCGCAAAACCGATTGTATTTCAAACCTAGATAGGTCGTCCACTACCTAATAAATTATTAATATTATCTTGTAAAGGATCAACATTGTTGACGCTTTATTCCGCATCATAGAACATCACACAAGCATAAAACTGTATTTCAATTTTGCACTGAAATTAGGTGCACGGCCTCTTAAGCAAAAACCTTCACCCCCTCCTTTGCAAGGAAACGAGTCTTGAAAGATGGACAGACAGACAACTGAATAGTAGAAAACATCTGGTACGTAGGTCACACTATAAGTTTTGCGTAACTTAAAAAAACAACATGTTATAACCAAAATATTATGTTTATTGCTTTTCAAAACACTCTCCTTTACATTTTAAACATTTTTTCATGCGATCGAACCATTTTTTTAAACAGGAGGACCACAGATCTGAAGGCATGTTTTCTACGTTCTGATTGAACGCTATTACTGCGTCTTCGGAGTTGGTAAAAGTAAAACCTCTCATCAAATCTTTGATTTTGGGGAAAATACAGAAATCACAGGGTGCTAGGTCGGGGCTATGCGCAGGATGGGTGACGAGTTGTACTTTTTCGGAATCTAAAAATGACTTTGTTTTGTTGGCCGTGTGTGATTAAGCGTTGTCATGATGTAGGAGAACGCGACTTTTGGGTCGTCTTTCGCGAACTTTTTCTATCACGGTAGAATACCACTTAACCACTACACGGCATTAACACTCTTTTGATCTTCAAGTGGAATTGTACAGATGGAACCCGTAGCTGAGAAAAAATACGCGATCATTTTTTTTACCAACGTTTCTCGCCTGCCTCACTTTTGTTGGCCTGTTCTCATTTTCAAACACCCATTCACAAGAGCACCATTCCACGCGAGCCCGCTTCTGCTCCGCTGTCAGTTCATGAGGGATCCAATGACAGCAAAGTTTCTGAACTTTCAATTCTTCGTGTAAAATTTTCTGAATTTAGCTCATACCAATCCCCAATAGTTCTCAAATTGTCTCATAGGTAATCCGCGGGTTTTCTTCAATTAGCCGCTTAACAGTAGCCACATTAATTTCGTTGACGGCAGTTGAAGGCCGCCCTTCACGAAA
Organism: Anania hortulata; assembly: GCA_963576865.1. Taxonomy (NCBI): domain Eukaryota; kingdom Metazoa; phylum Arthropoda; class Insecta; order Lepidoptera; family Crambidae; genus Anania; species Anania hortulata. The sequence goes on from OY756406.1 coordinate 10,770,008, forward strand.
TTCGTCATGTAAAGAAACTCGACCTCTCTCAAATTCAGCAAACCATCGCCTCACGGTGCTTAAACAAGGTGCTTCTCTCCCAAAAGCATTTTGAAGACGAGCGGCACAGTCTTGCGGAGAGAGAGAACTTTTAAAATCATAAAAAATCATCGCTTTAAAATCTTTTCGACTTAATTCCATTTTCGTTGCGTACGTAGAACATTGATGTGTGATAAAAAACAATTGACAAATCATTTCCCGCCAATAGTTTTTTTTAATTACTAAGAAGGTTGCAACGTTTAAAAAAATATAACATTCGAAATTCAAATAGTTCCGATTAGCTAGAAGTGCAAAACTTTTAGTGTGCCCCATGTATTAGGGATTTTAACCACGAATGCTAGCGAAGTAAACCAAAAATCACATGAAATGCATGCATGAAATAATAAACGGATTTTACAAAGAATACACAATTACATAAATAAATTCAGGCTGTTTTATTGCCAAATGCGATTTTTCACAGGCATCCTTTTGGGTAGAGGGTATTAGTATATTAGTGGAATGCTACCCCAATACGTTGTTGGGCTTAACGTTTTATTTTCAGTAACTTGAGATCCAAAAGAACCGAATGTTACGTTTAAAACAAACGGTTGTTTGCACCTCACCTAGCAAACAAAGCGCTCTCGGCAAGTGACGTGACGCTGGGGATTTCAATAAGATAGATATTTAGAGCCGGTTCCCCAACATATCCCAGTTGAATGCCTATTCATCGTGGTACTATAAATCACCGAGTACACTCGTGGAAACCGGTTTAATTCGTCCTTGTCGATACTACGAGTACACACCCACCTGGGTAAATAATGCCCGAAAACGATGATCATGCTCTAGTAAATACTGGCGCGGAGTCTGTTTAGATTAATGAGATGAATGGACGAAAGTCAATATTGAAAGGTTTTATTTGAAGTAATTTTAAAACCAAGTCTTACGTGCGATGGAACCATGAACATCATATTTTAACATCAAACTTATTAAATTGGACAAGCATAACAAGGTTAAATAAAACCTTCTGTTATGATAACGTTAAGCTTACTGCTCTGCAAAATTTTGTTTAAGGGTTTATAATTTCATGGTGTGTTTTTACTTTTTGGTTCCTTAGTTATTTGGAAGGGATTTTTTCCCTCTCCCTTTTAACTTTTTTTAAACTGTCCTTTACCTGAAGGTTGCCTGAAAGAGATCGCTTCTAGCTAAATTGTACCATTCTAAATGTTTTGTTTCTCTGTACTGTTTGTGTGGTGTGCAATAAAGATTATTTAAATTAAAAATTTTAAATGTACATTTTTAGTTTATTTATTGAAATGTTTCGTACTACCATTGCCTATTTCTGTGTCTTTTATTAAATTCTAATTGGCATTCATTCATCCCATTATAACTTTCTTAAAAATACAATAAATATGTAAATGTCAAAACTATACTTACTACTATAATCCAGTATCCCAAAATGCGCTTCAGAAAACTACATTTAATTTACAAAGTTTATGATGTCGAAGTTTGTATTAGTTCGACCTAAACAGTGAAGCGAGCCCAACCTTTACTTTCCGAACACCTATAATGAACGTTAATTCTCACAAGAGGTAAGATTTACACGCATTGCAAGAATGGTTAGGTAGGTTAGGTCTCGGGGCATTCTCCCCTGCTCTACAATATATCAATGGAGCTCCCGGAGGATTAAAGTGTGAGGTCACGTACTCGAAGTGTTTTTCGACAGACCCGAGCGTTATCTCACGCCCAGGGAAAAAGTTTTAGCATCTGATCCCAGCAGTAGTATTATTTCAACGAATTCGCTTCAATGGGAAATTCTTACCCAATATTGTTGGACCTTGATGTCTTTCTCGGCACCTTTTACAAATATTTTTAGAATTGGCTCGATACGATACGTGTTGGGTCAGTGATATGCTTTGAATTGTATGAGCTAAAGATTCGGACTTAAAAGCTTTGTTCGACCTTTTCCTTTCATTTACTCATCTATTGTAAGCTTTGGTGTTATTGATGCTTTTCTCAGTCGTATTATGAAGGATTTGGAAGACGAATTGCTAGAGCAAATTGTTTACTAACTATTTTAGTTATCGTAAATATTTTCTACCACAACTAAATAAACATAATAAAAAAGGTTAGATAAACCATTGTAGGTTCGATGGAATGTTTCATAATATAGAATTGTTCTGTATTTCAACTCTCTATACAAATAATAGACATGTTAGTGACAGACAGGTTCAATGCGTGTCTGGGAAGCTCATCTGATATTGTTGCAAATTAGAAGGGGTGAAACTGTGCATTTGAATTTGAAACCTAATACGTCTGTGTAAAGTTTTTAATAGTTTGTAAAAAGTAAACGGCAATGTGGATTCCTAGTCTAAACCCAGTGGGGTTACACTCTAGTGCGTTTTTAAGGCTTATGTCTAGTTTTTCTAGCATTTCAGCCGCTGTACAATATAAAAATGCACGCGGCAAAACGACTGTGTTCGAATCTTTTGATTAACCATTTTATAAGACATTTTGCCTATTAATGCCAACACAATCTTTTAATGTTCATAGTTTTAAACCTAAGCTAAAGCAGCGTATTAAAATAAATCTAAGATTCAGGTGGAATGAAAGAACTAAACATCGACGTATCCAGAATAAAATCACCTCGGATAGGCTCCTGGCACAGTCCTGTAAAGAATCCCGAGACTGGCTTCACGCTTTCACTTACTTACATTCCTCGACAGAGTAGGGCTCCTGTTTGCAAGCTTGTAAGGTTGCATGTTTGTCTTTGTGGTAGAGAGGTGGATAGATTTGTCTTCACGTTCTTTGTTGCAAGCAAATCAGTGGGCGTCTTGCCCGGTAAGCTGCACTCAATGACGCCACCAGGAGAGCCCTTTCCAGCATCATCAAGTTCCTTCTGCGCTACGTGAGTTGATTCCGCTTCCAAGTAAAATAAAGCTTTTTGAGTCTCTTGTCATCATTACGGTAAGCTCAAACTTGTTTCAGAATACCCACTTTTCCCAAAATTAAAAAAATTGTTCCACCAACTAGTTCGGCTTGCTTTTCTATTGTTTTTGAACTTGTTACATTGAAACTTAATGAATTATCAAATTATTGTTTTTTATAGGCAGTTTATGTATAGAATTAATTTTGTTTATAATAAAAATCCTAATAATACCCAAAAAAAAAAAAAATTTTTAGCGGCCATCATGCCATTACTGGCCACTTTAAAAAACTTAAGCTCATTACTTAGAAGCGGGAACGGACCTTAATGTGAGTCGAAACTTGTGTCGATTATTTGGATCCTTGCGTTCTTAAAATCCTAGCCTAGTCCATGATCTTTTTGTCATGGCAGCTGTTGTGGTGAAAATTACATTTGTAGCTATTGCTATAAACTCCACACCACTGAGCGTTTACCACTGTAAAGTTTTCATTTGTTATTATGAGCTACTACTGTCTAGTCTTTCTAAGAACTTTCCATGAATAGCCGCCTAAAACTTACTTAACTTCATGGACTTGTATAAGTTACTCGTCTAAGATTTAGGTGAATAAAACCAATTATTGAGCTGGATAAACTTTAACAATCCTAATATAATAGTGTTTATAGAATATAAACTATATATTTTTATAACGAAGGATCGATGCCAAATCTTGATGCTATTCTACTAGTTTACAATGTTCGTTGGCCTAAACTTTGTAGGTCGCGTTTTACAAACTCAGAATTTATAACTGTGCTTTATGATATACGATATACTTTATGACCAATAATTAATTAACAATGCATTTTACTAGCTGTAGAACCGTAGTGCAGGGTCTTTTATGTTTTTGAAATCAGCTCGGACAATAGTTTTTAAATAGTTCCCCTCATAGGCAGTTCCCCAATGGCAGGGTATTTAAGATGAGTCAGGCAAATAAAATATACAAAAGTACTGAAATCCATATTTGAATCGGCCTTTTAAATTTTATTAATAATCCTGAAATTATGTAGGTAAACAAGATTATTAAACGGATGCTACGATTTGATTTTAACAACACAATAATATTACAAGCTATCGAAATATAGCAGCTGCTATTGAAATACCATTATAGTACATGATTAAAATGGCAGAATTAGAGTCCAGATAAATTACTATCTTAACACAGCTATCTCTCAAAGCGAATTTGAATTAGTGAATTTGGGGATACTAATAGATGATTTTGCAGACTTTGTCAATTGGAAATGTTTAGTAATTTGTATTAAGTGACTCTTTTTTGTAGACTACCTACCTACCTACTTCCTAAATTGTAACGTATGTGGTGACAATGTTATTGCTTATATAGTTTACCGATTAAAGTTATCGCCTACTTATTTCAAAGCAAACCGTGATTAGTTGACTGAAAGTTCTTTGACAGATGTTATCTGGCTTTTCCTAGAAAAGAAAACTGTAATTATTTGACTAAAGACTTAGTGTTTCTCCGCATCAGTTAAAACTTTGTAGGCGTTGCTGGAAGTAGAATTTATAGCTGCGATACAATTTATGACGTACAGTATTTTATTTAACAGTTGCTCAAGCTTCCGCGCAGCGTAGCCGGCTAAACTTCCCGCGGGAATTCTGGCTTATCGGAATAACACAGGGACGTGTTCCGGAGACTAAGGTCGATCATATTTGGAAGACAAACGATTTATCTACCAATCTGTTTGTTTTTATTATTTTAATATTAAACGGAAGTGGTAAAAGTTTTAATGCCGTTCATTCTGTGGATGTCAGTGATCTACTGCTGCGCCTAGGAGACGACATTTAACAATAATGACCGTTCACATTTCCGAAAGTTCACAGGATTCAGCTTATTTAATACTTACAATAATAATTCTGATGCTGGAACACAAAGATGGTGCTAATTAATTAGTTTGAAAAAAAAGTTATTATTTAACTCTTGTTTTGTAACTTCTTATACAAAATTTAATTAGTTAAGTAAATCTTGTTAACTATTTAAAAATACCTCATAATCTTTTTTTTTCTGATTAACGTGAAATTCAATGTTAGTGTTTAGGCATAACATTAGCATTTGGCAGGCATAGGCATAGCAAAACAAAAAAAGTTGATAAATTCTAATAGTAATTTTATAATAGAAGTAGATGTTGTGATGTTGCGGGTGCGTTATCTGCTTTGTTCTCGACACGCAAGAAAAAACTAACAGAAACTCCTAACTCGACACGATGTTCTGTATCATATCTTGCGAACGTGCCGAGTTGGGCTAAATCCGTTTTTTATCTGTAATGTTTTAAAAAAAAAACTCGCTTAAAAACACAAGAAAGTGCAAACATTCAAACTTTCCACGGCTGGCAGCGACTCCACAAATAACTGATTAGGTATGTTTGTGTAATTATACTTTTTAAAATTTAAGTGACAAGAATAATACGAGTTCAAACAAGTTATATTTGATGCACTTAAACTGATTATTTTCCCCTCTTAGTGGCGATTTATTTTATTTTAAATGCGATTATTTTTGATGTAGTTTAAACGATACGATGCGATCAATCGTCGGTTTCATTTAAAGACGAGAATACTACTTCAAAAATGTGAGAATAAAGTTCGATCCACACTACTCCAAGGACTCGCGGGAACAAGCGAGTCACTGAGATTGACACGATGACAGACAAATTGCATTCACACTCTATTAGTTTCAAGTTCTATTCGAAGCAATCAGAACTTCGTGGCTTTTTCTTAGAAAATTGTGGTATAGATTTTTTTTTGCGTTACTTTTCAAGCGCCTTCAAAATAGAATAGAATAGACAAAGTTATGTTATGCGATTTCTTCGTCAGATATAAAATGATTTTGATGATAGTTATTTCATTAAATAGAGTTTACTTTAAACCACCCTGTCAGAGGTTTAGAGAAAAACTTTAACATAAGGGTGCAAAAACCAGAGATAAACTAAGTGTATAGCAGATATCTTTTAGGGTTCCATAGTTAACAAGGAACCCTCATAGTTTTTGCATTTCCATCCATCTGTCTGTCTGCGGCTTAGCTCAGAGACTCTTAGTAACTAGAAAGAGTGTTAAAATTAAATCTTAAATATTTTAAGGGTACTAAGTAAGCACAGTGGTCCTTGTAGGTAAAGTAAAGATGATATTTTTCTCGTCTATACCAAATTGTGGGGTGTCGTTGGATATATAAATATATATATATATATATATTTTAAATATGGCAAGATTTTTTACGGTGATTGAGTAACAACACTTGAAGTAAGTAGGTTTACCGTGTTTTCTTTTAAACTAGCTTCTGTCCGTGACTTCGTCTGCATAGACTTAAGTCAAATAGGAATTAATAATCATAATAATTTTTATTTTGTATTTTTCATGTTATGTAGGAATGTAACATGAAAAATACAAGATAAAATTTATTATTTTTGTTAAAGCTAGATCAAAATCTATTTAGGGTACATTTTTATTAGTGTAAAACACTCAGTTTGCTTAGACTCGTGACGACAAACGACTTTTCCCAAGAAACTAAGTACCTATCTTAACTTAACTAGTGCGTGAAAACTATTTCATAAAATGAACACGAACGGCAAACGTACAATTGTCAGTTGGTTTCGATAAATCGCTGTATCATATCGTGTTTTGGCGGTCATGTCTATGAGATGACGTACTAACGAGAGTGACGCCACCGGCAGGAGGCGCTGGGCACGCTGCGGACAAGATTAAGGTGACATAGGTACTTACCTTCATGGGAAAAGATGTTTGTTATCATAAGTATTACTTATTAACCAACCCTTAAGTAGGGGAGATAGTTGACTTGTCGGGAAAGGTTTCCTAACTTTATTAAAAAGCCAAAAAGTTTATTAAAATGTGTGGCATCATTTAACCAGGTGCGAAAAGCCGTATCTTCTTTCCGCTCAATCACCGGACACATGACATTACATTCTCGCGCTTAGTTAAAATGACAAAATACTTTCAAGTAAGTCTAGTTTTCAACACTTAGTCAATCTGCTTATATAGTTAACTATCCCCAGTCTCCCCTATTTTAGACAAATTAACATTCACCCTATATATGCGCCAAATTTTAGCTAATCCCGTTCAGCCGTTGAAGCGTGATTGAATGAGTGTACAAATAATATGCACACATACGAACTTTTACATTTATTAGTAAGATTTTCGTTTTTGTAACTAACTAAATACGAGCTTACTAAGGATAGCTACTTTACTACTTTGCAGCTACACCTACATCTTAGAGAAGGTAATGTAGTGTTTTTGTGATCAATTACCAGTGGATTTGGTCGGATTACCAGGCGCCCAAGCGCACCAGCACTAATTAAAGTCGCCGAACTAAAGTTAGAAGTTGTACAAAGTTTTTCCAAAAAGAATCCAAATTGCTTTGTGTACTACAATAGTAATTTGTACAATAGTTCCTTATAAAACAGGTTACTTGGGTAATACCAGTGATGTATAGAAAAACAAACAAAATAATGTATGTTTTGATAATAATGTAGGGGAGACCGAGGATGTTTGACTGTAGAAGAACTTAACATAATTATCTAAGTGGTAGTTTTTAATGTTTCAAACTGCCATGTAAATTTTTTAATAATCGATGCTTACCTCTTATTTGATTGAAAAAGTAACAAACAAATTATATATTTGGTTAAGTTTTGGGAGTTGTAATATGAGGATTACCTTAATACTGTGATGTAGGGTACGTTTTGGACTGGCGTGGTACGTAGGACAGCGCTAAAAAAAACTTGTTTCGTTAGAACAGTTCATTAAGAGGGCACGGCGCGGCCCAGAGAGCAGTTGCGAGGCTCGCGCTTGACCTAATTACCGTTGCGCCACTGTCACGGCGATGAGGATTCTTTTTCGTAAGTTCTTTTGTTTTGTAATGTTTAACTTTAAGTGACACGTACATTTTCATATTTAGAATTCTTTTTTGAACGACGCTTTTGAATACAAAATGTTTTCTTGGCACTAGAAGGATCTCGCAGTTCTTGCAATTTAGAAACAGGCGATTACTAAAGATTAGGCCAGGCGTTCGAATAGCTGTTTAGTCAACTGGACCCGCGAGTTCAGTTAAACTAGTTAATCCATACTGATTTTGAATTAATCAACTTGTCGATGCATTTTGTAATTGTTTACTTTTATTTTATGAAAACGTGACAGCGCAAGCAGCCGCAGACGCATTAGATTTAAATACTCGTCTTATTCTATTGTGGGAATATTTGGATTCAACCAATAAATGCTTGAATGACTGTGATTTTAAGATTCTTAATTTTTACTTTGTTTAATTATATGGCTAAGAAACATCAACCAAACGACTGTAAATTACTTATAAGTTAGTTTTTCTGGTTATTTATTAGTTTCATCTGGTCATTGGTGTATCATATTTTGTCTTGAAATTTTCTGCTGGTCCTCACCCCAACTGATTTGGCCTATACTCCATCACGCAAGCGCAGTGTTGATTGGTGGAAGAGTGTTGCAGGGCGGCATATTAAATAAATAAATAAGTCGTTTATTTGCGCAAAACATAGTTTATAATGGTAATATTGAACACTAAAAGGTGCTCATATTTTGCTAATAAAAATAGCATGCAAATTGTATGTGTTGTATGTAATTAAAAATATCTGGATATATCTAAATTTGTCAGTAAAATCTAGCTAGTTGTCAATAAAACCTTATTTTCCTATGCAAATCTTTTCGATAAAAGTAAACGCAAATTTGCATTCATAACGTAAAAATACTCAAAATACGCTATGGGATCTAAATATTTGTAAGTAGTTATCGAAACGAAAAGCGCAACAACAGTGACGCTAATCTAAGCAGGTAAATTTGAAATAAATATAAATATGAATATTGGACAACATCACATACATTGCTCTGATCCTATGATAAGTAACTTAAGCATTTGTGTTACAGAAATCAGAAACAACGACGGTACCACAACACCCAGACCCGAGACAATATAGAAAAGTTATTTTTCTACATTGACCTATCCGGAATCGAACCCGGGACCTCAGAGATAGCAACACAAAGTCCGGTATACTCGCCTTTCGGCTACGGAGGTCGTCAAACAATAAACTAAAGTAAACCTTACTATCAATTACTTAAGTTTTCATGTATTAATGCTAAGTTTTTATACAGAATAAATTTTATCTTATCTTATCTTATGAATCCGAATTACAAATCATACATACGGTAGTATCTTTAACAAGTGAATGTTATTAATTACGTCCCTATTTAATACGTGTTTTGTTTATCTGCCTGCTACCCATTTGAGTCCTGCAGACGTAGTAACATTGCAATCGTGTAATATGTACATACATTTACATAAACTAAGATATCTAAATGGCTGCCAGGAGAAAGCTAAAATAAATACAGAGCGCAACAAAAGTGTCTGTTGTCCTCCGGAAAAACAGCCGGACTAACATAAACCCTTTATTTTATCCGATCTTCTGCTTGGGTTTCGGCGTTTCGAGTTTGTATTTCGAAATTGTTGTCATAGTTCTTAATCGTTTGAAAAAATTATGTACTTACTTGAGACAAATTATTTAATGTCACTGATTCACAGATGTTATACCAATGCAAAGAATATACAAACATGTTTAACTAATATTAGGCGTGGTGTGTATTTATACCATTGCGGGACTATTTATGGTCAATATGATTAATAAATATGTTAATGTATTGACATTGTAAGGGTCATGTAAAACAGATACCTAGACTGAGGTGAAAATCTTTCCATAACTTTTCAATTCATAAGTTATTTGTATCATCATAATTTATTATAACGCCATTTGCCCACGTGTATTCATTGATGACTCTACATTTTTTCCTTTTGTGGTTTCTTCAATCAAACAATATTTAAATGCATTGTAAATATAGTTACAAGAAAACTTACTTATCCACAGTGGTATTAATGATTGCGTAGGTAATACGCATTCCCATTATTCCCGTAGAGACAAGAACACTCAATCACGGAGTGGTCCGGGCGCGTACCCGTCCTTTTCGCGAAGACTGATTGAGAATGAGTGCGTTAAAGGAAAAAGGGTGACTTTTAAATTAGATAGCCTTATTCCTTTTTAGGTACGCGGGTAATTTATTCATAGCGGTTTTTTCGGTCCCTCATCGCCTCTGTCTACATCTCTGTCATGCCTCCTTGTGTGTGTAAATAAGACTTTATTGCTGTTAAGGCGCATTGTCACAATAAAAACATATTTTCAATTAAAATAAGGTACCTAAGTAGAGAAACAAATTGATTATAATTAAAATAAATATTATTAACATTGTTTATCTAGGCAGTGCGGATTTTTCATAAACTCATGTAAGCAAATGCAAGTTTATGAAAACGCACACAACAATGAAACAGTTATTAATAAGCAGCTATTTACATTAGATAGATTTTTAGTATTTTGTACCTAAAAAGGTAAAAAGGTTAGAAAGTTGTTCATTAGGCAATCGGATTGGATGTGTATTGTCTTCACCCCAACAAATGCGCGTTTGGTAGTGTGCCGCTTGTAAATTTGAAATCATTTGTTTTGAAATTCAACTCCGAATGGTTGCTAGAAATGTTGATAAAAGATAATTGCTTTTGATGCTTTGATTTCGTAGTTTCTTATTTGATTATTCAGTTTGAAATGAAGAATTGGAATTGCCTCTTAACTTTCTTGTTTTGAGATCTTATTTTTCACTTGTACCTTTCGCAGCGTGAGAATTTTTAAGGGTGTTTTAATGGATTTAAGTGAATATCTCGGTTCTAGGGTAGGTACCTAATTAGATAAGTAAAAGTAAGAATATTTAATTTCAATTATTTACTTAAAAATGGGAGTATGTTATTATTGTCCATAGTTGGATAAGCGAGACAAATAATAGCAAATTGAAATCTAATAAAACATTTATATGCAAGATTTACTATAACAAATCATGTCAAATTTTAAAATAATTATTTTAAGTTTAAACATTAAGTATTATTAAATAGAATGTCAACTTTTTTTTATTATATTATTTTCTTTAATATACCTTGTTCAAAATGATTTTTGATTCTTGTTATAATTAGTTTATTTAAACGTTCTTAAAAGTTCTATGCTAGATGCTTGTGGCTCAGTGGCAGCAGGGCTTTAGTAGTGATTAACAAAGTTAAGCCACATACGCCGTGGTTGTAATTGAATGGGTGACCATTCCAACTATGAATATGCTTCGGAAGGCACGTTAAAAGTTGGTCCCGGCTAACATGATACTAGTCGTAAAGCCTAGTCAGAGGCCTTAGGGCGGCCTATTAACATCTGACAGTAAGGTTAAGTCACTGGCCTTATAACACCATTCCACCAACCCACACTGCGCCCGTGTGGTGTAGTATGGCCCAAACCACCTTATAGTTGAGTGAGGCCTGTGCCCTGCAGTGAGACGTATACAGGCATATAGTTTTTAATGGATTCAATCCCGCTCTATAAGCAGAGCAGTGATTCTTCCAATGTAAAGTGATTCTTGATATAATGTTCACAATAAATAATGTCTGTTTAGTTTTTATTGCTTTTCTTGGATTCAGTGAAGGCTACTCTTCCCGTAGAAGCAGGTTTCAAGACGCTATCGGGTATTAAGCAACTTGTCTTGAGACACGTCACTTGACACTTGATGCGGCGTTGAATACAATGATAATATCAATAGGTTTGGATCGTTAATATTTCACCAGACATAAGAACACAAACTACACCAAATTTCCACTCTAAAGCTCTATGATAAATAAAAACCATTAAAATAGATTGACCATGCTTTTTGTTCGACTACCCTCCACCGTATCCTATATAGGCATATCTAAACGTTCTATGGCACTTGCAAATAGTGACACTATTTATCTTCTAAATGTAGTCACCAAAGCAGTGTATGCTTTCCTCGTCGTCTTTATTTGTGGATTCGAGTCTGAACCCCTTGCCGATTTAACTTTCATGGCAAATAAGATCCGAATCATATTTTAGTAAGCCTCTTAACAACATTCAGGAGATTCAAAGTAAACATAAACCCATATTACAAGTGTAAATAACACTCTTCTATCGATCGAATTAAACCCCAAGTATCTCGCTGATGATTGACAATATATATCTTGACGTCAGAAGCATAAGGTCTGATGTGTGATTGAAAACCTGTACACAACAGACCTTATGCTTCTGAGGTCGAGATATATATAGGTAGTATTTTATTTAGTTTTATCTAGCAAGGAAGTATTCGGTTTCCTGTTGTCAAAATTGTTTCCAGAACTCAGAACTACTGTGCATATCGCTAAAACATATAACACGAGTTTTAAGTCTACCGATTTAAAAAAAAATGCATACCTAATACAATTTCAAAGCTAAAATTATTTAAACCAATAAACCGACTTCAAAAAACAAAAAAAGGTAAAAATAATATAACCACATAAGCACCTAAATAGTTACTTTTGGAGTCGGTGCCAGCCGATAAGGTTTTGAATGTTTTCGTTTGCACCTACTCCAAAAGTAACTGATTAGGTAGCTTTTTATTTTTTTTAAGTCGGTTCATGTTTTTTTTATAAATTTTACTTATTTGATCTATTTTTAGTGATACATTCTCAACAAAACGAATTAAGTTTGCAAACAAAAGTTAACTGCTGAACACCGATTTCATCCCTTATTTTTTCGACTGTAGGAGTGTTTTTTTTTCGGAATTTTTTAATATACTATCTTTGAAGTATACCATTCAATAAAGAAAGAATCATTAAGATCGGTTTACATTTGCCGAAGATACTCTACTTATTGGGTAAAATAGATACAAAAATCAGTTGGCGCGGTATGGAGTTTATGCAATGTTTGATGATTTTCTCATAGATCTTATCATCAGAAATTGACCAAATTTATATGGGATTATTCCGAAAGTATTCCCTCTCGAATAAAAAAAGAATGATCGAAATCGGTTAACGTGGTAACGAATAATCGCTGAACATACATAAAAAAGGTCCTCCTCCTTCTTTGAAGTCGGTTAATAATTGAAGTGCTGAAGGAATCATTGTGCTAATTGAACGCAAGTTTTTAAAATAACCGCAAGTTTAAAATTTACTTAATTAATGACCTAGTGTAAAGTTAGAAATCTTTTGTTAGCTAATATCATTACATACTATCACTTTTTAAATTACTACTACTTTAGTCATATAGGTCAGCCTAGAGTTGTAAAGTGTCCGTCACGTTATAAATGTCTGACCAATATGACCGAGCAAATTGGACATTTTCTCAATGTGACCGGACATTTTGGACATTTATTGTCAGTAACGTCACATTCAATTCTATTGACAAACTATGAAAAAAAATCATTTGGGCACAAATAAGTGCATTATTATAAGAGAGACAGGCTTTAGTAGTAGTGATCCTTACAGAAATGAAATTTATAAAATCTTTCTGCACGAACAAACGAAAAAGTGTCGTATCTTTACGCGCGAGTTTTTTGTTTAGTTTGATCCAGATCCAATTACATGTTTTATTGTATGTTTTTACTGTCATAACTTTTATTATACTTAACATTAAGTATTACTTTAGTGGAAATCTTTTTTTTAAAATTTATACTAACAAAAATATATGTGACCATCGTGACAATACATGTCTAATGTGACCAAGCATTTATCATAAATGACGGACGCTTATAGCATATGACCGTCAATTTACAACTCTAGGTCAGCCTATTGCAGTCCACTGCTAGACGTAAAAGACCCAAAGATAATCCATAACACCTAAACTCATGGATGTTTATGAATGTATATAGGTATTATAAATATGTTTGTCCGTTTTCTAGTCACCATAGTACAAGATTTGCTTAGTTTGAGGCTAAAAAGTTGATGTGATTGGGAAAACTATTTATTATTATATATTTATTATTTTATAATTGTTGCCAAAACAGTTAAGGTAAAAAAATTGGGACGTGAAAAATCTATTTGCATATAATAAATAATTGATCTGGCGTCAGTCAAACGTTGTATTAAATTCATTCTCGCCTCATAACGCCAAACACGTCTCCGAAATCCGAAGTAACCATATAATATATCATTCAATTTGTCACGAACAGAATTCGTAGGTAACACAGAAAACTTAGTTTAGTAGACGCCTTATTACAGTAGTATTCGCTTCGGTACGCTTAGCTTACTGAAATATGAGCAAACATTACTTGTGACTTTATTACACACATATACATTTATGAGACCGGCCCGTTTATCAGGAGTCCAAAACATCGCCTGGTCGCCAAAACTGTGACGCCTTTGCGCATGCATAGGCCGGACGAATAAAGGATTTATCTAGATAAATCTCAGCCCTAGGGCTGACACACAGTTAAGCATGTTCAGAAAACGGCGACCTTCTTGGACAGCCGCAAAAGCCCAGAAAACGATGTTTTAACACGAGTCAAGTGATAACCTTACTTGTTGTTGGGCCAAAAAGCACCTAAGCAGTTTTGATTTTACGTAAATCTCAATACACAAAAAACAGTTTCAATATTCTGTGGATCTATTACAGCGCTTTTCAATTTTTGGCTTTTAAGATCATTATGGAGCGCTACACCTGAAAACTAATATTTCGCTATCCAGTTTTAACTTTTTTTATAATTATTGCATCCGCAGAATACTGTGTGGCTTTTGGCTTACACTGAGCCGAGACCATTATGTACCGTCGTCATCATCATCATCATTTCAGCCATAGGACGTCAACTGCTGAACATAGGCCTCCCCCATTGACTTCCAGATTGGCCGGTTGGAAGCGGCCTGCATCCAGCGTCTTCCTGCGACCCTTACCAGGTCGTCTGACCACCTTGTGAGTACCTTGTGAGTTATGTACTGACCACCTGTCTAATTTAAGAATAATTAGAAAAGATTTATATATATCTACTGTAGTGTATTTAGTTCAAAGTACCAAATGACATTAAATTTTATTCTTTTTTACGAGCTTTTAAATATATTTTTTCAAGTGCCTAGAGACAACTGTGTTGTATAACGGGCCGTTATACAACACAGTTGTCTCTATTAATCTAATCTAATCTAATAATAATATGTTGTCTTGTCGTTAATAACGGCATCTATATCCACCAGTTATCTGTGGTATACGACTAAATCTGACGCACCGGTATTCAATTTCGACGCGGAGTGAATATTTCCGAATTCCGCCTCGGTTTCACCGTCTGTCATCGGAGGATATTTGACACAGATTCACTATTGCCTCCAACAATGCCGTTGAGTAGGTACCTAATCGTATCCATTGATCCGTATTAAAGACTCATATCTCCACCGAGTTTGGATATTGTTGTTAGCATGTATGCAGGGAAATTTCATCAAAAGGGGATTGTCTTAGCCTTCGGCATGGCTTTGCTAGTGTTTCGAGTCCATCAAGATGTGGTGAATTCGATCTTCAGTTTATTAGTGATATTTTTGTTCATACCGTTGGGGTAGAATGCCTTTATCTATAGGTATACATTATTTAATGTCAGGTTAGTTACACCATTTATAACCCAAAAACGGTTAGACCGTTTTTAAGATCTTTGGATTTGTTTGATTTGTCTTCGGCCCGAATAACAAAACTTTATATTTTAATTTCGGAAAAAAATATGAAGTACGTAATTGATTCTTGACTCTTACGAAATATTATAGAATGCAATAAATATATTGAATTGAATTGAAAAAAAAACATATATATATAGATGTTAATGCTGCTTACAAATATATTTTAAAAAAATCTAAATGGCTCTTATATCTAGTTTGAGTTAGAACTCTGATAACTTAAAACAAAAAATAATCTTTTTAGATATTACTTTGTTTTAATGGATGCCAGTCAAGGGTCTAACTGTCATCTTATATTACAGAATAACTAACCTTGTTTTGTGTTTTCTAGAGTTCGACATTAGAACAGCCCTGCTTAGGTACTGTTTAAAGTTCAAGGTTAAGCCCAAGTACTTGAATATTCTTAAGGTAAGATACCACCGATGTACACTAGTGCCGACACGTGCTTGATCAATGATGACATTTTAGACATCAGGAAAAACCATTTTTCGCACACGATTCTGTTGAAATCACTTCTTGACTTTTGAATTAATTTTTAAGAGTAAATTGAGTAAGAAAAACAAAGCTAATAATTTAAATAAAATTATTCATGAAATCCCATTCTGAAAGCAATAAATTATATCATGAATACTGTTTAACAATAAATCACAATTTCCTTGAACAAACAACGGTCTTATTTTTCTCTGACGCCTGTGTGAATGAATAAAAAATTTGTTATGTAAAATAAGCAGGAAAGGTTAAATCAAAGAAACCGTTTTGTAAATAATATCTTTTCTCTAAACTGTTTGCCGATTTTTAAATATTTTGAGCGTCTTTTGAGATTTGTAAACGAACCAAAGTCGCTGACGTCGCCTGACGGATTAACAAGCTAAAAGGCTGTAAGCGGGGTACATAGCACATATAACTGAAGGCCGATTGGGCAGAAAGGTTCTAGAATGGATATCACGTACCGGTAACTCAGCATAGGAAGTTCACCTACAAGGTGGACATACGACCTGGTAAAAGTTGCAGGAAGCTGCAGGATGCAGGCCGCTTCCAACAGGCTAATCTGGAAGTCATTGGTCAAGGGATTGTAGACCTGCGTATTTGATATTAATTTCAACTTGATACCTCAACGCGTTCCTAGTAAAGAGGGTCTTGAAGAAGACAGACAGACATTACACATTAAAAGTTATCAATATTATGATTTTTCACCCACTTAAAAATATGGCTAATACCTATCACCAAAACGATTTTATATAAAAAATGGATTTTATTTAGAAAATGGATTTTAAGTAAAAAATATTTTTATTTTCTACGAATCTTATATGACATCATCATGAATCTCCCAATGCACGCCACTGAACCCGATTCTCGGCTATTCTGTTCCATCCGCTGCCAGCAGCTTTGCGTATTTTTCCGCCTTATCGGAGAGCATGCGAAGATGTCTAAGGCTAATACAATCTGAAACGCTTTCTAGAGGTAAGCTTTTTCTGTCAAAGCGGCAGGAAAAAGAGGTGAGGTGTAATGTTGATAAACGAACTGGTCAAGTTTCTTCAGTACAGAGCCTAGATAATACATTTTTCGCGTTCTCATCGTCGGAGAACCACGCAAGAATTTATATTCCGCACTGCGACTCATAAATTTGAGTGAACGTCCTCCAACGCCGTCGCTTGTTCTACGTTTCTCGCACATTGCAATTTATGATTGTACAGTTTAAGATTTCACAACTAATAAATTACACAAGCAGCATTTTTCAGTCAACTTGGAAAGTGCTTGCTGACTTGCTGAACGAAGTGTTTTAGCGTAATTGATATTTCGCGCACATCTATAAAAACTAATTTATAGAACTTGATTTGTTTTAGATTTTTAAGATCCATCATAAGTACCAGACTGACTATTTAAAATCACCCACTGTGCTATGGAGAGAGCTATATTTGGCGTTTCTCACCCACCTAACGACGTCACCTAAATAAAGCTTTTTGAATTGCAAAGTTAAAGTGTAAATGGGCTGGAAGCATCGCTCGCAGAACTGGCAACCATTGGAGAAGAAACTAAGAAAGGTTCTCGAGTGGCGACCATGAACTTAAAGACACAGCGTGTGCAAGCCTTCCTCGCAGTCGATTACGACCTGTTCAAGCCGCTAGATGCAAATGGCTCAGAGCCGCTCGCTGTAGCGTTCTATAGTTGATGCATATGTCCAGCGGTGGACTTCCAGAGGCTGATGATGGTGATGAGATCAGTAGTCGGAGTTTCACATCTTGGGTCGTGAATTCTAATTCCAGCATGTCACATGAAATTTTTCAGAAACTGTTTTAGAATAGAATAGAATTTGTATTCTAGAAAAAATTTCGCGGGCTAAGTAGCCACTGTTCAAAATTATCCGGTTCACAAATCAAAAGGACAAAAAAGTCAGGTTCGAAAGATCATAGAGGCTATAAGATAGCAGTTGCTTTAAATAAGTGATAATATTATGGAATGTCTAAAATAAATTAAAAAAACATTTAATAACAAGACTGCCGCTACTTTCCACGTCTTTCTACTTCTCTATCCTCTCTGAAACGGGACAAAGTATTTTTCATTTTCTGTCGTGTCTACAGCGATTAATAGTAAGACCGTCTGGTCTAGTGGTTTGCGCTCTGGACTACAAAGACAGGCGTTCTCGGGTTCGAATCCCACAAGGGGCAAATGTTTGTGCAAGGAGCACGACCAATGGTATATGGTAATGGTATGGTACCTGAGTCATGGATGTTAAAAAATATATTTAAGTATGTTTATCCGTTATCGTCGCCACAGTACAAGCTTTGCTTAGTTATGGGATAGATAGATCATTGATTTGATAGATTGTTGGAAGGATAAAGTAATAACTTCGACCTAAATTAGGCAAATTCTACTGCATTTTCTAGTTATCCCTCGTGCAACCAAAATCAAAATCATTTATTTTTGCAAAAAGGCCAATAAAAGCACTTTTACACGTCCCAATATATATTTTTTGCCCTACCACTGCTTCGGGATAATTTGTGGGCTAGTGCCGAGAAGAAGCATGTTAGTTTCTTTTAATAGTTCTCTTAGAGAGTCTCGTGGTCTAAGGTTATAAATAGCCCGAACAGCTCTCTTTTGCAGTACAAATATGGTTTCTATATCTGCAGCTGAGCCCCATAACAGTATTCCATTTGACATTATACTGTGAAAATAGCTAAAATACACTAATCTTGCCGTTTCAACATCAGTCAATTGTCTTAGCTTTCTCACAGCATAAGCGGCTGAACTAAGTCGCCCTGACAAAGCCCAACTGAAGTGACACAAGGGCAGGAAAGTAAGTGATCCATAGTTTGTAGATCTGCTTAAAGTGACATTCACTTTGCCGCTTGGTCTTTAATCATCATTTGACTAGCGCTCGAAAAATGAAAAATAACATAATATATTACGTTAGACTAGTAACAAAGACAAAAAAGTCTTATCATCAGCAAAAAAATTAAACATAAGCCATTAGAAAAATTTGACATAATAGTAAACTATTTTTTCAATTTATAAATTCGTCGGTAAAGGTTAATAAAGAAACACTATCATAAAAGTTACTCAAACAAAATACCGTATTTTATTACTACGAATATACTACTACCATTGAAACTATGAATAAACCAACCATTGAAATCCGAGTATTTAAAGTGGGTACGGCAGTTTACCGCAGGCCGAATTTGGGTTTCAGACAAACTTTCACTCGACTAATAAAACTATGATTAAATCCCCCTATATTAATGCATTTTAACGTACTTTCGTCCAAACGTCGATAAATATGTAAGTAATTGTTTAGTATTAAAAAATGAAATAAAATAAAATGTGTATGTATAGATTATAAATTTTCACGAAACATATCAATTGTTTTGTTTTCAACTTTACGCATAAAACATGCGCTCTGTTTAGACAGGGAAATTTATTAACAATCATTTGTAAACTAAGAATCTTACTCAGTTCAATCGGATTCTATAGTCCTTATAATAATATTATGTAGCTTCACCATGTCTGTTTGTCTGTCTGTCCGTGATTTAGCTTAGAGACTTATAATACTATAAAACAGTAATTTGGCATGGATAATACATATTTTATTATTCAGGCTATTAAAGAGGTCATATATAATTTAATAAATATTTGAGACAAATATTTTTATCCTTTTATCGGGCAAGATTATGCGCGCGAGCAAAGGTATCCTTGACGGAGGTTTTCAGCGCAACGCTGATTTCGTCGGGTTTTGCTTCAAACTAACATATGGTGGGTTAGCCGGCACGTAAAAGGCGTTGTATTATATACTTTTGGAATTATCAGAAACCAACCTATTTTATTATGTATCACATTATGCAATTAGAGTTAACTACGGGATATAATAGCGACATTAATCTAGCCGACTTCAAATTTCCCGATTTAAGAGTTCATGTTAGAATTTTGTTTAAATACTATGCTTGTAAAGTAAAAAAAAAAACAGAGATTTTTATGCGTATACACAAAGTAACACATGACGACCTCCGTAGCCGAGAGTCGAGTACGCCGGACTTGGAGTTGGCAACTTTGAGATCCTGGGTTCGATCCCGGTCGAGTCAATGTAGAAAACGAACTTTTCTATATTATCTCGAGTCTGGGTGTTGTGGTACCGTCATTGTTTCTAATGTATATAACACAAGTGCTTTGGCTACTTACCTGAGCATCAATATTTATTTATTTAGTATTGAATTTGAAATTCCTTATTTTCAATTGACTAGTATTATGAGGTACAACTAAAAATTTTTTTAAGTCGATAAAGTTGAAAGAAACAATGCTTTATAAAAAAGAATAATTCCAAGAAGGTACAATATTTTCGAAGTCAAATAAAAAACGAATGATCTTTTTTTTTCAAACTGCTGAAATTAATAAAAGGATTCGTGTATTGACTGATTTAAAAAACCTTCTAAGTACACAAAATCGTTACCACACTGCAAAAAAAATCCATTATTATTTTTTGGTTCCCAAGTAAGCAGCTTACCTAAGAATTGGTAAGGTTGTATTGAAAAGGAATAACTAGAAATGATGATGCCTAAAATAAGTTCAATTCTTTCAAAATGTCTTCTGGAAATTAGATAGGTAGCTACTTTTCTGCTAAGAAGTTTTAAAAAACGATCTGTGGGTGTCGAATCACCCCCAATCCGTAGCAAGGGTTCAGAGGCTTTAATTAACAGCATTCGGTCTCACTTAAAATTTACGTGTTTTGTTTAAAAAATAAAATAAAAATAGGTATATTAAACAATTTATATGTTCAACGAATATAGAAGTAAACAGTCAAAATCGTCTTCTCCATTATAACTTGTTTTTAAGGTATTTATATTTGTTGATAAAGCTCAAGTAATCATTAAATAAATAAATAAACTGTTTTCACAATCACACTGATTATCTAGCCCCAAAGCAAAGCTTGTATCATGGCGACTAGATAACGGATAAATATACTTAAATACTTTTATAAATATCCATGACTCGTAACTCGTACAAATGCTCGTGCTCATCACACAAACATTTGCCCCTTGCGGGATTCGAACCCGCAACCGCTGGCTTTGTAGTCTGGAGCGCGCTGGAGGACTTCCTATGGCTGAAATGATGATTATGATCGGTAGGTGCATTTTCCAAAACAGAAATCCTATATTAAATAAGTTTTAAAGTCAACATACAATGTTTGAAGTGACATAATAAACGAACTCCACCCCGAACTCCATTGTGTAAACCCTACAGTAGTAGGTGAATAAAAACTGTAACATCTAAAAAAAATTAAAAAAAAAAAAATTTTTAGGGACTGGTTTTTTTAACCGAATCGCCATCACTGTACTGTCATCCACTCATACGTATGACGTACAGTATACACTTCATAAGTTATTCCGTACTAATAAGGTTTAAAGTCAATGAATGATATATTTATGCTCGTAACTGTACATACATGGATGTTTCGGTCAGTACGAGAAGTCAGTATGTGCCGCGCCGTGTGCATTGCGTGTAGAGGTGCCGACGCGCACTGCGTGCACGTACATACGCCGTGTGAGGTCGGCCGTAGAGAATACACTTCCCCACCGCCAAAAGGATGCGTGTCGTAAGAGGCGATTAATTCCTGTAGTACGAGACGGGCAGCAGCGTGCGAAATCTTATAAAAACCGCGCTCGCCAACCCGCCTGTTAAGCGTGGCGAGTATTAGCAATCTCCCCCGATGATAAGTCATTGGGCGAAGCCTTTGTTCAGCAGTGGACGTCCTATGGCTGAAATGATGACCTAACACGCTGCACCATTTTAACCACAAGAATAAATTAATTATGTTAGCTGATAACTAAAATTTATCTTCTAGCATTGGCAGATATTGGCAGGTTCTCGAAAAAGAATAGTAATTTAAGATGTAACTTTATGGGAAATCAAAAACAACGCGTTATACATAAAAAGCAGGTTGTCACATTTGTTGCGTGGATCAAACAACGATTATTGTCTAAGAAGCTAACTTCTTGAAATTCTATGACAGTAGTTTAGGTTATTAATAAAAACACAATTAAGTTTCTATTAAGTAAAGTAGCTAATTTTATTATTTGAGGTAGTTTCCTTCTATGGAAGGTTTGTTTGTTCCATGCGAATTGTGAATTCAGAATAAGTAAGAAAAGTTTTCTAACGCGATTGCGTTTGATGCGATTCAGACTATCTTAATTATTATTTTCAGCTAGGTATTTTCTTCTTACAGAAGCAATAGTTAAAAAACATATCGAGGTCAATGTTCCTCAGTCAACAATAAATTATGAATATGTAGTTTTTTTTAAGATAGCCACGTAATAGTTTCAAAACCTAAGTAAGACTAAGACCTAAGTCTTTTCAGAGAAAGATAATGAGATGTTTTTTTATTAAATTTTGTTTGTTGACGTTCAGTCCATTCTAGTTGGCGTAAGTAAGCAATAACTTACAGTAATTCCATTCCAAATGACCATGGATCTATATTTCTTTTAACAAACCTTTCAGCTATATTGCAATACAAATAAATAAAATCAGGAAACTATTACGTTGTATTATAGTTTTCTTTCCTTATTCGCGATTTCTCTAAAATAAGTCGAGGAAACTTCTCTAGTCAGCTTTTGCAATCGACGAAACTGAAAACGGGAAGTGGTGGCTTAAGATGTCAACGTCTGTCATCCCCGTAGACTTAGTTCGACGGTATTTTTGTAAAGAATTGTCTCCACGGTTTCTAGACTGCAATGCCAAATAAATTCGGGTCAACAGGAAAAGAGTATAAAACATTTTCATTTCGTTTTCGCGTATGTGACGCATTATTAAACGATACGTTAAAAAATACGCACATATATTAAGTTTTTATTAAATTAGCTAGAGTTTTTACAAAACACTAGAATAATATTTTCTTTAGTATTGGATTTCATGAAATAACAAAATTGATTTATATATATTTAACATTGATTGGTTAGAAAAAAGTATAACTCAAAAAGTATTTACAACCTTATTAGTGAAATAATTCCAATGTGACGCTTTTCTTATTAATTCCAAATGTAAACAAAACTGACTACTCTTGGTAATACTAACCGCAAAACAAGCAAATAGATGTGTTTATCTTAGCAAGAAAAGGCCCCCGATTGTTTCCAACAAAGCATACTCACCCGGAGGGCGGCCGGTTAAAGTTTGTTATTTAAATATGAGGGATAATCTCTGGCGGAATCGTATACCTTTCAAAATCTTTGCGAGGCTTCGTGTATTGAATCTAAAACGATAAAAGAGATTAGTTTCTTTTTCAAGAGGTGACATTTTATAATGGTAAATCGTTAACACAATTTTTTCGTTAGCGATAAATTATTAATTCACGCTGATTATACTTTGTAAAGTATGTTAAATTGAACATGGTGAAAATTTTTGAGAAGAAAATACAGTAATTAAGGGTTGAGGGCGTAGTCGACACAATTGTAAATATAGCAAGCCTAACAGAAATTGTAAATCAAATTTTAATATGAACTATTAGTGTAGGTAGTTAATTTTAATAAGTTTTATACAGAAATAAATTATATCTATCTTGCCTTATTAGAATTTATTTTACACATACAGTTGTGTCTTAATTTTGCAAACTTATTTTGTCCTAATTTTGTTTTGTTAAGTAGATCCTTCGGAACTGTGCGTTTCAACAAGCACTTTGCCGGTTATTGTTAGTACCTATCCTGAAAATTGATTTATTAAGCTTATTAATTTAGTTTATATTTTACAGGATAACAGAAAATATATTTCCATAATATTCTGTCTGGTTTGAGCGATATCTAAACTTGTTTAGCTCATTCTCTCGACCGCGAACCTGTAGCAAGTTAGGAAAAGTTATAACTCTCCCCGAAATCTGTATATACACCAGGTACTTATGCCTATTGAGGAGGGAAATGAGGTCCGCAAAAACAATCTTCAGTCTCGTTTAACTTTCGCTACCAAACTTAGGGTAAGTGGGGTAAAACGTCCATCAATAATTAATTTTGTTAATGTATAGGTAAATGCATTAATTATTGTTTCTAATTTACAAATCAATATATTTTTATGATGAATAACAGTTGAAAATAAATAAGACATCTATTTTCATAATGTCGATATTTAACAAAACTGTCAATATCTGAAATAGAGGAACGGAATTGTGGTTACAATTCTCTGGAATAGTCTGAAGGAACAAACCATGCACCCAAAAGTAATTTCTGGCTTAGAAGTAACCAGTTGCAAGCTATTCTTAATATTTTAGTAGTCGCTAACGAGACAATGGTGTGGTTGAAATACGGTCGTTCTGTCGCAGCGGCCATGCAGAGAGCGCATATAGTGCATACGCCGCGCACATTTGCCGGGAATGTGCAATAACGGCCCAGATAAATCTTAGTGGAGGTTGCTTTCGGCGTGCGATTGACATTGGCTCGAAATTATTTCGCTCAATATTTCGGGCTCGCGTTGTAATATTTTTCACAAGTGATATGCATTTTATTAAAACGTTGTAGTTTTTCGTTCCCAGTTTATAGTAAAGGTGATTTCAAAATTATGAATTGCCATAACGCGTTACTATTTCATATAACAAATACTATATGAAGTTTCAAAGTTATTGCTATTCAGCAGGTTTTTGAAGAATAAAATGTTTATTATTAATACTGCTGTTACATTATAAAGTGAATGAATGAATACGAATTCATTAAATTAGGTGTGATTTTGATTTAATTAAAAACATTTGTAACAATGAGATCGTTCATAAAAATACAAAGGGCACAAAACAGCTCTATTACCAAGAAACAAGTTAGATTGTCTCTAAAATATCCAATGATATTAAGTAATCAATAACAAGGCATTGGTATGGTTGAAATACGGTCGTTCTATCGCAGCGGCCATGCAGAGAGCGCATATAGTGCATACGCTGCGCACGTTTGCCGGGAATGTGCAATAATAGCCCAGATTAATCTAAGTGGAGGTTGCTTCCGGCGTGCCATTGGCATCGGCTCGATATCGCCGTTTCACGCTGGCATTGTAATTTTTTTCTCAAGTAAAGTTCATTTCATGAAACCGTTGGAGTTTTTCGTTTCGAGTTTATACCAACAAGTGATTTTAAATTTATAAATTGCTATTTCATATAACAGATACAATATGAAGTTTCAAAGTTCTTGATATTCAGCAGGTTTTTAAGGAATAAAATGTTTATTATTAATACTGCTGTTACATTATAAAGTAAATGAATGAATACGAATTCATTAAATTAAGTGTGATTTTAATTTAATTAAAAACATTTGTAACAATGAGATCGTTCATGAAAAATATAAAGGGCACAAAACAGCTCTATTACCAAGAAACAAATTAGATTTTCTCTAAAGTATCCAATGATATTAAGTAGTCAATAACAAGGCACTGGTATGGTTGAAATACGGTCGTTCTATCGCAGCGGCCATGCAGAGAGCGCATATAGTGCATACGCCGCGCACATTTGCCGGGAATGTGCAATAACGGCCCAGATAAATCTAAGCGGAGGTTGCTTTCGGCTTGCGATTGGCATCGGCTCGATATCGCTGTTTCGGCTCACATTGTGAAATAATTTTGGTGATGTGAATTTCAATAAAACTAGAATATTTCAGTGTAAGCTATGGTTTTTAGGGTTGCGCTCGTATTGGTTTCCAATAATTTGTAATTTCAATGTTAAAATTTTATTTACTGAAAGTTTTAGTGAAATTAATTTCCGTGTTATCAATCCAAATCGAGTTTTAACAAAATATTATTTGTTATAGGTACCTATCCTATCATCATAACTACCATCTCCTACAATTGATTAATTACACTGTCAATATACTATATTTATAAAACTGCTTAATATTTGGTTTGCAATAGAAATATGTAACCAATTGGACCGCAACGTTTGTAACATAAATTGACTGTGGAAGTTCATTTACAGATTTCTAAACTCAAATAAAAATCTTCAGTTGCTTTAAAACCGATTGTGAAAAAAAAAACTTTAGTTAAAACCATTGTTAATAGCATTATATAAAATACCCTTAACTATAAGGAAAAAAATAATTAAGGTCATGTTAACATTGTTATCTTGATAGGTAAATAATAGAAATATGTATAATTATTATAAACCTAAACTCCCGCCCGCCTCCTTTAAGGCCCATTTTCATTAGTCAATAACTCTGTCGTTATTCCGCATGCGGGAAGTTCCCCCGTGCGATACAACGCATGATGAAAGTCATAAATCGATAACGCGATTGTCATACCGCTTTTGGGGACAAGCAGGTAGGCTGAATGCTGCTAATGCTTTAGATGTATTATGAATGTGATTTTGAGTAAATTTTTATATTATGACAGTTGCATTTGTTTGGATAAACTTATAAAAGGCTATGGCAGAATAACAGAGTTTGCGGGTTTCCTGCAATCACTGAGTCATAGACCATTTTGTCTTTTAATATTAAAAAAGCTTCATACTATTCTGTTGTATCTGTAATCTGCTTTGAGACAAATAAATACGTTCTTATTTTTAATTTAGACAGTGTCCTAAATTCAAATTCACGTTTATTGCATCTCAAATTACAATTCTCGTCAGTTTAAAAAATGCTAAATAAACTTTTTTATTTAGACACATATATTAATGGTATTATTTTGCACAATTTTAATGATACCACTTAATTGCAATAGAGTCAGAGAAAAATGTAATAAAGTTTATTTCAACATTTTAAATTTCTTATGAATTTTTATTTTATTTATTAATTTACTTATGGTACTAAAAGCTACTAAAAGTATGACACAAATGTTTAGTAAGTGCTATTGTTTGGTAAAATAATATTCTATGACGAGGTCAAAGGCTTTATTAAATAAATTGTGCATCTTTCTGTAAGCAAATTGTAACTTCTTTGTATAGTGTACAATACAGAATATCTATCTATCTAAATTTATCGGTTTTTAATTTATTTTCTGAGTCACAAATAGTTATGATTGCATTAACAGTAATTGTGTGTCAATATATGGCACATTGTGCTTCGTAAAACAACTGCCGAAGTGAGGTGCCGGTTCTGGGTAACCGCATGCGGACCCTATCGACCAATGAGAACGGTTCCTCGCAATCGGGTATAGTATGCGTTACAAAAATCTTCCGTACTCCGCATACTATGAGCGCTAACAACTAATGAAAATGCACCTTTATCCTTACAATTCAACAGACGACACGGGGAAGAGTGGAGTGAGCAATCGAAACGCGCCAACTTTGAACTAATTTAACTTTAAAATGTCTTTTTACCTAACTCCGACGGAAGTGTATTGACAAATGTCTTTATTTGCAACTCAACGTGTTTACGTTTCGCTAAGTAGCTACAAACAGTTCTTAACCAATTGGAGTGTACCTATGTACCTACTTTGTAAAGTGTATCTAGCAAAATTGTTGTGATAGGAAAAAAATGCGCTGTTTTTAGATACAAAGAATCCCAGTTCTGAATAGCAACAAAGTTACGCTTGCATTTCTAGGTCATAGAAGCATAGGATCGCTGGGGCTTTCAAATAATCCTACGCACGTGAGTTTTTATTACTTAAAGCCCATTATACGCCTATAAACTGAAAAATAAAGGACCAGAGAGCCTTATAAAGATAGTGTAGGTGCTATTCAGTCAGTATAATGTTGCATGCTCACAGCGCGTAAGTATCAGTTTGTCACACTTTACCTCGCATTCGCATATCGTTAACAAGAGAACCAAGTGCTTGCGTGGCTGAGATGATACGTTTAGTAAAAGGCCGACTATTTTTATTTAACTACAATTATATATATTCCTAATTGCACGGAAATAAAAGACACTAGTATTCTGCGGGTGCCATGATGTGCACTGGGACTTACAAGCAAAAACGGTTAGTAAATACTATTGGTAAATTTAATTAATTACGATTCACACATCAGATATTTATTAAATAAATTCGTCTAACAATCATACTAATAGAATTGTAAATAACGTTAGGTGCAGATTTCAATAATTCACATATTGGATCAGTAAATAAATAAATAGGTATAGCATTCTATTCTTAACATTTATGAACAACTTTTCCTTTATGACCAATAGTAAAACCGAAAAAAAAAATTGCGCTGCAGTTCATTATATTTTCGTTGGTAGCTCTTGGTCCTAAGTTTGGAGTGATATGAGTCCCATAGTAAAACAAGTTCATATTAAGGGCATTTAAGTAAATGATTTAAAGCAGTCTGCAAAAATCAATTTTTTTTTAAAATAACGACCGTCATTTGCTTTATAAAATGCAATGCGCGGTTGCAAAAATGATAGTTTTACGGAAAAACAATTACTTTAATATTCAATTCAGCTCACTGAGTTACATTTGATCAATAATATGATTGATTGATAAAACATAATATTTTCGCCCAAATCTATCATAATGAGGTAAATTTATCATTACTGCAGTCACGAATCACATTTTGATCTGTATACAATATAAACTAAAGTAGCAATTTGAAAAACGAAAAAAAAACTACTATAATACCTTATCCTTAACCCACTGTTGGATGGTGATCTAAAAGTCACGTGGTATATAGAGTAAACACTGTAACTTTTAATAGTTGTATTTTGTAAAATGGTCTTTGAATCACTGTCTAGATATTTTCTCGCTGGAGATTGCGAGTCACCATCAAATTTTAAAATAAAGAGTGCGTTCCTAATTCCCGCTAATTGGAACAAAAGAGCTCTTATTTAAGTAATATTAGTATTCTTACATTCTTAGTTATCTTAGTCGGATGGACGTTACAAATGTATATAAATATGATTACTAAAATTCTATGAATTTTGCCTTGTAATTTTAACTAAAATCCACTAAGTTTTACTTATTAATATTTAAACGCTGTATAAAAAGTACATAAGTAGGTACCAATTATGCACATAAGTTTGGTTACTATTCTTAACGCGGTAATGACTGTTTTGGCGTATAGAATGTAACGAGTGCCCGTAGTCCATTGTGATAACCAAATTAGAGCTTGAATGCGACCCGGGAGACTCGGAGTATGGAGTCCGTATAATGGATGGTGCGCAATGACAAATTACACACAACCCGACAGATTGTTTCCTAATCATGCACGTTCATTTGAATAGTAATGGGTGCATAATTGCTCAAGTTGCATACAAATGGATTTAGTTATACGTTAGCCCTGAAGTTTTGTTTCTCGTTTAGTTAAATCCCGGATTTAGTTGACGTTGGTTTGTGTAAATATTTTTAGTGATATTTATATTGATCATACAGGTTTATACCTTATAATTACTTTTTGGACTTAATTTGGTACTTCATCATCATCGTCATCAGCCTGTCAGTTCACTGCTGGACTAGGCCTCTAAGCTGTTTGCTTCCAGCGGCTGCCCGCAACCCTGACCAGGACGTCAGTTCACCGGGTGGGAGGCCTGCCCATTTATTAACAACAGATCTCTAAGAGGGACCATCCTCAAAATAAATATTATTAAAAAATCGAACATTGCAGTGACTAATGAATCAGAGAAGGAATTTTATTTGAGGTTTGGATATTGTTTCTAGATAATGTTATATTCGAGCAGCCTTGAGTTAGGTGTTTGTTTTTAACAACCACAAGTACAATTTTTAATAAAGAACAAAACAAACAATGTTGATTTCTTTTGTCTCCGATTTCAAACTCTCTGAGTTCGTGTCACTGTCCGTAGTAAGTGATAACCGTAATAAAGGTCAAATGCAATCGTGGAAGACATGGAGTCCGCATGATAGACGGTGCGCAGTGACAAATTACACACAATTACAATTCAGGACAGATTGTTTCCGAGAATCCACGCGGCATTGCAATAAACCTAATAAATTGAGGCAAAAAGCGCTTATCCCATTTATAAACTTTAATTTCAATCAGTTGTAGTCATTGTAAGTAGGTAATTTACCTTACCTATTGTGACTTCTGTACCGCTTATTTTACTGCAAGCATCAAGTCATAAAGAATTTTGTCGGCAGTTTTCTAGCATCGATTGCCGAATCAAGCGAACCGGCCATAGCCACTCCCGTAACCGTAACACTATTTACGTAAATTGTAGCCATCGCCGCACTATAGATTTAGATTGTTTTTAGAACTCTACCTTGATTTGCAGTAAGCATAATTTTAAATTATAATTTTCTTGGTTTTTGTACCTGCTATAGACCGAGTTACCTACCTGGAAATTTAAAGAAAGCAATTATATTAAAAGCGAAGCCAAGCGAACCAGCCTTTGTTCGAGTGATTAATAGTTTGCAGGAGACACTTTCAAAACGGTGTTTGTGGCTTTACGCAGAAACAAAGATTTAAGCGGACCGAAAATATGAATTGCATTTATAGTAAAATACAGTAATACCCTGTCTTACAGTACCTTTTTCAATTGAAAAAAAAAAAACAGTTGATTATACGTTAAATATTTACTTTGATTCCGGAACCCTGAAAACTGAGACGTTCTTCTTTGCTTTTGTTACCCACTCAAAATGTGGGAAAACAGATGTTTAAAGTTCCTTTACATTAGGGCATTATTAGTTAAACTGCCGATTAATAAAAGAGAGCACGTTGTTTAGTTTATGTGAAAAATATTGGCAACCTAAATTTCAATTTTAAAAATTGCCCCGAAACTATAAAATATGCATTCGTAACTTGCACTCGTAAGTAATGTAGAGTTATCTTTTTGCTGTAAAAAACGCTCTACAATAATTGCAAATTCAAATGCGTTCATTGCAAAATAATTGTACAAGTGAGATCTTAAAATGCTTTATGGAACTGAGGGACTTAATATCCTCAAGAATAATATTTTCACTTGGAATTTTTTTTCAACTGCCTCTGGTGGGATTTGAACCTAAGATCTTTCGCTAACTGAGCTACGGAGGATAGATTATAGCTGTTAGTAAACCAGCGTTGTTTCATTAATGTCTTGGATCTATACCCAACATCCGAAAGAAATATTATTGCAAATATATAACAATTAGTTAAGATGTAACAGCCTAATCAATTAAAATTTCCTTGCATTCACAATAATGCTAGTTTTATATTTTATCAGTATTTTCTGTAAGGATAGCGAAGAAATTCGATTTGCACGCGACTTTGTTCGCGCGGTCTCCAAATGGATAATATCTTCACTTGAAAAAAAAAAACAACTGCCTCTAGTGGGATTCGAACCCTTAATTACACTTTTCAGGTGCTACAGTTTTATTACTTAATTTTAATTAGACAGTTGTAAATTTAGAGTAGCCGAAACTGAACATTCGCCTATCAATATATTACAATAATATACAACATAATTATTAACAGATGTGCGACTCCAAAGATCTTTTATTTTCCAAATAGAAAATAAAGTTTATCATTAGTGATGGCTTGCATTTTTTTTTCATTTGAACATTTTTGCACAGTTAGCTTTTTATGTAGGTAGCTTTTGTATAATTTCAATACTTAATTATTCCTTTCACTTATTTATCAACGTCTAAGTAAATGCTTGTTCTCTTTTTTGTCGCTTTATCTTTCAAAGGACCGTAGTTTTAATTCCGATTGCCGTTCAAGTGTTGTCATAAAGATACATACTATTATTCCACGTAACCTCGTTCCTTTTAATATGATTTTTTGTGTAAATAAATCTAAACACTGAATAGGATTTTACGCTACTTTTCAGGCTTAAAAATATAGATTCGTTCTGCTCTGTAGTTTTTGCCATAAAACATCGCCTACAGCACTACACCGTTCCCGTATCGACACATCGTCGCATTTCAATGAAAAATTGGCCAATATTCAACCCAATACACTAGTCTGGGACGATGCTATTATTTAGATAATGTTTTTCTTTTTTTCGCAACTTATATTTTTAGATAATGGATTTGAGATGGGTGTCGTAGCTACGGGCAAAATGATAGATATTTTCAGTTGATTTCTAAGCCCAAATACCTTTTTACGATATTGCTAAATTGGACCTATTTTAGTTTTATATACAATTATGTAAGAGGTAAAGTATTTGACCAGTACGTCCTACCAGTGATGACCTACGGAGTCGAAACGTGGAACATGACAGTAAAAATTCCGCGAGCTATAGAAAAATTGATGAGGGATAAAATCTGAAATGAGGTCATCTGGCAGAAGACCAAAGTAATGGACATAGTCCAAAAATATAACAAGCTAAAGTGGCAGAGGGCCGGCCACATCTGTCCCTGAACCGATGTCAGGTGGAGTACACGGGTTCTCGAGTGGAGACCACGCCTCGGCGAACGTAGTGTAAGACTCCCTCTAGCTCGATGGATCGATGACCTAAGGAAGATGACTGACAGTGGCTAAATGAAAAAAGTGGAAGATCGTGCTCTTTGGCCGTCTTTGGGGGAGACTTACGACCTGCAGTGGGCTGCAATAGACGGACCTGATTATGATATAATTACGTCTCATCTCTAAATGAAGAATATTTTGAGATCGTTTATTTACAACTACAAATCTCTATGTGACTGTAAATATTGAACGAATATAACTAACTCTCGACCAAAGAGGCCTCAAGTCGGCAACCAAGTCCGTCCAATTGGCTCAAACATCAAAAACTTCGAGCCGCAGTGTTCAAATACAGGCATTGGCTCGAGGCACTTTGGAGCTACTTCACATATAGCTGAATCTGTGTTGTTATATGTCTCCTCTTATATATCTTTGACACTGTTTATTAAAACTTTTATGTGAACTGCGTTTATGTTTTCCTATTACTCATTTCTACGCTTATCCTACATTCTGACGGTAGTGAGAAAGGACATCTTCATGAAATATGTTCAAAATTATCCAACTTATTACTGTATTATAAACAACTGTAAAAGTATTAGCCATAAGGTTGTGCTCAATACATTTAAAAGTTTAAAAGAAACATGGAGTCAACTAAATAATTGTAGCTCTCCTATACAAACTTCCTCTCTCAACTGATTGATTGTGAACAGTTTTATTTTACATGTTGTATAAGCTTATAACTACTTACATCTATATACTTCATAAATGAATCTCAGAAATTGCTTTTAATGATGCGTGTAAGGAAAGTTTCTTATTATCGTCTATGTATTTGTCTAAATTACAGATATTCTTTAGAAAGCGATTTTTCTATATTTTAGTTCAAATAGTTTTCATATGCATCCGAAACAAACGCAAACCTAAAAACACAAAAATTACAATATCTCGGAAGCACTCTGACAAAAATAAATTCAGTTTAAATTAGATAAAAATCGTCAGGCCAAATTTTGCCAAACAAGAATTGGGACACAGAAATGTTTACTTTTTGTTTAGGGACTTTGCAGAAACACGAAACGGCAATCAGCATGGAGGCTCTTCTTCACTTCAGACGCGGGTAGAATAAAGTATCTTTACCAGAAAAAAAAAATGAAACTTAAGCATTGGTAGTACTCTGATGAAAAGTTGACAGCACCATTTCGTCAAAGACGAAAATTACTTGGATTCGGTGGAGGGTAGTCAAACGAAAGGCATGGTCGATATATATTAATGGTCTTTAAGATAAATATAGACCAATGAAATTTAAAGAGCTTTAAAGTGAAAGTTTGGTGTAGTTTGTGTTCGTATGTTTGGTAAAGTGATAAAGATCTGAAGCAATTGAAATATCACTGTATTCAACGCCGCATCGAGTGTCAAGTGACTTGTCTCATGACTTGCTTTAGACTCCATAGCGTCTTGAAACCTGCTTCTAAGGAAAGAGTAGCCTACTCTGCTTATAGAGCGGGATTGAGGCTATAAAAAAACCTAAATTGCGCTTCACGAGAATGCCTCCTTAAGCACTGATTTATTATGAAGGCGACTAGAAACAGGTAATAACATTATTTACTATTTTGTTTGTTTGTCCCGTATGCGTTTCTAAACCATTCAACCGAATATGATGAAACGTTGGTTAGTGGTGTGCGGACGCTGGAGTTCTGCATTGCATATAAGATCAGGTAAACGAAGTCGACGGCTATAACTAGTGTTGCATAAAATATATGGCACAGTATAAGTACGATATGTGTCGCAGTGTCATGCAAAATACTATATCTCATTTTTCATTTTATCTGTGCTGCATACTGAGTTTAATAAAGAAATCGCGAAACGGTTTCCGAATTCGTAATTCGAAGTCATTCTCAAACATGTTTTTAAAAATTAAAATATACTTAGAACCTATGCTTAGAACATGTTAGCAAAAAAAAAATTTTAATATTTTTTTTATATTGACATCCATATTCTAGCCCCAAACTAAGCACAGCTTGTACTATCGTGACTAGACAAAGGATACACATAATACATTACATGATTTAGGTACAAATGATCTTGCGCGTCATCACACAAACACTTGCCCCTTGCGGGATTCGAACCCGTGACTGCTTGGTTTTATAATCTGCAGCGCAGACTAAGACGATCAAAGATCGGTAACGCATCGTAAAATGTGATTTTAATAAATCACTATTAAAGTGAACCGTATGCAAAGTAAGATGTTTTATTTTCCGAATTGGTTTTCGTTTTGATAGAGTTAAAACATACGATCTGAATAAATCCGTGCACTTCTAACAGATGGGTACAAAGTCTCGACTCGCATTGCCTCCGTGAGTTATTTCGGAACTTTTCAATCCTCAGCCTACTTATAACTTTTCCCATCACTGTGATGCCGCTTAAGACGATACAAATAAGAATCCAACGAAAATCCATACAAGCTTGGATAGGGATTTAGGAACATACGATAATGCGATACTTTAAAACTTATGCTTAACACTTCATAGCGTACTTTGAAAATATGCAATTTAACACTGATTTCACAACTTCACATACATGATACATTTTAAAAACTTTCCAACGAGAATTTCTGATTCTTATGAATCTCAGTCAAAATAAATATGAAAAACCTACTCAAGTGTCAACCTTGTAATAGAAAAGGATTAATGGCCGTGCGTTGGTCTGGGATGCGACCTGCGTGGACACTTTGGCCCCCACCCACGTTCCTGCCACTTCAAAGGCTGCAGGTGCTGCAGCTGCCTCTGCAGAGGCTATAAAAAAAAGGAAATACTCTTGCCTAGACAGCTGCTACCGTTTTTCGCCTTTTGGAGTGGAGACGCTGGGACCTTGGGGCCCTGAGGCAAAAAAACTATTTTCGGAACTATCCACCCGCTTGATTGACGTTTCTGGTGACCGGAGGGCCGGTAGCTACTTTGGCCAACGAATAAGCTTGGCCATTCAACGAGGTAATGCAGCCGGCATTCTGGGCACCTTTAACATTTCTGTGGGAATGGGCGATGTTAGGTTTTGATAAATTTTTATTTTATACATTTTTTATTTTGTATGTCTTTTATGTACATTTTGTAATATATTATTATTTGCCTTATATTTAGTTTTAAGCTGTATATTTATTTGTATAAAGTATATATAATAGTATTATATTATCATTAAGTTTAGTTCAAATAAAACAAATTATGCAAAAAAAGGATTAAATAAAACCTTCATCGCATTTTAATTTCGTTTTTAAAGTTTTTGACCAGTCGGTTGTTGTAACTTTACATATATTACCTTATTTTTATTAAATATCATCATGTCATACGATATAAGTTGCTCTTGATAGTATATCATAGCAAGGCTGTACGGGGTGTACATTAGAGATGTCATGACATAAAAAAATGTATTTTCATAAGTGCATAATAAGTAAATAAATAAATAATATTCTCAATCACACTAATTATCTCGCCTAAAACTGAGCAAACCTTGTACAAGACAACGGATAAGCTTAAAAAATACATTTATATACACCCATAACTTAGATACAAGTGCTCGTACTCATCAAACAAACATCTGACCTTTGTGGGATTCAATCCTGCGACCGCTGGCTTTGTAGTCCGGAGCACGCACCACTAGACTAGTCAAAATTATTTATCTTCATCATCATTTTAGTCAATAGTTCACTGCTGAACAAGGCCTCCCTTAGTGATTTCCAGATTGAATTATTACTGAGTAAAAAGTTTTAAGTGCCGTGTGGGGACAGCCGTAAACCTTCCCCACCGCCAACAGGAGGCGTGTCGTAAGAGGCGACTGATTCCTGTAGCACGAGCGGGCAGGCAGCAGCGTCTGCGTGTGAATGTTATAAAAACTGCGCTCGCCAACCCGCCTGCCAAGCGTGGCGCGTATTGGCAATCCCCCCCCCCCCTAATGAAAGTCATTGGGGGCGGCCTGTGTTCAGCAGTGGACGTCCATGGTTGAAATGATGATGATGAAAAAGTTTTACAATGATCTAATTTTTGACTTCAGCATAAATGCTGTTAGTACCCCGCTGGAAACAATGAGAAATGCGATGAGAAAGCTAATTAATCCGATATTCTGATTATTGACGACAAAACCAACGTTAAATACAATTGGGACCGTTCTGTTTGTTCGCGAGCGTACGTCCGAGATCGGGCTTCGACAATCGTAATAAATTAAACAGCTCGAACTTATTCCGGTCCGATTGTAATTTAGTGAGACCGTTAAAAGTTTTACGGGCAATCTTCGGCTCGCTAGCAGTAGGTAATCTGCTCTAGCCACCATCACACGGCGGATTGTTCATGCCGTAATATTGGATCGGAGAGTCTGGTAGGATCTCATTTGGCTTTCATCTTACCAATCTTTTAAAATATCTAGTAAGGTTTAGAATATTTAGTCTAAACATGTGACATTGCAAATAACCCTCATTTTAGTCTTTGCCGCAGTTGGGTGAGCAAAAACAATGTTTATTGCCCTTGTTTTTCAGAATGGTTAACTAGGAGTTAGTACCAATTCAATAAGTACAATAATTTATAAACTCATACATCTACAATTAAACTTTCCTCAATTAATATTAGACTCTACAAATTAAAACTTTAATTCGATAATCGGTTGAGCATATTTTTCATTTTGTGCTGTTAATAAGCATTTAAATAAAGATATATTTAAGGTAAGATAATACCAAGTTGAGATCTTCTACCTTAATACAGGGTTAGATTGCAAATGGGTGCCAAATCTTTAGGAGGGGAGGGTTGTTGGGCCTTTTGTATTTATGCCTACAAGTATTTCATAGTTAAGAAATCGTAACAAATATTATCTACGTTAGTATTCTGTGGTATTACTTACTTCAAATTAAAATTATCATCATTATCGTTTCAGCCATACGACATCCACTGCTGAACATAGTGAATTCCAGAACCCAGTGACTTCCAGATTGGACGGTTGGAAGCGGCCTACATCCAGTGGCTTCCTGCAACCTTAACCACCTACCACCACCTTGTGGGTGAACGGACGTCCTACGCTACGCTTGCCGGCACGTGACTTCCATTCTAGAACCTATCTGCCCCAACAGCCGTCAGTATTAGTCTGTAAATATTGTGTTTTTGTTAAAAAAAAAACATAAATGAAATAACAATTGTCAGAAGAATTAAAAATTAGGCGGGGAACGATTTTGAGACTTGTGAATAAAATTACCCAACCTTCACAGCTTCAATTAGATTACCTTGTAAATTATTCAAAAACTTCGGTCAAACTCAAACGAGATATTTTGTATGACTGGCCTATAAAGTTATAAGTATCTTATAGTTTGAATTATTATCATACAAAATGTACTATTACCTACTAAAAGTATTGAGTGGACAGTACATTTTAATAACCGGCAAAGTACGAGTCGGACTCACGCCGCAACGGTTCCGTTCTATCGTATTTTGATTATTTATTTGAGTTTTTATTTTAGATTTTGCACTTTAGTCACACCAAGTTTAAGTCGATTTAGTCGATCGGTTGTGTGTATTACCGTTTTTACATTAGCCTCCGCAACAAAAATATCCGAACATTCAATGGATCCCCATTTATTTATTTTTGTTAAAAAGTAGAATTAAAATACGTTTGTATTTACTCTACTTAGGGCCGATTTTCCAATCGCCAGATAACTTTTATTTAACCAATAAAATTAATGGGTTTGACATATTTTCTATACGAAAACTGTCAATGTGTCAACCTTATTCTTCACATAAAAGTTAGCTGGCTATTGAAAAATCGGCACTAATGAAATATGACTACCTAGCCAGACTATGTACCGGCCCTTTCACCTACATGTCAATAATATAAAAACATTTCTAATACAATATTTAGTTTTAAGTCAACATTTCTTATAAAATATCTTAAATTCAGGTTTGTAACTCCCCCAATATCGACGTAAAAACTGTTTACTAAACTGCTACTATGGGAAAGGAATCAAATGAAACCACCATGTAGCCTGATCTAAATTGTGTGTATTTAAAAAAAGTATAATAGAGACCTTATAACATAGAAAAATTGCTTTACTACCGCGAGCTAAGAGACAACAACGCCATCTAGTGGCGAACGGCGTTAACATAAGTTTATACAGGGTACGAACAAAAACAGAAGAGCAAAAAGCAAAACAGCAACAGGGTTTTATTTCACCATTTTCTAAAAATTTGCTACACATTTTCATAATATGTATTATGAAAG
This sequence comes from Anania hortulata, assembly GCA_963576865.1. Lineage (NCBI taxonomy): Eukaryota > Metazoa > Arthropoda > Insecta > Lepidoptera > Crambidae > Anania > Anania hortulata. Next base: position 10,808,457 of record OY756406.1, read on the forward strand.
TATTTTCTACGCACTCAAAATAATTGTGAGCTTTGTTTTTTGATTATAAAAATACACTAGAGATTTGTTAGGGTAAAACTACCTTTTATTGTGTTATACAAATTCTGCTTTTACAGGGAAAATGAGATCAAGTAGCTGTTCGGCGTCACTTGGACGTTGAAAATAGAAAGGACAAAACCAATTACATTATAGCCGGTCTCGTCGTGTCGTGTCCAATCATGTTTATGGAAGGACAACATGATTATTTTGTAATTAAATACGGGTCTGGCACTGGTGCACACTAGTTGGTCGTAAAGTTCCAAACTATGATTATCAGGCCATGTGGTGTAGTGGTCATGTCAGTGGCGAATATTATTGAAATTTTATTTTCGTCGCATTACTAAAGTCTTGTTTATTTGCCTCGACATTACTTGAGTAAACAAGATAAGTGTGATATAATATCTTACTTAAGATTTTAATAATAACGTAATATGTTGCAATAATAAAATATAGCAGTGTTGCAAATACCGGTTAGTAGCATTAGAAATACTATTAATTTTGTAAAAAAGGTAAATAATTGCTTGTTTTATCACACAAACATTTGCCCTTTGCGGGATTAGAACCCAAGGTTTTCTAGTCCCGGTCGGGCATCACTAGGCCAAACGGTCGTTGGAAGTTGTACATATTTATATAACATTATTTGACTTTTATGTTCAGTAAATTGTTCACACTAGCAAAAACATTTTGTTAAGGCGAAGGGTAAGGCAAGTGACCTTGAGCATTAAGCGTCGACTAATGCGATTTCTTTTACGTGCCTAAGATAGTACAAATACTTCTCGCTGACTAAACATCCATCCGTTGCGTTCCTGTGCAAATAGATTATCATTTTTGCAAGCTTTCTGTAGGTTGACTGGCAGAGAATACTTTTAGCATTAAGCCCACCTTTTGTACACTTTTATTAAGTTTGTGCAATAAAGTTTTAAATAAAATAAAGAAATAAATATCATTGCGAGCAAAATATCCGCTCATGGAAAAGTAGGAGCTAAGAGTAAAATCCATTAAAAATCCTTTTGATTCTTAATTTGTTAACTATTTAAAAAAAAAAATTTCATCCTCCGGGCACGAATGTTATACATAATTAAACCAACTTTGAAGCTAAACAAGTACGTCATTTAAAATATAAATGTGTACAAGCTCGCGATCTTGGCGGTACTTTGTTTTTTTTTTTAGTATTTATAATAAATAATAACTATTATTTAGATACATCAGGAAAAACTTCAACATATAAGTTACATGATATATTAATTTCGACATCCTATTTCCAGTATTTTTGCCAGAAAACTTGTCCAAAAACACCTCGTCAAGTATTCTCCTTACCCGGCACCTTAAATAACATTTATTCAGGCTACACAAATAATAGTATTTTAAGTTAATGATCTATGTGGATTGATTTCATACAAGTACAAACAACAGGACATCAACTTACCGCAAAAAGTAAAATTTTCTCAATTGATTTTGATCTCAACGTGTTTGACTTAAAGTAAAAAATCGGTCCAATGACATTTAGCTCTTTGGGTAGGTTGACCTACCGTTGTCTGTACAAAAAGAGATATACTTTCATAAAATAAATATTGATTTTCGCCGAGCTAATGTAAAAACAGTTACCACGACGACCCCCTACAAAAAATAATAAGTTAGACTACTATAAATGGGCTACACCGTATAACGTGTTAAAACGTTTTTACCAGCTTGATTAAAAACATATTTATTTTATTTATTCGTTAAAACATATTGTAACAAAATGTACCATAATATGTTAGATAATGTTGTTGTCTCGGTAATTTAAATTATAATAATAAAATAAGTAGTAATGAAATGATCTTATACGTCATATTCTATGTGCGAGCACCTTTAGAGATTTAGTTTATATTGTAAATTCAACTTGTAGTTGATAGTGACTACACTAGTGATATCTGCACGTATTTGTACTTCCGCTTGTCTAAAAGCCCTTCACAAGAGTACCACCGTCGAACAATATCGGCGGAATCTTGAACATATATATTCATATTGAAACTAGATCTGCAGATTCACCCACTCAGTAGTCAGATTCTGCTCTAGGTACAGTAATCTTGCTTAATGCTTGTTAGAAAACCGTCTAACGTTTCCCACTTTGCGGTTACGACCTTCATAATCGTCAGGGATTTGTGTAAATATTGTAACAAGTAGCTAAACTAAGAGAACAGAAGTGAATTATTCGCAAGCCGGACATTCAGTTCAATTTATGAGGGGTAGTGGGAAATAAAAAGTTACTCGCACGCCCAAGGGGGTGAGGCAAGGGGTGGGGGGTACTGTTCCGCGGTTCAAACGGCCTTTTCATGCTAATGGGACTAGTGCTTACAATGGGATTATTCGTATTAAACGTTAGGACTGCCCTATTCGCTTTTAATTTGAATTCTACAAACAGAGATACCGGGAGTCGAGCTTTTATAAGGCTGTTCATGACTATGTTTGTCTGATTATTCCGAGAATAATTCATCCCACCTCTTCTCTTGTTTGGTAAGATGGCAGACTGTCTAAACGTTTTTGAAATATAGTTGAAATATGGTCTGCAAAACGGTTTCGACGAGACAATGTGAATAATTTAGCGCACAGTAATGTATATTTATCAAAACGAGATATAGAAACGGTAAAAAACAAATATTAATTAAGGAATTTAAATAACTTGCTGGCAACTTGACACTATCGAAACTCAAAACGGAAACTTCGGTACACGCGGCAGAAAAAACAACCGTAGTTAGTTTTTAAAGAATCGCTCGTGTTTTGCGGTACTCCGAAGAAAAATAAATATAAACTGAGAAGTGCCATCTAAGAAATAAAGTTACTACGTCGTTCTGGTTGATATTAATTTATGTTTTATATCACGACGTCTGTGTTGGAAAAGGATTCTAGTTTGTCCTACAGCTGCTTATAAACAAAAAATGCAAGCCTTTTTTTAGAGAGTAATCGTGTAAGTATTATTTGTGTAAACTATCTTCTAATTAAATGTTGAATTCTTAGAAGTACACTAACTAGCTGGGCGCCGTTCATCAAACGATGTTTTTGAATATAAAAAAAATACAAATACAAACCTAATCACATGTAGGTATACAGTTGTTGTGTCACATTTACACACTTTGCATATTAAGAATGCGTTAAACAGTATTTTTTGGTTGTAACAATACATAATCTTTTAATTGTGGGTCCCACACTAGGAGAGTCCTTGAGGTTATGGTGTTTAGACAGAAATGCGACAGATGTAGACTGGTAAAGTATATTAATTAGATGTTTTTAGGATAGGCAAATTAATGCAATCAATTGTAAAATCCTTGTCATTAAATAAATACTACATTCGTTTTGACAATGACGTGTATGAATGTCACTTGTTAATTTCTGGTTAAATATACGTACATAATTATTTGTAAATTTGTTTTCAGATAGATTACCGTCGTTGTATTTAATGATAAGGTGTCATACTTGACACTTAGTTATAATATTAATCTACATTATAATATGTATCGAGTGTTTAAAGCTAACATCCATGGATCTAACGGCTTCGCAAAAAGAAGCAAGCAACTATAAATTATGCATTCCTAACAACGGATAAGCTACAAAACAAACAGAATGCCGGGAATCACAATGCTGAAAGTATAGGTATTTTTTGCTGAGCGTTAAAAAACTAAAAGAAAGTATTAATTCCACATGCAAACGGTGCAAAACATGAATGGAAATAATAATATATTGGTACAATCATATAAAAAACCTGACTATATTAAGAAACACATCACAGTAAAATGCAACCGCGAACAGGGTTAGGATCTTTAATCATGACATGAACGACATGAACGTTGTAAAATCAGAGAATAATCTCTTTTATAATGTGGTAAAATATTAGTTCTTACTAAAAAAAACGCATAAATTACTTGCCTAAGCCTAACCATGGAATGATATGAAAAATAAGTTTACTTCGACCGTGTGGTGTAGTGGTTTGCGCTCCGGATTACAAAGCCAGCCACACAAAAATTTGCCCCTTGCGGGTTCGAATCCCGCAAAGGTAAATTTTTTGTGTGATGAACATGAGCATTTGTACCTAAGTCATGGATGATTATAGAAGTATTTCAGTATATTTATTCCTTATTTAGTCGATATAGTAAAAGCTTTGCTTAGTTCGGGATTGGGGCTAAATAATTGGTGTACAAACAATTTATTATATAATTTATTCTTTCATAGAATTTAAATCGTAAAGTCTAGACACGTGATGTTATTATTTCAACAATACAGGAAAGTAATCGGACGTGGCTTAGTTTGTGCTGATGGGAATTAACTTTAAATAGCATGGAGTGTTGCTTTTACGTCAAACTTATGAAGAATAAACAAAATGCATGCAGTATACGTATGAGTAATTTACAATACATGGAATGATATTAAAAGATTATTTTTTAGTACCAAATGCATTTGACAGAAAAACTCTCCTAAGATTACTAAATAAAAAGGTAATTATACAAGGTGGGCTAAAGGAAGTCATCCGATGTTGTTTGGCTCTCTTTTTTTTCTAAATGAAAAACTTCGATTCTGTTTTTTGATTATGTTTATTTGAACCTTTAGAATTTTATTGGTCAAGTCGAGAAGATTATATCGGCCAAATGGGCGCCGTCACAAATGATTGCCATACTCGTTTATGGCATTTTTCATCACTTCGGCGAAAACTTCGGGCGACAGATTCTCGCACTCGTGTCGAATGTTGAGGTCCTTGAGGGCTTCCAGAGTCTCGGGCTTGTTCACGTAAACACGGGACTTCAAAAAACCCCACAAAAAAAAGTCTGGAACGCTTAAGTCGGGCGATCTTGCGGGCCAGTGCAAATCGCCAAAACGAGAGATGAGGCGACTCGGGAACGCTGCCTTCAGAATATCGGTTGTGGCTTGCGCAGTGTGTGCCGTTTTTCACTTCGTCCACTTCTTCCTCGAGATTGAGGATATCTTGGGCGTAGGTTACGCGCGTTTGGCGGTCGGCAGGCAGCAGCTGATGGACTGGACTTTGTACGGGAATATGCGCAGGTCTTTGACCAAAATTCGCCTCAGGGATGTCCGGCTAATTGCTAATTGCGTGGCACGGCGTCTGGTCGATGTTTCCGGCGACAGCTCGACATCCTCGGCAACAGAGGCGATATTCTCGGCAGAACGGGCGCTCCGGGGCCGGCCACTCTTGGCAACGTCTCGTGTAGTCCCATACTCTTCAAGGTTGGTGGCCAAATGGCGCAGTGTTTATGCAGTCAATGTCGGACGGCCGGGAATCGGCGACGGAATTCGCGCTGCGCCAACACCACAGACGAATTGTTACGCAAAGAAATAGACACGATTATTCCGCGTTCTTAGGGAGTGTATCGCTCCATGGCTTGTTCACTTGTATTCTGCATCTGTATAGTCCATAAATGTCAAAACAGATATGACATTGGCGGCCATTTGCAAAAATGAGAGCATCTTCCAATAGGGTGATTTCTTTTGGCCCACCTTGTATATATTAGGTTGTTTCGAAAAAAAAGAAGACGTTGCTAATGTGAAACTGACATCTAGGCAACCCTAGCTGAGCCTAATTTATATGAGAGACGCACCTGAATAAAATTGTTACGAGAACAAACCGTTTACAAGCGTAAGCGCAATACTAATGCCAGCCTCGCATTGCGTAGCGTATGATTTCGTATATTCTGGAGTTTTAATATGCAGTGCATTCGATTTAGTGCTATAAAAGGAAAGGATTAAAACTCACAAAGAGTTTTACAATTTTCAAAGTTTTACAATTACAATTTTCTTGTTTTTTTTTGTTTATCCTATCTACGGCAAAAATGGAATTCAATAAACAAAAATGTTTAGTGGAATAATAAGACTGAAGTTTGTTACAATGTTTTTTAAATAATTATTTGAGGTTAGGATGAAACATTTTTTTAAATAATATAAGATTTAATTTTACTTGACTTTTAATATCTGTAAGATTTTCATTTGTTTTGAAGCCGCAAAAAAAACTGATAAACTGATCTGTGGGCATATGTATGACCTGTACATTTAGATAAAAATAAAGCCAAGGTCCAAATTTGTCTGGTTTTCTTGTCTGAGAGTTACAGAAATCTGAAGGCAATCACTTCAAATGTAATAATTAGACTTGCTCATTAAAGGATCATGGTCAAGCTTACCCCAACATTGAACGGGACAAATTGCTAAGACAAATACATCAAATAAGATTAAAGTCAAAAGGCTAACTCAATAACAAACACATACAAAAAAGCCTCGGAAAATCGAATAAACTTTTGAAGGTAGATGTTATTAGTGCTTTTGTTTTAGCAAATGTGGTACAATTTTATTAAATAAACAATCATAGTGTTATATGTTTAATAGGTAATATAGAATCATAACTGCGAAGATATTCGTATGAGAAAAGTTTCGTAATATCTCTCATATCTCAATGGGATAACTTTGCTTTGTCTACTAGATTTACTTTCCAAACGCTTTCCCAATAAATGTGTTTAAGTACTATTTATATTAAATGTCACAGTTTTACGCACAATGCTATCAACAATAACCTAAATAAGGAATCCTTAAGTCCAGGGTTCCATTTCAACTCATTCCATTTGGCTGCAACTGTCTTTGGTCCAATCAATTGACATATCGTGCCTTTGAGACCAGCAGAAGCGTCTTGTAGATTTACACAATTATAGGTTCATCATTATCATCATCATCATCATCATTTCAGCCATAGGACGTCCACTGCTGAACATAGGCCTCCCTCAACGACCTATCATTGGGGGGGATTGCCAATACTCGCCACGCTTGGCAAGCGGGTTGGCGAGCGCAGTTTTTTATAATATTTCGCACGTAGACGCTACAGGAATTAGTAGCCTTTTACGACACGCCTGTTGGCGGTTGGGAAGTTCATCAGAGATAGGGATAATTTAAAATAGACAGCATCGCTAGTTGAAGCTAGTAGCCGCTTCCAGCTTTAAGTGGCGGCGGTTGTGGTCGCCGCACACGGTTGTCGGTGGTCGCTACTATTGGTGGCGTTGTTGGCTGTCACGTTTAGTCTATTTGCGCCTACTCTAATAATTACAATGACAATTGTTATGGTATATTTTTCATCATCCTTAACGTAATATAACTCGATTAAACTAAAAGTAAGTATAAAGTCTTAATAATTTTGATTTAACTCTCTGGCAGACTTGTTTTGGAAGGTCGACATGCATTATAATGAGAAGCAACTATGTTTTTTTAAACTCATTTAGCATTTGTTTTAGAACACTTTTATGTTACACGAAGTTTTGGGAATGCCTTGCCCTAACATTTTTATTTCAGTGTCCTGTAGAGTTTTTTTTTCATTACAAATATGACACTTTTCATAATAAAATATTTATTAATGACGATTTTGTATATTTTAAGTACGGAAAATCCTACAAAAAAAATGTGGGCTTTAGACTTAATAAATAACATCTATAAACGTATTCCTCTATATTCTATAAATTATGTCTTAATTTAATTTATTATTAGTCTACAATCCTATAATGACATTTAGAATTCGTAACTTTATTAATTTAATGTACACAAGTAAACACATCAGACAAAAAAGAACATAAATGAATAGCTGACGCCATGAGCTATAAATATACATTATGATCCTATGATTAATAATCTATATTATGTATATACATATTGCATTATATATTGTATCTATGTACAAGACATGTAAATTTTTCGTGAAGTTCACTAAAAAAAGTTGTCGCTAACACGACGTAATATGCTAAATGGTAATGGTACTTATACCTTCCCTCCTCTTAATAACAATGGCTTTAGAGGGTGTGTCAGGCATATTATAGATCAAGCATGTAATAAATTGATAATCGATGGAGATTACGGAATTATCTACACATATAATTATAGGTACTATGAGTACAAGCTGCAAATTTACCGTCCATAAGTTAATCTTGTTATCATACTATCGCTGAGGAGTATTATTCTTCATATAAGTACTCCAAATTCCTCATTTAAGTTTGGTACAAAATTGTGCTTGATAGAATGTGCACGATACCGCTTGATGTTTTTTCTCACCCCGTATATATCCGACCATGAATTCCGAAAAATCTAGAGGATTCCAACTTAAGACCCACGAATGTGAGACTACAGAGCTAAATTATTCGTTTAGTAAGTTATCTAGGTAAATCGAAGATATTAAAATTCATTTTAAAAAAAATGTATATGGGTACGCTATGTCCATGAACAAATACGAGTATATAATGAAAAATATTAAACAGAAGAAACCCACATCAAGAAACCTTTAAAAGAAATGGGCTTTTTGCGATACAATCAGATCATTGATTTTTCTTTGCCATTATTGCTCGTATAAGTAAGTATTCCAGCATAAAAGGTGTTATCTTTTTTCGTTTGTCGCAAGGGTAATAAATAAATGTTGCTAGCACGGGTAGATGGAATCTAAAATGACAATAGCAGCTTGTTTTACAAACATAACATGCACGAACAATAGCCTAATAAAAAATGACAACATGAAGGGCCTGTATTCGCGGATTACGCAATTTATAGTCATGCGTAAGTATGTCAGGGCAAAACGATCTCTCTAGCTTACAACGCAAAAGATAGGGCCATCAGTCTACTCCGGACGGATATGTCTTTCGTAGGGAATTATGAAAATATCCGAGAGATAACAGGCAGGCGGTCAACATTTGCCCCTCAATAGGCAACATGACAAATGACGTCCTGCGTGACTCCGCGAAACTAACGAAATAGATGTTCTTTCTCCCGGGGGAGCCAACTCACACGTCGCCTCACATACTATATGTCGCGGTATATGTCAAATTCGCAATGAGAGGAGTGTGTGTGTCAGATAGGCGTCTATTGTTTCGTGACTCTTTGTTAAATCAGAAAGAATGGTCTGTGAGATATATCAAGTTCAATCAACTCGTGTAATCATTCTGTTGTGACATTAACTATATACTATATTTAAAATATGAATATCTCCTTTGACAGGTCTAATGTAAAATGAATGGGCTAGTTTCCTGGGTCAAAAAATGATTATTCTATTTAGTCCGTCAGTTAGATTATCTAAAAATGTTGAACCCATATTTTGCCTTTTGTCAATCAGACAAAAAATGACGAAGATAAAGCGCATCAAAGTAAGCATGTGACGTCACGTCTTGCTATAAAGTGTCGCAAGGCGTGACGTTACGCGGAACTTTAACGGGATATATCTTCATCATTTTTTGTTTGATTCAGAAAAGAAAAAATACGTGTCCAATATTTTCTGTTAATCCAACTGACGGACTAATTAGATTTTTTTAGGAAACTAGCCCATTGACGTGTAACAAAAGATTTAATATTATTCAATACCAATGTAGTAATTTTAATAGCTTTAGAATAAATATGTAAATAACAGAGATAAAATAATGTTATTTATTATAAGAGAAGAAGATGAGATCGCTATTAGCGATAATACCGCCTAAATTGTACATCTTTCTGTTAAAATCATGTGTAATTTACTTGTATGGTGTGCAATAAAGAGTATCTATCTATCTATAAGTAAGTTTAATTATTAAAGTAACAATTCGATGAATTTATTTGTAGGTAATTAAATTGTAAAGGATCGTATACGAGTAATATAAATAATAATTTAAGTTTATAATAAAAAAACACTAGCAGGTTTGTTTCAGCGTATTATTCGAACTTCCTGCGATAATACCATTCAGAAAGAGTAAATGGTTTTCATTTATATGAAAGCCCGCCATAGATATAAGTGTTTACACAGAAGTTTGCTGTGAATTCAACCCGAAAGATTTTTCCAATTTAGCGAGAAAGGCTCCAATGTCGGGGAGGTCACAAAGCGAATAGTAAAAATACATTCCCAAAACGTGACCGTAACTTTCCCTACCCGAGGGAGAAGAGTGGCCGAACATGACGTATAAACGAAAATTCCCGCCTAGAAAAATATATCGCTGAAGAATTTAACGCCAATAGCAATATAAATTTGGCTTTTTAGCGTTTCAAATTTTGGTTTTGACTATTCGAATGCGCTTCGCCCAGAGCCATGATACCCGCTTAGTGTTTTCTTTATTGGCACGTTCCATTCATAGGAGGTTAGCTGGCTTTTTGGTGCATTTTCAATGGAAAACCTCATGAATAGCTAAATTTTAAATGACAATTATGTTAAGGCTATTATGTTGAGTGTTTATTTGAAATAATACACTTTTATTTTATTTATTTTGTAGTTTTAAAATGACCTTTCTTAGTTTTTCTTATTCAATTGTAAAAACTGCAGTATTTTGCTTAAGTACATATTTAAAAAGTTGAGATAAAAGTTATCTTCCACTTTTCGCAAACTTATCTGTATGGGTGCTTTTCTACGAGGTGGATTCTTACTGTTTTGCCAGAGCAATGCATGTTTTTTTGTTAACCGACTGGCCGACATCTGACCCGCTCTTTTGTATGAGATTTGGTAAACTTTATTTAACAAAAGCCCTAAATGTATTGCTACACTATTTTCGGAGCAACCTACGAGTAGTTGTATTTAGAACATATCGATAGCGGAATTAGAAAGGTCAAGGTGTCTAGGTCGCTCTATCTTATATTCATTTCGGATGAATGCGGAATGACAAACATGGATATAGGTAGATAAATCGACACTAAAAATTTTGCATAGTCGTTTAAGTTAAGAAAATTTATTCATTCTTTATTATTATTTGAAGTTGATAATATGACATGGTGATACTTAAATGATGATAAACTAACTAAAGATGTAACTTGTTTTTAGGATTCCGTGGTCGAACCGGAAACCTTATAGTTTCGTCATGTCCGTACGTCTGACTGTTTGCCTGTTTATCCGCGACTTAGCTCAGCGGCTCTTAGTACTAGAAAACAATAATTTTGCAAGGTTATACATGCATATTAATCACGCCGTCAGAGAGGTAGAATAAAATTTTGAAAAAAAAAATATGGTACCTCCCCCCTATGTGCTATGTGCCGTGTGGGGACGGCCGTAAAGAATACACTTCCCTACCGCCAACAGGAGGCGTATCGTAAGAGTCGACTAATTCCTGTAGCACGAGACGGGCAGCAGTGTCTTCGTGCGAAATCTTATTAAAAAACTGCGCTCGCCAACCCGCCTGCCAAGCGTGGCGAGTATTGGCAATCCCCCCCGATGATCAGTCATTGGGGGAGGCCTTTGTTCAGCAGTGGACCTCCTATGGCTGAAATAATGATGATGATGACCTCCCCTATACCTACAGTGGGGATGTTTTTTCTCGTTTATCGCACGGTGTGGGAGTCGTTGGATAGGTCGTATAAAATATTTTGGGTTTGCAAACACAATTTGCATTCGATCGTGTGCGTAATATTAAGTTCTGAAGTGCATTTTTTTTTCAAAAATGGTTGCTGGAAATGTGGAAAAATTTAAGACCCTACTAAACAAAACATTACATAACGAAGTTAAAAGGAAAACTATTACTTACCGAGTTAAACTTGAGTTAATTATGTAAAACAGGTAGCAAATGCCGCATATAGTGACGGCAAGATACGGAACCCTACACTAGGTATGCGTGTCCCCGAAACGCACTTGGTAGGTTTTTTATATACATTTAATTAATACTGTCAGATGCCTGAGGCCTAAACATGAACGCTAAATACAAAACACTTTGTATACACAAAAGCATCATGGTTAGGCCTCTAGAAATTTCTGTAAATTCAATTTCAAATCTACCTATTTTATTGTAATCTTTTCGAGGCCTTTGACGTATTGTTCGCACGGTTTTATTTTGGATCTATTACTTATTTACGAAAATGGATGATATAATTACAGAATAAACCAGTGATGTTACTAACCCTTTCACGGGCCGTTTTATTAAAAGTTGCCTTATAAAGTAAAAGGGTAGCCCACATGTCGAAGCTACCTAAATAAATGTGGTCTCTTTGCGTGTACACGAGTAAAATATTTAGGGTTTCATCAATGGGCATCCTTTATAAACCCACACAAATAAACCAAGCCTAGGCCTATTTATTATGTAGACGAGCGAGTTTCATTTTGTGGCTTGCTTACTTTTACAATTAGGCCCTTCAATATTAAAATATTGTGTGCCATGTTTATACTCACCTAAACAATCCATAGCTATTTTCTAGAATCAGTCTAGTTGTAGCCGGTAATATGTTTTTTATTCTTCACTTATCATTTTAATTATTATTGATTTAATTTGATGACCTTCGTAGCCGAGAGGCGAGTACGCCGGACTTCGCGTCGCCATCACTGAGGACCCGGTTTTGATTCTCAGTCGGTTCAACGTAGAAGAACAACTTCTCTATGTTGTCTCGGGTCTGGGTGTTGCGGTACCGTCGTTGTTTCTGATTTCTATAATACAAGCGCTTTAGCTACTTATCTTAGGATCAGAGCAATATTTGTGATGTTGTCCACTATTTATTTTTAAATTTAAATAAATTACTCATACATTTCTAAAAGAAATGATAGTAATGATATATAGAGTAAGCGACTTACCTTAATTACTTGTGTCTATGAGATGTGTTGGAGATAGAGATTGAGTTGACTAGTGTGGCCAGTGGATAAGGTAATGCCAAAACTTGCTTCATCCCCGTGGCAGCAGCAGCAGGTATAAAGTTTAGTTCGTGTCGTGTGCCTAAGCCTTGACACTTTCAGATTCGAAAGTAATGACATTTTAATACTCATCACTCAATCATCTATTGACTTACTATATTTTCAGTATTATAGCAACGTCGTCAGACTAGTCTGTTTATCTTTCTTACTTTTTATCGGTATACATCATCATCATTTCAGCCATAGGCCGATCGGAAGAGGTCTGCATCTAGCGGCCGATGGGGCAAAAAGGTTCTAGAATGGAGGCCACGTACCGGCAAGCGCAGCATAAGACATAAGACTCACGAGGTGGACAGATAACCTGGTTAAGGTTGCAGGAAAACATAAACATACTTATTGTAAAATTAAACTAAAAAATTTAAACAACCACTAATAATCTAGCCCCAAACTAAGCAACACTAATACTACGGCGACTAGATAACAGATAAACATATGTAAATATAAGTACCTAATGTCATCCTTGCTTATGTAAAAAATGTCGTGCTCACCCATGCGTAGGTACCACACAAACATACATACTTGCGGGATTCGAACCCAAATTCTAATAAAAGATATATTAAATATTTTTCCAGATGTATCGATCGCGAGAAATTTAAAAAAATCTAGTGACTGATCTACTCTTACAATAGTAATTTTAAAAAACTAACAATAAATTAGGCGGTTATTCGATTGAGCGTGATGAAAAACTTTACATGGGTTTGCGGTACTCATTTTAATTTAATGTTTACCGGATACATGTAACCTATTTAACCTTAAGCATGATTTTTATTTATTTTTTAAACCTTAACTTAATTCGGAGCTTTGGTCATGTACATGAACGTGTCAGCTTTATCATAACCTAATCTATTTTTTTTAAAGTACATTGCACCCAAACTCAAAACTTTAGATGTAATACTTTCCAATTAAAATGTAATGTTTCAGTAGGACACGTTACTTTGTATTAGCTTCACTTACTTTGTAATACTGAATATAAAACTGCATTATAATGAGTTTAATGACTAAGATAAGTACATACTTATAGTTAATTTAATTAAGATTCTACTTTGTGAAGCGCGAAAAACTGCTACAATTTAATTTACTGGCACAAACAGTTCGTTTTGTATTATTACATCTTTCTAAAATGTGCCATAATATATTAGATGAACCTACAGAACTACTTTCTTTGTCTTATGTTTATAGTTTCATATAGTATCCCGGGTGTGTCGCCCTCAGTACATCAAGTTAAATGATTCCCTCAGTCGAACATACATGTCGCTATCTCGTCAGATAGGCGAACAATATTCCGCTTCCTCTCCTTTCATTTAGATACGCTCAGTTAGTATTCTTTATCCGTATCAATTTCGACCTTCTTTGAACTCGCTCCTCAGAGTAACGCTGTGATACCTCTGAATAGTATTTGCTAGACGTAATTTTTATTTATTACTCTTACGTACTTTTTCACAACTTTTTGATGGTGTGCGTGCTTTGTATGCTTTGATTAAACTTTGATTTTGTTTGATATTGATAGGTTTATCAGAACTAGTCATAAAACTCATCCCGGCATTATTTTCATATATTTTGTATGGTCCCAAATATGTTTTTGGTAAAACATATAACAAAATTTGAAGAACAATCTAATGGATAAATAGTATAGGCTTCTGACTACCCGTAATAGTCGACTAACGATTGTAAGTAGATTGGTAATTTTTATAGAAATCGTATGGCAAGCGACCGCAAATACGCGTGCCGAAACGTACTTGGCTGGTTGTTTTAGATTTCTATAAGAAAAACAAATTTTGTAAAACCTTCCAAACCCAGTTGCCTTGCTAAGAGATTATGTTCCAAGAAACCAACGGCACGGCACGTTCATGAATAAGTCGACAATTTAAAAAAAACTCTTTTTGTATTTAAGTAGGTAGAATTTTGAATGATTACTATCTATATCTATAAAAATAATATAATAGCTTAAAAACTTTAAAACACACTGTTATACTCGTATGAATTGAACTCACCAAAACGAAAAATGAGCCTAAATACGAAGGTTTTACTAGTTGTTGTTGAAGAGCTCCACTATCCATTTTGACTCCATCATCAGATCAGCAGGATGGTGTCAAATTATTGTATTATCATCCAAATATAAAATACTTACAAAGTTTTAAATCGATACGTCAGTTAGAGTTAGGTCAGTTAAAAAAAACTACTTGAATATTTGAATACCTAAGGAGTTAGTTACAAGTGAAGATAATGTTTTTTTTGTCCTGCCTGCGTTCCTAAACCATTCGTCCGATTACAATGCATCATTGTCATTTGTCGGGCGCAAGCCGCAGAAAGTTTCCGAATTGCATTTAGGACCACGAGAACGAAGTCGCGGAAAAAAGTAGTAAGTAATAAAACTATCTTGTTCTTTCAATATATTCCGATTGAAAATAAGCCGTTTTATACTTCCAAAATTCTAATAACACAAAAATAAACTAACCTAAAACTAAAAACTACCTACTCAAAAATAAAAGCGTGTCCATGTCCTTTCAATTAGTTTATTACTATTCGGTATCCTTATAAATCGTTTTGTAACATATTTAAATACATCTACGTTCTGATAGTTTATTACACAACCCTTTTATTAACTACTTGTAAAATGTAACCATAGATTTACAAAATCATCACTGAAGTTGTTGAATACATAAAATGTATTTTGGCTGTAAAGATAAGTACTTTAAACAAAATTTCCAAATAATTTATTTACATTGAAAAATATTTACATCTCTATTTTAATATTTACAGTAACTAATTTATTATAGAGCTACAAATTTAGGTTTGATTTTAATTTAAATGTCTTATACATATTTCCAATATTCTAAAGAAAGTAGATAACATTATACAATTTACTTGTCTTCGACAAGGTCATCAATTTTCTATAGTCTTTTAAGCGAAATCAAACAACGTTGAAAATAGAGATCGTATTTACGAATACTTCTATAAAACAGGCGACTGACCCTATGTTTACCCTTTTATCTTATTCGTTTGCTTAGAAACTCGTAAATTTGTTTTTGTGTCCTCACTCAGACATGAGCATGGAAACAAGGCCGAACAGGATATAAAAACCAAACTAGCCGAAAGAAACATCTAGTAATGATCCAATACATAACTGCAAATGGAGTGGAAATGTTAATGTTTCTAGGTTCTCCTATTTTATATAAGTTCAGCGATTACTAAGTCGTAAAAGCCACATACAATGCAGAACAGTTAAAATTTGCGAAGTAAATATTCCGGGCTTAGGGTGATGAATTTGCGAGATATCGTCGTTTTATTGCCCGCCGGTAAAGCCCCCTCGATCACTAAACCGCAGTTTGAGAGACTGCCGTGCCTCAACCTTGCCCGAAAATTTGGCTCGCGTTATAAAAAACGACCGTTTGCTGCCAGACCCGCAGCGAGGCGGCGAACCACGGATTATCTTATCAACGGTTACACTTTTACTTTTCAGAAGCAAAATTTCTACCAACAATCTCCGCCAGCACAAAATAAATCACATTGACACCAAATAAAAAATAAATAATGTGAGGTCAAACGGAGATGATTTATTAGGCAGATTACGCAGCTCAACTCTACGTCGCAAACTTTGTAAAGAAACGAGGTTTTCTCTCCCTGCTTTTCGCGTTCGCTGCGTTGGGAACGGTAAATTCCATTAGATTGATGCGAGGGAAACATAAAGCAAATAATATTCTTAAGTAGAGTACTTACTTATCTGCTTACCTCGATGTTGTGTACTTTATCACGCACGCACAAGGTAATGGAAGTAAGATGTTAAAAGATATTCGATTTCCGATTCGAGATCCGAAAGGATTGGGACTCAGCTTGGACGCTACTGCACTACCGGTCGTAGAGGTTGTTTGTTCAGCAAGATGGAAAGCAAATAATGCGGTAAAGAG
The DNA here is from genome assembly GCA_963576865.1 of Anania hortulata. NCBI lineage: Eukaryota > Metazoa > Arthropoda > Insecta > Lepidoptera > Crambidae > Anania > Anania hortulata. Next base: position 10,825,023 of record OY756406.1, read on the forward strand.
AACAAGTGTAGGCTTAGATACATTACACATAGATAAGCTTCTTGCTCAGATTCAATCTTGCTTCAGTCCGGATTGGAATAGCGAAATCGATTTGCTCGTAATCTCGGTACGGGATTAAGACGACGGACGTAGCTAGCTGGAAAAACAAAGAGAAGTCAGTCACGGATAATCTCATAACAGCTCCTTGAAGAGTAAATGGCCTCACTAATCTCTTTTAAGTCATTTATAATCGTAAACAATCCCGAAGATGAAAGGGTAAACACTATTTTTCTAAAAACATAACAGATACCTAAAATTGACAGTACATTAAGATTTTGATCACCATAGATTTATTTACCTCACAGGAAACATTAGTATCTAACGTCGTTGTATTAAATACATCCATTAACATAATCCATCGGATCTTTTTAAACTCATTCAAATACAAACACTTTCTTATGATACTGTACAATCTTTACAACTTTAAACAAAAACGTCTGGGAAGTTATTGTGTTGAATTTGGTCATCTTGTAAAGAGGGAGCATGTAGGAAAGAGGGTTTCGCTGATAGTGTTAGCGAATATGATAATGAGTAGTAATGTTAGTAGAGAGATGTATTGTGCTAAGAAGGGTAGTGTGAGGAGGAGCCAGGGCTTAGGCCGGTTGACGGTAGAGATGGTGGCGACTGTGGCGAGAATGGCGCGGTCCAGGCGCGGTGGCGTGGATCCCGAACTCTGCATTGCGGCTGGACGCTCACCGCTGAGCACGTGGACTATCACTGACGCTGATTCTGCACAAATAAGTATTACTTACAATGCTCTGCTAAATATAGAAAAATATGTTTTAATAAGTGTATACGAATATACATACTATGACATTAATAACTGAATATTAACTTGTTCAAATCAAAATTGTACAATGGCTTGATCAAAAAGTTTGACATGAAAGATTTTATTGACCGTAACATATAAACCGAATAACCGTAATTTTTAACTTTGACTTATTACTTTTTTTGGCACTGATTTTTTGAATTATGCAATTATTCACATAACTTTAATTATTTTCCTATAATTTGTAATCTGTAATTTGATGTAACTGATTTATACTTTATTGGTAATTTTGCATGCTATTTATGCGACATGATAGCATGTAAAATTGTCTATAAACTTGTAAAATTGTAAGATCTTCTGATACATTGTTTTTACGTAAATAAAGATTGACTTATATTTACGAAATCTATGTTTTTATTTTTTTTAAATATTTATGCGGTATCACCTACACGACTGAGAATTAGTTTAGTCAAGAAAATCATTTGCATATTTGACCTAGTTTTTAGTATTAAGTTAATTAACAGAATACATTTCTGAGAGTCTTATCCTCAAGTAAAAAATTTAAAAAAAAATGAAAATCATTTATTCAGAAAAGTTTCACAACTTAAATTTACTGGTAGTCTCCAAACTTAATAACTAAATAAATTAATAGTTATATGCTTGCAGAATCCAGCTACACACATTATTTTTTGCTAAAACACACAGACACTGGTTGTGTATGTCAAAGTTATGGTTTCACTGCGCTTTATTTAACTTTTTATTTATTCGTTAACTATATTTCTATTAAAGAAATTTTCCTTTTTTTATGGTCACACAGGTAATTAAGGGAATGGTTAAATTTATACGAATATTGTTTTAAAATATTCATATTATTTTAATTTTAGGACCAAAATAAAACGAGGGCCTAAAAAACTCATTAAAATAAGTCCTGCATTGCACTGCAAAGTACCAAATCAGACAATGTTATTAATTTGTTAATGAAGCAAGTATTACAATTGGTTTTGTTCCAGTGAATTTATTTGTGTAAAATTTTGCGCTAACCAAGCTGGCAAATTTGTAAATGTAAATCATCAGGCGTTTTGCATTTAGCCTTATTATTCGTGCACATTCAATGTAACAGCGTCAGTCGTTTCATGCTGTTGGTAATTATGAAAGAGATTTGTTACAATCGATAGCCGTAACAATGAAATATTAACCTGTTTCCCGCCATTAATTGGTTATTAAATTTACGGGATTGTTCTAATTCTTGACGGACGATATCGCAGATATTTGTTCCCAAACAGGGTTAAGAGCACAGCGCTAAACTAAATTATTGGGCCATTTTATCTATGTCCTGTGGTATGTAGTACCAGTAACGAGAGTCTTTGCTATGAGGACTTAACTTAAACAAATTTGCAACTTTACTTATCTTTAACTTATTTAGTTTAATTCGCAATGGTAATTTACTGTAGGAAATATTTAAACATATATAGTATAGGTCACTATACATAAAAGAGATGTCATGAACAAAATATCAGAAAGGCACCAACAGAAACATTAATCTCTAGTTCGTCACGGAAATCTTTAAGTTTATATTAGCCACTAGTATAAAGCATATAAGTAAGTACTTATCTTTTAATGAGTTTAACTTCAGTACAAGAACTGCTTAATTCTACCTCATTTTATTGATTTTTACCGACGAAACTATTTTACGTGCCGTAAAAGTAATTTACGATAGCCAATCATTAACATAAAAAGTTACGATTTTTTAAAGTGGGTCAAGGGAAAACTTACCATAAGTTAATACGAAATTATACCACTATTTTACCTACGAAGCAATCTTAATGTATGGATTATCTGTCGATTTTCAACGTTAGTCCAATTTATATGCTGTGTAGAAATGAGTATTTATATTTTTTGTTCAAAGCTTTTTTCTGTAGATAACAACGGTGATTATAACACACACCTCAAGGCTGCTGGGTAGGGTAGTCACTCCTAGTTTTTTTTTCAATTTTTAGTCCTATAGAATAGAGGTTTTGCGTCATTAGTTACATGTTGTTTACTGAATAAATTACTATTTTGTTGACAATTGTCTATTAGAGGTACATACATATCAACCAGAATCACCTCTATAACAGGTTTTGCGTATTAGGCGTAACATGTTACATTATTATATACCCTCTTCCATTTTATACACGTTCCTTCGCTCTGGGATTACATAATAGCCAGTGATGAGAAATAACACTTTATTTATTGGTTCAATTTAATAAGAATGGTTATGCGATGGCTATTAAAATTTTTAACAAAATACCAGGGAATATCTAACTATCTCTAAATAGATTTTATATAGTATAAAAAAATATTATTAGTTAAGAGCTTTTACTACATCGAAGATTTTTTGAAATTTAAGACTGATGCAGGATAAGCATAGTCAAAATAGGTAAATATAATGTAATTGTATAGTAGGACATATCAATAAATGATCAATGATATCTATTAAATGTAATAACAATAGTTTTATATGATGATGTAATGATTTAACTTTATTTTTTACTTTATGAAATAATTTTGAATTGTATTAAAATTTTGCATGCTATAAACTAGAACAGCCAAACAGGCATGAGTGCTAACTATAGAGTTGATATTACCCACAAAATTGTGTAAGAATGATGCTCTATTTACTGCAAATAAAATAATTTGAATTTGAATTAGCCCTCACCAGAACTGCTTGGCGCACAGGTATAGTTTCCGGAGTCGTGCGGAGCGGCGCGCGCGATCAGCAGCCGACTCATGCGCGTCCGTTGCTCAGTCTCCACGCTGATGCCCCCACGCTGCGCGTAGTTCACCACTTGCTCTCCTCGGTACCAGTATATGAAGCTGTAGGAAAAGAGAAAAGTTTTTTATTCTGATTGTAACTAACTTAACACACTCCAGTGTTTAATAGGAGCTGTTGAAATGTCGTCTTGCGAAGCTCATTACTTGCAGTGCAGTTATCAATAAATAAATAAACAAATAAATTTTCAGCACACAACACACCAACTATGTCTCGAAGTAAGGAATTAACATCCTTGTGTTACAAGGTACCAGACAATGTATTTTGCCAGGGTCGCCTGCTAGAACACCCAGACTCAAGCCAATTTAGAAAAGATCGTTTCTGAGTTGACCCGAACTGGGACTTGAACCAGTCCCCCTAGCATGTATACCAAAACACGATATGATATGATATAATATAGCGATATATCGACACCAACTTTAAAAATATGATAGATATAGCCGCCATTTTGATTTTTTATCAAGACAGCGATCTTAATATGTGACGGCGATTCAACATGGCGGCTATATCTATAATATATTTATTTGGTGTCGATACTTCGCTATATCATATCATATCATATCGTGTTTTAGTGGTCATGCTAGGCAGGCAGGAACGCTTAGCGTTCAGAATTGCCGCGCCACTACACCAATCGGATCGTCAATTAGCACTAAGCATTCAACGATTATTAACTAGTCACTCACACTCACACAGTATACCTACGCGTCGACAGGGACAAAAAATATTCTTAAATTAAACAGACTGGGCCATGATTCGAAATTTAAAAATATTGTAAAACAAGTTAGCATATTTTCATAAAAAGTTTACGGCGAGGGCGTATAAATTTAGGAAACTGTACATCAACATTTTAACGGCAAAGGAAACATTACTCAGAACCCTCATTTCACGTTCAACTGAGAGAGATAAAGTGCAAACTTGTTACGCTTTTTCCGACAGGATTCCCGACACATATTTTTCAATTTTTATCGTTAGTTTAAGTAACTCTATTTACTAACTACTATTTTACTCGTGTTTCTAAATGCCACTAAACCTACTTATGACTTATATTGCGCTTTTAGAATAGCAACAAATGCCATGAAAATAAATGTAATAATAATGTTAAGCAAAGACTATCATTTGGCAAACATAGCCCGTACTCTGTTAGAGGGCGACTTAGCAAGCTGAGCGACAGCATATACCGAGTCCATTATTGTCGTTTTGAAAAGAATTACCTAAAATCGGGCAAAAATGCTTCGAGGTGTCGATTGCTAACTATAGTCTCCCGGCGCACAATGTAGTATATACCTACCATATAAGGGTTAAGATATTTACATCTCTTAGTACCGTTGATCAGCACTTTAAGTCAACAAACATCAAGACTTTTAAATGACTAGCCAAATAATTATAATATAGTATTCTACTTGTAATTTTTTATAACAGTAAAATATTTAAAATAAAATAAATCATCGATTCTACAATAACTCAAGGATAACCTTGTAACCACATACCTATATTCTATACATCATGATAAACAAGTTTTGTTCTATGGCTTTTGCAAATTTGCATAAAAGTTTATCGACTTCCCATACAAAATTACCAAACAGCCGATTGAATTTGTATTTAAAAAGTAAGTCTATATTTTCAAAAGTCATAGAACGGAACACCCTGTATACAAAAATCCAAGTGCTACTCTACCAAAATGTATAAAACGGACGATTTTTTTCTTAAATTTACCATTATATGTATACGAAGAATTTATTAAAAATCACATTATGTTCTTCTAAAGTGCTGATCAACGGTAACAGATGTATCTAAATCCTTCTCATATAACTCGTATTAGTATTCCACCAGCGTCCTCAGTAATGGCAAGAATGCTTTTAACACGAGCTGCGAAGCTGTATGAACTCCCGAATAATGCAGTGAAATCGAACACTAACTCTATCGCACGTACATATGAACTGAATTCCGCTAGTATCTGCATGTGGAACTACTACACTCGTAATGGAACCGCAAACCATTAAATATCAAATGCCAACACATGGAGTGCAGTAATAATAACACTCCTGTTTATATCTACGTCGTCATTTAGGTCATACATTTTGTTTGTGATACTTACTTTCTAATTTTTTAAAGATTTTAAAAATAAATCAGTTTACTTGCCAGTATTTAGAAGGTAAGGACTGACAGCAAATTTACTTTTAAAAAAAAGAACACCAGATTCAAATTATTTCACAATATATAATGTCTGCTCATTGCTCGCTCAAGCAAAGGCCTAGTATATCCATCCAGCGAAGGAACGCTGTCAGCTTCCTTGCCTTGTCTTGCTTCACAGTTACACATTTATTTTCGTGTACTAATGAATAGATTTATTCAAGTCAATGTTATTATTTTTCTAATACATTCTTTAATTTATACCTAATCGTCTCCGTGCTTCGGAAGGCACGTTATAAGTTGGTCCCGGCTAATATCGCTTGATACGTGTGAAGCCTAGTCAGGCCTTAGGGCGGCTTTCACTGGCCATACAACACCCCCCTAGAAACCCGCACAGGGCCCGCGTGGCAGAGTATGGCCCAAACTATGTCTAGTTGAGGTGAGAGGCCTGTGCATACTTTACTTTTACTTTCTTTAATTTTACGTCAATCTCTTTAACTTATCTACATACAACAAAACACATTGTGATCGAAGAAAATGGCTTAATATTTTTTCAACAGACTTTCTAAACATCAATAAGTAATAAAATTGGATTTAGAGCTCCATTGTAAGGACCTTAATATAACATTATTTTATAACCTTTATACGCCTGAGACTGGGTATACATAACTTATGGGTTGACCTGAATAAAAAATGTCATCTCTACACACGAGGCGTATCATCCTATCAATATTCAAATTGAAGGTCCCTAGCTGAGAGATCTCAGACACAGGGCCCCATTAAACGGTGATAGTCAAAGAATGCCTCACTTAGGGACCCCAGTCGACCCTTTTATCTGAAAATGAGCTTATCATGTTTATGGATGCGAAGACTAAATGTATAGGTGCGGCGGGTGTGAAAAGGTACACGATAACACACTTCCATTATACAGGCAGACCTGAAAGACGGGGTCGTCTATTCATCGCACGGTACCGCTTGCACCAGGACTATCTAGTTAAGAATAAACAAGTAACTCAAATATCGGTACAGAAGATATCAGCAGGATTCGATTTTTATTCTATGCCCTCAACTATCGCGTCATCTATCCTTTGATTCTAATAAGTTTTGGTCACCGTAGTACTTGCATAGTTTTAAGTTACTCGTATTTTTTCAGGTAAATATAACGAAATTGACGTAGACAATTTACAAGGTATTACAATTTATTTTATTTTCGTGTGTAAACGTGAAAAAATGATAATTCAATATTTATTTTATTTAAAGTTATGAGACAAATTTCACTTAATCTTTTTAAATCAAAAGCTCTTCTCATAAAAAGAGAACTACCTACTTAAACAAGTTACTATTTACGAGGTAGTGTGCAGCCCTAACTGAACAGAATGGTCTCATTACACTCACGTCACGTACCGTGACCCAAATATGTCGCTAGGTCCACCCAATGTGAACAACCAGAGAAATGTGCTACTTTATTTATAATCTTTGAAATTACATTGCGAGGACGTCTTGTTAAGTTTCATAATGAGATTTTGGAGTGGCCATTCTTTTAACGTCGTCAGTGATTGGAGAGCGTTGTGTAAGGCTGAAACGAGCGAATAAATAACGAGACAGCTAGTCATTTGTTTAATTAATCCAATGTATTATACGATTTGTCTTCATAGGTACTAAAGCTATCTTTTTTTACAAACGTTTTTATTTTACGCTTTCTATTTGTGTCGTGTCAGAGGAATCGTTAACAGAAAACTGCTACTTATTAGGTTTTTACAATGATGTTTGAATTATGACTAATGTACGGACTATTCAAAGTTAACATAAAATCACAGTCTCGTCGGTTTAATCGTATTAACCATGTTAATCAGCTTTTTACCGCAGCTCAGTCCGCACCGAACGCTGTAAATAAATAGACCCATCGCAGCACTTTAGTCTGACCACAGAGCAAAGAGAAAAACGAGTTGAAATCTCGAGTGAAACTCATTAGATCTCGATTTCACGGAGGTTAATGCAGAGCGTAAAGGTGTGTGTGAGCGAGGGTAATCTTCGTTCATAGAGTGCAGAAAACCTCTCCCAATAGAAGCGGTCACGTGAGAGCGAGCGATCGTGCGTGTTGATACTTTGTTATGCATTCTTTGTCCGGAGCAATCACAATATGCTATAACTTTGACTAAATTGGTTATTTTGTGGAAGCGATTAAGACGGGTTTCCAGTGACGACGTCAGAGTTAGAGTTGCATTGGAAGCATCATGCAGAGCTGTGTTTGATACTGCTGTTTATACGTGTCGTACGCCAAAGCGTGGCAAATCACGAATAAACGGATTACCTGACTTGTCACTTTGGCTATTAAAGAGGTAAAATTGTAAAGTTAATCTCCGGAACTACTCCTTTCACTTAGAAAATTTGATGTGAATATAGCACAAATTCTCAAGTCAATTAACAAATGAAAAAACCGGCTAAATCGGATTCGCGATAAAGATGAACTGAATGAGAGACAAGACATGATCTCTTTGGTAAATAGGTACATCACATAAATATTAAATCGGGTATCGTAAATAAGCTAACCCTTCTCTTTGATCAGACGATACTTCCATTTGATTGCATAATATTCTCACCTTGGAGGGTCTGGCGCGTGTTTGGCGACACAAGTGAGATTGATGTCCGAGCCAGCCCTGACGAATAACTCTGGCCCGGAAAGGATTTCGGCCTTTGACACTGCGGACAACAATATAATCTGTTACAAAACACTGATATGTTATCGTTATTGGGTATCGCTAGTGAGTTATGGCAATACAGGGTTAAACAAATAGAATTGTGCATTATATCAAGCCTACAGGTTACAACATAAATTTTATGAAACTATAAATTGTTATTTGTTAGCACAAAATTGTGTTATAATAACGTGAAATAGTAAGTACATACATACCGCAGTTAGTGATAGTGTAGTATAGGTATTTTGTCGATAAAATTAGGTAAATTTAATCCCGTCAATTAAAGCTAGCTCGTGACCAAATACACTGAATATTGTATAAAGTTTGAGTATGTATGTATATGTATGTATGAATATATATTTATACATATACATATATATTTAATTACTGAAAAACATCACATACATTGCTCTGATCCTATGGTAAGTAGCCGAAGCAGTTGCGTTACAGAAATAAATGAAAAGTATAAATTTTAAGTTACAAAAAGAATAATAACAGAAATTGTAACAGTTTTATTATTTTTATTAATACTCTAAAACATCTACAGTACCAAAATGTATTAGTATTAGTGACTAGTAAATAACAAGGCACTAAATTATAGTAAAGTATTTTGACAACAACAACGTGCAGTATGAACAAATTCTACTCAAGGTTTAGTTTAATATTCAAGATTCACAAAGTTTTACTTGGTAGTTTTTGTGAAGGAACTAAAGGAAGAGTTTTACTAAACAGTATGTAGTTTCATCATTACACTAGCGACAGCCATAAATATACTGACCTACATAAGTTTTTATAAGAATTTATTCCGTTTAAGACAAAAGTAGGACATGTCGATCCTCAAACAACGAAATATCGTTGGTACAGAAAACAATGACAAAAACATATAATATAAAAAACCGGCCAAGTGCGAGTCGAGCCTTGCGTATGTAGGGTTCCATAGTTTTCAGTCACAAAATGGGGTATTTGCTACCTGTTTTATATGACTAACAACATTATCTGAGTAATTTTTTTCTTTAAGTAAATTTTTTACAAGTTAACTCGGTAACTTGTGAAACCTATCTAGCTGTGATGGTTTTCCTTTTAACTTGGTTATGTACAGGGGCGTGCTTTGGTTTCAGATGGGGGTAGGCTGTGAGTGAAAATTGAGTAAGTTTGCGTGAAAAAGTAGGCGATCTCGCGGCAGCCTAACATTGGTTAAATTGCACAGAGGAACGATCTAAGTTGCGCGCTTTAGTAAGGAATAAGTATAGGTAGACGAAAAATGGTTACAGAATATTTATTGTTTATTGTTAAATACGTAATTAATAATCATGGTTAGCTGTTCTGTCAGTTTTTTCTGAAGGTAGGCTCTGCATAATAGCCTATATGGGATGCACGCCCCTGGTTATGTATACACTGTCGTGATTTTTTATCGTATTTAAATTAAACTTTTGCAAGGTGGGTAAAGAACCACCTTGCAAAATTTCAGTTAAAAGCTTAATATTACGCAAACGGATCCTTGAATCGAAAAACGGTGTTTGCACATCCACAATACATTTAAGCGACCTATCTTACAACGCCCCACCCCACACAAAACAAAAAAAACACATTCACTTTACATGTAGCGGAGGAGGAAATAAATTTCAAAATTTTATTCTACCGCTTTGTCGGCGTGATTAATATGTATATAATTTAATATTTAAAGCTCTCTAGCAACAAAGCTACTGACAGACAGACAGACAGACGGACATGGCGAAACTATAACAAACATCACGAGACGTGTAGTAGCCAATTTTACTGTGGAAATACCTAGTCTCAAAATAGTTACATGTAATGTTTCATCATGGCTATCGCGTATACTATAAAAAGACAGATTTCAGAGCCAAATTTAATAGCTAATCAAAGCGTAACATTACCAAAAAAAAAACCTTTCAAGCAAGTAGGTATTTTTATGCGAAGTTAAATAAGTTACAGTTCAAAAGATAGGTACGTGTGTTGAAAATGCTAAATGCACAACATTTTTGTAGAAAATGCTAAATGATAAACCCGCGATATATCGTGTCAATAACACAGTGTTTGTAAATGGCTCTCGGTCTCGGCGCGTATCTATCATTTCCATATAATTTACCCTTACTCGCGAGAGAACCAGTTTTCCGAATGGCTATAGTTTTAGAAAGAGCTCTCTAGGGCTTAACTTCAAACAATTTATGTGAATACGTTGAAACTCGGTCTTAGACGTACTTCGTGTATGCTTGATGGCTGGTGTATTGTTTTAGATTACTGTTCATGAACACCGAGTGTAAGACTATTAATGAAGTTTGAGTTTAGTTCTGAAAGTAATATTAATAAACATACAGGATGAAATTACATGATTCCTTATATGTAATCAGTTGCTGATAAAAACTACCTTTTACCTGAGCCAACATCATATATTATTATTCATGTATGTTTATCGCCAAAATGAATTATAATTTAATAGCCACGATACCATTGAATTGTAATTACGTGTGTTACGTTAATAATTACGAGTGTAGTTATCGTACGTAAAATGCTACTTAAAATCATCTGAAAGGATATAACGGCTAAATGATCATCATCATCCTAATCAGTCCAAGTCAAATCGATGTCGGAAATAGGCCTCTTCTAATGCACACCACTGAGCCCGATCCTCGTCTATTATTTTCCATCCACTGCCAGCAGCTTTGCGTATACGCAATATAACTCGCTCTACCTTTTCGAAGGGCGCCCTGCGCTGCGTTTACATAGTCGTGGTCTTCACTTAAGAACACGTCTACCCCATTGATTATCGGTTCTACGCGTAAGTGTCGGCTCCGTAGGTCATGACAGGTAGTACGCACTCGATGACGACTTTCGTCTTCAGACTTTGAGGAATTGGCGATGATAAGACTTGATGATTCTCAAATGCTGCCCAGCCCAACCGTATTCTCCTGCGAGCTTCTCTCTCAGCGGCTCTCGAGGCCAAATGATGTGATTATAATGCCTAGGCGAACATTTTCAAGGAGAATAAGAACAAGAAGCTGATTACGTGAATTTATGGAAAAACAATATCAAATTCACCGTACAGGCTAATTAACAATCCCTGAAATAGCACTCGAGTGCGCTTGAATCACGTGTTTGATTCTGCTGCATACACGTGGGTAGAGATTAAAAAATGCTACGAATCTCTTCAACATACAAATGATGCCTTGACGCAACAAGATTAAAGACGCAATACGTTTTTTTAATGATTTGCACACTCCCTATACATGTATGTTGTATGTACCTACCTGTCAGAGAAACAAAATGCGGATCTCAGGCTCCTTCAAGACTTGGTTCTAAAGAAACAAATCATAATGATCGTTTGGCGCACTTACCAACAACTGTCAGTCGAAACGACAGGCTTATCTTAGGCTCGGTGGACACCTGGCACTCGTACGCGCCGGAGTCGCGTGGCTGCGCAGGCGCCACCCGCAGCGTCCACTCGTCCGACCCGTCCGCGTGGAGCGCCGCAAACCGCGCGTCACTGCTGTATGTGTGCACCCCCACTGTCAGGATGTGCAGATCTCGTTTTCTGATCCAGGATACCTGCGAAAGAAGATTCTTATTATGTATGGATTGTCTATTTTGTTGTGTTGAACCTGATTGGTGAAGTGGCGCAGTGATACATTTAACGCAAAGCGTTCGATTCTCGGTTTGGGTCAAAGCAAAAAACGAATTAAATTGAATTGGCCTGAGAGTACTGGGAGACGCTTTTGAAAAAGTTCATTGTTTGGGTCTCGCAATACAAGATATTTATTCGAGATTTCGAGAACATGACAATTAGTGTTGTCTGGCCCCTTTTTATCTATTTAAGAATATTGTTATTCTAAGGATGGTAGATGCAACATTGAATTAACGACATAAACAGAACCAGATACGCGTAGTGCAAGTCGAGCCAGCATATTGAGAAAACCTCAACCTGACATGCATCACGCACACAACCCTGGAACCTAACATGACATTATATAAACTTTGACGAAATATCTGAAATTTCGACGAGGTTAAACATTGAATTAGTGATATGTGATAATATCACATATTCTCACGTATTATCTGCATACTTGTAAACGAACTTTTTTAATGCTTTGGCTTTTAACAGGGTGTTAAAAATATACAAGCAAAATTTTTGTGGTGGTCAAGAATCGGGTCTAAAATAAAGTAAAAGTCATAATAAATCAGACGTCAAAAAATGTATAATCAGAAACGAGTCAGGTACTAACAAAAAAAAGGTTGACAAAATAACTTCGTGTTATTTTCATCATGTCAACCTATTGCAGCCCACTGCTGGACCTAAGCCCCCAAACAGCGCTAAAGAGCACAATCTCCTCGTCCCGTTTCTTTCATCTATCCACTGCCAGCCAGAAGTTATTTTAGTAGAAAGTAATTATAAAAAATAATCCTATCAAAATCATAAATCCAACGCTCGTTACAGGCGGTTTCGATTGAACAATATTTTTTTCTTACAAAGTGTATTTTTACGAGTATAGAATAAAATAGAAAAACCTTAATTCAGAGCCATGCATACAATATTATGCACAGCATGCATACAAACAAACTGAACAATGAAAATGTGGCTTAATACATGATACTAAAAAGGTATAACGTAAACCTCCACCTCCACCTCCACACTAAATATTTCCTGAATTCTAGGCTGAACCACCGTCTAAAATTTGGCTCATACTTCTTTAACATCCTATATTGTTTGCAATTATTTAGTATCTTTTACAATTTTGTTAATTGAGAATACCTACCAATTTTATAAAACAAATTAAACTCTTGTTGATTAAAAAGTGTATTTGTGTGAGTGAAGTTTCCTACACACTGGATACAATGTGTGTAAAGTTGCAAGTTTGGGTGAAGTTCCGTAGTTGAACACGAACAATCAAGCTTGTCAGAGAAGTTAAGCCGTCCGCCCGCTGCTAATGTATCTTCATTGTCGGGCCTGACCAGACACACGCCGTGAATCAATATTAGCTTATTCATCAATCAGTTAGGCCCGGGCCTGATTGTGTTGTGAAACGACAATATGGCAAGGGAAACGTAACATAACTGTTATTTCAGTCGCATTTCAAAGGGCTTACTGAAAACCAGCGTCGTGGACTATATACAGGCCGTGAGTCAAGCTGAGTGAGGTCCCATTATCCTGGACATCACAAGCACAAGTGGCACCACTTGATTTCTTATTTTAAATACTTGTTTTTTTGTTTTATTAATATCTTGTTTGTTGTTTTCTTTTTTGGTTTTGAATAAATGTTTTATGTGACATTTGTGCTATTTTTATGTAGTGTCCAATGTATGATAAATGTTTTTTTTTTCTTTCAAAACGTTCCGACTACATAATGAATATTGAATAAAATTTTTGTCCATTTGAGAATGTGCTCCCGATCATCACACACACACACAAAATCATAAGCAACTACAGTACTTAACCTGAATCATCGAGAACGTATACCTTAATGAGCAGTAAGACGGACCATCTATTTTTTAAACTATTAGTAATTTTATGCATACTCTAAGTATGCGTATACAAGTCTTGTAAACTCCCGCCCGCACTAAAAACATTACGTTTCTGGTCAAATATTGGGATAATAAAACAGTCGCAGAATTGTTATCAAACAAAATAAATGTCATTACTACTCTATATGCTATAAGCTCGATGACCATAATAAATGGATCACCTCCATAATGACAAAGAGATAGATTGTAAAAGTTATAAATAGATTATAAAAGTGAAAAATTTATTTCCTAAAAGTGAAGCCAAAGAGCAGACAGCTTTAAGTAAAAAAATAAAGATTCTTAGTAGACCTACAAAAAATTCTTGTGGACAAAATTTGACAATAGGGATCAAACAGAAACGTAATACTCTTAAGTTAAAGATGAATCTCTACAACTTACAAAACGAGCAAAGTACGCATTTACCTATAGAGAGATACTTTGATATATTGATACTAAGAGCCAATATTCAAGTAAAGGATAAGAAACCTGAATAATTTATTAGTGAATTGTACTACAAAGTGATTGCGGAGCATTTCAGTCTTCCATTTAATGCGACTGCATTGGGTGAGTTTCAATCGAAATTTGTATTCGGCACGATTCGCTGAGGATTTTAAAACTTTCTTCGCAGCACGATTTAAGCGTGGCGGAGACAGAACTAACTGGATATAACTGGATATCCCCCAAACCATTCTTTCTCTCGGCCGAAGTTTTTATGGGTCAAACCTAGATCAAGCGGGATTGAACTCATTGCGGCTCGGAACGAAATGGTATTGACACTACTTATTCTAGATTGCGTTATGTAAATTATTCGAGCAAGAATCAGACATGCTTAATCATACTTGGCTTATTGTTACAGCCGTCTTATTTCTTGACCGAAATAAAAAGTTCTGACCTTTTTTAATTTATTAATAGTTATACAAATTCAAAGTTTTATTGTGTGGCTCTTTGAAATGGCCAACGCCTAAGCATGAACACCAAATAGAATCTATGAAGTGTCAGTTGTATAAACGTAATTTTTCCCAAACAATATTTTTAGTTTTCTTTTAAATCCGACTATTTGTTTTATTTCAATTCTATTTGATTAAAAGGACCGGATATTTAATTGTAAATAATTGAATATATTCAGGGTATGTGGGATATCCCGAATCAGGATTAATCAACAGATTAATTAATCGAAGAGTAATTATACACTTTTACTGATCCAGTGACATGAACCATATTAATACTACGATAATTACAAACAACATTATTTTTTGTTAACGTAAATACAATAACTTTTACTATGGAGCAAACATCGAAATCTCGCTAACAAAAGTTCGCTCTTTATTCAAAGTTTTTGGAAAGAACTAGAACCAGCTTTTCAAAGGTATTGCGTAAACAAAAAATTACGTTGTGTATATTCTCAGGTCAATATTAATTACAGTTTTTTTAATACCTACTCGTTAAACTCAATGTAATTTATATACTCAATATTCCCTTGCGTTAAAAAAACAAATGTGTGTTTCACATCAATAAATTCTTCTCAGGCTAGCGAATACTGTCCTTTTTGCAGAATTTAATCTTACTGTCTCTAATTTGCTGTATTATTTGCCGAACATTGCTGTAGTATGTGAAGATATAATGATGAACATACTATTATTATACAGCGTAAGGCCATACAACTATTTTTATTTTGCTACTTGGCAGATGTAATACCAATATAATTCAGATAGGCCGAATAAAGATACAAAAGATTACCAGCGAAGAGTAAATTAATATCCATATTTCACATTAAATCTATTTTGAATGTAGCACATTAGACAACGTAGATAATAATATAAAACATTAAATATTAATGGCAATAACACATTTAAAATTACTTAAAAAAATTTTTGCTGACTATTTCTCTTTTCATCTATAAAAAAATGTAAATAAGTAGATACATTACTGGTATTTTTAGGATTTATGTACTACTAGTTGTCCCGGCGAACTTCATACATTTTTTTTTAGTGAATTTTTCCTTGTTTTTATAGTCTTTCTGCTATTCAAGGCGTCGACAAATTCAACAAATCAAAAATCATAAAAATCGGTCCATCCGTTCTCGACTTACAAATGATGTAACTAACCCGACTTTGTTTTATATATATACTAGCTGTCCCGGCAAACTTCGCATCGCCTCTTCATAATTTTTTTCTCTTTAATTTTTCGATGTTTTAATAGTTATTCTGCTATTCGAGATGGATACAAATCCAACAAATAACAGATCATAAAAATCGGTCCAGCCGTTCTTGACTTATAAATGGTGTAACTAACCTGACTTTCTTTTATATATACAGGTTGGTCCAGGCCAGATGGATATTTTTTTTTTTATATCCAGGAAAAAAATCGCTTGTCAGCCGCTTACAAGATATGTTTTTTATTTTATTTTAGAAATATCACATCTTTTAATGTTTTAATAATTTTTAATTTACTTTTAAAATGAAAAATTCTATTTTTTATTTATTTTAGGTGCTTACTCAGACATTGCACTCTCTCAGAAAAAAAAATTCAGACTGATCTGCAAATTTGAAGTGCATTTAATTTCATATCAATGCAAGAATAATTACTTTCCTTGAAATCGACAGATTTTTCGTAAACTCTAATTAAAAATTAAAAAAGTAAGCACTTAAAATAAAATATAAATAGAATTATTCATTTTAAAAGTAAATAAAAAATTATTAAAACATTAAAAGTGGAGATATTTCTAAAATTAAAAAAAAAACATATCTTGTAGCGGCTGACAAGCGTTTTTTTTCCTGGCGAGTACAAATAGGTCCTTAAGCCGACTACCTAAAAAAAATGTTATATCCATCTGGCCTGGACCACCCAGTATAGATAGATGATGGTATAACGCATCACTACAGTGGCAGACTATTTTGTCTTTTCGCTTGTGTTTTTATGCTTGGTATACTCAAAGAGGCTAATGTACAGCTAAGTCTAGCCAATTAAAGAGCTAGAGGCTTCGTAGCTGTAGCGTTTATAAAATCAGGAACAATGATGTAACTGTTTACAGTTTTTCCGAAGTAAACTCAGTAGTCGGCGTTAAAATTTGAGTAAAATAAGTTATTACCTGTAGTATTTCCAAATATTGCCGTCAAGAATTCCTGCATCGACTTTCGAAATTGCTCAGTAAAACGTAAGTGAACTTACGGCAAGTGAAGTGAATCGGCGCAATCTACGGAATGAGTCAACCCTTCAGCGCAATTTGGGCACTATTCAGTCGTGGCTCACATCGGAAACCGCATAAAAGGTCGTTCGTTGAATAGTGCTCCGCTAAAAGGCCAACCTTTACGGCTTTTTTCGTATCTCAAAATATGCCTATCATGCTCTATATCTTAATTCTATTGTGTGGTATTGTGGAAAGAACATTGTTCACAAGATTCTACTGAATTGACACACTTTGTAGAAATAATGTTATGTACCTATATACATGTGATAGTAATGCTAAGCTTTTTATTTAGATTTAAAAAAAGAAACTAAATGTAGTGTACAGATTTATTTAAAAAATAGCAGAGAATGCCTTTATCGCTTTACGTTAGCCTTATACACAGTTTCAAATAATTCACTAATATAAAGACAATTAAACCCGAGCATATAGAATACGTATAATGAGCAAAGGTAAAAATAAACATTTTTAATTCTCCGAAGTATGATGAAATGTTTCTCACTAAAGTTACAAAAAAAAACCTTTTTAATTGTAGTTATATTATAATTATAGTAACGTTAAGATTTTTTGAGGCCTCACAAAAATGTTTTTGTAATGACTGTTTATGTCAAAATAAATGAAAAAAAAAAAGAAATATATTATGATTAAAATTAAATTATCACTGCCATAAATAGTGTTAGTAATTAAAAAACATTATAGGCGTATAAAATGAGTACCTACGACGTAGCTCGAATATGTAAGCAGATTAGCAGACATAATGACTAAAATGAAATATAAGCTAAAAATGGTTACTAATTAAAAGTTAGTTCTAAAAGTTTAATAGTATTATTTTGTTGTTAGTGATAGACATACACGTGGAGTCCGTGTATTTTAAAGTTATCTATGTCAACTATGCGCCACGGAAGTAGCAAACTGAATTGTATTAGAATATATTGAGGACATTGTCCACGTTAAACTAGAATGCAATAAACAAAAAAATACCTATCTGAAGTGTTAGTGCGACTGTAAATTTTATATATTGAGATTATTCTGCGTAGTTTTCGACATGAATTTTGATGTTGTTGATTAAAGGCCAAACAGATGTAACTTTATGAGTTGTAAGTTGTAAGTCACGTTTTTTAAAATCGTAGAATTAAATTAATGTGAATAAAATTGACGAATGTTTTTCATCATCGTAAAGCTTAAACCGGACATAAATTTAGAACTGAATATATAGCAGAAGATACGTTCATATGGTATCAGCCTTAGTCCAGCATTTTATTGTCAATATTAGCATTGACACTAATATTGTAGTGCCGGCAGTGAAATAATGTTTTTCGTATATATACAAGGTTACATTCCAAATTTAAAAAATAAGATCTAGGAAACAATATAAAGAAGCGTCATAATTGTTATTCTCTTAAATAATTGTGTTACGAAAAAAAAACTTTAAATTATCCAAAAAAAAAGTCAATAGAGAGATTACGAAAGCCGCGTGGTCATTCATCAGAGGCGTAGGTACGGCGAGCCTACAATGACCTTACTACGCAGTGCACATACGGTGGAATTTTTTCATGAATAGGTTAAATTATCCACGCGTACGATTTTTAACAGCGGATAGGAATAATTAAATGTAAAAAAAACTTTTTTTGTTTTTGCATAGTTCGATTAAGTTACTGATACTGAGCCTTGAAGATTTGGCACCCCTTTGCAATGTAACCCTGTACTGAATCTAGTCTAAATTTTGTATTAATTAAAGTTCTAAAGTGATGTACGACCTCATAGTTAAGGTGACGTCTGTGCCCTGCAGTGCGATGTATACTATACTTTTTTTAAAACTCTAAGGTGATGTTATACGGAAATCTACTTCTTTGCTTTTGTTTTTTGTCTCTAGGCACACAGAAACATTTGTTGCGTTCTTAATACGTGACCTTTACGATCGGAAGCCTCTGGAAGTGGCTGTGAGTGACGGATGCGATACGTCGAACCGTATTGTTATCCCACAGGACGTAGCGAATCATCAATGTATGACATAATGGCTTTCATTTCTAACGGAACTGATCCCTCAGGAGTTTCCGAGAAAACGCTGTGGAATTCTCCAGGTTGAATATACGAAATAAGCCTGGGTGGAACGTGAGCTGCCAGTCCAAGTATTTTTGTGCCGAGGATAAATAACTAAGTGTGGCTATATCACATCGATAGTTTAGTGCTCTTAAAAACAAAGCTGTGTATTAATACTCATTAAATTAAGAAACCTAAATCTTTAGACCGGTATACAAAGTGGAACATAAAAATGATCAGAAAATTTTCGGGACATCGTTGTGATCATAAAACTAAATAACTTTATCAAAGAAACAGCGACCAAAACCATCATAATCAGCCCACGTCAGTCTTCTGCTGGACATAGGTTGCACCCAATAAACGCCACTTAGCCCGATCCTCGGTATAATATCATCGGTCCACGTCCACTTCCACGTTTGAAGGCGCACTAGCACAGCACAGTATAGCTGAAGCAGAAAATGTTCTACTTATAAACGTTAGAAATGACGTACACATATGCACACCTCAACAAGACCCTTAAGATGTCGTCGCAGTGCTGTCAGTCAAACGGCTGCCAAGTAGCTACTGTAGAGTCAGGCCGAGTTGTCAGTTTTCACGCCTAGATCATCATCATAGAATGCTTACTAAAAAAACTATTTAAATTTTACAAAAAATAAAAGGTCAATCCTAACTAGGCCATTGGAGTGTAGATATAAACTCAACAAATAGGCTTGGTATCGTTACTGCTTTGGCTGCGATTGCCAAGTGGCGGTCTCCACTGAAGAACACGTCTACCCATATCAAAAATGGTTTTAGATCTTACAGACTAGACCTACTACGAGTATAGTATTTGTTAATTCTTCGAGTAACATATTAATACTAATGAATTCACAAATTAGAAAAGTTTATGTATTGTAATCACTCACATTGGTGGTGGGTGGAGGTGTGTTTTAACGTCCTTACGGGCCAATGTACTCTAGCCCTAAGATTGATAACATGTATCAATGTGAAATACAATGAAGATATTGAATTAAATCGAATTTAAAGCGATCAGTTGTTACACGTTGAGTTTTTCAAATAAATAAATTACAAGCTCGTATGGGAGTAGATCTCTTTGATCCGCTAAAATGTTTGGTCTTGTTGACATAATAAGTTATTGTTATTTAGTTCGTTTTAACTCACAAGAGACGAATAGTAAAAATTGAATTGGGTGTCTCAGAGCTCTAAATATTATAAAACTACTTGTACACAATCTTAACGGAACACTTAATTATAAAATATGGTGGGGGACGTGTAAACAAAGCTTATAAAAATATACAACACCTTGAGTGCCGGCCGGGCCCGCACTCGGCAATTTTTTTCGAAGTTGCTCGTTACAATAATTTTAAATTGTGGTGTATGTTACAATAAAGGCCTTGAAAAGTAATATCTTTTCTTCTAAAATTGCTAATTTTAGGATTTTTTAATGATATCAATTCTAAAGGCGCAACTCGTAATTTATAAAAGAAATGAAGATATGTAGGGTTTAGACGGAGAAGCTATCTCAACGATGAAACGCTCTGATAACGCTTGGGCTCGAACTAGGTACTGTCAGAGTGTTCTAAGATTTTGCGTCCATGAGCGATATCTGTGTGTGCTTTCTCGAGCACGCATTCTATAAACACAGTAAGACACGCTACTCTCCGCTTATAAAGCTTACCTTCTGATACCTGTAACTACGTTTTATCGGTGTTTATTATTATTTTTTTATTTATTTAACAAAAGTTTTACACGGAGTCAGCAGACTCTTCTCGGTGTGCTTGAACGCTCTATGACTTGGACGGTTAGTGGTTCGCTACTGGACTGGACAATAGGTACAGCCAGAGACTGCAGGTTTTAATTTCGTAATGGTCATGTACGTGTAATGGATGAGCATGTGCATTTGTAGATGATATGACCTAATCAAAATCTATGTGAGTGCTTTATTTTTAGTTTTAAGTTTTATTAATTGACCTGAACCGGAAATCATACTCGGAACCCTTCGAGTTAGAGGTAAGTTTTCGCGACACTCACTAATTATGGCTTCGAAGTGATTGCTAAAAAGATAAGTGTGATTGATTAGGACATAACTTACGGCCCGGTCAGCAAGGTTCCTCACTCGGCAGTGTAAATACGCGGGCTGACCGACGGCGGCGGTGGCTTCGCGCTTCGTGCTGTTGTCGAAGTATGGCTGCCCCAGCGGCTCCCAGCCTCCGCCGCCAGCTGATACACCTGCAAAGGAGTTAAAATTTAGTACCCACCGAAGACTTTAAGTCTTCAATAATTGTGAAGAATCTCCCTAATTTGTTGGTGTATTTCCTTCACACACAAACACATTTGGAATAGGGTACCATTTTCTATTACTAGGGTTTCTAGGGTTCTATTACCACTATTATTACAATAACATTATTATTACAATTCAATGGTTACCTTTTATTTCGGATCTTATATCGCTAAGGCCCAAAAAACAAAGAAGGTTAAAGGTAATAAATACTAAAGAATATACAATTCTAAAGATAATTATACATATTTGTCAAAAGTGTAACATATTCTGGAATCAAAATCATTGTACAATGATTACAATAACTTAATCAGTATGTTAGGATTAGTTAAAAACAAAGCAATCCGGGAGAAACAGACCAGCGAATTTGTGGTCGCGCCCTAGTAAATTAAATTACAAATCATCCTCGGGGTTGCGTATTTTGTTTGTAAACATAATTTTACGCAACACAAAGGTCAACGACTTTAATCTGTATCACTTTAAAAGATAAGAAATGCGAGTGAACCTGAAGCTTTAGCAACTTAGTAGGTACCTATTTTTTAAAACTCATATTTCCATGATTATCTGTGTAACGACTGAAAAACTAGGCACGACTAGATAGATTTTGATGTGTTTTTCACCATTGACAAGTTTTTTTTTAAAAAAAGTTAATCTGTATTTTATATTATATTATTACTATATTATATTATTCTAAACAGTCACAGAGCCACTATTAAAAAAATTATTATTTTCATTTAGTAAAGCCTGCTTAATTGATATAAATTTGACACAACAGATATCCTTCAATCATCATCATCATCATTTCAGCCATAGGACGTCCACTGCTGAACATTGGCCTCCCCCAGTGACTTCCAGATTGTCCGGTTGGAAGCAGCCCGCATCCAGCGTTTTCCTGCAACCTGTACCAGGTCGTCTGTCCACCTTGTAGGTAGACGTCATACGCTGCGCTTGCCGGTACGTGGCCTCCATTCCAGAACCTTCCTGCCCCATCAGCCGTCAATTCTACGTGCTATGGAAAGGAATGGATTCGGCATCAATATTAATGGCATTTCACCTTCGGTTTGCCAACGATATCGTGGTCATGGCAGAATCGCTTGAAGACCTCGGCACAATGCTCGATGGCCTTAGTCAAGTTTCCCAATAAGTAGGTCTTCAGATGAAGATGGACAAAACAAAGATCATGTCCAATGCCCATGTTGCGCCCTGCCCGGTATCAGTTGGGAGCTCTACTCTCGAAATTGTTAACAAATATGTCTACCTGGGACGAGTGATCCAGTTGGGTAGGTTGGGTAGGTAGTCCCATAGAAACTTGGTCTAATTCTGATGATGGGATCTATAAGAAAATCATCAAACATTGCTTGAACTCCGTACCACGCCAACTGATTTTAGTATTTATCTTACATAATATCTTTGCCAAATGTGGACCGATTTTGATGATTCTTTTTTTAATGAATAGCTTATACTTCAAAAATACTATAAGTCTATAATCAAACATTTTTGGAAAACAATTCACCTCTAAGGGGGGAAAAAATAGGAAATGAAATCGGTGTTCAGTAATTAAATTATGTTTGCACTCGTAAGATTTGTTTTGATTAGGATTTTTCACTAAAATAGATGAAATAAGTTAATTTTATAGAAATAAAAAAAACGACTTCAAAAAACTAAAACGCTAAAAATAATTTTACCACTTACGTACCAGTCGATGAGAGATTCTATGTTTTCGTTTGCACCGACTCCAAAAGTAACTGATTAGGTACGTAAGTGTTAGGATTATTTTTAGCGTTTTAGTTTTTTGAAGCCGGTTTTTATTTTTTTTATAAAACTATTATTCGTGCGTGTCAAATTAATGTTTTCTATTCTATTCTATTCTAAATATTACACGTAGTTTAGTTGCAAATCTGACTTGTAAATAAAGATTATAATTATGCAAAATACCTATATAAATATGTACCTATATAGTAGGTATTATAATCAGTGAACTGTACCTATTCTTTTCTAGTGTAGTTAAGTAAATATCATTATTGTCCATGTTGCATTACTTGCAATGCATAGGAATATCACTATCACTTCAGGCATGAATTAACCACATAGCTGGTGATTATTGTCCATTCCTAAAAGCTAGGGTGACAATATTAATATATTGAAGGTTAAATAAATTTATTTAAGGAAAAACAGAACAGAAAAAAACCGTTTCTTTAACTTTGCCTAGCCAATTTGTTTTCTAGGATGTAAGAGAATTCGAATGATTCATTTGACCTATTGAACTAGACATAGCAACTCTTTATAAATGTTAAAAACCAGGCGTGTCTAATATTTGGTCCTATAAGGTCCAAAGTTTTTTATTAACTCCCATCTGGGGTGAATCTACTGCTCAAGTACATTTTTTGTTTTCATTAGACACACTTTTCTACTTTAAAATAGTATTGGGAAGTGTTTTTTTTGCAATTTTGATGTAGGCCTATAGAAAAAGTCGCTGTATTTAAAATCGCCCCTTAGAAGGAATAATTAGGACTAAGTAAAAACATACTCCATAATATTACGTGACGTAAAAAAATACGTAATTTATTTTGGTCTAAAATCTAAACGTGCAAGTTCCTCTTGGTGCACAAATATTTTATAGATATTAGTCATATTTCACTTTTGGTTAATGTATAATACATTTGATACGTCAAAAGACTTGATCGCAGAGGTTTGGAATAATTAGACAGCCGTTGGCTAGTTCAACTATCGTTATCGACCGATCGTTTCGATGGTTGGTCTAATTAAGAACTAAACAACGTGTCTTTATTTTTAAATTTGTCAAATCCTGATGGGTTTCTGAAACCGCCTAAGACTTTCATCGAATAAGCCTGCCATTTATGTATAAGCAAGATTATCATTTTTTTTTAACAATATTGAGTTACTACTTTTATCATATGAAGCGTCCTATTTGAATTGATTCTATTCATTGATGATATTCATCTCAAGAATTATGCAAATGCAAAGTCTTACTCAGTAAAATGTTTATTGACAAAAAATTGAGAACAAGTAGGAAATATTTGTATGTAGAGTACCTAAACAAAAATTTTAAGCAAACAAAAATAAATTTCGAAACTTTAACATAGAAAAATATCCCGTAACAACTGTATAAAGCGCGAATAAATGAGTTAAATGCAATGAAAATAAAGTGTACTAAGTTATTATTATTTATTTATATATACCTAAATTATTTATTTAAAACTTTATTGCACAAACTTAAAAGTGTACAACAGGTGGACTTAATGCCAAGGCATCCTCTGCCAGCTAACAACCAAGTTATGTGCCCATCTTATGTACTACAATAGTGTTAACATTTCACAATAACTGCATCCGTATTTCATTGACAGCGCCATAGTATTATGCCTATTATATCTGTATTATACATCTATGTTAATTAGTACTTAATAGTAAGTTAAGGATCTATCAACATCGCTAAGTACCAATTTACAACAACGACCTAAGTGCTGCCGGTGAATTACATGAAATTCCTGATTATATAACCATCGTATACTGATACATCATTTATACAAGAACGTAGCTTATTTTATATTTATAGCGCTCTAAAACGACGTCTATTATATACGTCATTTGACGTCTTATATTAATAAAACAATAAAACAACAACGTCAGTGATTCATGACGCAAATGTGCGACTTCATGGTTCCATGCGACACAATAGCTCCTAAAATAGGTGGAGGTAAAATACCCCCAATTTGGTCAAATTGACAAGAAAGTAGGTGGTAGCCTTTTGTTGTCATTTAATTTAGTCAAGCAGAAAATTCCCTAACCAAAGAAGTTGTAGGTAGATACTTCTTTCTTTTTGATGTTTACAGGAAGATGTACAATTTTAGTATGAACCGATTTTTCAAACGCTATATAACTTTTTTGCTAATAAGTTTGACGTGTTAACTGTTTTTGTAAAGAAAATGAGTAGGATAAATAGGTCCTATATGAAATTTTGTATTCGTCAATCAAAACTTGACAAGCATCTAAAATTAAAAATTAACATTTATTTAATGGGATAAACGAACAAAACAATATAAAACCTCTCTTCGAAATAATATTATAAAACCTTTTAACAAGTAGGTAATTTTATTTATTAAATTATATTAAATATTTTACTAATTTACTGAATATTATAAACGTGAAAGTTTTTATGTTTGGATGTTGGTTACTCAATCACGCTTTTATCATATTCTATTAGAAGAACAGAATTGGCTAAGATTTTGCACACATTCATCTAGATATTATTGATATAGTGAAATGCATAATCCTAAATATACCTTTTTTGTGCTCCCGTGGGATGATTTTTCATTCCTTATTCTAACGTCTACGAAGCCAAAGTCGTGGGCTGGAGCTAGTTTATTATAGATATGACGAAACCCTGATAGCAGAAATATACATTTTTTAAAATAAATAATCTGTTTCAATCTTTCCTCGTGTTTAATTTATTAAAGTATAATATTTCATATCATTTCTTTATTCATAATAATATATTTTATATATTTTTTGCAGAAAGCTAATTTGGAGAACACGTAGCAATACCGAGCGTGGCCGAGCAAGCTCGATGCTATCCGAATCCGCTTCCATCAGCCAGATTCTTTCCAACGATAAAAACGTGCTTTGTTTTCCGTCACGTCCAGTTATTTTTTATTCCCCCCTTTTTTGAGCATTACCGAGATATTTTGTAAATATTTCATTGTGTAGTCAGCCTATTGAAAAGGAAATTTCTGTTGTTGCTAAGATAAAAGGGTTTCATTTGTTTGAATTCGAAACCAAATTGCGTTTAGGTCATGGCTGTTTTCTTTATTGTTCATCTAAAATCAAACAATGTGCTTTTCCCGTGAATATTACGCTTCATTGTGTTGTTAACGGGTTTGCGATACGTCCGTAACTTTATAATGCTTTAAATATTGAATGTGTTTCATTTGGTTTCGTTGATTTCATTACGATAGCGACTTCATGTTTCAATCATTTGTTACATTGTTTGAAAACAGATTTTGTTATGGAACATCGAAAATGAGTAATTTTCAATTAGTGTTCAAACAAAAGTTAAAAAATGATAAAAATATTTAAGTCAAAATAAAGAAGAATACATACACAGCGAATTTGCATGGTTTTGGAGACGCGAAGGCCACGCTTTCCTGCAATCGTAACAGCTAGCTAATCTGTCAATTTGAATGCGAAAGTGTTTTTTTTAGATTGCAATATGGTTCTCGTAGAATAGAATTTTATTTGCTAAAATGCAGTACATAAGATCCTATACTAAACATAAAAGTAACGACACATTAACCGGTTTTCCACTGGCATGCAAATATCTTTTTTTGTTTTCAATTTAGTATTATGTTTCCCGAGCCCTTTAGTTACTTATTTTTATGTCTAAATTCAAAATTAATTTATTATATCATTTGAAATGTACCAACTATTCTCGGAGGAGGGCGTTGACTTCTGCGACACAGTTTTATACTTTTGCTGAGGTCATCTGTTTTCTATTCTTTTCATTAATTTTATTTTTAATAAAAAAAGCAACACGACTACAAATTTACCTTAAATTAACAGTTGACTACATCATATTTCTTCACCCAAAAAATATTTTCTATACTATACTGACTGCAGCTATGTAACAAACCGTGGCTTAAATTCTTTGTCTTATCGTCAGGAGGAGTATATTTAATAACCTCCTCCTATAACACGTGTGTTAAAGGCATTCTTTTTTAAAATATCGGTACGGCATGGTGGTTGATACAGCAGATTAACGTACTAGGTATGCTCTCTGTCTTCTGGTAGTAACTTTTGTGGGTTTAAAATATTCTGCTTGTACTTGTACTTACTAGGTATGTAACGTAAAACATTTATGAAAATAAAATATAACAGCAGCAAGCAACATGTTAAAAGCATGTGAAAATGGAAAACTTTTTAAAAAGGGCGAAGCTTTCCCGTACGGTCTCTTATATCGAAATAAAATTAACAACGCGATGCGAGATTCGTAGTTTAACGTTGTTTTATTCCTCTGTCCATTTCACATGACACGAAAAAATGTGGATCGTTACGTGATTTAAGCTTTGTACGAAAGTACAATGTTAAATGCAAGGTCATATTCATTAAATGCCTGAAAAGTATGGCTAAACAATTCATGAAACAAACAATGTCATACCAACAAAAATATGTAATTACTAACGATTGCCTGCGACAGCAGCGCGTAAAATTTAGTTTGTCACACAAAAACTTGATAACGGGACGTACCTACCTATAGTAAACTAAACAGGTTTTTCTGGCTAATGTTGGTCATGAGCAATAATTTATTAATATAGCAATAATTAATTATTATTAACGCGATTGAGAAACAAACATGTGAACATCAAAACTTCTTGTATTACTTTTTTTATAGCAGGATTATTGTAAAATGTCTATTAATGTGTAGGTTGTATCTTATGTGTAACCGCTGTAAATCATTAATAAGCGTGACAGTTACTTGTAACTGGATGTAAATGTCACACACAATTATTTTATTCCATTTAATTGAATGGCTACCCTGTACGTTGACTGCTGGCTTTCAGACAAAAGATCAAAGGATAGCCAATCAAATTGCTGACAAGACAATAACGTTTAAATGGAATGTGTATTTTAAGAATACAAATAATTTTTATTACCACGATTTCGACAAATAAATCTATCTACATAAAATTATACTATTGCACGACAAAATATCTGCCTTTCTCTCTTCCACGTTGCTGTGCCTATCACGGTGCATATGAATATTAGAGTTATATACTTACCTATGTTATGTATTTACCATCTAAGTCATGTGCAATGCAATAAATAAATAATAATGATAAAGATTTATTTACCAAAAACATTGTTATTAAAGCATATACATAACAAGTACCCAAATCCTTAAAGTCGATATCAATAAAACTTAAAGTTCAAATAATCCCATAAAATAAAAAATCACGATCATTTGACCTGACATGCGACCAACTGGTGTAATGGTCCGCGCTCCGGACCACAAAGCTAGCGGTTGCGAGTTTGAATCCTGCAAGGCACATATGTTTGTGTGATGAACGGCCATTTTGTACCTAAGTCATGGATGTTGATAAACGTATAATGTATGTTTATCTGTTATCTTGTTGCCATAGTACAAGCTTTGCTTAGTTTGGAGCTAGCTAATTGGTGTGATTGTGGGAGTATTTATTCATTTATTATTTTATTTATTCAACCATTTAAACAGTTTATTTTTAAATATTCTTTTTCTCAAATTTTATTTCATGCCGTATCTTATAAAATATAATACATAACACTTAACACAAAATTTTTTGGTTAGAAACGTCCAACGAGCTTTCTTGTCGTCAGTAAACATGTTAAACGTTAACATAAATTGTATGTATTCTGAGTAAGAATGTATGTATCCTGAGTAATCGAATAGGCAAAACCTTGTTATGGTTCATAACAATAGTTTCGCCTATTGTCTCTACTCTTGGGAAATGAATGAATTAAGTAGGTAGTGATTATCTGATTCAACAACCGGCCTCGTCATTCGATGATGCTATGCAATTAATGAATACAAGCCAGATCATGAACTTTAAACAGTAAGCAAGTAGTGCTGTTTTACGTCAAACTCATTAAAAAGTATTACTTTAAAATTACTTTACTACAGCAAGATATCATGTTTAGCATCCAGGCCATTTAATAGATTGTCCGATACAACTTGTTGTCTGTGACATACGCTCAAGATACGCAGTAAGCTAAATTGGTACACAAACTTATAATAACAGTACCTACCTTTAAACAATACTTCTGGGACAGAAATAATAAAGAAAGTTCAGAAACTCACCGAACAATATGAAAAAGCAGCTCAGCTCCGCCGCCCACATTGTGTTTATGTCCAATCACATAGTGCACACAACACTTCACATACAGTCACTGACACAGTTGAGAACTAGCCCAATAAGTCCAACGGTCGCATACTTTTGTCTTCAGGTTTAGTCAATCACAAACTGCCTGGAATATAAAAGGGTTATTTTGTAAGTATTCCCAGTGCGGACGAAAAAACAGTAAATTGTAGAAAATGAAGTCTAAATTAAAATCAGACACGGCTTTTTTTACATATTTATACCCCTCTGTGCGGTTGGGTATAAAGAAATATATTTCAATATTAATGTTTTACCAACAACAACGAAGTAATGAGAAATTTCTTTTTTTATTAGTTAATACGTAAGCAAAAAAAAATGAGATTTATTTTTATTTTTTATTAAAATTAGTAAGTCTCTTTATTGACTCGTGTATTTTACTTGCAAAATAAGTGAAATTAACAAATAATTGCCAGATGTAACGAAATTGGTCCACTTATTTATACAATTGTTTTCTTATAATGATGTAGCCGTACTTAGCTAAGTACTTCAACATAACAGATTGCTTTAGTGAGGAATTCCGAAATAAGTGTTCGAAATATTTCGTTGTCTCCTAACATTAATTTGTTTCATCTTCAGGCAAAATACCTCATAAATCATCTCTTTAATGGGATTCAGCAGGTACCTTAGGCTTTTCTGACATTCAGCAATTTTTTATTTTTTTGATGTTCTATTTTAATAAAAGCTTTACAGTCATTTCAATAATAAATTCTTGATCTACACGTTTTAATCAGCAGGTGGAAATTCTTATTTACTGGATTATTTCTGAATCATTGCCTAAATTTCATCCAAAATGAAATGGATGGAAAAAAGTCCAATTCCATCCCTCCCTTTGTATACAAAGTATTATCATAAAATAAAATAAATGTTTATTTGTAATGTACATTACATTCCGATGTAGAACATGAAGTTTTTGGGGTTTCAATATTTTATTATTAATTAATGATGATATGATATTGATTTTGTATATTAAACTTTTTACGCTTTCTCTTAAGTTTTCACTATCAAAAAAAAAAAGATTTTTTTAGTTTTATTTTATCATAGGTACAACACCAATTTTAGTTATCATACAAAAAATTCTTTAAAGAGGGACGGATAGAAGCTTCTTAATACAATGAGCTTTTTCTTTTTAAATAATTAAAAAGAGGTTCAGGTACATTCAAACACATTTTTTTATTTAATAAATATTGAAATTATGAAATTCGAGCCTAGTATACAAAAATACCGTGTTAAATTAACTATTACGTATTTTTTGTTAGTCATAATAACATCAATTATTAGCGGAAACAGAGACAAACGTCAATAATTGGATCAAGGACGGGATAAAATATTCCATTGCCGTTCACATCCCCGCCCTTGCATATATCTCGGCCAAAAAAAGAAAGGTCTAACAGGGGAAACATTGTTAACATCGTTTGCAATATTTCTGTAATGCAAATGTCTTGTCCTTCAGTGAGAAACGTTGGGAGTATCACGTTGGGGCCGTAACGTTACCCGAGAAAGGGAATACTCGTTGGTATTTCTAAAATATCGTTTTATTCTCTTAAAGCAGGACGTGACTAAGTATTAATAAGCTAGAACCTCTGTAGGTACAAACTTCGTTACACTATTTGCGTTTATTGAAATAAAATCTAAATTTTAAGGTTTCGTACCAATAGAGGTGAAAAGGTACCCTTGTTCTTCTGTCTGTTTGTACGTTTGCTTGTCTGCAAAGATAATTTTCGTCAAGAACGCGTAGAGGACATATCAAATACTCAAATACCAAACACAGGCCTCCCCCAATGACTCAACATCGGGGGGGATTGCCAATACTCGCCACGCTTGGCAGGCGGGTTAGCGAGCGCAGTTTTTATAAGATTTTGCACGCAGACGCTGCTGCCCGTCTCGTGCTACAGGAATTAGTCGCCTCTTACGACACGCCTCCTGTTGGCGGTGGGGAAGTGTATTCCTTACGGCCATCCCCACACGGCACTCAAGCGTGCAATTAAGGTACAGTTTTATGCTACAGCTTTACGAAATAAAGTCTCTTAAAAAGCGCGTTTGTGCCCAACAGTCACCCTGCTGTCACTATTGGCTCCTTTTATTTCTTTAATAACATATATTGCTATTAAAAACAAGAGCTAGAATGATGCTGAAACCAACGACGAGATAGTTCCGTCGATCCGTTGCAGTGGCGGAACGATCTTATTCTCCAAGGATTTGGCGCAAGACGGGACTCCAATGCAAGTGCGATTGTCTCTTTGTGTGCATAGACATATTATGACATAGAAATACTAAAGAGATGTCACGTCGATTTCAGTTTATTCTAAAGCTAGAATTTGTATTGTTATAAAGTTAATTTTACCGCAAAATTTTAACTTACTAAATTTTATGTAGGATATCTATATTTTTAAAAAAATTACCAGATTGATGAACAAGTACGAATTAAATTAGCTTTACTATTACTATACTAAAACATTGTTTATATAAATCAATATTTTATACCGTAACCCGACAAACATCAACACAAATTAACATTTAAGACATATCCAAGACTATACGGAATACATTTTTTCACAGCTCCAAGGGACAGTAGACTTAAGTATTTGATATAAATTCCAGCTTGATACCTCTACGCGTTCCTGAGAAAAAGGGTCTTGACAGACAGACGGACGGACGGGCAACAAAGTGATCCTATAAGGGTTCCGTTTTTTCCTTTCGACATACGGAACTCTAAAAACTAAAAAAATATAAATGTGAATATTTTTGAAAGTCATAAAACGAGATGTTTACTACGGTGCAATGTATAAAATAAGTGGTTACAAAGTTATCCAAGAGTTATGAACAATCGAATCTGAATCATATCATATAAAATTTGCATGGTCTTTATTTTAACACCATGCACATACAACGTTCGATAATATCTGAACAAAGAGATATAACTACATTCATAAATAAAAAATCGCTAGTCAAAACATGATCTACATATGAGTAAATTGTTAGTATTTTTTCCTTTTCAACTAAATAAATAAAGGTTGTCCGGAAGAGATCGCTTCTAGCGATAAGACCGCCTAAATTGTACTATTCTCAATAATTCATTTTTTTCTCTATACTGTTTGTTTTGTGTGGTCTATCTATCTATAAGTAGTACCTACTTAGGTGATAAATATTCTTATGGCTTGAGAAACACACAAGGAATTTTTTGTCACTTACTCAGTTCTTTTATATCCTAAATACATTTAATACACTGATTTTGTTTTAAAAATTTGAAATTACTATTAAATGAAAGCGAATTATTCAATGATTTTGTTGTCAGAAGCATTACTGCGATTTGCTAATTCTAATAATCTATGACTTGATCTCCTACCTAATAACAACACAATCTAGCACCAATGCATTCAACAACCCAGTTACTTCTACAAGCCAGTACGCGACACTTCCTCAAGATATTTTCCACGATAGGACCCGTCAATGCGAAATGCGATAATGTCTCTCATAGTGCATTGAAATGTCATGCCGATTCCAGTTTAAATTCGAGCTACTAAACAGACCTTAGTTTCAATTCTATTACTTTATTATTATCTCTCTCACTCTTATAATGACCAATAATGCCATTTGCGTGGCAAATCACTGGGCTCATCAACATATCTAACTTTTTGTTCAATCGATACGCTAAGAAGAAGAAGAATATATTGAACAATATTACATAGATTACTCTGATCCTAAGAATATAGGATATAGGAAGGAAATCAGAAACAACGATGGTACCACAACACCCGGACCTTAGACTGGGTGACCGGAATTGAACCCAGGACCTCAAACATGATGACGCCAAGTTTTTTTGTCGCAATGTCGACTTCTGTAGCCGAGAAAAGCACGCGTGGTTTCGCCTCTCGCCTCTCACCTAGGCATCTCCGATTCAAATCACCATCAGTTATTAGGGTTCCGTAGTCAAAACGGACCCCTAATAGTTTCGCTATATCCGTCCGTCATGTGTGGGATTAGAAACGTCGTTTAAAAATACTGCGGGTGTGCAATTTTTTGAGTAGAATCTTTAAGAATTAATATGAAAAAAATCACGACAGTAGTACCTTTATTTAACGAAGTTAAAAGATAAACTATCACAACTCGGTAGTTAACAAGTTAATGAGCTAACTTGCAAAATGTACTTGGAGAAGAAAATTACTTAGATGATGTTATTAGGCAGCGAATACCTCCGGTTTTAATTTAAACTTTGGTATTCAAGATTTTTTTGTAGAGCAATGGTAACCTATGCTGCGCTTGCCGCCGAGGGTGGCCTCTATTTCAAAACCATTCTGCCCCATCGGAACAACCGGCTAATCTGGAAGTCATTGGGGAACGCCCATATTCAGCAGTGGACGTCCTATGGCTGAAATGATTAACCCACAATTGTTTTTGTTACTGTAAGGCATAATAATTCCATATTTCGATCATCATCATCATTTCAGCCATAGGACGTCCACTGCTGAACATAGGCCTCCCCCAGTGACTTCCAGATTGGCCGGTTGAAAGAGGCCCGCATCCAGCGGCTTCCTGCAACCTTTACCAGGTCGTCTGTCCACCTTGTAGCTGGACGTCCTACGCTGCGCTTGCCGGTACGTGGCCTCCATTCCAGAACCTTTCTGCCCCATCGGCCGTCAGTTCTACGTGCTATGTGCCCCGCCCACCGCCACTTCAGCTTGCTTATCCGTTGGGCTATGTTTGGCGTTTGTTTGCGAGATCGAATCAGGAATAAGGAGATTCGTAAACGAACAAAAGTTGCTGACATAGCCTAACGGATATTTCGATAGTAAAAACATTTACCTATCTCAATAATTTCCTGTGACCAGTAATGATCTCTAAAGTCAAGTCAAAGTAAGAATTCGAAAACTACAAAACATACAGAGTTAATTTTAAAACAATAGCCAAATTTAAGGAGGCAAATGTGTTCATCAAAACAAACAACTTTTTCCTTGGAGCCAACATAGTAATCACGGATTTTTTTGCTGCTCCATATATTATCATCGACGTAGAGCGTTATGTTTGTATGGAGAAACAATAAAAAAACGCGATTTCGATGTTGGCCCCATAAAAATATTGTTTGTATTGATGAACACTTTCGCCTCCTTATTTTTGGCTCCTGTTTTTAAATTACCTTTTTAAACATATTTAAATTTAAAAACTCAATTACAAAATATTACCCGTATCTCAAGGATAACCTTGTAACCACATATTCTATACATCATAGTAAACAACTTTTGTTCTGTGACTTTTATATAATTGTTATTTTTTCTATGCAAATTCAATGGGCTGTTTGTTATTTTTGGACGACTACCCGATACATTTTCATGAAAATTTTAAAATGTCATAGAAGTGATTCGAGTGCTTAAGATCTGTGGACTTTCAGTTGACACTAGTTTTTGGGACAACCTGTAATACCCTCTTTTATACCAGGTATGCCTCATAAATATTTCCTAACCAAATTACAGTGCCACAAACTTAGCTGACCGAGTTACCTCAGCGCTGTAATTGAATTTACTTCTTCAATCATATTTGATATCTTTAATTTCCGTATTTCAGCCAGCCTATCTATTTCTCAAGCACAATCACAGTCTAACTCTCTCCGACAAAAAACATTTATTAATTAGAAATTATTAATTTCAAAACATTTATTAATAAATTATTAAATAAGACTGTGTGTTTGTACGGGTTTGTATCTATGTAGAGAAAAGTAACTGACCCACTCCATGTTATTTTAACAATTTCAGTAGATACGTAGTCATCATTCGCCTGTCCTGTTCCCAGGTCATTTGGGGTCAGCGCCGTATGTTTTTCTCTTCCATGCAATCCGGTCACTCGTCATCGAGTCATTCACTCCCTTCTCAGTCATATTGCTCCTCGCACAGTCTATCCATCTCTTTTTAGGTAGGTTCATACCCATCACTCGATACGTGCCCCTCTTCCCTTCTCATGACATGTCCATACCAAGACCAACGGTTTCTTTTCATCTTTTCTGCTACAGATTCCACTTTCATACTTCCTCTAATATATTCATTCCTCATCTCCATTCTCGTCACACACATCCGCCATACGAAAGTTATATTTTTGTGTGAATTTAATGGATTTTTAAGTAGGTCATGTTCGGAGCATAATTTATAATGAAACATTCACGCAACAAATAACATTATAGTATGTAGAAAACAGAATTGAAATATTTTATTCTAGAATTATGAATGGCTTTAAACCAGTATTAAATTCACGTTTTAATTCGATATTAAACTTTATTATTTATCATTCAACATAAAATCATTATTTACAAGACTTAATCTCCATTTATAATGGTGATGGATTTTTCAATACGATTCAAAAACATACCATTTAATTAGTACTTATCTGTTTTACTAACAATGAATTTCAATTTGTATTTTAAAAAATAGATAAATTTATAATAAATACGAATAATACCTTACTTATTTCATTTAACAATTATTGTTGTGTGCATGTAGGTATTAATTAAAACTAAGTATGTGCGTAGTTTAAGGGTAAATTTTCCCCCACATAGAGACCGCAATCCGCAGCCTCCGGGGACGTGACTTGTGGCAGATCCTTCTCAAGATCATACAGGACACGTCAATCTTCATTAACGCAAAGAGTTTAGTTTTGCAAATGCAACATTAGTAAATAAAAAAGGCGTTTTAACTTATTCTATCCTATTACACGTCCACCACTACTCAAAAAGTCGTGGATTTTGATTTAAAAAAAAAGAGTCAGAGGGATTAAAAAATCGCCAGCAAAAACATGTCTGACCGAAAGCTTAGAATATTTCAACTGTAAACTGTCTATATTTTTGAAAAATGAATGTGCAGTTTTAACAGGATGTCACCGGCTATCGCAATGTGTATTTGATCCAAATTTTAACTTTGGCTAAAAATGGCACTAAAATAAAAACTGCCACAGTTATGGCAGCCATTTGCGTGAATCGGCCATTTTGATTTGTATTTCATGTGAATTCCTGAGTTAGATTTGAATATTTGATGCTGGAAAAAGTATTCAATTTTTTTCTCAGTGTTCATACATTTTAAAAAACAAGGCTATTACCACTATTGTCGGCAATTCTGCGACTGCCAACATTTCGATAGTATAAATTTATGGTTTTCTATGTAATAAGCATAACCTTTATATTTGAAATATACAGAATGAAAATGGACTGCACTAAAACATGAGAAACTTATGTATTTGTAACATTTATCTATATATTATGTACCTACTATAATTTCGACTGTTTTACTTTAAATACCTTGGTAATGTATAATAATGTACAATGTAAACAGTCGACATTGTCTGTGTCCATAACAACGTGTAACTCCAATTACGCAAAACCTCTTAGTTCTGGACTGTTTCTGGTGCTCAAATAAAACAACTTTTTATGTGAGACCTGTTAGAACCATTAATAACGTAGTGTAGCCCCCAGCTCGATGGACCGATGACACGAACACGATCTGGAAATGGCTGGCAATGGCCGGATGAAAAAAGCGGGAGATTGTGCTCTTTGGCGTTCTTTGGGAGAGGCTTACATTCAGTAGTGGGCTTCAATAGGATGGCATGGTGATGGAGATGATGATAACCATTCCTTGGCAGTCGGGTAATAACTCGTAAAACTCTTACAAAAGGTGGGCAGGCCATCGTTGTCAAAAAAATTATGGCTGTTGGAATAGTTTTTGAGTGGTAGATCTCAAATAGGCAAGCTTAATATGGACCTCCCTCGAAGTAGATAAAAGTCTAAAATTGTTATTACTACAATAAAAGTGTATATATTTCATCATTATCATCATCATGATTTCAGTCATAGGACGTCCACTGCTGAACATAGGCCTCCCAGTGACTTCCAGATTGGCCGATTGTATATTTAGTAATATTTTAAAATTTGTTGTTGCAATTTCATACTATTGTAACTGGGATGGTATAACACTTAGAGAGCGTGAGTCGTTGTCGTTTACGTCATGAGACTACCTTAGGTGGTCATTGTTTTTTAGTTGTTTTATCGTCTGAGTATTGTTGTGTAGTTTATTGGGTGATTAGTAATAATGTTACATTTGCTGTGCGGTTGCGGAGGCAGAATGTTTAGGTGTTCATCGGACTAAGTTTTCTTTTGTTAAAATAAGCCAGCCCGCTCTTTTCGACGTGCTGCTGAGCATTTTGATTCCGCGGTTGTGCAGCAGAGTTGCACGTTATAAATTTAATTGTATTCTTGAAACATGTTTTGGTTGTATAATTACCTACCTACTATTTTATAATCTACATTGTTTAGCCTGAAAATTTTACATTGGTTTTTAATCCCAAAAATGTAAAAATGTATTACCAACACATTAATGTTAGTGACGACCGTCTGATGTAGTGGTTTGCACTCCCGACTATAAAGGTGAGTTTGCGGGTTCTTATCCCAAAAGGGGCAAATGTTTGTGCGATGAGCACGTCTAGCATTAATTTGTACCAATCATGGATCTTTATAATCGTATGTTTGTTCTGTATTGTACCTATATTTATCTGTTATTTAGTCGCCATAAAACAGCTTTTCTTATTTTGAGGCTAACTAATTGGTGTGATTGTGGAACAAGTTTTATTATCATTTATTATTACCCTTAGTAATTATGAATTGGTTTTGCGTTAGTTGTAGTGTTTGATAAGTGTTAGTGTAAGTTATAATTTAGTGTTAGTTAATATTAAAAATTTAATATTAAAGTTTAAAATGTTTCTACGAATATTATGACATTATGTGAGACCAGAATAGCATTATCAATGATCCCGTCGCATATTACATTTACATATTGTACGAGTATTGTCAATGTTTCAAATTATAATTTGTGCCTGATGCAAACACTAGCCTCTTTTGCAACGTAGTCGGAGCCAATTGTAGCCATGGGTCCGCCAGTGATTGTCAGATTGTGAACTGCTGCAGCTGCTAAATAATGTAAAAAAAGATAACCTTTCAACTTTTTTCTGCTTACGGCACAGCATTTTTGTCAA
This sequence comes from Anania hortulata, assembly GCA_963576865.1. Lineage (NCBI taxonomy): Eukaryota > Metazoa > Arthropoda > Insecta > Lepidoptera > Crambidae > Anania > Anania hortulata. The sequence continues at coordinate 10,863,413 of OY756406.1, forward strand.
TGCAGGGAATTTCTACAATAATTGCACAAATAGATAGGTTAACAAATTTTGACTATTTATAAATGTCAAATAGGTACCAAATTTTTTGCAAACAATCTTTTTGCTTTCAGATTACATTCAAACAATAATATTTTGAAATTATAATTGAAAATGATATATTGCCAATGTGCCAAAATATGTCTAGATTTCCGCAATAAAATTAACTTTGTTAAATGTGCCCCGCTCTAGTGATAAAGTTGACAATGTTTGAACAATGACCACATTCGTTCCCAATGGACTGACGATCTGGCTATGATGCGAAAAGCAGACGGTCGGGAGCTACGGAACAGCTTGTAAGAGTCCAGCAGTAGACTCTCCTAAGGTCGATTTAATCGAGAATTATTTTCTTTCCAAGAAGAAAGAAATCAATAGATTTCATACTTTTTAGAAATGTGCATTAAAATTATTAATACTTTTCAAAACTTTGTAAGGAACGAGACCGCAAAACTTTAATGTGCATTCAACTATCTCGTTGAATATAGTTCTTTGAGCTTCAACTAATCAAAAACTTCACTAAAGTTTTGTGATTTTACTTATTCAGAGCGTATTTTATTTAGCTTCCTCTTTATGCATACAGATTTTAGGAGCTTAATATCCGCATTCAGAAACAACACTAAGGCTTATTGTATGTTGAAAGGCAGCAACGCAGTGTAGTGCACCGCCGGACAAAGTAAATTTTGGAATGTATGATCAAGCATTTACAGAGCATTTACGAGTATGCCTCATGCAACGCAGGCACTAACCTAGTACACGCAAGTATTATGAAGGACCGGCACACGTATGGCTTACGCATAAAATCCTAAAGACCGTACAAATAACAATTATTTTAGTACTATTAAAAGGGCATTTAAATCACGTGAAACGCGACGTACATTTTATGAATTGTCACCGCGATTTTATGTACAGGCAACGCCATCTCTTAGTAGCGATGGAAACTGCTAGTTAGACACATGACATTCTGTACTATCGTCTTTGCTATTGCCTCAGCGTACGCCCAGTTTAAATGACCTATTGACCCCTAACTACCTATTATGTGACGATGCGTTCTTTGCGATTTGCAATCATGGGGTGGTAACAGCTCATTACGTCGATTGTAGATATTTTAAAATGAATGAGGTCATTAATTCAGACAGTTCTCAAGCCTAAATTGATATGAAAATAGGCACGAGTGTACCTACCTTACCCATTAAATTGAGATTTACATAAGGGTAGCCTTTCAAAAATAGGAAACTAGTTTTTTAATAAATGATCATCTTTAAATGTTATATTTGCATTGTACCAGGCAATAAATGTGATAAGTAAAAAAACCCATACGTTATAATTTATAATACATGTATGAAATTTTGTTATTCTATAAAGTCCGCCGTAAAAGAAATACTAAAACTAAACAGTAAAAAGGTGATTTTCTTTAAATAAATAAAAAGTATTGTGCAATCGCTTTTTGCTTTGCATTTTTAAAGTCAATAAATATAAAACGGGGCTTAAATAGAGGCAGTCTGGGCATTAATATAGACTGAAATGTTCATTACGAAACTATTAATTTGACCGCAATTGATTTTTATCGTCAAAAACATACGAACTATGTCTCTAGTCATCCGTGAAAGTACTCTGTCCTATGAGAATCATTACAAAAGATATTAAACAAGAACTTGTTTGTCGCAATATTAAAATTAAGTAAACTTAAAAACAAGAAATAAAATGAGGTGTCTATAAACAAAGATAATTAAGTATACCTACACTAAACATTGGAAATACTTAACAAAGGTACATAAAGGCTATGGAATTAAACGCAATTAAAAAGTTTCCCTAGCCTAATAAAATAACGTGGCTTAATAAAAAGATTAAAGGGAAGCAATCACGTAAACTATGACTATGTCATGGGACTAGTTCACATCTTTTTATTCATTCTGCCCAAAAGAGACATAAAAGATATCATGCGTGTAAGTAATTTTGACAAAAATGGAGACAAAGACGCCAACATTAAGAGTCATGGAGCTATAAAGAGCGAGGTCGCGTGATAAGAGTTCTGATTAATGTTGGCAGTACACATTAAAAGTAATCTTTAGTTCCATTTTGTGACTTTGTAAAGTCGCCCGTAAAATATTTAGGTAATGGTTATTGCCTTGACTTATTTTATTATTTACCTGGGGGTGCTTCGGAAAATTTAACCACGTAAATCGCGGCAGCGGTAAAATTTGAAACTTTTGAATACCGTTGCTGTAAGTTAGAGAATTCCGCACTGGGTCCTGTTGAACTTTTTTTTAACTCAAAACACTGGCTGTTTGTGTAACACTTGATTCCTTTGCACTGATTTTTGTTAAAAAAAAGAGTGTTTACGTTTCGAGCGGTGCGTTGTGGCGCGAAGCCGCGGTGGAGCGCCGCGCGCGTGGATTCCGTACGCGGACTGGAGTGGTACTTGAGCCGGGCGGTTCAGTGGCGCGGCGGCGTACATGCGCACTTACCATCTTCGCCTTTGAAGCCATTGTGAACGCGCCCGTAAACGCTGCTCTCCCGCATTAGTCGAAGATAAACCTTTTCGGGACAGTGTGTAGATGCTTTTATTGTTTTCGTTATTCAAGAGGTCTAACTTAGTAAAAATTTATGAACTTCTTTTTTTTTTAATGAAAATGTGCGGTCATTTGATTTCATGATGCATAATATTGGGTGCATATTACAAAAACTTATTTGCTAGTTTTCCTTTTTTTTTAAAGAGCTGTAACTTTCTAATCGAATAGTTGTGGAAACAATGAAATCCAATTAACATGAATATCTTAAGAGGTCAAGGATATTAAGTAAATTAAAAAACATGTCAGGTGTGAGTCGGATTATTACATCAAGGGTTGCTAATGTTAATAAGAAATGTTCTAAAATACGTAATTATGTTTTAAAGTACTTTTAATTTATCGGAATTCTATAGCCATTCTGCTTGCAGCCAGCATGTATGGCAGATAGACAAACAGACTATACGGATAGGCTATGCAGCGAGGTAATAAGGTACCATTTTTGGGTTTGGAACTCTACTATAATACACTTAAATTCATAAGAATTAATAATCATTTACAATCACAATAATTTGAAACTAGCAATCGAATCGAAACTCTTTTTAGTCAGTTAAATATATTATTTTTACTAATAAATAATACATTGTTTCCATAATCACACAAATTTGAGTGATTACGGATAAACATATTTAAATACGTTTATAAACATCCATGATTTAGGTGCGAATTCTCGTGCTGATCACACAAACATATACCCCTTGCGGGATTCGAACCAGCAACCGTCTGTCTTTGTAGTTTAGAGCGCGAACCACTACACCACGTTCGTCATTTTAAAACGCTTTTATTCATTTATTACAAAATTTGATGGTATCTAGACGAGTCTAGCTTAGGGTTAGAAAGGGCTATTATTTTTTTGTCTTAGAATATACATATTTCGTAGTTACTTTTAGTTATTTATCGTAGATCGACCGTCATGGTCTAGTGGTTCACGCCTTGGACTAAAAAATCATGCGCGGGTTTGAATCTCACCAAGAAGAAGCGCATGTGTGTTGAGCACGAGCATTTACACCTAAAACTGAAGTACCTATTCTCATGTAGCAGTTGAGTAACCATATTTGATTACCCTGCAATAAAACAAGACACAAAATATTTTTTATTGTTACACAGTCTCTTGAGTAGTAATAGTTTAATTATTTCAATCTAATAAGTTAATAGTTTATTTATTTAGTATTCTTTCTAACATTTTCGTTTATAAAACCGTACTTTATTTCTGTAAATAGGCCTAAAATAAGCACTTTTACACGTCAAATTTTTTTTACCCTATTACTGCTTCGGAACAATATTATTGGCTAGCTATTTAATAATTGTTTCTTTTATATTGCAATACGATAAATACGTCCATTATAACTCTTTAAAATTGTAATGAAATATTGAGTCAGCTTCATCTACAAAATGGACTCAAATGTAGGCAACATATTAAAAAGAGTTCATAGAAAAGGCAAAATAATTGGTTTAACTTGCAATTGCCCTGTTATACCATGGTAACTTGTTCCTACGCTCTCTTCCAGTCGAACGAGGTTATCTGCTAGTTTCCCAGCATGACTGATGGAACCCGTAATGGTACATTTGCGGGGAATAGCTCTTTCCTATTTTTGTTTGTTGCTTTCTCCCGCTGGCCGTGCCGACAGGCACCTCCAAAAAGAAACAAAACAAAAACACTAATAGTTCTTTTTCTAAAAGCGTGATAGTGTAGCGGGAACACACTCGAACCATTTGCCTTAGAAGCCAAGAATTTAGATTTTGATTAGAATTAGATTTTTTCAATAGATAAATAAATGTCTCTAGCCCAAAACTAAGCAAAACTTGTACTATGGCGACTAGATAACAAATAAACATACTTAAATACGTTTAAAAACATCCTGGACTTAGGTACAAATCGTGCTCTCACACAAAGAACATTAGCCTTAGCCAAGCCAACATTAGCCTTTTGCGGGATTCGAACCCGTAACCGATTGGCTTTGTAGTCCGGAGCACAAACCACTATACCAGACGGTAGTCACGGTAGTCAATAAGTAGGTAATATCTCTGTGGCAAATCAAACTCTTTGTTAAACTTTTAATACTTTTTTGTTACTTTGTCTTTTTCTTTTGTTTCTTCTTGTCTCTGTATGTTATAAAAAACGAATACAAAACTTTCAAGATCGTACTGCAACTGATATATTTTTAATTCCTGTAATCCTCTTCCCGATCCTTATCCTCCTCACGTGTCGCGTAAAATCTCTTTTATTCTTCTTTATTGCGCAAGCGAATTTATCTCCTTTATATTGATTTTTATTATGCAGCTTACATAATGAGTAAATCAATTCGATAAATTTAAATGTTTACATTATAAAATAAAGAAGTCATAAGCAAACAAGATACCTCGGACACTATGCGCCATCTTTTTTCGGAGCTTCATCGCGATACAGGACGAGGACTCAATATACCAGAAACTGTCTAATTTTCTCAAACAATTTTAAACTTAAAGTTCAATTCGTAGGATTTAAAATCATTATACAAAATTCAAGGTTTTGAGGCTATCACTATATTTGATTTAAAATTGATGACTATAATTTGAAATCACGGTGGAAACATGCAATGCAAAGTTGAAAGATCAAAATGGCCCTTTACGTCTTTCATTAGATACTAGTCATCATATCGTGTGGCATTTATAACTGCTTCAATCCTTATTTAAATGTCGAGTGCTAGTTGGCGTAACCAGTCCTCAGCGGCTAGGGTAAAAGATTAAGTTCCCGCAGGCCACCAGGAAAACAGTACAACTGGCAATCGTTGGCAATATGCGCCAGGGTCTGGTCTGTGGCACCACAATAAAAGGCCGGTGACTCCCTTAGCCCCCACTTATGAAGGTGATGATTGGAATGGCCGTATCCTGTCCTGAACCTGTTTCGCCTTACGTGTAGTGTTAAAACCAGCGGGCTTTGATGTCGGGTCCAGAACTAAGTCCTTTTGTGGGTCTTCAAAGGTTTCCCAGGATAACCGCCACGCTGTTTTTCAAACTGAAGTCGGTTTTGAGGCTATTATCAGTCCAGATTGGAGACCTTCATGGATGTCGGTCGGGTAGTAATGCCTTTAGTGTGCTCTGGATGGGCATACATTGGCGTAAGCACTTCTTCCACTCAAACGCAGCAGCGTTGCTTCGACGCAGGGCAGGAGGAGGTGTAAGGGCCAGAACCGCCAACCAAGGGAGTGGGGTAGGTTTTATGAGCCCTGAGATAATGCGCATGGCCTCATTAAGCTGGGTGTCCACTTTGTCAGTATGCGCGCTGCGATACCATACTGGTGCGCAGTACTCTGCTGTAGAGTACACTAACGCTATTGCCGTAGTACGCAGAACTGAGGCAGAGGCACCTCAGCTGGTGCCCGATATTCCGATGCAGGATATTCAGTCTGCTTTTAAATTTCTGCTTTACACTTTCTAGATGCTGCCTAAAAGTCAAAGACCGATCCAAGGTTACGCCTAAATATTTCGGTGAGTAATTGTGTTTGACTATTTCTCCACAAAACGAAACACTCGTTTTCGGTCTGCAAGGCAGTTTGTGAGATGGAAGGCTGCTACTTCGGTTTTTGAGGGATTTGGAAATAGGCGCCACTTTAAGAAGTAGTCAGCTATAGTCTGGAGATCTGCAGTTAGTGCCGCTTCTCCTTCCTCAAACGATTTAGCCTGAAAAGCCAGCGCAAGAATGTCAGCGTATACAAATTTCCGGCTTTTAGTTTCGGGGGTATCGCTGGTGTAAACATTGAACAGAAGTGGTGCCAGAACAGAGCCCTGCGGGAGGCCATTTTTTAAAGGTCTATAGCGGCTCATCCTCTCTCTACACGGGATGATGTTGATAAATTCGTGTATGAGCCCATCAATCCATACTATATCGTATGCGGCACTTAGGTCTACGAATGCCACAAAAGTCTTAAGCCCCCGCTGGAAACCAGCCTCTATGAAAGAAGACGAGGCCAGAACCTGATCCGCGCAACTTCTGCCCTCTCGGAAATCTGCCTGTTCAGGTGGAATTGATTTATCAACTTCCCTGTATATCCGGTTGTATATGTATTAGCCGTTCAAGAAGTTTATAGCTCACCGAGAGCAGGGATATTGGCCTATAGCTTGATGCTTCATCTGGCGTTTTCTCAGGCTTCAACAAGGCAATAACCTTAGATTTTTTTTAAATATCAGGAAGTTTACAGGTTACCAGAATCTGGTTATAGAAATTAAGCAGCCATTGCTTACCAACCTTTCCGAGATGCAGAAGGAATTCGGGGTAGATATCGTCAGGGTCCGCAGCCTGATTTTCTAGTACATAGTGAGTACATACTTTCATAATATTTACAATTTATAAAGACAAAAATATTACATAATTCGAAATGATAGAAAACAGTCGAAGATAAAAAGTTTTTATTCAAGCCGGCTTCCACTAGTGTCAATAAAGGTGGCCTGTAAAGAAGCCTTCCTAAAATAACTTTTTTAACGCGTCTCGTTTTTTAAGCGCAAACTTTACCGAAATTCTACCGTGAAATTTAATTACCCAATGAAGTCGAACAACTTCTGAATTATTTGAAAGGTCAACTTTTTTATGTTTGACAAAAACATTTGAATCTTGGTTTCGAAAGGTACCTAGTACAGGTTTTCTTTGAAAACAATACCATTATTTAAGGTTGGTTTTATTTTTTGGTCAGATCGCGCATGATAATTAATATTAATTTTATTTATTAATTAATGATAAAAAGTTCAATTAACAATTTCTATAATAGTCGATTAAACTTGCGGTCTAAGTTTTTTAAATGTTTGCAACCAATGTTACAACTAACGGCACCGATGTTGAGCGCTGGGCGAAAGATGCACAGAAGACCATTACGATTACGTGATTGGCCAGTCGCGTGTCGCGCCCGCACCGCCGGCTGGGAATGGTTGATTGCTCCGCGCACACGCGTCGTCTCTGATACGATGATCGTCTCGTAAGATGCGCAAAGCTATCCCCACTTTTTGCTCGAGCGCTCAAGATTTGTGCTGGGGATTGTTTGTTTTTGTTATTTTTATGATTTTTCGACTACAACAACGTGACCTCTGTTTTGCGTCAAACGCAACCAGTGAACAGGGTGTCCCGTAACTCAAGGATAATTTTATAACCACATAATGTATATGTCTTAGCCAGATCGTAAAATGATGAACGAATTATATTCAATGAACTTTTGTCTAAATATAAAGATATTTATACTTCATGATGTGACCGAGCATTTCGTAAAATGGTGGTTTTTCATGATACGGCCAACTAAAATTGACAATATCTTTTAAACGTCGACATTCGATGAAATGTCGTTTACAAGTTACGTGAATTTGTTTAATATTTGTAATCTTGTTCGATAGATAAATTAAACATTTAAAATAGTTATTATTTTTAAACAAAATTAATAAATAATAAGACTTGATTCTCTCTCTCTCTCTCTCTCTCTCTCTCTCTCTCTCTCTCTCTCAAATTCTCTCAGATTCGCAAATTAGGTTCCGAACACCTTATTTTTTTTAAGTGACTGTCACCACGTTTTTTGAGTGACTGTCATAAAAATCGCTTAGTTTAGTGTCGTAACGATATTTCACTGGACTTTAACCTTCAAATTACTAATTATTATTCACTTTTAGAATAAAATATTTGTCCACCGCCATTATTCATCACAAAAACAAAGCAACATTTAGCGCTTCTACCGGTGAGTTATGTAACGATTTTATGATTTGACATCAGTGATCATACTAATGTTTGACCATTTCGTGAAGTAGTCGTGCGTTTAGCTGTTTATATCGTCAAACGCTGAGTATTCATTGATCTGGCCAGACCACATCATGATGTAGGCGGGTGTTTATTTATATAATGAAATACCACCATTTTATGAAATATGAAAAATGATTGGTCACATCATGAAATGACCAATTTTACTATCAGGCCACGACGTATACAGCATAGTAAACACTTTTTTGTTCTATGACTTTTAAAAATATGCATATTTTTTGTCTTTGTATACAAATTCAATTGGCTGTTTGGTAATTTTGTTGTTCTTGAGTTACAAGACACACACTTCCTTAAAATTTGATCAACATTTTAAGGAAGTAGATGGCCAAAGGTTGCACATCATGCTATGGAAAGGGCTATGCTTGGTTTTTTTGCGAGATCGAATCAGGAATGAGGAGATTCGTAAACGAACAATAGTCGCTGACATAGCCCAACGGATTAGGGGGCTGAAGAGGCAGTGGGTAGGGCACATAACACGTAGAACTGACGGCCGATCTGGTAGGAAGGTTCTGGAATGGAGGCCACGTACCGGCACCTACAAGGTGGACAGACGACCTGGTAAAGGTTGCAGGCAGCCGCTGGATGCCGCTTCCAACCAGCCAATCTGGAAGTCACTGGGGGAGGCCTATGTTCAGCAGCCGACGTCCTATGGCTGAAATGATGATGATGAGATGACGAATGCCCAGGATTAGGTTGCTGCAAACAACCTGCGGACTGAAAATGATTAGAATAATGAACTTGGAACTCAACTACACTGCAACAAATTCAATAAAAAACCAAACCCTTCTTAAACTTATTTCTTCGTAATAACTAGTACAGCGGGAAATAAGTGTAGCCATAATAAAACACATAATTACCTAAATCGGTACAACTACACTGCCTCTTAGCAGCCTCTTGATCTAATCCAATGGAGACGTTCCATTGTGAGCGTAATCAAATAAGTATTTCACAAAGCAAAACCATAATTATTTAATTAATATCCGCTATATTGGGTTCGAGGAGCGTATATACTCGTAATAACCCGGCGTAATACCAGGTAGGCTGGTTACGTAACGTGATATCTCGTAAACAGATTAATGCCTCCCTCGCAGGTTGACTTAATGCCTTAATGAAAATAGCAACCGCCTCGCTCGTTTACTGCCGGCACAATTTTATTGCTTGATAACGTATTATCAAGAAGCTTAGCATCTAAATGCTTAAGAAAAATTGAGTTCCAATTCTGGTAATAGAACGCAAATTGGTGTAGGTTTGTCCTTTATATTTTTGGCTACAAAATAAACTGGTGATATTTTTTTTATGATATGATAAGCAATATCATAATTGATATTTTGCCGTTCATAGTTTCAGAGATGCCTCGTAGCTATCAAATAGTACAAACAAGCTTACTTCTTTAAACCTCTAATATTAATTAAGATATAGTATGTGACTTGATTTAGCAAAGGACCTCAGGCAGCGCATATTTGTAGAAGCTCCTTCTTTTAAAATTTAACTATATCGTAGAACTACTACAGTGCTACATACGAGTATGCACGTACTCGTAGCAAGTTCTCTCGTAGCTACAATTACTGTACACTACGATCTGTGCTACGATGTTGCTACGAAGACGTAGCACTTAGGTAATCAAGAGTTTTGTTGTCTATTACAGTGTATAACATACTCGCAGTAGGAAATGAAGTATCTGAGTCAAAGCTCAGCTAGATTTTGTATTAGACAAACTATACTGCGAACTTGCCGAGGGAAACATCATTTGACGATTATGAGTAGATTCTCTAAAACTCGAAGTCTAACGTTGACATTGAGAGATCGACTGCTTAAGGTAACGTAAAACGATTACTACGTATTATTAATTTACGTTGAGCGAGACAAAACAAAAGAGTGGTGCAATCGAAGTGCACTTTCCGCAAACGTTTATCGCATATAAAAGAACTAACTGTACGCTTAAAATAGATAGGTAATATTGATAAACTCTTGATTGCACACCCTACGTTAGAACGCTGTTCTTACGTGAAAAAGTCAAAAACTTAAACATGTAGAGGTAGACGTTTATAAAACTTATTTTATTTTAAATTTTATTATTAGACTACGATTTGACAAATAGCAGCGTTTCCATGATCGTTACATTTTGTTAGCAAGAGCAGCAATTATCATATTCAAATATGAGCTATTTGCTCTTACTTGAATATGATAATTTGAATTCAGATAAATTGACAGTTATTATTGTTGAGTATCAAGATATCTCGACATTCTCGCAGCTCTTTTGGTCACTGGGTTGCGATTCTACTCTTAGCACCATTTTGCGTCCGTAGAAAGAATATTGAAACCACGTAAACTAGTGTGGCAAATAAAATCAAACAACAACATTTATAGAATATCTTCTGTTATTTATTAAGGAGCGAAATAAATATTTGAACGTAAATTAAGTTAAGGAGTGGCAGTAAAAAATCAGGCCCACTCAAGAGAATTAGGCGCTGTGCAGATAACGGGGCAGGGCTGGCCGGACAATGTTGCCGTGAACGACAGAACAATGGGAATCGTATACTGCCAAACCGCACATGCACACGGCGGTCAAAAAGACCGCACCGTGGCTGCCCGCCGTGAATCGCATAAACCAGTTTCCTATACACTAAGAGCCGGTCCATACGGCGCGTTGCGTTGACGTAGCGCTGTCGCTGCGTCGTTTTGCATACTAATAATCTTAGTATACACACGGTGCGCTGCGTCGACGTAACGCACATACGACTGAAATACAGCCCACGAGACGAAACGGGAGGGGGTGTATTCATTGTGACGCCGGAACGGCAGCGCTCAGTTGTTTGTGCGTTGAAACACGCAAGCTCATCCTGATATTTTAATAGCGATGTTTTTACTAAATGCTTGCCGGAACGGTGCGTTGCCGCTGCGACGACGGAACGTTACGACTGCGTCGTAGTAACGATGCGATAGCGCAGCGCCCATGTGGACTGACCCTATTGCAGACACGGCGCGGGTGGCTGGCTTCGTCAGTACCGCGTGCTCTACTGGAATAATCATCCTGAACTGACCGCCCCTTTTCGTCATGTGCTTTGACCTTTGAATTCGCGGCGCGGACAGACGCGGCCTTTAATGCTTCGCGGTCAAAATGACCGTCCCGCCCGTCGTCTGCGCAGCGCCTTAGATGGCAATTACGTATTTTCAAATGCTTTCCAATTAGTATTTGAGACATTTGAGAAAAGAGGTACACACATGACTTTTAATTAAACTTCTTAAAATATGTTTACTTCATGTTCTAGGGTTTAGTTTCCAATAGTGAAAATAGCGTTCAATAGGTAACATCTAGGACGCTTCCCCAACCTGACTCATAGCCATCGCGGCGCACTTACTTGTACGTTATTATGTGGTTGCATAATATTGGACTGAGATGGTAATACAGCAGGGAAATGATATACTGGCATAAGTCTGCGTCATGAGATATTTTATATTAAAACTTGCCTAATATTAAATATTATTCACTAGTGGCCCCAGTGACTACGTTCACGCAGACTAACTTTTATGCGTTTTTGGAGTTTATTTTAAGAAAATGTTTTTCATCACAAAATATTTTTTTCTTTAAAGAACCTAATGCCAAACTTTCACTTTTACGGTTAAAAAAATTGCAGTATTTCTATAAAATCTTCTACTATGTTTTTAACTTTTAAATAATATTTTTTCATAAGTTAATTATGATATTTTGATTGATTTTTATTTCTGAAACTAATAGTGTTAATTTAGAGCCTAAATTTCAGTTTCAGGCCTTTAAATAAATTGACCATGGGGTAAAAAAACTCCACTGCAAAACTTAATCAACAACTCTAAACAGTATGTAATAAGTGTTTGTCTATGTTAAATTCTGACACTAATTATAATGAAATGATATTGCCATTGACTAATTTATAGTAATAACGTATACTAAGTAGGTATTATAAAAATGAAAGAACCGTGACACTAATTAAGTAGTTAATTTTATTATTTGAATTGTTAAAATATAATGTTAGTAACCTATTTCGTTGTATTAAATAATGTTGCATGCCTATAAGGCTGGGTAGCTGACCCAAAACTATGTAGCTACATCTTAATGTAGCTACATAGTTTTGGGTCAGCTACCCAAAACTGTTTTTAAGATCTCTGTATGTACCTACATTCTGCAATAAAAATATTTGAATTTGAATTTGAAACTATAAAAAAGTAAATAAAGTTCAAATAATACTTTGTAAAGAGGCTATGACTTAATACGCGATATGGCTTTTCTTTAAAATGTCTATCTGTCTATCTCTATGTTTACATTTTATGTGTTAGCATAAGACAAAAAACGCGTTTTGCCTATCAATTTTTTTTGTATAAATAAGTTTTTTTCGAGTTTTCAACCTGGAGTACCATATTTCCATATTCCGTTGAATTATAATATTTGTATTAAATATGTTACGTCACTCATATTTAGTACTGTCTAAATTTATGACGACATATCGTATGCAAGCCAGCATCTATGCAGATTCAGTGACTAGCGACAGTGAAGTGCCCCGACTTGATATGGCAATACATACAGAAGTAGATTAAAGTTAGCTATTTACATTCTAATTATAATACACCTAACTCGCTCAAAATAATGTTTCAATGAACACCCTAAGAATTTAATATTGGGGTCGTAACATTGACTGTTAAGAGGCCGTGCACCTAATTTGAAATTGATATTAATTTTCGATACTATTTCATCAATTTTGTTTGCGGCGCGCGGGGTATACGGCAATTATTCTTAAGCCGGGTGTTTAGTTTTAACTATATTTTGTGAGACCAACCATATTTGTTAAAAGAATTATATATCATTAGAAAGGTATTGAAACACACTTTCATATTAAAAATATTTAAATCGTAAGAATTCATAACTTTAGAAGTTATTGCGAAAAAAAGTTGACAATGTGGTAAAAATTTGACAGCTCGCCGATTTAAACTCGTGAAATTAAATTAACGACACTAATTTGATAAGAACTTTCAGAAAAGAAAACAACACTAATGATTCTAGCTATACGACGGTATTTTTCTTAATTTTTTAGCTTATGCAGATACGTAGCAAAAATCTTTTACAAATCGCGCATAAGTACATCTGGCGTACTGTCACAAGCCGTATCGTACCAGAAAACATGCGTCCGCGGAGGTTTGACGTGTTTGTGGTTACAAGATAATATTGATAATTTATTATGTAGTGAATCTACCTACCTACCTACCTAGGTTTGAAAAACGATCGGTTTGCGCGCTTGATTTTATAGTTAATTTTGACTTATGTTTACTACTTAACTTTTTGTTTTTTTCATAAAATAAAAATTATATTATTTTGAAAGTATACCTAAAAATTATTATAAAGTGTTTAAATCTTACAATAGTTGTTCATAACGACTGAAAAAAAAAGATATTTGAATGGAAATTTCTAAAATTTTATGTTATTTCAGTTTTTTTTTCTGCTATATTTTTTATGAAAGTAAAAAAAGTATTCAATTAATGTGCAAATAGACCATATCTTTAATTAAATGTTGAAATCAAATTGTCAGGATAACTTGTAGTCTCTTGTAAACCGATGTTCAAAGGTAACTCGAACGTCATTTTTCTGAAATAAGGGTAATTTCCTTGGTAATTTACCTTTATTTTTGAAATAATATGAAACATTCATTTACGCTACATGCAAGAATAAGAACTAATATTTTAAAATCACGTGTTATTTTATTTGAATTATCATTCACGTCTTTACAATCAGAGAACAAAATGTACGGAAATAAGACGTTTTCTAGGACGGCCTGTTAACCGAAGTCGAATCACTTTTAAATTACTGCAAGTTTTTTATGCAATCATCTGAAACTTCTTGTGTTTTTATTAAGATTGTTATTATTATAAGATTAACATAGTTTATGTAAAAGTACCGCATATTTACTCGAGCGTTTAAATTTTATCGAAGGGTTTAATATCCGGGGACAGGCAGGTTCGGTTCTCGGTTCGATCAATTTAGAAAACGATTATTTCTATATTTGGTCTGGTTCTGAAACTTTATTATCTAGAAGGTACCTCGTTAAATAAGTATGATTATGATTGTGTTGTCTGGCACACATTTATTTATTTTATAATGTCTAATGTACAAAATAATGTCTAACACCAACAATTATTGTTAAACTAAAATTTATTTTAATGAGGTAACAACAACATATGAATATATGTATTTATTCTAATATGTACATTGTATTTAGTTCCATAAAATCTGTACATTTTTAGATGTTGTTTTTTAAATTTTCTCTTACGTTATTAAATTTCATGCTTAATTAAAGAAACTAAAGACATTTTTAGGGTCTTTACCATCTCTCAAAAACCAATATCATTATCTTTATTAAGTCTACCTAGAGTTTTTAAAGATAGTTGTAAATCTACTTCAATCCAATTTAAATTATACCTAGGCATAATTCTGAAATATACAGGGTTACATTGCAAAGGGGTGCCAAATCTTTAGGACTGGCTTAGAATAAGTAACTTAATCAAACTATGCAAAAAACAAAAAATTTTTTTTAAAATTTAATTACAATTCCTATCCGCTGATAAAAATCGTACGCTTGAATAAATTAACTCATTCAAGAAAAAAATGCACCGTATGTATGTATGTACTACCTAAGGTCCTTGTTGGCTCGCCGTACCTACGCCTCTGATGAATGAGTAAGATAAATTACCATTTTAGTTTTACAATAAATGTACAACCTAACAATAAAATAATAACCTATTAATAAAAGAACTAAATAATACTTACATAGAGACATTTTTATGAATTGGTAAAACTATGGTTAGAAAAATTTCATCAAAAATTGTATTTATGAAATGTGAATTTATTAGCAAAGTAATACCTACCAAATCATGTCCACAACTAATTTGAGTGATTAACAAATGTACGTTTACAGACAAGGTATTTTACAGCATAATATAATAACTCCAAAATCGTAAGTTTCTGTTCATCATGACGTTTTTTACTCCATTTAATCAAGCAGAAATACATCAAAACACATTTGGGGTTATAATGGGCTTTCACTTATATTAAATCCTATCCATTAATATTACCGAGACCTCGACACGATCGACCGTGGTAGAATTATTTTAATTAGTACCGGGGGTCTTGACACCGGTCAAAATGGGTTGAACGGGTAATTGATAAATAAGAAATAACGAGCTCGTAATTTGTGTATTTAAGGGTTATTGTTTTAGGGACTTATTGAAAGCCTAGTTAATTTACACTTGGTGTGTTTTTCTAAAAAGGTAGCATTTACCAAGAAGTAAGTAAATGTAGACTGATTTGAATGATAAATGCTTTTGTGGAAAAAAAACTATGATTACGCTCAGAGCACAGGTCACAAAATTTTGATATACTATACTATACTATAAAAAAAAAACTTTTACCAGTAGTTTTAAGAAGTAAGCGTAATTTAAATATACAAGGTCGCCTTTTATAAACGGGTGAAACTTTAACAAAACTTCTAATTGTATGAGAGAAACCGGACCCTATTATTTTCGTTCTTAAAAACGGGCCTATCTACCTATCTAGTCTGAAACGTCCCTACGTTATCGCCTTTGTCTCTCTCGTTTCAATCGTGCCTCACTCTTCCCTCAGGGTGCACACACGGGACACGGGGTGTTTTATTTTACGTTGAAATCAAAATAGTTTTTGGCGTTTTTCTCGAAAACTAGCGTATAACATTTTTCTTTTTTTTAACAAAAATGATTCATTTATGTTTTTGTAATTGCTCTTTAAATTTTACCAGTTTATAAAAGGCGGCCTTATATATTATCGAACTCTTAAATTGCAATAAGTCACAGTAGCTTAAATCATTTTCAGTCTAATAGTAGACACAATAGGCGTAACTATTGTTAAGAACTATAGTGTTGGACATCGGACTTAAATTAAGTGGGTTAAACATTGTTCCATGTATAACTTTGAAAAACATTTTAATTGTAGTTGTTGGTGACTAAAATCTATTCACACTATCTTTAGTCTTTTAAATAATAAATTATTGTTTGTAAAACTAAGTAACCATGGATTTACTTACGCATTCGGGATTACACCAATAAACGTTACATACAGGGTTACATTGCAAAAGGGTGCCAAATTTTAAGAATAAGATCTAAGGAACAATATAAAGAAGCGTCTTAATCGTTATTATTTTTTATAGTCAAAAGTTACGAAAAAGAAAATACTTCAAAATATCCGAAAATAAAATAAATAGAGAGACTACGAAAGCCGCGCGGTCATTCATCAGAAGCATAGGTACTGCGAGCTAATAAGGACCCTACGCAGTGCACATACGGTGCAATTTTATCATGAATGAGTAAAATTATCTACGCGTACGACTTTTAATAGCGGGTAGGAATAATTAAATGTAAAAAAAAGATTTTTGTTATTTGCATAGTTCAATTAAGTTACTGATTCTGAGCCACTCCTAAAGATTTGGCACCCCTTTGCAATGTAACCCAGTATACAAGGTGTAACAGAATTAATACACATCCTCTTAAGGGCTAATTCTAGTGCTCAAATACAAAAATCTATTTGTATAGGACCAACATTGAACTCTTTAAAAAAAACTTCATCTTCATACTAAATGTCCAATCAGCTGTTACGATTTGTATGGAGAAACTTTTTTTTGCGATTTCGATGATGGTCCTATACAAAAAGTGGTTGTACCTTGTATTATTCCTTGAATACAAAGTAACAGGCTAGAACAAGGTTGTCGTACAAAAGACTAAAGTGCCAAAGTGAGTTTAACTACAACAATGCCATAAGCTTGTCGCGCAGTCGTCGATAACTTTAGGAGTACTTAAGACTGCCTATGCTAGTGACGTGCTAAACCTCAAATCAGATCATAATTTAAAATCGACTAAATACAAAAGTTACGTTCTACTTTCAAATTCAAATCTTTATTCGCAACCATAATGGATGTATAGAGGTACATATGCTTAAAGCTATATTATGGTCCCTGTATGAAGAGAGAAGCATCATTGGCTTTCAATGCTTAAGTTTTCATAATTTTTAGTAAATATTCTTGTAACCACTGATCTTTTCATAAGGAGGTATTTTGTGTCTTGGTAATAATTTCCGTGCAACTGGTTATATTTTTAATTAAACTTGATTAGTATTTTGTAATATCTACATAAAATACAATTGATTGTTATATGTTGTAAATTTTCAAATGACTGACTAGAAAAAAAATATATAAACCGAGCCATCCGATGTTAATAGCCATGACGACACCCATAGACGAGAGTCGAACACGCCGAACTTATCGTCGCCATCTCTGAGGTCCTGGGTTCGATTTCCGGTTGCGTCAATGTAGAAAACGAACGTTTCTATATTGTCTCGAGTCTGGGTGTCTGGGTTTTGTGTTACCGTCGTTGTTTCTATTTTCTATAACACAAGTGCTTTGGCTACTCACCTCAAAAACATATCAATGTATGTCATCATGTGTGTGTATGTCATCGTTATCGTTGTTTCTAGTTTCTAGTGAGATGCAAATAAATTAAAAACAATAGAACATACAACGACGACAAATTTGATTACCGTCTTGAAAACCAGGCGTTCGCGGATTCGAATCCCGCAACGGGCAAGTGTGTATGTGATAAGCACGAGCGTTTGTACCTAAGTCATGGATGTAATATAATGTATTAAGTAATGCTATCAGTTATCTATTATCCATAGAACAAGCCTCTGCTTAGTTTCTGCTTAGTTTGGGGCTAGACTCAGTTTATTTGATTGTTGGAAGTTTTATTTTTTTATAGAATGAAGTGTTTAACTTAAAACTATACTGAAATGCTAGTTTTTTATTTAAAATAATATTAATAGAAGGAAAAAGTCAAACTTACGCTTTGACAAAATTTAAATTAATTCAGGCTAAAAATATAAGTCATGATATTAAATAATGTAAATGTAAACAAGAAATTAGAAATATAAACCGTGATTTGTTGGATTTTTAATTTTTTTTATTTATTCGATACAATTTACAGCTTTTAATACAAAAAAAAACATATTCTTAAATCTTAAAATTTACGGCAATAATAAATTTTCATTTTACAATAAAGGTAAGGCGCATCACTATAGTCACTGTAAAGAAAGTTGTGATGGACTTGGCATTTAGTTGCTTTGTTTGCACGAATTTTGTGCGGTGCTACTTCAAACACAACCGTAGAATTATTTTCTAATAGACGCATGACAGAAAAAAAAATTGCTTAACCTTTTGTGTGCAAACATTTTCTTGTGCCAACTCCTTATAATCCAAATAAAGAAAAAAATTATGGCCTAAGACAACCTTCGTTTCGAGCCGTTCTTGACCTCTAATAGATAGAAATATCAATAAAGTCTAAGAAATCGTGCTCGATTATCGCCGTATCAGCTTAAGAGAGATATCACATGACTTTAAAATATCTCACTAATGGATAACGAAATTGGAAGTTTCGCCACTTCAGTTCATATGAACTAATAATAATAATAATAATGAGTATTCATTAAACAGAAAATTTGGTAAAAAATTGAAGGTCATACTAGTAAGCGCTATAGACAGAGAAAATGGTTTGAAAGAAAAACGCTGCGTCATGTCTGTTACATCAATGGGGACTTTAAAGTTAACAGAATTAACATTGATGATTAAATAAATATTGTTAATAGTCCGATAGCGCTACGCTATTTTGCGATCATAGGTTTTAAGAATTCTAAACTAGCTTATTTTTTGCCAGTGCAATACTTTAAATTAATTAATATTTGACAACACCAGATACATTGCTCTTAAGGTTTAGCTTAAGCACTTGTGCTATAAAAATACAAACACACAACGACATTACCACAACACCCAGACCCAAGACAACTTTTTTTTTCTTACAATTTAATCTCTATGAACTGTGCATTTATGCATAAAATAAACGGCCTCATTACTTTAATGGAAGTTACTACAAAATTGACCTAAAGTTTAGAATTTACGTTAAGTGAGAAAAAAATATATTTATGTTTTGTATATCTCATTTAAAGTTTCAACTTAAAATTAAAAATCTAAACTGATAATTTCTTAGTTTCTATTTAGCTTCAGAGAATGCGCTAGACTAGACTAGAGCTTTCATAATAATAATAAAAAAGTTGTACTTCATAGGCTTCATAGCTATTTAAAAAAAATCGTAACTCGAAAACTCAGAAAAATCGTAGAACATACTTAGGTATGATTCAGGTATCTCTCAACACGAGGCAACAAAAAAAATTTTTGGACCTTACTTTTCTGGCCACCCTGTATATTTATTTTTATTTATTAGGTTATTCCATTTTTAATAACATCAATTGAAAATAAAACTAAAACAGATCAGCAGTTAGTAATTAACAAATACACACTGCTTCCGCGATCAAACAATTCTGTCCAATTTTATCGTCTGCCGTTCATATTTTGTTTGCATCTGTAATTTTAAAGACTAAAACGTTTCACAGTTCTGTTTACTGTCACAAATTACACGCTCACACTCCGCAGCTAACAGAAAAAAGGTAGCTGGTTCACTCTCGAGGGCTTAACGCGTGTGCATAAAAACTCGCCGAAGCGGGAGCGAGCTCAGATAGTGGGAATATTAAGAAATTTTAGGAACACTACGAAATTGAACGAAGGCATGATTGACAACATTGAGACAACATTGCAATATTTTTATGAAAATTATAAATGCTACATACATACCTTTATTAATAAAGCACGAATCAGACTTGCGATACAAATCGACTATTCGTAGTCGGTCGTAAAACTCCTTACTGACTACAAGGGCCACACGTGACAGCCTCAAAACGCTGCAACCTAAAGCTAAAGGCTAGGCTTAGGCTGAAAATAGTCATTGATCGACAGAAGTGGTAGGCGGCAAACATTTTTTATGCTAAAAAATTATGAAGTCAAAAAAGTAAAAGCGGGTGGTTAAAAGTTGGCCTTGTAGTCAGTGGCGACCCGTGGCGTGTGGGGTTTGCGTTGCAGCGAATATAAAATGTAAAAAAAACTATTGTCCACAGCTCTTTGTAGCTGTCGCGAGTAGCATTTAGTGTAATTAATATTTTAATCTAGACTTGATTAGCATATTACAGAATACAGCGTGTTTGTTGAACATAACATCATATATATAACGGTTAGCATGTGTATGCAGTTCGCAGCATATTTTTTAAAAATATTGCGCCTGTGTATTAATGTTGTTTAATTAACTGCTATAATTTTTTTAGAGCCATCTGAACTCTAGAAGCGAGAACATTAGCACGCCTACGCTCACGGGTCTCCCGTGGTCACAGACTTAAATACGTGTAAACACGGTCTGTTGAAAATTACAGCGTACAACACGGCAGGTTAGAAATTTATGGCTCGTTCGTGTGGTTTAATATTGGGGTCCCGTGTATCACATCCTGTGGGGTGTCTAACACCACCTTGTCTGTATGGAGCCTGTAATTTGCATTTTGAGTAAACGCCGTGCAGTTAAAACTTTGCCCGCTAAAAGCCGCAACGTCTGCGCCGCTATATAAACTTTGTCCCACGATCGTATTGGACGTCCTCCTCTAGGTGAGCCTTAATAGTTTAATTTCACTGGGTCGGTAGTTATTTTCAAGTTCATCGTAACTTAACTGCTTTATTTGGGACTGTCAACCGTCCTTTCATAAAACAAAAACAAGTTATACTTATAAAGTGAAATCTATTGAGTATGCTAATGTGAGCCAGTATGTCACATGGAATCGCTCATTGCGTATACCAAATGAAGTTGCGCATATTTTTTTATCATTTTCTATCAAATCGATCAAATCAAATAGAAAATGATAAAACCGCACACTAAGAGCTTTAACAGCTTAAACAAATTATGTAAGCTCAAATTTAGATCAATAGTAGTTAAATAGTATTTTTAACCGACTTCAAAAAAAGGAGGAGGTTCTCAATTCGGTAATGTTTTTTTTTTAATGTTTGTTACCTCAGAACTCCGTCATTAAAGAACCGATTTGAAAAATTATTTTTTCAATTGAAAGGGTATACCTCCAGATTGGTCCCATTTTTTTCCAAATTCAATTCTGATGATGGGATCCATGAGGAATTGAGAGAACTCCTAAAATATTATAGGTAGACATATAGCGATTTTAGTATATTTAACAACAAGTCAAGCATTTGCATTCAGAAAGTATCATTTGCTGAGGTGGAACTGATAAAGGAGACCATAGTTGGCCACAATAGTCTTCCTTCTTCGAGTAAGGTACGCACGCCCCACCCACGCGATAAGATATTTTCATTAAGACAGTTAAGCCTTGCCATAGTCGACAAATCAAACTTTAATAAATGATTCTGGTGAGAATGATACCATCAAGCTGATCTGATGAAGAAGGCGGAAGGTAAGCACCGGAACTCTGTGATAAAACTATGTATCATAGCCGTGTTTGGACTTATTTGAATCGTCATGAGAAGCAATTTAGCTATAATTACATCACAGATCGCCATTTAGAATGTAAAAAAACACTAGAAAACAGACAAATAAAACAATTTTTTATAAAAAAAAACAACCACATTCAAACACTCCACGGCTGGCACCGACTCCAAAAATAACTGTTTGGTATGACTGTGTAAAAGTTATTTTTAGCTTTTTAGTGTTTTTGAAGTCGGTTATTTTTTTTATAATTTACACATTGACGATGAAGTATCGTCGAATTACTAAGTCTTGTCCTTAATTTAAAATACCCAGCCAATCTTGGCGGCATTTTTGCTTTTATTTCATAAGTATAAATTTAATAATAGTGAACATGTTAAAATGACACCACAGCCTAGATTTAGGTTTTTCAAATAAGAATAATGATTTTTTTATTGTATATTTTTTGTTGCAGGAAGCGTGCTAGAAAATAACCGACCTATTAATTGTTTCAACTCATCATAGTCATAGAGCCACTCTAAACGGTACAAAAAATGAAAACAAATGTACCTACTGCACACGTTGTTGTATTCTAAACTGAGCCTTTTATTTATGTACAGACAACAGCAGGTCAACTTAACCAAAAAGTTAAAGGTCATAGAACAGATTTTAGACTTTAGGTCCGAAACGTAGAGATCAATATCGATTGAGAAAATTTTACGTTTTGTGATAGGTTGACGTGCTGCTGTCTGTCCATTAATTATTTATTAAATTAGTGTATTTAAGTTTAGTAAAATAATGAAATTTAACCCTTATCTAAAATTAAATATTGCCTTATTATCTTAGTAATACTTACGTTGTTCACGTGCCTGTTGTTACATTAAATTTTATTCAATAACCTTGGGACTGATAAGCCTTAAGATCTCTTGCGGTATTACGGGATATGAGAAGTTGGATAATTTGGTCTTAAAATGTATGGAGTAGGCGAAACTTTCGGGAAAGTTTGAGTCTGCCCAAGGCACCGCATCATAAGATTTAAAAAATGACGTGTATACCTACTTCGTTTTAGTTTGCTTTATACTCTTAATAAAACGTTTGAAGCATTTTAAACAGGAAATGTACTTTTTAGTTAGTTTTGTAGTAGTAGTACTGTTTGTTTGCTATTGCATTTTTTTCACAGGCAAGTATTAAATCATAAAATTGTTAGTCTGGTTAGTTACAAAGACGTACTTAAACGTCGAATGGTAGAATAAGAAAAAGGAGAGAAAAAGGGTTATGATGTTTTATAGTGTAAGACAGAATATGATTAGATGGAAATGTATTTCCAGTAGGTGTAATTAAGCTGCTTCTTGAACTTGCTACTACTAGTTCTATTCGATAGATACGCTTTGTACCTACTAAAGAAGACAAAGCCACTAATGCTTAAACTGTTCATATAAACTAAGCGTGTCAAATTTTCAAAAACCTTCTTCCTCACTGATGAGGATCGCGACCACATAATGTATGTTCTTCCACAGACTGCGGTATGCGAAGCTATTTCTGCCAACACCACATCTCAAACGCATTGATCTAACTGCTATCGCGGCTTCTAAGTGTGCAGGTCCGACTCGCACTTGCCCAGTTTTTTAAATGTTAATCAGTTTATTTAGTTTTTTAAAAGACGGTGCTGTGTGACCGATTGGGTATAGGTCCTTTACAAAGCATTATTATGTCAAAAGTCAAGCCCATTTGTCGGTGCGGTATATACGGTAAATCTGTCAGATTTTTCAGAACATCCGGAGTATAACGAGAACACAAACCAATCAAAGAGTGAAATTACTCAATGCAATAATATTTTCACGACTATCTTAACAACAAAGCTTTATTTAAAAAATACTCTCGCAGCTTCGAAAATTGGAAAGGCTAAGTACACTTGTTAGTACCTACCGCTGCTTACCACGTCCACTGTAACAAAAAAGCTCAGATTAAAAACCAAGGAAGATAGATAATTAAATGCGTGTAAACCAACCAGAGCTTCCATAGTAATTATATCGTTTAAATCGTTAAACTCTTATCTCACAGGCAGAACTCAAAAAGTATGTATAAATGGAACTGAATCTTCAGGGTCCTTGATGAATGACCTTCCTTACTTTACAACCGACCTATGTGAGGAGGTATTATTTGCAGATAATACATCACTGATCTTTAAAATTAAAAGAGGTCAAGAATCTTTTGACGATGTAAATAATGCACTCTCGCGGGTTCTGCATTGGTTTAGTACCAACAATCTTTTGCTCAATGCAAACAAAACGAAATGCATAAAATTTATAATGCCAAATGTAAGGCAGGTCTCAACACATATCTTTGTAAAAGATGAACGACTGGATACTAGTAATTCCACTACCTTTTTGGGAATAACTTTAGATTCCCGTCTGCAACGGGGTGCTCATATTGAGACTCTGTCAGGAAGACTTAGTTCAGCTGCCTGTGCTGTGAGAAAGATAAGACAATTGACTGATGTTGGAACGGCAAGATTAGTGTATTTTAGCTACTTTCATAGTATAATTTCATACGGAATATTGTTATGGGGCTCAGCAGGAGATATTAAATCTATCTTTGTACTACAAAAGAAAGCTCTACGGGCAATTTACAACCTTCGACCCCGAGACTCGATAAAAGAACTGTTTAAGGAAATTAATATACTTACAGTGGCCTCTCAATTCATTTATGAAAATATTATGTACATTCGCATCTTTTCCCTAAGAAAAGTGACAAACATAATTTTAATACCCGGAATAAATATAAACTTGCTGTTCCAAATTTCAGACTGCTTAAAGTGAGTAATTCGTTCATGGGGAAATGTATTCGCTTTTTTAACAAATTACCACAGTCTATTGTTGAACTACCCATGTTCGAGTTTAAATTGCATGTTAAGATTATTTCAATGAAAAAGGGTTATTATACTGTTAATGACTATTTAAATGACAAAAATGTCTGGAATTAAATACTGCCTGCCTGGAATAAAAAAAAATGAAAAGAAAAGAATGTATACCTGTGCGAGCAGCGCACAGGTATACATTATTTCCTTTTAATTTTTTTTTTGTGGCAGCTAGTGGTGACTGAGCTTGTTCCGGCGTTTCTTCTCAGCACTTGCCAGATTGTCTGTGTCTTGTCTCGAAGCGCTAGTAGGGCCCAAAAAATAAGGGGACATGTTCTGCCCCATATGGGCCAATAATGTTATTATTGACGTTCATAAGTGGCAGTTTTCTGTCCTAAACTGAATAAATGATTTTTGACTTTGACTTTGACTTTAATGTTGTTGTTTGTGTTTTTATTTAATGTTTTTATTATGATTTTTCTTCATCGTATTTAGGTATAAGAAATATTGGAGTACTTTATTTAAACTTTTTTATGTTTTTGCATTAACATTATTGCTAGTTTATTACATCAGTGATAATATATTCTCTTGAAAAAAAAACTGCCTCTGGTGGGATAGGAGCATTATTTAAATGCATAAAGTCAAAAAAGTTTGAATTGATTAAGCTATTTGATCTAAACTCTTAATATTTGCAATAAAATTACTCTCAATGTTTAAGGTTATAAAATGCAAGACATTGATTAAATAACGCTGGCTTACTAACAGCTATAAATAAACACTTGAAGAAATCTGCCAACATTCATGGAAGATCATTCGCCCGGATAGCGAAAGGTCGTGGGTTCTAATCCCACCAGTGACATTTGAAGAAAAAAAAACAAGCGGAAATTGGAGTAATATTTGTGTTTTCCTCAATATTACGCATCATCACATTTCCATAATAAACTAAATGGAGCGCCCCAGCACTGGGTTGTCTATGTCCCAGGGTGTCGATACTATTCGTGGCTGGGTCTAATTTGAACCCAAGAGAAGTGGACTGTAGGTTTGATGGTTCCCGGTTTATATTTCAGCCTAAATATATCTACAATAAGAATAAAAATAAAAGACAGTGCGGGCCAGTGACAATAGGAGAGGCAGGAAATGAAGGTCGTACAAATAGCGGTAGTTCTGGCTATTAATCCACTAGTTATACTAGTTTTCTGATCCTGATTGGCAAAGACCTAGGTTGTAGATTATACGCACACAACATAGTTGCTCATCACAATTAAATGAATAAATAAATTGTTTTCACAATCACACCAATTAGCTGGCCCCAAACTAAGCAAAGCTTGTACTATGGCGACTAGATAACAGATAAACATACTTAAATACATTTATAAACATCCATGACTTAGGTACCAAAATGCTCGTGCTCATCATACAAACATTTGCCCCTTGCGGGATTCGAACCCGCAACCGCTGCTATGTAGTCCAGAGCGCAAACCACTAGACCAGACGGTCGTCACATTGTCAATTTTGCTATTTTACAGGTATTTAACAAATAATTTTGCAGTATAGTCTCGTAATAAGGTGAGAGACTGCTTCCGACAATTCGACCAGCTAGACGCTTGTCAGTTTTCACATCATTCGGCACTGGTTTGCTTGCAGATCAGACGGCCCGATCGAATGTATTGTGAAGGGGAGATAGGCCAGGAACGAATTTACAAAGTGACAACCAGCGAAAAATTTACAACATAAACGACGATGTTTCTTTAAATTTTTACCTAATATAATCTATTAAAATATCCTCTATAGTATTATTATTGCATAAAAATACAATACAGTATCCACTGGAAGCGTTTTTTTATGCTTAATTCGTATTCTTGATTTATTCTTAAAACGGGAGAAAATTTCGTCAGTAAATAAAATGTTTGGTTCGCCAACTCTTCAAAGGAAAATAAATAAACATTATTAAATAAATGAATATCGCCAGACAATACACCAGCTGGATGCAGGTCGCAACCCATTCTGGATATGTTCAGCAGTGTAAAAGTTCTGGCTGAAATGATGATGATGAATACACTAACTTGTCATGGTCTCGAAGTATAAAGAAGTACCAGACAATGTATTTTGCCAGGTGCGTCTCCCAGCATACCTGGAGTCTGGACTCAAGATAATTTAGAAGAGATCGTTTTCTGAACCTCAGAGGTGAAGACACCAAGTCCGGCGTTCTCGTCTCTCAGCTACGGAGGCTACCAAGATAGGTTTTTAAAGTCATATTTAATGATTCTGGAAACGACGTTTCAAGGATCGAATTGAAAAGATTTCGATTTTAATCGCCAATCACGTCTGGACAGCGTTTTGGAGAGCTGTTATAAGTGCGTTATAATGTCCAATCTGCCCGGGGATTGCGAGTAAATTTTACGTCAAGTCCATTCCAACTGTCCCCGACGATTTTTTATTATTGGCTGAACGAATTTAGTATCTGGGGAGATATAAAAGGAAATGAAGTTAAGCCCTTCGGAAATCTAAGAAATTGGTCTTTTTTCTTCGAGTGCGTGTGAGGACAATGGTACGGCTCGGATCCAATGAAACTGAGCTACTTACTTTGCTCTTGGGAACAGTTTTTACGATCGAATCTAAGATTTACGCTTCAATAGCATTTCGAACACTTGAATATTTTAATAGTGTAATAATACATTGAGTAGGTACCTGCTATTTCAAGATACTTCACCAATTCAGAAGTTTATTTACAAGAATACCTGCCCTTCGTGCATTCTAAATAATATATTAAGGTAACGGGTTTGTATTTTTCGCCGCGGGTTCAGAGGGTATAATAATATTTTAAAAGTTTCATCAAAGCCAATCCCTCTGGCATCTAAAGGCGAGACTAAAAGTCGAAAACTAGATAATTTTAGTAAAATTTGTCTCTAGCGGACCTTGACATCGGTCCTGGCACAGTTATTAACGCAAGTATAAGTATAGTTGATCGCACCCGCGGGCCCCATTGCAACCCAGCCTCAAAGGATGCGGCTTGGGAATGAGCGAGAAAATCGCGAGATCTAAAGTGAAATGAGGTCAACGAAATTGTTCTCATCTTCATTTATAGCCGCTATGAAACACAAATGAGGTATTCGAGTTGTCGAATGAATTTGTTCAAGCTAAGCCGCACCGTTTGTAAATTCTAATAATTAGTTTCTATTTACGACGCAAACCAATTTGTATTTCTACGAATTCTTGCGAAATATCTACATAACAACGTAGATGTAAATTTAATAAACACCCACAACTAATCAACGCAACAAGTTGTTAAAGTTTCGAAATATAAATTGGTGTTGTACATTCAAACTTTCATCGTTAAACTATAAACTTTTATGGAGTATCAAAAATGCTTTTACTATGTCGTAAACGTGAAAATTGCATATTTAAACCGAGCAATGAAACTGAATATCATGAAATAGATGTTAGTTATCTAGGTTTTAATGAAACTATTCGGTAAACTGAGTTCATTGACACATCTTAGAGTAGTTGACGTATATTTTAATGCCTGCAATCGAAATTGAAATAGTTTAGAAAGTTTTGAGTACTTAAGTACTTGTTTTCTCGCTATGCGAAAAACCTCTACCTATTCTCCGTAGGAAATAAGAGCTCATATTTCTCAGCATATTAGAAGCCGGTGCTCACCTATGCTAAAATATGGAACTTTGTGCCACGAACACGGTCGGTTAATTGTAAAATTTAGAGTTTGATAACTTACTCCAAACTTTCCGCCTGTTCGGCTGTGTAAATTTACTGCGGAGGTAAAGTTGTGACAGATCGACCAACTCTATTATCGGTGAAGACCCGAAGAATTGATAGAGATTTTTTGACTTAAAGTCACGTTTTATACGAAACTTAACGTTATCGAACTAAATGTTTGCTGGCTATTGTTCGTATAGTCTAGTAAGCAAGCGTAAGAGACAAATAAAAAAATGGTTATTGATATTTATGTATTCACTTTAAAACGTATCAGCAGTCCTTCAAAAAGGCACAAAAGACGTTGTTTAGTAGGTATATTAGTGACCTGCGTGAGATATTAATGTTATTAACTATCTGTTAATGAGTTTAAGATCCACATTATAATAATCCTTATGAAAAAAGGATAACAAAGGTAACTAAGTTTGTTGCGCCGTTTCTTTTCATCTCCAGCGGAAATGCAGTCTTAAAGCGGTGGAAGGGCAAATCTTTAATTTGGGACTGGAAGAGGGCCTATAAACTGAATAAATGGCTAGTATGACTACTAGTTGCCTCAGAATAATGTATCGTAACGTATCCAGGCGGCAGAATGACTGTGATACGCGGTAAGCGAACTCTCCCTACGTAATTGTGCTTTTGCGGAATTGACGCAGCGCATACATACGAGAAACTCCAAGTACTAAGTCGACTCACCACGACTACTTCGTGTGGTTTCCACAAAGTGTCCAGTCCAAAGTGGTTCCTAGTAGCGAATTTACTTGCTCAATTATTTGTCCGTGACGATAGGCTATCTAATTTATATAGCCTATATTGCACCATTTTCCTTGATAGTCAAACTTCTGATGCCATTTGAAAATAGGATTGATCTATCAAGGATAATATTATCACTTGAAAAACTTTTTCAACTGCCTCTGATAGGATTCGAACCCACGCTATCCGGGTGAATGCTCTACGGAGGCTGTTAGAAAGCCAGTGTTGTTTCATCTGTGTCTTGGATTTTATACCCACAAACATCCGAAAGTTTGCAAATATTTTATAATCAGTTAGATGAAACAGCTTAATCAATTTAAACTTTAAATTTTTGCAGTTACATAATGCTAGTTTATTATATCAACTGATTATTGAGATAACATGGAACTGATCTAAACAAGTATGTCTAAGCTAAATAGCTATTGGGTTCAACTACTGGTGGAAAAAAAGTACCGAAGACTGGCAAAATGCAGATGACGAGATGGGATAAATTAGACACCCCTAAATATTATACACCGTATAACTTTAAATACGTAAACCCTCTCAAGGGCTGATTCTGTTGCTCAAATACAACAACATTTTGTATGGGACCAACAGTAAAATCTTTAAAAAAACTTCATCTTCATACTAAATATCCAATCATCTGTTACGCTTTGTATGGGGAAACGTTTTTTTTGCCTTTTCGATGTTGGTCCCATACAAAAAGTTGTTGTTTTTAAGTACTAGAATCAGCCCTTAAGAGGTTTTACGTATTTAGATTTACACGATGTATATAAACAAAATAATATGCAGATAACACATACCACGAAGTAAAGAGTTATCATAGTTCTGACGGCCAATTCCCGTAATTTGACAATAGTCGCAATCCGGTGTCGATCCGCTCCCAGTAACATTACGATCCCAAACGGTATTCTCGTAAACCCAAAAAATGCAATTATAGTTCGTAATGCGACATGAAAATGGAAGAAACCACAATTAGACATTTTTTTGCTCTGTTTTTAGTCTTATTGGGATAGTTTTAATAATTTTACGACAAATTGAAAGTTTACGAGAATACCGTTTGTGATAGTAATGTTACTGGGACCGGATCGACATCGGATTGCGAGAATTGTCAAATTACGGGAATTGGGCCTCTGTTGTGTGATAATAACAAACAATGTACTTTGCCCGTGATGTCCCCCAGCACACCCAGATCCGAGACAATAAAAAAAAAGTTTTCTTGATCCGAACTGAACCCGAACCTACGACCCTTTTCGTTCGGGGCAAATTATACCGTATCATTGCACCAATCAGGTCGTCATGATCGGGCAACGGGGAACATTAAGCCAAATTTCAGGGACAAAGGAAAAAAGGTTTATGCCCTTTTAAAAGATAAACACAAGTTGAGAAGCATATATGCATAGATTGATAGAACCTATACATAGGATACTATCATCTTACAAGATACTTATCAAAACTAAGAACAACTCGATATATAATTTAAACCAAAAAACGCTCTCAGTACAGATTTAATATTATGTACTAAATCTCTAATCTCACTGCTATAAATATTACATTAGGCGAATAGTGCCCCTAAATTAGTGACTAGACGTGTCTTAGTACAAATATCGCATGTAAACTCATTAAAATACGGTTCCTAAAACGTGGCGGTTACGACAATCGCTGCAAAATTGGGGAAAATAAATGTTTTGGCATGGTCGTTGTCCGATTTTACCTATTCATGCACTAATGTAGTTACACCTAAGCTCACTAGATGGCGCTGTGCACAGTTGCCTCGCGGTGATACCTGTCACACTTATTTTGTATAGGCTAAACGAACTTTACTTTTAATACACACTCTTACTACTAGCTACGGATTGTTTTATTTTGATACAACATCCTAGCCTTTTTGGGACATTGGACATTGTGGTCTTTCGGTACGCCGGATATAAGGCTACCTTGAGGGAATTGTACAGTTGTCCGCTTCCTACGCCGACGAGGTGACGGACTGTCATCTATGGTGTTATTGTGGTGAAATCCTGCCTGCGGACAAGTGTTGGAGACTCCGCCAGAGGGCGCCTAAAGCAGCTTTAGTTACGAGACTCAGCGCCAGGGGGCGCTAAAAGCAGCGGATCGAATTGGATTATCTTCGCACCAGAGGGCGGTAAAAGCAGCAGGTTTGAATATGGACAGCGGTGCGACTTGTGAGTAACTTTGAACATTTTAATAAGTGATTTGGACTTAGAAAATTTGAAAAATTTTAATGAATAGTGGAACTTAGAAAATTTTCGTTGTGATTTGACACTTGTAAATTTCGTGTAAATGTGTTCGGACTTAGAATAGTTTTCAAAAAAGTGAAACGACGGGGAACCTATGCCCAATTTTTTCTAAGTGTCAATTTGATAAAACACTTAGAAAATTCGGTTCATCTTTCTACAGGACTTAGCGTGTTTTCAAGAAGAATTTTACTAACTATTACATTAGTAATAGTTAGTAAAAATTGTGCAGTGTTATTATAGAAATTAAGATCTTATTGTTATCGTGCTTAGAGACAAAAAATAATAGTAAATACGAGTATAATAAAGTAGTATAAATAATTAAGATAGTAAATTTGCATAAGTATATTCATTGATAATATAAGATAATATTGTTACTATGGAGGCTTTAGCTAGGTTGCAGGGAGACGTCAAGACGGCGATAAGTAAGGGAAAGGAAAATATTAAAAAGTCACCTAAAGTGAGAATAACAAAGGCCTATGTTGAAGCGCGGTTAGAAACGTTGGAGGGTCAATGGGCATCCTTTGTAGACTCTCATCGTACTATTGTGTCCGATATAGATTCAGACGACTACGAGAAGTCTGCTTATTGTACTGGTGATGTTTACGAAGATACGCAAGAGCTGTACTGGGATTATAAAAGTTTACTTAAAGAATCTTTAGCCAATATTTTATCAGCATCGACTAGCGCTAGCAATCATAGTCAGATTCCTCAGTCAGCAATTGTAGCCACAGTGCCCTCAGTGAAGTTACCTAAAATAACTATTCCTACATTCAGCGGAAACTACACTGAGTGGACTACTTTTAAAGACTTATTTGAGTCTCTAGTAGATCAAAATACTAATTTACAAAATGTGCACAAATTACACTATTTGAAAGCTCATCTCAGCGGGGAAGCAGAGCAGCTACTGAGGCATGTGCCTGTTACTGACGCTAACTACTTCGAGTCTTGGTCTCTATTAAAAAGAAGGTTTAGCAATAAAAAGTATTTGTCAAACTGTTTGATTAAAAAAATGATCAGCCAATCAAATATCACAGTAGAATCCTCAAAGGCTATTAAAGAGTTATTAGACACCACTTGCGATTGTTTGCATGGCTTGAGAAATTTAGGGCTTAAGGTCGATACGTGGGATGTTTTAGTAATTTATATCATTAGCTCAAAATTAGATCCAGAATCACGTAAGCTATGGGAAGCAAAAATTAGTACATCAGATGACCACCCTTCTATGGAACAATTTAAGACTTTCCTAGAACATAGGTTCCGCTCCTTAGAGTTTTTGATTCCTGCTAAGCAAAGTAAGCAGAATACTAGTCGGCCTAATGTATCTGTCAATCATGCTGCAGCCGTGTCAACTGCTTGCCGATTCTGCTCAGAGAACCATAAACTGTTCAGCTGTAAGAAATTTTCACATGAATCTGTCGAATCACGCAGGAATTTTGTCCAATCTAATAGTTTATGTTATAATTGTATGTGTCCAGGGCATTCTGTATTCACTTGTCGTCAAACCTCAAGATGCCGTGTATGCAAAAAGAAGCATCATTCTCTTTTACATCCAAGTGTTCCAAAACCGACCGATAATAGTGTCGAGAATCTTTCGGTCGATAAGAGTGTCGTTGTAGCAACCACTACGTCACAAAATGATGACGTTACCGAAACTGTAGTAGTTTCTCATTCAAATATTCATAGCCAGGTGCTATTAGCTACAGCTTTAGTTCATGTAGAGTCTCAGTCGGGTAATTGCTTGACATTCAGGGCCTTGTTAGATCAGGGCTCCCAAGCTTCGTTTATCACGGAGTCTGCTGTGCAAGCACTTGGTCTGCGAAAATTACTAAGTAAAACATTGATTTCGAGTGTTGGTGATCAAACTGGCTCTATTGTTTCCGAATCAATAGTTAGTATTCGCCTCACGTCAATTTACGATCCCAACTACCACATCATTGTTAAAGCACATGTTTTAAAGAAACTTACTTCGGTAGTTCCCTCAAAGAAAGTTGAGTTTCAGATGTACTCCAATTTTATTCATCTAAGATTGGCAGATCCAAAGTTTCACACACCTAATAAGGTTGATTTGCTCCTCGGTGCAGATGTTTTTGGTCAGATTCTTGTTGACGGTTTACTCAAAGGTCCTCCAGGCACACCGGTAGCTCAGAATACCAAGCTTGGGTGGATTTTATCAGGCCAAGTTCACACCGAAACTTTGGATAGTTCGCAGGTTTGTAACACAGTCATTACTATGCATACTTGTATAGACGATAATGAGTTACTCAAACGGTTTTGGGAATTGGAGTCCGAACCAACGACCGCAGTTAAGTCGAAGCACCTTACAGAAGAAGAACAAGCTTGCGAAAGGTTATATGCGGAAACGACCACTCGTGATGCAGACGGCCGCTATGTGGTAAAGCTTCCTTTCCGCTCAGTAGACCCGCAGTGTAAGTATGGCAGTTCACTAAACATTGCTACTCAAAGACTCCTATATTTACAAAAACGGCTAAGTAAAAATCCTAACCTAAAGATTCAATACTCACAAGTTCTTCAAGAGTATCTAGATCTTGGTCATATGGAGTTGTTGACAGAAGAAGAAAAATTAAAGCAGGATGCTGTTTATTTACCGCACCATGCAGTTGTGCGCGAGGATAAAACCACTTCTAAAGTTCGCGTGGTATTTAATGCATCTAGTCCAGGCACCAATGGCGTTTCGTTAAATAATGATCTGATGGTCGGCCCTTCGTTGCAGTTAGACTTACGACATATAGTTATGCGCTGGCGTCGTCATCCAATAGCTCTCATCGCAGACATAGTTAAAATGTACCGACAGATCAAGGTTACAGATGAGGATGTCGACTACCAAAGGATTGTGTGGTCGGACGATACTGGGTTGCATCACTACCGAATGTTGCGTGTTACATTTGGAACGGCAAGCGCACCGTATCTAGCTGTAAAAACTCTCCTTCAGCTAGCTCAAGATGAAAGTCAGGCACATCCATTGGCCGCTGAAAAGGTCTTAAAAGACTTTTACATGGATGATTTGATGACGGGCTGTCAGACCAAATCAGAAACGATGCAATTATACAACCACATGAATGAGTTAATGAGCAAAGGATGTTTTGAGTTGCAAAAGTGGGCATCGAGTAATAAGGATGTAATGATGGAATTGGAAGGAGATAAGGAAGAGTTTGAAGATACAATGGAGATTGGAACAGGAAAGGAAGGCAATGAGGTAAAAAAGGTACTTGGTTTAAAATGGAATCGGGTTAAGGATGAGTTTGAATATACAGTACAGTTGCCAGAATTGAGCTTACCTGTTACTAAGAGAAAGGTTCTATCGGATATCTCTCGGCTGTTTGACCCTCTTGGCTGGATAGCTCCATCCATCATTCAGGCTAAAATTTTCATTCAAAAATTATGGATTGTTGGGTTAGATTGGGATCAGGAGCTACCAGAAAGCTTGTGTCGGGAATGGATTGCTTATCGTGATAAACTGGCTTTACTTACAAAGTTTACACTACCAAGATGGATGCAGACCAAAATTGACGATGTTTGTGTAGAGTTGCACGGTTTTTGCGACGCATCCAAGGACGCCTACGCTGCCGTGGTATATCTTCGAGTTGTAAGTCACAGTGACGAGATTTATGTCAGTCTCATCACATCAAAGACGAAGGTATCACCTATAAAAGTAGTGTCTATCCCCCGCTTGGAGTTGTGCGGTGCTGTATTATTGACCAAACTGTTGACAGAGGTATCCGAAGTATTAGAAATTCCAAAGAAGGATATTCACGCGTGGACAGATTCCCAGATAGTATTGGCTTGGCTTAGTAGTCACTCTGGGAGATGGAAGACCTTTGTCGCCAATCGGGTGTCAGATATTCTATCCTTGTTAGATAGGAATCAATGGTCCCACGTGCGTTCATCTGAAAACCCTGCTGACTGTGCATCACGTGGTGTTCAGCCCTCCAAAAATTCTGAAGTTCTGCTTTGGAAAAATGGACCACCTTGGTTGTCCGAAGAAAACATAAAATACAGTCCACTGAGCTGCAACCAGGAGTCTGTCAATATTCCAGAAGAAAGGGCTGTTCATAATCTGGTATGCAATGCCACAAACATTAAAGAGGAAAATCTTTACGATAGATTCTCTTCATTCAGACGGATGATCAGAGTATTGTCCTACTGTCGCAGATTCATACAAGCAGCATCTGCAAAATTGAGAGGTCAAGCCATTAAATATCCACTCTGGCTTACGCGAGACGAATTGAACCAGTCAAGTATGCTTGCAGTGAAAACTGTTCAAATGGCATATTTTAAGGGTGAGATAGATTGTGTTCTAAATAACTCACCAATAAGTAAAAAAAGTTCCATTCGTAGCCTCAATCCATTCGTTGACGGGGATGGAATCCTCAGGGTGGGCGGCAGGCTTCAGAGGGCGCAGTTATCGTCGGATATGAAAAATCCCATTATTATCCCATACAGGTCACACTTGACGAATCTTCTTATGATGGATGCTCACGAGCGTACTTTGCATGGTGGGCCGCAGCTAATGCTGAACTATCTGAGATCAAAGTATTGGGTAATAAATGCTAGAAGAGCTGTCAAATCTTGCGTCCACAAGTGTGTATCTTGTATACGGTACTCTTCACGTACTGCGAACCAACTTATGGGTCAGCTTCCATCAGCTCGTGTTACTCCGAGTCGTCCATTCCAACATAGTGGCGTTGATTACGCCGGACCCATTGCAATCCGGACTAGTAAAGGAAGGGGACAACGCTCAGCTAAGGGCTACATCTGTCTATTCATATGTATGTCCACAAGGGCTGTGCACTTAGAGGCTGTGAGCGACTTAACGTCGGAAGGCTTCATAGCTGCGTTTAAACGCTTTGTGGCTAGACGAGGTCATTGCTCAGATCTGTGGAGTGACAATGGCTCGAATTTTATTGGCGCTTCACGTGAATTGGCTGCTTTATTACTTGAGGAAGGCAGTCTTGTTAGCAACGATATTGCCGACTGGTTATCCACGAATGGTACCAAGTGGCACTTTATTCCACCCCGCGCTCCGAATTTTGGCGGACTGTGGGAAGCTGGCGTAAGGTCCACTAAACACCACCTTAAGAGAGTCATAGGAATTTCAACGTTGACATTTGAAGAAACAACTACCGTATTGGCTCAAATTGAGGCTTGTCTCAATTCGAGACCAATATCACAGGTAAGTGATAGTCCTGATGATCCGTATCCTCTGACTCCAGGTCATTTTCTTGTAGGCAGTCCTCTTGTGCTCCCACCAGACTCAAATTACGAAGCTTCTAATGTCAGTACACTCAGAAGATGGCATTATTCCCAAAAAATGGTACAAGACTTTTGGCGTAGATGGTCGCGAGAGTACATAACACAATTTCTGCAACGTCACAAATGGTCTTCTCAAATTCCCGAACCGAAGATAGGCGATGTAGTTCTGGTAAAAGAGGATGATCTTCCCCCGGCTAGGTGGCTATTTGGCATAATAACGGCTAAACACCCAGGCTTGGACAACATTACTCGCGTGGTGACTCTGAAGTGCAAAGGCTCTTATATCAAGAGACCTGTTACCAAGTTGTGTATTTTACCAGTAGCAGATTGAGCAGTACAGTTGTCGATGCAACATTGACCACAAGTTGTCTTGTCTTTGTCTAGTCTTTGTTTCCCACGCTTCGTTTAAATTGATTGATTTGTATCATATGCTGCTATGGTGTTCTGTAGTTGCATATAAATACGATTTCTGTTTAAAAATCAGTAGATTCAGGTTACTTGTAAGCCATATATAGCTTAATAAATAATATTCTTAAAGTTAAGATAGCTTCTAAATACTAATATTACCCGCTGTAATAGTTGTAAGGAAATTTTACTTTGTGTAATTTGTACATACAGGTTTTTTATATTTCCTATTTTGTTGTTGCTTATGTGCTATTGTAATGATGGACATGATTGTCCATGGTGGGCGGTATGTCCGATTTTACCTATTCATGCACTAATGTAGTTACACCTAAGCTCACTAGATGGCGCTGTGCACAGTTGCCTCGCGGTGATACCTGTCACACTTATTTTGTATAGGCTAAACGAACTTTACTTTTAATACACACTCTTACTACTAGCTACGGATTGTTTTATTTTGATACAACATCCTAGCCTTTTTGGGACATTGGACAGTCGTAATTGTTCGATTAAACTCTATGCTCAGTTTATACTTGTCAAGTTGGCTTATCAATCGACGTTTAAACAAATTAAATCAGTCAAGCGGTTTAAAAGAAGAAAGAGTATCTTTTTGTACGTTTTTTAAGTTTTTAACGATTTCAATATAGTTTTTCTCTTATAGTTTATGTGACTAGAAACAATTAAATGCTATGCTCAAGATGTTGTGTAAGTTTTGCCAATACATAACATATTTTTAATAATTTTCTGACAGCTTGGGTTTAAGTAGTAGGCTTTTGAAACCAAATGCTACATTTGGTTCGGTACCAGCTATACCCGTCTATAAACTAGTCTTACCGGTTGCACAGTAAGGGCAAAGATAATAGCGTGGGGACGTAAACAACACTCACAAGTGGGGTCGGATACGATCTCTAATCCCTCACAGTGTTCTGATCGACGTTGCCGGCCTTGCCGTTGCAGCCGGCACGTCAGGTCACTACCGCTTTTGAAACAACACATTTACAATAAGCGCTCCGAATTGAATAGTGGTTGGTTTTTTAGAAATTAGGTTCATAGGCTTAGTACTCGTAGTTTATCGTCGCTTCCGAGGATGATTACCGGGTGACACCACCAGAACGGGTGTACGGAGTCATAACAACAATTACATTATAATTATAAATGTAACTTGTATAATGGGCTAATTTCCTAAAAAAATCTAACTAGTCCGTCAGTTGGATTACCAGAAAATATTGGACACGTATTTTTTCTTTTCACAATCAAACATAAAATGATGAAGATATAGTCTGTTAAAGTTCCGCGTAACGTCACGCCTTGCGACACTTATCAGCAAGGCGTAACAGCACGTGCTCACTTTGATGCGCTTTAATTTCGTCATTTTTTGTTTGATTGACAAAAGACAAAACATGGGTCCAATATTTTTTGATAATATAATCTAACTGACGGACTAAATAGAATAATATTTTTTTGACACAGGAAACTAGCCTATCGTATGTTGTTAGTCTGTAAGGTATTGATAATGTCATCTATAATAATTATGACGCCTGATTTTATTAATGTATTTATAATCGAATACATAAATCGATTTTATTTTGTTTTAGATTCGTAAATTTTACGAAATTGCCAACTAATTTAGTGAATAATATCAAATTAATTTAGCAATCAGTATACCTATACTTGTTTACTGATTTAATCAATAATATTAAAAACAGAATTCTATAGAATAATGTGTAAATACACATCGTGTAGTACCTACACGCTATCAAACTGCAGCCAAACCATAAAACATTTCAACTTAAACCTTGTTTAGTTTTTTCTATAGTTTGACGTAAAATCACCACGGCTTAGATATTGTTTGTTGTTGGAAAAAATATTCTACATACCTACACAACTCGACGGATTATCAACCAAGTACGGCCGCACTCGCTAGTCTTAATCCAACATTTAATTCGTCATTAAATTGAAGTACTACGTGCATACGTCTATGTTAGTCTAGCGTTTGAATCTGGACCTAACTCAAAGTGTTTTTTTTATTTATTGCAAGCGCAGGTCGGAGGGCTAACAAGCAGACGCGTCATTAGGCGTCGAGTTAATGAGAGCCCGGGCTGGCCGCGACAAGGGACTGCTTTCAACGCGCTAAGCAGCCGTCTCTTGCGGTTTTAGGGGTCTGTAGGAAAAGCATCACGTGCGCCACTCATGAGAATCATTTGTTGCTTAAAAAATATGTTAATGCTAACTGTGGCGTAATCATAGAGTTCTAAACAGTTCTTAAGCAGTTTTGTTTTTTTGTTAAACTTTGAAAAAACAAGACGAGGTTGAACTAATATTGTTTTAAAAGTTTTTCACTAGGGTTAATATGTTTATCTTTAGCGGTCTTAATAAAAAAAAATAAGACTTCTCGCCTTCACTTAAAAATAAATGGATTTGAAGCTGAAAGTACCAAACGTAAGTAGTATTAATTCTTTTGTATGTACTACGTAGCATAAGGACGTTAATTCCTTGCTTCAAGACAATCACGATTGATATGACATCTGACGGTTCTTTATTTTCAACTTTGATACAGTCAATATTAAAGCTAATTAAATAAAAACATTACAAATGCCTGCGGAACTCTATTTTGTAGACTCCAGTTGACATGCACTTTGTCGTTTTGAAGCCTATATACACCTACTTGTAACACTTTAGCACGCAAGGTAAGGTAGAGTACTGCGCAATTTCACGGCAGTTGACTTTGACACTTCAGTGTTTGACCAGGCGCGAAGCATCATGATAAGCGCGAAACTTTAATTACCTATTACAACATGTTACGGGCTAGAGTAAACGGGTTCGTTTTAATTGTATTTTAATCATAATATTGACTTTATGTAAGAAGGCAGAGAATTAACTTTTATACAGTTTGGCGTGAAGACTGAGGAAAATAAAGAAGAGTGGAACCAGTCTACCTTTTCAGGGTTTCGTAGACAAATTTAATAAGTAATAATAAAACGATATGGTTTTGGCCTTTTCGTTTTTTCGACCTACCCATTTTTTAAAAAGTAACTTAAAAACAAATTTAGTTTTTTATTATAAATAAATAAAACATGCGTCAGATAACACACTATTGTCACGTTTTGAAAGTAGGGTTAATCACATGTAACAAACAATGAATTTTATCAGTGTAGTCTCGTCTCGAATTGACCTAAACCAGGAATAAAACCCGAGACTTATTCCTTACAAGGCGAATGACCGCATCACTACGCCATAATATGTATCACTACTATTCGATAGAGTCGATTATTTCAGCCAGATTAAGGTTTTCAGATGTTTTTTTTTTGGTAAATACGCCTCTCATCTGATATAGTAACCGCTCTGTATTTAATATATGTACATATTTATACCTATATTATTTATAGTTTTTTAAATATTGGTCACGCTTTTTGGTAACTTCATATTAACGAAAAAGTTGCCTATTACGGTTATTTATGTTTTTATTTATTGTATGCAAAATTTTAGGAGTGCTCAAATATGGCTATATTAGAACACTTCTATATTATGTAATTCCTATTTCTTTGGCAATTATAATAAATATACGTAAATTAAAATTGCCAAGGAAAGCCGCGAGATAAAAGGAGTTTCATTATGTTTTCTAAAGAATTTCTTCGTAGGTATAATCTGACGTAACCACGCAAAAGCTTGTGGATAACCAAAGACCGCGAAATTTATTGCTTCTTTTTATAAAGTTCCCTAAACCCAGGGCTTCGTCGGAACTCCGTTTTTGTCAGCCGCGGCCGAGTGCCCAAATTCATATAAAAGCGCCTAGAACCAAAGCAAATTCTTTGTCATGGCGTGGCACCTTTGAGGTCTGTGCTTTTGTTTAGTTTAAACTAAAATCACGATTAATTAATGACTGAAATACGCAGGTTTTGTCAAAAAAATATTTTAAGGCAGATGCAAGCAAAGTACATATAAATTTTTCTAACATTGAGTCATAATATCAATGCAGTATAATAACGTATTACAATTACATATTTTCGTACACCGAATCGTTATATTTGATAAATTGTAAAGCATCTAATATATTTTTTTAAACTACTTATTATGTAGAAAAACGGATCATTGTGACTTTTTTGGGCGCTGAATAAAAATAAAAAAATTACACAAACAACAACAGGTAAACTTGATATCACTAATCCGGTCGTTTGCTCAGCGGACACTATAGTGTCCAAGACCAAAATATACTCACTTGCGTCCCGGACTCTGTAGTGCCCACGCTAGTTCGCTCGCTGGCAAAACTATCTTTATCCCGCTTTAACTCACTATCGGATCTATAAATCTGTCTCTGTTTTACGTTCCTTGATAAATAATAATAATAATAATAATAATATGGACAACATCACATACATTGCTCTGATCCTGTGATAAGTAACTTAAGCACTTGTGATACAGAAATCAGAAACAACGACGGTACCACAACACCCAGACCCGAGACAATATAGAAAAGTTATTTTTCTACATTGACCGACCGGGAATCGAACCCGGGACCTCAGAGATAGCGACACCAAGTCCGGTATACTCGCCTTTCGGCTACGGAGGTCGTCAAATAGAAATAGTACGCATTGCTTCATGCAGAGACCGCCACCTTCCCGCGTCAAATGACTCACAAGGTAAAACACTCGATTTTAGTTTAGTACGTAGTTGTCAGTGTTTACAATTTTACTTTTCTAAAACTTGTGAGTGATTTGTTGTGTTTAGCGGCGTGTTTCCGTTAAAAAAAGTAAGTAAACATTAAAAGTAACCAATTCATTAGGTGTGTTAGAAGTTTTATAGGTTTTCTCGTTGTAATTATACAATATAATCGTAATAAAGTAGAACTTATGTCGTACTTCAACCAAAGTGCGGCAATGAGTTGATAGAATTAATAATATTTTACGAACGTAATTTACATACATACTCGTAAAAAGGCTAATAAATAAGATAACGTATTTTATAAAACGTATTAACGTTGTATTCTGCTAAATAAATGATTTTACCTATTATTGTTTATTTTATTATTATTGTAAAAATTTCCTTTTTAAAATTATTTTTTGCGATTTGCGAGCTTCTTATTTTAATTGCATCTAAAAGTAACTTTTTAATTATTAGAGTTACAGAGTTAGTTTAGTTTTACTGTCTGGTGTAATGGTTCGCGCTCCGGACTACAAAGCCAGCGGTTGCAGGTTCGAATTCCGCAAGGGGCAAATGTTTGTGTGATAAACACGGGCATTTGTACCTAAGTCCTAAGTACTAGTAGTAATACCTAAGTAAGTATGTTTATAAAAGTATTTAAGTATCCGTTACCTAGTCGCCATAGTACAAGCTTTGCTTAGTTTGGGGCTAGCTAATTGGTGTGATTGTGGAAACAATTTATTTATTTATAATATTGTGACGTCTGTGCCGCTTACGTCACCGCAAGCATCAAGCCATTAGGAATTTCGTCGACATCTCTCAAGTACCGTTGGCCGAACGTTTCAAATAACGAACTTTGTTCCGCGGGCCAAACCGCGTTTGGCGTTTGGCGTTTTGGTTTTTTGTTTGTTAAAAATATCGATGAATACCAGACATACAGCCCATTAAAGTCGCGTGTTAGACAAGGAGGTCTGATATGTACCGTGACGTCACATTACACGTCCGCCATACATTTTTCATAGTAAAAGTTGTTTTAGAAAAAGATAGGTACCTTTATTTTTTACCTAAAATCAATTTTGTTTTCACTATTAGTACTATAAGTTCATATATTTTCTAATAAATATAGTAAAAACAATATATATTTTATTTATATGAATATTACCTTTTGGCATACCTAAAGTTGCAAGTACCTAAAATAACTTTATTTTTGTGTACACCAATGAAACATACGCAAATCGATAGAGAAAATAATTACAAACAACAAATACTCTTTGACGAAATGTCGTAAATTATATACTTTGTTCAGAATTTCAGAGTGAACATGTAATATTTATTTTTATTTACATATTCAAATTACATACAACAAATACTCTTTGACGAAATGTCGTAAATTATATACTTTGTTCAGAATTTTAGAGTGAACATGTAATATTTATATTTATTTACATATTCAAATTACATACAACAAATACTCTTTGACGAAATGTCGTAAATTATATACTTTGTTTAAAATTTCAGAGTGAACATGTAATATTTATTTTTATTTACATATTCAAATTACATACAACAAATACTCTTTGACGAAATGTCGTAAATTATATACTTTGTTCAGAATTTCAGAGTGAACATGTAATTTGAATTTTTTTTGGTATGCGATACACGGTTGAGACTCCCGTCTGTCACCGTCCTATGATTTTTTGAACGCGACTCGACATAAGCATGACGTTAGTGGTGTTCTGCAGGTTAGTGCCACGAGCGGAACATTTTGACAATGTCCGGAGAACACCAGTTGCCATCTTACGAGATAATCAAATTGAATTGAGCCAAGTATCCTTTGAAGAGCTTCCGTTGCGTGCACTGCGTAAACGGTTAAAGTTACGCGAAAATAATGTAAGAAGGAATTGCTTTTCTTTAAAAGTTCTAAAATATATTTTTAGGTTGACGCACTAAGTATAACCTTTTCCTGATCAATTGGTCGACAGATAAAAATGTAGAACTTGTAGTTTTTGTAGTTGTCTGACACCTCACTTCATCTTGGGTAATCAGATTTGTTCTAAAATAATGCATTGGTGCTAGCGTCGCTTTTTCTTTTACTTTTAGGGCGAGGCATGGTGTAGTTTCTGCATCTAACTTTTGTGTTTACTGTGTTGAAAGTTGATTTATTTGTCGTATTCTCAAGGAATTTGTAAGTACTGCTGAGTACTTACAAATTATTTGCGTATTCCACTTTTAAAATACTTTTAAAACTTTTAAAATATTACAAAAGTATTGCAGTATACGCCGGATTTGACTTACAGCCCGCAGCTATGCGGATGAAAGCCAGTAATTATAATAAAAATCTTAGGTAAGTAATTAATTTTATTATACTTGTAGGCACTACAAAGAAATGCCTACAATACTCCAATTAAGGAGTAAATAAGGTTTGCTTTCACTTTCAGATTTTGGAAGTTGCTAAATGAATTATTTATTTAGTTTTAGTCCCGTAGTATTGATTCGGGATCGGCAGTTAAGAAAAGCTGTTTTTAAATACTTATACTTTATTTAAAGATATAATTTATTGCTTTTACCTGTATATAAAAAAGACAATTTACCTTTCAGTGAAGCTACCTAATTATTCTAATATTATTTAATATAACAAAGACGTAATTCAGGCAAATTAAACTGCGGTTTTTCTCTTAAATATTCCTTTGAAATGCAGAATGCGAGTAAAGGGCTTATAAATATCTTTCAAGGTCGA
Source organism: Anania hortulata (assembly GCA_963576865.1). Taxonomy (NCBI): domain Eukaryota; kingdom Metazoa; phylum Arthropoda; class Insecta; order Lepidoptera; family Crambidae; genus Anania; species Anania hortulata. Next base: position 10,907,808 of record OY756406.1, read on the forward strand.
GGTTACAAGCGAAGCGAACCTGAAATTAATTGTTAAAAACTCGCAATAAATGCGGATTGAAAAAGTAGGCCGCATTAGACTAATTCAGCTGAGATCCGCGCTCGCCGCAATGGGCAATTCTGCCGCGTTGGATTTACAAAACATTGCCTCATAAGCTCAGCCGGAATAGGTAATGTTTATTAGGAAAAATTATGTGCATTTACCGCGCGGTGAGCTTACTACATGATTTGTGGTCTCAAACCATCACCGATGTAAGATATTTGTGACTGTAGCTTAATACACGTAATTATAGAAATGACATCATATTACATAATTACCGTTGCTAAATTAAGTGGTTTTCTTTCATTATTCGTAAGATAAGTTACTATTTTAGTCATCGGACTTATTTATTAAGGGGTTCCAAAAGGAAGAGAGTAGTACCTATCTTCCTTCTACAATCACCTTGCATGGTTGTCAGAATCTAACATTCCGCGTCAACCACCAAGACCACGGCTTTAATAAATTCCGAAATTAAAATTGGAACCCGATTTTGCTGAAGTCTGGATTGTAACATCATAACGAAATAAGTAAAATGCTCATATAAATAAGATACTTAAGAAAATTTGGTAAAAACTATCTCAATTGTTGTTGAAACTTATTTGCAGAAATACATTGGTTTTATTGGTTTAAATAGTACTACTACTAAAATAAAATAAACTAAAAAATAATTCTGCAAATAGGCCTGAATTAAGTTATATTATACGTACAAATTATCCTTATTATATTCTATAAATAGTCATCAAGGAGGAACTAAAGTACTTTTTCACTTAATTCGCAATAACGAAAATAAAATTGTTTACGCTAGCTTATGTATTACGGCCAGAAATTTCTGTTTACCAAATCAGATTTTCCGATTTATTAATTCGTCCTCACAGTTTGACAACTTCAAGGGGATTCTGGAATTTCTAATTGGTTTAATTTATACTTAAATCATTCATCACATCTCAAGTACCAAAACAACGCTTAGAAAGGTAAGCGAAAGGCAATTAATTAACAAACTTTCGGTGAGACTTCGCATCGAGAGGTTTCCCTTAACTTTGTCACGCTGGTAACGTCATATTTTGTTGGTAATTTATCATGTCATTTGTGATATATCTTCCTTACAGCAAGTTTTATAGTCTTTTAAGCTATTTTAGACTAACTTGACAGTCAATGAATAGAAATCGTATGTTGTGTCCGCCTGTCCAAACGGCATATTTAACGCAACAATTAAGATTTGATGTGAATGTCTATGTTATCTGAAATAAGTTTTCTGAAAATTATAAACGTCTGTTTACATTATTAATTGAGTGTCGCCTTTATTTTTACGTTTGAGATGCATTATTTTAAATTAGTTATTATATACGTCAGTTTAAAATCTAACTTAAAAGTAAAATTGCCACAAAACTAGGTATTATCTTTCTTTTGGCTATCCGGATTCCGTAGTCGTACCCTTTCACAGGTAGATTTCAAATAATTAAGTTTTTGTAAGATTTTTAGTTTATGTGCAACAATGTAGCTACAGTTAACGGTTTGGTTTGCAAATCTATTTAAACATGTATAAAACAAAGTCGGGTTAGTTTATGTGTGTGTTGTGATTTATGTTTTTATAGATTTGTCTCCGTCCCAAATAGCAGAATAACTATTAACACATCGGAAAAATTCCCAAAAAAAAAAGTATAAAGAGGCGGTCCGAAGTTCGCCGGGACAGCTAGTGTAATAATATATTGTCAATGTTTTACAGAAATATTTTCGTGGGGTTATCTCTAAAGCTGTTTTTTACTATGAGAAGTAACATTTATATTTTAAAAAGCTGTTTTTTCTCTATTAAATATATCTAAATACTAGCTGACCCAGCGAACTTCGTTCCGCCAATTCGTTTGACAGGTTACGAACAGTTTGTATAGGAAAATTAAATAGTTGTTTTACTACTTTCCTTGCACTTTTTATTATTTTCTGACCTTTTAAACCTTCCCTGAACTTCCACAAATATTTAAAGATCAAAATAAGCCAAATCGGTCCAGCCATTCCCGAGTTTTAGCGAGACAAACGAATAGCAATTCATTTTTATATTTAAAGATATGTATAATATACCTTGACATACAGGGTAAAATTTTATCACTGTAAAATACTTCGGGGTTTGTTTATACTCATAGGAAAAGTAAATTTTTATCTCTTACCGACATTTTAAATGGTACTGTTTACACTAAGATATAGTATATTATATTACTTACATCACAAACCTCGTGGAATATAATATATCTGGGACCAGCTTTTAAGCAACATTACTTCAACCTTGAACCAAATACTATATTGTATTATTTGAACCCCTCTATATTACATACTAGATGAAAATAAAAGCTGTAGCCTGAAACTAAATCTGAAACCCATGCTTGATACAAGGCAACTGTGAAATTGAGTTGCTTTATAGGAATCGTGTACCCTGAGAGCCAATTTCGAGCTATTGATGTGTATATTGAGATATTACTTGCTTTAGCGTGAAATTCCTACGAAATCATGTACGAATTGTACGATGCAGTATTACTTCAACTTAAATAAATATTTTTTCAATTTTAATTTTTTATGGTTCCGTTGTTAAAACGGACCGTTTTAGTGTCGCCATATCCGTCCGTCTTTTTGTTTGTCTGTCTGTCCGCGGCTTAGCTAAGAGAATCTTAATAGTAGGTATACATATTAATCATACCGACAAAGTGGTAGAATAAAATCATTATTTTTTTATTTATCGCATGGTGTGGGAGTCGTTAGATAGGTCGTTTAAAAATATTTTGGGTATGCAAACACTATTTTTCGATTCAGAGATGGTCAAGTCTATGTACTCCTTTTAAGTAAAAGTAAACCTTAACAATATTTTATTAAAGTAAACATTTAAATTACAAGTTAATAATAAAGGAGTACGTCGAAGAGGCGGAAGTCACTGTATCTTGGCAGGTAAGCTCCGCAACCCTGGTGATGGCCAATCTTGAAGTGGAGATCCTGGGTGAGTTCGTTAGCAGCCCTAGGATTTCATTACGTAGACACCGGTTTTGACGCCAAGAAAGCTTCAGAAAAGTGCACACGATCGCTTCAGAGCGTCGGCGATCCTGAGCAGACTCACTGACGAAACTTCAGTAAAGGCAGGGCTCCCAGAAAGTACAGGATCGCTTCTGAGATGATCCTGATGATGGTCCTGAATATACTTTCTTTAATGACGGGACTTCAGTACTAACAGGGCTTCCAGGATGCGCAGGGTCGCTTCAGAGCGTCTGCGAACCCTAGAACACTTCCTCTGGTCCAGGAGTGACGAAAGCCCTGGCTTTGGAAGACTTCATCCAAACTCGTAGTAACGGTGAAGTGTACACTTCGGTCGTGTTTTTAGGAAATCTGGGCATTCTCGAAGTTACCGTTCTGTTCCAATTCCTTTTACGATTTCGGTTATTTGAAAAGTGTGATCTTGCTAAGTATAGAAAGTCACTACGTTTACAACCTCCTTGTCGGGATAAAATCCGAGAGTGCGACAAGAACCTATAATTTTATAATTTAAAATTCAGAAATTCAGTAGACAAACATAGACAAAGACAAAGATAGAAAAATCCAGACTTAGACTAGCCGAAACGTTATAAATGATTATTTAGAAAAGAATATTACAGTATGACCTTTATGAATAGGCTAGTAACTATAGAAAAACTATGCTGGAAAAAAATAATGAGACATCAGTTGAACGTCAACCCGAATATTCAGAAATTATGTTTCTAAAATGTCCAAGATTACGAAAAAAATTAAAAGACGGTGCGTAAAAAAACTTACCAACCAACCACTTCGTCCTAAAATTCGCCCTAAAAACGTCCTCATTTTTTTCTAATTTACAGCCAAAAAGCGTCTATAAAACCCATAGGATACATATCTAAAATAACGAGTGTACAAAAAGAAACGTAAGTTAGTACAAAATAAAGTATAGTAATATATAACTAGTGAGAAAAGAAAAAGGAGAAAATCAAACGTAGTAGGTATCTAGAGTAATACATGATCCGTTTGCACTTGGCCGGTTTTTCTATTTAGAGTTTGACGTAAAAACAACACGGATCCACGGACCGTGGACGCTCTAAACAGTATGTAAGCAGTCCACGGTCCGTGCTGGCTCTGTCTGCCTCACTCACATATAAACGCATTTATTTACTTCTCCATTAACTGAGTAGTGATTAAATAATTAAGTGTGATTACTGATTAGTCGTTAAACTCGTAAAGTCTAATAAAAACGAAGTATTTACTTAAGTGAATAGTTCGGATTTACGGATGGAAGTACCAAGATAGGTGCCATCACCATTGTACTTATTATTTTGCACGGGTACTTCTAGACTAGGGAATCATAAAATATCCACTGGTATGCATTTTATCTCTCATGTCATGTATGAATTTCTACACGAAGACCTCGCTCTAACAACCTCTTTTTCAACAGAGTGAGCGGGCAGAAAAATAAAACTTTTTAGTAAACTTTTTATCACCACATCTGTTTATAATACATGTAAAACAAAATCGGGTAAAACAAAAGTTACACAATTTTATAAGTCAAGAACGCCAGGACCGATTTTTATGATCTGTTGTTTTTGATTTGTTGAATTTGTGTCCGCTGAAAAGCAGAATAACTATTATTGCAAAATATTGAACAAAATAACTCATATTTCTGTATGAAACGGTTTTTTTCATAAATTCTGAGTCGGTACGAAGTTCGCCGGGACAGCTGTATACGAGTACATATAAACATAGATCAAGATTATTCAAGCGCAAACATTTCTGCTACACATACAAACGACTGTTAATCAGGTCAGGACAAAAACAATATGCTTATAGAGCGAAATAAATAAAAATACGTTTTATTAGTTGATTACGAATCGGAGACGGTCAATATGAACAAGGATAAAGGCCGTAAGAAGAATAGAGAAGTCACATTAGTTAGGCTGTTTGTGTTATGGACGAGATATCCCGTTCGTCCGGTATCGGTCCGGATCCGAGTAAACAAAAACAATAAGCGAAGAAAATACTTTGTATTTAGCAGGTACTATAGGATTTTTTGATAAAATATCTTAAGACATTTTTTTTTTTTTATTTATACTTACCGTTTAATTTATTATGTGTAAGCGCAACTAGAAGGCGCTTAAAGCAGCATTAGACCGAAACTAGTAATAAAATGTAAATAAGTGAATATACAGGGTTACATTGCAAAGGGTTGCCGAATCTTTAGGAGTGGCTCAGAATCAGTAACTCAATCGAACTATGCAAAGAACCAAACAGTTTTTTATGTTAAAAATTGTCCTTGTTGGCTCGCCGTACCTACGCCTCTGATGAATGAGCGCGCGGCATTCGTAGTCTCTCTATTGCCTTTTTTCGTAAAATGTTTTTTTTTTTTTTTACTTAAATATTTTTGTACATATTTTTCTTTTTTCTTTTTAGGGTTAGTTTTTGTTATTCAATTTGTACAATTTCATAAAATGTATCTTCCATGAAATAAATAAGTAACATATGATTATTAAAAATAGTAACGATTAAGACGCTTCTTTATATTGTTCCTAGATCTTATTTTTTAAATTAAGCACCCCTTTGCAATGTAACCCTGTATAAATATTGGACAACATCACATATATTGCTGTTTCAGAGATCAGAAAATACGACGTTACCACAACACTCAGACTCGAGTCAATATAGAAAAGTTATTTGTCTACATTGACCGACCGGGAATCGAACCCAGAACCTCAGAGTTAGCGACACCAAGTCCAATACTCGCCTCTCGGCTACGGAGATCGTCAAATTTTCCAATTCAAACCAATACATTAGGCTTAATGCAAAAAAAATTGCACGGAGATATACTTAAATATTCTTTATCATCATAACTGTACCATTATGCAAACCGCTTACACATTTTTGCAATGTATTTCAATGTATCATGTTGATGAAAGAACTTTTACACATTTCATAAAGCTGCATTTACATCTATCATATTTCTTATACTGCTACAACATACCGCTACCCTGACTGCACTTACTCAAAACTAAATTAAACTCTAAGCACCAACAGCACTTTTTGTTGGATATTTTAAGGCAATAGAAAAAAATACACCCATACACAAAAAGCTCTTTATGAATAGTGTTGTAATTAAAATTCAACCAATTTGTTCAAGTTCTCAGGTTCATAAGAGGAACCTATATTACTTTCTTGTCGGGCTTCATAAATAAAATCGATGCAGGCATTTGGTTTAAATTATTATAATTAAAATGTGTACCTATACATGTATTAAACATCACAATGCGAAAGTTAAAGTGTATATTTTAATTAACGAATAAACCAAACACGTATCCGAATGAAGTATCGTTTACTTACAACCATTATAACTCGTTGTTTCTAGTGTTCGTCGTTAAAATAAAATTTCATTTATCCAGACAATTTATCGTCTATGACTGAAAATATAAAATAATGAACTGAATATTATGGATTTATTTAATCGAGAACTTAAACTGTTTATGGTGTCGTAACCTGTCTGATCGGCTCGTAAAATTATATGCTCGGGTAAAACGAAACTTTTAAAATATCAGAGTGAAAAAACAGTGTCAATTTTCAGAAGCATTTTTAATAAAACTGGTTATTTGGACGTCAAACGAAAATGTAATCTATAAAAGTAATAATGTTCTCGTTGGCAAAACTTAGTAAACACGTTTTTCTTCTCTGTCACATTGCTATTGCTCTCAAAAGTAATATCGCAACTTTACTTATTGCTTGTACTCCAGAGATCACAAACGAAGTTAATAAAACTAATATAAGTAGTGCATAAGTCTGGATCGAGGAGAGTCGACCTTTCAAGGTGGTGTTGGAATAAACTTAATGACTCGGGAAGTTGATACCATTCAAAAGGTTCTACGTAGAATGATATATGAAAAATTTATGAAATAATCGAATAGCTTCGGTTAGTTCTGCAGCTACGGCTAACTCTAGCTAGAGTCTAACACTAGGCAACTCACTCGTGAATATTTTAATTATCAACAAAATCATGCGCTCAAAACTTAAAGAAGTCTTAAATTTACACAGATTATAAAAAATTGGTGTTGCGTTTTTTTTTTAGTCAGGTACTTGATAAGCTGTAAAATAGTAGGCACAGGCGGCGGAATATTTGCACTTAAAAATATTATCCATTAAAAATCAGAAAACAGATATTACTCGTAAAAGCCGATTAATCGAAACTCCTATTATAACCCGGTGCATTGATTCCGAATCACACCGATTCAGAGCTGTGTTCGGACGACCCGAGCTGGGCGAGTGTAGTCTCCTGTTTTCACTATCCCGAAACATAGCGCCAAAAATAACATCCTGAAACTACAGACATTATTTTCAACCGGTACCCAACGTGGAATTAACTTTACCCCAATTCGGTTAAACAAGGAGTTTTCTTATCTGAACTCTAATTAGTGAGCACAAATAATCACAAAATCTCTTCCCACTTCCCGCCGTTGAAACAAGAGAAACAATATATGCAATTATATATTCCGGCAACGCGGGGCAATTAACATGGAAATTCTCGTTAGCGTTTCGCAAAGGGAAACTTTTGATGTTAAGGAAGAGGAAAAAAAATTCAAGAGCTCCCGACCTCATTAACGAGCCTTTAATACTAGTGGGATGCTTCCGGGCAGTCGCTGCGTAAGATTTTTAAGCCGGTTGCATTTTTAAGAGGACGGTGCGCACTGTCGACCGTTGGACCCATTGTGCTGGCTGCAAACAAAAAAGTTGAGTGCCAGCAAACACGAAATAGCTCTATTTGTATGAAAAAATTGGTCAGCGGTAGCGGTTTTGATTATAGTCCTAACCGCCTGTGATAAAGTTCACGGACGCTTGTTTCTTAGGAATTCATGTTCTTTGCTCTAAAAGGAGTTGCCAGTTGACAGTGATGCGTTACCCGGACTACGAATCAACGGTCGCGGATCGAATTCAACCAGGTGTAATGTTTGTGCGGTCAGCACGAGCATTTGGTTAATACCGCGAAACAATAAAATGTATGTTGTCTGGTTTTGCTGGGCTGAGGGGTTAAACATTCGTTTACCTGCTATCTGCCGCTATAGAACCTTATGATCTGGTCATTTGGGCTAAATAAATTGTATATAGTTTTAAAAGTGACAAACATTGAAGAATCCGTATGTAGATAAAATAATTTATTGTATGTTTTATCGATGGCGAAAACAGTCTAAAGTTTTAATGGCAAACAATTCTTTTCAAACCTTTACAAATATTTGTAAAATTTAATTTCCAAATAAATCTACAATGCACCGAATGCTTTTTCAGATCAACAAATCCCAAGTTTCAAAAGTTTCTGTTTTTCTTTTTTTATAACAAAATGATTTAAATTTTCCATCAACAAACTTGAGACTTGTCCGAGATCTACAATGCATCAAGCCTTCTTGATAGAATGCTATTAAGTTTTTTTACGACTTTAATAACATTTAGAATTTCATGTCTTGGGACAGAACGTGCACAAAATAAATAAATCAGTATTGGACAACCTCGCATACATTGCTCTGATCCTAACATAATAAATAAGCTAAAGCACTTGTGGTAAAGAAATTAGAAACAACAACAGTACCACAACACCCAGACCCTAGATAATATGAAAAAGTTAGTTTTTTACATCGGACCGACCCGGGAATCAAACCCGACCGGCGACGCCAAGTCCGGCGTACTCGCCTCTCGGCTACGGAGGCCGCCATAACACAGGATACCTAATAGTACTAAATAAATAGTTATTTATTTTATATAGTAGTTATTTAAAAGGTAGAAGCATTGTGAGAATTGGTGTAGGTAATATGCAAAGGAAATATTTAAAAAGATTAATGTGATGTTGACACATAAACCCAGAATGATATTATTTAAAACTATTTAAATTCTTAGAATAGGTTGTAAATAGGTTCTCAAGATATTTACTTTACACAAAGCATTGGTAGCTTTGATGATTATTACCTAATTACTCTTTCTCATGTTTTCGGTATTAATATTTCTAACTTGAAGATTTTAAAAATCGTATATTTTGTCTCCAAAAGTTTAAATTTTACCATATTGAGTTACGGACACAATGGAATTAATGGAGAAATCTTCAGATTTAACGAGATCCAATTTTAAAGCTTCGAGTCGAAAATTCGTAAAGTTTGGACAGTGAGAAATCCACGACAACAGAGCGGAGCCGGCTTGTTTATAATAATACCTCTAATCTCTCTTGTATACCAGCACCACCTGCTTCAACTTAGGCCGAGATTTTATACAGCGACCGTAACTCGCAACCTAAAACATTCTCATTAATTTTGACCAACTTTCATATTATTATTCAAATGGTGAATCAATAAAGGTGGGGCTTGAAAGAGATCACGCCTGAGGTTAAATTTCTCACTGGATTCATTGAATGCAATAAAATTTTCTGCACAATTGAAAACCATTAAAGAGCGTCGCGGCTGCGCTCCTGAATGTTAATCACGGGCTAGTGTGAATAGAACAATCACATCGCGGGAAAGACCTACTTTTTTTCATTCAATTATCAAAACAAAGAGCTTAGTGCGGCTAAGTGGAATAAAATAATTTTATCAGTACGGCTATAAAGCCAGCACGTAAGTAATAATTACACAAAACGAGTTTCTTGCTAAGTTTTTATGAGTATTAAAAAGAGGTTTAAGACATAGAGTTTAATTAGAGCAACATTTTGCCTTTTTGACTAACTATCTGAGTGAACCTGGACTGAATCCAAACAGGATCGCAAAGATATAAGTAAACAATTTTATTTAATTAAAACAGTTATCTCGGACAAAATAGTTTCCGTGAATCCGAAATGTCGCCGCGTTGACTAGCCGGGAAAATTTGCCCTGCGGCAAGTAAAAACCGTATTTTCCCTGAGCTCTTTTGTCATTAGACGGGTAAATTGTTTTTCCTGGGCGAGAGTGACTTGGTTGGATCTAGATTAAGCGGTAAGCTTGGCTAATTCCCTCCACTCTTAGATGACTGTATAGCCTATTATGGGCTTAAGAAGCTACAAGTTCATCGCCACGAGTAATTTTACGCTTTAAGAGAAAATAAAGAAATTGCTTTATGAAAATCTTGCCTCCACAGTTAACTTTAATAAGGAAGGATCTTACGAAAAGATAGTCTTGTGCTACAAACCAGTTTTGTAAAGCGAACGTAATGAATTTTACTTATTAAAAATATTGACTTGTCTATGAGGACTTTAATTGTTCAAAACTATCTATTATTGTCAAATTTGAAAAAATATAAACACCATTTCAGTTTAAAAACCTTTAATGGTTTCCAACCATCATCATTTCAGCCCCAGGACGTCCACTGCTGAACATAAATGGCCTCCTCTATTGACATATTATTATGTAAAATAATAATTTTTGACATCTTTGCAATTTACCAATACCAGCATTGTGTTACATAATTTATTGTGTCAATTTTTTGTTATTTTGTTACGATTATTATTTTATGTTTTTCCTTTTTAATAGAATTCGAATACCTTTATAATGTTCAAAATGTATTAATTTAAGATTTATTATTTCTAAAAATCACGAATGCCTTAGTAGGTCATACTGTAACAAAACGAACATCTTTTATACCTTTATTGTGCGGACTACTGTTACTGTATGAAAGTAAATAAATGAATTATGAATATGTTTACTAAAAGTGCTAAAAGTTATAGTACATGTATATCGACGCGTACCGATTTTTTGATAGACTTTTGCCATTTTACATGATGCTGGGACGCACCACTCCAGCTGGATTAAACTACGTGAAGTTTCTTTTTTCCTTTTAGAGCGCAGTCGGGTTTACCTTTTAACTATTTGCCATCAGTTGGACACCTGAAAAGTCAAGATGATTTTAAAAAACAGAGTGTTTTCTGTCGACTCGTTTGTCACGACATGGGATAGACGTCCGATTAATCGAAGGAGCGCGACACCGGTCGTCACGGACACGATAAATGTCCCATGATCCCATCAGCCGAGTAACAGAATAAAATGAGTTTCGTTCATTTGTCGGCGGCGGCCTCACGTCCCCACAAAGGCTATCGGGTGTAACATTTTTCGTGGGCCGGACTCGGCGATTTTCCTTTCATAAATCAGAAGGGTGCGTGACGTCACGTCCAACGGTCGATGTGTCGGTCGCCGACGTGACGAAACACTTTACTGTTTATTTACCTATAGGTACACAATTTAGCGACTCGCCTAAGTGTTTCCGTACCTAACTTTGGTTAGTGGTTCTTTGAGAGCTTTTGAAGAGTGCTCTATTCCATTAAGTGTACTTTTTTCGAAGGCGGCTTTGATCAGCGTAACTAAAATAGGTATATTTTAGTAGTGATTTAGTATCTAGGTATTATAGTTTGGAATGGTTTGATTTAAAAATATTATTAAACCAAATAATGGGTTCTAAAGGTGCCATTGTGCTGAGACTAGGGGGGAGAGCTGTGTATATTATACAAATTATAATCCGAGCGGACTCCGCTCTCTCTATGTCAGCTTCGCTTAAGTGGAAACGCACATACTCCTGACGATATTTATTAGTAGGTTAACCAATTGTTAACGATTGGTTATCTTCAATCATTTTGCTATCTCTAACATTAATTTAAGGTTTAAAAAGTCAGTTACTTCAAAGTTTTAAAGTATTGCTTCATGTGGCACAACAAAATAAACATTAAACAGTATGTAATCATTGCAATAAAAACACCGTATAAAGCTAAATACGCAAAAACTCTTAGGGGCTGATTCTGGAGCTCAAATAGACACAACAACTTTTTGTATGAGACGAACAGTAAAATCTTTTTAAAAAAAACTTCCATCTTCAGAGTAAATGTACAGTGAGCTGTTACGCTTTGTATGGAAAAACATTTTTTTTTTTTGCGATTTTGATGTTGGTCCCATACAAAAAAGTTGTATTTGATCACCAGAATCATCCTCTAAGATATAACCACACAAATTCTTAGGCATTACAAAAAAATATAAAGATAAGTATATTTTGTTAGTTTTGTTACGTAGAACAAAACTAACAAAATATATCATCATCGGAATTATTTTTATACATTATCGTAAATTATTTACTAAGTTAAAATAACCTCAAATTCATTTACTTAATTTACTTCAAAACATATTTTGACAGAAAATCTTTATTATGTTTTTGTTTTATTTTAAACTAGCTTTCGCCCGCAGCTCCGCCCGCGTGGAGTTCGGTCTGTCATTGTCACTTGGTCTTCATCAACGACCAAATATGCTTTATTTTAAAACAAATTTAATCGTAAAAGGTTGTATCGTTGTACGGTTGTACCTTAGAAGAGAAATAATTGTTATATGCTGTGCAAGATTTTTTAAAAAACTTTTAAAGGGGAACAATTCTATTTTATAATATTATTTTTGCGTAAGTTTAACCGTTTATGCTGCGCACGCAACGGAAGCCCTCAAAAGGATATTTTTTCCGGATTTGCAACATTTTTCATTAATGCTTTGCTCGTATATTGGTCGTAGCGTCACCTTTCTCGATAAATGGACTATCCAAAACAAAAATATTTTTTCATATCAAACCAGTAGTTCCTAAGATTGGCGCGTTCAACCAAACAACAAACAAACAAATTCTACAGCTTTATAATATTATTATAATAGATATTAATATAGAGTTACATTTAATTGAATCAGGTAAGTAGCCACCTCGTAGGTATAGTATTCGGCATTATAAAAAAACAAAACCGACTCCAAAAAACTAAAAAGCTAAATAAGTATTTAACTACCTAATCAGTAACTTTTGGAGTCGGTCAAAAGAAAACATTCAAACTCCCATCGGCTGGCACTCACTTCAAAAATAACTGATTAGGATTAACTGACTTCAGAAATAACTTGTGTATTAATATTATTTGAACTTTTCAGTTTTTTTTTATAACCTCGTCAAAACGAATCATTTATGAGTGCAAATAAAAGTTAACTGCTGAACACCGATTTTATCCACATATTTTTCCACCATACTACTATTTTTCCACAAAATTTTAATATAAGTAGGTTACTATCTTTTTATTCGCCATGTCCCACACCATGAAGCTCCTTGAGCGGATTGTGGACTCCTGGATCCGACAGGAGTGTGATGTCTTAAAGTGTCAATATGGGTTTCGTCCTGGCAACGGGACTATGGACCCTGTTTTCGCCCTAAGGAACGTCATGGAGAGATAAAGGACGAAGAACACGCCTCTGCACTTGCTCTTTCTTGATCTGCAGAAGGCCTTAGACTGTGTCCCTCGAGTGGTGATCTGGTGGGCACTGAGATCCAAAGGGGTCCCCGAGGCATATATTGACATTATTCGGGACATGTACCGCAGCTCCGATTCTATGGTTTGGACCGCTGTTGGCGACACCAAACCGTTACCCATCACCGTTGGAGTACACCAGGGTTCCGTCCTCAGTCCGTTTCTGTTCAGTGTGATATTAGACGTTGTGTCAGACAGCATCAAACTCACATCTGCCTCAGCATCAGAAACTGAGACCTGTACTTCACGCGTTGGAAGACATCGATTGCGACGTCAAAGCACGCATTGCTGCTGCGTGCATTTACGCCAAATGGCGAAAGGTGACTGGTGTCATTTGTGATCCCAAAATGCCGGTTAAGCTGAAAGGACAGATCTATAAGTCCATCATTAGGCCTGTCCTTTTATATGGCAGCGCAGCGTGGCCGCTACTTGAGCGACACAAGCAAAAGCTGCGTGTCACGGAGATGAATATGCTGCGGTGGATGTGCGGAGTTATGTTTTGCGGAAACCGGCAAGCTATAACGTAGCAAACAAATGTCTGGCCATGCCGCCACCGCCGGGTCCTGGCGAAAGGGGTAGACCCAAGAAATGCTGGCTTGGCGTCGTGAGGGCTGACATGCATGCCAATGATCTCACAACTAGAGACGCTCAAGACCGTGCGAAGTGGAGGAGTAAATCAAGGAAAGCGGACCCGGGGCTCCAAAGCAATGGCTTTGGACGCAACCGGGATTGACCATATAGATGAAGAAGAAGAGGTATTCCAAAAGACATCCTAGTAGAGAGCTGAAACATTTATCATTTCACAAAATAAGGGTCGGACCACACCATGAGGTACTGACTAAATGTATTTTTTTAGTTAAAATAAAAAAAAAAATTTAAATCGTAATTGTTTAAGTGTGATTATATGATATACTTTTTGTAAATAAGTGATCTTTCATTTTAATCTCAACTAAAGGTAACTAATAACTGTCCTTTTATAATGTTATTTTAGTTGGCAGTCATGAAGGCGACAAAGGAATCGGCATGCTTTTTATCGCCAGATGCGTCGGACAAGAAGAATAGGAAATGGTATTTTTTATTAATATAAATGTATTTTTTATATTCAAGTGATGTGCTGCTGTGTAAAGAACATTACAATTTTACTCAAAGTTATCTGGTTTCCAGGGTTACATCACCTCAAAGAATACCGTGCCCATTAGTTCCCGGTACTCCTCCAACTCCACCACCAAAAGTGTCTCGACATTGGGAGACAGTTGGAGCAGCACTTCCGTCAGGGTCAGTAATACATTAAAGTAAAAGATGTTAAGTAAATTATGCCTATGCACGTCCCACTGCAGGGCACAGACCTCACCTCAACTATGAGGTAGTTTTAGGCCATACTCCACCACGTCGGCCCAGTGCGGGTTGGTAGAGGGGTGTTGTAAGGCCAGTGACTGTGACTAAGTTTTACGACTAGTATCAAGCGATATTAGCCCGGAACAACTTTTAGCGTGCCTTCCTAAGCACGGCGATGCTTATGATAAATGACACTAAATACTCGTATAGTCGGAATGGTCACCACACTCACTGGGCTAACAAGCACCTCATTATCAATAATACATTATCGTTCTGATAATTATGTCATATCGATTAGATGTAATACAACCTGTATTGTAAGTAAATGTTTCTATTAACAGAATTATTGACGCTGATCCACTGACTAACGTTACTCAGTGCGATACGATAGACGATAAGGAAACTGTGAAAATGGAAATAGAGTGGCCAGGTTTTACACCGAGTAAGTTTTATTATTATCTTAAACTATATCCAAAACATACTGTAAATTTCATAGGAAATCTGATTGTATGTTTATTTTTAGTTGGTACAGGGCCTGGGATAGGAAACGGTTTCAAAATACCGGTTCATCCCTTATGAACCGGTATTTTGAAACCGTTTCCGGAAATGAAAGGGTTCTCAACCAAGATTTTCCTTATCACTCGCTCGGAGTGGAACCTATTTGCAAGCGTTATTGTCCTGCGGGTGCAACGTCGCGTCGCTCCGCTCATGTGCGTTGTTTCAACGCGTTATACTTAAGTAGGAATTCCCATCTCGCTCGGATTTCAGCAACATATGAATCGTGCAAGTTAATAAAAATTTTGTTTCTTTATTTTTAATCATACTTTACTTAAAAAGGAAATGAAAAATAATGTTCAAAATGACTTTTATCTGAATCTAAAAAGTTCAAATTTCATGTTTCCATAAAAGTGACTGTAAGGTTTTTAATGATAAATAAATATTGTTAAAACTTAAAATAAAACAACCACAAGCCACAAGCTACAATCACATGAATGTCCATATGAGTGACGTAGCACTGACGTAATCCTTTTGGCAGACCGACAAGGTCTTCTAAACTGGCGTAGTCCCGACAAAGTCCTCTTGACAAACGCAGTACCAACTCTATGTATCGATTCACTGTTGAAAACCATTACATTCCGTTGTGTCGTCAATTCTAGGTAAGAGATAGCCGTACTTCTTACATAATTTGATTGGTGACTAATTGAATGCAATTTAATAAATATATAATCGTAATTATAAATCAAGCCAAATATATTTTTCCGCCATGGAACCCATCCTCTAAATTTGTAGGTAAGCCACACGAAAAAAAGAAAGCTTACAAATTAATATTTTTTCAAAGACTAAGTACTATATAAAAAGGCATAAAAGTCATGCACTTCAAGAACAAAAACTATTGTTACTTGTTCTATTTTATAACTCTCTCTTATTAAATAACTCCTACTAACAAAGTCAGTAAATATAAACGAAGCAATTTTTTATGTTATTCAACGATCACCTTTACTCGACATAAAGGTATTTCTACTACTTCTACTCTTACAAGTCCGTCAACAACGTATTAAGTTGCGGTGGGATTCTTTCATGTCTAAAATGTTTCATTTTGCGATAGTTTTCAATTATGACTCCCGCAGTTCAGCACCCATAACAGCATCAATCCCTACAGCATCTCATAAGTTCAGGAGTTATTCCTTAACGCCAGTGGGCGAAGAGATTAAAAATAAACTAGCTCTTTGGTCAAAACCGAAATAATATGGATACTGACGGAACAGAATCGAAATGTAAATGCTTTTTCTATTTTTGTATGGCGTTGCTTACGAGCTGGTTAATTTCTTTGACCAGGTTTCCGAGCCCTGATTACCGCATCGACGTGCCCAGACTCCATCCCCAGTTTTGCAAGCATTCATGAGCTCGGTAACTATTTTAATTAGTACAAATTTACTATATAGTTGGTCTGCGTGTAATATAATTTTACACGTTTTTTAAAAATTTTGGTCTTGATAGTTTATCTTCGTCGTATTTTTTAAGAGCCAACCGATGATTGTGACATCGACACCCATGGCACCACTGGAAGTGACGTAGAGGAAGATTTGCAGGATAATCTGGAGACCCAAGAAGACTCCTTTAGTTTAAGTGAACTAGATGCTAAAAATGACTCTGCGATACAACGTCACCTGACTGAAGACGATTTGGTATTCAACTGGTGTTGTGAGCCTTCGTCGTTTCAAGGTGAGCGGGAAACATTTACGGGGACACCAGGCCCAACATTTTCTATGTCAGATGTGAATTCTCCGTTAGACGTTTTCCGCAAATACTTCGATGAAGAGCTCATAATGCTAATCGTCACCGAAACAAATAAGTACGCACAGTCAATTTTAGCATCTAGTGAACTAAAATCGCATGCGCGAATGCAGAAATGGCAACCCGTAGGTAAGGAAGAGGTCTGGATATTTTTAGGGATATTGATGTGGCAAGGACTAAACCCTACACCAGTTGAAAGGGAATATTGGTATCCAGCACTTTCTTACTTGCAAAAGTCATTTTTAGAACAATTTATGTCCTACGACCATTTTATCCTAATCAAAAAATGCCTGCATTTCGCAGATAACAAGCAAATGCCTCAATTTGCTGCTCCAGAGCAAAATAAACTTTTTAAAATTAGGCCGTTAATAGATCACCTAAACAAAAAATTCGCACAGCTTTACCATCCAAGGCAAGAAATTGCCTTGGATGAGTCGCTTTTGCTCTGGAAAGGTAGACTAACATTTGCTCAAAAAATTGCAAACAAGGCCGCGAAAGTAGGGCTTAAAACGATTGAGTTATACGAGTCAAAGTCGGGGTATTTGTACAATTTTATAGTCCATACAGGCAAGAGTGATAATCATGCTGCCGATCATCGTGACATGAATGCACAGCAATCCGAAATGCACTTAGATGGAGCAACAGCCAAAGTCGTCTTTGACCTTGTTCGGCCCCTATTTCACAAGGGGCACACGTTAGTAATGGACAGTTTTTACAATTCTCCATTATTATCTCGTGCCCTGAAAAAATATGGTACCGATACTATGGGTAAGTTACGATTTAATCGGCAGTTTGTTCCCGAGAGTCTAAAATACCTTACCAAAAATGATATGCGAGTTGGAGAGATTGCATTCAGTCATACCAGAGATGTCACCGTGATAGTGTGGAGGAACACTGATTTAGTTTCGCTGATCTCCACTTATCACAAGAGTGAAGTTGACCGAAAGTCCAAATATGGGCAACACAAGTACCGGCCCCAAATTGTATTAGACTACAATCTGACCATGGGAGGAGTTGACAAAAAAGATCAGCTTTTGACAGCTTTTCCCATAGAAAGATGTCGCAATCTGGTCTGGTACAAGAAATTTTTTCGCCGACTGCTGAATGTAACCATTCTTAACTCGCATATTATTTTTGAGCACAAAAAGAAAATGTCGGCCCGAGCATTCCGCCTGCAATTACTGGACTGTATATTTAAAACGTTTAAGCCTTCAAAACCTGAACTTCCTAGGCTTGGCAAACCGCATTTTTTGGAGAGGGGCAAATCTAATAGAGCCAGATGCAAGTGGTGCAGTAAAAGTAAGAAATTGAGCAGAACCGCATGGCAGTGTGATACGTGTAAAGTGCCATTATGTGTGGAATTCTGCTTCAAACAGTTCCACACGTAATGGAACTTTTCACTTAATTTGTTAAAATTTGTGTCAGCAAAAAACACTTTCTGATGCAATCGTATTTAAATATGAAGGATGTGTTTGTTAAATATGAAGGAACGATTACTGCGCTTAAATGTGTTCTATCTGAATTGTGTTAATACAAACAAGCTAAGAGCCTGTTTTACTAATTGCTGATAAAGTTCCTGATAGCCTATCCACGACTTATCTGACAGATAGCGTTCAAATTTCTGTTTCACAAGTGTCTGATATGGATATCTATCAGATAATCTCTTTAATCTCTTTCTAGCTGATAAAAAAATTATCAGCTAGATAAAGTAGCTGTTATTTATTGATCTGTCAGATAACATAACTTTTTTATAAATAACCCGCAAAAATTGTGTATTTTGTATCTTTATCATGGACCTTTTTATGTCATAATTACGAAACTGTCCAAAAAAAACTTTTTTTTTAAGAAGCATGTTTTTTTGCATTTTTTTTTTTACAATTTGAAAAGCGAATCTATTAACAGAGCCGCTTATATCAAAATATAAGATCGCAGATGCAACGTTGCCGCTCTGACTCTTCGTTTAAAGTTACGGTTAGTTACCTAGCCTAGCAGTTAATTTAACAGACACCTAAGTGGTAAAACAGATATTTTATCTGTTGGATGGATATGTATATCAGGCACTTTTTCAGCAAGTGGTGAAACAAGCCCTAAAACTTTATTTTAAAAGCCTAAATTAAAATGTGTAAAATAAATATAATATTATTTTTAAACTTGTTATACTTGTGTATAAAAACTTTAGAATATTTTAATTCATAAGTCATCGTAGCATGAATCGGTTGCACCACACCAATAGGTACCGAGGGGGCCGATAGTGTGATCATGCCTTATTTCTGAGGTTCTTGAAACCGATTTGCTGTACCACACAACTATTATTTGATCCCAACTTTTTGTTTACTGTATAGAAAGGTGATTGTTGTTGGTAGGTACTTTAATATTTTGTTTTACAAATTAAACACTGCAAATTAAATGATCATATTCAATTTTGTTGAGAAACAGTTATTTACGAATTATTTTTTAAATGTATCAAAGTAGACTAAGTATATTTCAATAAAGAATGTATTTTTTTAAGCTTTCTAATACGATCCATATTTTAGCTTTAAGTGCTGTGGTAGGTTAATTAACAACTAATGATTGATTAGAAAAATAATTACGTATTGTGTAATTTCCATGGTTGGTTAATTATACATTAAATTACAAGTAAAAATATGCCATAATTTTGTCAATATTTTATAATAAGAATTGAGTAGGTTACATCTACTGACTAAGGCTTATTTTTAATTCAAGTTTTTAAGAACATGTTTGAAAACTTGCACCCAAAATAAAATCCGTACCTATCATTGATTAACTCCTTTTTCATATAAGTAATAGTTTACAAATATTATGTTTCTGTTATAATGCAGTCCTAATCTTAAACTGAATGACAAACACAATTCTATGCCACTTGTAAAGGACTGGGATCGTAAAATCATAGTACCTAATATGAGCACAAAACTATCTTTACCTAACTTTTCAACAGACGCGATGCAATGACCCCCGCTAGGCCACCCGCGCGACGCAAGCAAGATCTATGGTAGAATTTCCTCCTATTATAGAAATCCCATCCCATCCCAGTTCATTTATTTTTGCTTAACAGAAAAATAATTTTGTTAATTGATCACACCATTTTATGGGGACGAAAACTAAGCAGCTTGTAAGTAATACAATGAATAAAAGGCATAAAAGTCTTAGGAGTCTAGACCATATTATGATATATGAATAAGATTCAAAGTATACTGGGATGGGAACTATTTTTCCACTGCCTAACATCTAGTACTCTTACGAGTAAGTAGGTATCTGGTGATCAAAGCACATCATACAAACATAAATTTTATTCAACAACTAAATCGATTAACACAATGATTAAAACATAAAACGGCCCAAAAATATTTAAAATAGACCTAATAAATTACTCAACGCTTTCTATTGAGGTAAAATTTTTGACGCAAACTCGACACTTGATTGAGTCCGTCTGTAATTTCTATTAACAAGTTCCGTCCATTAATTTACAAGTTCCTTTTCTGATCTGAATATCAAGAATTTATTTTCAATAACTCCTCCTCAACTTCTTTAAGGGCCCTTAATGCCGGGTTCAACATTTTATCAAATAGCCTGTTACACGTACTTCCAGAGGTTATCACTGTTGTGTTCTTTGTCGTAAATCAAAGCTGGGGCGTGTCGCTGGTTCCTTGATCTTACGGACTTGTTAACGAAATAAAGCTACATATTTTCCCTTAGAAATTCTGTCTTAAAAACAGATGTAAGTATCCCAACCGATTAGCAAATACCTTAGAAGATATTATAACGCAACGACCGTAATGACACTGTTTAAATAAATTTTTAAATGTTTTTAACCTACTTCAAAAAAGTAGGAGGTTCTCAATTCGTCGGAATCTTTTTTTTATTTTTTATGTATGTTCAGCGATCATTCGTTACTACGTTGACCGATTTCGATAATTATTTTTTTGTTTGAAAGGTAATACTTTCAGAATGGTCCCATATAATTTTGGTTAAATTCTAATGATGGGATCTATAAGAAAATCATCAAACATTGCATGAACTCCGTACCACGCCAACTGATTTTAGTATCTATGTGGAATTAATTTTATTAAAAAAATAAAAACCGACTTCAAAAAACTAAAACGCTAAAAATAATCTTAACACTTAAGTACCTAATCAGTTACTTTTGGAGTCGGTGCAAACGAAAACATTGGTCTCTCATTGACTGGCACCGACTCCAAAAGTAACTGATTAGGTACTTAAGTGTTAAGATTATTTTTAGCGTTTTAGTTTTTTGAAGTCGGTTTTTATTTTTTTAATAAAATTAACTTATTTCATCCATTTTAGTGATAAATCCTAATCAAAACAAATCTTACGAGTGCAAACATAATTTAACTGCTGAACACCGATTTCATTTCCTATTTTTCCACCCTTAGGGGTGAAATTTTTACCAAAAATGTTTCATTATAGTATCTTTGAAGTATAAGCTATTCATTAAAAAAAGAATCATCAAAATCGGTCCACATTTGGCAGAGATATAGGTAAGATAGATACTAAAATCAGTTGGCGCGGTACGGAGTTTATGCAATATTTGATGATTTTCTTATAGATCCCATCATCAGAATTTAACCAAATTTATATGGGACCATTCTGAAAGTATTACCTTTCAAACAAAAAAATAATTATCGAAATCGGTCAACGCAGTAACGAATGATCGCTGAACATACATAAAAAAAAAAAAAAAAAGATACCGACGAATTGAGAACCTCCTCCTTTTTTGAAGTCGGTTGAAAATAGGAAATGAAATCGGTGTTCAGCAGTTAAATTATGTTTGCACTCGTAAGATTTGTTTTGATTAGGATTTATCACTCAAATAGATGAAATAAGTTAATTTTATAAAATAAAAAAAACCGACTTCAAAAAACTAAAACGCTAAAAATTATCTTTACACTTAAGTACCTAATCAGTTACTTTTGGAGTCGGTGCCAGTCGAACGAAAAAGTAACTGATTAGGTACTTAAGTGTTAAGATTTTTTTTGCGTTTTAGTTTTTTGAAGTCTGTTTTTATTTTTTTTATTTTAAAATTAGTTTGGATCTAAATGTGCGGGGGGAGACGTAGAGCTGTCAAAAAATTCCGATGTCTGATATCTCGTAACTTATGGGGAGTATAATCACCAAATGTAAACTATAATTATCATGTAGTTTTAATAGCTTACCTCGTACCTACATAAGCCCAAATTGTAAGAAAATTATTTTAATTTACTTTTATCTTTTCAAACGCTTGACCGATTTAATTCTTTTATACATAGATTAAAAGGCCAACATACAGGGTGGCCAGAAAAATGACGTCCAAAATTTTTTTTTAGGTTCCTCGTTTTAAGTGCTTCTATCTTCTACTTTTTTTTTTAGAAATTTTTCTTTGATGCGGTTGCAAAAATTAATTTAAAAAATTGTAACTCGAAAACTACGAAAAATCGTAGAACATGCAAAGGGGTGATTCAGATACCTCTCAACACGAGGCAACAAAAAAAAATTTTTGGATAGCTGTATTTATCATTGACTATCTATTTATAAAAATTGTGCATAGGGTTTTTTAATCAAACAATTATTGCGACTATGTGAAAAGTTGTTTTTTCTTCATTTTTCGCTGCCTGGATAGCAGCAATTGTAGTAACAGCCACCTTTCATTGCGCGGTATTATAAACAGTATTTTAATGAGTTTTCGTGCGATAGGTATCCTTATGTACCAACACCAACGGTATCCAATATCGTTGACCAACACGCGTCGAGTCAGTACTTGCCTTAAGGATGCTAATTCCAAACTTCTAGAGCATGACAATTGCATGCATGCATAGTGCATGTTTATTTATTTATTTACGCGTTCTAAAAGTAGCATTAATTGCATAACGTTTAGTTATATTTTTATATGTCTTTAAGTACTTAATAAATCCTATATCTGGTTAAAAATGTAGCCGTTCCTACTCAATTTAAAATAATCACCCTTCCTTTAAATTGCCTATTAAAATGAAGTTTTATGTTTTTAGGTAGACTTACTGCACACAACACTACTTATTCACACTTTTAAGCAATTAGGTCAAGGAGTCTATTTTCGTTTAACATGCAACTCTAAGCGATTTAAATATAAAAAATGCTCTAACCCAACTCTGAATAATATAAAAATAAGTGGTATTGTGAGATAATCTGATGAAACTGTTTAGCCATGGCGCAAATCTGCCTGGTTTCCCTGAGAGCTTTTTCATACTATGATAGGTAGTTCAAAAAATCAAGGCCATTCAAAAGCAGGCCTTCTTTACGAGCTCATAGTCAGTGGCCTTATCTCCATAGCTTAAAATTATAACTAGACTTGTGGACAAAGTACAAAACTCAATAGTTTAATAATTTTATCATTTAATCTTAACTTTAAACATCATCATCATAGGACGTCCACTGAACATAGGCCTCCCCCAGTGACTTCCAGATTGGCCGGTAGGAAGCGACCCGCATCCAGCGGCTTTCTGCAACATTTACCAGGTCGTCTGGACGTCCTACGCTGTGCTTACCGGTGCGATTCTGTCATGACCACGATATCGACGGAAAACCGAAGGTGAGCAAAGTACTCGTAACATTAAACATATATTTTTTTAAATAAAGTTTTTAGGTTTTCTAATATTCTTAAAAAATATTTCTAGCGTTAGGGTGCATATCCCATTTGTTTTTAAAGCCAAGACAAAGACACCGAAGTGAATGCTGGATAAGCAAAAAGCATTTAAAAATATTTTGAGAGCCGTCAGACCGCCATATGTTGGTAACAGGGATCGAAACCGGTTAATATTTATTTCAGAATATATAAGACCTGTTTTTAATATTTGATAGTAGTTGTAAAGATTTGACCATAAAACTAAATTTGCCATAGCTTTTAAGTCGGTATTTGGAGTATCTGATAGTTAATTTAGCGAAAACCTTTATTATTCCGGTTAAGGTTCCATAGTAAAATAACCGGTTTCCGATCCCTGTTGGTAAGTGCTCTTTCTTTATACTTGGGCCAAGATAGCAAAATGCCATATTATATATATCATGCAAACCTTACTTAAAGTAAATCATTATAGCCCTTTGCTTTAGCCGGGTTGTAATGTACTGAATTTCATTATATCCCACTGGGTTATAATAAAATGTCCAGTTCTTATTGTTATGACTTTAAAGTCCAATTTCGTTAAAATCATCAAACGGGCACGGGCCGGGGTTAAACTATATACTCCTCGGGGACAAAGTTGTTTTGTCTTAGGCGCGCTTGAATCCCTCACTACACTCAGGACTCAGTCTTAATTCCCTCGCTTCGCTTAGGAATTAACTATTAACACCCTTGCTACGCTCAGGAGTTAAATCTGGAGTCCTTCATTAGGCTCAGTATTCAAAATCGCGCCTGTGACATAACATAGTGCTTTATCCCCTTGGTGTATAATCTACTATTATTCAAACAAAACAAATATCATTTCGTATCTATAAGTTTTGTCTCTTTACTCATATAAAAATACTAGTGATTAATAATTTACTGAAAATCATATTAATGTAAAATTTGATTAGCGCTTTGTTTACATACATAATTTTGCTATTTTAAATGAACTATAGACAAGATTTAACTGTCATTGGTGGTAAACGTATACGATTTAAGTTTTTTATTTTATTTTATTAATATACGGATACAATTAATAACCCTGTTTTGTTACAATTCGACATTTTGCTTTGTTATTGTTACTCCGTTATCGTTATTGCCGTTTCAATGGCTGAATACAGTAATGAAGAATTCACTGACATTCTTTTTGCGTATGGGCACAGAATATACATATATTTAATAGGATAAATGTATGGGGTAGCCGAAGGCAATACACGTGCAACTCTGAGACTGGTCAACACTGATTTTGCCACACGAACTTTGATAGCTAATTTTGTTTTATCAATCTACCCTCATCATTAAATCACAGTTTTCATTTGTCTGTTAGCCTCATATTTGTTGTGATACGGTAATACTCATAACTAGTACTACGGCGGTAAATTAACAGAAACGCTCACAAGTAAATCGTCATAAAAGTATTTGTAGTTGAATTTGAATATTTTTTGTGATTTATTAATCCTGTGAACATGTCGAGGAAGTGTAAAAATAACCCTAACTCTTTTTGTTATATCTGCGGAGAACTTACATTCAAAAAACAACGACGAAATTTTACGAATCTTGTGCTGGAGTGTTATCACCAATGTTTTGGTTTTTCTGTCGCCCATCAAGACAAATTCTGGGCCCCTCATGTCTGTTGCATAACGTGTGTGAAAAATTTAACCGACTGGAAGAAAGGTGCACGAGCTATGCCTTTTGCTGTACCCATGATATGGACTGAACAGCGAGATCACGTTTCGGATTGCTATTTTTGTCTCACTGACTTAAAAGGTATAAATTACAAGAAAAAAAAACACAGTTATCTACCCTAACGTATCTTCTGCTATAAGACCAGTCTCTCATTGTAAAAAAATGCCAGAACTAATACCAGTTGCAACAACGTCTGTTGATAACGACCATTCACAACCGTCTACTTCAAGTCGGTGTGTTGACGAGGATGATGACTTTGAGTTTGAAGGAATTGAAAAGGAGCCACATTTGATAACTCAAGGAGACCTAAATGATTTGGTTAGGGATTTAAATTTGTCAAAAAAGCAGTCGGAACTATTAGGATCTCGTCTAAAAGAATGGATTTTTGGGCAACCACAAGAGTGACAGCTACAGAGAGTTGGTTAGCGAGCTCTTATTGTCATATCAAGCATTGGGTTGCAACATGTCACTCAAGATCCATTTTTTAGACTCGCACCTGGATTTTTTTCCTGACAATTTAGGGGCTGTCAGTGACGAGCACGGCGAGAGGTTCCACCAGGACATTTCTAGTATGGAAAAGCGGTACCAGGGAAAATGGAGCCCAAATATGTTAGCGGATTACTGCTGGACAATTAAAAGGGACCAACCAGAAGCTAAACATTCAAGAAAATCTTAAATTATTAAGTAATTTATATAAAAAAAAAAGTTTGATTTACGAGATCTGTATTTTTTCTTAATATTTTTAATTACTCAATAGAATAAAATCCTTGGCTAGCAAATTTTTTTTAACTGTTTATTTTTTCTTACAATCACCAACTAAAGTAAAAAATATCAAAAAAGTCCGTGTGGCACGAAAAAGTTTGAATTTTGTTGACCAGTGGAATCTACAGAGCATCGCCAGCGTAAAAATCGACTAAGATAAGATAAAAATCATCGTATTTTTTGTGTTTTATTCGTCCCATTGTTAAATTTTGGCCCAGATAGCCAGCCAAGTACATGTAGCATATCATTGGAAAGAACAGCCTAGCTAGAGCAGTTATTCATCCATCATCAAAATTTCTCTGCTGAACATAGTTTTTATCACTACCTACATAAAGTTTTGAAATCTTAAAAAAAAAAGTTTTGAGTTGAGCTTTTTGACGTCTTCTTGTTGTTGAACTATGACAGTTTTGTACTATTGTGCATTGATTATCTAAAAATACTTTTATTACAATAAGGACACAATATTTCAAAAATTCAATATGTAATTTCCTAAAAAAATTATTATAAGACAAAAAGAAATTGAATTGAATTGTTATTTTAAAACTAGGTAGCCCGCGACTTCGCCACTCCGCGTGGTCTTCACTTTACTTATAAAGAATTTTCTAATAGTTGTAGTTTTCTGAAGTTATGGCGTGACTAAAGAAAATGTAGATTCACTTTTATATATGTATAAGTAATATTGATACACCTATAAACTCAACGTGTTTGGCTAACCCTCCCAAACAACCTGTATATCCCCGACACTGAGAATAATTTCCAGATAATTACTATCCATATTAATTTCGGTAATAAAGTAAACACGCAAATTGAATCGTACGCACGCCTACGAACTCTAACATAGCTTCGGTTCGGTACTTCCCGGCTGTGGCTCTATTTTAGTTAATTTCGAAATCGAGCAAGCTGTTGTTAACCACGTTCATACATACGGTAACCACACATCTGAAGATACATTACTATTATTATTCAAGTTATTAAAGAAGAAACATTTCTTTAAACCAGACATAACGCACGTGGCAATAAAATATAATAAGACCGGCCAAGATCGAGCCCGACTTTTGTAACGAGGGTTTCGTACTACTGTGTTATATTTAATTCAGTTTAGGATACGACGAGCCCGACTCACAGTAGACTGGTTTGAAGATTAAGATAATTAACTAATGATCTATTCATTGAGCTCTAGACAATGATTACACAAATCAAAACTTCTACATATAAGCATTTATGAGTATTTTAAGTTAGACAATTACCTACACACGGACATTTAAAATTTAATTTAATAATTGAAAATAAACAAATATTGTTATTACAGAACTTCTTAATTTTATGTAATTGGTAGGTAATTCAGGTCTCTTAGTCGAGCTTAAAACCCTGTCCATTCGGAGAGACGATCAGACAGTGAGTGACATAGGGTTCCCGTTTTATTCTTTGGCTACGGAATCCTAAAAAGTATTAGAAACAAAACCGTGACACAGATGCCCAGTTACGCGCAGTGTCGGCCACTTTGAGGCCGACTAGATGTATAAATCCTATGGATGACAGAAGCGGGTCTTGATTTTTACAAACACGCGTGGTAATGTGCGTTGCTGGTAAAACGCACGACCAAAGCTACATGCAGTGCATATTTTATTGGTATTCATTATATAGGTAAACCCTTTACCAAATTGTTTGGCAATCGCAGTAACACTTTCCTCTTTGAGTTAAATATCAGAGTTTTTTTCTAATAATAAATTAATTCGATTTACAATAGCAACTATGTATGCCACTTCATTCGAACATGAAAATAATGTCCACCCGTTTTTTTAGCTTGAATGGCAAACTATGTAGTCAATATTGACCAAAGTCAATTTGCACGACTAATTAAATCATTCAAAATAATGTATGCCTTACAACATTAATGGAAATGCTGAACAAACCTGCGCCAAATAAGGAGTCTGGCCGAGCACTCTTACTTCATCGGCAAGTTGCAAAGTTCCGCCGTTTGAGCTAACTTTCCGCGGTTGCCTTCATTCCACCTCAGTCCCGCTTCGGGTGAGTATTGAACTTTTAGGGTACAGTACCTGTATTAAGAAAAACTGACCAAAAAATCTTGGACTTGACAAATCTTTCAAATAACATATTTGTAACAAAACACTAATGTCCTGTTTTTTCACCGCTAAACATCTTTGTTGTGTTTTGGAAAAAAGGCTTATAGGCAGCGTAGACAGTACAGCCACAGATAACACAACAATACCTATGCTACATACAGGACATACAGATGTGCTACGAATTCATCATCGTTTACCATCAAGTTACATTGATGTCAAACACTGACTTTATTGAAAAAAAACCAGACTAGTGCGAGTTGGACTCGCCCACCGAGGGTTCCCTTCAAATAGTTCAGGAATCAAGTTAGAGATATTTTTCATGGTACTTTTAGTTTAAGACGATATTACTTGCCAAATTTCATAGTTATAGGTCAACGAACTTACCTTATAAATTTGGACTCTCTTGAGGGAGTCGTAATACTTATAAATTTTTTGCGGCATTAAGAGACTTTTTTTTACGTTAGCTTAGAACTTCAAGGGACTGTAGACCTGGGTAGGTTAAAATTTCGACTCGATACCTCCCAGCGTTCCGGACAACAAACTGATCCTTTAAGATCATATTTTTCCTTTTGAGGTAAAGAGCCCTAAAAATACATATTTTGCAAAGTGCATTCTTGGCAGAGGCGTTTATTGCTAAATATTTTGTGTCTTCACATACGCCCCAATTAATTTGTCGGAATCTTTTTTTTATGAATGTTTAGCGATCATTCGTTACTACGTTGAGCGATTTTGATATTTCTTTTTTTGTTCGAAAGGTATACTAGATCATAATGGTCCCATATATTTTTTTTCAAATTCTGATGATGGGATCTACGGAGGTCACACTATAAGTTTGCGTAACTTAAAAAAAACAACATGTTATAACCAAAATATTATGTTTATTGCTTTTCAAAATAGTCTCCTTTACATTTTAAACATTTTTTCATGCGATTGAACCATTTTTTAAAACAGGAGGACCACAGATCTGAAGGCATGTTTTCTACGTGCTGATTGAACGCTACCACTGCCTCTTCGGAGTTGGTAAAAGTAAAACCTCTGATCAAATCTTTGATTTTGGGGAAAATACAGAAATCACAGGGTACTAGGTCGGGGCTATGCGCAGAATGACGAGTCGAGTTGTACTTTTTCGGAAGCTAAACATGACTTTGTTTTGTTGGCCGTGTGTGAAGAAGCGTTGTCATGATGTAGGAGAACGCGGCTTTTGGGTCGTCTTTTGCGAATTTTTTCTAACACCCTGGGTAAACAAATGCTAGAATACTCGGCATTAACACTCTTTTGATCTTCAAGAATTGATCTGGAATTGTACAGATGGGACCTGTAGCTGAGAAAAAAAACGCGATCATTTTTATACCACGTTTCTCGCCTGCCTCACTTTTGTTGGCCTGTTCTCATTTTCAAACACCCATTCACAAGATTGCTGTTTTTTTTTCGGGTTCAAAACAATAAATCCACGTTTCGTCTCCTGTGACAATGTCATAAACAGCATTAAAATGTCCGTGGTCGTACTTCAGTAGCATCTGTGAGCACCATTCCACGCGAGCCCGCTTCTGCTTCGCTGTCAGTTCATGAGGGATCCAACGACAGCAAAGTTTCCTAACTTTCAATTCTTCGTGTAAAATTTTCTGAATTTGGCTCATACCAATCCCCAATAGTCCTCGAATTGTCTCATAGGTAATCCGCGGGTTTTCTTTAATTAGCCGCTTAACAGTAGCCACATTATTTTCGTTGATGGCAGTTGAAGGCCGCCCTTCACGAAATTCGTCATGTAAAGAAACTCGACCTCTCTCAAATTCAGCAAACCATATCGCCTCACGGTGCTCAAACAAGGTGCTTCTCTCCCAAAAGCATTTTGAAGACGAGCGGCACAGTCTTGCGGAGAAAGAACTTTTAAAATCATAAAAAATCATCGCTCTAAAATCTTTTCCACTTTCCATTATTAAATTCCATTTTCGTTGCGTACGTAGAACTTTGATGTGTGATTTTTAAATTAAGTAACTAGGTACTTAGTTAAAAAAGCTCTACTTAACTTGCGGTGTGAGCCATCTTAACAACAAAGTTAACTTGACGGAAATCTCTCGATCTAAATACTTAAATATTTAGATTTAACTATACAGAACTCTGCTACCAGGACAACGCGATGCCCTTGCCTGTTTCTGTAATTAGGTAGCTTAGGTACTACAAGTGGTTGAACAAGAAACATTTTCAAATTATAAAATGTTTTAACTCTTTAA
Organism: Anania hortulata; assembly: GCA_963576865.1. Lineage (NCBI taxonomy): Eukaryota > Metazoa > Arthropoda > Insecta > Lepidoptera > Crambidae > Anania > Anania hortulata. The sequence continues at coordinate 10,938,153 of OY756406.1, forward strand.
TTTTGTTATGAACTCGTCCATAAGACTTGGTATACATTTCTGCTCATCCTACAAAAACTACTAACTACATTTGTATGAAATCTATAATTTACCCAAAGTCTACACCTACAACTGATATATACTCTGATACACATTTAGCAGAACTGATGAAAGGTGGAGTAAACGGGTTCGCGAGTGGAGACCACGTCCCTAGCTTGATGGACCGACGACCTTAGGAAGATGCCTGGTAGTGGCTAGATGAAAAAGGCGAGAGATCTTGCTCTTTGGCGCTCTTTGGCGTCCAGCAGTGGACTGCATTAGGCTGACATATGATAATGATGACACGCTGAGAGTATGCGTAGACTCATAATTATGTTTGTGTGAGTGAAGTACGGCAATGAAGCTTTTGTACTGCTAGAAAGCAGTGCAGCACTATAGGTATGAGTGGTATAACACTATCTATTTATAAAAATAAGTGAGTGTAAATGAATAATCATCATCATCATCATTTCAGCCATAGAAAGTCCATTGGCACTGCTGAACACAGGCCTCCCCCAATGACCCAACATCGGGAGGGATTGCGAATACTCGCCACGCTTGGCAGGCGGGTTGGCGAGCGCAGTTTTTATAAGATTTCGCACGCAGACGCTGCTGCCCGTCTCGTGCTACAGGAATTTGTGGCCTCTTACGACACGCCTCCTGTTGGCGGTGGGGAAGTGTATTCTTTACGGCCGTCCCCACACGGCAAATGAATGATGTATGTATGTAATGTTTGATTAGGTAATATTAAATATACTTCGAAAAAATGATGTATATAGCTAATTTTAGTTTATTTAAAAAACATGCAATACTAATGCTCCATTTCAACATCATTAAGCGAACAAAATGCAGTTGAAATGTTTTGATAATCAAAGAAAAGGCAAAGACATCAAAGAAAACTTAGTCATATAAGCGCTTTTTACACTATCTACACTACGTTCCGCCGCGGAGTGCAGATTTTTTTTGTATGCTTCCGCGCCATGACGCACTGCCAGTGTTATAAAATTTTTTTTTTTTTTTTTTAGTAAAACAGCATTTATTTAATATTATTTTAGTATTAATCATATTAGAAATAGGTTTAATTGGTACAGTAAATTACAAAGAATAGAATTCCATCTTTTTATTTTTACATACTTACGTATATTGCAACTACTTGCAACACTCGCGGCTTTTGTTTTATTTTAAATTTGTTTATTCGGATTCCGTTCCGTTCGATTTTCAAATAAGCCAAGCTGATACCGGCCCGCGGGGCTGCCTCGACAATTTTAACGAAATTAGACTAAACTCATACCAATAAGATCTGAAAATATCATTATTAACTAGCGGGTTGTAATGAAATTCAGTGCAAAATTATAACCCAGCTAAAGCCAAGAGATATAATGATTTGCTTTGAGTACTTTCGATGCTTGTTAAAGAAGGCCGCCTGATTATAAATAATAAATAAAATAAATAAATCGTTTATTAAAATACAAGAAAAGCAGATACATTCTTAACAGTACAACTTAAAAAACTATACAGTGCAAGGAGTTACCTTTGCCTGAACTAGGTAGAAACCTGTGCTTCAGGCGAGAGTGAACTTAAATGAACTTCTAGGTGACATAAATTAACAGTAATTAATTATTAAAAATAGGGAAAATATACAATTTAAAGTTTTCGATACTATCAATCTATTTTACTTACATATTAAAAGTAATTGTTCAGTTTTATCGTAGGACAAAGATAGTAAATACTTAACTATTTCTAATTTACAGTTATAATAATTTAGCTCATAAAAATTAAGTATTTTATTTAGTCTATTGTACAGAAATGGTCCTAGAAATGTAAAAAACCTATTTGTAAAAGTGTATTTTGAGGTTGATTGTGTGATGCAAACTATATCTCTACGTCGTTTATTAGTAATGTCAGCATTATAAGGAAGTAGTACATGTTGTTTTAGTAATACGTGCATTATAAACAATTGTCGGACAGTCAGCACATTACACGACTTATATAATAGGTTAGTAGGATGGAAAAAAGGTAGGGAGTTGGCTACTTTTAGGATTGCTCTTTGAGCTCGTTCAAGTGGGATCAAGATAGTTTTTAATGCCTAATATATTATATATAAGCCGTAATATAAAATTCAAAAATCCCAGCAGCAAAAGCAAATACTTTATATATTTATTTATTTAATAAGAGCAACCAATAAATCATACACAAATAATACAACTAACAAGTAATAACTATTTAAAATATGAGCTAAGTGTAGATTCAGTTACCTAGGCTGCCACGACTTGCAAATGTGAGATATAGTATACTTTTAAAACAGGAGCTTACTTTAATAAATAAAAATTGATTATTAACCCTAAAAAGGTTTAAAGGCTGGAAAATACTTGATTTACCTAACTTCACCTTATTGATCCGAGCGCAAGGTTCAATGCTTAACCGACTTTAAAAAAGGAGGAGGTTCTCAATTCGGTTGTATTTTTTTTATGTTTCTTACCTCAGAACTCCACTATTAATAAACCGATTTGAAAAATTATTTTCTTAATTGGAAGGGAATACTTCCAGATGCCTAATTCCCGTAATTTGACAATAGCCGGTTTCGACCCACTTCCAGTAACATTACGATCACAAACGATATTCTCGTCAACCCAAAAACTGCAATTATAGTTCGTAATGCGACTGAAAATGGAAGAAACCAAAATAAGTTATTTTTTGCTCTATTTTCAGTCGTATTTTGATAGTTTTGATAATGTAACGTCAAATTAAAAGTTGACGAGAATGCCGTTTGTGATCGTAATGTTACTGGTAGCGGATCGACACCGGATGGCGACCACTGTCAAATTACCGGAATTATTCCTTTGACTGGTCTCATTTCTTTCAAAATTCAATTTTGATGATGGGATCCATGAGGAATTAAGGGAACTCCTAAAGTTGCCAGCCGTGGAGTGTTTAAATGTTTTTGTTTGCACCGACTCCAAAAATAAATGTTCGGTATGTTTGTTTAAATGTTTTTTAAATCTTTTTAGTGTTTTGGAAGTCGGTTGTTTTTTTTATTTAAAAAAAATGTTATATATTTACGGGGCATACCGTGCCGCGGTACTTTCATAGTCTTACATGTATATTTGGCATGTACTTGGAGTCTGCGTACTTAAAAGCAAAAACCTTGTTTTAAAACCTGGTCGCCTAAATACACCCGTATCTACCGCCACGGTACGCAGAGGGGCAGATTCTGTACAACGCGGCGGAGCTCGGTGCAGGCATTAATCCATCTATTTATAAAAGAATATACTTTACTTTTACTTACAAAATATTGGCACATCGTAAATAAACATCGATAAAAAAGACTATTTTCCAAAACGAATAGTTATCTCTGACTTTATCTGTAGCCATTATTTACATAGTCCGGATAGAAATTAATGGGTCATTCGCGTGCCCATCACTACTTTTATATAGTTAGTCCAGTTAGAAGATTTCCGAAGTTATGTAGATAACGAACATAATTTATTAAGGTTGGTCTAATTGAGTTTTGTACAAAGTTCTTTTTTTAAGTCTGGCAACTTGGTAGGTACTTCTAGCTGATGACCAACAATACAATAGTAAATGGGGACCTTAATATTTACAATGCAGATAAATGTAATACAATATTTCCATTATTTAAAAAAAATTAAGTGAATCCTTAATGTTGCGTGTATTATGACTACTTCTATGGAAGTTTTTGTAACCATTTATTTTTATATAGTTTATTTTTCAACAAACTTAGATTACGTTATGACATTGCCTGCATAAAAAAATGGGATTACTTGCCTTTAATATTTATATTTTAATCGCTTCCCTGACTTAGACTCTTACTGAATAAGACTACGAGTACATTATCTTGGTAACGTATTTTTCTATTAGGATTTTAGAAACTTAAGCTGTGTAGGAGTAAAAGCCGTTCAGTTACCTTCAGGCGGCAATGCGCAGCCGCTGTGATCAAGTTTATGCGTTGGCAGTCTATAGCGAATTACGTGGAGCACGAAGCGGCGAAATTGATATAAAAATTGCTCGTAAAGCATAAAATTAAAACGTGGATCGCGGACGATGTTGCAACACGCTAAATACCTGTCGTATTTCAAGCGCCATCTGTCGGCGACGGCGTCGAGACTGCCGCTTTTAATTTATTAACCAATTTGCTGAACGCTCCGAACCGCGCTCGGCTGCTGGTATTTTGTTTCTTGACTTAATAAATTTGAAGTCATAATCCGTGAAAAATATTCCCACAGCCGTGAGTTGTAATTAATTATTAATATTGCCACACTCTACTGCTACCTTTTAAAGTCCTCTTCGCAGAAAGTTCAATCTGGTTTCGCCAACCCTGGCTCAGAGGTATTCTCATTTTCCTGTTGAGTTGTTGGTAAAACGATAAAAGCTTCTGTTTGTGATTGAATTACATGGGCACGTGAGCATATTATTTAAATACAAACACTCAGCAGAACATAAGAACAATGAAAATCTTCACCATTAAAATGGCGCCAAACGCGTAGCTATCGGTTTATCTAAAACATGATATCAAGACCATTTTAACAACCATTTATTACGTGTGCGATGTTGTCCAATTACAACAAAATGAACAGCGTTATATGTTTTTTAAATTTCAATTTGCGACTGAAAGCCTCTTTTCTTCTATCTTACATGATGTAATGATGATAAGTAAGAAAGATCGAAGAGTAAATAAATAAGATCAACAGATGATAAGTGATGATGAAGACTAAGTCGGAGTACAACTACTAGAATATAATGAAGACATATCTAAAGTAAATTTTAAATGAGTTATCGTAACTGCAACTCACCAAAGGTGTAGAAAGAACACATATTTATTAAATCACTTATAATATGTAATTCCACAGTTTAGCGGGTAACATTCGTCAATCACTTAAATCAATCTTTTAAGTCTTGGTTACACAGCCGGCGAGACGCGACGGCGACAGGACGGCGACGGAACAGTAGCGCAGCGAGCACGTCACACTGCGGGCGTGACGATTTCGCTGACGTTCCTAATAAGACGTCCGATTTTTCCACTATCTATTAATTAATCACTTTTTTTTTTTAAATAAACAAAATACAGAACGCTACGTGACTACCAAGTACGATTACCATGCAACACAACATCTAATGCCGCGTCTACACGCTTGGCAAACCTTAACAAACTGTCACAAATTCAAACATGTGGATGGGGTGTTTGACTTGGTTTGCGTAGGTTTGCAAGCACTTGTTTCCGATCCGACGAGTGTGGGATTATTGGTTACATAATATGTAACCAAAAAACCAAAATTATCAAAGGGAATTAGCCACAAGCCCTTGCGACACGTCCACACGTTTGTGCGCACTCAGTCTCGTTAATGCACTCGTGTATTCGTGCACAACCATGCATTTTTCACTCCTTTTCTTGTATTTATAATAAAAATAACTCAAACCAAATATTTTGGCCGATACAACAACTTCGATGTCCGTCATGCTTGCCTCTTTAGAACAAACTAACGCACTCGCGAGCGTGTGAATGGCGACGTTTTATTCCCGATATCAAGCCAAGCGTTTGGAGCGATTTGCAGTTTGCGGCATGTGCCAAGCGTGCGGACGCGGCATAACCTTCCCGGTTACGCCCGTTATCAGCGCGTCGCGTCGCGCCCGTTTGTTGCCACGCCCGGCGAGATAGCGGCGGGTCCTGTCGCGTAAAGCGCGACGGCACTGTGTGTCGTCTTCTATCGACAGCAGTACATTATAAACACTGGCGTCGCGCTAGCATTTCGTGTCGCCGTCGCGCCCCGTCGGCTGTGTGCCCAAGGCTTTAATATCTATAGAAACGATTTGCCAAAACTTTATGATACACTTACGTTTATCATCATCACTACAGCCATAGGACGCTGCTATACATAGGCCTCCCCCAGTGACTTCCGGCAGGTTGAAAGCAGCATGCATCTTGTGGGTTGTCGTCGTTTGCCGGTACATGATTCTAGAACCTTTCTTCCCCATCGGCCGTCAGTACGATGTGATCTGTGCCCTGCCGACTGCCACTCCAGCTTGCCAATTCGTTGGGCTATGTCAGCGACTTTTGTTCGTTTACGGATCTCCTCCTTTCTGATTCGATCTTGCAAAGAAATACTGAGCAAAGCCCTTTCCATAGCACGCTGTTACATAATAATTATAACAGTAACACTTAGGTTACCTTCTTAGAAAACTTAAGTACTTATGTAAAACCACATTAAAATCCATAAAGTATTTCGTAATTATTTAGTATTATTTAAAAGTAGTTAGTTGCTTTATAGACATACATTAAAAAATGACTTACCATTTAAAGAAGGCACTTAAAAATTCTCTAGAAAGTAAATGTTTGTGCTCTTGAATATCTTGTGAAGAATTCTTCCGCGTTTAAACGAGCTTCGAGCAAGAAAATGTACCAAGAACCATGAAACTTTACCACTTATTTGCGCATCAGTTCGCGCCTTAAATAGCTTGGAAGTACGTACATCTGACACGAGGAGTTCCGCCATGAAACTTGGTATGAAATGTCTTTATTGCCAATGTGTAGCTTTAAAACTTAAGGAGCTTATTGACGGCATTTGTTGATTCGAATGCTTTGATACAGGTAAGCCCGATATGTTTACCAAAGTCTCTCACTGAATATATTTTTCTTGACAACGATCCAGATTAACGTGCCTAGTGACGTGCATGTAATCATTAATTAAAATCACATCAGAAAGATTTGTCTGGAGTCTAATGTTCCTAATTCCCAAAAAAGTTGTTGAATTGACTGCATCTATATGATCATCTGACATATTTCTACGGTGGCTGATGTACCTACTCGTACACTGACGTTTCGTTAAATATAGAAACCGGGCATTAAAGCAGAACGCACTTCTACCCCTCCTATTTTCATATTCATTGATTGCGTCATAAGTGTATTACTTAATTAATTACTGTAAGTATTACGGTTATTTTTTACCCAAAATCAATTCTATTTTTAACTGACTTCAAAAAAAGGAGAAGGTTCTCAATTCAGTTGTTTTTTTTTAAAATGTTTGTTACCTCAGAACTCCGCCATTAATGAACTGATTTGAAAAAATCTTTTTTCTATTGAAAGGATATACCTCCAGATTGATCCCATTTTTTTCAGAATTCAATTCTGATGATGGGATCCATGAAGAATTGAGAGAACTCCTAAAATATTATAGGTATACATATAGCGATTTTAGTATATTTAACAACAAATCAAACATTTGCATTCAGAAAGTATCATTTGCTGAGGTGGAACTGATGAAGGAGACCATAGTTGGCCACAATAGCCTTCCACGAGTAAGGTACGTACGCCCGCGATAAGATATTTTCATTATGACAGTTAAGCCTTGCCATAGTCGACAAAACAAATTTTAATAAATGATTCTGGTGAGAATGATACCATCAAACTGATCTGATGAAGAAGGCGGAAGGTAAGCACCGGAACTCTGTGATAAAACAATGTGTCATAGCCGTGTTTGGACTTATTTGAATCGCCATGAGAAGCAATTTAGCTATAATTACATCACAGATCGTCATTTAGAATGTAGAAAAACACTAAAAACTGACAAATAAAACAGTTTTTATAAAAAAATAACTGACTTCAAAAACACTAAAAAGCTAAAAATAACTTTGAAACAATCATACCAAACAGTTATTATTGGAGTCGGTGCCAGCCGTGGAATGTTTGAATGTGGTTATTTGCACCGACTCCAAAAATAACTGTTTGGTATGATTGTTTAAAAGTTATTTTTAGCTTTTTAGTGTTTTTAAACTCGGTTATTTTTCACTATTAGCACTACAATTTCTTTAAAATATAGTTCCGCTATAATAATTTCGTGCATATTCCATGGTCCATCCATATTGTCATGGTCTCGAAGTAAGGAATTAAAACCCTTATACCAGCCGCTGAATTTCTCCAAGAGTGTCTCCCAGCACACCCAGCCTCGAGCTAATTTCGATAAAAACTCGTGCTCTAACAATTTAGGGTCAATACCCTAACCGGGAATCGAACCCGGAACCTATTGCTTTCAAAGCGAATTACTGCACCACCACGCCTATCGGGTCATCAAATGAATTATTAATTAAAGCAATTATTTCTACTTTCAGTCATTAAAATTCAACGCAAAGATTTTGATAAAATAAATTATTCAAGTATTCTACTTATCTCAACACGAGACATGTCTGAACGAAATAAAATTTCAACGTATCACATAAAATTTTACTTAAAGCGCTACTAAGAAGTGGAGAACGACACGTAAATCAAAATGAACGCACCGTTGATAGCATTTAAGGCGAATTTGTTCCTGAAAAGGCATAAAGTCTGAAAACAACATTAGCATTCATGTCGTTACATTTTAATTTATGTGGGAGTTTGAACGAGACGGTGAAATTTATTAAACGTATCCCCTAATATTACAAGTCGTAAAACTGCCAAACGCGTCTTCACTCACAAGTTTCAAATGTATAGGGTGATTAAGCAAGCTCGCTCAGAGACAGTGATGAAGTGATAACTTCATTTCGACTCATCCCTTTTCTGAGAAGGAGTAAAAAATTGCACCAATCAGCAAATTGAGAGATTAAGGAGAATGATAATTCTGTCTGCAAATAGTCAAAGCAGAAAATCTAAACATTTGTGATACTTAAAACCAGTTATTGGGGGCATAACCATGAGCACCTAAAACACAATTACTTTAATCTTGTTCGCTTCGCTATCTATTAGATTATACTACTAGGTAATATCGCTATTAGCGTTAAGACCGCCCTTATTTGTACGTCTTTCTGTAAAAATCATATGTAATTTCCTTTGTATGGTGTGCAATTATGAGTATCAATCCATCTTGACATAAAAACAACATTGCATAAGTAGGTACTATTCAAAATTCATGCTCTAGGCTCCTGGTTCTATAATGTTTTAACTTTAGACAAATTTTTACTTTACAACCTTAAATTATTTTGTTTTATAATTTATATTTTTAACCTATATATGTCAAGCGGAACCAAACACGTGTGTCGCGCAACTCTCAGTCAGCTTGAGCACTGGCCGCCAGCTCGGCCAGTGCTCAAGCTGAGGGTTGCCCAACCGGTTATTTTAGACATCGGGTCGCGGCGCGTACGTGGTGGGCCGCCAGTGCTCACTCACACTGGCCCCGCGTGCTTGTAGAGTACTTAAGAACAAACTGCCCGCAAAGTCACCTGTAAATACAAAGTATTTCCTTAAACTAATGAATAAATACTTGCGACTTATAAAAATGTGTCTAAAAAGACGCTTCGAACAGATCAGGAGAGTTTTTCCCGTTTCCAAAACAACACCACCGCTTGCTGCCTTAATTTTCCGCACCACAGAACCGGATCAAGGTCAAAAGACGGCAAATTGGTGTAACAGAATAAAATATACAAAGTAGGTACATATAGTTTCAAAAGAAATTATTTTTAATATCGTGCTCATTTTCGTTAAGGAGTTGCTTATGTAGATAAATAATATGTAGACAAATTTCTCTTTATTGCACACCTAAGCAAACAAGGATACTATAATAAGATAAACTACTTTTTATACCCTATAAGGTTTGTAACGTTTTTATTGACAAACTGAGTTGCATGTAGGCAGACAGAGTCGCGAGTTACCTAAAGCTGGTTTCAAAAAAGAGGATTACCCGATGTTTTTTTTTCTTGAATAGGGAGTATCATTGTCTAGAACTCATTAAGTATATAGTACAAACAACAGCGCGTCAACCTACCACAAAACGTCAAATTTTCTTCTTCTTCTTCTTTTTATTAATGGCTAATCCGCGTTGCCACGTTCGCCAGTGTCAAGTGTGTAGAGTTTTTTACACGGTTTACAAGTGAGTAAAATTCTTAAGGAAATAATTTAATTGACCGTTAACCTGGCGTTATCTGTACAAACAATTAATATTAATATTGCTAGTGGTGACTGAGTTTGTTCCGGCGTTTCTTCTCAGCACTTGCCAGATTATACTTGCTGATTGTTTGAGATAGATTAACGAATAGTAACGACGATGTTCTATAACGGCGTCGGGTCACAATTTTTTTAAAGCTGGAAAAGAAAAAACTATAATCCCTGCAAATGGCAACAACATTATGTTCAAGAGAGAAGGTTACAGAGAGACAGAGACAGATAGTTACCATCAGAGGTATAGATTATATTACTGACCATCTCAATCACAAGTCCCTGTTATAGTCTTAGCCATTGCAGTAACAAATCCATTATTTGGCTTAAAACATAATTTTATGTTTCATAACCCTCTTCTTGGTTTATTCCATAGTCAGATAAGATAACTGAATAATTAATCAAGAAATGTAATCACAAAATAACTAATTCATCATTTCATTAGTATCGTTTCAGCCATAAGATGCATCCACTGCTGAACAAAGGCCTCCCCCAATGACTTATCACCGGGGGGATTGCCAATACTCGCCACGCTTGGCAGGCGAGTTGGCGAGCGCAGTTTTTTATAAGATTTCGCACGAAGTCGCTGCTGCCCATCTAGTGCTACAGGAATTAGTCGCCTCTTACGACACGCCCCCCTGTTGGCGGTGGAGAAGTGTATTCTTTAAAGCCGTCCCCACACGGCACAACTATGACTAATTACCTAACTATAATTAGGCCGATTCCTTACTAATTAATTAGTTTTAGGGTATTATTGTACCTTTAAGATTAATTGAAGAATTAAATAGTCCTACAAAATTGCAGTGAAACAAGGTTTTTGACAAGATAAATTTTATAAAATCCAGCTTGTGACAAATCAGGTGCCAGCTTATCAGCTTTTAAGTTCATTTCAAAGGATTGTTGCTTATTAATCAAAAAATTAATGCCACAAATAGTTTTATTTCAATAAATTATAAAGTAAAGGTAATATGGATAATGGAAGTGCTATACAAAACCCTTAAAAGACTAGGTTTGCATTGTATAATTGAATAATTATAAGCCACCTAGATTTTCCAGATTCCTTTACTGTCAGTTTCACTTTCATATGGTAAACAATGTACTGTACTAAAAATATTTTTTCAAAATAAGATATATTTATTCGGAGAACACTTGATTTGTCTAGTCCTCTATCATAACGATGATGAAAAGGGTTTTAAATAGAAAAAACCTTTAGGATTATAATTTGTTTTTCTATTTATTAAGTTGTTCTAAGCCAATGGTTCCCTTGCCTGCTGACACATAGCTTCCATTCCGGATGCTTCGAGGTTTGCACCGTTTTTTGCCAGTCGCGTCAAAGCTGCCGTCAAAGCCATATTTTATTTGGCCGACCTCTTTCTGAATGTCTTATTTATGATAAGATTGAGGATGACTAAATGCCTAAGAAATAAATTTAATAAAACCTTAAGGTAGACTTTTTCAACCGCCAAATTAGCTTAAAGGCTATGTGAAGATCATTTATCTAATACCAAATTTGTATATAATTTTAATAAATCTTAAGATTTTAAAATATCTATGATAATAGTAATTAATTAACTAGTTAAATAAAATAACGCTGTGACTATCACATGCTAAGAAACTGCTTCTAATCACTTAAAAGTGGTGATAATGATCTAACAAAATAATCATACATATTTGATTTCTTAAAATTAAATTAGTCCTTTTATCTTACCATTTTACTACAGATATTCTTAAAAATAAGGATAGATAATTTTACAATAAGTACATAGTAGGTAGCCCTACATAATTGAATAATAGGAGCAATTATTGGTCTTTCACTCCAAATATAATCTTAATTCTTAGTCTTCTTAGTCTATTTAACTGTTGTCCTGATAAAAAATACCATGGCTTGATTTCACTTGACAATAATGTGTAGTTAAAAAAAAATCTAAGATCAAGAGATCAATAAGACAATCAGCTTCGTATAATTAAGATAGAACTTCACTTAAGGTAAGTTCGTTTTATCTTATCTGTGTCTTGTCTCGAAGCGCTAGTAGGGCCCAAAAAATAAGGAGACATGTTCCGCCCCATATGGGCCAATAATGTTATTATTGACGTTCATAAATGGCAGTTTTCTGTCCTAAATTGAATAAATGATTTTTGACTTTGACTTTGATTTTTTTAGTTTAGTATTTTTTGTAATTAAAAAAAAGTTGTCAGTTTTAGAGGATAATTAGGATTTTTCTCGGACTTGAGTCTCCTGCATCCAATTCGTTTCTGCTACTACCATGACCCTGTGTTTCGACTCAGAATCTTTCGGTAATTTAACTCTTAGAGCTATCAATCCTACTAAACCCAAAAGGCAAAACTATGCAATTAAAATAATCTAAAGGTTCTGTTCAAATAACTATTTCCAAAAAATAAGTTGAACCATAGCCGATGCAACCCTTGTACATAACAATAACCATAATACACATTTACTAACCAGTAATACAAACCTAAAGAAAACCTTAACCCCAGGACTTATCCGATTGAAAGACTTGATATCGTTCTTGAATCGAATGTCAAATTTAGAGCTATTCAAAATAGCATCCGATTCGAATTCGAGTATGATATATCGATATCGGTTTGAATACTTATACAGGGTTATGTTGCAAATGGGGTGCCAAATCTTTAAAAGTGGCTCAGAATCAGTAACTTAATCGAACTATGCAATAAACAAAAAAAATTTTTACACATTTTATTATTCCTATTCGCTGTTAAAAATCGGACGCGTGGATAATTTAACTCATTCATGAAAAAATTGCATCGTATGTAGGTACACTGCGTAAGGTCCTTGTAGGCTCGCCGTACCTACGCCTTTGATGAATGACCTGGAATGGCTTTAGTAAAGTTTTTTTTTTTACGTAACATACAATTATTAAAAATAATAACGACTAAGATGCTTTTTCATATTGTTCCCTAGATCTTATTTTTTAAATTTGGCACCCCTTTTGCACTTTTGTATGCTTACAAAATAATCAAAAGCGCACACAAGATAATCAAATATTATCATTACAAATTAAATTAATTACAAATGGCAATGCCCATAAATAGTCATAATAATATAAATAGAAAATTATTATAGTCAAATTTAATTAGGATATGAAATTAACAAAAGATACATACATAGTCAATCGTTATTATACAGTCCAATCACTGCAAGTCACTTTATTATCTAATATTGTTTGTAATTTATTTATTAAACCTCCCCAATAGTCAAAATATAAGTTTTCGTAAGGTTCTGAATCGAGGTGCACCACAGATCGTCAGGTTTACCTAGCCTGTGGTTTACCCATCCTACGTTTCCGACTCCTACGTTTAGTAAGAAAATATAAATAAAATAAATAGAAGTGTTAAAGTTGTTGATCGTCGATGTGATGTTTATGCGGCCCACAAATGGCCTTTAACTTAAATTCAGAATAAAAACGCAAGCTTTGAGACAAAGGATCTGAAAAGCGTCTGTACTCCTTAAGAAAATATTTCAAGAAAATGTAACTGATACGAGTAGGTACAGGCTTGAATATACTCTTTTAGTTTTCCTTTTACGTTACGTAAGAAAATTAAAATTTAAGTATTTGCCTATAGTGTGACTTGTTTATTTCAGTCGTTGCAAATCTTTACTTGCTCGAATGAATCAAACGGTATCAAATGTCTTCAAAGAGAGTATTTATTTTGTAAAGCGAGCTCAATCCAACAGATTTAAATGAGCCCAACATCAAGACAAAGCGGTGTTGTCGGGTGGATTTGGGGGAGACGGATTTTCTTCGAATTGGATGAAATGACTGAATTAGACGCACTCGAATACTTTTCCATCTGGCTGGCTCGGTTTCCACGCAAATCTTTGAGCTTTACAACTAGTAAATAGTGCACGAATAAAGAATGAGAAATAATACAAGAACAGTTAAGAGATGTTATAACGTGGCAGTTTTGTGCAAAGTTGCGTGGGCGGTGCGGGTATGAAACTTATCAGAGAGTAATTGCGTGGATCTATTTTTGTTAGGTATGTATCCTTATCCCGAAGCTACACCTACACATTGCTTACAACCTATAGGAAAGTAGGTATTATACTTATCTTTATAAGTATCGCAGTATAACTTTACACGTGTCTGGAGACGTATTAAATTTGAATCATGCGAATTCTAATCCGAATACGAAATCGCAAGATTCGCATGCGTATACCTAAAATCACTATTTTTGAAAATTAATCTTCTCTGAAACTAAAATATATCCACAATAAAGATTTTTGATTATGATTAGGTCTAGTTATAAGATTTCAATTTAACAGCAACACTTGTTTCGAGGAAAAACGTAACGTAACGAGCAATAGAAATTAGTTTCATACACGAATTGTTTTCGTTTTTGAAATCAAGAGACATTTCTAATGTTTCAAAAATACGTCTCCACTTATGAAAGCAATGAAGGTAGTTCGTAAAATGTAAAGGAGCTTGTTATTATTGGGATAATAAAATTAGTAGTCTGTTCTCTTCCGCACCCTAAGTTGAAAGGCTAACAAGTCTTTCGAAGCTGAAAAAGGTTGAAGTTAATTACAAGTAGCCATTCCACCTCTACTTTATTATCTGGAAATTTCACGGAGCGCGACTTACTGACAATACTGTCTGATATGTGAGGGTAGGGCTGCTGCAATATATTTGGTGCTATAAAGCGAATAAATTGTACTTATGGAACGGTATTATAAGATTTTCAAGCAAGATATTTTATTGTCAAAAAAAAATTCTTTTTGCTACTGCAAGAATTTTAATTCAATATGATCAAAAAATATATATCGAGGTAGGTACCTGACGGTAAAATATTTCTTGGTTTATTGTATCCACTATGATCTCATTGAAAACTATTACTTCAATCACGTTTTTATGGTTCTGTAGTCAACACGGATCTTTTATAGTTCGGCCATGTCCGTGTTTCTGTCTGTCTGTCCTCGGCTTAGCTCAGACATTTCTAATATAGAAAATATTATTGAAAAAATAAATTGGGTACTTCCCCTGCACGTACAGAGGGTATGAGGTTTTTTTCGTCTTTTCCACGGTATATGGTGGTGGGATAGGTCGTTTAAAATATTATGGAAATACCATTTTATTTTATTTAGGGATCCATTTACGTAATAATTATTGCTATAAAGAGCTCAGAAGTGGAGTGGACCCTTGGGCTGGTGAGTTAAAATGCCAAACTAAAACCACAGTACATACTGTGCTAAAACTTACAATCTAATCCATGTTTTTAAATGACACGTGATTGATTGAAATGGATTTATTTTTATAAATAATTTAGTTCGGTTTGCACCATGCAGGTTAGAGTCGCTTGCTAAAGTAACAAACGACAATTTTATCAAACTGTTTGAGGCAAACATAAAAAAATAATACTGCAAATAGCTATCCCTGATTCCGTTGGACAAATACACTATTGAACACTATAAATTGGGGCGTCGCATTCACACAGCAACGTCTAACCTAGGTCATAATATGTTTAAGGTTTAAAATCGCATGTAGTAGCAGTATGATACAATGCAACAGATTGAATTTCATCCCGCAGTTCGTTCCGACACTCCAGGCTTGCGTCGGGTCACAAATTGTAAGCGATTTAGTTTAAAATGCTGCTATACTGGTATACTTTAGTATACACTGAGGGCAATTTATCGTAAAAATAAGCTATCTAGAGGCTCAATACCATCCAGTAATCAATTATAATTATCGTTTGGAGCCTTAATTTAATAAAAATATGCATCAGAGAACATACATAGATCTTCATAAAGTATATACATACATTGCTCTGACAAAACACCTAGAACTGAAGCAATATAGAGTAGTCCGTTTCTACATTGACCCGACGGGGAATCGAGTCCGGGACCTCAGAAATAGCGACGCTATGTCTATCGTGCTCGCCTCTCGGCCGTTTGGAGTTAGATAAAAATTGGTGTGATTGTTTGCAGTTTATTTTTAAATTGAAACTGTTAAATGTATAACTTACTGGGTCTTGTATCAATGTCAAAACATTTATTTACGAAGAAAAGTAAAATTTAAAATAAGGTCTAATAATGAGATTTCAGTGTTTCTTACTAATCGGCGTAAAACATTGTATGTAAGCCTGATGTACTCGTAAGTCAATACAAATACTTATTCACTATCTACGTGTATTGTGTATCAACTGTTCGTGATAAACGTAATAAAATGTTTCTAGTCTCCCCCAAAACCCTCCACCTTCTCTGTTCAGCGCCAAAGTTTCCAAGTTCCCTTCAAGACTGGTTGAATCTTCATACGAGCGCTTTATTCATCGTTTTAGATATATAGTATAGATTTTTCATAAAACGAAATTAAAAATTGGCCCTTTTTCCATGACTTTCATAATTAACAAGACATAGCTTGACGTGACGAGGGTCATCCACCCCTTGTCATGACACTCTGAACTTTGAGATTCCGAATATGTAAAGTTCCTTATTTCAGGGGTCACGGGTTCTTTTCAGTTTTTATTTATGAGTTTTTAGAATTACGAAAGTGCCAATCATCCTTTTGCGAATATGTGGCGCGCTTGTTAAGTTTGTTATGTGCCTTTTTATTCGTTTTTTTTTTTATGCTGAATTAGAAATGAATGTAAATAGAGTCTTATCCTGAGGCAAGTGTCTAGAGACCTCGATAGTCGAATAGGTACTCTCAGGTACTGTTTTTGCTTCTTCAAATAATAAAAAGGTCGAATCGTCTGGCCAGGTCATACCTACTTGAGACCAGGTGGCGGCACCTGCGTGGTAGGTTTTTGTACATACTTTAGTAAAAGATAAATAAAATATAATTAAAATTTAAGATTTCAGATTGTTAAATTTTGAGATTTGTGTGATCACGTTTTTCCAGGTAACGTGAAATTCTAGACCGCTACAGCGAGCGGCTCTGGGCCGTTTGTATCTAGCGGCTACCCGCAACCTTGACTAGGTTGTCAGTCCATTTGATGCGGGGACTGCCCACGCTCCGAGAAAATATCACTTTGCAAATCGAATTGCAATTCTGATATTACGAATGCCATTCTTGGCTACCGTCTATCAAATAGTAGTTTACTGATAATCTAAATATTACAAGTAGTTTTCTAAAAAGTTTCGCTTATTCACGACCGGCGCAAACTTTTTAAATCTAGATTGTTATTAGATGCTAACAGAGATAGTGCTGTTTTAATCAAAATGGCTAAAGAGAGGTGTAACCTGCTAGGTGACGTATAATGTCTGTAAGACTCACTCATAAACGTTGAATAACTTTTCTCCCGCAATCGATTTCTGTTGAAATTTCGAGTAAGTGCCTTATTTCACGTGTTCGCGAAAGCAACGTGGGCCACGTTTTGGAGTTTTGGAAACGTGCGTACAACCGGCAACACAAACTACGCGTTTTTCTTAGAAATTAGTTTTGATACAGTCCCTGCTATATTTTCCGAGATGTTTTTTGTTTGTAAGTTAACTTTTGATTTTAATGTTTTGTAACTTAGGTATCAATTTTGCTTGCTTCCTGTCAGTAAAAGTATTTTCTGAATCAGATAATTGAATTTACATGCAAACGAATAAACAATTTAAACTACCTACTCTTAGTAATAGTGTTAAGTTTCAATCGAAATTACTTAAATACCTACATTTACTGCTGTTCTCAAAAGAAATGTTTTCTAAGTTCCACCCGTTGTAACTTTTGCAGTACTATTTATTACAACAACAAATATCTACACCTACACAACTTATTTAATTAGGTAATGATCCCTTTTAACTTGTCCCTTTCGAGGATTGACCAGTTTTGAGGAAACAGACATGTGAGATGTCGAAATTGAGTCACAAGCTCCGACCTACACAAACAGACTGACAAACAAGACGTATAAAGCCTCGTAATAAACTAAGTCAGGCGATATTAACTTCCGTAACTAAGCCTAAAACTTATCTGTGGCATCTACCAATATAGCAAATTAAATGTCCAATGTTAGAACTTTGGTAGCGATTTTGTCAATATTCTTAATTCAGTTATTGAAGTATATTAGCTGAACGATTTACTATCTATCCTAGTTGGCCTATCAATTTTAATTTAGGTAATTCGTTTGAACCCTAGGTATAACGTTTATACAAGTAATAATACGATATTAATACCTTGTCTATTACAGGTAATGTTTGTACGTATTATTGAATGCTCAAACTAAATGAGCAGTGGCTGTGGTTTAAATCTAGTATCGAATATCGAGTCAAATTCTGATGTTGCGGTCAATAATTATGCAACTGTAGTGTTGAGTTATGTGTAAACGATTGTACAAAATGATACTCTTGATTTTAATGATTAAATATTGCTAATTTTGATGTAATATATATTTAAAGTAGGAATTTACTACGAAATAATAATAAATTGAATTTAGGGTTACATTTTTCAATTCGTTCATGTATTGTACTCGCGTAGGTACATAGAATAGGTTACATGTTCCTGTGAAAACTGGATAGTATAGACGACTTAATTGTCTGTTTTGCCATAAAACATTAGTATGTTTTTATTAGTATGATTTTAATAGTTTAAAATCATCATTATCATTTCAGCCATAGGACGTTAAAAG
This sequence comes from Anania hortulata, assembly GCA_963576865.1. NCBI lineage: Eukaryota > Metazoa > Arthropoda > Insecta > Lepidoptera > Crambidae > Anania > Anania hortulata. Next base: position 10,956,676 of record OY756406.1, read on the forward strand.
CAACGATTGGCGGGTTAAAAGCGGCCTGCATCCAGTGGCTTCCTGCAACCTTTACCAGGTCGTCTGACATCATTCACTTCCTTTTGCTCATTAAATTACAACAGATTTCTCTTTTTTTAATTATTATCCCGTTTCATTCCATTCCCATTCTCAGACTAAACCAATCAATCAAATCCCGGTTAACACAAATATTCACTGCGACCCAATAATACTCGTAGTGAGGAAATATTAAAGATACATCGGATACACACACCGTTCCACGCTCCCGTCGGACTCAATCTGAATTCATTCGAATAAATCTACGTGGTACCATGTATGTAGCCCGGTCTTTGCCTCTTTATTTGCGCTTTCGTCTTATACTCGGGGCTCTCTCGATGTTTCGGCAAAGAGTGCGAGTGTAGGCTTGCTTTTCAAAATGTTTGCTGCATACAAAGTCACGTATGCATTCCGTTTGCTGAGTAAGCGTCTAATAAAAGTGCACAGCTGTTTAAAGTCACTACATTTTTCAGGGACATTTTAAAAGACCCGTTTGGAGGTTTCAGTTTACTTCGTGCTTGTTTTAATTTAATGAACGTTTCTGTCGAGCTTACATTTCCGTGTACATTTATCTCACTGGATATAAATATTTAATGCAACTAAACTAATGAAGTTTCGAGAGAAAATTGCACGCTGCAGTTTCAGTTAGGAAAGAACGAATTATGTTATACTTTAAATGGTTTTAAGAAATTCTCTTTAACTGCACAATCATATCTCATAATAATGAGATCTGCCAGTTTACAAAATGTTTTTGTATCAAGTTATGCCTTGCGTTGACTTTACAATACAGGGTTCCATTTCACGGTAGTGCTAATTTTTCAGGGACCACTCAGAATCAGTAACTAAATCAATCTACGTAAAAACAAACTCTTTTTTTTTTTTTGATTTTTAATTCTTCCATTCTGCATTTGAAAAATAGAATACGTAGAAAATATACGATTACTCGATTAAATTGTACCGTATGTGTACTGCATGAGGTTTTTGTTGAAGCGGCGTCGGCGTATACCTGTGATCTCTGATGAATGACGGCGCATCTCGCGTTTTCTTTTTTTTTCGGAATTTTTTAAGTATATTTTACTCCAGAAATACGACGACTGAAATTAGTTACGATAAATTAGTATTTTATATTATTCTATAGACCTTATTTTTAATATTTGGCACTACCTTGAAATGTAACCCTGTATAAACAGCCGCTTTGCAATGGATTTTACCAGACTCGTAGTTTTGACCGCAATGAGGCTATTATAATGTTTTACATCCATTTAATATTGCGGTTAATTAGGTTGTCATTGTTAGGTTGAATTTTAATTGATGTATAATGCCTGTAATACCAACGATAAGCAACCATCGTTTGTCATCGCAGTGCGTAGAAAAATACACATTACAATGCAAAAACAATCGCCTGGGCGCTAGCCAATAGACATGACAAATCCAAGAAATGTTAACACGTGACCTCAATCCAAACGCAATTAATGACCGAGTTAACTTAATAGCCAAAAGCACTCAATGCCTACAAACTCGCAGTGACCTCTTTAGCAAGTAGCTGTTAATTTCCTACACTGCGTCAAGGGGAAACCGCGAGTAATCTGATATAAAGATTTTTTTCCTGTGATTTGTTTCTTTTGTGTAGTGTACAATATAGAAGAGTATCTATCTATAAATAAATTAAAAGCATGTAGTTTTTAGACACGACAGATATTCACTGCTTCAACTTATCATGATGGGCAAAGTCGAGGGCAAAAGACGCGCTGGGCGCCGGAGAAAATCGTGGCTGCGGAACATACGGGAATGGACCGGCATAACCTCCATCGAACAACTGTTTCGGTTGGCTACTGATAAAGAGGAGTTCAAGAAGCTGACGGCCAACCTTCAAAATTGAAGAGGCACCCGAAGAAGAAGAAGAAGAAGTTTTTAGAGTTATTCAGTACAATATTTTCGGCCAAAAGGTTATTTTGTTATCGTATTATTTAGTTCATTATCTAGTAAAATCTATATTGAGTATGCTATTACCAGAGTTAATGTAGGTAATAATAGAAAAACCTAGTTCTAACCTAACCTAAACCTAGTTTTTAAAAAATACATATTATAATCTGCAAGACATTTTTTCTGTATAAATTTCTACGCAGACGAAAAGTTCGCAGATAGAACTGGAGGAAAATATTGTACCTAGTCCATTGAATACTTTCCGGTCAGATCTATTAGCACCGGCACTCCAAAGCAGCGATGTAATAATACAATTTTCTTGTTCCTCAGTATATTCGCAAACCTACCGCATTAATTAACACATTTTAACTCATTAAGGCTGGAAATTTTATGTTAGGTGTGGAGATATGGCGTCTTTAATGCTCACGTCTAGACGATTAGACGCCGACCTTGCAATCTTAACGTACAGTAAACAAAAATACCTCTTTGTTAAATTACTGAGGGTGACCTGAGTTAACAGCTACTGTCAGATCAGGTTTAGGTGCGACATGCGCTATTATGTTTCAGACATTATATAAACTAATGTCTGATATAATATTTCTGCCTAATGTAAGTTGGTCTCGCACATCGAGGATTCCGTACTAAGTATCTTTTTAAAAAATTCAGATCTAGTAAATGTATCTGTTTGCGAAAGCCTCACTTATTATACACGTCGATTGCGTCTACGATCCTAGTTCAAGCACAGTCTGAGCCGCGTGGGCAATCTAATCACTGCGCAGTAAAATGATGAAATAGTCAATAACTGCAGCAATAATGAAGTCAACCGTGTTTTAACTGACATCTTCAAAATAAACTTTCAAACAAACGATTTTGCAACAATGATGATGACAATGAACGAGATGAACAGACTGAAAAACCTGCGAGTAGATATATAGGTAAACAAGTAAACTAATTAACTAAAAAAGTTTTTTACTTTTTTTAATACAGGTACTTGTCGTTTAATTTATGAGAATTCGTACCAAGTTTTACGCATGTAGGTTAACGTTTTTAGTGTAGATAGACCCACCCGGCAATAGTTCGTGAAATATTTCCTTTTTTAATTTTGATTCTCTAAATATGACATGTGATTTAAACTATCTGCATAATATGTAATATAGTAAGTACCTACAACTAATTATAACACTTAATTGGACCAGAATCCCCAAAGCACGATTTTACCGCCTATAAAATGTCAGCAAACGAAACCAAATGTACAAATATTGGCCGCGATATTACGGCCCGCGGAGGCTTATACAAGTGCATGCAAAATTCGGTCGCATTTCTGTTCTCAGATTTTCGTAAATCGATCGTGTTGCCAGATATTGGCAGCTACGCAATTTTGGCAGAGCAGGACTAATGACCACCAGCTGGTGCCCACTCTCGCCCAATTGGAATTGTTTCTGACGCCGTTGTAAGTGATCTCGTAATATATTCCACGTATTCGACGAATTCAATTTCATCTGGTAAATCTTTAGTGTAATATTCACTGTTAGAAAATAACTATTCTATTTTTATAGTGTTGGGTAAAAGAACTAATATCATTTTAGCGAAGAAAAGGTAAGATTCAAGGACATTCTCCTTACCTATATGTTTACACATGTCTTGATTACGTCAAACAAGTTATGTTTATTTTCGTACATTAAGTACGTACCTACTAATATATCTGAGTACATCTTAAGGGCTGATTCACTGAATGCCGTCTTGTTTTGATTAAATAAATATTCGGATACTGTAAATAAATATCGGAACGGTACATAATGGTTTTTACGGGAAGGCGCAGATAGTTTTAACATTTATACATAGACATATTGGGTTTAACCATAATTTCATCAGTCTTACTTTTACACTTACTTACTTTCGACGTCGTTTTTGACGGCCCGATTGGTGTAGCGGCGCAGTTTTCTAAGTCGCACGCTAAGGGCCCCGGGATCGATTCCCGGTTCGGGTCAAGTGAAAATGATCTTTCCTAAATTTGCTCGAGTCAGGGTCTGCTGGGAGACGCCCCTTGCAAAATCCGTTATCTAGTACCTCGTTACATAAGGATGTTAATTGCTTAATTCGAGACCATGACGGTTGGTGTGTTGTCTGGTGCATTGTTAGGTTTTAATATACTAGCTGTTGCTCGCGACTTCGTTCGTAGTTTAGAAAAAAAAACCTGAATAGGACACCCTAATCACCTTAATCACCTAGCGGTATAAAATATAGTTTAGGACCTATACCTACCAAATAAAAAAACAATAATCGGTCCAGCCGTTTCGGAGAAATGCGACCACAAAAACCGTGACACGAGATTTTATATTACTTACTAACGTGAAGATCGTAACTTCTAAACATTGTTAAAAGCAAACAATTTTCGTCTACTTAGAGTATCATTTGAAGTAGAGCCACCGTTAAGTTTACCTATAAGTATATTAATTACGATGAATTTCAAATGTTTAATTAAGAAGCCGCTCTGTAGTGGAATGTGTAGATTTGTCCTGTGCATAATACTAGATACATTATATTTGTGTATGTAGCCAGAATCTTGATTGTTGCGTAAAGTGGTTAGCAGTTGGTTGGTTAACTGTTGGTGCACAGTTAGCAATAATGAAAAATGTTGTACCTATCCTTTTATTAAATACATTAAATTTGTTGCAATTAATTTTAAAAAATGGCAGTGCTAAAATACTTTTGGCTTTGGTCATTAATATTGGTATAAACGATTCGTTCAATAATTTAAAATTCACATTCGAAGTTAGTAACAAATATTGTAACCATAGTACTTATAAACTGAACAAAAAAATATTAAATACATATTTTTAACAGCCGAACAGAACCACCACAAGAATTATCAATTTGTAAGCGATCAGCAGGCCTTGGCAAATTATATCACTTTGCACGTGTAAATATTTTACCTTTGAATATTATACGAAGAACGCCTCCGAGGAAATCGATCTTCAGAAAGTTTTGAGAGATGCCCCGGTAACTCCAATATTTTCTCTGTACTTATTTCGAAAAGTTTTACGACTCAAACCACATTGAAAGGGGGATCGTAAAGTTATGTTGCAGAAAGAGAAATGCATAAATAAGTTAGTAAGTACACGCAGTGTTGATTCAGGCGTGAAAGAAAGGAATATTTTACTTTTTTGACTTTGTGTAGGGCGTAGGTGTAGACATTACCTATCTACAAAATTGACATTTCTCTGTATTTTGCCTTATTTCTTTTATATGCCTTATTTAGCCGTTACGCTGAAACTCATATAATCTACAAATTGTATCTCGGTTATTTATCTATACTTTATGTCATAAGTCAGAATAAAAACCGTCTTCGTAAAAAACGCCTTACTTTAAGTATACTTGCGCGATTTGTTACGTAACGTATAGTGAGAAGACAATTAGAAAAGTCTAAAGTTTTGTATCATCTCGAGTGACGTCTATCACAGATCACACTTAACCCTTGATAAAATAAAGACCAAGCCTATTGAATATTTTTAAAACACACAGTGAATCCTATGCTATGCATTAATGTCAGCCTATTGCAGTCAGTTGACAGAAGTTGCTGGACGTAAGCGCCAAAGAGCACGATCTCCCGCTTTTTTCATCCACCTACTGCAAGCATCTTCCTAAGTCGTCGGTCCATCGAGCTAGAGGGCGTCCTACACTACGTTTGCCAAGACGTGGTCTCCACGTGACGTGAACTCTTTTACCCCATCTTTCATTGGTTCTGCGACAGATGTGGCCGGCCCACTGCCACTTTAGCTACATTTTAGGACTATGTCCATTTCTTTGGTCTGCTGTCGGATAACATCGTTTCGTCACTCAGTGAGCTATGGAATAGTCGATGCGTAGGATTTCTTTAAGAGATAATATGCTATGCATTAACCATTCAAAAATTGCATATTTTTTAAATATTTCGCAGTGGGCTAGGCCTTTTTCTAGCACATACACTCACAAGCAACTTTAAAAAAACTAGCGTGTCCTATTAGTTTAAGCAATTGTTTCTTTACGCCAAAAGTTATTCTCTAAGCGTGACATTACCGTTTCCAACTACTCGTAAGCTGGCGCGTCTTGCGACATGACGCGCGACAGCGGTCCGACAGTGACAAGATAAGCGGTGTTTCCCGCAGGCATAGGTACATAAATAATATAAAGATTAAACTAATGTTGTTTAACATTTCCGCAGTCCAATTTACCATAATTGTGCTGTATACGGCTATTAAATAGTTTTACCTATTGTGTCTATTTTTGAACCAAAGTGTTAAGATATAGTACAATAAGGTTGAAAGCCGTGTGAGTGCAAGTTAGATTCACGCCCTGAAGTTCCGTATAAATTCAATTTTAAAACTCATGCTCTATTTTAAATATGCAAGAATTATAACTAAAATTCCTTAATTCATTTACTCGTCAACAAATCAACTTGAAAATCGACCGCCGTAATTGTTTTAATGACAAAAGGACAAAACTATTGCTGAAAAGCGTTTCACTACGACAACATTCAGTCAGAAGATACAAATGTTAGATGTTTTAAATGATAGCTTCATTCGAGGCAGCTACAATCTTCAAAAGCAAATAGCAATCGAGAACAATTTAAATTCAACACCGCACTCGACCGCAATTATTTACACAACGGTTGTACTCTATCCTTAAATCTGTATAAATATTCATGAAACTGTTTTATAAGGAGACCTTTGCTCTTGCACAGTGTGGACGATGCTCTAATATTCCAGGAAGCGATTTTCTCACTCATACGGACATGTTAACAGCTAATAAGCACGATCATTTCTGGTTCTATGTAATTGCATGTACAAACGCGTTATTATGATTTTTAAAAACCGACCAAGTCCGTAGTAGCCCGTTATCATAATATAGAACGATTCTGTTGTTTTTTATTCTGAAAATATCCAACACCCAAGTTCAATGACTGTTACTTCTAAACTAATACTACTAAGTATATAGTACTAAGTTATCTTAACCGCTATAATTTTCCTTTGAAGTTTACAAAATGCACTATCATCATGTTTTTTTTAAATTTTAATGCCAGCAGTTTAGCTTTTAGAGAAAAGGGGTCTACTACTACCACTCTCGTATCGAGCGCTGCCGACGCCAAATCAGATGGTGGAAGCTTGATGAAGACACGTCCCAGAAGTTCGCCTTAACTATCGGCGACAAGTGCGACGGTAGTGATGGCGAACAGGTCCAAAAATACTAGGACAGGATTCAGGCAGCCGTCACTGGTGCAGCGAAGGCGGTGCTTGGCTTATCTCAGGGCGGTCGCAAATATGACAAGGAGACTTGGTGGTGGAACGACTCAGTCCAGGGGCAGATTAGGGTGAAGAAAGCCCTCTTTAAAAAGTGGCAAGCGTCCAGATCTCCTGAAGACCACGACGCGTACAAGGATGCAAAACGTGCTGCTAAGAGAGTTGTAGCCAGAGCCAGGCGAGACCACTTTCATACGCTCTATGACAAGTTAAAATCGTCTGAGGGGCAGAAGCTATATATAAGTTGGTGCGCTCCAACTGTCAAAGCAGCACAGGATATTTCCCAGTGTCGCTATGTTAAAGACCCTGGGGGCAACCTGTCATGCGAGGACCTCGCGCTGAAAGAGAGATGGCGCTCTTATTTCCATGAGCTGCTGAATAATCAGCACAAAGAGATGCAGCCACCGGACCACCCTCCGAATCAGGGACTAGTATCACCGGTAACGCCTGAAGAAGTCCAGTTCGCTCTTCGCCGCATGAACAATCGTAAAGCTGTCGGAGCCGATGGAGTCCCAATCGAAGCCTTGAAGGCGATGGGCCCTCTTGGTGTGGACATCTTAACCTACCTTTACAACCGCATACTCTTAAGTGGGCTAATCCCGAACCAATGGATAATAATTATTATTATTCCGGTCTTCAAAGGCAAGGGATCGGTGCAAGAGTGTGGCAACTACCGCGGTATAAAGGTCATGTCCCATACCATGAAGATCCTTGACCGGATTGTGGATTCCGGATCCGACAGGAGTGTGATGTCTCAGAGTGTCAATTTGGGTTTCGTCCTGGCAACGGGACTATGGACCCTGTTTTTGCCCTAAGGACAGATACAGGACGAAGAACACGCCTCTGCACTTGCTCTTTCTTTACCTGCAGAAGGCCTTCGACTGTGTCCCTCAAGTGATGATCTGGTGGGTACTGAGATCCAAAGGGGTCACACGCTACCCTAAAAAAATAACATTTTCCAAAATTTTATTCTACCACTTTGTCAGCGTAATTGGTATAAAACAACAGTTTTCTAGTACTAACCTCGGTCTACTCAGTACTAACCTAAGGTTTCTTAGGAAAACCTTGGACAGACAGACAGGCAGACGGACATGACGAAACTATAAGGGTTCTTAGTCAGGACTACAAAACCCTAAAAAAAATTAATATATGGGGCACACTAAAAGTTTTGCACTTATAGTTAATCGGAACTATTTTAATTTCGAATGTTATATTTTTTTAAACGTTGCTACCTTCTTAGTAATAAAAAAAAACAATTGGCGGGAAATGATTTGTCAATTGTTTTTTATCACACATCAAAGCACTGCATCAAAGTTCTATGTACGCAACGAAAATCTAATTAAGTCGAAGAGATTTTAAAACGATGATTTTTTAGATTGTCTGTCGTTGGATCCCTCATGAACTGACAGCGGAGCAGAAGCGGGCTCGCGTGGAATGGTGTTCACAGATGCTACTGAAGTACAACCACGGCCATTCTAATGCTGTTTATGACATTGTCACAGGAGACAAAACATGGATTTATTGTTTTGAACCCGAAAAAAAACAGCAATCTTGTGAATGGGTGTTAGAAAATGAGAACAGGCCAACAAAAGTGAGGCAGGCGAGAAACGTTGGAAAAAAAAGGATCACGTTTTTTTTCTCAGCTACGGGTCCCATCTGTACAATTCCACTTGAAGATCAAAAGAGTGTTAATGCCGAGTGCTATTCTACCATTTGTTTATCCAGGGTGTTAGAAAAAGTTGGCGAAAGACGACCCAAAAGCCGCGTTCTCCTACATCATGACAACGCTTCTTCACACACGGTCAACAAAACAAAGTCATTTTTAGCTTCCGAAAAAGTACGACTCGTCATCCTGCGCATAGCCCCGACCTAGCACCCTGTGATTTCTGTATTTTCCTCAAAATCAAAGATTTGATGAGAGGTTTTACTTTTACCAACTCCGAAAAGGCAGTGATAGCGTTCAATCAGCACGTAGCAAACATGCCTTCAGATCTGTGGTCCTCCTGTTTAAAAAAAATGGTTCGATCGCATGAAAATATGTTTAAAATGTAAAGGAGAGTATTTTGAAAAGCGATAAACATAATATTTTGGTTATAACATGTTGTTTTTTTAAGTTACGCAAAACTTATAGTGTGACCTACGTACTATCTAAAATATTAAATAATAGTTCTAATGTTTCATGAAAACTGAATTCAAGTAGAATAATAGTTTTGTCATGAATTTTGTGTTTCATAAAATAATATTGTTATAGATTACAATAAAATTTTGGTTTGTCACCACCGATCCCGGGATTAAATTTAGTTACACGGATCATGGCGAGTTGTATCCACTGATACCGTGATCCGTTGCCCTCAAAAAAGGAAACATCGTTTATACCCCTTGATCACGGTATCCGTGGCTACAAGAAATAAAGTAGGTAATATTATTTTTCGAAACTGATCACGGTGTACAGAGAAGAAATAAAGTATGTATATTATTTTTTGAAACCAGTAATCAGTAAGTAAAAATATTGCTTAATTTTTTGAGAGAAACGGATCATTGTATCAGTGAATAACTCGCCTTGATCGGTGGCTAACTTAATTCGATCTCGGGATCGGTTAAGTTGAGACAAACCCGACAATTTGTTCAAAAAATTAACAGATTTTAACACATTTTGCTTATAAATACGTTATACATTATGTACGATTTTTTCAACAAAAAAGACAAATAAAATATACAGGTATTACAACCTACATAAATTACAAATAAATAACTCTAATAACAATTTTGGTCTTGAATTAAGACCAAAATGTAAACTGAATACTAGCTATTAAACGCCTACAAATATGATAGTACCGAACAAAAAGCAACGAAATTATTCCTTTGAGATTTAGATAAACCGATTTCTTCGGGAGTCCCTTGCGACATGAAACTACACTACAGCAAAAACCGATAAAAGACATTGACATAGCATTCATTCATAACATGTAGCTGCTTATACAGGCAATGTTACAAAAAATGGTCTGACCAGCCGAAATCCTGAGAGGTTTCGCTAAAATATCCCTGTCATAGTAAATATGAATTCAGTAGGCTTACAAGTATGACTTTAGTAAAAATAAGCTAATGCGATGATCGCACGATCACTGCTGTGTCACACGCGGAGGGCAGTCTGAGTGGTGGAGTTAAAAATATATGATAGGGAAACGCGTGCTTATTATCGCACTACCTACTCTACGACTGGTGCTACATTCCGCGGAAATTCCGTTGGAAATTCCGTCATTGCTCATTAAGCTAGCGCTCCGCGGATCATTTTCGACAACGAGATTCGAGCGCTGGGGGGTAACCATAAACTCTTAAAACAATCTCAAATTACGCCCATCCGTCAATTTGGTACCATGAGGTCGTAAAAACAATCTTGTTTCATCGATTTTGACAACATACAATTTTGTTTATCATTCACTCAATTCCATACAAATGACGTTTATTTTGACACTAATGACAGTTACAAATTGATTTCTTATGTCAAAATTATTGGTATGGAAAATGGTCATAGCAGACATTTCATTGATTTCTTAATTTCTGAATGAATACTGTAAAAACAGTAACAAAATCTAAGAAATAAATGAATTATATGTATAGATCTCTAATTTTAATAATGATACTTTGCTTGGCTGCTACAAAATTGTAAAAGCAATTATGCTGCTTCGAGATTTTGATTTGAGCTTGTTTTGAATTTGTACCATGAACTACATAATTAGGTTTTGTTTAGGGATGTAAAAGAACGAATGTTTTGGATATTTTGTCTATTAATTGTTTTGAGAAGAAAAGAGACGCAACATTTAAAACCACTGACAACAGATAACTTCGTCTCTTTCAATTTTTTATCTCCGAAGTCTATGGCCTAATGTCATTGCCATCCAGGGAATATATAAGTACTACGAACACCTACTTATAAATTCTTTGTTGCTATTATAAGCATGGGACAGTTGTCCGAAACATGAAATTATGGAAAAGAGAACGGAATAATCTACTCTTTTATAAAAAAAATAAAGGCAAGAGGTAATGCAATTAAGCGGTGGCTATACGGCTTTATAAAATTGAGATTGTTTGTCAATTGCTAGACATATTTACATGGCTCAAAACTGTTTCCAAAGAATGAGCTATTTGAGCTATAAATTTTGACTAATGTTGACTCAGTTTCGGAACCGATTGATTGGTTTGACTTAGGTTTACAACGTCAACTTCTTAATAGTTTACCAATGCTAATAGTATGACAGTTGTCAAAGGAGTGACACGCGGAAATTTTAAAATCAAAAACTGATAAAAAACAAAAATATTTATTCGTTTTTATGAAATCCGCCAGCGCACCAAAGTTACCGATGTGGCAAAAAGACTGAAAGGGCAATGGGCAGGCCACGTATGCCGTAGAGACGACGAAAGATGGAACCACAAGGTCTTGCTCTGGAGACCCCGCACAAGAAAACGAAGTGTGGGCAGACCACCAGCAAGATGGTCGGACGATATTGCAAAGACGGCAGGACCGGCCTGGACAAGAATCGCCGCACTAAGAGCTAGCTGGAGAGAGCTTCAGGAGGCATATGTCCAACAGGGGACAAAACATATGCTGAAGAGGAAGAAGAAAAAGATAATGAAATTACGTTGTTTAAATCGTAGTAATTGCACCTTGGAGCAAATGTCTTGACATTAAAATTGTATTCTGCAAAATCAGGCACGCATTTCACGACTTTTGCGAGTGGTATCGTAGTGTTTAATTTCTCCAGAGAAAGTGATTATTATTTTATTATAATGAGATCCTAGATCCTGGATAAGAACAGCAGGAGCAAAAACGAGCTTTTTGTCTTAAAACTGATCTACATTCAATTTAGCGCATAAAATACATCACGACCTAGTATACGACTTTTATTATCAGAATATACAATAAGGTTCCTAAGGGAGAAGCTATCATGCCAACCTACTTCTTTTTTGTTTCAAACCAATGAATACGGATCTGCGAGCAATAGCTAAACATTTTATTTTTACATGTATTGATACATTTTAAATACGTAATGAAGTAGCGCTTAATCCAAAACTGCTCAATTAGAGGCCAGCTGCTGCAGAGCAAACTTACAAGTACGAAAGTGCGCCTGAAGTGCTCATCAAATCTTAAACCATAGATACGTGACCCTGGGTTGTTCTTACTGTTACATTTAGTTGTAGTCTTTACTTATGTTACTTAAAGCCTTGCTGTTAGGAGATATTTTGATTTCTTTCCTGTTATTTTGAAACTCACAAGTTTACTTACTATCATAATAAAAAGAAATGAAAATAATAAACGTATCAAACGCCACTAAGTACTTTAAAAGTCAAGCAAGTAATTAGAGGGACATAGGTAAACAAATATGTTTATGTTCTTAATATTTCATCAAATTCTATTGTAGGCACTGAGTATAGGTCTTTTGTAAACTACATTTTCTAAGCTCAAACCACCTACATGTGGCCAACAACAAAATTTCCATTGTCTGGTTACTGTGACCCCCCGATACAGAACCCTTCGAGAGTTAATTGTCAACCGATAAACCACGTGACACTAATGTTAAATCCTGTTAAATCATAAGTGTCACGTGATCGTCTGGTCGACAATTAGTTACCGAACGGTTCTGAATCGAGGACGGGTTAACTAAACGTAAACGTAAAAAGTTTTATGTAAACCTAAAACATTAAACCCTGTTTGTGCATTGAATAAAAACATCATTTTTGCGTTTAATTTGTTGTCAATTGTTGGATTTCTTGTGCGGCAGGCGAGAAGACCACGCTCCCCGCCAGCGCGACAGCCGCCGGTATCAGACACAGAGCGGTGCATTCGCGATGATGGGCAGCAACTGCCAAGATCCAAATCATACCTTTTCTAATTATTATTATAAATATAACAGTTAATACTTTAGTTTCTCAATCACGCTTTAACGGCTAAACTTAATTAGCTGAAAGGCACACATGCATGGGTATTGATATAGCCCAACACATAAGGTTTTTTGTGTTACCGTTACCGTTACCGTGGGACGATTATTCTACTAATATAAGTCTACGTAGACAAAGTTGCAGGCAGTTGCTAATATAATATTTTAAAAATAGGTAAGCTATTGACCTAAAAAGTCACCATCATCACCATCATGTTAGCCTATTGCAGTCCACAGCTGGACGTAAGCCTCCCCCAAAGAGCACGATCTCCAGCCACTTCCAGCCATCTTCCTAACCTAAGCTCATCGTTCCAACGAGCTGGGGGACGTCCAACACTACGTTTACCGTGGCGTGGTCTCCACTCAATTTAGTCCACCTTTCATCGGTTCTGCGACAGATATGGCTGGCCCACTGCCACTTTATCTTACTGCTTTTTACTTTACTTACTTGTACCTATAAAGTACGCTCTTTACATATTTGGTAAAGTCTCAAGTTAATTAAGTACATTTAAGAATAAGAATAAGAATAAAATAATTTATTCAGAAACCACACATAGTTGTGAACATGAAAGAAAAGTAAATAATACAATAATATTTAGACATAAGGTAGTAAGTTAGTAACGCTGACCAAGTGCAAGTCAGACTCGCATCCTTCGTACTATCGTACTATATTAAACACGAGATACATCATTTCAGCCATGGACGTCCACTGCTGAACACAGGCGTCCCCCAATGGGTTTCATTGGGGGGGATTGCCAATACTCGCCACGCTTGGCAGGCGGGTTGGTGAGCGCAGTTTTTTATAACATTTTGCAGGCAGACGCTGCTGCCCGTCTCGTGCTAGAGGAATTAGTCGCCTCTTACGACACGCCTCCAGTTGGCGGTGGGGAAGAGTATTCTTTACGGCCGTCCCCACACGGCATACATACGAGATATATATTTTCTTTAAAAAAATAGTAATTATATTAACTAAGTATTACTCTTAGTAATGGCAATAGTATGTATTGCCATTATTAAGATCAAATTCAAATTCAAATGTTCATTTGCCAAAACGCAGTTAAAAAAGGTAATATAAAAATCTATAAAAAAATAAAAGATCAAGTAAAAGTAAGCCGAGATGGCAGTAAAGAACACACCAACAGAAGACGCGTCGTAAGAGGCGACTAATTCCTGTAGCACGAGAGGGGCAGCAGCGTCTGCGTTTCGCCATCCCGCCTCCAAGCGTGGTTGTGGAGATGGTGGTGGGTCGGGATATTATGAGCACGATCGAACGTGCGACGCGCCTAACTTGTTAAAAAACCCACACATGTCCAGGGCAATAACATCTTTCCGGACGTATTGTCGTGCTAATCGTTGAGCTGGTGGACCACGCGTGCAAGCGTGTTAGCTGGAGCTTGGTGGACTCGCCACTGCGGAAACTAAATTGTTTGTCATCTAGTGAAATTAACTAGCATATTCAAAGCAGCAAACGCTCGAACAGCTTTGCTACGTGTTAAATAATGTGATGGGTCGATAGCTATAAGGAAAACGTCACTTGGTCTTTTCCTGGTTCAGAGAGGACTATGTCGCAGTGCACCCCGCTTACTATACCTTTGGAAACTGACTGGAGCGGAGAATGTATTTAAGAGCATAGTAAGACAGACCCCTCTTGAGTCGCAAATAAGTGAGTATCGCAAGACGATTTGAGTTCTATACGATGAATTTAACTACTCATTTGAGTTTTTGAGCTATCAATCGGGATTTTTTAACAACCTATTTAACTACCGGGTTCTTATTAAAACTAGATAGTACTAAAATAAAGCGTACATATTTATTTTACTATTTATTTGTGTCAATTGGCGTTTTGCAATGATTTTATGAAACTACTATTAGTATAGGTACACTTGTATGCTCTGTGCATCGAATTTTAATTTACACAGCTTACAGTTTCCTGCGTTCCTAATCATTGCCCAGCATAAGCTTTCTTCTCCTTTAGTACCAGGGGTTACTTAAAACTTGAATGCTTTGATTGTATTTTTCTTGAAAATAATCTGCAATAAAACTATTACTATAAAAAATATTCTGAATCGACGTTGTTCGACGTACTCGTACATAGTACAATTTGAATGATTGTTATGATGTTTCATTAAACCATTTTCTAATCTTATTTCTTACTAACTGAAAAAAAAAATTTGTGTTTTTGTAATTCATATTTCTAAAGTAAAATAAATTATTTATAAATGTTGACAACAAATAATGACTTTTACTTTTTTCTAATAAGTACCACTGATAAGTACTGTCAAGACACCATTGCACTAAGTAGGTTGGTATCGGACAATGCATTGTTCCGAAACATTTATGAAAAACTCAGAGCTCAGTCGTAGCTCATTTAGTAAAGGTGATATCTACGATAGAATAATTTTCAGCGCTGCTGACATGCCTCCTAGTAGAAGCAAAATAGATTTTCTTTAATATTTTGGCAAATTTAGTACGCAAGAATAGGTATTTATTGATTTCACTGACATTTTGTTAATTTAATTGTAACGATTCGGACCACTTGCAACGCATAGACTATTTTTACATACCATTCGGTCTTTCCCAGCCTTATACAAGATTGTTTTACGTAGATCATGGTACCAAATCACGTGACCTAACATATAATCTCATATCAAAGTGCAACCAAACAAAGTTGGTTTTGTAAGAGTTCATGGTTACCCCCCTGATCTGAAACAAAGAAAAAATACAGCAAGTGTCAGGTGCATGTGTGTGTCATACAACCTTACAGTGAAACAAAATTTAATTGCATACCTACATGTTAATTTATTCGAACTCTAATAAAATTAAAATTACTTACGTGGCCTTGAAACAACTGACAGTGATTCTCGTAATCTTCCGTCTGCTCCGAGCACCAGGAAGTATTATGAAATAACCAGTCGGGTCACTTGGTAAACAGCTGCGAATACCTTGATTGATGTTGTAGAGAGGGTATTTCTAACAATAGTATACATGTTTACGTAGTAGTTACATAATAAAAAAAGTTATTTTCGTAGATTATTAAAACATTTTGCTAATTATCAACCGCACAGTTCATCATTTCAACCGTAGGAAATCCACTGCTGAACATAGGCCTCCCCGAAAAGGGAGATTGCCAATCTTGGCAGGATTCGCCACGCTTGGCAGGCGGGTCAGCGAGCGCAGTTTTTTATAATATTTCGCACGCAAACGCTGCTGCCCGTCTCGTGCTACAGGAATTAGTTGCCTCTTTGGACACGCCTCCTGTTGGCGGTAGGGAAGTGTATTTTTTACGGCCGTTCTCAAATGGCACGCTAACGCACACGCAACGCATAGTTAGTACTATAGAAACCTAGCACCACTTGAGAATGAACTTACTGATATCTCTACATCTACTGTATCACAGTTTTAGGATTACGTAACAATTTATGCCCCGTTTTATATCAGGATTCGACCACACAGAAAAACTCTTTGATACTGTTATAAACTTTTCTCATTTTAATAAAGACCTTTATAAACTGGTTATAAATAGATGAATGAGCTTAGCTATTTTTGGCAGTTGGTTAAAAAAATAAAGATATTTTTGTGTTAAGGAATTATATTTACATCATTATTAATATTTATTAATTTACCTTTAAAGTTATTTACCTTTAATTTACCTTTATAATTAGTTATGCTAGGATTAGCATAACTAATTATAGGCCGTATTACAGATATCTTGATTGTAAGTGATCATTTGGAAGCCGCTGATGCAAAACCCTTCGATAGCGAATTGACAACGGGTCACGGGTCAAATCACGTGACACTAATGCTAAATCATATACTGTCACATGGTGTTCCGGTCGACACATGGTTCGATGGCACGAACTGTTCTGAATCAGGTGCCAGAGCCACACGCTGTGGCGTTCGATACAGGGATGTCCATATCCAGCGGTGGACTTCCAAGAGCTGATGGTAGTGATGATGATGATTTGTGACCTAAGGAGATCTCCCTTTATGACTTTGCAGTTGCGCAAAGGGCATTGATGGTGCTTTAATAAGCTTGGAAGATTTTTTTCGCCTTTTGTAAAAAACACATAATACTTTGTCTTATTTTCGTTAGATATGGGACAATAAGTAGGTTGACTATACAAGGCAAAAATCCCGATTTGATTAACTCTCTAATGTTGGCAATTGCTAGTAACCGTCAAAGTTTGAGACTATATCAGAAATGTTCATTCAATTACCTTTAGTAGATAAAAACAACAAGTAACTACGAGACACGTCGCTTATAAATAATGGGTCTTTGTCATTAAAATACCGAAAGCTGGCCGATTTAAATTGGGACTATATTTAACGCAGGAGTTTACACATGAGACCGCGAGTGACAAGGGTCTGGGCAGACCCAGATTGTTTGTGTTGCCAACTTGCAAAACTAAATTTTAATATTTTAGCGCTTATACGCAATTTGGTTTGCAATACCTATCAATCAGTGATATTAGATTTATTACATTTCAAAAACTATTGAGTTTTAGAATTATTCGTTAGGTTAACTTTTATTTGAGTAATACGAACCACATTTAGAAGTATCTATCATTGTTCAAGTGAATAATCACTTTAATTAAGTTTTGTACACATCATATTTGACGTCTAAGTAAAGGAGGTCTGATAATTTTATATTTATTATGGGTAATAATATTTTGATTTTAAGTTGAACTATATTTTGATGTTTTTAACACGCTTTCATTAGTTACACTTTTTGGGTTCCGTAGTCAAGAGTTCCCCTTATAGTTGCCATGCCCATCTGTCTGTCTGTTTGTCCGCGGCTTAGCCTAGGGACAGTTTGTACTAGGTCACAGACAATGTATGTGATGTTGTCCCATATTTATTTATTCAACTACTTCGAATTCCGAATAGTTAGTAATTAGAAAATTTATAAAATATACTTTGTTAACAAATATTGTTTCACGGTTTTGAATGTACATAATCGAGGTTCAAATCTCTCGGGCTAAATAAGTTTTTGTTGCTTATTTTTCTTTTTTTTTTTCTTTTACTTAAATTTTTTATTTATTTATTTATACATTTTATAGAATACCTACTTAAATATAAAACAATGTTTATATATTGATAAAAACACTAAATCAGGACAAAGCTTTCTGAATCCAATACCTACCTATTTTTTTACCTAAACATTGTTTTTTATTTATTCAAAAAATATTAAAAACAAAAAAGTAAATAAAATAGTTTTTTTTTAAAACGATACTAAAAGTCGTGATTTAAACCCGCGCGTGTTGGATAATCGGGGCTCATCTACTACCACTGCAGTCAAATTAGTACTTATAAGCCAGATCTATAATGTAAGTCTGTCTCAAAATATTTACGTAAGTGTGAGTGCGACGTCGAGAAATACGTATTCCCCATGCGAAGACCATCGGCCGACTGCCGCCTGGCCCCCTCTAGGGCACCCGCTGCCCGAAACGTACCGAAATTATATAAATATAGTTATTTCGTCAAAACTAATGATTTAATTTCGAATTTGCTTGTACCAATTAAAGAGCATACAAATTGCAATGTTTTGATTATAGTTATATCGCTTTACATCATATATTTTGGAAGCCTATCGCATTTTAGTGTGCCAAAATAAATGAAAAAAATAAAAAGTTAATAAAATTAAACGTTCGTATTTTTGTTATTATTTCGTTAACTACTGATTCAATCAAAATTTCAGTTATACCAAAAAAAAGTAGAAGAACTGTTCTTAATTTATATATTTTTTTGGTATTTTTACAATACGTTTCGAGGGAGTTTATGCAATAGAAAGTAGCGCATTTTTATCGTTCTAGCCTTAGGTGGGGCCTTAATTTCGCAAGGGTAACCTATACACATTTTAGTCACGCCAACAAAGTGGTAGAATTATTTTATTTTATTTCTTTGTTGGTCTTAGAATCAAGTGGGGGCACTTGGCCCACTCTACCAAGCTAGCTAAATGGTTGCTTTAAGAAATGTGAAAAAAATCACGATAAACAGGGTTTTCCGTAACTCAAGGATAACCTCGTAACCTATTCTATACATCATAGAACAACACAACACAACTTTTGCTCTATGACATTTAAAATTATGCATTTTTTTTTAATACAAATTCAATCGGCTGTTTAATAATTTTGTATGGAAAGTTGTATTTTGCAATTTTTCAAAAGTCTGAGACAAGGCCTCTATCCATGTCCAGCTGTGGACTTCCAAAGGCTGATGATGATGTGCAAGCATAATTGTCAAATAAAGTAACAATTTTTTTAAACAACATTACTAATATTATCTTTTTTATTAATATTATTAAGTGGAAGAATTTGTTTGTTTGTTTGGTTGAACGCGCTAATCTAAGGAAGTACTGGTTCGACTTGAAAATTCGGTTTATTTTGGATAATTCATTTATTGAGAAGGGTTACAGGCTATCTGTATAGGTTACATTGTAAGGTAGTGCCAAATTTTAAAAATAAGGTCTATAGAACGATTTAAAAATACTAATATATCGTAATTAATTTTATTCGTCGTATTTCTGAAGTCAAATATACTTAAAAAATTCCGAAAAAACAAGAAAACGCAAGATGCGCCGTCATTTATCAGAGATCACAGGCGTACGCCGACGCCGCTCCAACAAGAACCTCATGCAGTGCACGTACGGTGCAATTTAATCGAGTAATCGTAAATTTTCTACGTATCCTATTTTTCAGATGCAGAAAAAAAAAGTACTTAAAAATGAAAAAAAAAACTTTTAAATTTAGTTACTGATTCTGAGTGGTCCCAGAAAAATTGGCACTACCGCGAAATGTAACCCTGTATAACATCACCACGTTACGACCAGTAGTATCATTAATGAAACATGTTGGAAAAACAGGAAAAAATATTCCTATTGATGGCTTCCGTTGCGTGCGGTACGTAAACGGTTATAATTACTCAAAAATCATTAACTGAATTTTATCATTCCTCTTTAAAACTTCTAAAAAATTCAGTGAGAGCATTGACTCACTATAAATTCTTTTAGGGTAATCTAATTTGTGATTTAGGGTAATGCATTATTTAAGACTTTATGTGACAAACCGAACACTACGCGGGCGAAGACGCGGGCGGAATCTAGTTCATTTTTACAATCGTCTTCAACAATAAGCTATTGCGCAGTTTCGTTTAACCTAGAAATATTAATAAGTGTATTAAGACCCTTATTAACCCATGTGATCTGAGAAGAAAACATAAATCCACTTATCGCAACGCCGAGATAAATCTTTAGCGGCATTAATCCCGCCTGCATCGGTTATGGCCGGTCCTCACGTACCGTATTTGCATTTTACGATGCAATAAATGCAAAATCGATTTTTTGTGTCGCTACCGAAGAATTTAAATACATAAGTTATGATACGCGATAGAAAAGATTAATGTCATATTCTATCGGCTTGTGAATTTTTGTCCCTTGCTTTCGTTTTTGTCCCGGGTTCCTTGTATGTTGTAAAGAATAAAGCGAGTAAACCTAGACTTTATCACAAATTGTTTTTATTACAAACTTTTCAACAATGAATAGAAATGAAAGAATGTGCCAATAAAAGGACTCGGACGTGGGACAAACATCGATTATTATATTTTGAATAAACACATATATTACCATTATCAGCTGGGAACGAAGGAGATACTAATTGACGACCGTCTGTAGTAAATCGCGCTCCGGACTGCAAAGCCAAGCGGTTGCGGGTTCGAATTTCGCAAGGGGCAAATGTTTGTGTGATGAGCACGAGTATTTGCATCTAAGTCATGGATGTTTATAGTCTTATTTAAGCATCACAAGCATCCGTTATCTAGTCGCCATAGTACAAGCTTTACTTAGTTTGGGGCTAGATAATTAGTGTGACTAAAAAATTTGACTTAAAAAACCTCTAGCACTATAGAGCTTCAAAAATGAAACAGTATACCTTACACTTAAGTTCTGAAAAAATGGCAAAATTATACGGATTCAATAAGTGTGTAAATAACACGCACATGATAACTATAGGCAATGATTAGCGGTGCTTGACTGTCCTGTCGCGCGCTCCAATCTGCCTGTATTGGCGGGATAAGCGGCGTTCAGTTACTCGGTTACAAACATTCAAACGCTAGTAAGCGATAAAATCTGATGGTCCTATAAGATTCGATTCGATTCTGTAGCGCATAGAAGATATTCGCTTCAGCGCGGGTAGAATGTTTTTATACTACAATGCGCCGCGCGGTGCGCATCCCATGAGCGCAGGGCGCGGGTCATCGCCAGCAGCGTCCTAAGCATGTTTGCTGCAAGGTTTGACTGTCAGTAGGTACCTGAATCATTGCTCGATGATTCACGTAGTGACAACCTGATAAATGTTTTATGTTAATTATACTACTAACACACTATGATCGAAACTAAAATGTTGGTCGAAACAAAAATTAATTTAATTATATTTAAAAAAACGTTTAAGTAAATGAAATAAATCGGTTAAGCAATAAAAAAAAAGTAGGAGAGTTATCATCTTTTTTACTTATTTTTTTTCAATGAATTTAAATATTTATATTCTCCTGAAGTTTAAGTAAGTACTAGAAACAAAAGCTATGCTCAAAATGTTGTGTATGATTTGACAATTCATAGCATATTTGTTTAATATTTTTTATATAGTAGGCTTTTGAAATCACATGCTAGTTTACATTTGGCTACACTCTACTACACTCGCCTTAATCAAACACGTGTGACCAGGAGACTGACGTTTGTGTGACTCTATGCATACTAAACAATTAACCATACAATAGTTGAGACTTCGATATTTTGACACTTCAAGCAACTTTCAAGCGCCATGATCACGTCCTTACCATAATATCTAATTATAGTGACTTTATAATGTTAAATCAGTCAAACAACTAAATTCTAAGAAGAAAAGCCAATTCAAACGGATAGTTAGCAAAGGCCGAGGTTCCAATAAGTGTGTAAATAGCACGCACAGGGCAACTAGGGGCGATGATTAGCGGTGCTTGGCTGTCTTGTCACGCACCCCAATCTGCTTAGCAGGACACCTTCGAGCGACCCTTTATTTGGGCGAACCCCTTAGGTACACTGAAACAGATTCTCAGATAAACACCGCCGAGTCGTTAGAGAGGACGGATTCTTACGATTTTGTTGTTTTGGTTTCGTTTGGGATTCGTTAAGTCGGCTAGTATTTTTCAAGCCTTACCAAATTATTTCCGGTAGCCAAACTGTTTTTCTTGTTTGCTTAATTTGTGTGCATTATTTGTGACAAACGAACATAATTTTGCGGGTCGAGTCGCGTTTTTAATTTCGTAGAGTTACCTTTCAATATAAAATGACGACTCATTTTGCGTCGTCGTGTAGCCTTTACCAAAAATAAATACTTATAGACCCAAAAGCAGCACAAAATTACTCAAAAAATACGACTCACTACTCTCAAAATTACGCTCCTTCGGCCTCAGCGTTAGCACCAAAAGGCATAATTTTTTTTATTTAATCAATCATCCTTGGTTCGCCTGACTTCAAAATCATAGACCCGCCAAACGTCACAAAATACATAAGTTTTTGATGTGAATTTAAATTTATCAACTGAGCATACATTTCAACAGTAACACACTATAATTTTAAAATGTTGGTACTTCTATTATTGAATCAATTAAATAAATATTTTATGGTCACAGCATTAAAACAATTGTCGCATTAAAAACTAATCGGCGTTACTAATTTACGATTTAATCAAAACTGTAAGTAATAATTTAGCGAACGGACACGCGAACAGAATCAAACTAATTTATTATAACTGCACGCGACACGTAACCAGATAGAGGTAGCGACGCACTAAACCCGCTTCATAAAAGGGACAGGCACCGAAGGAACGCTACATAATATAATTCTATGTGCATTAATACACACAGAGAACGCATATTACAACGGCGTTTTCGGGTCAGCTCCCCCACTGAACTTGTGGTAGACCTTAGACCTTTGTTCTGGGGCATAATTACGTTAACACGCTCTACTCAAAACAGACTTACTGTACTTATTTCTATTATTGCGAATATCACATTACGATCCGTTTTATTAGCAACACAACGAACAACATAACTTCCAATCAATAAACAACTCTCACGTTGACAAACAGTTCCGTAACAGAATTATGATAATAAACGATTCATCCCGAAACTTTGGCAACTACACGCAGCGTTATCCAGGGACAGAATCACTTGGAACGAAGTAGTAATCGCCCGGGTACCTGAATGAGTAATGAGCCGGGGTTAGTTTAAGCTAGTTATAGTTTGAATCACACTCTCTTGCTAATCCTCGCATCAATTATGGACGGAATACGAATGTGACAGCCGACGAAACCGAAACCTTAGCTATGGTGCTATTAACATTCAGGGTGCGAACGCCGCAACGCTCGTAGTTACGTAACTCGATGGTTTCAAGACTTTTAAGATTAATTTTACTAGAAAACAGACCTACAAGTGTGTCTTGGCGGTTTGTTTTGTTTTTATTTGGCCGCTGGCCTTATCATGTCTTGGTTTATAAGTTTGAAACATCAAACATAAACGCAGTGATAACGTGTTTTTAGATACCGACAAAGATACTTGTTAATTAATAAGTTTTCTGGACCCGTAAAATATAAACCTACATCTACGGCCTTATTATTAAAATTACTAGATTTAAAACATGACTAAAGATAAGCCAACCAACTTATGATATTATGTCATTACATTATTATCAATTTGTAAAATCTATAGACTAACCTTGGTGCAAAAGTTATTCTGAGGATAAAATGAGTTTATTAATAAAACAGAGAGGGCGTAATTTTGCATAACTAAACATAGAGTAAGATTGTGTACTACTATGCTACTAGTCTTATAAATGTGACTTGTAGATTAGGTACTTACAAATTGTAGGCTATAAGCACAAAAAAGTGATATAGATGTCTCTTAAAATCTTTAATGAATAAAATAATGAAATCGAGCGTTTGCATATTCTAATCTTTGGTGTAGATTTTGGTTAGATCCATCAGAAATTAATATCTGGCACGTCAGATGCTCCACACCTGGAATTCGTCTAATAAAGCCGTCTTATAAACTTGGCTTTTATCAACTTTATCATAAGTCGACTATGTCTCCGACGTCAAATAATGTTGTATCTAGCAGAAGTACCTATTCGTTTTATTAATTGCAGACTGTTACTCTTAGAAAAAAAACTTCTTTCTTTAACAGGGCTTTAAATAAATGTTAGGTTCTTTTAGATATTCTTTCGAAGCGAATTAAAAAAACATTTTTATGGTTAACTTTATAATAGCTATATGGATAGACTTAGACCGTGATGGTTACAAGTATAATTTAAAACAAAAATAATTGTTACAAAAATCGATATAAGCGGTCGAATAAGTAATCTTTCAAAATTTGATGAGACCATTACAGCGACTAATCATGTTTCATTCCAGTGAATGCGATAGCTCGCGTAGCCTATGTTAGACCCAATGAAATTACACAATACAATTTTATTCAATACGGACTTATCATAACTTGATGTGAATCAGAAAGTTTTTTGTAGATGAAGGTACAAAAGACAAATATAAAACAGAAAGTTGCCCAGTAAAACTTTTCTCCGCTGCCGTCTCTGCGCCTGGAAACAAAGGGCATTCTTAGTCTAATTAACAAAAAATATTGAAATGAAAATATATTAACTAAATATTTTTTGCGAACAAACGTTTGACTTCGTATCGAAGTAAACGAAGAAAAGTATCAAAGCGGTTGAATAGTTGAAATAAGTTGAAATAATAGTTGTAAGTAAGTAGACTAAAAAGGACAACATCGCGTGAGACATTAGATACAGTTTAAAATGCATTTATTTATTTAAAAAAAACAGATAAACATGAGTGTTGTCTTTCTTGGGTTCCCTCTATCTGGCAGAACCTTATTGCTCCGAAATTCATTTGGCATAACACACTTGGCATAATCTTCTTTAAACGAATATTCGAAAGGCATATTTTTTTTTAAATATAATTATTTTCGGTCGAATGTTTATATGTTCGAATGCACAATGGCATACATTTAAGATGGCAGAATTTTATTTGAAATAATTTCATTAGGCATTTTGCTATTTCTACAAAATAAATTATTTTAATCTTAAATTTAATTAAGATATTTTCTTAAAAAGTCAATATGTTGTGTTACAAAAGTCAGTGTCGGAAACGAATCGGTGTAAACTCCACTCTGTCTTGTCTGCCTTCCCCCTAGAGTATAATTCAAACCCGTGTAGGCGCGGAGAGGCAAGGCGGCCTGCGAGCTGAAGAGCAGGTTTTTAAGAGCGCCGCCGCGGCTGAGGCTGGCCGGCGGAGCCGGCAAGCTGAAGCTGCGGTGGTGAGCGAAAACCTTCTGCGACGATAAGCTCGCGTGGGACCACCAGAGCCTCGCAGCACCGGACCCGTGACAGAAACTATGCATGCTGCCTGTTGCATGCTTGCTTGCATGCTGCATGCATGCTGCGGAATCGCGCGCGCCGCTAGTAGAAGGCAGACCTGCTATTCGTTTTCTCTTCGTTTATTAAATCCCAAAACGTATAAAAAGTTTGCGACAAAAGTGATTTTATATACTAGCGTAAAGCTAAAGAAGCAAGCTACGCAATGGTGAAAACCGTGTCAAGAAATATATATTAACTTACACAGGAGCGGCGGACATAAAGGTATTTCGATGGCGGATCATTGCGCAAAATGTAACAAAAATATTACTGATAGACGGATACTCACATGTATTCTTTGTAAAAGATGGCACCACCTCGATTGCATAACGGTGTCAGAAAAATTATTTGCCTTAATTAGACAGAAGAAAGCAATAATTGGAAGTGTGAGAGATGCCTAAATGAAAGACGTGAACTCTGCAACGATAATCCATCAACATCCACCACCGCACCCACAACAAATACATCAACTCAACAGAATTTTGTTACTGAACGGAAAAAATATATTATCAATGTTTCAACTGACAACTCTCTCGAGTCCCTTTACACAGACATTTCCGACGATGACGATTCCTCCGTCCCAGAAACATCTGTATTAAACAGAAGTTGTCCTGAAACGGCATTTAGCGTAAGAGAGGAATTATCTGAACTAAAATCAAAACTTATCGATTTAGAAATGAAACTTAAAATAGCTGAAAATTAATTGATGTCTTGGTATTGGAAAATGGTTCTCTGAAGAATAAAATAAAGAGCTATGAAAAGAAAACTGAAAGACTAAGTCAGATATGCCGATCTACAACAACAAAAAAACAAAAAAGGACAAAAAAGGATAGACTTTACGCGGTCACATCTAAGCCTAGACAAAGATAACCTAAAGTCCTGTTTTGAATTAAATGAGACTCAGATACAGCAAATAGTTAAAACCCCTAGCAAGGTTGGCTGCGAAAATCAGCACAATAGCAACTTCTCAACATCTGTTTCACTAAGAAATGAAGCTGTAGGTAACTAAACACAAAATAGTTGTACTAGGAGATGAACAAGCACTTGGTTTGTCCGGAAAACTATTGAAATATCGAGCAAAAAATTGTAATAATCAATACAAACCATCTGCATTGGTTAAACCAAATGCTCCTTTATCGGAAACTCTAAAGGATTGTATTAATGTTAATGGATCTAACTGCATCTGATTTTGTAATTATCTGTACAGGCAGCCATGATACCAATCCTAAAGCATTTATTGCAAATATTTGTATAGCATTGCATGAGTTACGACACACAAACGTTATCATTTTTCCCATAAATTATAACAAATATTACATGAAACAATGCTAAACAATGATATAAAATTAACTGCTAGTAGATTCACTAATTGTATTGTTGTTAATGTTGATCGGGTAAATATGAATAACTCCCGGTTTCTGGACCTAATGTGTTCAAAAATTAATGTTGCAATTGATTTCCCTCTGTATGAGTCTTGTTTCTTAAATCAAATGCGTAGAAAACCTACTCCACCCTGTGGCCACGATGAACGCAAAAGTCCTACACCGAATCATGCGCCCATCAAGGGCACTATCCCCTATTATTTTAACGTATTACAAAAGACTCATAATCACAACACTGGGCTACCTCCCCAAAACAAGAATACAGGCTCAAGTATTTGTCTTTTTCGAGACCATTGATAAAAATATGCGTGTTTTATATCAAAATATTGCAGGTGCTAATTCAAAAAGAGATATATTAGAACTGACTATCGCTGACCTGGTTCATTTAGGACGTGAACCAGATATTATATGTTTGTTAGAAACCTTTTTGAAGTCAGGAAGTGAACAAATGTTTCGTTTGACTGACTACGAAATGGCTTCATTCTATTCTAGAAACAAAAAACGAGGAGGCGTCTGTATTCTTCTAAAGAGAGGCCTAAGGTTTAAGCATATCGAAAAAATCAATAACCTAGCAACTACTAAAACATTTGAATGCTGTGGTATTGAAATTCCCACCTATAATCTAATAATTGTTTGTATATATAGGACTCCTACTTCCAACATAGACTACTTCTTCCAAATTCTACAATCAATGTTCCACTATTTATCATACAGAACTAACAAAAAAGTTGTAATCGTTGAAGACCTAAATATCAATACTTTAGTACACAATGAGGTATCTACTACTCTAACAGATTTAACTATAAATTATAATCTTAAACTACACATTACTACACAAACTCGAGTTAATTCGTGTATTGACCATATTATTAGCAATATTGATGAAGCTGAAGGCTCAGTATTACCAATATGTCTATCAGATCATGAAACAGCACAAATGCTTACATTTCAAGTAGATCGTAAACAGGTTTAACTGAAAACATGGTTTCTCACAAAAAAGGATTATAGTAATAATTCGTAAGACGAAAATATTGAAAGTTTAAAAATTGTTTGAAAAATTTATCCTTCTCTGAAACATACATGGAAGTTGATCCTAATATAGCCTTTCAGAATTTTTATAACTTATTTAAATTATTTTATGATTTGTGTTTCCCTGTAAATTATATAAAAATGAACAGAGAATCCAAAGCTAGGTGGATCTCTAATGGATTAAAACTATGCTGTAGGAAAAAAAGAAACTTACGATTAAAATATTATAAAAACAAAACTCAAATAAATAAAAAAAGATATGAATCATATTCACGTTTATTGAAGAAATGTATAGTGGCTTCTCAAAAAATACAAAACAACAAAGTATGGCAAATGGTCGAAATTCTTGTAAGTCAGCATGGAGCATAATCAAAGAAAAAGCGCCAAGTCCTCCAAGGTGTATTAGTGAAATCAAATGCGAAACATCCGAAAATACAGTTTTACAGCAATAGCGACAGCTTTTAATGATTATCTCATGGACCTCACAAATAATAACACAATTATCAAACCAAAATCTACATCCAGCAATAGTTGTCAAAGTACTATTTTTCTAAGACCAGTTACCGTCACCGAGGTTAAGAACCACATCTCATCTCTTAGTGATACCAACGCTGAAGGTTTCGATGAAGTGTTAACCAGGGTTGTAAAGGCGTGTGAGGTTCAGTTATGCGAAATATTAGCGTATCTAATAAACCTTTCCCTTGAATGTGGTGTGTTTCCGGAATTTCTCAAAAAATCTATAGTAAAACCCCTACATAAAAAAGGTGACAGTAGTGTTCCAGGAAATTATCGCCCAATTGCTCTTTTCTTTTTTCTCGGTTTTCTCAAAGCTATATGAAAAAGCAATGCATAAGCGTCTAAACGACTTTTTTGTTTAGAATTGCATTAATAAACAGCAGCAATTTGGTTTCCAAAAAGGAAAATCGACCACTCTATCAGCTTTTAATCTTGTACATGACATATTACTAAACTTAGATAAAAAATATTTGACATCAATTTTATATTTTGACATGACCAAAGCGTTTGATTTTGTATCCCATGACATTCTTTTGCACAAATTGGAATGCAGTGGCATCAGAGGCCGGGCTTTGGATTGGATAAAATCGTACTTATTTAATCGAGAACAATGTGTAGAGGTTATCAAGTTAAATACTGAACAGGTTGTCACCAAATTCAAATCCGAATACAAAACCAATAAGTACGGTGTGCCCCAGGGTAGCGTTCTGGGATCTCTATTATTTATTATTTATATTAACGACATCACAGAAATTTCCTCTTAACAAACGATTTTATATGCAGATGACATATCCATAATAGTAAAAACGAAAATAATAAAAAACCAGAATAATTCATTAGATAGATACTTACTTGTCATACACAACACAATAAATGTAATAATGACATGGGTTAATTCTAATAATTTAAATGTTAATTTGACTAAGACAAAACTTATGAATTTCAATATAATGATGAATGGCATTATTTTATGGGGCAATAGCACAGATTTTAACAAGGCCTTCATTACACAAAAAAAATGTGTTAGAGCACTCTGTATGCCACATCCATTACAAAGCTGTAAATCTTTATTTAAAAAATTAAATATCCTGTCTTTGCCATGCCTATACTATCTATGAAATGTCATGTTTTGTAAAGCAGCACATGTACCTTTTTAAAAAAGCTGCAGAAGTATACCCTAGGAATACAAGAAATCCTGATAGGTTAGTACTTAGTAACGCTCCTAGAATAAGACTATACGAAAAAATTGCTACGCAATGAGCATAAAAATATATAATAAGTTGCCAGTCCATGTAAAACTTTTACCATTACATAAATTTTAAAAAGTCTTGCATGCTTGGTTAATTCTTTGTAATTTTTACACTGTAAGCGAATATTTGAATTCAAAAATTTAGCAGCTTATTAATTAACTTTTTTACAATGTTTGCATGCTGGAATGGAACCTGTTTCTAGCAAATAAATGATCTTTATCTTTATCTTTATGCTGCTGTTGTATTCTGCATGCATGATTGCATGCATGATTGCATGCATGCTGCATACTTGTCAGATATGAAATGTATGCCAAAAGATGGTTTGAAAGTAAACTTTCTGAGATATGATAGTTCTGCCTTTTAACGACTATAGATATTAAACGTATGCCAAAAGACGATTCTGACTGTGAACTTTCTGCAATTTGATGGTTCTGCCTTTTAATATCTATAGATATGAAATGTACACCAAAAGACGATTCTGACTGTGAACTTTCTGCGATATGATGGTTCTGCTTTATTATTATTTTTATTATTATATTTATGCCTATATGCCTATGATTCTGACTTACAAAATTATGAGTTTTGAATGTCTGATAAATGAGTGAATGCCAAATGAATTTCTGCGAAATGAAGTTGATGCCATTCGCTGATATGCATGATAAAATTATGACATTAAAAGTTCTGCGATAAAAGTCAAAAGTAAGTCTTCTTCTTAGCGGTTCAAGGCGGTAAAAGGTTCGATATGGTGTGCCCAGCGATGTGCCACGCTTATGGCTTATCCATGGTACTCATTAACTCCTCCCTCGTGCAAGTGTTAGGGTTGTTGAATAGACAAGATACTTGCAAGTCTAATTAGCCACGATTTAGAACATCAGTCACGTTTATAAGTTCATGTCTAACGGAGCATAATTAAATAGAAAAAAGAACCTACTGAATTAACTTGAAACGCACATCTATACTGATCATGCATCCGTCAATCACACCGTTGCATAGTGGAGTTGCATGACGCCTGCAAAAGCGTGTGACGTACGCCAGAGCGCTGTCACGCTGCGTGTGTCAGTTTATAATGTTTGACACCATAAAATAGCAGCACTTTTAATGTAAATTTGAAAACTGATACCGCTTTATTAGTGCGGGCCTAAAATACCTGCCGCACCAATGCGAGGTTCTGATCAGTCAAAGTTATCGATACTCCCGGGAAACTAACTGCTAGTGCCGTATTTCGGAAACTTTTGGTCCATCGGAGGCAACTGACATGAGGTGTTTAAAAATACTTCCTTATTGTTTAAACGAAAACTAAAGAATAAGCTTTTATTTTTATTTACTTAAATTTACAAGTTTTGGTCAATTGGTCAAGTATCATGCAAATGTCAACCTTAATTACTTGCTCACCATTAGTCAACCTTAATTTGCATGATACTTGGCAAAACTTGTTTCTTATTTTTCTTAAACACTGTATCGCATAACAAGTGATAGACTATGTTGGTAAATGTATCTTGAATAGTAACCATATTCTGGCAAATAAAAATACTTATTGTTAAATATGTAGGTGACAGTTAATTTTTGCGTTCAATAAAATGTAAACGTCTCCTAACTTTAAAAAAGTAATAAGAATTTCTTATGTATTTCAAAACACAAATATTTTCGTGTATAAACTTAACTTAAACTTAATTCTGTATGGTTTTATTTAAAAAACTATTTGGGGGCACGGCCAAGTGGAGCAAAAAAAAGCGGCACGGCCGTACAATCCTTTTCTTGAAGCAGTTCAGGCCATTTTCGACACCCAATAACTTCGTTGTGGATTAAACTAGAAGCCTGTATTTCTAGACCACATTAATATTAAAAATATTTTATGTTTAAATAAAATAGATTGACTTGGCCATCATCAAATTGGCCATAAATAACGTTAACATAACCATAAATGTAGTTGTTTAATCAAAGGAAATCCGCCGGAAGCCGATCAGACAGCGCATCGTACTAAGTTCGCTATTTTCGGAAAAAACAAATTACTTATTCATCATTCATTTTTACAGGCTCGTCCTCTACTGTCGTAAGGTAATCCCTGTGCACACTGACTGAAATAAAATTGATATTATGCTTTAAAAAAAAAAACGACTTCAAAATACTAAAATGCTAAAAATAATCCTAACACTTAAGTACCTAATCAGTTACTTTTGGAGTCGGTGCCAGCCGATGAGAGATTAAATGTTTGTTTGCACCGACTCCAAAAGTAACTGATTAGATACTTAAGTGTTAGGATTATTTTTAGCATTTTAGTATTTTGAAGTCGGTTTTATTTTTTTGTATAAAATTTACTTATTTCATCTATTTTTAGTGATAAATCCTAATCTAACTGCTGAACACCGATTTCATCCCCTATTTTCCTACTTTTAGGGGTGATTTTTATTATGCAAACTTTTATCATATTATCTTTGAAGTATAAGCTATTCAATAAAATAAAAATCATCAAAATCGGCTCATATTTGTCGAAGATAGGTAACAAGAACCACAACCAAAATATTATCTGGGTATATATTTGTTGATTTTCTCAAAAAGTTCTAAATCAATTTCGATAAAATTTATATGGGACCACCTCTGAAGTATGATCTACCAAACAAAAAAATAATCATTAAAATCATCATCAATCATTAAATTCATAATTGGCGGAGTAATCGCGTAACATACATACAAAAAAAAAAAACATACAGTCGAATTGAGAACCTCCTCCTATTTTGAAGTCGGTTGAAAAACTATAACACACTTTTATAAGTATTGAGCTCGTCAAGTCGAATCAAATGAGCTCGAACACGAAGGGTTTACTAGTAGTTCATCAGATCAGCATGATGGTGTCTAATGTATCGCGATCCAAATGTCTAATACTTACAAAGTTTTAAAACAAAACGTCTTTCTTTTAATAAAATTATCAACACCATTAAAACTTTGTTCTGAACACACGAGGTCCTTCCTTTTTTTATGTAGAAGAACCAAGTTATCAATTCTTTATGTTTTTTATGTAGAAGAACCAAGTTATCAATTCGGGGGGTAAAATGTAGATTCGAATGTCGTTGTTGCGACACATGCTGTTGCGAAAAACTATGCAATTGGTACGCTAGTTCGAAAACATATTGGAAGGAAAATTGCAAATAGCGAAAGATGTTGCAGCGTTGTTTGTCACGAATGCGCGCTGTTGCGTCTAAAGCCGTTCTGTCTATCGGTGTGGTCATAAAGTATTTTGTTATCGCGGCTGGTACAATAAAGGCTGGTAAAAAGGTACTTTTTTTGTAGATGGGCTGTAGCTAATGTCGCATTTCAAAAAAGGAGTAGTGAGTTCAGTTGTTTGTTTTTTTTAATGTGAGTTCACCGATATTTTCGCCAGTTAAAGACGGATTTAAACATTTTTTTTTTGTTTGAATGGATATATACTCCTGAGGTGGTCTCATTTTCACCAAATAAATCTCAGGGAAATCAAGGGAAATCTTCAAAAAATATTGGCACGTAGGGTGTGTTTGTTAACTTTTAATATTTCTTACAGGCGTTTGCGTCTGGAAATTTTTATACTGCTGAGCTGATGATGAAAGTCATAAAACTCCTTAACAATTAAGATTTTGTAGATTATACTACGATTTGTCCACATAACTAAATACGTTATGTGGACAGTGGTAGTGTCTTGATCAGATTCAAATAATTACGTATTGTGTTTTTGCAGTCGATTTTTGTCATAAATCCATCCAGTGCAATGCAATTAGAATACCAATAACCCAACCTCTATCAATAAAAATTAAACAATTTTACACCTTACTGATCTTACTGGTCCATTTATCTATGTGCATAAACGCATAAACGCATTTATAAGACGAGTTGGTACAAGAACGTAGTAGCAACTTTCAAATGCGAGATTGGGTCATTCACAAAAGCATGATTGTTTATGTATTGTCACGTTTAAGTTGGCATACTACGTTAATGGTGTGAATACATGTCAGGCTTGTTCATAGCATGTAAAGTCTCTGAGCAAAGTTTTCGATACTCCATAGAAACTAAACTACAAGTATCCATATATGCAGATGACATCCGCTTACAACATTATATTACTTCACAAATTGAGCGCTACGATACCTATAGTGTATTTTATGTGTATAAATGGAACTAAAGTAACGTAAGCGATGAACTGGGTTTTAACTCAAAAAGATTTTTTCCGCCCTGTTGTTATAAGCAAGTAAAGAAACCGGCCAATTGCGAGTCGGACTCGCGCACGTAGGGTTCCGTACCATTATCTATTATATTCTGTGAATATTTCAAGCTTCTACCTAATGCCGTTATTAATATCGAGCAAAAAACGGCAAAAAAATCACGTTTGTTGTATGGAAGCCCCACTTAAATATTAATTTTATTCTGTTTTTAGTGTTTGTTGTTGTAGCGGCAACAGAAAAACATCATTTGTGTAAATTTCAACTGTCTAGCTATCACGGTTCATAAGATACAGCCTGGTGACAGACAGACAGACAGACGGACAGTGAAGTCTTAGTAATAGGGTTCCGTTTTACCCTTTGGGTACGGACCCCTTAAAATACAATAGTAGTATTTTGTATTTATGGTTTTATCAATTTTTAAACCAAGTATCTATTTACTACGAGAAACAAGTAACATTAAAATCCAATTGTCGTTACAATTAAACAGAGAATGTTTTAAAACAGCAACATACCTACTTATCTCTATTATTTAAATACATTACGTCTAACCGATTCTTAATTCTCAATTTCGTTTACAGTAAGCATATGACCGCTTAATAAACAAAGTAGACTGTTGGTAACATATTACTTAGATGCTGGCTCAAAGCGTGCGCCAATTTCACTTCACAATTTCTTAGTGAATATCTTGCGTGGCCTGAGGCTGCACTGGTATGAGCAAAGACCGTTGAACTTGTATGCTCTACGTAAAATTGCATACTAGATTTGCTCTCCATTAAAATTCTTGTGAATTTTTAACTTTCTATTTCATCCTAAATTAAAAGTTGTACATAATTGATTGCTCGAAAGTGAAAACGATTGTTCCTTCGCAGAAAATTCTAAAAATTTATTATACTTGAACAAATACAATTTGTAGTCAAATACCTTCTTTGCTTCCAAGTTAACCAGATTTTTTTTAGTTATCACTTTATTAAAGCAATTTAATTAATTTCTCCAACTATATTATTAACAACTAGCTGTTGCCCGCGACTTCGTTCGGGTGGTTTATTCATAAAGGATGTTATAATAGCGTTGGATCGCAATTTTGTCGATGACACTAACGTTAGACACCAATCAACCATAGTTTAGGTTATTCATCGAGCTGGTGTAGGGACCAAAAGATAGGACCGATTTTGGTCCATAGCATGGTGGATATACAATATAGTCATATATACCCTGCCCCACTCCGTTCTCAAAATCAAATATAATTATTATGCAGTCAACCTCAAAAAAATATTAGAGAAATATAAACGTCTGTTCTCATTTTTGTATGTACAGAAATTGACTTTCCACGGAGAGAAAATAAATGTGTCAATCAAGCAGCAATAAACGGCGTAGCGTTGTTTATTGTAAACAGGAAACATTTTCGTTTCAATATCAGGAAGCTGACATCCTTGAAGTACTCCTTAAGACGGCCAGACACAATTAGTAAATCTTTTCTTTACCTATGATGTTCCACTGCTGGCCTAAGGTCTCTCCCAAGTCCCTCCATACTTCTCTGTTGAGGGCTTAATTCTGCCAAATGTGGCTCTCCAAGTAGTCACGCTTTCCTTTCTTACCCAACTGCGGCGCACAGACGTGGTCCCTTGCCAATAATCAGAAGTTTTCGTTGTGCCAAAGAGCTATGGAGTACAGTATATTATGTATAAAAAACCGACAGGGCTTGAAATCCGACAATCCGATCCAGAACTGGGATTTAACCTATTTATATAATAAAAACATGCATTAAAACGCTTGTCATTAAACTAGAAGCACAGACTGCGATATAAGGTTAGGTTTTCGGAAGATATTCGCGTCAGAGAAAATATCCGCTGGCGTGTACACGACAAAGTGTAAATTGGCGGGTGCACAGGCCACCGTGTTATGTGCATCTATTACTATCATGTAAATGACGACACATGTAAGGGAATATTCATGAGTAGTAAGGGGACAAGTTACATACTGAAACAGGCGAACACTGATACAGTGTTTTAGCAAACAATTCGAGATCAAAGGCAAGGGTGAGTATGTACCGAATCGTGAATACATTCAGTGATATTGTTTGACGTTGCATGGGTGGCAAACTACTTAGAAAACTTTTTCTTTTTAAAGTTCTAACGTAAATTTGTTAATCAAAAAAATAAATAAGTTTAGAATTATTTAGGTAAGTATCATCATTATTTGTTGTGCGATTGATTTTTTAATAATGTTCTTTTTTTGGTTACCATTCGCCTTAAATATAAAACATGATACTGTTTAACATTATGGCAGTTAAAAAGGTTTTTAAATTCAATTACGAAGTTTTAAAATACATTGCAGACTGCTTAAGCCGCTGCCTTGAGATTAAAAGGACAAAAGGCACTAAATCCCAGTTCTACGAAGAACTTTATTCAAATCCCAAAAAACTGTCAATAATGACGATTCAGTTGTACCACTCTCTAAACTATAGTCTGTCTTTTCACCTTCAATGTATAACCGTCAAACTTAAGAACTATCATAATAAGATTTTTCCTAAATTATTCCTAGAATGTTCTTCTAAAATGGTCTGTTGGTTAATATTTAACAGTTTTTTGTCGACAGCTGTCTAACTCTTACTCTCAAGTTACCGTAAATACTGCAAAAATGTCATATGATAACGGCTAGAAACTCACCATTAGATTTTGGAACAAAACATCAATAAACCCATGACCTTGGTCTTATCAACGCCGTAACAAAAAGCTAACAATATTTATAACCGCGATATATTTTTCGGAAATCCCACATAATGCTCTCCCTGGCAATTATAGGTCGTTAAAGACAATAATGGATCTATTGGAGGGCCATATCGGGCATCGCATCTTAATTACTAATGTACTCCAATACCGACGAACCATATCTCTCGGTGCACAATTTGCTAATCTTCTTCGGACGTTAACGCAGGACAGGCTATTATTCTTTTGAAACAATATATTACTGTCAGTATATTAGTAATTTGTGGATGTTTTTGGAGCTATTAATATAATTACTATACTCCGATCTATCACATTATAGCCTTGCAAAGATATTATATAAACAAGCGAGCATTTCAAACTTCTTCAAAAGTGGGTTTTAATCTGTGCATTAAGGTCAATAAATAAATGACACTTTCTAAGATTCACTTAAGATTCAGTAATAGCCAAAAGTCCTATGTTATGTTAATTTCTAACACACCAAATTATATTTATTATTATTAATAAACTTATATTAGCTTCACTTGTAAAACTATGTAATCAAATCTTGAAAGAGTTTTTAACCTCCTTATACCTGACGTATCGATTTAAAACTTTATAAACATTTGACATTCGGATGACAATACAATAATTTGACACCATCGTGCTGATCTGATGATGAATTCAGGAGGTGGGTAGTAGAATCATCGTGTTTGGACTCATTTCGATTCGTTTTGACTATAAAACACACTTATACAGGGTTAATTGTAAAACACCAACAACCTCCTAGGGGCTGATTCTGGTGCTCAAATACAACAAGTTTTTCTATGAGACAAACATTAAGATAAAAAAAAATTCTAATACAAACTGATGACAGCTGGTGGCTTAGTATAGGGAAGTAATTTTTTTTTGCGATTTCTATGTTGGTCCTACAGAAAAAGTTGCTGTATTTGGGCACCAGAATAAGCCCCTAGGAACTTGTTGATGCTTAAAAAATATGCATATTGGGTTTTTTAAACTGTGATATCAATTATTATAACCTAGGATAGCTGTGCTGTAACAGTGACTTGCATGAAAAAGAATACATTATTGAAGCAATTTTAATTTTTGCATTAATAGTAACATT
The DNA here is from genome assembly GCA_963576865.1 of Anania hortulata. Classification (NCBI taxonomy): domain Eukaryota; kingdom Metazoa; phylum Arthropoda; class Insecta; order Lepidoptera; family Crambidae; genus Anania; species Anania hortulata. The sequence goes on from OY756406.1 coordinate 10,994,493, forward strand.
ACGCACAACAACGTCAATTGCAAGTTTCAGTTCCAACAATAATACTAGTTATGCACAATAATTTCAGTTGGTAAGAGCAGTCGCCTGGATAGCGACTTGGGTTCGAATCCCACCAGAGTAGTGTTGCCGAAAAATCGATAGTCTTGCAATCGATAGTTGAACGCTAAATTCATCTATACGATCGATAGGACAATCGATAGTATCGATAGTATCGATATCTCTTTTACTGCAATACTATCGGTAAACAGCAATACTATCGATACTATCGATAGTCTATTAGATATTGAAGAGCATAGATAGTTCATTGGTTGGCAGCGATCTAAACTATCGATACTATCGATAGTATTGCTGTTTATCGATAGTATTTCAGTAAAAGAGATATCGATACTATCGATAGAATCGATAGACTATCGATAGTATCGTTTTTCCTTCAACTATCGATTGCTATCGATAGACAATCAATATTGACCTATCGAGCGGCAACACTACACCAGAGGCAGTTAAAAATGTTCAGGTGAAAAATATTATTCTTAATATTATTGAAGCAAATTTGATACAAAATAAACAACATTACACTTAAAATTCGCGCTAACGACTGGATCATCGTTTTGCTTGTAGCAATCGTAGCAATACTCGTAGCAGAGTGGTGGCCGTGTGCTCTATCATAATATCTGCCAGTCTGGAGCAGCTTGTCAAGCTTCTTTATACAGTTTACATAACAACTAGGAGCAAAATCGAATTTACTTAGCCTTATTGAACTTCAAAAGACGTGAAAAGGTCAACCAGTCCTTATTTACTTGTAATTAAAATTAATTAACATTAAGCAAACGATCAACACGGGCCGAGTTATTAACATTCTGAAAATCGCATCAATCTGTTGTCTGACTCGTGTTTTTCTCGGCATGGCAATTTCGCTGTCTGGATATTATTAGATAGTATGGTCTGAAAGTGGATTATTGGATCGCTCAATTATCTACTAATTAATTACAGTCTACATTAAACAGACAGCCAACGCTTTCTCGATGTTAAATGTCAAGTGTTTGTTTAACTTGGCAGATAATGATATATTTTTATACTTAAGTGCTAGAGAAGTGAGTTATATTTATTATTCTTTGATGAGATAGTCTAGAGGCAGGTTTTCTAATGATATGTATCATGTTTTTCACTATGAACTAAAACGGAAATGTGCGAAACACGGTATTATCCAATGATTAGCATTGACAAAAACAGGCGAGATAGTCAGTAAAATAATTGAATTTAAGGTTATAAAATTATGCAATTGAAATAAGAATGAGACTTTATAATAGATAGCTATATTATCCTGACCAACAGTAATAAAAATGTATTGTGGGGCTATTCATAATAAATTAGTATATTTAAAAATCTCCTTTAGAGATTCAAAGGACGAGGTCCAAGTCAATATATTGCACGTACGGCTCGAGCTCTGTTCTGCAACACAAAGACTGATTCAATGTCAACAGCAAAGCTTTATAGCAATAAACCATACGACAACAAACTATGTTTTTTTAAGATATAAGAAGTTGATGTCACTGTCAAAAACGATTTCTGCTGCTTACTTATACAGGGTATAATTATAAATAACGAAAAAACTCTTAGAGGATGAATCTGGTGTTCAAATACAACAACTTTTACAGTAGAGCAAACTCCAAAACTTCTACATACTAAATGACCAATTACTTGTTACGATTTATATAGGGAAGTATTTTTTTAAGATTTTAATGGTCGAAATTGGTCTCATAGTTTTTTTATTTTATTTGAGCACGAGAATTACCCCATAATAGGTATCGCGTTTTTTTTTTAAGTCATTCAGTCAGTCAAAACATATCATAATAGACTGACAAAATCACTACGCAAAAGTTAAATGAAAAAGTCAGGTTATTGTTACATATAGAAGAAACAGTACTTTTGAAAATTAGTTTTTGATTAGCTAATTTTGAAACTGACTGTACCTAACTAAAATATTGTGTTACCTTGCGGTCGTAAACCTTGCGTTAGTTTTTAGGCTGTGGTGAATAATGTTACTTGATCGGGGCATAGGTCACATCTACACGTCTTAGGTAACCAACGTATAATATGGAATCGAATAGCGAAACTCAGCATTCGATACTCACAGCTGGTTCTGAAAGGAAAGAGAGAACGACTCCGGAGGGCAGTACGTCAACGTCACTCACAATGGATGTTCGTTCTCTGCTAGACAGATTTACGGACTACTTAGGCGTTTGGGTGGGTCGCGGTATAAATTACACTGTGGCTTAAGAGTCCTGTGAATATGTCATAAAACAATACTAGATGAGTATTGCCTATGTTCTAGAAGCAAAGATGCTATTAGGATTTAGTACAGAGCGCTAACCATAATCTCTTTAAGCAGTATTACTTCAACCAGCGGCTTCCTGCAACCTTTACCAGGTCGTCTGTCCACCTTGTGGGTCGACGTCCTACGCTGCGCTTGCCTACGTGGCCTCCATTCTAGAACCTTTATATATATTTTTTAAAGCAAGTATTATTCAAAACTGATTGCGGGCTAAAAACATAAAAAAAACAATATTTAGGAAGCGTTACACTGCTATACTTGCTTAATTACTGGTAGTATAAAAAAAACAAACAAGGTCTTAGAAAGAGCGTCGCGTCGGGTCTTTAGTTTAGACTAACTATGGCTTCGCAAAGATCACGCGAACGAAGTCGCAGGCAACAGCTAGTCTTGCTAAGTCGGTTACATTACAGGAATGATGGAGTGCATTAACCTTTCTGCCTTCCATCGTCTTAGAGATTGGTTGTCATTCGTCACGGCTAACGGGCCCTAATCTATATGATAATGAAAGCCTAATATCATGGATGACAAGATATTGACACAGGCTTTAAAGCACTATTAATGAATTTTAACGTTTGAGTTAATTAAAATAACTTTAACCCTTACAAATATTTGACTCTTAGTAAATTAATGAAAGATTGATTATCTTTATTTATCTAATTTGTTTGTAACGTATCACTACGTGTAATTCGTAAGCTATATTTTAGAATATGGTTGCGCTAATTAAACCGAACAAGCTTTCGAAAGGAACATGGGTCGAAATATGAATATTTTTATGGGAGAGGTAACATTTTTTAAAATAATTTGGCTCATGTTTCTTTGGCAAAGATGTTCCATTTTTTACAAACAATACTCAAAATAATATGGCTAATCTTTGGTATAATAAGTAGTTATAAAATTAAAAAATTGAAAACACTACTGCTGTTAATAATAACGAACTAAAAAGTTTTGCTTTTATTAAAGGCTGTCGTGTTTTTTAATTATTATTTTTATTTTATTCGTCATCTAAAAGGACATTTTAGCATAATGGGGTATATATTTTTGTAATTGCCTTTTAAAACCCTTTATTTTAATACCCCATGAAGTAGAAATAAATAAGCTTATAAGTTTTTTTTTTCTTCAGGCTTTGCGTTTATTTTTTTATTATGTCATCATATATACAGGGTGTAACGAAAAGGTGAAATAAAACTTTAAGGGGTTATTCTACGGCTAAATTACATTAACTTTTACTATGGGACCAACATCGAAATCGCAAAAAAAAAACACTTTCCCATACTAACACGCGACCAGCTGGCATCACTTTGTATGGAAACGTCTTTTTTTTTTTGAGATTTTGATGTTGGTCCCATAGAAAAAGTTGATGTAATTTAGCCGTAGAATAACCCCTTAAAGTTTTATTTCACCTTTTCGTTACACCCTGTATAGCCTGTGTCGCGTTATGGTAGAATAAAGAAACTCACACACACACATACATACAGGAACCGCACACATACATACATACATACAGAACTATAAACATTGCACTCCTTTTGGGCAGTCGTATAAAAATAAGTAACTTTATTGCTTATACATTTGATCTCTTTTTCTACTTATCAATAAAAATAAAACACAAAAATAATGAGAAAACAATATCCATTACAATAATCAAATTAAGTTCAGAACGAGTCTCGGTAATTGGGCATTAACCCACAGATAACAAAGATTACAAAAAGAAAAGCGGGTTACTTTAGTACTCTCGCGAGGAATTTTCTTTCGTTTTTTGGTAGTTTTCAATACAGCCCCTGACTCGTACCATTAAGCGACCTCAATTCAAAAGAGAAACAGCATTCGCAGACTGCAATCCGCTTACTGGGGCGAATTCCGCGGTTTTCACATTACAGCCATTTGTTGTTCCACTAACGATATTATAAGCGAGCAGCGCTCCTAGCTAGAGCTGCTGTTAATTTCTTCAAATTAAAAAAAGATCATATAAAACAAAGACCGCATTCGCAACTCGTTTTTTCTGTTCTCATTTTTATGCTACATTTAGTTGCTCGTTCAAAAAATTAACGAGTTTTGCCCAATTATCTACGTTTATTGCTACACAACTGTACAATATTCACCTAGTTATTTTCATCATTTACTATTTAAAATATTAGGTACGTACGTATTATAAGATGAGAATTTTGATAGGTAAGTCACGGTATGAAGCGCGTTTACAAAATTGGCAATCTTACTTTAATCTTTTTAAGTTTATGTTACGCTTCCTTATTCACTGATATTTTATCAACGAGGCTTTTGATACTAACGAAAGCGCTACAGACCACTGAAAAAAAGATAATAAGCTTGCAAAGTAAAAGAGGCGTAACTTCAAAGGGCTTTGATTTTTTTTATTTATGACAAAAATCTTAAAGGCATCATTGGGTTTCTGAGCCGTAATGGAAACAAACATTTCCCTCGTTCCAAAATAACATTTATTTATGCAAATGAGGGAGGTAATGCCGGGTGTTACCGCTTCATTTTAAGTATAATCAGTTTACGCCGCTACTCAGGAGCACCCTTTTCTTAATTGCAGGCGTAGGATTTAACGAGGGCAAAAGAACACGATTACTTCACAAAATTCTAATATTTTTACTTTGAGTCTAATAAGTACAATTAACCAGAAAGAAAGGTTAAGTAAGGTGTGTTTTGTACAAAATTTATTTGCTGGCTCTCTCTGTTTCATTTCTACCCAACCATTTTGTTTATAGGCTTACCAGAGTAAATTCGGCACGGCTTAAGAATCACAGAAAATATTGTGATGAAAAAGAGAAAACATATTTTTGAATAAGATCAAAGTTCAAAGACGAATGTACAGCGATTTGACGAAAAGAAATGACGTGTCATTTATTTCAAGTCTTTATAACTTTTGGGTGTCGTGCGACATGTGGAATAAAAAATTGAAAGAGATTTTTGGGAACAATAGCTAATAGGAAATTCGTTCCACTGCAACCTCTCTGCTTGGCTCTTTGGGCCTAACCATCCACCAATCATAAAACAGTATTGGTTGAACCTTGAACATTATATTTTCTGTAGGAACTGTTGGTGCTATGAGGGTGGCATCTTCTATAAGAACAAACCTTCTTTAAATAAATGATTTGTTTTTAAATCTGGAAATAGAGTTTGACATTAAAACAACAGTGCCTATGTATATAGGAGTTTGACATAAAAAAACAATAGTGCCTACGTATGTAGTCAGAAGCCCAGTTCCTGTAATTTGACAATAGTCGCAATCTAGTGTCGATCCGGTCCCAGTAACATTACGATCACAAACGGTATTCTCGTAAACTTTTAATTTGACGTAATATTATCAGAACTATCCCAATACGACCGAAAATAAAGCAAAAAAAAACTAATTTCGGTGAAAATGGTTCAGTCGCATTACGAACTATAGTTGCATTTTTTGGGTTTACGAGAATAATAATTTATAATAAAGCTTTGGGGCCCCATTGTGCTGATGACTACTTCTCACATGCCATGAGCCTTTTATCTGTCTTCCTATACTTACTGTGATAATTAATGTGTGTGCACATTTTATTAAAAGTTTAATAGCTAATGTAAACGTGTAATTTCCGATATGTAGTTAACGAAATAGGGTCTTATTGGGCCAAAATCAGTCAAATATGCGCACGTATACGAGTATGGGCGGAAAGTTTATTTTTGTTATTTAACTACAAATTCGTTTTCGGTCTTTTTCCTTTACTTGTGCTATAAGAAGGTACAGAACCCTAAAAACTTTTATTCAAGACCAAACATTTTTTTAATATTTTTTTTGTTATATTTTTTATTCGCTCTAATACCTATGTGTATTTTCTGTGAACTTTGCAGTTAGGTAAAAACAACTTCGGAAGAGAAGCCCGTAGAAGAATACAGCTGGGCTGGGCAGCATTTGGAAAATTTCGTCGAGTCTTTTTATCGTCAATCCTCAAAGTCTGAAGACAAAAGTCTTTAACGAGTGCGTACTGCGTGTTATGACGTACGGAGCCGAGACTTGGACACTCACGGTGCGACTAGTACACCAATTTAAAGCTGCTCAGCGAGCTATGGAAAGAGCTATGATCGGGATTTCTCTAAAGGATAAAATCAGGAATGAGGTTATCCGTCAGAAAACTAAAGTCATCGATATAGCCAAAAGAATAAGCAAACTGAAGTGGCAGTGGGCTGGTCACATTTGCCGTAGAACCGATAACCGATGGGGTAAACGTGTTCTTGAGTGGAGACCGCGACTAGGCAAGCGCAGCGTGGGGCGCCCTTCAAGGTGGACCGACGATCTAAGCAAGGCTGCTGACAGTGGATGGAAAAGAATAGCCGAGGATCAGGCACAGTGGCGTGCATTAGGAGAGGCCTACATCCAGCAGTAGACTAACGTAGGCTGTTTATGATGATGATTCGGGTTCAGGGCAGGTAAATCCACCGAGGATGCAGTCAATCTGCTAGTAAATCACGTCTCCTCTCAACTGGATGGTGGGAAATGTAGTCACGGTATATTTCTGGACCTTTCCAAGGCCGTATCAAAGATATGGTGTCTAGGCAAATATTACTGCGAAAACTCGAATGTCTTGGAATACGGGGCACCGCTTGGAGCTGGTTTGAGAGCTATCTTTCCAATAGATACTAGAGCATCAGAATAGGGCCAGATAACACAAGCTCTCAGCTCCCGATGACTTGTGGGGTGCCCCAAGATAGTATTCTTGGACCGACCTTTTTCATTATTTATATGAATGACCTTCTGGAGCTTAAATTACCTCAGTGTGAAACAATATGTTATGATGACACTGTTGTTCTATTTTATGGTCGGTCCTGGAAGGAAGTAAGGAAACTGGCCGAAGACGGGATGACTCAGGTAGCTGGATCGCAATCTGTTGACCCTCAATGCAAGCAAATCCAAGTGCATGTGCTTCCTCAAAACTCGTGCCCAAGATACAGGCTAAGCCTAGTTTGGAGTTCGCTGGTCTCATAAATGTTATGTAACCGCTGTATTTAGATGTCTAATCCTATAATATTGCATGATTTTTAATTTAAGGTTAGTCACCAGTTAATCCAACACTTGCGTAAGATACTTAATTCTACGATAAATTTTGTCAATTGTACGAGTACTTTGTATCAATTCTTTTTTTTTTTTGGAAAATTTATATTTTATTTTTGTTTATTTATATGATGATGTTCTGTAAAAATTTCAACCGCCAAACCTTTTACAATTACGATCTACGACTTTGTTTTATAAGGGTGTCAGAGTACTTTGTCCAATTACTGAATTTCACGCAATCAGAAAATAAACATAATACAAATATTTTCTGCAAAGTATTTATAGAAAAGTCAGAATTTGAAGCACTGATTTACTTAATTTAAAGGCTCAATTTATTTTACAACACTGATTTATTCTACCATGACGGGGACAAATATCAAATAGAATGATCCTACTATAAAACAATGTCGAGGGATTTGATTACAGCGTGAATGCATTTCATTTAGATTTCAAAATTTTAAAATTTATCACAATGAAAGGTTTGAGCAAGACCCATCACCGCTCAGCTGGATTTTAATATTTGCTTAATAAATAGAAATGAAACCTATAAATCTTTTGTATAACATTGAATCTGATACGTACCTACTACCAACAGAATTTTCAATAGTTTTGTGAAATATTATGACCAAAGAAAAATTTCATATTCGTCGAATTGACTCCATCACCTTGACTTTTCAACAAAATCCGTTGACCCACTCAAAATTGGGCTCATTACTACATTTTGTAAATCAAAAAAGTTTGACGTTTATCGTGTTTCCGTCATTACTCAAATTACATGAACCCCGTCAGCTCGTCAGGGGAGGACAGTCACGCATTTCATTCATTACCGCGCACATTACGCCGCTGTGCAATAGTAGGGCGACCGGCAAGCGTGAATTTTATTATTTGCTAACACAAATCGTAAATATCCCGAAAAACATAAAACAATCTAAGTACTTATGCACATACCTAGATTGGTAGATGATTGTATTTGTTTGTTAACGATGTATTAAAAATACAAGTCTTTGCACCCACCTGATTTTACCCCTTTCTTTCAGCTTATGATGACGTGTGTCCACTACATGGGGGTGATATAAACGCTTTAATTTTTAAATACAATAGGAAGTAAATTATACGAGTATGTATATAGTCAATATTAATACGTATGTTTTAAGAATTCATTTACCTATTATTGCCAAATAAAACGCGCATATACCCTCATTTTCGTTGACGAAACCTCACCCACTATTTGACACTAATTTACACTTTGATACAAATTTCCTCGACTACTGCCGAAACAATACATTCATATTTAGCAATTCCAAGCACAAGGATCAAATACAAATTAGAAAGGACAAGTGTCAAATAAGCACCAGCCTAGGCGCATTGGTATTCGTTACGAGGACTGGTAATCTATATGATAATAGAGCCCACCCAGCAACACATAATTGTCTCGCCCAATTGAATGCCACGTCAACGTTCACAAGTTGCCGCCTGTCCGTTGACAACACTAAAATTAATTGGTGTTGGATTTCGGAAAAGTCACCTTTGTTACGAAATACTTTAATCAGTGCAAACTTATTCGTTAATAGTTATGCTAGGTACCTGCAAATTTTGCTTCAGGGTATATGTGTCTATACGTTATTTCGTGTTGACCGTGGCTTCTTGACATTGTGTACCTAATTTGGCGTAACGGGTTTTCGAGTGGAGACCACGCCTTGGCAAACCTAGTGTAGGACGCCCCCCAGCTCGATGGACCGACGACCTTAGGATATGGCTGGCAGTGGATGAATGAAAAAAGCGGGAGATCATGCTCTTTGGCGCTCTTTGGGGGAGGCTTACTCGTAAGTCCAGCAGTTTTCTGCAATAGTCTGACTTAATGAGGCATAGTGCCACGGGGTTGAACGCAAAGGATCCCAAGTTCGTTTCTCGATTCAGGTCAATTTGTAAAACATACATTTTCCAATTTTGGCTCGGGTTTGGGTGTTCTGAGAGACGCATTTGGTATAGTTTATTAACTGGTACCACGTAACCAATATTTTAATTCCTTACCTCGTCGAGACTATGACAAAATTGTTAATATAAATGCGCCAGGCATTGATATTTATTTATATTTAGGCTAAAACTTCATGTGTGACCTAATATTTCTACGAATAGCCTGGACAGGTTAGACAGACATTAAGCTTAGAACCTTGAACCAATTTCCAAACTAGTTTAAATAAAGAACGTACCACTGCACATTTTTCGTGTATATAATTTCAGAGACAGCTTTGGTAGGAATTTAGTTTCCGATTTTATTTCCCAGGCGCGCTAGCAGCAGCGGAACCATTTGCGGCCTTAGAGGATGCGTTCCTTGCCGCCGGCGGATAATAAACTAGCGGCCATTGTTCCCGATCAACAAGATTTTATTGAAACGCTTTTGCCGTATTGACTAGCGTCTATTTATTGGATTTAAAATTATTTTTTAAATTTATTGAGGAAACTTATCCATTCAGATAACACGAAATAGTAGCCATGGTCCAAAATGGTATGTTTCCACTGAAATAGGCACCTGTCCTACCCCCGATTAACGAGAAGCGAGTATAGCTAGAAACTAGAAACGAATTGGCGAGCAATGAAAAGCAAGTGTCTAATGTAGATAGTTTTGTCGCTGAGTGTCCGAATGGGACGGGCGATTTGAATGAATGTCCAGTCTCATGCTGGACACGTATAATTATGTACAAAGCGAGAATCTCTAAGCGGTGTGCTACAGACCGCCAAGCGAGAATTGCTAAGCGAGTTTTTTTCTTAAATAGCTCTTCGACAAACTAGTGAAATGAAAGTTCTTGTCGAAAGTGTGAATAGTCTGTGATCAAATATTAATATATTATCTCTTTTATTTAAACAGGATCTATATCTATTGCACGTTTCTTGAGAGTTAAAATAGTCGATATTCCTCGTGCTAGGTTATGGGCATGGCAATCGCTCTAAGTGGAATAACTAGACATGCCGGATCTAGGATCATGGTCACGCGTACCTCGACTATTATAGGAACAAAGCACTAAATATACTTTATTATTGTAATAAAAGCGATTTTTTTAAATAATTTATTTGAATATTTATTTCACCGTGCTAATGGTTCCCAATTGTGGCTGCAGGGGACACCGTGCTAGGCGCGTGGTGGATGAAACGAATAGCTATTGATCCCGATAAACACGCTTTACCTGTTTTGACTCAAAGCATTTTTTAACGTATCTTTTTTCATTCGGCTTATATGACAAAAACGTGTCGGGCTTTAATGTGTCGCTGTGGCCGAGTATAAGTTCCGATTTTATATCCGGAATGAAGCTGGTAGCGGCGGAACCATTTGCGACTGCGGAAAACGCTGCGCCCCACTATGGGGAATAACGAGAGCGGCTATTGTTACCAATTTACAATATTTTATTAAATACTACGCTGCGCTTCGCTTGCCGGTACGTGGCCTCCATTGACATCCTACGCTGCGCTTGCCGGTACGTGGCCTCCATTCTAGAACCTTTTTGCCCCATGGGCAAAAAGGTGCTATGTGCCCCGCCTACTGCCACTTCGGCTTTTTATTCATAGCCATTAAGCAATGTTTGTATAACTTTTGTTTGTTTACAGATCTCTTCTGTGTCCCTCGAGTGGTGATCTGGTGGGCACTGAGATCCAAAGGGGTCCCCGAGGCATATATTGATACTATTCGAGACATGTAGGTACCTCAGCTCCGATTCTATGGTTCGGACCGCTGTTGGCGACACCAAACCGTTCCCCATCACCGTCGGAGTACACCAGGGTTCCGTCCTCAGTCCGTTTCTGTTCAGTGAGATATTAGACGTTGTGTCAGACAGCATGTAAGACTCGCTTGAGCAGCCACCATAGCTGCTGATGTATACTGACGATATCGCACTGGTAGACGCGGACAGGGGCAGGCTGGTGAGACGGATGAACGAGTGAAAGCAGTCGCTTGAGAGCGGTGGTCTGAAACTCAATGTGGCGAAGACCGAGTACCTGGCCTGTAACTCTACAGATCCAACGTCCGTCCGCATAAGCGGAGACAAGGTCGAGCGCACGGACCAGTTTAAATACCTTGGATCTGTACTTCACGCATTGGAAGACATCGATTGCGACGTCAAAGCACGCATTGCTGCTGCGTGGGCCAAATGGCGAAAGGTGACTGGTGTCATTTGTGACCCCAGAATGCTGGTTAAGCTGAAAGGACAGATCTATAAGTCCATCATTAGGCCTGTCCTTTTATATGGCAGCGAAGCGTGGCCGCTACTTGAGCGCACAAGCAGAAGCTGCGTGTCACGGAGATGAATATGCTGCGGTGGATGTGCGGAGTCACGCGGAAGGACCGCGTGAGGAACTCGCGCATCCACGGTAGCCTTTGTGTCCGTGATATTGCAGACAAACTGCAAGAGTGTCGCCTACGCTGGTACGGCCATGTTTTGCGGAAACCGGCCAGCTACGTAGGAAACAAATGTCTGGCCATGCCGCCACCGCCAGGTCCTGGTAAAAGAGGTAGACCCAAGAAATGTTGGCTTGACGTCGTAAGGGCTGACATGCGTGCCAATGATCTCAAATGGAGACGCTTAAGACCGTGCGAAGTGGAGGAGTAAATCAAGGAAAGCGGACCCTGGGCTCCAAAGCAATGGCTTTGGACGCTACTGGGATTGACTGTATAGATGAAGAAGAAGAATGTATTCATTGTAAATATTACGATTTATCAGAAACCACGTAGATATCTCTGCAGCGGCTTACTTTACATACACAACTAGAAGAATCAATTAAAATCTAACATTTTCCGTATGGGTTTTCATTATTCCGTTGGGTTGCTTCCCTTAATGGTCGTTCCCATAAATTGCTAAAATCGTTACATACATAGAGGAGAAGGTACAACCTGCAAAAACATTTCACAATCAAAGCCTACATCAAACAATCCATTTGCGTAGGCATTTCATGGAAGCCGCATTTTATGAATTGGTAATCAAATATTAAAATGTGGAACAAAATTTCATGCATCCCATATTTTTTTCGGTACTGGTGTGATAACTGACAGCTTTTGTATGAAATTAATTCGATAATGAAAAAAACAGTTGTACGTAAACAAGAAAAAGACAAAAACAGTTGTATTTATACAAGAGCCTGGTACGTCGTCCTTGTAAGTAAACATACTAAAAATACAAGTACATAGTTATACTATACTATTTTATTTTACTCAATCGATTTAAGCTTTTTGTCACACCGGGATTCATCAAACCAAAGAAAATACAATTTTTCTATCCATTTAATTTTCAATATACAGCTTACATTGCTTTCAAAAATGTTCCCATGATCCAGTAATAAATTAATTTGAAATGTCAGATTAATGAAACCCATTCAAGAACAACATAAAGAACAATTTCAGTTTAATCATGATAAACTGAAATGTGTTAAAAATAGATTGTTAATGCGAGAGATGCTTTAAAGGTTTTTTTTAAATGGCTTAAACATACGCTTTCAAATTAATTTCAGTGAGAGGTCGACAAACAAGCAGTGCGGAACTATTCCGAGGCGGCGCGGCACAATGCGGCAGCCAGTATTGTCCAATAAAAAAGAGATTTTATTAGAAATCTGCTCCTTACTCCAGAGTACCTAGTTCTTTAAATTATATAGATAGGGTTATTGGTAAGACAAGGGAATCTTCATGTTAACAGCTTTTATATGGGGTCATGGTAGCAACATAAATAAAAAACGAATTCGCCGTAAATTATCGACAAGGTAAATAAATAAATACAAAAAAAAACAAACCAAGCAAGTGGATGAGCAATGAGGCGACCGATGCTACAATCACCGTTCATAACAAAAGCATAGAACGGGTCGAGGAATACGTCTATCTCGGCCACAAGATAAAGTTGGGCAAAGACCTGCTAAAAAGCGAGATAGACAGACGGGTACAACTTGCTTGGGCCGCCTTTGGCAGATTGGAACATGTCTTTAAGTCAAAAATCCCGCAAAACCTGAAAACCAGAGTCTACAATCAGTGCGTTCTCCCTGTAATGACTTACTCTTACGAGACATAGACGCTTACTGTCGGGCTACTACAACGCCTTATGGTGACCCACAGGGCTATGGAGCGCTTGATGCTCGGAATCTCTCTACGCGACAAAATACAAAATACTGTTATCCGCCAGCGCACCAAAGTCACCGACGTCAAACGATATTACAAAGACGGCAGGACCGACCTGGACAAGAATCGCCGCACTAAGAGCTATCTGGAGAGAGTTTCAGGAGGCATATGTCCAACAGTGGATGAAAAACTTATGCTAAAGAAGAAACTAAGCAAAGCTGGTACTATCGCGACTAGATATTGGGATAAAGATACTTAAATACCTTTTAAGCATCCATGACTTAGGTACAAATGCTCGTGCTCATTACACAAGCAGTTGCCTCTTGTGGGACTCGAACACGCAACCGATTTTGGTATTGAGGCCTTAGTAAAAGTTGATTATTTAATGATTATTTTGATTATTTATTGTAATGGACAGAACATCCTGTTAATGCGGTTCCTTCGTCCTGCAAATCAGCCTGTATAAAAAAGGACTCCTGGAGTCTATTATTAACGATAAACAGTACTAAGTAGGTAGATAATGCTTTTTATGTCAAACTATACAAAACAAAAGATATAACTAATCATTTTTATTGATGGAAGCACATGAGACTGAATAAATTCGTTCTGCATGATTTTGTTAATATTTGCATGCCATTTTTGGAAAGCAAAACATATTTAAACTATAACAATGTAACGCCAGCCTTAAATAGGTACCATGTTTTTATAGCAAATAAATATTTTGAAAAAGGTTGAAGTAATACTAAAACGTTCGTGGTTATCCCTTATCCATAGCCTAACTGATTGGTACGTTATTAACTCAAAGCTGAAACACAAATAATACGAAATTTGAAGAGAATGTTTATTTTACAATGTCATATGAACTATTTACATAGATTGATCAATAGGCATTGTCTATTGAAATCGCTCCACTTACATCGATTGGCCTTTTAATCATTTTTTAATTAGACCACAATTACCCTAAAAACAAAATGTTTGTTTTAGCTTAATTGCCTCGGTATTAGGTGCTTTGCTGAGCTATAAAGGTAAGCTTCCATTTTTAGGATTCCGTACCTAAAGATGCTTACAGGATTAATATTAGTAATAATTGTCTGTCTCTCTTAGCTTTAAAAGACCACGGCCGGTTAGAACATAAAATTCATGTGAATTTTTAAAATAAATATTTACGACAAATAGTTCAATTGACCTGCGGCGAAAGTAGAAACTAATTATAAGAGCTTTGTTGCATGAAACTCTTAGTATGTCACAGTCACAATTATAAACCATGCTCAGTGAAAAATGCTCAGTTTATAGCTATCAATTTGACCTATCAATCGACGTAAAAACGAATTAAATTGGTCAAGCGGTTAAAAAGAAGCAAAAGAATTTGAACCTGTTTTGGATGTTTTTCAATGATTTCATTTCTTTTTTAAAACAAGCTAGTTTACATTTTGCGGCTATACTCGCTTTAATATAAAAACTTCACAAAAAATAGCGTCTTTATGTGTTTCTTTTCATTAATAAATATGCACGGGGTTTAACAATTTCTTGTACGGAAAGAATTCATCGTTTTAAAAATATTTTTCCACGGTTTACGCTTCAGTCTTCACTGGGATGTAAATTCTCTATAATTATAGAGAAAAATGGCATGCTTGGAATCTTCAGATCTAGGAATACCAACGTATAAAAAGTGACTATAAATCTATTAAAAAATGTAATAACATAAACTTTGTATTTTTACTAGCAAATAAACGTCCCGCGTCACGTGTTGCTAGACATGTCGTGCGATGTTGCCCGATTTTTTGCCTCACACCATTTTCGTCCAAATGGTCGTGAGACTCGATGTCTGAGGACGTCAAGCAACGTCGCCCTACATCGCACGACATGTGTAGCGAAACGTCGGGCAGAGCATTGTGTTCCTTAGTATAAATAATGATAATAGCTCCAAGCCGATTACGGCCACGGCTACTGCTTTTAGCTCCGATGCCGCCAACGGGATGTGGCTGGCATAACCAACACTCTGGACATGCGAGCATACCATCGGGTTAGTTTGAGGAATTTCACAAGCTAGGTTGTGTCAGCGAGCATCTGCATTTGGCGATATTTATCCTACCACTACTTATCTTTCGTCTCCCAAGATATTTACGCAGGCCCAGGTCACTATTCTTTATTTCCGCAACGCCTTCACACTGGCGAGCTCCGCTGTATCGCTGAAGCAGACGTCGGTGTTTCCATATAGCTACCATCAGAGCAACATCATTCCCATCAAACCAATGTTTTCTAACTTTTGACCCTAAAATTGTTGCGGAGTCCAAGATGTGAGATGAGAAGAGCGGCAGCCAACGCTTCAGCATATTCGTTCTTAGCCTCAAAATCTTTCAGCCTATCCACGCTTAGACGCGCAGGCTTTGTTCTACCAGATCTACGAGGACGTTGTAAACGAATTCGCAGCTTCGTGACTACTCGTATAAGCCTGTGATGATTTCAGCAGTGCGCTCCACGCATTACGCGACTGATCTACCTAGCCTAACCTAGCAAACATCTTTGTGGCGTACAATAGCAATAGCGTAATAAATCAATTGCCAGTGTTTTGTGATTTGCATCAGAAAGTCTAAACATAGTATTTCTGGTCGCCAAATGATGTATTGCGCAAAAGATAAGCCACATTTGTCCGTATCTGTTCATGTTTTCCACAGCGAGTCTGCCCGAATGTGAGGATTGACAAGTTATTTAGCCTTATTTGGTTTTCATTTTTAAATATTCTCTACAAGGTAGTTTTAGCTTTAGGTTACTTCAGAACCCTTATTTTATACATTTTACTTAGTTGCCATAACAAATAAGAGTTTTATTTACATTTCAAATATTTCATATAAATTGTTATTAATAGCAAAATCCAATTAATGGCCTTTAATCTCCTCCGAAGCGCAAATATATTTTGAGTCCAACTTTAAATGAAATATTGTCTGAATTTGTCTCAAGTGGGCAACTTGAAGCCCAAGCTTGTTCAAGAAACAAAGAATATAAAGCACTTAAGAAGCGAGCAAAATAAATTGCACACATTCTTTTAAGTATTGAAACCAGCTCGCGGCCATTAGAGTTCCCTACAGCACACATGATTCGGAACTGAAACAGTAGTAGTCTTCTGTATACTGTGAAATTTTTTTAAATAACCTACTTTATATAAAAAATTAACACTTTTTTCCAAAAATAAAACAACTCTTTAGAACAAAAAGCTACTTTTGAAACTTAAAATGACAAGCTTATTTTATTTTTTATATAATTCTGATAAATTACTACCACATTTTTGTTAAATTTTTAGAAACGTGCATAACCTTTTTATACAAATATTATGAAGCTTCTGGTAAAAAAAAAAAGTATGTTTATATCTTAGACTCCTGCAAACCTATTTGTTTATTAAAGCTCTTAAAGTGTAAATTCCATTGACATTAACATAGTCAAAAATCATCGTAAGAACAAATAAATTAGTCGAACCATGTAACACCCAAGTGTGGACTCTACTAGATTAAATTTGCATTAAAATTTAATTATGCCTTTGATACGAAGGTATAATTGTTTTACTGGCAACAATAAAAACTTGAGGACTTAATATCTGCCATAAAACCACGATATTAAACAATTTTAATTTGGAAGGCACTTTATTAATCGGCGTTCATCACACTCGCAGCGTAATAAAATGGAACAAATACGGCATAGTATAACCTCGGGCAACCTTAAGAGCAATGTCTGTGCTAATGCTCAGTAATTTGAGCGTTACAAGTTTACGACTTAATTTGAACTCGTAATCAGTTTAGCGAGCACCTCCGTCGGAGATTACCCAAGAAAACAAACGACTGGGGCATTAATCTTGTCATCCTACTCGTACATACTATCGCGTTTTTAACTTTACTATGCCATTCGTGGCGAAGGGGCGTTACTTTAACGTTTTATGCAAAGCAGGCTTAAAATTTTTCAAATAATTAGTTCTGCCTAAATATATGATCATCCATTTTCTGACCATAGATTTACATTGTTAAATTGAGAATGATACATAATAAATATAAAAGGTTAGCACACCTACTGGTAATCTGTCTGCCATCCCACACGTCTGTTAGCCCGGGTATTAATAAACTTGGGACCTAACGATCGCCAAGTAGAATATACAATTTAGTTATCGAAACGTCTGAGGACATGAGATTGAGTCATTGGAAGACATTTAACTATTGGAGTAGATATGTATTGCAGTCAGTAAGTTAATACTTCACTTGGCCGCACTCTAATCTATGGTACCTACTACCTACATGTTATGTTTGTGGTGTGCATAATATCGGTACTGCGATATTACCTATCAAAGTACATCATAGTAATAGTAACATAACCTAACCTAATTATAATATTTCAGTGAAGATAAAACATGGCTTTGAAATATTCATAAATAATTTCTACAACAAGGACACCAATTATTTAGCCCCAAATTAGGCAAAGCTGTACTATGGCGACAAGATCGTTATCTTGTCGCCATAGACGCTACGGATAAGCATACTTAAATACATTTATAAATAGCCATGATCTAGCTACAAATACTAGTCACACAAAGATTTGCCCCTTGCAGGATTTGACCCAGCAACCACCTGGCTTTGTGGTCCAGAGCTACTACACCAGATTGTCGTCAAATCCATGCGACAAATATTAACAAAAAGTTTAAAAACTAATTTCGAACCCCTATTTCCAAAATTAGAGCAAAAACAAGTGATCTTAGTAAGAAGCGAGGGGCGCCTACCAGCTGCATAATGTATGTGCCTAACGACCAAGCTGCGCATTTAACTTTTAAGTGCTCACAGTCTTGTTACTTTACAACGCTGATTTCGTAACTTTGTGTTTATTTGGAACGGTTTCCTTTGACGCATACGAAAATATCATCAAAGCTAGATTACATCATATCTATCTATGATGAACTGGGTAGAATATTCTAAGGTTCTTAGGCCCACTTGCACATCTCAGGATTAGCGAATTTAATCCTGTATTATACACTAACACGGTATTAAACATAATTCTATAGCCGTCAGGTTGCATAGCGTTGACAGAGACAGATAGATGTCTTAATCCCGTACTAAACAAATTCGGTGGTGCACAAGTGGACCTTAGCGCTGCAGTTGATAATTTTGAAGGTTTGAGTTAGGACGATAAACTGGGTTGCACTTAACGGAAGAAAGAAAAAAGGGTTTGCTTTAAATACCTAAGTTTGAACTGATGATTTGTATATCTTGTTCTTTAATGAAATCAATTGTCCTAACAAATCATTCATCATTTCAGCCATAGGACATCCACTGATGAACATAAGCCTCCCCCAGTCGAATAATAATCGAAGATTTGGTTATCTTCTATACTTTGACTATATGTAGGTAATATATGTATAGACCCACCAGTTTCTAAAAGTATGCAAATTATCATTTTCGTTGATTGGATCACCTTGTTAAGATAAAAGACTAAGCTATTTGCAACGGTGTTGATCTACAATTTCAACCACATGGAATTCAGTGCGTCCCATTAGTCGGGGCCTTGTCGGGCTAAATAGATGTTATATATAGGGTGAACAAATTATTAAATGACTCCTTACAATTAAGTTATGGGAGTAATGTCGAAATCTTTAAAAAAATATTGACGCTCCATACATTCTCATAGAAGTAGCGCGTTAGTTTGTACGGAGTATTTTGTTATTATTTCATAATTTTGATGTTGCTCGCGTAATAAAAGTTGTTGTATATCAGTAACTGATAACGTTGCTTTAGAATTATTCCTATTCTTTTGTCCAATAATCTATGACATTGTTTACTTAATCAAATCCATTCAGCCGTTAATATGTGATAGAGTAACAAACACTACTTTTATAAAATGTAGCGAGCAAGTCGTTTAAAAACTAAGTGCACTGGGCACGTAGAACGAAAGGGATTTAAGTTGTAAGTAGTCGGTTAAAACTCGACGTTGATTCACAAACTTTCGGTATACGCTTAAGAGCGTTGTTTATTACGCTTATGTTAATTTGGTTTGCGCTTTATGCGTGTCATGAGGATAGTTTGCGACTCGGCTTAGCTCTGTATGGACAAAGGCAGTAGTTAACTACTCAAGTTGGTAAGACTTTTTAGTGCAATAGTTAAGACATAGCTAACTAGGACTTTTAGTACCTCCAAGTAGTAAAATTTGGAAATGACTTATAATATACCGTTACACATAATGGGTATTTTACTTCCGTTAACACCCAGATCTAAACCGGAGTTATCTCATTGCACGGATTTTAAACTTCTGACTCTACTACTACCTATTTTTCATGGTGAAAACGGTACTTATGCCAAAAATATTACGCCAGGAAGCTTAAACATAAGAACTATATTCATATCTATTTCCTAAATAAATAGACAAGTACTGCAATAAGGATTTGTCGACAAAACTGGTGCCTCAATTGTATCAAAGATATTTCTCGCCGTTTGCCTAAACAGCTTAACGCAATCTGAAATTCATACGGCACGTGCAGTAACCGTAAAACTTTCAGCTTGTACAAGCGCTATCTGGCCGAATAAACTCAGTTGTACATTGCTAATACCACCTCGGCGAAGGCCGCGAGTCTCGACTCAGACACTTGCTGTGTGTGCACGATCCTTAACTGAGTGCAGCAGGTGCCTCCGTGGCCATGAATATTAACACACATGAATATTCCGAGTACGTTTGCACATTTCTTGCATGATTCCATGTCACACACACTCAAGCAAGAAAGCCGCGAGAGAGTATAACCCGACAAAAAATGTTCGCGCGAATAGGCATTGCGGCTTTTTACGAGAAAGACTCACCGCAACTCCTCGTAATTGCTCTTTTTAATGACGTTGTCTTTTGTTTTTATCATGGAAACATGAATTACGCCGGCAAATGGGACGTTTTGTGCTTTAACAGAATAAATAAAAATATTTTATCAACTACTGTTTGCGCAAATCTCGTATTTTTACTGAAAACTGTTTATTTACTTTGCTTTTTGTTTAATGATATACGTTGTAGTATATGAGATCTCGTAGAGTTCATCTTGACCAAACGGCATGCCGTCATTTTTATATGCGCCATATTCTTTCACATTGTCGTGGTCAGAAATTAAGGAAACCTCACTGGATTTTATAGTCGCTCGGATGCGTCGATTCTAAGCCCGATAGTAAATATTGTTTATAGTCATAAGGAGAACATTCTGTAAAAGCAGGTCTAGTGTTCTACTGAGAGTACTATCAGGAGAGTTGGTACAGGACTACATTGCGTAGTTTACATAGAGGACATTAGAGAAAAAAAAAGTATTTAAATAAATAAATAAAATACCTACACAAAAATAGCGGTAGATATACCAACTTATATACGTTATTATGATAACTATAGGGATATGACTTACGTACAGAAAGCTTCAGCTTATCACCAGAACTCTTACCGCTTGCAGGATTCGAACCCGCTGCAGTATGACTTTGTAGTCCAGGTCTTTAGGCTAGACAGTCGTCGTAAAATCACGACATTCAAAACATTAATTGTTAGTGCTCAACAATGTAATTTAAATTTTCTCAAAGCCTGAATCCTATTCAGTTCGTACCTAATTTATAGTGTGTAATTAGGTGTGAAACCACTCGCTCTTTACTTTACCTACTCGAAATTCATAAGTGCTTATAAATGCTTCACAGAATAAATTAATTTGAATTCAAAAGGACCTGGATTTTAGTCTCACACACAGCTGCTCCATTTTACAGAATACACATAGTTGCTTTATGATTGCATAAAACAAAATTTACTGCGCATTTTTATTATGTCTCAATGTAAAATCACTGTAAAATCATATACAGTAGAATATTGCACACGTCGCTCAAGCGATAAATTACACTTTATGGGCAATTAAACTCTTGTTCTACTGAAAAACATGCTTTAAAGCCTTAATGTTTGTGTAAAACACAAAGTGCTAGCGAAAACATTCTTTCACACCTGACACGGTTCTTGTTTTAATAAGCAATTAGGTACATTTAATTTCACCAGACATTAGAATTTGATATTTATAAATGTTGCGTATGTACAATGTTATTTAACTTTTAATTTTTATATGTAGTTACTTAATATTTTTTTATTTTGCCAGTACGCATTGTGTTTGGGTAAAAATCGAATCCTATCGGATATCCCTGATGTATGTTCCGCGATGTTTTTATAGTTTTCGAAGATCAACTTTGTTTTAAATTGAATCAAAGCTACCGTCTGACTTCATGGTTCAGAGCGCAACATACTGTGGCGCAACCCAGTAGACCCAGACAGACACAAGTTACATTAGGTAGATAGTCTTAATTCTAGTTATTACAAATAATTCGAGTTATATACGGACTTTAAACGTATGTTTTCAAAGATGCAGATAGCCCCATTAGCGATAATAGATACTTGATTCACCTGGATTCTGTGGTCAAATGACCATGCCTTCTAGGAAGGTTGTTACGTAGATGTATAAAATAAACCTTAAAAACCTTAAAGTAATTACTCATACAATCACTTGATTGATTAGAATATAATTTCATAATTATCACATGAAACAATGCAAACTCTCCGCTACGATGAGTATTTCATGTTGTATGTCAGATATCACAATTGATGGAAACACAATGAAGGTTCTGTTGCGATTGTCTTTTGTACCGAGAGGAGGCTTATAACCTTTTGTTTTTGCTCATACACCGTAATCTATTTAAGCTGATCCAAACTGTACTACAGTTGACTCATACGTTGCTAAAATAGTAGGTTTAATTTTGGAATACCTTTCAATCTTGCCGAGTAATATTTTGTTTTTTTTACCGTATTACTTGTAGCTGAGTGGCGGCAGCGCTTTGGTAGTGATAACCAAAATTAAGCTATAACGCCGCGGTTGTGATTTGGTGACCATTCCAACCATATTTAGTGACATTTATCACAAACATCTCTGTGCAATAGTATCGCTTGATACTAGACGAGAAGCCTAGTCAGAGAGTAATAATATTATCTGACAGTATGTTTAAGTCACTGACTTTACAACACCCCTCCACCAATTTGCACTGGGCCTGCGTGGTGAAGTAAGACCCAAACCCAAAAGTTAATAATAATAATAATAAACCCCGCAGGGCAGCTTTGTGGCGAGCTGCAGTGAGTAGCGACACCACGGAGTCAGTTGTTAATCCGAGTGCTCCCGAGAGTCGGCCAAGACCCTCGTCTTCGGCTTGCCGAAGTGGAACCCAGGTACTCTTACCTCTGGCTTGCCTTAACTGGCCGGCCAGAGTGAAGTCGCTAGAGCATGATGCTCGAAGGGTGGATGTGGTTCGTAAGTAGTGAATGGGCACGTGATGCCGGACCCTCAGGGGGGAGCAAGTGATCGTCGTTAAAAGTCCAGAGCCACCTCTCCACTCTTAGCCGCCAACAACAGAGTTGCCCCTCAGTCCGGTCTTGGTCTTCAGTTGCCGGCAAGACACCACCTGCCAATTTTGTCAGTCTGAGAATGAACTAGGCAGGTGACCGGTAGTCTCCATCTATAACCCAGAACCCAATCCCTCCATCTTCCTTCAATAAGCCCAATTCATTTTTCATTAGCTGCAATAGTTCCTGTACACATGCTGGGTATAATCTCTGATTACATCCCATGATGTAGTTAGAGATTGGATCCAGTAGTGTCATACTTTCAAATTTGATTATTTGCGCTTTAAAAAGGGCCTCTACGTGTTAGATCAGTATCCCCACGCAAGCCTTATATAGGACCGGGTCACTTTTGGCCCGTGAACTCAACACCCGTATTTATAAAGAAGTAATTGCTTGTTGCTAAGTAACAACTTAGCGAAGTCATTACTTCAGTATAGAATTCTTATTTTGAAAATGTATTCTAAAGTCAAGATAAGTACGTTACTTAGCTATGTAAATGCTAAAGTAACAGCCAGTGCTTGATGGTTGTTTTCCTCTAGCAAGACTCGATTGCTGTGTTACTCGTATGTTACATGAGAAGATATGCCGATGAGATTGACATTCCGTTAGAAATGACAATACCACGTTATATTTTATTAAAATTCGCTTTACTAAGAACAAGATTTTGATGTCAATTTTTTTTCTTTAAACTGTGATCCTGCTAATTTGTCAGGCGAATGGCATTGTCTACGGCACTCATAAGCTCTTTCCGCATGCAGGTATCAGGGCATTTCAAGTAAGATAGGAGGGAGTCATACTTTGCAGTCTTTGCAATGCAAAATCAGTAAAACCCTTGATTTTGCTTAAAATGGCCTACTTGGCTCGGCTAATATTTAAGGACTTCCGAGTCACCTTATTCAGGATAAAGGTTGCTCGTCTCTAGCTTACGACGCTCAGTGCCACTTGCCACTGTCTCGATAATCTGGTGGAGCGATGCCAGCTAGTAGATACATTATTTGAACTGTAGCCGATTTAAGAGACCGTATACCAGTACCTACCAGACCCGCGTGTGCAGAACGTCTCCAAATATTCGCGGAGTAGTAGAGGATGGAGGTGGGAAAAACACCTGGTGATGTTCCTCACTTGGTAAAAGTCAGTCGACGTAAGAGGTTGTTGTGGGCGTAAACATTGCTTTTAGCTTTAATCCTGATAAATAAAATAAAAATAATATCCATAACAACTATACCTATTGATGTCATATAATAAAAAAAAGTCGCATTGAAACTTTCCACTTTGAAAACAATACGTAAACTACCGCTAAATCATTAAAAAAACGTGTTCGAAGCATATTCTTAATTCTTAAGTAAAGGAATTGGGGACTATTATTTGGCTAAGAATTCTAACTTTTGACAGTTCTAACATCACTCAATTACTTCACTAAAAAAACAAAATCTTTGCTTAGCAATTACTTTTACGCAAGTAATTACTTAGAACTGTCTATAAATACGGGTTTAATAAGAGCGTACAAATAATAATAAATATATAAATCGAAATATACTTCGGTCTTATTATTAAAACCACATATAGAAAACTTTTACACGCCAAGTTTATAGAACCCTTTCCGGACTTATCACATGTTACAGAGCAAAGAGTAGCTGACCAAAAACGACTAATATTCTGTAATAAACTAGCAACAGAGGTAAAACATGCACAAATAAAAAAGAGATAGCCGCCCAACAGGCAACTTCATCTTCACAGCAACATACATTGTCAGAAGCTAATTATACATATCTTGCTAACATATCCTCTTAACTCTTACTCGACTATTCGCAGGTACCGGTTCAATCTCCAATTACTACTCAAGCTACTCACCGATACAAAACTATCCGTAATTTATGTAGAGACAGCACTTGGCTTAGGCCCGTGTTGTCTTTAAATACCAGTAAAAACTGAGATATATAAATATATAGACAAAAAAAATAATAATAATATATCATTTATTTCAGGCATCAAATTCATTACAGTGTAATACATTATAATAAAATGCCCATATAATAAATACCTTACTGACTAACATACATACAATAACAAAAAAGAATTAAAAAAATTATGCTAGGTTATTGAGGCTTCGTTTTTGTTGTTTCAACCGGTAATCTTCCACGGAAGCGACAGTAGACCACACCCTTTGGCCAGAATTCCTCCTTCAGGAAGGTCCAACACAACGAAAGCTTTAAAGCTTGCATTGTGTCTCGACTCCAAAGGAGCAACTCTTAATTCAAAACGAGTCTTGACCTTGATATGCTCTATGATGTCGTGCGACGTGGTGGTATAGTGCAGGCGAGACAAATACAAAGCCGTGACGTGAAGTGAAATAGGTGCAGTGCCGCAACGATTATGACTGACACGCCTTCGTCGAGTCTTCTTGTTTATCTCGATGAAATCATCTTCATCTTGGTGCGTAAGATCGGCCTCTGCTGGTTTAGGTGCTGTCAGCGTCGGCGGCACAGTGGCAGTAGGTCGCTTGCTAGCGACGACGTTCGCAAAATTTAGATTTTGTTTAGCGCCAGTTTGTTAAGGTACATAATTCACTTTACCGTATTACTGAGTCCATAAAAATGGCTATTGATCTATACAATATATTGTTGCTCTAAAACCTAATCAAATTTCATCAACCTTGTTTTGTTTTTTTTTCTGTATTTAAGGAGGCGAATGAAATGCTGATCCATAAGTACATTATCATCGAGGTAGGAGTTAGTTTATAGGGAGAAACAAAAAAAACGCGATTTTGATCTTGAATCCATAGAAGAAGTTCTTTGTATTATTAAAAACCATTCGCCTACTTTTTGGCAACTGTCGTATGTAGAATTTGATAAAAAAACAACACTGTATTGTTTAGAACCCCTGCACTCAGGTATAGATGGATTTTGCTTAATGGTGAGATTAAAGCAGGCAGTACGGGAGACCTGTCGTAAAAATATGTCCTTTGCCTTTCTAATAAACTCCGCCTAGCTTTTACTCTTAATTCTTTTTACAACTATTATCAGTCCTTCAATCCGCCTATGGAACATTTTGACGTTGTCTATTCAGCAATTTCATTATTATCATCTTCATTCCAGCACTCTACTGCTACTGCTGAACATAGGTCTTCCCAGTGGGATTGGCCGGTTCGAAGCGGCCTGCATCAAGCGGCTTGGACATCCTACGCTACGCTGCCGGTACGTAACCTACATTCCTACATTTTTATAGTAAATCAATGCACTTTTACATTAATTAGGTACGTATTAATGTACTTATATAAATATGTATTTATAAATTAAAAAACAATACACTTAGAACTTTTAAATATTTTAAAAAAACATTTAAGAAGTAAAACGACGTAACGTCTTTGGCCAACACTTATGTTCCAGTTCTAACATATAACATAGTTCATGCTGTTTGAATAATATTTTACTGAATTTCTATTCACTTAGCAGTAGGTACCTGCACTACGACCCAAAGTCCCAGACAAACGTCACAGACGGTCCCAAGGTGAGGACAAAAATTATGTATTATGATTACTACGAGAATAAATAGCTCTGACTCTTGCAAGCACTTTATCTAATCTAACGTCTCTCCTGTAGGTATTACACTACATGATGGCGGTACGGATAGAGTTTATAAGACTTTCTGTTACGCTCTTGCAATTCATGTATACAAGATTAACGTTTACCTACATACAGGCACGTTACATAATAATTCACATTGCCGCAAAAATGTAAATATCAAAACACAATCAAAGGTCAAACTTGTTTGTGAATTTAAAAAACAGTAATAAAAGTTGATAGCCAGTATCTACGGCGCTTTCCGAATAAAATAAAAACGAGTCTAGGGTGTAAGCCCGGAGGTCTGTGTTTGTGACGGGCCTCTTATCCCTTTAACGGGCTTTGTACTTTGTCGGGTGTAGGCCGAGCTGTGCAGACGCTTCTCTAAGCCTTTGTTCGCCTGGCCTCACGTACTCTTACCAAAGTGACGCCGATTCCTTGTGTCTGGCCGCGTTGACGCTTTTAAGCTACCTACTTAAATAACAACACAAAACTATAGCGTCTTTATTTGAAATTTTAGAGTAGGGGAGAGCGGGGCTGAAAGTGCCGGGGTTAAGTTGTTCCGATGCAAATATCTACCTTCCAGAAAGATATAGCTATATGTTCGTATTATTTCCGTTGCTCTGACCATCTAACGCATGCGCGGCGGCCATTTTAGTTGCGCCTGAGATTCAGACCGAGCGGCAGTAATATAATGATCCTCTAGCATCACGTTAGTAAATATTTTTTCATTAATACTTTTTGGTCTGATGTAAACATTTTTGGTGTTACGGATATGAGAGTTTTACTAATATGTTAGTAATTTATCCAGATATAATAATCTATGCAATTTTAACTCTTTGTACAGAATTATTTTTTAGAAAATGATAAAAATTAATGTCTTAGAAACGGGGTAAAAAGTGCCCTTTAATCGGGGCTAATTGTGCCGGGCACAACCAACCCTCAACAAATCTTAAATCATATATATCGTTTTTGTTTAATATGTTACAAGAGAAAAACACTAAAAGGAACCAAGGATCTTCTACAAAAGGCTGCTGTTGCGGTTATTAAGGAATTGCGCAAATAAAAAACTGTTGCACTTGAGTTAGAGACTTAATGCGGCATGCAATGTGTGGATGATGAAGAAAATTGACCATTTGTGTGTTTTAATTACTTTTCAGATCAGTAATCTAAAGAAAAAGTTTAGTTTTTGATGTTTTTAATGTAAGTTCAATGTGAAGACTCATTTAAGAAACTGATTAATAAGAAATTTTTAATCTAGCTGAACTCTGTAACCTTGGCTATTGGGAGAAATTTGGACTAATCCTAGTATTATAGTCTGTAAGGGGCAA
Organism: Anania hortulata; assembly: GCA_963576865.1. Classification (NCBI taxonomy): domain Eukaryota; kingdom Metazoa; phylum Arthropoda; class Insecta; order Lepidoptera; family Crambidae; genus Anania; species Anania hortulata. The sequence continues at coordinate 11,022,253 of OY756406.1, forward strand.
AGTTTAAATAACTCTATCTAATCGAACTTATTTAGATTAAAATTAAGTAAAAATTATGAAGTTAGAAGGTGCTCTCAGTATCAGATAGTTAGAAGAGTAACTGGTTGTAATTTTTTTCACTAATGTTTAGTATAAAAACTACTAAAGTATATAAAGTGTTGATTTTCAGTAATTTTAATTTCGTTGAAATATAAACTATCAAATAGTTTTCATTCCAAAATCCATTTATTTCGTTTAAAAGACCAAACATTATGAACGGCACAACCGACCTCAGCTGCGGCACAACTCGCCCCAGAGAGGGGTCAGTTGTGCCTTACGGCCGCTGTATAAAAATATAACTCTATATAAAAAACCATTCAAAAAGTACAAAAACTGATTATAAATTCAAAATCTACATTAAATTTTACATAAGATAGACTGAAACTATTTACTTTAGCATTCGTCTTACCCGATTTATCTAGGGATTTCTCAAAATCGGCACTTTCAACCCCGCTCTCCCCTACTGCAACATTTAAATAATTTACAAAGCAATTTTAATGAAATACGTTTCTAAATATAAACACGATTTCTGTAAAATAATAACCGAAATTCATCAAGATTATATAGAGCAGGTACTTAGTGCACAAATATTTTCTCTAGCGATGTCACACCATTCCAGAATGCGCACTGCATCTACACGATTTACGCGCGACAATCGTACGGCTTTCTTGTCATCATCATCATCATCATTTCAGCTATAGGACGTCCACTGCTAAACATAGGCTTCCCCCATTGACTACCAGATCGGCCGGTTGGAAGCGGCCTGCATCCAGCGTCTTCCCGCGACCTTTACCAGGTCGTTTGTCCACCTTGTGGGTGGAAGTCCTATGCTGCGTTTGCCAGTACGTGGCCTCAGGCCAGACATAACAGAATGACAGATGTGCGATACTACGCAGGTACTTACAGAGAATTACCCTTAGCAGATACTTAACGGTACACTGAGCGTGGAATCCGTCCTGAAATTCGCTAAGTTGCTGTAAGTAAAAAAAGAAAAATATTCTAATATGTGGTTCAAATGTATTTGACCGCATCAGTTAAGATCGACACAGATGCAAATAATTCAAACATAGGTACATAATATTGAATGAAAAAGTCTTTTTTTAAATGGCAAATAGAAAAGCCTGTTTATTTCACCTGAGCCAAAATTCTATTTGACCAAATAATAAATTTATCGTTTTATCTTAATATTCAACAGATGTCCCTTGTTTTCACCGAGTTCAATTCTCCATGGCATTGCTTGATATTTTCTCTTTCAAAGCACAGCGGCACGATAAGTGGAAAGGAAAACGGTGGAATTGTAAGAAAGGGTACAATAACGGGATAAAAAGGAGCTCGTTTACAATCATCTCTATTCATTGGTGTAATCGTGAAATACAATTTCCCCGCGGTATTACTGTATTACCTACCGGTGAAATTTTAGCAAAGCCATTGCGTTTATTTTTATTTTTACAGCGGTCTTTAATTTTATCGTTGATCTTATGATATTCTGTCTTATATGTAAATTAAAACAGCTTTACACAAACTAGACACCAAAACAATTATCTTTATAAAGTAAGACATTCTATTTATCAACTTAAGTACCAATTAATAAAGCTTTGGGTACATTACTTTTATCGTTTATACATTATTAGATATTAAATACATAGTTAAAGAGCTGTTCTCATAAAACTTTACAACCTAAACGAAAACAAATGGGTAAATTATATTATCTTGTACTAAACTTTCTTGTTGAGGAGAACCGAATTTACGACAATTGCTCAACAATCTTGAAAAGGAGAGAGAAAAGCCCTTTAAGTTAGAAGGTTTACTTTAGATCTAATTGATAACATCGTTTTATAAAGCCACAATATTGAAAAAAAAAAACGGATACGAGTGGTGCGTTATAGAATGAATATACATGGGGCACACTAAAAGTTTTGCACTTCTAGCTAATCGGAATTATTTGAATTTCGAATGTTATATTTAAACATTGCAACCTTCTTAGTAATAAAAAAAAACAAAAGGCGAGAAATGATTTGTCAATTGTTTTTTATCACACATCAAAGTTCTACGTACGCAACGAAAATGTAATTAAGTCGAAAAGATTTTAGAGCGATGATTTTTTAGCGGATAGTAATTATTAAATTAAAAAGTTCTTTGCATAGTTTGATTAAGTTACTAATTCTGAGCTACTCCTAAAGATTTGGCACCCCTTTGCAATGTAACCCCGTATAAAATACTTAGGACTGCAGAACGCTCTAGCAGCACTTGTTTTGACATGCACTTGATTTTTTTATTATTATTATTAAAAGTCATAATAACATACATACGAACACTAATCGTCATTATTTTGTAATATCATGTAATCTTAGATGCAAAAAAGACACGATTATTTTACAGGCCTAGCTATCCTAGTAGATATATTTTTGAGCACAAACCTTTCCTTATCGTTAAATTTGCTAGTTTTTAGAGTATAGAGTTTGACGTAAAGATAACACTGCTGAAGTAGAAGAAACGCCGCACGTGATTATGGAATGCAGGAGCTTGGCAAATCAGCTGGATTCCCCAATCACCAGCATCGCTCCCAAAAGCATGCAGCAGTCTTAAACGGCTGCTAATCTTCTAGGATGTAATGGGTAGGTTGGAATAAGAAGAATATTACCTATGTGAAACGCACAATGGCCATCAAGAGGCTAAGTGCAGAAACAGCCCAGCAAAACAAACTTACTAACACTGCAAATACAGTATAATATTATATTTATAATACTTATATATTTCGCTAAAATAAAAACGTTCGCAAAATGACTTTTTATCTACATAATTTTGTACATGCTCGAGGCACCCTGCTATTAAAATGACGCAATTGGCTTTACGCCAAATCGATTTGTTACTGCCGCAGAAATAGCAATAAAAACTGGACATGCATGTATGATAGCGCTGGAAAAATAGCTGCATCCGTCATAATACCCACAATACACTGCATCCGTGATAATCCGCCCTACTAAATGTAAGCTGCATAAATTAAACGAACACTTGGACAATTTATACGATAATACTTACACAGCGATAAGACCGCCTAAATTGTGCTATTCCTAAGTATTTACTTTCCTGTGATTTGTTTGTTTTGTGTGGTGTACAATAAAGAGTATCTATCTATCTATCTATCTACACTATTAGGGGATAAGTGCTGTTTTTAACATAAAGATGGGTGTTAAAAGTAGCTGCATAACTCGAGTTATTATATTACAGATTCTATGCTACTTAGCAAAGAGGTAATTTAGGTAATGTTTCAAGAAGCAACCTACTTTTTTTTAAATTAATTGTGACTGAGTTACTAAGTCAAACTCCAATCTAACCCGATGGTAAGTAATGATCAAGTTTCCGAATAAAACTACTTATGGTTCTAATGCAGTTCATGTTATATCTAAATTCATTAAAACTACGCAAGATCCAAATTAACACCCCACCTTATTTGTGATTTTTTTATTTGCGACTGTACTAACTTTTTTCCTACCTAATCGAACAATCTATAAATTTAATTTTATCTGGTGGAAGTGATGATGAAATTGAAGATGAATTACGCCTGTCGCTTACTGGGTAAATTATTTGCTGATCTAGCCCTTCTTTCGGAACACAGCCAAGCTGTTTGGCGGTATGAATAATCAAGAGCAAGCCCGTTGATACCCATAAAGGCAAGCTCCTGCAAAACCACGCTAAAGTCTCATTCATCAGTCATGCATCGAGTGAGTGCAAGCAAGATTTCGATTTTTTGATAATGCTCAAAAACTTTTACATCCAAAAAACTATTTAGTCAATAATAATATATTGTTAGTAATAATCTGTATATTTCAATGTGTTTATAATTTATTTGTTAAAACATTATACAGATTAACAGTAAACCTCAGTCAGAACATATTAGCGTTTTTAAGCTGTTTTTGACCGCGGCTTCGACCAGCGTGAATATTGGTTTGAACAGAAACACGATATCGTGCATGCGTTGTTACTATCTTTTATACCGGGATAACCCAGAATGGCGGCCATAGTCGGTTTTTCAAACATAAGAATCGGTTTAGCTATCGATTGAACAATATTAGCATGTTTTAAACTAAATATAACTTTAAATGTATAAAAAGAAAGCTTAATCAAATGCTAAATTTTGTCAATTATTAGGATATTATATTATAACCATACCTTCATACTATTCGTTGTTTTGCTTTTGTTTCATCAGAAATCAGATTTTCAAAAGATATCAATTTTAAAATACTCTCATGTGAATGAATTCATATAGTTTTTGTAAAAATCCTAAACCACAAAATATTGTAACTTATCGTGTTTGAATCAATGAAAAAATTCAGGTTTATATGAAATTCGGAATGACGGTAATAATCCAGCTTTGCTCGCGTTTCAATGCAAACCACAATATTATAAACATGACATGTTAAATGCACTTTAACCACAAAGGACTGTGTTTAACTGGGCTTTAATTACACTGGCATGATTAGCTGCATCAAGCAAAGGTCGAAGGGTAACCTTACCTACTAGTTTACATACAGTAACATTTGTGAATTAAATAAGTCGTACGGTTCTGACAGATTTATTTGGTATATTTTTAACCGCAAAACATTTATTTTTTATCAAAGGTCCATTGATAGCATTTTGTTTAAAATATCACTTCCCTAAGCATTTAAAACTTCATAACCAAAACTGGATGTTACGAATCAAAAAAATGGTTTTGATTTTAATTAATAGGTTTATTCTTTTAAAGTTTATCAAATAACTTACGCATTTTATGTATACTAATAAATTACTAAATTTTATATATTTAGGTACTTTGAGGCGGACTTTCTTTGATAATTATTATACAAAAAATAAATTAGAATTCTCGTGAGGCTCGTGAAATCACTTATGAACCTTCGCCGTCTACTGACTTTCAAATTGCTTAGGTAATATTTCCCAAACAAGCTCCCTAGGTAAAAGAACATTTATGTCACAGACGAAACTAATTTTGAACAAGAAATTGGAGTTTCAGGTAGACCGGAATAAGCCCAACGGCCTCCGCCATGATGAATAGGCCAGGGCTTGGACGTGGGGCGGGTGCCAACTACTGTAACTACAACATTACCTTAGAATAGTACCAACTTTGAAAACAAATCAACTTGTCGAACTAATATAAACTATGCAACCACAACCCTAAGTTCAATTTTCCTTGCACCTTAAATATGAAGTGGCGATGTTAACGAGTAACAATAATAAATGCAGTAATAGGGTCATCCTATCTAAACAATCGCGAAGATCCAAGTTGTTATTAAGTGCCAGCATTGAAATACGAAAGCAGTTACAAAACAGAATTACAATAAAATTTGCATAAATTTTCAATGTTATGGCGCTGAAGCCAGACATTTTTGTAGACAAAATTAATTTATTTGCCAGTTAATGTTCTGGGTCTGTAACAACACAATCCACGAATTGCTATGGGATAATTATAAACTCAATTATTATCTTGCAACAACCAATCAAAAATAGAGCATCATATTGATATCAAATGACAAATACTTAACTAGCTACAATGTGATGATTTTATTAGGTATCATAACCATCCTTGCCACGGCTGAAGGCATTTATAGTGACTTAATTAGTTCGGACACTCATCATCATGCTTTGGGAAGATTTAGACAAGCCGTCTACCATGTGTTGCAGTTCTTGAATCGTTTCGGCCATGATTACGTTACTCATCCTTATATCGCAAGAGATGTACTCGTGCTCGTTTTTACCAATTCGATGTTCTTCTCGTTACTATTAGTACATTATTTAGTACAACAATATGAGAACGATTTATTCATATATCATTCGTTCCGCTCACTCCCATGCGTCTGTTGAAGGCAGTTAGATGGTTCTCACTCGGGCTGTTCGCATTTTCGTTTACTGCACCGCGTTCGCGTGTGCCCGAGTAAAACCTTACTGTCACTCTTTACTATGGACAGAACACCATTGAGAAAAAATAAGAAACAAAAAATTTGTGCTCGTTAATTCAGACGTATAATAATGTTATTCCACAGCCTTTGACAGGTATACGTCTAATAATTTAACTTTTAAAGAATCCATCGTTTTTTTTGTATCGGAAAGAACTATTATTCTTTTTTGAATTATCAACATTAAGTAACCACTTTTGGGTTAAACCTGGTAATACGTCATGAACCATTATACTTACCCTAATTTTATCAGATCCGGCTATATAAGAGACCGATTAATACGATAGCAAAATAGTCCGATAGAAAGTCTCGTAGGATGCACTGACTCTGAAAATCCACATACATTTGACTTCTAACTATCGATAATACTCGTAGTGCGTCGGATTCTCTTTAATACCTAGTACGTATTACGTGTACAACACAAGCCTAATCTAGATGTTCAATGTGCCCTATTTTTGCAGCAGTAAACTTTAAATGTGAACAAATAACTCTCAGTACTCTTCGCCTTAAATTAAGTTCGCCAACTTAGCGCACGGCGCAAAACGTGCAACTGCACGCAATCGCACCACAATCGCGCGGTCGGAATCGCAGAACATTAGACGGAACAACAACACTTCCCATCGCAACCGCAGTCACAATCTAGAGAGGACAGCCATGACAAGTAGGACAAGAGCTCCTTAATGTATTACCTTCTCCGTACCATTAATTCATACTAAATATAATGATATCAATGGAGAAACGTGAACGTAAATTTGCCCATCTAACGGTTACTTATGTTTATTTAATTTTCTCTTTAACTTTTGTAAATTTCATTATAATGTATGCGTTGCCATCTTGTCTTTCTTAAGCTATTGAAGCAATCTATCTTTAATATATATCTATATATATAAAACAAAGTCGGGTTAGTTACACTATATACAAGTCGAGAACGGCTGGATCGATTTTTAGATCTTTAATTTGATGAATTTGTCTCCGCCCCGAATAGCAGAATAACTAAAAAAACGGAAAAATTCACAAAAAAAAACTATGAAGTGGCGGTACGAAGTTTGCCGGGACAGCTAGTACCTATCTATATATATATATATATAAAAGAAAGTCGGCTTAGTTACACCATTTATAAGTCAAGAACGACTGGACCAATTTTTATGATTTTTTGTTTGTTGGGTTTGTCTCCACCCCGAATAGCAGAATAACTAATAAAAAATCTGGAAAATTCTCAAAAAAAAAAAAAAAAAAGAGGCGGTACGAAGTTCACCGGGACAGCTAGTATATATATAAAACAAAGTCGGGTTTGTCACATTTTACCATTTATAAGTCAAGAACGGCTGAACCGATTTTGATGCTCTTTGATTTGTTATATTTGTCTCCGCCCCGAATAACTATAACAAGATCGAAAAAAATCACGATGAAAAATCTGCTTCAGCTGCCTTTGCAGTTAGAAAAATTTGACATATAACTGACGTTGTAACGGCAAGCCTCGTGTATTTTAGTTACTTTCATAGTATTATTATATCGAAAAATATAGTATTAATAAATAAAACTTAGTCGTAGTTGAACTAGTCGAACGAGTCTCTGAACTACGGTAGTTCAGACTCTGGAAAATTACATAAATAAATACGTTTGTTCTCTATTGTAATATTTGTTTTGACATTAACAAAAGGTAAAAAGAACACGAAAACTATGAAACCTATTCGGTTTGACCTAACAGGCACTCGGCCCAACAGATAACGCCACCGTAGGGGCAGTTGCGCTTTCGAATTTAAATGTGTTATAAATATGTATTGTCACGCGGGAGACCATAATGTGCGGCTGCCGACTAATGTTATTGTATTCATGTAATTATGTCTGTGAATGTTAGTGTGGTCTCTTATCAAAGGCACCGGCTGGCTACACATAAAACAATTATACTATAGGAGAAAGGATCTGTCCTATGCAATTCCCTAATCCTAGAACCTAAGTCCCTAGGTCCCTATGTCCCTAAGTCCCTACAGCCCTAACCTACAGTATAAGTGTGATAAATAAATAAGTACAGGGTGTCTGCACCATAAGACCTAAGGTAGCAGACGGGAGGTGGTGAGGAATAAAGTGAGGAGTGGGTTTTCTCACTGCCAGTCAAGCAGACTCTCAAGATTGATCAGGGTCTGATGGCTAAGGGTGTCTTGGCCACAGTAAGAGGAGTACATTACCAGGTGTCAATGATCGAGTAATCATAAATAATTACACAAATACAATAACATTAGTCGGCAGCTCCACATGTATTATCATTGTTTATGAGCATGTTATATTGTAATCAAATTTCGTTTAAAAACATTAAATGTTTTTTATTCAGTGGCGGAAATAAGTTTTTTTTTAGTAGTTTATAAAATTAGGTAAACTATATTCCTTTAACTGTGACATCGAGTAAGCGAAGACAAAAGGCGGTTAGTTAACATTTTAATCCGTGTGCCGGGCACTAATGGCTGCACCGCACTATGATATATCGCAGCTTAAATCAGACGAGCGTTCCATAGCTAAATCTACGACCTGAATACGGCTGAATGCAGCTCGCATTATGTAACTACTTTCATAAAACCTTTCCAAAACGCAGAAAATGAGTTTTTAAGGTTATTATGGTTTTGTCTAACACAGAAATTTTACTAAATGGTGAAAAACTTGATCTATCAAACTCCACTGTTTTTCTGAGTAGTATATTGGATTCGAAGTTGCAATGGGGACCACATGTTGACGCTCTGGCTGGGAAACTTGCTTCAGCTACCTTTGCGGTTAGAAAAATTAGACATCTAACTGACGTTGTAACGGCAAGGCTCGTGTATTTTAGTTACTTTCATAGTATTATGTCTTATGGTCTTCTCTTGTGGGGTTCTGCTGCGGACATCGATACCATCTTTATTTTACAGAAAAGAGCCATTCGTGCTATTTACAAACTTAGTCCGCGCGAATCTATGAGAGATTTCTTTAAAGAAAAATAACATACTTACTGTAGCCTCTCAATACATATTTGATAATATCATGTACGTACGCAAAAATTTTAATCTTTTAATAAAACAGTGATATTCATTCATCATACAACACAATAAAAAACAACAAACTTGATATCCCAAACAAGTTTAAATTGGCCGTAACAAGTAATTCATTCTTGTGAAATTGTATTAAATTAAATAATAATTGTATTAAATTAAAAAAATAAAATTTTCAATAATATACCTTACAATGTTATCGAACTTCCAATTAATAAATTTAAGTGACATGTCAAAACTACACTAATGTCTAAGGGGTATTATAAAATTTAAGACTATCTTGATGACAAGAATGTATGGTCAGTCCAGCCTGCACTAAACTGATGTACCTACCTGTTCATTTTGATTTGTTTTTTTTTTTGTAGCAGCTAGTAGTGACTGAGTTTGTTTCGGCGTTTCTTCTCAACACTTGCCAGATTGTCTGTGTCTTGTCTCGAAGCGCTAGTAGGGCCCAAAAAATAAGGAGACATGTTCTGGCCCCATATGGGCCTATAATGTTATTATTGACGTTCGTAAGTGGCAATTTTCTGTCCTTAACTGAATAAATGATTTTTTAAATTTGACTTTGACTTTTGTCAATGCCTTTGGTTCATGTATTCTTAAGCTAAGTTAATTACTTACTGTTCGGATGTGTGTTGACCTTTTAACTGTAAACCAATTCAACGTAAGTTTATTATGCTATTAAATGTTTTACTAAACTAAAACTTGAATAGTCAACTGTTTCATTACGATTTTCATAGACGTAAATTACGATTCGTAGATAGGTGTCAATTATTTTATTTTTTATTAACAGTTTTAACAAGCGTAAAAGCTTAATAAAGGAATTTATAGTTAATTTTTATAAAATTCTAGGATTAAAATGTACACTGGAACTGTTTAACTGTATGTATTATACGTATTATAATGAAAAAAAGACATTTTGAATTTGAAATTGAAAAGTCAAACGTAGGTAAGTAAGTTGTTATTAACTGTATGTTCCTTTGCATCATTCTATAATTTACATTTGACTGCAAAACATTTAAGTACAACGACATACGAAAACACGTAACCTACAAGTTAAATATCTTCCTAGTTCGTAGCACCAATCGAACGTCTCGTAGCATCGTCGTAGCTCGGTAACAACGATCTGCTACGAAACCGCATCGTACACAGTGCTTATCAAGGCGAACTTTATGCCTGAATAAGGATATGAACCGAATAACGGCTTACCAAAAGCGAAAAGCCCGGAAACGTAGGTTTAAGTTCGTTTTTATAGAAACTAGTATATTATTTTGACATTTGACAAAAAAGTTATCTTTGCATACTCCATTATGACGTACTATAGTGGATTGATGTACGTAGTACGTGCATCGTGTGTCCTTTTAATGGACAAGAAGAAACAAAAAAATTTGTCAATTTTTGTTGTAGTCCTTAAATATTAAAAAACTATAACGCACACTTTGATATGCATTGGTCAAAACAAATCAAATAACCCCAAACACGAAGATTATTCTTTTTATGTCACATACTTACAAAGTTTCAAAGTGATTTGACAGTTGGAAGTAGGTTAAAATTATTCCCAAGTTTTTTTTTTACTTTTAGCAGTTAGTTACAAGTAAAGCTAATAAAAGTGTGTTGTGTGTTGTGTGTTTTTTTGTGTTCAGTTCCAACACTTTACAAAACCATAGAGTATATAAAACTACAATTAATGGTCTGGTTAATGTTTCTATTTGATGACTAAATACCCCGTATGAGGCAATGAAGCTGTCAGCTACCGAGAAATCGTTGTTGCATATTCGTAGCTGCCGTAATATAATGAACTAAAGCTCGTGGAATAATAAATCAGCATGCAGTTTAACTAGCTGCATAACCTATTACGAGTATTTAGGTCACGCTCAAGGTATGACCTAAGCGCAAGTGTACTACGGTTTAGCTTTAGAAAGGATAAAGTACAATTTGCACAGCTCCCACTTAACCAAACGTCGCATAACATAATAACATCGGCGTTATCTAGCACATTAAATTAAAAATTGGATAGAAGAAAACAAAATATTATTTTATTATAAATCTATAAACTTAAAAAATATCTCCCCTCCTCCTACGAGTATTATGATAAAAAACCGACTACGTCAATCTAGGACACTTTAAAAATAGATTTTTACCACTTATTTCAGTCTGCTGACCCTAACCTAGCCACCAAGCTTCTCATTCAGAAACTTCAATTAGTAATAGATATGGATACACAGTCTCACTCCATGCCCTGACGTCGAAGATACTTGAAACCAAGGGTTAGGCACTCCAGGTTAACTGAGGTGTATCTACAATAGAAACGTATTATTTTTTGTCTATCTCATCCTACTATTCTGGTAAATTGCTTTGCTTAAACCTTGGACACTATGAGGATAACTAGAATCAATTTCCATAAAGACATCAAAGAAGCCGCGTACGATATTCATACGAATAATACGAATCATCACACCTAATAAAATTAACGTAAATCTCTTAAGAGCTAATTCTTGGATGTTGGTCCAACGAAAAGTTATTTTACCTACTTATCTATATTTCGACAACATGGAACTGTATTCATAAAACTTTGCCATAAATACAGTGTCTATAAAAATATTGTCAACCGAAAGTCCAGAAATAGAAAACCTCTAGCTAGTGATCCAAATCACCATATTATTAATTATTTTAGCTAATGACCAAGTTGTACTAGACAGGCCGGCAATTGTTTTTGTGATTATTATTATATTACCAATAAACTCGAAATAAAAATCTGCCAACTTGAAAACTACAAAATATCGCGGAACGTTGGAGGTATTTTTAGAAACACTAGATGCCGCCCTATCTTTGCACTTCGCTTGACACTTTTTGGGACCTTCATGACACTGAGTACATTCATTTAAAAAATACTTACTAGTATATATCATGCGTCACATAAGTTCAGATCACAATTTGGGCTGCTACTCAACGTGTTAAACGAACGAAGTTAAACTAGCGAGTGGCTAATAAATATAATGCAAGTGCAACATTTAGTAATAGATCAGCCGGAGCAGAACGCTCATCTGCACCCGGCCAGTTGTTTATCACGCGCGGTGAGGCCATTAGCGACGGCCAACGAGCTGGATTAAAATGTTTGCGTTGTTTAATTTCACCTATTTAGACCTTCCTGGGATTAATACATTACTAAGTCTTAGATTTTAAAAAAACATTTAATGTTAATGATTTCAATTAAACCTACAAGTGTATTTTAGTCTAGAAGTTAAAGTATTTGACTATTTGCAGTCGGCAATAAAATAAATCATGAAGGTACTTTCGTATTACATATTTTAAAAAAAAGTCTTGTCTCTCAATCTGCAACAAAAGGAGATAATAATAGTATTTCATAAACTATGACAACAGTGAAACTTTTGTGCACGAGTGTTCTGTTATTGTTAAGATTAGTTTTTTCAACACCACACACGAACAATGTATTGACACCATCAACAAGTTATCGGTAGTGAATGAAAGCTTAGAATAATCTAGCGTAATACAAACTAGGTTCCATGCAGGTGGCGGCAGCGTAATGGCCCGGCGACTTGATGAATAGGCCACGACGTGCCTAGGGTGCAAAAGACCCCCATCCTACCGCGTCGCCTCTAAAATATTGCCCAAATCGCCCGTTCAACATCAACTAATTCAATGTATAGATTGATTTACTCCCCCCGCCGCTGAGCGTTTACAAATGGTTTAATTTCGACGCGAAAGATTAAAGGAATACTTATTTAGGATCTCGCAATGTAATCTTCCTTCTCAAAGCTGAAGAAACTTCTGCCCGCGACTCCGCCTTTGTTTGTCAACGTTATTATTACAATATTTTCACGGTTTTGTGATCTTGGGATAAAAAATGTGTTATTAACCGATTTCTAAAGTTATCATTGAAAATAAAAAGGTTTTGTCATTAAAATCAGGCATGTCAATAATTGAGGTTTTTGTAAAATACTTCTGCTAAATGTGGCTACTCTTCAATAGCTTGACATTTCAATTCATTTCAATTTTTGTATTGTGATGTGATTGAATTTGATGACATGAAAGCTAAAATAACGATATTTTTGTATCACACAAGATAAAAAATAGTTTAAAAATGTATTGAAAAACTTATTTGCGATTTTCCAAGAAACTAGATGAAGGAAGCGCTAAAGAGTTATCGTACGCTTTCACAAGCAGCATTCTAGGAATCAAGCGTATATTCACACTTTTACCGCCGTCTTAGTTGTGAAGGTTTAGAAACATTAACTATAACACGTGCGCTAATTTAAAGTTATTATGTACTCCTCATGTCCTAGCAAGACTACACACAATTGAAGACGATTGTTGTATTAATCCACTATACCTGTAAATTGAAGTATTAATCCACTATACCTGTAAATTAAGCTAAACGGTTGTTGAATGTCCAAATACCAAAATACAGTAGTGTAATGATGATACTACGCTAAACACAGAAATAGAAGACACCCTACTGAGTGTCATTTTGGACGTCTAGCTAATATTTTGTATTGCAGCACACGTGGTTTACATTTTGAACCACTCCAACGAGCTACAGCTTTCAAATGACTCTTGGGTTCGTAAAACTACATCTTAATACATCAATTTTCCTGAACTAGGCCAACACATAATTTTATCGCGGCTTAAAAAACTACAAAATGTCTTCACCAAATACTCACCGAGTCAAGATTTATTGAGAGGGCTTTGATTTATGGTTCGCCCCACACATGGGCCTAAAGGTTCAAAGACAAAAAAGAAAAGTTTATTTTTGGGCAAAAAAACAAAGAACCCCTCACATTCAAGTGCCGGGGGTGTGTCTTCCATCCTCTCTTTATTCCTGTTCAATGTTTGTTGTTTTGTACTTGGGCAAAGACGACTGTAAATTCGAAAGGAAATTGTCGGAGAAAAGCTCAAGTCTTTTGTTTCCTCTTTTTAACATAAGCGTATGAATTAAAAAGTAAGATGTGTTTTTAAAACAAGTCCTTTGCCTAAACCAAAGCCAGCTATTTTGTATTACAAACTATTAACACAGATTCATTGATAATTAATTGTCATATTCTATGTAGAATCAGGACTTCATTTTTAAGTATTTGGAATTCTTGAAAACGGTATCGGTACACTCGATTACAATTGAATAAAAGTTATACATATATAAGGAATTCTAATAAACAATTTTTTTCTTACTTACTTTGTTATAATAGCATACGAGCTGCTCCGCCGAAAGTATTTGAGGCATTATGAATCAGTGTCACTCCCCATATCGCGCCTGCCTGACTCGCTGAAGAATGATTCCCGTTCAAAACTACTTCTTTCATCTTTAGTTAAACCTATTTCCGAGCCGCAAGTTTACTAAAACTTTTACCAAGTTCCCCAGAACTCGACGCGAATCCGATCAAATCAATTCGACTTCGAAAGAATAGACGAGCCGGCAAAGTCAAAACTTTAACTGCCTTACCTCCCAAATAACTTTGTTCGAGGATGAAATTTAATAGACGTAGTAAAAACCACCAAACTCTTGTAATCCAATCTGTTACGATTGCTTTAATTGTCTAGAGTTAAAACTTTAATTAGTCTGCAACAAACTTGTCTTAGGCGAGGTTTTCTACTTCTTTTTCAAGAGACCGTATCTAAAACCTTGAGGACCTAAAGCTTCCATGCAGCAATTGAAATCTGTACATATAATAAAACTGTAAAAGTCTTCCTATGCATTGACTAGAAAAAATAAAAAACAGTCCTCAAGCATTCTATATGATCAGTGGAGTCCAAAATATGCGTTTTAAGAATTTTTGTTTCTAAATACATTTCTAAAAAAAAATTTTGAAAACTTTAACACACTTTTATTATACCTAAAAAAGTCCAAATAAATAAACCCAAACGCGATGTATTCACTAGTTAGTAGATATTAAAGTATATTGAAGAGTTTCACTGACTGACCACCTTCTAATTAAATATTCCTCTGAATGTCACATATTTACAAATGTTCAATATTTTTAAAACGATACGACACTTGCTGTCGTGTCGATTTTCAGGTTAAAAGAAAAATTACAAATCCATGATGTTCTAATAAATAATTATTCGATCTAAAAACAACAAATAAGTCTCATGTATTTTTTTAAAAGCAGCCACAAACAAATGTGTTTTTGATTCCGCAAAGCACTCTTATGTTTGATCGCGATAGATCTATCACCACACCGATGGGATAATAAAACTGCAGCGAGCAAACGTATCTATTCCAACAGAGTTGAGTGGAAAGAAACCATAAAACAATGTGGATGAAATGTGCTCAGTCCCTAGACCCGACTAACTTAATGCTATAATTTCGCCTGTGAGTCATATGTTCCGACGAACGAATCCACAAATCCGTCTTGATAATACCATTTTACTGCGACAGATAATCAATTAGAATTTAGATTGTTTGGGTAAATGCTTTAGCAGAACTTCGTTAAGTTTATTCGCAAAGTTATATCTATATATCTGTCAAGAAGTAGGTAAGTAGTACGAGTATTTTAGTTTGAGATCAATCTTTGATTCGACAAAGTATGTATGTAAGTATACGGTCGATTGCGATCCGTCACTATGTGTCGATAGAATAATAAAACTCCAGCGAAGAAGCGGATTTATTCCCAGCTGAGTTTATCATTGTGCATTGCCGGGAGGAAAGAATCCGTACTAAAACAATAGGAATAAAGAAGACGTGTGTCATAGCCCGACTTAGCTACGAACTTTTCCTACGTTCCGACAAAATGAACGCAATTTTAAATGGTGTGCATTGTACATTGTACAAAAAAAATACATAATATTACGAAAATCTAAACAATCGCAAGAACATTGCTAATTGTTATAAATCTAAACAAAAATAATCACGCTGAAAAGGCTGAACGGAAAGTTATTAAAGGTATAAGCTTTTTATTAACTCAGATAGTTTTATCATTATTAGGTATTACTTATTCTAAATATTTTGTGGTTTTATGTATAAAATAAACTAAGCTATTAAAATGAATACAATCATGCGAGTTGTAGCAAATACAATTTCAGAAGCATTGTTAATAATACTAAGTTTATCGCCGTACAAAGCAAGCAATTGATAGCTATATGATTTACAACGAATGGCAATGCAAAAATAGCGATTTTATTATTGTCAATTAATCATGAATTAATGACATAAATATTGTTTATTACAATGGAAGAAGTCAAACATTCTCACTGTAAATGAGCATTATTCAAAATTCATTTAGATAATGTAAAACGGTGGGTAAAATGATTTATTATTAGTATTATTTTGATTACTCACTGCTCGCTAATCGGCAATAAATACCACATGCGAAAAGTTAACTGTAACTATAGTATTATATCTATATAAAGAGCAGTAATAGATTGATTAAACTGTAGAACTATTCTAGAAGCTGAAATTTATTAGTAGTAGGTAATAATACAATGTCCATCTTTAATAATGCGCGTCCTCAAATAAAGACAAATACCAAGATTCGCAATATTGCACACAAACATTTCCATAATACTTCATCCCGAGTTCAATGAAAATAACTTTACAAATTATATAACATAATATAACAAATTGACAGACTTCCACGTATGAGCATTGATATGATAATGGATGTTTGCAAAACATTACCAATATATCAATCACCGTCTTTATGGATCTTTGCATAAAAATAGGTTTTCGAAAACCGAGCTTCGCCAGAAAGCTGATTGTATTTGGGCATAAGAAAGTATAGGATAGGAAAAAGAGTAAAAAAAGACAAACAAATAAGTTAAAACAAATATTTATTTGTTTTCTTTAACTCTACCGCCTCGCAACCCTAAAACAAATAGTGCTGACTGCGCCCCGCCTCTAATTATTTTAGCATTCTTTAGGCGCGTGCCATTTGGCAAGGCCCGCTCCAACCGAATTAGTTTTCGCTCCACGTAAACATGTAACCTTACAAAAATGTCACAGCCAGACTCGCTACGAACCTAGATTATTATTTTTAGAAACGGTGCATTGGAATATCAGGCTGCTTTATTTAAATATTTCTGTCTTTTGGTATGCTTAGCTCGTGATAACGCCTTTAAGATGAAACACAGTTTTTTGTTTATTTATGTGTTTGATATTCAATCTGCTGGTGATGTTTTTGTGTATTTTTTTGAAAACAATGTTTTTTACGTACCTACCCTAAACTTCATATACTTACTTGTATTAAGACCTTAAACGTTAGAAAGGCAAACAGTCACCTAATACCGTGGGCAAAATCTTTGAAGGGGGATAATCACAGGCGGGGTGTGTGCAAAGTGAGCCGTCTCCATAATAATCGTTTGTCAGAAGACTTGCAATAAAGCTCGAAGAGCGCCCTCTGCGCCTCTATTAAAAACCATGATACATCCTATGTCAACGTTACAAAGTCTATTTTACCTTAAACTTATTATGCATGGTGTCGCTTATCGTATTTTGCAAGCTCTTGCTCTAAAATAGACTTTAATACCATAGTTTAAAGTGCACAAAAATAACATTTACTACGTTGCATTTCCCTTTGGTATATCTTACGCACGTACTACTAACGTACGAAATGAATCAGTCTCAGTAAATTGTTTCATCTATCGATGCAAGAGTATTACTGTCTGATAAATCAAAAAGTTGCGTAAAGTAACATGATATATTAATAAATATGGCACATAGATTAAAACTGAATGCCGATGGGCCAGCAAGGTTCTAGAATGGAGGCCACCAACAAGGTGGACCGACAACCTGGTAAACGTTGCAATAAGGCGCTGGATGCCGCTGACTGATAGATGAAATTAAGCAGCTTTAAGACCTCTAATTAGTCTTACCAACTTTTAAAATATTTTCTGAAGCACAGAAATGCTTGTAATGTCATTTAATGACATGGTCGAAATGATCACCCATTCAATCAAGCGTCATGGATTGCTAAAACTTCGCCGAAACGCATTGTATGATTCCTTAAATCGTTAAAGCACGTGCCGAGAACATTTCTACAATAATTACCCTTTTCTATACAAATATGGTTTTCTGTAAACGAATAATTTAAATGGCAAACCCAAATATTCACTCACTTAGAATTAATGTTTCATTTGTAAATTTTAATATGTGCATATCTGCATCATTAAAAAATAACTTTTATTTGTTTTTTTTATAGCATTCTCCATTTTACTAAGCCGTATTAATTTTGCCCTTACCCAGGTAAGCAGCCGAGATACGAAAGCTTTACTGTATGTCGTAACGCTTAAATTTAAGTGCCATCTTCATCACAGTCAGCCAGTCAATTCGGCTCAGTTAATTCACTACACAGTACAAAGTGCGTTTAAGGCATTGCACAATGCTTTGTGCGTTATGACTATGAACTTTAAAACAGAAGATGAAAGTTGAATAGTCAAAGCCAAAAATCAGTTATTCAATTTAGAACAAAAAACTGCCACTTATGAACGTCAATAATAACATTAACAGAACATGACTCCTTATTTTTTAAATAACTACTGTATATTATATTTATTTTTAAATAACTACTATATATATACTATATGTGTGGGATGTGTGGAATGAAACGCAAGTTATGTGAAAGAGATGGAAGATAGAGTGAGCGAGAGGAGAGACGAATGCGGATTTGAATGTGATGACCACTGATCAGGTAAAAATATGACGGACGTTTTTCTATTGTTTTTATGAAGGTTCAGGAGAAAGTCAGAGATGTTCTTGGTGTGTGCTTCTGCAAAGATTAAATAAACTAAGTATCGTTAAAAACCAGCATTTCCTTTATCCCTACATATATATGTGTACTTATTTTTTAAATAACTACTATATATATAACTACTAATAACTTGCCAAGTTCGAATCAAAAACGATTCCCTGTCGCAATATGATAAACTGTTTGATAATTTAAGAAATAAATAGACGCTTTGTTGTACATACCCGTGTCTATTAATATTTGCGAGAATTTATTTTCGGAAATAGTACCAAAATTTAATGGTTTTGTAAATTATAAATTGAATTGATTGATGATCCTATTTCTCCGAAAAGATCCATAATGAATGGTAACACTACGCGTGACCGACTACTGACTACTAGCAAAAAATGTGACCATTATGACTTATGTGGAAATGGTTTACCCGAACTATACCTCCGGGAATCACAAATCATAGATTTATAGGAGATTTATAGACACCGACCTATTTCACTTCATATGTGAAGTGGAATATGTACTTAGGACCGAGGAAGTTCTTTTAGAGTTATGGGTGTACTTATTAAGAAATATGGTAGTAAACGGGTAAAAAGTTCTAGATAGTAAAAAGGTACTTATTAACCTCAACAGCCATATTTTATTGAGTTAATAAAATCAATTATGTACTTGGACAAAAAAATTGGGTAGGGATTATGAAAGGAAACGGAATCTAGTAAAATTATTATTTTTACAAAACTGACCACAGAGAAGAGCACTTGCTTGCAATGAACACTTACGCCATAAAAACCTTTTGAAAACTGAAGTTATACACAAAGAGTTTGTTATAAAAAACATTGTGTCCTGAAGATAGGACAATGGACGGGGAAACGTCTCGGGAGGTGTCGGCCTTCGCGCCATGATTAATTGCGCGGGAGATTTATGACGCGCGCCGATTACCGCGTCGATAACAATACTAACTCTGCCGCGTATACAGTGTCGTCGAAGACTTAGTACCCAAATGCTGAAAAATGGGAAATGATTTAGACGATCCGATTGGTGTAGTGGTGCGGTAATTTGCGTTGTACGCAACGGGTTTGATTCCCAATTAGTGTCAAGAAAACAATCTTTTTTGAATAGAATCGAGTCTGCGTGTGCTGGGAGAAACCCCTCGTTAAAATATTCCTCGTTAATAATTCCTTATTTCGAAACCATGAAAGTTGGTGTGTTGTCTGCCGCACATCATAGGTGCATGTTGACTCTCCCAACAAACGTTGTCTTTTTCAAAGACAATCAGCTGTCAGGCGATATTTGCGCCCTTTAGAAAAAAATCTACAGAAAATAGATAAATATATATTTATTTAAAGAAGTTTTTCATGAATTTGATGATTGTATAAAATCGTCAAAAATACATTTTTAAAACCCCATTGTATCGTCACCTTTCGAGTCAACTGTAAATTTAAAGCATCCAGGAACTCAAACATCATCATTATCATCATTCGCCTGCCCTGTTCCCAAGTCATCTGGATTGGCGCAGTATATCTTTCTCTTCCATGCAATCCGGTCACTCGTCATTGAGTCATTCGCTCCGTTCACAGTCATATCGCTCTCACACAATCCATCCATCTCTTCTTAGGGTCGTCCTCTACCTCTCCACCCATCAATACTCATACCCATCACTCTCTTTGTTACGTGCTCTGCTTTTGTTCTCATCACATATCCATACCAAGACAAACGGTTCCCTTTCATCTTTTCTGCTATATATCCAGGGATATAATATATACACACATAAAATCAACAAAATCGATCCAGCCGTTTAGTGACATACATATGTACAGATGAATTTACTTTTAACAGACTCAGAGACGCCATCCATATAGGTTCATAGAGGACAATAAGGCAGTGTCTTGTGTGCGTTGATGATGAAATTGAAAATTGCACAGTTGGCAGTTCAAAACATACATTTCAATATCAATTGAGTTAATTTGAGGTTTTGTAGTAAGTTAACTAGTTTTGCTTTTTACCGTTAAAAGCTAAATTTGAGAGTGTTTCAGTCGAGTCTAGAATACAGTGAAAATATTTAAAAAAAAAACACAATTACAATGGTTTTTTTTCTAAAACTAGACTTATTGTAATTGTTTTTGTAACAATGTTTTTTTTTACATTTATTGTGTTCTAAACTCAATTTAATTCAACTCGAGTCAAATTTTAAACAACCACTGTTTAAAATTTGACTCGTACTTTTTTTAACACCACCTAAAAAAAAGGTCCTTTTTAATTTATGAAATACCTCAAATATTTAAGAAAAATTCAAGTTTAAAATTTTTTGTTTTTATGTCACATCCAATTTAAACCAGTACACATTGTATTCAAGAAATAATATTAAGGTCGTTACTTATTTGCAACCTTCTTAAATGGTGAATGCGCCCCGTAGTCATTAGTGAAAACGTGCCCCCTGCAATAATTCTGCTATCTCGAACAACACATTAAGCAAATGACTCAGAAAAACGTAATATCGTTCAATTTGTTAATTAACGACTAATGATTATTGACAAACACCAATAAAAACCTAATCCCATTAAAATCGAAGTTTAAATCATTCCGATAACAATCGGCGCTATGAAATGCCCCGAGGAGGCAGAGATAAATTAAATTTGTTACAAAAGTTCCATCGGACGGCTCTTGGTCACGATATTAAATTTATGCCATCAAGTGGTATTCAAGGAATGGGCATTTAACTTAGATTTTCAATCGTGAAATTCAATAGTATCTAGTTAAATATATTATATTGATCAATTACTATCAATTAGATTAAAAAATCTATTTAAAAAATCTTTTTATATGCCTTTTGAGAAATAATTACGTGTATGTGTGTTTGTGTGTAGTGGAACATTTGAGGTTACTAAATTATGTTTCCAATTCGATTAAATTCACAAAGGAATTGTTTAACGTTGGTAGTTTATCACTGAGGTCATTACTCGTTTATTATTCGTTTCTGTATAATTGATGCTGTTTTGTAAAACTCGTGTTTTAAATATTCATAATAATGCACATAAGGACTAAGTTCATAAAGTATCATCATCATCATCTATTCCTTTTTTGACCAACTTGGTGTAGGCTTCCTTGAAAGAAATTAAGAGCGCCCCTTCGTTTTATCTTTTGTCAGCATCTACTTAATTCTTGCTCACCTTTCCGCTGTCGACCTTCCATCGCATCAGGTCTACCAACTGGTCTTGGCAGACTGGACCACGTCTACGCTACGTTGATCCACGATTTTACGCCGTCATAAACGCATCATTTTGTTTTAAACAGGGAAGTTGAGGTGAAAAAAAGTTGGGAATAAATCATAAAATAACGGTGTATAGAATGATTTGGACCAAAAGCGAAAGCTTTATTCACAAAATAATGTTAACCTTATCACTCAAGGCAATGTTGTTTGGACAATAACGCCTCTGTTAGTAAGTTAGTCGATAGGGCTCAATGGTTTCAAGAAAGCCGATCATTCGACCGATTGCGGCTTTAGGTTGAAGCAACTCACGTGGCACGGAGCCGGCGCCATCTTTTATGGCCACAGATTTTCGGCATGTCTTCTTTTATGTACCATAAAAGTTTTATTCTTTCTTTACGTAGATACCTATAGATTTTCAGGCTTTGTTACCTTATCTTTAGCCTGCTTTGGTTAAGGAATTTAGGATTCATGATTAAGATATGGGAGGCAACAATGTATTTTTTATAATAACAAACCTGGTAATTCCTCATCCAGTTGCATGTTAGCTTCACAGCAGCTACATTACTTTGCAATTTCAACGGTTAGTATAGTTGTTGGCAGTCTATCGGCAACATTGTAAATTGAAAATTCATAATACAGTTGTTAAATCTAAGTTATTTAATAAGGTAATTTAGGTAATTACAAAGTAAACAGCACCCACTCAGAAAGGCCCCCACAATGTAAGTAAAATATGCGAAAATTCTTAAAACCTACATTTTGTACAATATTAGCAACGTCTTCATTGAATTTTTATATGAAAACGTTCTACACATGCTTTGAAAAATGAAGCTATAAAAAGCGCATTGACGGATTTCAAACAAAGTATGTCAATGGTTACAAAGATAAAAAGGAAGATACGAACAAATGAGAAATTCTTGGCGATTTTTTCATGATATCAAATTACGAGATAATGATTTCCTGGTACAGGAAAGTCGTTACAGGCGGCATTCTGCAAAAGACATATTCCATAAAATTTATCGTTACGTGCTCGCATACTGACATTACGTTCATGAAGTTATGGATGTCACATTGTGAATGGTTTGGTCGCAACATACTTAAGCAGTCGACTTATCGAAGAGTTTATATTAGTTTTAGGAGACATGGTAACATTGACTTAATTCAATATTATTCTAAATATCATTAAATAAAATCGAAATTAAATAGTAAGGTACTAATCGATAGTTAATGTTATATAATGTCTAGTATGCTAAACGCTTATTTTTTCCAAATCGAATAGTTACAACCATTGTGTGCATTAGCACTGAACTCTACACTCAAGTTTATAACCTAGATAAAGTTTGCTTTAGACTTTAGATCATTTATCGAATGTGTACATCACTACCACAAATCTCGTTCGTGATCCACGATCGTAACACATGGAATGAAAATAGAACCGAAAATAATATGCAGAACGCGGGTTTTTATTCGCAAAATCGACGAGGTAAATAGATTTGCACTACGAATCGTTGGCTCCAAACCGTTTTACTGATGGTTGCATAAATTACAAAAGGCATTCACGACAGTCTGAACCTCAAAGTGGATTTAATTTCTGAATTGTATTTCTTAATGTTTATAACTTTCATTTCTTCAATATTCTAGTATTAAGTCAAAGCAAACAAAGTAAGTTTTGTCTTATAAGTTTAAATTTTTAATAACGTATTGTGTGACTATAACTTTATTGTAGATATTTAAGGAAAGTTATCCGTTTATTTCTTTATCATAAAACCCATTTTTAACATTGAATAAACTTTAAACAATTAAAACAAATTGAATTATAGGATATACCTAATATCGAAATCTACAAATCATCACCCAATTTCGGACCCTCAGTGTTGACAGTAATTGATATTGACAGCCAGTATAATTTTGGACCTCCCTAGGGTAACGGTTATGAATAATATTTCGATACGACTAACTGTTGAGGTTATCGGTTTGTTTTGTGAATGTTTTTGTATTTACATAACCTATTATGATGAAACAAAAACCTTTTTTTACATTAGGCAACTAAAAAAGTTAGGAAACTCAATAAACGTTTTTTTTTTTCGGTTTTTATTTAAAACACGTTAATTACATGGTTTATAATTTATTAAAATGTGCCTACTCTTAGCATTAGTCGTGGCAGCTAAAAATAACTGCTGCGACACGGGTATGCTGCGGAGCCCTGGGCACTAAAAACAGTTTCAATGAATATAAATTATAGCACTTTTTAAATCAAATAATTAACTAACATTTATTAATTTATTCGATAAAAATAAAAATAAATAATTTTATAACATGTTGGGTCTTTGGGGCCCAAAGGCCCGAGCTCTTTTTACAGAACTCTAAAAAACTTGTCCAAGCCACTGGTGATCACAAGGCTGGCAGCTACCTCGAGCAAAGGATTAGCATCGCTATCCAGAGAGGCAATGCTGCCAGTCTTTTGGGCACTATCCCTAGTGGCAGCGCTGGGACTGATTGTTTTTTTATACTTTATAGTAACTATCTTTTATTTTCTGTAAATATGTTTTTTTTATACGTAGATACATGAGATTAGATTACATATTTATATTGTGTTGTAAATATCTATTGTAAGATTGTAACTAAAGTCATTAACATGTCGTATAAATAAAGATTTCATAATAATTCAGAAAACATAATAAAAATTTACGCAAAAAACAACAAAAGACTGTACGAGCGGGGAACATGGTCAATTTGTATGATGACAATTAGCTACAGCAGCAAACAGGTGTCGTCTATCTGTCAAAGGTTTATCAATGCACAATACTAAATTTGGTATCTGGCATATTTGTTGGATGTACCCAGAAAGATAGGCATAAACCTAATAATAAAACTTAAGCCGTTTCCCACCCATCAAGAGATAGTGTTGCCGGTATAGTGGTGAGCAATATTCAGACCCTCTTGCCCATTTGACCTCTATTCAATCTTCATAAAATTAAGAGGAAAGATTATAAAGTAAAAAGTATATAGTTGATTCCTTTACCTACTTTATTGGCATTCGTAAAATTATCGCAATCAACTTCAACGATTTTCATTTCCTATAATAATATTATTCGCAGAAATTTTTATTCAATGAAACAATTTCTCGGATGTCCTGAAATCACAATACCTTCATTTGTTGTTTCCCATCATTTTGTTTCCACGTAGCTGTCAGTTTCCAAGAAAAATTTTAAGTAAATTTTACGTCTCAATATTTTAAATCTTAATATTAAATGATACTTATAATTGTAATAAATGTATTATATTTTTTTAAATATATATATTGGACAACATCACATAGATTGCTCTGAAGCTAAAGCACTTGTGTTAAAGAAATCAGAAAAAGCAAACGGTACCACAATACCCAGACCTGACCCAACATAGAAAAGTTAACTTTCTACATTGACCATTTTCTATGTATATCTAAATTCGTGAAATAATTCGTAATAATTTTCCTGCATCAGTTGGATTAGTTCATAGCGTTATTTGATCAAATGGTAATTTGACAAGGTTTCTCAACTTAATTCGATCAATGGCGTGCCAAAAATCGAATGATCAGGAACTCAGCATGTCGTTAGCGTTAAGGAACCGATTTAATATAGACCAAAGTAACCTTTTCACTAACTCTTGCAATTACAAAGGACATTTGTAACCTAATTTGGTGGGCGATTAACAGTTTAACGAAGTAGCCGGCTCTGGCGATTACCTTGGAACGGTCGTTGGAATCCATGTTTTACGTTTGCGTGAGCCTCGCCTATATCCGTTACAGTTTTACTACTCTCTTAACGTTTATTTATATCCTTGTCCATCGTGTTTAACATATCAAAGCTTGTCGATTCCTCGAATTGTTTTATTATCGTGTAGAATACTTTACGGTGTTGTCTTAGTTTACTTACAGTACTGACTTTAGAAATAACAAAATTATTCTATCTTCTCTTTTGCGTCAAAATCTTCCTCTAAAACTAACCAAAAGACATTACTTAGAACGAGAATATGTAAAGTATAGGACACTCAACCAACGACGCGACGCAGTAAATGACATTCGACGTATGACCGCAGCAGTATAAAACTAATGCAGTTTTGCGAAAGCATCATAAACCTCCATAACGTTGTTTTGTCGTAAATTTCTAGTCGGCTGCAATTTTCTGACCAATAAATATAGACATGCAGCTTTTACGAAAGTCGTATCGTACTACACAACGTAATTTAGGCAACAAAAAATGTTCAACTGCTTTCAAAACAGCTGGCGTGGATTTTTTTGGATATTTTTTCTACTATTTATTGTAAATTATTATTTTAAAAAACGACTCCAAAAAATAAAAACAGTGTGAACAAAAGCATTCAAACTCTTCTCGGCTGGCACCGAGTATACAGGTAGATAGTGAAGCTCTTTAATAAACCTAAACCTTCGTGTTTAGGGTCATTTTATTTTTCTCGACGACGTCATGCACATTTTATGAAACTACGTAATATAAAAAACGATATTTTCTATGCGTTTTAAATTAAATTAAATTAAAAATTAAAATTAATTAAAATTTAAATAAAATTAAAACGAACATTACAAAAAACCTCGGAGCATACATGGGGTACTGCGACTACCTATAGGGGTGTTCTAATCTATGGACTTCTATGGCACTATTTTTGTGGATACTGATTTTGTTAATCGACAAGACAATGCTCTTCGCTTTCGTGGCACATTCGCCAGATCAGGTATACGAAATAACCACATGTTCAATTTATGCTTGTTCGTCAATTGCAAGATTTGTATTAATTTTAAGCACGCCTCTAAATCTTAATGTAATTGGTTCATTCGGAATGTTATCACGCGTACCCGCGGGTCCCAAGGAGACCGGTCCATGCCCTTTGAGCATTATTGCATGAGCACATTATGTTAAAATGATACAGGACCGCTGAGAGCTTTCGACTATTATTCGGACGACTGCATTAGGCGAGTAATCGAGTGCGAGCGACCATTACTCGGGACTGATTCGTCTCCTTTAGGGATGTCCCGCCGACCCTGAGTCCACCCAACATATCTGTGATAAAAATGTTCTCGGGTTAAGTTCCTGACCTAGATTTCGCAATCAGTGTACTTAAGTGTAACTTCAGCATTTAACTAGATACTAATTAATTAACACGTTTGTGCTGTGTCAAATCTATCTGAGAAATATGAAGCGCACATAGGATTTACTTAAATAAGACACCTTGTATACAAAATATACTGGTGCGGCTTTTAATAAGAATTGTTATTTTATTTTAGACCTAGAAATTCAAGATTCAATAAAACTCAAAGTTGTACAACGTGCTATGGAAAAGGCTAGGCTCGGTTTTTCATTGCGAGATCGAATCAGACATAAGGAGATCCATAAACGATATAGCCCAACGGATTAGCAAGCTGAAGTGGCAGTATAGCTGACGACTGAGATGGGGCAGAAAGGTTCTAGAATGGAGGCTACGTACCGGCAAGAGCAGCATAGGACGTCCATCCACAAGGTGGACCTGGTAAAGGTTGCAGGAAGCTGCTGGATGCAGGCCGCGTCCAACCGGCCAATCCGGAAGTCATTGAGACCTATGTTCAGCAGCAGACGTCCTATGGCTGAAATGTTGAGACTCAGAAATTTATCAAGCGAACAATTTTAAACAAAAAAAATCACTGGAAATACTTCAGTAAGTAAAATCACTTAGCTACTTAATTCTTAGACAGTCTCTTAGTCATTATTTACAATACTGTAACAGATTTAATTCCAAATTCTAAAAGTATTTGGTATTTTTTTTAATCACCGATAATTATCTGATTTCTCAATATTTTCTGAGTACGTCACTGCTCTACTACTACTATCTACTTTGCTATTCAACAAGTGTCATCGGAGGTACTGTGCAGCAAGCGGAACAAAAGAAACATTTGTTTAAATGGACTCGGCGGGGGATTGTGGGGCGTCAGACACAAAACACTCAGATGATCTGTAGCGGGGCTGTTTTGTACTGTGCTAGGAACTGCTCGGCTCTCTCTGCCGATTGAAATAAGGAATGTTTGCAATAGCTTTAAACAAGAGAGTTCGTAAGTAAATTAATGTTTTATTGAATGTAATTATGTATAATATGGAGACGATCATACTACAACAAATGAAAACGCAGTTTTTAACTATTCTATAAGAGTAACTTCGAAAATCTTAATCCTTAATCTTTAGATGCTCTGTACACATTAACTGCTAATATTGACGATTACGTATAAATCATCTAAGATTTTGATTTTGCTTTTATAGACTTCTTAGCAAAAACTATATTTCAATAATAAAATTGTCGTATGATCACCTCCACCCTGTATAGCTAATGTCATTAAACAAAAGCAGTTTTATCTTGCTTGTTACAAATAAACAGGCACTTATAAATTCAAAATAGGTTGTATCAAAGGTTTTTCGAAAATCACTTGAAAAAACTGGGAAGCACTCTCACAAATACATGCTTTATAATACGTAACACGTAATTGCATTCCCGGTGGAGTAGCCCATATTTTCACATCTTCGTTCACAGGATTTCCGTTTCACTAAAGTAAACTCCATCATGTTTTTGTTTTGTAAATAGGTTGCAATCAAAAAGCCACAGAGAGTTATTTATTTCCCATTCATGGGGCAAAATGATATTTTTCACAATTTACCGCTGGCTTACGTCGGATTGTGTAAGCGAAAAAACCGCACGATTTACTGAAGCTTTGAAACTATGCGTGCTGCGGGAAACACAAGCAATCCTATTAGCCCCCCGCCATTATACTCGATAACGCGCGGTCAGCGGGTGTACAAGCGACCGACAAATCACAACGAGTATGTCCATACCACATTACAACTTAGTGTTGCAACCAGTTAAAAACATCTTGATGACCTTTGAAGTCCGTGATATTACACATATTTTGAATATTTTGGGGTCATCACGGTCTGAAACTCTCGGTCATAGGGTAAATTATTACATTGGTTTCGGTGCTTGAGTTCTTGAATTGAATGTTTGAAAATAAAAATAAAATTTTGTTTTAGTGATAATGTTTACTTATTAGATATTAAGTCAGTTTTTACTAAGGATAAAAATCAGCAAAAAAAAAAATTACGTGTAATTTATGGACGGTAATAGGGTATATTTTATAAAGAAGAAATAATATAACATTGCTAGACAATATAATATAGCAAAAAGAAGAGGTTTTCTCTAATTTATCCGGGAAAATTGCGTCCGGATTTCATTTAATCGGTGCGCCAGCTATCTGTCTACCACATAAAGGGCGTGGAAATTAAAAGGCCAAATTGCTTTAACAAAAAGTCGATGAATGCAAAAAAATATTTAATCATCGGTGCAGCTGCTGAATCGCCAATTGTTTATGGTAATGTTCCGCGCGGTGATACGTGAAATATTCAGGTTTTATTAGCAGCATCGCCGTCGAATACGGCAGTAATGGGTCCGTATATCTCTCCGCCCGCCCGACAGATTGCCCCAACCTTCTCATTGTAAAATAATAAAATACCCCATGGGCACCGCCACCATGAACCCTATCCAATTGTTATTCTATATAATTTGTTTTAGAGCAGCATAAAACAAAGCACCGAGCGGCGCACTACCCAATAAATATTTTATTAACTTTCAAACCTATGTGAAGCTTATATTTTATACTGCGGTTATCAATATTTTTGCTTTCATCATAATTTTAATCGTTACTCAAAAACTTATAAAGAAGGTTCATATATAACGTAAACCACGTTACGAGTATTTTATTAACCATCTCCGTCGTTTATTACCTGGGTTTATGAAATGTTTAGGTAAAATGATAGACTTCGTCTGAGTTCACCCATCGGCAGGCACGTCACGTATCCCTCTATTTATCATCAGGCTATTACTCGAAAAGTGATATGTCAATAACAGTCTCACGTACACGTATTTAATACGCCTATAAAAAGATACCTCTATCATTGTTAGTGTCAGGAGTGTTTAAATATATGATTTATTATACCACTTATTAAAACCTATAATAAGGTGCTACCTGCATAAAAAATCAAACAATACGACATACGACATTTCCAAAAAAATATACCTACACGTAACATCATAATGGGTTCATTTTAATCTAAGAACCGTGTTGACGCACCACACGGCATTGCGTCATAAATACAACCAATCGTACTGGCCACTCAGAAATCCAAAGTCAAGTCTGGAAACGAAGCATTTCGCACGGAACGGATAACAATCTCGGCTCATAAAAAGTAAGTAAATACAGCGAAGCTCTTGAGTGTGCAGTGCATAAATTGCCTCCTATCTGGCCATCGCCTGACCCCTAATGGCCACAAGGTGGGACAGATCGTTATCGTGAAAATGGGAATTCTGGCCGGCCACTTTGTCGATACAAGGAAATTTTGTTGCTCGTTTGTGCGGTAAGGGAGGAGGAGCTGCAACGACGTGGAAAACTATGAGGCGTGATTAATTGTGCTTATAAATCTTGACGCGAATATAGAATTGGCGCAGGTTGACATGATTTGCACTACAATCAGTCACTTCCACGATCACTTTAAGTAAAAATGAACACGTTTACTTGTACAATCAGAATTGAATGTGGATAATGGTACGCGTATTTATCTTAATGCTCTGAATTTTTTTATGGTGACAAATAAATTAAAAAAAGTATAGATGATGTAATTTTTCTCTTACCTTCTAGGTTAAAAATCTGTTTGATGCACTATCGCTATATCGTATTAAATGTTAAAGACGTAAATTTGTTATGGCATATGAATAAAGATCACAGCCTCACAGCAAAATGGTTTATATCGCTAAAACATATCATGCACTCTTGTTCCAGAAGAAAATGTGTTAAACTTCATGAATTAGAGCTAGTAAATCATCTAAACCTCACGTAAAAAGAAGTTTTTACGCAATACCTACACATAATTTTTATTATTCATTTATTATTTCGTGTCAATGGCATTGGTTTGATTTACCCTGACCAAAACTTGGCGACCCTAACTGTTTTGTCTGTTGCTCTTAGCAGGTCTTCGGGAATCATGGTAGGGTTTCGCAGTTTTACACACTCAGAGCTTCATTCCTCATATCCCACTTTATCTGGTTTTATTTACAGTGGCCGAAGTCTGAGTGGATTGAAGGTCGTTATTGGTGGCCATAGTACCACCAATAACGACCAAAAAAAAACTTGTTTTGGTGGTAGGCAAATATCACTAAGTGAAATATATTAGATGGTGGAATACTATCTCGTGGATCAAAACCCAACTCTTGTCAGAGCGTTCATGTGCTTAGATTATCTTAAGGAATCTTATTTGGCTGTTCAATCTGACCCTCGGCAGGTGGTGGCTGGGGATACCTCAGATCCATACCATGACATGTTCCCAGTACAAACCAAAAATATCTCTACTACTCTAATAATCGTGTCACAGTCACAATCGTAGAGTTGTCGGCATTGCACATAATATTGTTTACGTAACACATCACACGGTAACCTATTTTACTTTTGAAACTCCTCTGTTCGAATTTCAGTAATTCGAAAACGGTTTAACGAAGTTTTAAATAGCAGGTAAGTAGTTTTTTTTACATAATATTGTAAGTAATAAATTTATTTGACCGATGTTTCATTTTCCAGAAAAACTGATACCCGATTATCAAAACCATTTTTTTTTTCGTTTTACCGTTGTTTTACTTACAATAGTTTTCATTTCTAACTAATTAGATAAGTTAGGTTGGAACAGTGACCACACACAGCGTGAAGGCGAGCGAACGGAGCGAGCAGAGTGCGCGTGCCGCGGCAGCGGCCGCCGAGCGCTTAAAAACTAAGGATAATGATGAAGGAATAAATATATTTAATATTGGTAGCATTTTTCTGGAAACTTAATCGTCTAATATTAATTGCTTTGGCAAATGTTGAGCTAGATTTCAAAACATATAGAATTTAATAAAATAACAATCGAAAATCGGAATATCAGCAATATGTCAATTGTGTTTTCGGTATAATAAAAATATGGAAAATGAAAAAAGAGCAAAACGTTTTCGGAAAAATAAAATTCGTACTTGAACAATTCGGATTTAAAATAAGTAACCACATCACACACATCAAACACATAATGTATTCAAAACTAGCTGTCCCATTGAACTTCGTACCGCCTCGTTTTTTTTTTGTGAATTTTTCGATGTTTTTGTATTTATTCTGCTATTCGGGACAGAGACAAATCAAAAAAATCATAAATCATAAAAATCGGCCCAGCCGTTCTTGACTTATAAATGGTGTAACTAACCCGACTTTGTTTTATATATATAGACAGATTAATCTACCTACTCAATAATATAATGTATCTAGCACTAAGGTAAGTCTTTAGACATATATTAATCTGTGAAGGTAAGTGCGTTCATGTAGATTTGACTCTTAGTGTTCCAATTACAAGTTTATAATTGTATTATTATTATCTAAATTTGTACGGTTCTACGGAGATTAAACTTAAAAACAACGAGAGGCTTGCAAATATTGCTTATGCCGGGACGAATACAAACGCTAAGCCATTATAAGGACTTAAATATCCAGTTTATTTAAGTCTATTTAACCAGTCTCGCTAACTAGTGATTGTACCATTGGCTTAACAATAATTTGAAATACCAAAACGGGATCTAAACACACCATGATATTGACTTCTAATGCAGTTCATATTTCAGCGATTTAGATTAGACCCTTAACAAAATTTACTAGATGACTCGGTCAGTCAGGCTATTTTATTTGTTGCCGTTTAGATGATCGTATAGTACTCACAAACCTTTTAAATTTGTTTTATCTTTGAGACCTCCTTAAACTTAAAAATTCTACTGGACTACAACATAGGATACCTTAATAGTAAAGAAAAACCAGACTGTGTGGGGTTTTTGGTTTTATTTGCCTATCAAAGTCGCAGCCTTCTCGCCTTCACTTTCGTTTATTCAGTACCTACATACGTTACGCAACAGGAAAAAGGAAAAGTTAATATTGAATACGCGTATTTAGATAATTATTATTTTCCCTATATAGTGACGATGGAATACAGAAATTATTTACTACGAATTTCCTATATAAATGCGAACAACACGTGCCAACACTATACAGTGTGTGGCCTGAAACCGGGGATAATATTGAAAACAGAGACTCTATTGGTTAATAGTAGTCGAATCCCAACTAATTAAAATTAAAACTTTACTCTTTGATTTTTTCTAACAAACTTAATCGTGAATTGTAATGCAAACAATGCAATAGTTCCGTTCAACTCGATCGATTGAGTTCATCTGCATCGTACTTATTCGGAGCTACTCGGAATGTTCTCTTTGACACGACATTGACAACGTTAGCGATAATATCATTTTGCAATAATACACTGATTATGAATCGTAACTTTAAATTCTTATTGCGTGTGATGCATGGGTTTTGGTTGACTGGAATGTTTTCAGAAAAAATACTTATACTCTAGAGAGTCTCGGTTTTGAATATTATCCCCGGTTCTAGGCCACACACTGTATATTAGTGTTGGAATATTTCACGTGTAAGCAGTAAGCACGTTATTAACTTACTTATTGGCGAGCGATGGATGCTCGGCTTTTCTCAGATTGAATCGGAAATGAGATTCGAGAAGAATGAAGGTCACTGACATAGCCACCCCGCCAGGTTAGCGCGCTGACTGAAGTGGCATGAGCAAGGCCTAACCGAAGTAGGCAACTAGCTTTAGGCGCACTGGCAACTGAGTACGAAACAATCGCCTTTCTAAGGATAGACATAACGACGCAGTTGCATGCAGGGAAGCATTCCAATTTGGCTATTCACCTAAATATGGTATGGTAGGACCTATGGTGACGTTTAGATGATAGTGAGGCTAGTTACTTAATTAAAAACAAAAACTAATACACATGTAAAACTAAAATTAATTAACTTCACTCATAGGTTCAGTTTCAGCATAATTCGTTAAACGCGGCCGGCATTTCTCGAGTGAGCTAAAACTACTAATAACCTCTAGGTAAAATTTGTTTAAACAGCAAAACTTTCGAGTAGATATGAGCGGTGGGGCTTCTATAAATCAAAATTATTGATAAACTTTCAGCCGGGTGAGGGAGGTACCTGAGGAATTAATTCCGCCCATATTTCATTACGCAAACATTTCCCGTCAATCGTAAATTGTTTAGTTAGACGCCCAAAACTAGTTATAAAATTAGATACACCTGACCACGTATCAGCCTAAATGAAATATGATATCAATTTTTTTTTTTTTTTTTTTTTTATTTTTTTTTTTTCCAAATTTACAACTATCATTACAGGCTTAACCTAATGCGATAGAATAAAATACACTTATTTCTTAAAATTAAACTTACAAATAACAAAATACGAATAATGCAGCCCTTGTGAACTCACTCAGAGAACAACTAAATAGGTCCACCTGATCTGCCAAGGTATTGATGCGCCGTATGGCGCGAGTGAGCGGCGCCTCCTTCAGCAGGTTAGTGCGCGCGCACGGAGCCTCCAGCAGCCGCGGCCGTCGCCTGCGCTCTACGTATCGGTCCGGCACACTGAACTTTAACATCCCCAGTAGCGAAGGGTTATTTATCTTGCCTTTTAACACTTGGTACATATACGACAACAGTGCAAGTTCTCTCCTGACCCTAAGTTCGTTGTATCCCACCATACCCAATTTTTGGTATATTTGGTATTCGTAATTTAGATAGGTATTTTTTTGTTTTAAGTTTCTGTATGTTATGTTCCTGAAAAATTGGTCCATTATCTAAATAATATCAAAAGATAAATGCGTTGAAAACAACGAATGATTTGAAAATTAGTATAGGTACACATTGAATACTCACTTGCAACTCCATTATAAGCGGTTTGCACATTTTTTACGTTTTGGAACATTACTAACACTTGTCAACGTTCATTTATCTAATAAAGTAAGGCGATGACAGCGCCAACAGTAGCAACGAAACCCTTAGTGACCTTAAGATCCCAATAACAATGAAACAGTACAACAAAAGAACCTAAGCTGTCCGCCGGCCGACAACTAACCGTTGTAAATCTAGCGAAAAAAATATTTCTTTCTCGAAGAAAAACAAAAGCGACTTCATCCCGGGTTGAATTTATGAGATGCGCTGGGGATTAAAAATGTTTGCGGTGCCCTCTGGCGGCCGGTTCATTATACCGTGTGCCGCGAATGTTCAGATTAATATTTACCTTACACTTCTTACGGGTTGTAGTTCACTACCTTCGTTATGTAATCGCCCTATGCTATTCAATTAGCCGGTTGATGAATATTTTTGAATATTAGATTGGGGTCGTTCGCACGGGTTGCTCGAAGTGTCTTTAAATTTAAATATTCCTTAGGATGATAGCTGAGGGTTTAAATATTTTGTTTAATAATGGTTGGGTTTCCAAAGACGAATTGGTTTTTCCAATTTAATCCTCAATAATTATGCTTTACAATTCGAGGAATCAGATTCAATAAAGACAAAGATATATATTTTTAACAGAAACGAGTTTGAGATAAAAATATATAACGTTGCATCTACAGAAATATAACCTTAATGTTAGCATTATTAGAAGCTATTGTCTTACCGATAGCGTTAAAGTGTGGTGTGTTACATAAAACAAAAAAATGTATAGGTTGTGTTAAACTAAACCTTAAACCTAAGTAAAAATAAAATGGCCTACTGAAAAATTGGCCAAGCATACCACCTTTTTAGACAGACAGACACAATCGAAATGGTCACGCAGGCCACATAACTTACGTTTCAACCAAACAAAAATCTTATAACACTGTAGAAAGGACACGGATTGAATAAGGCATGGCATCCTATTATTACAGAGGTCAATTATTCGGTGGTGATTAATATTCGGTGCGTGTCGGACATTATTCATCTCGGGATAAGTACCTATCGGCCTTATCATTCCGCGCGGCCTTTACGTGCGCACCTCCCATAAACGAGGATTCCAATTAAAATATAGGATTTAATAGAAATTGTATTTTGGTACCTAAGTATAAAAGTATTGTATATTAATATTACATTTGGGTATCAATACCAATATTGGAAAATTTAAAAATTATATAAATATGTGCCAGACAATTTAGGAAACAAACTTATGGCTCGAGTATGCTCGGAGACAAGGAACTTTTGCATTCAAGGCGAATCACTAGGAAGCCATTGGGTTGGTACGCCAAATCACATTGCAGTTTGTATTATTGAAACAGTCAAGCCGCTTGAAATTATCACCCCTGCCGGGTGGTCATGCTAGGGGTAGCATGACCACCAAAACACGATATGAAACGATATGATATAGCAATATATCGACACTAACTGTAAAAATATGATAGATATAGCCGCCTTTTAGATTTTTTATTGAAACAGCGATTATAATATGTGACGTCACCAGCACGGCGATTCAACATGGGGGCTATATCTGTCATATTTTTACAGTTGTTGTCGATATATCGCTATAACATATCATATCGTATCGTGTTTAGGTGCTCATGCTAGGGAGACTGACTCGTGCAAGCATCAAGCAAAAACACTGCAAATAA
Source organism: Anania hortulata (assembly GCA_963576865.1). Classification (NCBI taxonomy): domain Eukaryota; kingdom Metazoa; phylum Arthropoda; class Insecta; order Lepidoptera; family Crambidae; genus Anania; species Anania hortulata. Next base: position 11,058,715 of record OY756406.1, read on the forward strand.
TCAAACGAAGCTCGACACAAACTACAATCTATTCAAACCGCTTGACCATCCCAAAGAGCTCGGTCATATCGGAGACTATGGAAATAAAAAATAAAAAATAAAAATCCAAATAATTTGTAAAATGAGTAGGTACTCTACATTCACAGTCATTTGTTTCTACAAAAAGTGCTAGATAATAAAGAATGTATTAAAAGCATAAGACATTATCACGAAGTTTAAATCCCTGAATATGCAAATTTGATTGTACCTCTATAACAAGGAAAGTGTAACGGCAACATCTAACCGTCAGCAACATTACTGTTTATCATTGCGCGCCACGAAAGATAGCGACAAAACGATTGTTCTTGAAAAGCCGCGAAGATAAAGCGGGCACGCGACTGCCCGCTGGGCCGCCAGCCAGGGCTGCCAAGTACGTGCTAGCATTGTAATAAAATGAAACCGCATGAATGTTAATCATACAGGGTGAATTTTAAATAGGTTTAATTTTAAAGTACAAAAACATTTTTTTTTATTATTCTTTATCATTACACTTTACAAAAAACTTAGGCATCATTTACCTAGTAATATTACTTAAACAATGTAACCAAGGATCCGTTTAAAACCTTTTTTTTTCTACTACGTAGGTCACACTATAAGTTTTGCGTAACTTAAAAAAACAAACATGTTATAACCAAAATATTATGTTTATTGCTTTTCAAAATACTCTCCTTTTAAACCCATTTTAAACATTTTTTCATGCGATCGAACCATTTTTTAAATCAGGAGGACCACAGATCTGAAGGCATGTTTTCTACGCGCTGATTGAACGCTATCACTGCCTCTTCGGAGTTGGTAAAAGTAAACCTCTCATCAAATCTTTGATTTTGGGGAAAATACAGAAATCACAGGGTACTAGTTGTACTTTTTCGGAAGCTAAAAATGACTTTGTTTTGTTGGCCGTGTGTGAAGAAGCGTTGTCACGATGTAGGAGAACGCGGTTTTTGGGTCGTCTTTCGCGAACTTTTTCTAACACCCTGGGTAAACAAATAGTAGAATACCACTCGGCATTAACACTCTTTTGATCTTCAAGAGGAATTGTACGGACCCGTAGCTAGAAAAAAAACGCGATCATTTTTTTACCAACGTTTCTCGCCTGCCTCACTTTTGTTGGCCTGTTCTCATTTTCAAACACCCATTCACAAGATTGCTGTTTTTTTTTCGGGTTCAAAACAATAAATCTACGTTTCGTCTCCTGTGACAATGTCATAAACAGCATTAGAATGTCCGTGGTCGTACTTCAGTAGCATCTGTGAGCACCATTCCACGCGAGCCCGCTTCTGCTCCGCTGTCAGTTCATGAGGGATCCAACAACAGCAAAGTTTCCGAACTTTCAATTCTTCGTGTAAAATTTTCTGGATTTGGCTCATACCAATTCCCAATAGTCCTCGAATTGTCTTATAGGTAATCCGCGGGTTTTTTTTTCAATTAGCCGCTTAACAGTAGCCACATTATTTTCGGTGACGGCAGTTGAAGGCCGCCCTTCACGAAATTCGTCATTTAAAGTAACTCGACCTCTCTCAAATTCAGCAAACCATCGCCTCACGGTGCTTAAACAAGGTGCTTCTCTCCCAAAAGCATTTTGAAGACGAGCGGCACAGTCTTGCGGAGAGAGAGAACTTTTAAAATCATAAAAAATCATCGCTCTAAAATATTTTCGACTCAATTCCATTTTCGTTGGGTACGTAGAACTTTCATGTGTGATAAAATACAATTGACAAATCATTTCCCGCCAATGGTTTTTTTTTTATTACTATGTAGGGTGCAACGTTTAAAAAAATATTACATTCGAAATTCAAATAGTTCCGATTAGCTAGAAGTGCAAAACTTTTAGTGTGCCCCATGTATCATGGTAGCGGCGGCCATAAGTAAGAAACCATCCATCAGCCACTCACTGATATTCAGCTTTAATTGCAGCGAGCTCAAGGCTTAAAGGAGTTTGGTTTGCGAGGGTCACTAGTAGTGGAACATCGATCGCGTCACCTGTATTTGGTGGAATTAAGACGATCCAAATAGTTTTTGGCCCAACGGGCCACTAAATATTTTCAGTTAATTACTCAAAACAAAACATAAGGCAAAAGCACAAGTAGGTACTTATATTTTACCCTGTTTATCTCTCCTATTAACTCTTTTGTTGATTTGCCTGCTGAACTTCTGTAATATACTTGCAGCTACATATAACTATAAATAAAATGACCTGCATTGATTCTTAACAGTAGCTTAGCAGTGTCGACCGGGGTTTTTAAGTCTAACTCTACTGGAAAAGAAAACAAGGTTTAAATAATTTATCACGAATCAAGTCTTACTTAATGTAACCCAGTGCCTTACATACAAAGAGATAAACTGAAACAATATATTTAGTCATATAGACCCACCAGTCACAGCAGACATAAAAAGAAACAAGTCGACAATATGCAAAAAGCCGGTACAAATCCAGGTGTAACCAACATTATGTACCTACTCACTATTTAAACAATAATTCACTGTATCTTATTCAAAAACAGAATTACATCGAATCCATATCACAGTCTTTTAAAGCTAGTTACCATTTCGAAAACATAAAAAAAAAACTAGGGACCTGCCCCGGCTCCACACGGATAGCACTAACGTTCACTTGCGCATCTCTGGATTAGCGAATTTAATCCCAAACTATCCTATAACACGGTATTAAACATTATTACTCAATCCCGTACTAAACTAATTCGGTGGTGCGCAAGTGGACCTAAGTCTGTTAGTAAAACCTTATCAAAACCCCTTTAGTTGTCGAAACAAAAAACGACAGACCAACTTTCTTCAGTCTTCAATTTATAATATTAAGTAGTGAACTTTAAGTACGGTCGAAGACAGTTGAAACTCGAAAACACTTGCATAAGCTGATTGATCTATGAATTTATTTTTACTTTCAAAATAGGTAGTTAATTTATCAAGCCAGCCCCACCGGATCCTTCAGTTAGACGCAGTGTTGTAGGAGCACTTACGGACGCGCTAAGTTTCAAGCACCACAATAAAATTATGGAACGACCCCTATGAAGAACACGCTGCTAAAAACTTTTAAAAGACGTTTAAGCTTGAAAATAATGTTAATATATGACCATTATGAAGTCTTCTCGTGTCGGTAGAAGAGTTTCTCGCATAGGGAAAGATTATACATATACCTACATACATATACATATAAAATAATTGGTTAATAAATAGACCGTTTACTACTAAAATACAAATTCAGGCATCTTAATGTTGTAAGCATTTTTAATATATAAAAACAAGAATACCGGAACAAACAATATTTATTCAGCTTATTACAACTAAGTAGGTATCGAGGAAAAAAAATGCGAAAATTTTCATTGTAAATGCTTAAGAACATTTTTTTAAACTCGCAATGCCAATGCGTAACTATTACACATTCATAGATAAAAGAGTTTATCTAAACTCCATCCGAAAGGAACACGATTTAAAAAATATATCACTGTTACAATTACGAGGAACGGATCCTTAAGAAAAATAAAATAAAAGCGTAGGAAGAAATAACAAGCGACTTTGGAGCGCGCAACGTGGAAAAGGTTGGCAATCCGGATTTTATATGGGTGCATTGGGGGTGCAACGTGTAAGGAAGCGCGGAGGCGAGCCCGGCTGACAAGTGCAATTGGTGCAGATGCGAGATAGGTCAGGCCCGCCCCGCTGTTAACACTTCCTCGGCACGCCACGCGAGCGCTGACCCCGCTTGTATCAACGTGTTGTTCCGACCACCAGATTAGCACTGATTGCGAGATAGTACCACTTTTGCTCCGCACTGGGCGCGTGCCAACACTCGTAAATTAACGCTACGTTATGACAGCTTGCGGTTTAACTACTTGATCGAAATGCAATTTTGAATGAGACCTATTTTTGAAGCATTAGAAATGAATCTCGAATTTGAAAATAAAAAAAATTCAAACATGTTTGAATCACTTTAATTGAGGGTTTAATTTTGAATCACAAAATTTAAATGTTGGAACAATTTTTGTTTCACGCATAAAATATTAAAAACCGGATGCAAAACCGCATTGTTATGTGGGTTCGATTCCCGATTCAGGCCCCTGATTCAGAGCCGTTCGGTAAGAAATAGGCTAGTCAAAAAAAGATTATTCTATTTAGTCCGTCAGTTAGATTATCAAAAAATATTGAACCCATATGTGGCCTTTTATCAATCAAACAAAAAATGACGAAGATAAAGCGTATCAATGTTTGGGAGTGACGTCACGCCTTGCTCAAAAGTGTTGCAAGGCGTGATGTTACGTGAAACTTTAACGGGCTATATCTGCATCATTTTTTGTTTGACTGAGAAAAGAAAAAATAGGTGTCCAATATTTTCTGTTAATCCAACTGACAGACTAATTAGATTTTTTTAGGAAACTAGCCCATTGCCAACTGGAGAACCACGTGACACTGTATGATTTAACATTAGTGTCACGTGGTTTATTGGTTGATAATAAATTGTCGAAGGGTTTTGAATCGAGGGCAATTCAGAAAACAATAATAGACGCTCCTGGAAAAATACATTGTCTGGTCCTCGCAAGACAAGGAAGTTAATTTCTTGCTTCAAGACCATGACAGTGTTGACTGGCGCATATTTACAGACGCATTTTTTCAGACTTTAAAACTTACTTTTCTCTTTGAGCAGGCAATGAATTACTTCAGAAACCTTCATTATAGACTAAATATATGGACAAAAGACCAGATAATATTTCATTTTCGTATCTTGAGCACTGTGATAAATTTTCTCCTTAAAAGACGCTTCTACTTCTATCTTAGAAGTGTTCTGTTCTCAATTGCCGTGACCGACCAGAAAATATTTAAATAGACTTACTACTTAGGTCCACTCAAGAAAGAACTGCTATTATTCCAATGAAGGCTTAAATGGTCTCTGATATGCAAGTGCGGCATAGAGGCCCTACTCCGTCAAACGATTTGCCTAACGTCTTTCGTCTTGCTCATTCATGCCACACAGAATGACTAAAAGGGGACGAATACAGTCAAATAAATAAACAGGTAACAGTCTTGCGTAGTAGAGCTTTAGTACAACAAAAGAATAATCACTGTCACCGTATACGTGCCCGCCGGGTGTGCCCTTCAACTTATTCGGCCATAAATGTATGGATTTTGTGAGAGATGAATGTGTGGATGACTCTATGAGAACTGCCCAGTCAGTTAGATGCATGGATGAAAAAAAAATACGACCTCAACCTAAATATGACCTGGGATGAGGAAGTTTTCGGCGCGCGTCATCCGCACTAATGTGAAATTGCCCCTATTTTCATTCATTCCCCGTTTCACCTCTTTTAGAAAATCCTTTCTCAATGCATTCCTATGATACTACTCGTAGATAATAGACTTTAAAGTCTGACACACAGACTTATTCTTCTTAGCGTTTATTACCGTTCCTAAAGTCAGATCAGTCAGATTTACGATGCTATAAGTTAAGACAGCGCTGCAAAATATCTATGTCAAAGAATAAGGTTGTATAGTAATAATTATTACTCATTTTTTGTATGTATTATGAAATTCGGCAACAAAAAAAACGTTATACTTTTATAACGTTGTTACGTTGAACACAGCCGGAAAATAATAAATTACAGAATCAAACTGTTGTTTTACAAGTTAACCTAGATAACATTTCAGTATGCTTTGGTGTATTATTTGACGACCAATTTGATAGTCAGTCTGGTGGATAAAAGCCGCTACGTTTGGAAGAACAGTAAATCGCTTAAACTGGACTAGTTGCCTAATCCCATAATTTAATAAATGGAGCGAGTCAAACGCGTCGTAATAGGTAGTAAATGTAGTGATTTGGATAGTCGTTAAAAGTTCCGCGATCGCCGAGCCCCGCCCGCCATTCTCGATCTATCAGCCGCGCCCATTAGAGAGGTTCCGATTCCTTTCCATTGCCCTTATTAGTACAATAGTTCAAAGAGTATTAAAAATAATAAAGACTAAAAACCAGTAATCAGTTAAGTCACGACGTGTAGATTTAGGATAGTAAAAATGGTTTATTACTTGTTTAAAAAAATGCTTTAATAACTTATGTCCACCATTAATAAATATAAATAATAAATATTAGACAACATCACATACATTGCTCCGATCCTATGATAAGTAGCTTAAGCACTTGTGTTACAGAAACAACGACGGTACCACAACACCCAGACCCGAGACAATATAGAAAAGTAATTTTTTTACATTGACCGACCGGGAATTGAACCTGGAACCTCAGAGATAGCGACACCAAGTCCGGTATGCTCGCCTCTCGGCTACGGAGGTCGCCATTATACACTATAAGTACCTACCTACATGTCACGGTCCTGTAATATGTAATGTAATTTGCTATGTACCTACATACTTAACACATCTCTTAAATAATAGACTAATCAAGTATATCGGTCTCATATGTTGTCCGTCTTCCTGAGAAGACAATATCCAAAGACTATAATGACGATATTATTGATACTGAAATATGGCAGACTCTTTATTTTACACGTTGTTGTAACATCCCTAAAAATATCACTTAGGGTCGGTATCTGGTACTGTCAATTTAACTAATCTTATCTTACTAATAGAAGGTAGACGTGCTCGGGGTAGAACACCTACGAGATGGTCAGACGCGGTGAAAAAAGCATTAGGCGGAAATATGCATCGTGCGGTCCACACAGCGTATTATCGCGGTCTGTGGAGGAACATTGTATGTGGTCGCGATCCTCATCAGTGAGCGACCGAGGAAGAAGATCTTACTAATCCGCCAGAACGGCTAAACGGATCTGGATGGAATTTGGTTGGCACAGTAACAGATTATAGTCTGGAATAGCACATAGGCTACTTTTTATCCCGAAAAAATGTATTGTTTTGGGTTTTTTACAAGGCAAGAGATCAACATGATTTTTTGTATAGTAGTAGGTGGTGGTTAAGGGTCAAATACAAGCCAATACAAGTATTCCACGCCGGAGAAGCCGCGGGCACAGCTTGTTAGTTATAACCTCTCAACTCAGCAAAACAAGACACAATAGAAAATTTATTGTAACGCGGTCTCATTCAACTGCTCGGCATCCAATAAGTAAAAGCATTTTCTGACAGCCAATAACAATTTCACACAAAGACCATTTAACAACGTTATACGATCGCCTTTGTCCAAATCAGCAGTGAGCTAAGCCGCTGCATTGTAGGCACGAGTATTAGTGCAATAAACAATGTTATAAAGCTGGAACACCTAAATCTTGGCCAAAATATTTGTTTGGTCTGTAGTACGTAACTACTGTATTGAGCTAACGTGTAAATTTCTTACAGCGTCTTAGGTTAATCAAATTTCACCTACAGTTTCTACGTCTAAGTAGCCTTGATATCTTCACATTTCATCATAGGAATGAATTAACCAGATAAAAACGAAAACGTTTTAATAAACAAGTTTTAGCTAAAACTGATCTTCTGTTTAATGTTTTTCACATTAGAAGGGACATGAGACAAAATAGTGCATTAGTTGAAGAGTGGTTTCATTGTTTTTTATGGGATCAAGATATTATCGCGGCATGCGGCTCCGCGGCGGTTTCGCCTGATCTGTACGCACCCTTACATAAACCAAAACTTCACAACTTTCACAACATTGAAAAATCGCTTAATTTTATTCTTCATCATTATCATTTAGGCCATAGGCTGTCAATTGCTGAGGATAGGCCTCCCCCAATGACTTCCAGATTGACTGGTTTCAAGCGGCTAGTATCCAGCGGCCATCTGAAACTTTTACCAGGTTATATGTCTACCTTGTTGGTGGACGTCCTACGCTGCTATTGCCGGTACGTGTAGGCCTCAATTTTCTGCCCCATTGGCCGTCAGGTCTACGTGCTATGTTTCCCGCCCATTATACCACATCAGGTTGCTAATCCGTCGGGCTATGTAAGTGGCGTTTGTTTGTTTACGGATGTCCTCGTTTCTGATTCGATCCCGCAAATAAAAACCGAGCATAGCCCTTCCATAGCACGCTTAATAATTTGATTAATCGTGTAGTACTCTATATTTCTTCATTATACGTACATTTCGTCAACCTGTAAACGTCACAAAGTATTTTCTTCTAAGCTCTGTCAGTCCTGGTTGTCTATGTTATACAATTTGTGAAATAAGCCAAGATCAATAGTTTGTTTTCATCATTCACCAGAAACTTAAATCTGGTATAACACATTCTGTCTCTATTACCCAACCTCAAACAGATAGATGTATGAGAAGAATAATGAATTAAACAAGATTCGTGCAAGTGGACCTTTTATTGCCCGAGGGTTAAAATAGACAAAGTGAACTTTGCAATAATACATCTCAGTTTTGTCTGAGAACAAAATAGCTGGAGGTGAACAAACCCAGTGCAAACTCATCTAGTTAAATCAGTACACCGTGAAATAACTAGAAATAAAACAGTAGATCAGAGACAATAGACAGGCCAGAATTTACGTTCGCCCGCAGTATTTTCATGGCGGCGACTAAACAATACGTTTAATCATAGCCCTTTCCCGGACTCAGAACTACTCTGCTTACTCCGCTTTATAAATTCAAACGTAATATTTCGTGTACTAAACGCAAATTTAGCTAGTTCCAAACTATCCCTAACTTGGTAACACAAGCCCACATTTAAGCGGCTGCGCAAATTTTAGTGTGACTATAAAATGAAGTTTAACCAAATGGAATGAATTGGCTAATAACATGGTGTTGAAATAGACCCTTTAGAACACGACCTCCATAAAAAAATCACTAAAAGCTTTCAAAATGCTTATTTGCATAATACTTTACTCGCATAATACCATGTAAAGTAGGTTCGGTAAATGCTTTTTGTCATGCTACTTTCATATTGGAAACGTCATCTTGGCTCAATTAATTTTAACGAATAGTTACTGCTAATACAAAGTGTTGTTTAAGTCAGTAGCCATATTGAAGGAGTTCATCAATACAAACAACTTTTACTATCTTTATGGGGTGGAAATAATAATATATCAATATGTATTAGTATCTACTTACATCATACTTACGAGGTAAGTAAAGCATTAGTTTTTATTTAGAATCTTTTTTTACTACTTCGATTTTGACCCCATAATTACCACCTCCTTTAATAGGGCGGGCTCTAACTAAAATAACAACTAGCTAAGTATACGTAGGTCACACTATAAGTTTTGCGTAACTTAAAAAAACAACATGTTATAACCAAAATATTATGTTTATTGCTTTTCAAAATACCCTCCTTTACATTTTAAACATTTTTTCATGCGATCGAACCATTTTTTAAAACAGGAGGACCACAGATCTGAAGGCATGTTTTCTACGCGCTAATTGAACGCTATCACTGCCTCTTTGGCGTTGGTAAAAGTAAACCTCTCATCAAATCTTTGATTTTGGGGAAAATACAGAAATCACAGGGTGCTAGGTCGGGCCTATGCGCAGGATGGGTGACGAGTTGTACTTTTTCGGAAGCTAAAAATGACTTTGTTTTGTTGGCCGTGTGTGAAGAAGCGTTGTCATGATGTAGGAGAACTCGGCTTTTGGGTTATCTTTCGCGAACTTTTTCTAACACCCTGGGCCAAATCAGTGCCCTGGGTAAACAAATGGTAGAATACCACTCGGCATTAACACTCTTTTGATTTTCAAGAGGAATTGTACAGATGGGACCTGTAGCTTAGAAAAAAAACGCGATCATTTTTTTACCAACTGGCCGAAAATTATAGACTGACATTTCTTTTGCTATATGTATCATTTGACATATTTTTAGTTCATCGAAATATCTCTTGACATAAGTATCATTTTATCGAACTACGACTCATCGATTTTCAGAATAACTTTTTACTGTTGGCCGAAGTCTCTTTTGAACCTTTTTCATTTACTAGAATACTGCGTATATAATAAGACTAAATTGGTTAGGTTAAGTTAGAACAGTGACCATACACAGCGCGAAGGCGAGCGTAGTAAGCGTGCCGCGGCAGCGGCCGCCGAGCGCTTAAAAACTAAGGATAAATTCTAAGGATAAGAATAAATAATTAATTATTATAATATTGAAAGCATTTTTCTGAAAACTAAATCATCTAACATTAATAGCTTTGGCAAATGTTGTAACATAATAAAATATTTAATACATACTTGAAACATAATACTTCGAACAAATGAAACGTCGGGGTAACAATAAAAAACGAATTGATAATAGGTCAACTGATACAGTGGCGAAGGTCATTTCGATAAAATGAAAAAAGGCGAAACGAAATTAGTGGAAAAGTTTTCGGTGAAATAAAATTCGGTAAACAACTTTTCGACAATAAGATAACCACGTTTCTCGCCTGCCTCACTTTTGTTGGCCTGTTCTCATTTTCAAACACCCATTCACAAGATTGCTGTTTTTTTTCGGGTTCAAAACAATAAATCCACGTTTCGTCTCCTGTGACAATGTCATAAACAGCATTAGAATGTCCGTGGTCGTACTTCGCGCGAGCCCGCTTCTGCTCCGCTGTCAGTTCATGAGGGATCCAACGACAGAAAGTTTCCGAACTTTCAATTCTTGCTGTAATTTTTTTTTAATTTGGCTCATACCAATCCCCAATAGTCCTCGAATTGTCTCATAGGTAATCCGCGGGTTTTCTTCAATTAGCCGCTTAACAGTAGCCACATTATTTTCGTTGACGACAGTTTAAGGCCGCCCTTCACGAAATTCGTCATGTAAAGAAACTAGACCTCTCTCAAATTCGGCAAACCATCGCCTCACGGTGCTCAAACAAGGTGCTTTTCTCCCAAAAGCATTTTAAGACGAGCGGCACAGTCTTGCGGAGAGATAAAACTTTTAAAATCATAAAATATCATCGCTCTAAAATATTTTCGACTTAATCCATTTTCGTTGCGTATGTAGAACTTTGATGTGTGATAAAAAACAATTGACAAATCATTTCCCTCCAATTGTTTTTTTTTATTACTAAGAAGGTTGCAACGTTTAAAAAAATATAACATTCTAAATTCAAATAGTTCCGATTAGCTAGAAGTGGAAAACTTTTAGTGTGCCCCATGTATTAACTTAACTTATAACAGTACAGAATGGTAAACAGCCCCATAGTATTTTCGTATGCTGTCTATTAATTATTGCTTCAAGTGCCCTTACCCCGCGGTGGATTCCTTACCCATAATTTTAGCCGGCACGTAACGGTATATAGTAATAATCTATATAAATTTATATATAAAAATACTTACACACTTAATGAATTTTTCCGCTGTAAAACTGAAACAATATTATAAGACAAAACATGTTTAATTCTCATGTTTGTTCTCTGAACTGGTGACAGAATAATTCAACTCTCACAAACTGCGGACCATAAACAAGCAAAACACAAACTACAAAGTCCTTATACTAAGCTGCAATGTAAGCTGACTCAATAGACATTGCGCTTTATACAATTATAAAGCGCAATAAATATCAGACAATCTATTATTGTTACTAAAGAAACATAAACGAAAATAGTCAAGAGTCAAAAATAAAATGATGAATGAATTTTAAGTTAAGTTTTCCTTTTCCTATTAAATATATACGGACGGTACCACAACACCCAGACTCGAGAGAATTATCACTTCAGCCACAGGACGTCCACTACACAGGCCTCCCCCAATGACTTTCATCAGGGGGATTGCCAATACTCGCCACGCTTGGCAGGCGGGTTGGCGAGCGCAGTTTTTTATAAGATTTCGCACGCAGACGCTGCTGCCCGTCACGTGCTACAGGAATTAGTCGCCTCTTACGACACAACTCCTGTTGGCGGTGCGGAAGTGTATTCTTTACGGCCGTTCCCACACGGCACCTCTCGACTCGAGAGAATATAGAAAAGTTATTTTTCTACATTAACCGACCGGAAATCGAACTGGGGACCTCATATATAGCGACACCAATTAGTCTAGTATGCTCGCCTCTGGGCTAAGGTCGTCAATTAATTGGTTATTATTAATAAATACTTTATTAAACCGTTGGACATTATAGAATTACTATTTTATTTAGGCAAGATAACTTTCGAACTTCATTTATTTTAAATGTGACTTTTAACTATAGCCTATAGGTATTAAACAAAATAGTAGATGTTTGGATATAGTTGAACCAGGCCACCGTAGATGTTATACCAGGCCACCGTAGATAATATTTTTTAAATTCTTGTGAGAAACTATAAACCACGTTGTAGCACTGTATTAATAGTTAAGAAGTACTGTACAAAAATATGAACCAGTTTAGGTATAACAAACAAAAAGCGGCTAAGTTTTTAAATATAAAACTACTTGTATCTACTGAAAAATAGTGCCGAGGTTTTAATACAACAGTGCATTTTGCGACTAGCAGCCCTATAATAAAATTGTCAGCATTGACAACGCGCGGTCGCAATTTCGTATTGGGCAATGTTGAAATCCGTCTATTGACGAATCGGCTGAGCGCGGCCGTCTATTTCGGACGGCGGCGAATAGCCTAATTTTATACAAGGGATTATCCTATCTGCAACACATGCACTCACTAACCGCCCGTGCGCTTTCCAGTAACGAAAACGAATTACGTACCGGATTGTTCTCCGTAGGACTCGCTCTGCGTAATTATTCCGCGATCGATAACGTTTTCGGCATGATAATTGTCTACATATAATAATATCGTCGAGGAATATTTGTACTTACGAGGAGATTGTAGTATTTGAGTTATGTCCGTAACGACTACGTATCTCAACAATTATTGTAACGCATGCCCTTTAATCTGTTACGCTGTAGTTTATAAACACATTTAATGGGTGTACATGATCTTTAAAGGTGGGTTCTATATTGCTAGAATTCTAACAATAAATTAGTAATATTATAAATTTTTAAGATTTAAAGGCTAACCTTAATTTGCTGAAAGCGTCGTCCGACCTTCGATCAATCCAAAAAAAATACAATCCGGGAATTGAACTCGGGACTTGAAGCGAGGACTACGCCAGTCGGTTCGGCAAAAACTATAAAACAGTAATGGAATAATTAATTCATTATTGATCTCTCAGAATATTCAACGTCTAGACAAACCACTTTAATGTTAACTTATGAATTTAATTGTTAATAGAAACAATAGAAGTAGTAACACAATACAAATTCACTGATTTGTGAATGCAATATACCGAACTCAGCTTAATAAATTATCAGCTCTCTATTTAGAATATCTAACCGAGATAGCGGCTAGTTCGCTTTTCTACTGTCATACTGGGAGTGTCATATTAAATAATGTGGTAGTAAAACATTATTTTGGACTAAAAATCTATTGCTAAATAAGGCACATAAATGTTATCCGCCTAATAACTTTATAGTTCAAAATATGTGGGTATATTCATCAGTACGACGAAAATCCTAGTTAACGCTCACTTAATAGTACAAATAAATAGTAAACTTACAAAATCTGTCATAATTTCAACTGTGGTAATTGTCATGATAAGGGCCCGAAAGAAGTTATACTATACATACCTACTAGAAATAACTGTTGCAAGTAGAATAGAAAAAATACTTCTTGAATAGCTGAAGGATGTTCTTTGTTCATTTTCTTGAAAATATTCAAATCATCAAGAAAATAACTCCAGATAAACTTTTTAATTTTTTGCATTCACAATAATGCTAGTTTATTTTAACAAGGATAATATACTAACAAATATAAACACTCGCAGAAATTCGCTATCATTACTATGTCCTCCGTAGCGCAGTTGGAACAGCAGTCGCCCGGATAGCGAAAAGTCGTGTGTTCGAATATCACCAGAGGCAGTTGAAAAATGTTTTCAAGTCAAAATATTTTCCTTGATATATTTTAGTTAAACTTACAGGCAGGAGACATTGACTAACATTGCACAAAGATAGTCGGGATTCACAGGTGTCGTCCACCGACAGTCATATACATACTTTAAATAATATAGTTAGAAGTGACAAATTAAATGTCCCATATCGCTACCCTAGATGTATGTGGAATCAGAAAGTTTTTTGCTCGCGCTTTATACCGTACTAACCTGAATTCACCAGTGCTGCAGTAGTGCGTCTATGCTCGTCTTACGAGATCAACGGCAGTAAGACATTTCCTCTGGCTCTTTGAGACATTTTAGAAAACACCTTGCCTGGGTGTTTAAATTAAATAAAATTTAGGTTTGGATTGTTCGGATTACGTTTTTTATCGCTTTTTTGTGTTTTTCTGTTTCTAACAATTAATAATTTGCGTTTGTTATTAGTAGTACTATCATATAAGTTGTGGTGTACCTACGCATATAATAGACACATAGGATTATGTATGACAAAACTCTAAACTCTTACTGTATTATTTTAATGTATGTGCTGTTAATGTACCTTATTTATAAAATAAAAAATATAGCCAGATATATCTTATTAAATAATTAAATAATACAGGCTCTTTTATCGCTAAAAGCAATATCTTAGGTAGAATTGTTGGAGTTTAAAAATCAGTTTGTCAAGTTCCGTAAGATAAAATGAGGTGTTTATTCGTTCACTCCCCACGAACACCACTTACGGCAGCTGTTAAACTTCTGAAAGCAAACAGTACAGTGGCGGAAACAATATTTCATTCACAACTTTTGCTCTTCATTCCCCGTTCATAATTAGCGCTAAAGTGGATCTTTTGTACGAAATCATCTAGCCAACCGTTAGTAACACTTGAAATGGAGCAATTAATAGTTGAGGTCAGTTTTATTAACAAACCTTTCCCGATTGTTTCAGAACACTAATTACCCTTACTAAGGTAGAGGCGGTCGCTTGTGAATTGTGTGGTCGACTTTATAAACTAACATATGTATTTTCGTTCGACTCCCAATAGAAGAAAGACAAAGTGCCTTGTTAATATTCAAATTGGCGTATAAATAATGTTTAGATCACAATGAATAAACGAATAGCATTGTTATATTTAACAATGGAACAATCGTTGAATGAATATTTTATAGTTATGATTTTCATTAATGTAGGCGGCATATACGCATTAGATAGGTTATTTCTTGATAATAGTCAATATCTTGTGTTATTTTAGTAAAACTTAAAAACTATTATATAGGTATATAGACACACGTAAAGCGTTTCCACGCAAGTCATATTAAATTTTTGGGAGCGTTCAATGTAACAATTTTGAATATTTTTCGTTTTATTAATAAAAAGTATTATTTCCTATTGTTTTATTTTGTTTCATTTTTATTATGCAAATTTTTCATAAGGTAACGTACTTTCGATATATTTTATACTAGCTGTGCCCGCGGCCTCGCTCTCGTGGAATACGGCATGTCACCTCTTATTTTATTCCCTTAGGAGGTGGATTATCGTTTACTGTCCAGTCCATTCGCCTCTGGAATTCCTTACCATTAACAATCAGAAAATCCGAATCGATTGCTATTTTTAAAAATCGGCTTAAAGCACACTTTCTTTCTTTTTGACACAAACTGCCTTTATATCTTAAAATATTACTGGTCACTGTTAGTTTCGACATCTCCTCGCATATATCAAGTAGTATGTATGTTTATTGTATGTATGTATAATTATTGTTATGTATTTATTTTATTTTATTTTTATTTATTTATTACTGTATGTTTACGTTTATGCCATAAATTTGTGCAATTCTATTTGTATCAGGTAAGAATTTTAAGAACTCTGCAACACCTTCCCCTTTCTTTAATGGTTGTCCTCTACCTAAAGGTTGTCTGGAAGAGATCGCTATTAGCGATAAGACCGCCTAAATTGTACATCTTTCTGTAAAAATCATGTGTATTTTACTTGTATGGTGTGCAATAAAGAGTATCTATCTATCTATCTATCTATCTATTGAAAAATAGGAGCTTATATTCTTCCCTACAGTTCAAGCTTTTTTCGTACTAAATTTAACCAAAATCGGTTGAGTTTAGCGACAAAGAGTAGCCTATGTCCTTCTCCAAGGTCTAATCTATCTGATGATCTAATTTTGATGATTACTGGTAAAGACCAGTAATAATCAAAATTAGCAAATCCATCAAAATAGTATCAAAGCGTCTTAGGCGTGATAACGTAACAGACAGACAGACAGACAGGCAGACAGAGTTACTTTCGCATTTATAATATTAGTATGTGTATTATTTTAAATAAAAGATTATAATTGAGAATCTTCAGTGTTTATTTTAAACAATTTTAAAATATAAGTAATACAGTTCTTCTAATATTAAGTAGATCAAGTCTGCCCTCGCCAGATGTCAATCCGTATAAGAGCCCCACCCTTGTCATTAGTTTGACGTTTTAATATTTATTTTTTTTAAAGTTACGTTCCGTTACATCATCCCCCTTTAAACAAAAGTATTACATTAAGTACCGATTGCTACTCCAGTATCCTAACTTTAGAAACTGAGAAAACTTTACACAATCTTTATACTAAATCAGTTATTTAGTTAAATCTATACTCTTACTTAGTTTACATAATAATACTAAAATGTACCCAAAGTATTGTTAGCCCAGCCCTACGTTCGAAACTTGGGATCAGTGCAGTTAAATACTATTAACAATACAGCTACTGGGCTAACATACACTAATCTATTTAACAAACTATACATAATAAATAAACTACCATTCAACCAGGAGTGGACGAGCCGTCGCTGGTGAACCACAAAGTCTATGCTGGTCGTATATGGAAAGAGGTTCTTGTATATTTAACATTATTCTCATCTAACACATCATACGATCTGTATCCATTACACCTTCCTATTATCCCTTTTAACCAAACATTTTTAGATACATCTTTTTTAAACCATACATTTTGTCCAATAAAAAATTCTTTCTTCATTCTAGATGTTTTATTATAATTTCTAACATTCCTCGAGACAATATTACCAAATTGATTTGAGACATTATTATTTAATTTCTGTTTTAAATACTGTTGACTAACTATGAGCTTTGTTTTTAAATTTCTACACATTAACAATTCACTAGGTGAGAACTCTGTGCCCGAGACGGGCGAAGCCCTGTATTGAAGTAAAGCTATTCGAAAATCAGTCTTATCCTCCTGACATTTTAACATTAATTTCTTAGCAATTTGTACTCCTCTCTCGGCCATACCATTCGCTTGAGGATATCTAGGGCTGCTATGTGTAAAATTAAAACCCCATTCTTTCGCAAATTGTCTGCATTCCTTTGAATCAAATGGTACATGGTCAGATACAATCTGATTAGGTATACCAAAATTACAAAATAATTCTATCAGACTATTAATAATTGCATTTGCATTCTTACTTGGTAACAGTTTTATGTCTAACCATTTAGAGTAATAATCATAAGTTACTAAATAACTTTTACTTTTAAGATCCATTATGTCAATTCCCAATTTTAAAAATGGCAAAGGTGGTACGTCATGTGGTAACATTGGTTCTTTAATATTATTGTTATGATAGGTTTGACATGGAAAACATTTCTTTACAAATTGTTCAATATGAGTATCTATATGAGGCCAGTAATATAATTTTCTAGCTAACTGCTTCATTTTGGACATTCCTAAGTGACCTTCATGTAATGTTTTCATAAAAGACAATCTCAAACTTTTAGGTACAATTAACCTTTCATTGTAAAATACTAAATTATTATCTACTGATAATTCACTTCTCAATTTGTGGTAACAAGACAAATAATCTGGAATAGCTTTATTATTATTTGGCCACCCTTTTTGAATAAATTCTCTTAATTGTGTTAACTCACTATCATGCCTACTTTCTGAAATTAACTGACATTTTTGTTCTTCAGTGCACTCTAAATAATTAGAAAGACCTACACAATGTATTACTTCGTACATGTAAGTATCGTCTACATCTGTACATTCTTGATAGGAGCGAGATAACAAATCTGCTAAGTACAAATATTTTCCTTGCAAATACTGAAATTCAAAATTGTATCTTAGTAATTTCAATTTCAATCTTTGCAATCTTGGTGAAGGGACTTCATGCAAATGTTTTCTTAGTAAACTTTCTAGAGGTTTATGATCATTAATCACAGTAAACTTATGTCCATAAACATAATAATGAAACTTCCGAGTTGCCCATACTATACTCAACAGTTCTTTTTCAATTTGAGAAAAGTTCTTTTCTGAGGATGTCAAACTTCTCGACGCATAACAAACAGGCCTACCATTTTGAAGAAGACAACAGCCTAGGCCATCTTTTGAGGCGTCACATTGGACAACAATTGGTACATCTGAATTAAAATTCTGTAAAATAGGAGCTTCCGTGATTTTTTCCTTTATAATTTTGAAAACATTTTCATGAACATCCGTCCATATCCATTCAACCTCTTTTTTTAACAACAATTGTAGCGGTGATGCAATATCAGCCATATTGGGTATGAATTTTCGTAAATAATTTACCATGCCAAGAAAAACCTGTAATTCTTTTTTATTATTAGGATTTTTCATATTAACAATTGCATTGACTCTATCTGGGTCTATTTTCATGCCTTGTTCTGAGAAAATATGACCAAAATATTTGACTTCTTTTAATTTATACTGAAATTTATTTTTATTAAAACGAACATTATGTTCTTTAGCTCTTTCAAAGACTTTAGTTAATATTGCATCATGCTGAGACTCATTTTCTGCACAAATTAGTAAATCATCACAATAAACCACAACACCTGGAATGTCTCCGAAGGCATTTTCACTGTATTTTTGAAAAATTTCTGGTGCAATAGACAATCCAAATGGCATTCTCAAAAATTTATAACAGCCAAAAGGACTATTAAAGGTACAAAGGTCACTAGACTCCTCAGTTAGTTTAATATTGTAAAAGCCATCGGACAAATCCAGCACTGAGAAACATTTTTTATTACAAAGTTTAGGTAGAATTTCCTCTATAGTAGGTATCAAATGATGTTCTCTTATTAACACATTATTCAAGTCTTTGGGATCTAAACAAATTCTCAATGAACCATCTTTCTTTTCAATAATAACTAAATTGCTTACAAAACTCCTTGGGTGCTCGACCTTCGCAATGACTTTGTGCCTCACCAAAGCATCCAACTTGTCGGCCAGGCGAGTTTTTAGAGCATTAGGTACTCGTCGGGGTGGTCTCACCACTGGCTCCACACCAGGCTGAATGCGTAGTTCAAGAGGGCTTTTGAATTCACCCACACCCTGAAAAAGTATGTTATTTATATTAATAATGGAGTCTTTATTATCAGTTACACAATTACTCTTCATCATATTAATATTATTCTTAGTTAACAATTTCAATGACATTAATGAGCCTAATCCGAGTATTGGTCTCACTTGTTCTTTAATAATTATGAACTCAATATACATTCTCTCATTGTTATTAGTATACAGTCTTAGTTGAACCTTTCCTAAAGGCAATATTTTTGAACCACCGAAGACCTCAATCACAGTTTTTGTCTCAGACAGTATTATTTTATTATCATCATTGACAATTTTCTTTAGATCATTTATCCCTATTACATTTATCTGAGCCCCCGTGTCACATTTAAACAGAACCTTTTTATTCTCCACTCTAAGCGACTCTGTCCACTCATTTTTAGTGAGATCTATAGTACAGACTAGTCATAGATCCTGAATATTATTTTGACTATCATTATTATTAATATTAAGTACCTGATTACTGGCCAAAGTACAGCCAATACTGAAATGGTTTAATTTATTGCATTTATTACAAATTTTACCATATGCAGGACAATTCCTTGGGCCATGTTCTCTGTTGCATTTTTTACATAAATAAAAATTCTTGTTGAAGTTATTACTTTTGTGAATATTTTCAAAAAATCTACTGTTCTTATTAAAATTATACTTAGCTTGGTTGTTGTTAGTGGTGAACCGCTGCTGTGTTTGATTGTTTCCTTGCACTGCATGCACCTCTAAGTTGTTTAGGAAAAGAACACATGAAGATGTGTTCTTTAGAGAGCTCCGATGACCGACATGTTTCGACAGCTCTGTCCAGAGTTAAATCCTTAATTTCCAAAAGTTTCTGCTGTATTCTCTGGTCGTTCACACCAATCACGATTCTATCCCTGAGCATCCTGTTTTTCTGCTTGTCAAAATTACAGTTCTCTGCCAACTTTCTGATCGCTGTGTAGAATGCATCAAACGATTCACCATCCTCCTGGTTTCTTTTATTAAAGTTGTAACTGTTAATGACCTCATTCTGTTTGGGCTTAAAGTATTCATCAAATAATTGCAGTAGTTCTTCCAGTTTAACCTTTTCATCAGAATCAGTTTCTTTTAACACGTTGAAATACAGTTCCTGCGCCTGTTGTCCTATGCAATTCAAGAGTATTGCCGCTTTTCTTGGTTCTGACAAGTTTTGAAATCCAGCAGCTAATAAGAAAATCCTAAATGATTGTTTGAATCTCTGCCACTGTGGCCAGCATTTTTCTATATCATCCAGGCTTAGAGTTTGTGGCATTCTATACTCTACTGCACACATGTTGTCCATGTTAACGGGGATAGGATTCTCCTCTGCCATGCTGATTACTTTAAAACTCAAAAATCAGTGAATCACGAGCATGTGCGATCATGCTTATGCGTACCTTGTTAAGTCTATCTTTCGGGATCCTCGATATTTTCGTTATCCTACCGACTGCGCCATGTATTATTTTAAATAAAAGATTATAATTGAGAATCTTCAGTGTTTATTTTAAACAATTTTAAAATATAAGTAATACAGTTCTTCTAATATTAAGTAGATCAAGTCTGCCCTCGCCAGATGTCAATCCGTATAAGAGCCCCACCCTTGTCATTAGTTTGACGTTTTAATATTTTTTTTTTTTAAAGTTACGTTCCGTTACAGTATGAATTTACGAAACAAGCGCCTGGGCACACTTAACGATTACACCTTGTACGTAGCAAGTCAGAAAGTCATATTACCTACGCTACAAGTGATTATGAAGTTCAGCACTTGTAATATAAGTTATGATAATGTAACAAAACCCTAGAACTCTAATACCTCCCAAAGGATCCTCTCAAGAAGTTTACATGCTAGCAAATACGGGTAGGGAACAGTAGGCCATATTTCTGCTTGCGAGAAACTTCACGCAAGTTTGATTACATTGCCCGTTCAGTTCCTTACTCAATGATATATTGACGACGTTATTGCATAGAATCCACGGCAAGGGGATATGCAGCGGCCCTATCAGGATAAGGTGTTGTGTATCGGGGTACCCTGTAAAGCGAAATTATGCAATTGTGTACGGGTAACTGACTTAAGACCTGCATGGATCTTTATTCATTTAGCCCTTAAAATCCTGATGTAGGATAAAGCCAACAGCTGCTTGTAAATGCGTAATGAGTTTTAGTGTTAGGTATGAAATTACCAACTTACAGTAAACTTATGATAGGAAATATATGAAGTCGTCCGGATAGCGAAGAGACGAGGGTTCAATTCCCACTTGAAGCAATCGATTTTTTCAAGTGCTACAATATTATCTTTTGGTTTCTCTGTTTGATATGATACATCACAATAGTTTTGCCTATTCGAATTATTTATTTGCTAATAGTTACTATTATATATACTACTATATAGTTACTATAGTACTATAGTTATTAGCATATATATATATATATTAGTATATATAGTTATATATATATATAGTTATTATACAAAACAAAAAAAAACATGTAAAACAAATTTTTGATCATATTGGGTCTACTCTCGGACAAGGAACCGGCTAATAATACCCTAAATCAATTTAATAATAATAATTCATTTATTCACTTTCATACAGTAACAGTAGTCCACACAATAAAGGTATAAAAGATGTTCGTTTTGTTACAGTATGACCTACTAAGGCATTCGTAATTTTTAGAAATAATAAAATCAATAATATAATATTAATAACAAGCATACTGTAATTGCACAAACAGAAAATAAAACAACAAATTAAAGATTCTTAATACTGCACTTGTAAAAGTTGGTCTCAACTATGAGTATAGTTGAGAAATAGACAGTCATAGAACAAGAGTTGTTCACCATGATGTAAATAAAGAATATGTGGTGACAAGGTTATCCTTGAATTACACTTAATAGTAATAGTAAAAGTTGTTGTATTTTCTTATGTATTCGAGCAGGAGAGTCTGAGATTTGCGGCTCCAAAATCCACAAAAATTCAACGTGTATACGACTTCACATTAACTTGGTTAATAAATTCTCAGTTCACTATGAAATAATGCCAAACCTTTTTCACGCTGTATGCATTTGTGAGCAAGTTTCTATTACCTTCGCAAAACTTCGTTATCCTCGTTCAGCACTTTAAACGAATTTGTACTACTTAAATTTCTAGGTCGTAAAGAGAAAACAGTGGCAACAGTGTTCCACCTATCCACCAAATGAGATGTTAAACAGGCGGTTGGGTTATTTTCGTGGAATCTCCACTTCTGTAGATGCGGGGTTATAAAATTTATGGTTTTTCCCAAAATTTAGGGAGAAAACAAATGTTATGAATTTTTTGTAGGTCATGAAAGATAATGACTAAAATATTTTATTGTTTAAAAAACAAAGACTTCGTAAAAATAAATCTCTAATTTTCTGTCTGTAATTTGCTGTCCTGATTTCGAGTCACCAAAACTATAGTTTTCTACTGTGTCTGGTTTCGATCAAATATTCATATTGTCAATAATGGCACACACTGTATACGAATAGCACGTAGAACTGACTGCCGATGGGGCAGAAGGTTCTAGAATGGAGGCCGCGTACCGGCAAGCGCAGCGTAGGACGTCCACTCACAAGGTGGTCAGACGACCTGGTAAGGGTCGCAGGAAGACGCTGGATGCAGGCCACTTCCAACCGGCCAATTTGGAAGTCAATGGGGGAGGCCTATGTTCAGCAGTGGACGTCCTATGGATGAAATGATGATGATGATGAAAAGCTTCTTACTGTGTGTGGCTCTAAAATATTTTTTGCCTTGTATTTCTATTTCCGAACTAGATTTTCACTGTATCCTAGGGGTGTTACATTTTTGGTACTGGCATCCCTATTTCGACATACCTACAGAACAAATTGCTTGTTCTTTCTGCTGCAACGCCGCCGAACACTCATACGATGGTTTTGCTGTTGCTAAGAGCAATTTAATTCCGTTGTGCACATGCAGGCTTTTGGGAATTTAAAAAAATATTCACACGTAAAATATATAAATGTCTTCGAAATTTTGATTTTAGATCTTTTATAGCGTTATAGATGCTAGCATATTTTAGCTTTCTAGCATTGATAGGATGTGAATAAAATATCTGAGACACGGTTTCGTTTCTGCTGTTGTGCTCTGGTACCACAAAAAACAAATAACGACGACCTCCGTAGCCGAGAGGCGAGCATACCGGACTTAGTGTCGCTATCTCTGAGGTCCCGGGCTCGATTCCCGGTCGGTCAATGTAGAAAAATAACTTATCTATTATATATATCGGGTCTGGGTGTTGTGGTACCGTCGTTGTTTCTGATTTCTGTAACACTAGTGCTTAAGCTACTTATCATAGGATCAGAGCAATGTATGTGATGTTGTCCAATATATTTATTTATAAATAAACAGAATTCACTCGCCGAGTAAGTTGACCAATTTTACCGCATTTGTTAAAAAGTGAGCTTTATAAATCGTACATATTCTTACTACGGAGAACCCCACATACAAAGAATTCTTTATCATTTCGGCTAGTCCCCGCCTTGTGTAAGCCTTTTGGCTGGCACATTTTTCGCTGAACAACTAAGTTTAGTCATTCAACGAGATAATGCCGCCAGTGAATATAGGTACCTTAGATTGTTAGAGGCGTATTTCACTGACATTATGGATCCTTTACCAAAAAGTCTACACTAGTTTATTACGCGACCAATAATTTGTTAGCCGTGACCTTCATCAAGTATCATTACAACTTTAATTACGTGGGCTCGCCGTGAATCAAGCGCCCAATTCTCTCACGCATCAAAACAACGTTTTCATTTGGTAAGACGCCACGTTACGCAAGAACGTAGGGATCTCCTAAATGAGTTAGAAAGAGTTATTCGAGTCGAGCGTAGGAAATTACCTACGCCCGAAGTATATGGCGCGTGAACCGTCAGCCTGAGCGGCGTATTTACTATTCCACCTGCGAAATGGTGCATTGCGCAGGAATCAAAATTAAAACGTTTCTATTCCAGTCTCAAGCAAACAATTGGTGCGCAAATGGCTGAGGTTTTAATTTTACTTTCTGGAATTCATTCAATAAAAAGCCTCTTCGCATTATCTGATCCTCAGACCACTCAGATAACTAATAAAACGTACCCAGACCTAATTGTACTTGCTAATCTTCAAGTACTATTTTCAATGTGCTTTACATAACAAAAGTCTCCGTCGAAAATGGTATGAAATTATCAATAACTGATTAAGGTGCAGGCCTACTACACCTACTACTATTTACTTTCTTTGTAAAAGCATAGAATATTAGTATACTTTTTCTATGGTAAAAGTAACTTGAATTTCAAGCTTATAAGTGAAATATGATACATTCACAGAATCATACATTATTAGAAAACGGCTCGATATAAGGACCTAGCTATGTTTCTCGTTAATTTATAATAAGTTACAATTCACAAATTTTTAAATCTCCGATTCAAAAAAGACCATTTTGAAAAACTCTTAAATAATACAATACAATGTATACAATTAAGATGTCAATAGAATATTTTGTCAAGGGCTCTGATATCAGACAGACACAATTTAAAAACAGGAATTTGGGTAAACATTTAACACCCTTTTTTAATCAACGGGAGTTAAAGAGATAATAAATAAGAGACAAATATACAGGATCTTATTTTGACTATTGTTACTCTGTTACTAAAGTTGAAAAGGTCTAGCGTAAATTTTTATGTCTCAATGAATGTTTTGTACATAAATAAGAAAAAGCCGACTTTTTACAAACTAAGTACGACTGTTTTTATAAATACGCATCGCACCAGTCCTAACAAACTCTGTGCGACAGATCGAGCGTTTTTCAACGTTGTATTCGCTCGGGTACCTTTAGATCTCACAGCGATATCGCATCACACACATTCAGATTTTTTATTACATTTGATTTTTATACGCTTTACAAACACCAGCCCCCCTAGCATGACCACCAAAATACGATATCATAAAGCCATTTATTGACACCAACTGTATTTTTAAAAATTAAATATGATAGAATTAAATTAAATTGAATCGCCGTGCCGGTGACGTGACATGTTATAATCGCTTTTTCGATAAAAATTTAATATAGTGGCGATATCTATCATAGGGGCAGAGAAATATATCCAGCACACCAATTCTAAGTTTGCTATTTTCATTTATGCATGCTTGTTTATAAATAACAATTTTAAAGACTTCGATATTTACTTGTGATCTGTCGTAGTTCTCGCTATTCTGCTCTACTTAACTTTATTAATAATAGGCACAGCTAAGAAATGGAATAGTTATGTTTCCATTATCCCAACGCCTTCATGCCACAAGTTAATGAGCTTCTTCTGGGTCAGATTGTGATTAAGCACAATCCTATGAATAATAACATAGGGATTAAGAACAATCCTATCAGTAATACAGGTATACAAGTGTCTGTAGTACAGACAAGACAAGACTTGTAGAGCAGGTTTCATGAGCCGTGGCTGCTACCGCTACCTAGCGGTAGCCACGAAAATATGTATATTTTCGTTTTTTGTTTTGTAAAGTAACAAAAATATTCATAAAACGCCAGGAATACAAAATCTAGACTTAAAAGAGATCTTGATAAACTGGTGCTGAGTATTATTGCAAAATCACAAAAATACAGAAAGAATCGTTCATCGATGTGTATTCAAATATACCCATTATAATTTACCAATGACATAAGAAAGTTTATGTACTTTATTAAAACAAAACTTTGTGAATAGTTAGCATAATGACCAAATGTACTTTTAATACCTGAAAGGTATACAACTATCACAAATGTTTGTATACTAAGAAATACATCATACACGGACCAAGTACATTATGTGCTTGACTTGAATGTGCTTGTACGAGCCTAATAAACGGTTGAAAGCAGATCAAGCACTTCTCAGTTGTGTATTGCCCCAAGTACCTACATGTAGACAGCCCTCTCTAGACCCCGTTTTATTACCTAGGCCTTCAGACGGTCACTCGATAAACGCCCTCTTTGAGCAAGGCCCGTGGAATGTTACGAAGAGATTCTGCTCTAAATAAGCCTTTTGAATCACATTTATTAAACCAGATTAGGACCTAATCTCATTTAGTAAATTCTTCAAGCTTTATTTAGGCAACGGAGTAGGTATTAGCTGCTTAGGGTTGTATGAACACTGTAACAAGTAGGTACTTAACATAGCTTTTGTCTCCAATTTTACGACTTTGTCCGCAATATTCATACCTATTAATCTATTTATATTACTTTTAGCAAAATACTTTGCTTATACAATATTTTGCTTATAAATTATAATCATACAAATTAAAAACCATTTTGTCTATGCCGGCACCACCCCGTGAGAAGTTAATATGAAATAATAATTTACAAAAAATAGTAACACGCCTAATTCGAGTTAAATATTTCCTAAATGGCGATAGTGTAGTAAAATCAATTCAAAAAGCTAGTTTCGTTCAGTCGGGATAACTTAATTGGTGAAACGACTGCGATTCATACCTATGTTTATGACTCTTAAAGAAGCGTTAATACATTCGTTTTTAACTGGCATTTATTAACTTCTAACTCATTACCCTGTTGGGTATATTTTCCAAGATTTAAGTGTCGTATGGATACGTATGTGAAATCAGGAGTACAATACAATAATTTGACACCATTGAACTAATGTGATAATGGAGCCAAGTCCTAGATAGTAGAAATCTTCAAGCGCTAAAAGGTAAACATAATTTTGGACGAATCCTAAAAATAATATTTATTATTTAAAATCCTTTCCTATTTTTAGGGTTATGTAATCCACTCGGAACCCTTATAGTTTCGCCATGTCCGTAGTCCGTCTGTCTGTCCGCGTCATAGCTCAGAGACTCTTAGTATTAGAAAGCCGTAATTTCACATAGATCGTGTACATATTAATCATGCCGACCAAAAGGTATAATAAAATCTTTAAAAAATATATTTTTAGGGTCCTTAAATGTATAGTGAAGATGTTTTTTTTTCGCCTATCCCAAGGCGTGGAGTATTTATTTATTTAATTAAGGACAGCCAATAAAGCATACACCTAGACAATACAAAATACAATTTAAATTTTACATTTTATAGTGTTGCCTTAATTAAAGGCCACCACGGCATGCATAAAATTTTAAAAAATTAAAAAAACATTATCATTGGTTAGGTAGTTAAAAAATATGTCAAATGCCACCCCCTCTGCAAGCAAAATGGTTGTTATAAAAAATGTGAAAACAATTACGACTAAAGTATATAAATATAATAAAGAAGTTAAAATAAAAACTGTCGCAGCTAGGTAGGTTTTACACGCAGAACCTGAATGACACGCTACGCTCCGCTTACACATTACAGAGCTAATTTTTTAAATGTATTTGAAAAAAAAAATTGCTTAGTTAAAATTGTAAACTTACGGGGATAAAATCACGTATTTTAAACGGACACCGTTTCGTAGTTGCCACTTGGTAATTTTTTGACAATACAACAAGTATTAACGCATAAAACATATCAAAATACCTTATTCTTCGGTATTTTCCTGTAACCGTATTATATTGTATTAAGTTTAGAAATTAAGTCCCAGTGTTCTAAATGGACAACAATTCCGAGTCTGTTTCCTGGAATAACAATTACAATGACCTAACAATACAAGCACGTAGTTACGCAAAGTATAAGGATATTTGAAAGTCGTTAACGTTAGATAAGAGTTTCTACGTACCATTTCGTTATTTTAAAAGGAAAGACAATGGGAAAACAACGTACACGTAGACGGGGGACGTTAAACGCGAAACTCTTGCGAAAATCGGCGCACACCCTTTTCTTTATCCGTTTGCTTCTCATTTTAATTCAATTTACTGGATGAGGGAGAAAAAGTAATCTCCAGGGTTGGGTCGGGACACGCTACGAGAGATTGGAAGTCATCGGCGCAGTATTGGGACGAACTCATATACTTTTATGGCGTCGAAAGTTTTTTTATTCGCGGCAGAAGAAAAAAGATTCGCGATCCACGAAACCCTTCGTGTGTGAGCGGCATACGTGAGCGTTATGAATACTAGGATGAGATATGAAAACATTAGCAGTTCGTCCATATTGATCCTGCAGAAACAATCCACTGGGCAAAACTCGTACCTTTTCCGTCGTATGAATATTTCATGGTACGGTTGATGCGGTAATACGGATGATACGTCCGAAACGAGACGGTGAATAGAGATGAATGCTAATTGTGCTAATATATCTACAGCTAATCAATATTAATACGAGCGTAGACATATTTCAGCTGTAAGCGTCACGTCCATAGAATTATCACTACGGTCGTTACTGTAATAAATTTGGTACCTTATTGTCTGTTATGAGGAGCTACACCAAAGACCAAATACAAATAAAAGGCAATTATACAAATATAAATGAAATAGCATATCCAAGTACACATACTTAAGCAAAACATGATTTTTTATAATTTCAATTTATAGTTTACCTTACTAAAAGCCACCTTAGAACTTTCCTATCTGTAGGTAGTTAGCCAAAATCGGATTTAACCCTTTATAAGACCCAGAATGTTGAAATTGTCATTGGATTAAGACGGGATTAAAGTTCAAAGTTTGGTGGCAACTTCTATAAAGCCTTAAAACATCAATCTGTCTATACCAACTCCAAATAAACTAATAGACACATAACCAATAATAGGTTAAATCTTAATTTATGAAGGCTGTACAAGTGGCCTAAGATAATAATTATGAACCGTCCGTCCTCTCATAATAATTATCTAAGTACACGTTTCGCCTTTTCATAACACTTTTATTCCCCAGCAATAAAGAAGGGAGACGATTTGGTAATAAAAAATATAGCAACATAAGCCCTTATTACCCACTTGCCAGTTGTTTGGTTCCAAAAAAGGCGTGTTGCGAACAAATAATTTGGCCGCAAGCGTCGCGAACTACTTACGATTGCGCTCGTGATGGCCGCCTGAACTTTTGGCTCACTTACCGCTACTTTTTTACTTTCGGTCGCCTTACTGACTGGAACAGCTGACGACAGAACGTTTTACTTTACCTACCTTACTACGAACTGTATTTGGGAAGGGTGAAAGTCCGTTTGACGTGCAGAATCAACATTGTTCTGTCTGTGTAAATTCTGTCTGAGCTCTCAGATTCAAGGGGGATTACAAACAATTACGAATTCATTTGTAAAGCTTTATGACTTAGGACAATCTACTTGCAATCACAGTAAAAAAATGATTGTATTCCTTAGTTGAAAATACATAGGTCAAATTAAAATAAAAAAAACGTGTTTACAGGGTGTCCCGTAATTCAAGGATAACCTTGTTTGCATCATATTAAACAACCTTTGTTTTATGACTTAAAACATGTTTTTTTTTCTTTCTAATACACAAAATCAATCGGCTGTTTAGTAATTGTTTAGGAAGTCGAGAAATTTTTATACAAATTTGCAAAAGTCATAGAAAAAAAGTGGTTCACCACGATGTACCTTTAGAATGTGGTTACAAGGTTATCAAGGATAACCTTACCTTAGTTACGGGACACATATGTATAAAAGAGGTACATCGATAGAACATACAAAGTTTTTACAGTATATGTTTCCAGAAAGATCAAAAATGTATACTTTTTGGCTTTGTACCGTGTGCAATATCTATCAATAAAACACCCTATGCCAAAAATTTCGTGGAATCGTGGAATCGCAAATCGAGGTTGTCTCATGTTGGCTATTGATCTAAAATCAATACGTCTACACTCTTAGGTACTCCAAGCTAGCACAAGTCGCTTTCACGTATTCGAACCATGATCTCGTTGAACTCCTAACCTAATTAGAAATCCATGTTTTCATCTCATTGAACGCGAACAGAAAGTTACATTTTTTTCTTCCTTTTAAAGACGCAATCAAATATTATTGAATATTGGGCAAAAAATCCTCAATTTTCTGTGTGTTTCTACAGAAACGTTTTAGGAGAATATTAACGAGTAGGCATTATGTATCAACGACTCGAGCCAGCAGCGGTTCGAAAATGTTTTCTCTAAAAGCCGATTCTTCAAAGAGATTTGTTTTCAGTAGGTCGCTCCAATTAAATGGCTCATTTATCGACTTTTGATAAAATATATGTACTGGAACAGGAAGATTACTTGAGATTTTTAACAGAAGCGAAAATACATAATTAATTTTCACTGTCGAAACGTCGAACAAATTAAGTGTTTTTGGAAACAGCTAATGTATTATATGTAGGTATTTTACTTTATCATACTACTAATGTAAAAATTATATTGCTAAAGTTATTAACAAGATACAAAATAAAACGTATTTAAGTTCTTAAATAATTTTTTCTCTACCACTGCTTCGGGAAAATATTGTAAGCTAGCTCTGAGAAGAAGCAGCGCAAAAAACTAGGTTACTATTTAAGTAGTACGTTCACATTACATAATAATATGTATGTGCGGGCTGAGCAATATTTAATTCCATACATTTTTATTATTTTATAAATCAATAAAGGTATAATAAACGTTATTTTTGTCAAAATCATCTTACAGTTCAGCAATATACTGGTAATTTGTTTCAAAAGCGAATAGACTATCCCATGAACGAATTACCCACTGCAGTCTGAAATTTGAAACGGTAAGTTTATCTTTATTAAAATTATGTATGTCAATTTATTCAGGGAATATATAATAGATACACGTTTTTGCAAATGTACATAATATTTTCATAAATGAATTGAAAAGCCACTGTTAGTATTAGTAGTTAGATTTTTGTATATTCTCTATATTCTCTGCTGGCAGTTACGAATCCCATCAGAATGGGTAAATATTTCGAGCATGGCAGATTAAAGAATGTGACCCGTAGGTCACGCGCTAAGTTATTTCTTTGCGCCTTTCCACATTTTCCTATATTTCCCGTCGCCAGAAAATTTATTTGGACATGGAAAAGTGTAGGTAATACCTGAACGGACCCGAACAGCGTATATGCGACACACGGCACCTAATAAAGGTACATCAGCGAGGCGAAACTTTAATCTTACCCCGTCCGAGTTCGCGCCGCGGCGCTCCAAAACGAAATAGTATTAATGCCACTTTTTGTTCTTACACATTTCCCCTGCAAACTTCGAATTGGAATGCCGCGTTCTTTAAAAGTTTCTGCCAAGTTCACGGTCGTTACCCGAATGTACATCCAATAAACCAAACTTCGTGTCTTGGTAGCTCATGATTTATCAAATAAGATTTAATATAATATGGATATCAGGTTGTATAGAAAATGTGACAACGGTATTATTATTAATTCAAAATATTCTGAAACAAATCCAAAAAAGGTTTCTTCAAAGTATTTTCTCCCTTTGTTGTTGTTTTTTTTTTCTAAACTGATGAACTACTTCGGTTTTTGGACTTTTTCCCTTTTTTGTGCTAAAAGATATTGCTTCATGCCACATTTTATTATGCGGTTTAACCGGCCGTATCTTTTGATTGCGTTGA
The DNA here is from genome assembly GCA_963576865.1 of Anania hortulata. Lineage (NCBI taxonomy): Eukaryota > Metazoa > Arthropoda > Insecta > Lepidoptera > Crambidae > Anania > Anania hortulata. The sequence goes on from OY756406.1 coordinate 11,090,356, forward strand.
CTTAGAAGTTTGACTTTTTCACTGCTCCAAGAGATTGCAGACCTAAGTATTTAATATTAATTTCAAATTGCTACAAAAGGGTCCTGACAGCCAGACAGTCAAACGGGTAGCAAAATTATCCTATAAGGGTTTCTTTTTTCTTTTTGAGGTACGGAACCCCAAAACAGGGAGCCGTTTAGCATTATGGTATCCAAAAATATGGTACATAAAATTCTATCATAAAACTTTAAACCAACATTGAGATAGGGACACAAATAAACATATCGGGATGTCAATATTTTTTCCGACAGTTTCATCCACATTCGTCGTTGCTAGTGAAGAACATTACGTATGTCGCACGCCGGTCTAAAGGTAAAGCTTTTAGGCATTTCACTTATTCATAAACTTATTCCTAACACGCAACGCATAACTCCGAAATGTTTTGCCATTTGCATATGTATTTGATACAGAAATCTTAACGATAACTCGTTTATCGGGTCTGCGATCTTTTTTATTGGTAGCCACGGTGGATTATTTTGCGTGCCTGTAAGCACATACGGTTTCATTGTAGGATATACTACAGATTAAATAAACCATACTTGTACATTAAGAACTGCTTATTTTATTAAGAACCGATGCATCAAATTAAATACCATATTAATCAATAAATAAATTGATAATAAAAGTGTGCGATTAGTAATTTATGATTTATCATAATAATAAATATTTATGTATACTTTTATCAAATTAATTTATTGATTGATGAAGTACACTTAAAGAATGATACTTTTTATTACACACCACACAAAACAAAAATGTACAGCGAAAAAAACATTTAGAATAGCTCAATTTAGGCGGTTTGATCGCTAGAAGCGATCTTTTCCAGACAACTTTCAGGTAGCGGTCAGTTTAATAAAGCTCAGACTGAATAGAGGCGGTTAAGTCTCAAAATACATTTATATCTATTTAATTATTATTAACTAGCTGTCCCGGCGAACTTCGTACCGCCCCTTCTTATATATTTTTTTTGTAAATTTTTCCGTGTTTTTTATAGTTATTCTGCTATTCGGGACGGAGACCAACTTAAATCAAAGATCATATAAATCGGTCTAGCCTTTCTCGACTTATAAATGGTGTAACTAACCCAACTTTCTTTAAATACTAGCTGTCTCAGCGAACTTCGTACCGCTTCTTATTTTTTTGTAAATTTTTCAGATTTTTTATTAGCTATTCTGTTATTCGAAGCAAGCTGTTGCGGAGACAATTCCAACTAACTAAAAATCATAAAAATCGGTCTTTAAATACTAGCTGTCTCAGCGAACTTCGTACCGCTTCTTTTTTTTTTTGTAAATTTTTCAGATTTTTTATTAGCTATTCTGTTATTTGGAGCAAGCTGTTGCGGAGACAAATCCAACAAACTAAAAATCATAAAATCGGTCCAGCCGTTCTCGACTTATAAATCGTGTAACTAACCCGACTTATATACGATATAGACAGAAAATAAAAAGTGTATAATACATGATGCATTTGTAACAACTATTTATTTTTGACACTGTGTGCACTGTCTTAGAGTATTGTAATTGCGAAATAAGCCGTTATAATTAATGGTACAATTAAATACATTCTTAGATGTTTCCAAATAATTTATACAAAACTAACTGGATATCTAAACTAAAGTTTTTATTATTGTTTGGTTAGATTATTCATTTCATTCACTTATTTTGTGCATAAAATAAAGCGAATACAGAGTAAGTTCCTCTCAGTACCTGAAATAAAAGATAAATATTTAAGTAGTCTAGCCTATAAGTTAGGCGCAGAAACCGAAAACGTTCAATGAACGATAAAACCAACGCACTGCGATGTGGTTTTACAAATTCGCCCACAACATAAAATTGGAATCGCAAATAGGGCTGCCAATTTTGATTCTTTAAAATAAAATAAAAGTTAGATTTTTTAACACCGATGTGTTTTTTTTACATATCTAAAGGATCACTGCTGTTTAATAATTTGGAGAAAGCGTAACTTTAACCGGCCCCCTGTCCAATGTACACATATATCGTATATGTGGTATCGTATATACTTATACATCAATGGTTTTGCTTTTTGTGTATGATTTTGGACAGGAAACCAGTTAAATTAACATCGGGGCACCCCTTTTTTACAGTCTGCATGATAATGACAACCCTACTTGTATCACTTCGGAAAGTAGCTGGCCAGTTTGGGCGTTGTTGGGTGAAAAAGACCTTCAATTTATTAAACCCTTTTTTGAAAGCAAAAATCCTTGCTCTCAATGGTGAAAGTGGTTTTTTATTTTAAATTCCTATTTTAAATCCTGCATGTTATTAATGGGATTTCAACGTATAGTATTCGTTCAAATATTGTATAACGTTGAATTTAGCTTGTACAAAAATCTCTAGTTACATAATTATCTATGAACGTAAATATTTATTTCGCATCGTATGTACGCAAACTTTTACCTTGGTATGGCCAAGCATTTTTTACCGGGCAGGTTTCGTATCATGTAGAAAATGAAAATGAGTCGTTTTCAAATATGCAAAAGCGTGACTTTCATATTCGTCATTCATTTGAAATTCAATAATGTGACCTGCGCGCTTCATAATCAGCCTTTGGAAGTCCACTGCTGGACATGCCCCTATAGCCTCCTGAGGTCCAATGTGTTAGTTCTAGTACAAAATCATATAGTACTGAGCGCCCAACAACATTCACGCCACTTATGGACGAAGACCGTACCGTACTGATACTAGAACATAATATTTACGACCCTGTAAAAAGTTTTTTAAGTTCCTTAGAATTATAATAATGACCTAATGTCCTAATTATAGTTTAAAAAATGGCGTGTTATTTATTTATCTAGCATGCCTAACTCTATATTAAAGCACCCTAAAATATCCAAACTTACCTAATTCATTTTAACTACTCAGATATAGCAAGATTTTGGTCTGGGCGTTAGGGACTATAATAATTATGTTCTAATATTAGGACAGCGGGACTTCCTTCTTTGTACCTTCCTTTAAATTGGGCCGCAGGAGTTAAAAAGCTACAGCAAACTCTGGATCTGCACGCTTGCTTGTCAACAAACCTGCAAGAAAGTGCCGTAAGATAGCTGAATCATCTTGAAGGCTTTCATGACAAGAGGGCGTTGCGACTGCGCGCACGCAAGCAGCACCAGCCGCCTAACGTTTCGCTGCGGGGGCGGCTGCCATGCGCATGCGTGCCAACCGCAGTAGAAGATGGCATCGGATAGTAGAGACGCCTGTGTTACAAATAAAAATGATTAAAATATAGCTGTGAAACCTGTGAAAGTTATACGAATTGATTTTTCCTACACTTCCAGTCTTCACTTTAGAGTTTAGGTTAGAGTTCTTTGGGCAAAAAATATACTTATGTTCCTGGCCTACTACCAAGTACATTCACGATTGGGCATCTCAGTATATTTCGCATACTTATTTAATTTTATCTCTTTATTTGAATTTCAATAATATCACAGTATTCCTACTAATATTATTGTTACAAGTCCGAGTACCTTATGTTCAAAATATTATTTTGATAACCATTTATTGGTTGGTTTGCACTAAATAATTGATAATAATTCGAAAAAAAAACTCTGTTCATTTATTAGTTATGGATGTAGAATAATAGTGTTTTAAGTCAAACAATTTACCTACTACAATTTATCGTAAAGTAAACATAATATGTACTAATTTTTAATTCTGTATACATAACTGTAAAATTTGTACATTAAGTTTATATTACCGATGAGAAAGAAAAATTACAACGCTACCGTAAGTTGAATAAATTTGAATACGTCGTATAAACTTCTTTACTACTCAAAGCCAATAAAAAAGTCGATCCAACTGTATCGAAACCTAGCTGTGCTAACGTCTGCTAGTTAAAAGAAAAGTTAGAATGGACCTGATACGTGATTTCTCCAGCGTTGCACAAAAATAAGCCCAATAAAAAGAAGAGCGCAGCTACGAAGAAGATTATTTTCATACTCGCAACGAACGTCAACTGGTCCGAGAGCTGAAATTAAAATTGCAAAACTTAAAGCGGGAACGTGAACAAAATTGTTTCGATAAAACATTTTTCAACTCACAGCAATTTGGAGAAGAAGGGACACGGCAGAACCGGAGCTCTGCAACAGTTGCAGAGCTATTACTGTCCCGAATGCTTGGTCGATATCTTTTGCCATCCTGATGGTCAAATTATGACATACAAATAACATTACATAACCACCATACAAATAACTATAAAATACAATATTACATGTATTGGACTCGTAATAACGAATCAAATAAGCAAAAACACGAAGGCTTTACTAGTAGTCATTTAAGAGTTCAACTATTCACCTCCTGGCTAATCCAACATCAGATCAGCATGATGGTGTCAAATTATTATATTGTCATCCGAATGTCAGATACTTCATGATCATCATAATGAGCCCACGTCAGTCCCCTGCTGGACATAGGCATCTCCCAATGCACGCCACTGAGCCCGATCCTCGGCAATTTTTACTTACTTACAAAGTCAGATACAAAGTTTTAAAACGATTCGTCATCAGTTAGAAGTAGGTTGAAAGCTGCTTGTAAGATTTGATTAGTTAGTTCGTTAGTTACAAGTGAAGCTAATAAAAGTGGTAAACTGAGTTATCCAAATAAAAGCCCAGAATAGCTTGCACCAGAAATAAGAATGTATGTAGAAATATACGCCTAGATACACAGAGATAAGGATAGAACACGATTCCATAGAGCAGTTAAAATTAATCTATGCAAACAGTGTTGGTCAAAGTCATAATAATTTTACCTCAACAATTCTTTGTGCATGATTATTCCTTCCACTAATCCATTTGTCAGTTTATCAGCGGCTAGTTTAGGATTCACATCATTCATTTTGTAAAATTCCTCAGTCAACCCTCCAAAATAGTGTCTCAGTGTTATAAACTTGTATTTGAACATGATCAAATAAGCCATGGTGAAGGAATCCACAGACACTATCATTGTCATCATCATCACAAACAACACTATAGTGGTAAATATTCGCAATACAATCCCTAAAACTGAGTCATTCTCAAAACTAGGGTAGTACGTAACTACCGTAACAAAGTGGGATCCTGAAAGAACAATACGATTTTGAGAAAACAAACGATTGCTCGATTTCTTACAATATTGGCATTTTTATTAAACTTTATGTGTGCATTTACCATCATATAACTTTCGAATGCCTTCGAAAACAAAACACGCGGCAGATCCGTACACTACACCAAAATACGCCAAAACATTTATCTTAACAATCCTATATTTGTCTGCCATTAACTTCGGATCTTCGTAAGCCTCACAAATTTTCACCATGTTCTGGTTCATTGTCTTCACCAGTTTCTTGTTTGAGACCACGGAGAATATTTTCAACATCACAATTGTGTGGCTTACCGCGAACGTTACCGAATCTCGGTTCTCATCCTCAGGAAAATCGCCATACATCGCGGCCATTATCTCCAGAATGGTCATGAAACCGTAAATAGAAAATAGTGACCTACTGTATATCTTGTAAAACCAGCTGCTGTCATCTCCAACGATTCCTGCTTCGTACCAAAAGTTACCTGAGCCGACTAGAAATATTTTCATGCAGTAGGTTTTTAAGATCTCGTAATTTTTCATTGTTTTTGTTAACCAATGTTAGTTGGTAAACTTGAAAAAAAAGATTTCTAGTTCCACAAATCTAAAAAACTCAATTGTTTGTGAATAAATTTAATCAAAACCTTTATGATAGAAATTAAATTTCAATTTAAACTATGAGTCAATTCAACTCACCGGCGACACCTCGCCCTACTGGCAAAAGGCAAGTTTCACACAGACTGTGTGAAGTAGTTATCTAACTTCGGAAAGTTAAAATTGGCTAATCATCTAATTTACTCGTATTCTCAGCTATAATACTATAGAAATAATTGTCTTTTGAATTCTTAAATCGCGTCAATTAATAAAATGTTCGGAAGTTTAAGTAAATAAATATATAATAACAATAATAGTTAACGTTGGAGATATTTAACACTTTTCTTCAAAATTCTAATAACATCGCAATGACATAGTTAATCAATAAAAGTACGTGACTGTCATCTTTTTACACGAAATACGTAAAAATACAGACTCGTACTTTTTAGATTTTTCGGAATTTAAAAAACATCTTTAAACTAATGTATTCTAATCATGCATCGTTGAAAACCAACCTAATACGCTTCGTATTCGTTTTAGTTACAATTGTGTATATCTAACGATTTTAAAAGATTTAGGGAACCCCAAAATAAAAGACACATTCTAAGCTCTTATTACATCCAATAACAAGCAAAGTTTGAAAGTGTCGGTCTATTATTTGGAGTCCTTATTTTGTAATTACGAGTAATAGTGGTTAATGACGTGAAAGCTGTGAAACTTTACGGCCCGGATCAGTAAATGTTTTATTAGTGGCGCGGAAAAACACACTAGTTTAGCAAATAGTGCTTTTATCAAGTTAAATTACTTTCACCTCCACAAAAGGAAAAGTTTCCTATTAGCCCTGCTCGGGATTTTGATTAATTGTTATTTCGATGTGTTATAGTTAGTATATTTTGACTATCGAGCTACGTAGAGCTATGCGCCGATTTGAAATATGTCCAATAGAGATTTCTGTTCTTATTAATTAAGTAGTTCTTAAATATTCTTAAATAAATACCTACAAATTAACTTACTACTGACTTTACAAGACTAATCTTGATAAATCATAATATTGACGAAGCTAATCTAAATATAAAGTAAGTTTCAACTTTTACAACAAAATTTAACAAAATATTCAATTAAATTGTACAATTGTATTAAGTTACTGTTTATAAGAGTTCATGGTAAGACCCCTGACCATCTATTTAGACAGTTGCGTTCAAAATACAACCACAATGGCAAACGAAGTCGAATTCGTATTATCATTAATTAGTTTCGACTTCTCTGGGGCGAGCAGCTGTTGATATCATAAACAGGCATAGCTATAACAGAGGGAAATTCACAGGTCAACGAATTTCTAATTAAGTTGCGTTTGCTGACGTACCGTGAATAATAAGTTATCCCGGCATCTGAGGTTATGCCCGCGATTATTCGGCGCGCTATTTCTCCGGGTATCTTTATGACTGACGTACTCTGCAGAAGGCTGTAAAAGCTGTTTGCCTACCTGCAATAAATTAACACAGCAGCGGAAATCTTTGTCTCGGCGACGGTTTTTCTTTTTATTGTTTATTTTAGTTCTAAGCCGTTACTGGCGCTGAGAAGTCGCCATTTCAGCAAACCATTACTTGTATTCGTGGCCTTATAAATATTTTATCCGAGACATACTTCTATGTACCATCTACATAGGCAAACCACGTCTTAATGCGTATGATAAGATGTATGAGATGCATCTTACAATATACAGGGTTACATTTCAAGATAGTGCACAATTTTAAAAATAATGTCTATAGAATAATATAAAAATACAAATTTATCGTAATTTATATCAGTCGTCGTATTTCTGGAGTTAAATATACTTAATAAATTCCGAAAAACAAAAGAAAACGCGAGATGCGTCGTCATTCAACAGAGATCACAGGCGTACGCCGCTCCAACAAGAACCTCATGCAGTGCATATACGGTGCAATTTAATCAAGTAATCGAAAATTTTCTACTTATTCTGTTTTTAAATGCAGAATGAAAGAATTAAAAATTAAAAAAAAAACAGTTCGTTTTTTACGTTAGATAAATTTAGTTACTTCTGAGTGGTCCCTGAAAAATTGGCCCTACCGTGAAATGTAACCATGTATTGTCACGATTGAAAGTTGTGAGGAACGCCAAAAAGACAAAAAAACGCCCGAATACTGATTAATACTCATTCAATTTACATGAAATGTGGTACATTAGATGGTCTTCTAATACACTGATATTCTCTGTTATTGGCTGTCGTCATAACGGAACATCAATTTAACTAACTGTCACTGGTTTATAATACTTTGGTGATAAGGCATTCTGTTAAAATAGATAATAATGACAAACCCGTAACTTTGAGATGTGTCTTCGGTAATCGGCTAAAGCCTAAAAGGAACCTAAATAATACCAATGACGTAACGATAATGACGATCCTATGAACGCGTCTCAGACGCTTGTTATTTCGTTTTAAAGAGCACTACATTTTGTCTGCCGCTTTAGGACCTTGCTATAGTTATCTTCTCCCTATGGCTTAAACAGGTCAAGGGGAATTAGTTACTCTAAGCACAGAAAAGTGTTTAATCAACAATCTTTTGCGTTGTGTGAATGGTGTTACACAAATAAATCGCACACCTAGATAAAGAGTAGCAAAACTCGAAATAATACAAAATCGAGTTATTGTGATTGTTGAAATTTGCGTCGAATCTATATTAACTCCAATGACACACGTTTATTTTAAATTGTACCATGGCGTATTTCGAGTTGGGCTACTCTTTATCTAGGTGGGCGAAATGTGGAGCAGTAAAGAAATGATAATACATATTCTAAATGCCCTTTAGACCCTTTATAAGGTTACCTTACCAAACATAAGAGATTTGCTAGAAATATTCATGTGTGTGTAACGGCTTGCCGGCTCTGGGGCGCCGTCTCACGCACGCGGCTACTTGTTCGCCCGGTCACGTCGCGCGGCGAAAGGGGTGATGCCGCGAATTCCCCAAATTTCCGTAATGGCCGTCATCAGGCCGTCAGCTATCTCGCGCGGCCGGCCCGCTGATCACTTCATTGACATTCAGCACCACTATTGGGATATACAACTAGATTATACCCCACTTGTAGTTTGGAGTTATTGCCGGCCGTCGCTTATCTTGTCTTGTGTTTTTAGTAGCTCAGTCATCATTCATTTTTGCTCTCATTTTTCATCCCGATTGTAGATAACGTTGTAGCACAAAAATGCGGTCCTAAGTAGCTTCATTTCAGTTTTCGTGTTTCTCAGACATAGTTACTAAATATATTCTCGTTATGTAACTTAAGGTACTATAGTCCTTTTAAGATAAAAATGGTTTTGTGACACTGGATTTTCCGTTTCACCGAAACTATTTACGTTATTTTCAAAAAAAAAAAAATTATGTCATTGCAAAAATACAATTTTCTTTGCCTTTAAAAATCTAAGCAAAAATTGCAAACCAATGTTATATACTTAGCTTAATGATTTTAAAAATGCATTATTATACGTAAAACAAAACGTTTACCTATAGGGATTGACAAAACATAATCGACACTAAATCGATGAATCGGTTCCGTCGTCATGTGAGAACTTATGCGTTGACGACAATACGAAAGCGTCAGCCTTGTATGCGGTGCGGTGTTTTAAATTAAATCGTATAAACGTTCTCGGTTTTCATAAAAAGTCGATTGGATTTCGTTAGGGCACATCACTCGTGTCAACTGTTAAGTGTCAAAACACTTTTTATCTTGAAAGAACTACATATAGTAAATAAGTGTAACTATATTATGTTTGTTTACGTATACGTACTAATTGCACTGTTGGCGAAATAACAATAAATAAACGTTGTTCTGAGATGCCATGTCATAATTAATAGGGGAGCTCCACAAAGCTTCTCTGTGACTGCAGCTGATGGATCGCCGCGGCGCGCCAGGGTACCGGCGCACTTGATCAATCTTACATGGAATGCACCTTTACTCTACAATTTGTTACCTTATAACTGCACTGCAATACTCTTGATACTTCACTAGAACAAACTGAAAGGTTAGCTATCCTTCTCGTGCTTAGCTTTGTGTTGAAACGTAGTTTTGAAGGGACTTCATTTGTATTTTTCCTGATTATCTACGTAGCGAATTATGAAACATGTTATAAATTATCAATTATCCTTGGTAAATCAATTTTAGTCATGCAATTTCGATATACGTATCGAGACAAACCAATTATTAAAATATATAATGTAATATTTATATCGTCGTTTTTTAAAGGCAAGCCAAGTGCACAGGTTTGGGGTAGGCCTTTGACCAGCAGCGGGACAGAAATGGCAAAAGAAAAATCGTTGATAACTGATAAACGTTTTGGTAAAAATTGTTAGATAGCTACTAAGTGAACTTACAACAAGGTACTCAATGATAAATAAAACTTTCTACAGCTACTCACATTCTTCATTGTTTGTTTAAAAAACGATTAGTGCAGCCGAGGTTGAAAAATTTCTAGAATGTCAGACAATTGAATAAGTCCCCAAAAGGGTGGAAAATAAGAAGCACAAAGGAATTCCGTGAGGCGCGCCGCAGGTTAAAAAACTAATGCAACTTTCGACTAGTTGAATGGCGTTGCGCGCTGCTGACGCCAAATAGCTGGAGATTTCTATTCATTCAATGACGTCATAGTTTGTTAGCGCTTGAAATTGTTACCTTTTGCATCTTTAATTCCAACGAAGTAAAAGCATTAGTTCCAGCCGTTGCATTCATGAATGGTAAAACCTCAAATTTTAATTTCAGCATCAAGATAGGTAATTTGATTAAACTAAGTAGTCTGACGGGAAAAATTAAATTTCTAACCAGTACAAGCTCACAGTTAAGAGACACAATGGAACGAGTACCAATAAAAATATTTTTTGCTTTAGGACCCAGGATTGGTCACCCACGCTCGCCCTACCTACACTACTCGTGCCCCAAGTCACTGCCCTATTCTTAAGCAACTAAAAACTAATTCGATAGCAAATCTACGTCAAATCATCACCTATACTCGTACATCGTTTAACGGAATGATTCACGGTCCCACATTAAGAATTTCATGAGTGAATAATTGATTTCCACGATGTCCCGTTCGCGCGGCCCGACCGAGTAAGTATCGTATGAGCATGAGTACAGTTATAAATTTTACGATTTCTGGAACTCCGTGACGACGTTGCTCAGGGTAATGTTTATTTGAATAACATTCGCCTCCGCCACGGTCGTTTACGAGGGCAGCCCTAGTAATATATTTTCATTATGTTCCATTTATTCGTGGGTTGCCGATATTGACTCTTTATATGCTTACCTTTCGACGAGTTCGCATCAGAATGTAAGGTGATTTTATTAAATTTACATAATGGCCTAAGGTTTTTATGCAACATGAGCATATTTTATGGAATATTGTAGTAATTTAAATTACGCTAACTAAAAGATAAGTAAGTAAGTAAGAGTGCAGCTCTTTTTGTCATAAATCCACATAAATGATGAAATTATAAAATTCCATCCACCTGCAAAAGCAAGTTTTGCTTTACTTTTTAACATAAATAATGTAATTTATTATTTCCTTGTTATAGCATTTCATTTTTAGAGGCTGTTTTATTTTTGACAAATTTGTTTGAGCTATCTCGCACCAAAAGACAAATAGACGTCAAATAATTTCTTTTTGAGAGATTTTCATAACACTGGCGAGAATTTAAACTGTTTGGTCTATTTATTTGCAAATATATCTATTGGATTTACACAAGCAAAATTAGAATTATGGTTGTATGATGTAAACTGGTACTAGTACCTACGTATACTCAAAATTGGATATACTATATGAGAGACCCAATGAAACATTAAAAATATTGTACGATAATACTTAGGATTGACATCTATCCGAGAAATGCGTCGATTTTCTCTCAAATCACGGTCGAATTGTCGCATTTCCCTTGGCTGGCTAATATGTCCATACGGGGAAGCTGCGGTTTCACAGCTACGCGACGCCGCTCGCCCTAACTATCAATTATGGGCCCAGAACAGAACTACTTAAGATATAAATGTATGTACGTGTTATGACTCTCTTGTTTTCCTTTCATTGTGCAAAATACTCCCAAATCAACATTGCACTATGTTGTTCTAAGACAGATTGTTTGCTAAGATTGTTACAGTCTGTACGCAACAACAAACGTATTAGCAAAATAACGAAAAATACAATATCATTTACGTGTATGTGATGTAAAGCTCCAATAAAAATAAACCAACCTTATAATAAGGTTTAGATGGGTTTTACGAAAAACTCAAAGGACTACTTTATAGATGGATATTGTAATATAAGCAGTTTATGATATACATGTAATAATGCTATTCGCAGTCTTCAAAGCAAAAGCATAAATAGCTGTTTTAAAAAATAATCCATTCAAAGCATTTTACTCGGGCAAATAAATATTTTTTCAAAACGTTTAGATTTAGTCTTCGTGGGCGGCCTTAGTTTGTGGAAATATAGCAATATGTTTGATGCCTAATCTACTTTTTCTTAATGGTGCTGATAGATGAAGAAGAATATGATTCGGCAGAGTGATGAGGATCCATGAGGGAAGACAAATGCCGTGCATTACTTGCCGGGAGATAAGCGGCCGTTTTCGACGTTTACATCAGATTATACGGAAGATGTATGGACCTTGCTGACATAGCGCACGCTTTCGTAATATAATACGTTGGTAAAGTTCTACATGGGTCAGTTGGTATAAAATCCTTTTAGCTTACATATTGACCGCTCACAGAGGTTAATATTTTAATGTCTTGGTTTTGATTTCAGTTATACAATATTGTATATTCTTCGAATACCACCTTGATAATGGGGAATTAATAATATCAGGATAATCAATATGATCACGGATAAACATACATGATTATGGCAATTGCAAGAGTACGATGCCGAAATAATTAGTACTTATAAAAACGAATTAGTAAAAAAACTTATCATATTTCCAATTATAACGCAACTATTAATTTATACTTTATTGCACAGACAAAAAATAAGTTGTACAAATTGCGGACTTAATGCCAAAAGCATTCTCTACCAACTAAAGATGGTGCCAGACCGATACATGCTTATAATATTGAACACAGATCTCATGCTAGCAAGATTCATTGAAGAATGAACAAAGGGAAGAGAAGTAAAGGTGTGTTAGCACAGAATATATATATTAGGATAAATGTGTTAGTAGTTAAAATGGCTGCGTCTTCTTGAAAGAAATTTTTAAGTGGATTTTTTTATTTTGGAGTCGTTTCAGAGCCGTACAGCCGTCAGGGTGAGTGAGTTTAACATAAAATTATAAGTGTGATGTAAAATATATAACCAAACAGTATCACTGAAACGCAGTTTTCTATCGTAAGAAGTTTGAAGAAATGAAAATTAATCTTTGAGATATAAAACATTTTTACTTCATTTTAATGATTCCTATCTGCTGTTAAAAATGGAACTTGTAGAAATTGCACCATTATACGTGCACTGTATAAAGTGTTGCACTGCACATGTAGGAGCAGCGTTGGCGTAGGCTTGTAATGAATGACGGCGCAGCCTGCGTTTTCTTATTTTTTTCAAAAATTTTAAAGTAAAAATAAAGCAAGGTAAAATTAATTACGATAAAGTTATTTTAGAGTAGTAGTGAACCTTAATTTTTATGTGCGCAAAATTTCAGTTAATTTCGTTTAGCCGCTACAGTGTGATTGAGTAACAAACATGCAAACTTTCACATCTACAGGGTGTAACGAAAAGGTGAAATAAAACTTTAAGGGGTTATTCTACGGCTAAATTACATCAACTTTTTTTATGGGACCAACATCGAAATCTCAAAAAAAATTGACGTTTCCATACAAACTGCGTTTTAGTATGGGAAAGTTTTTTTTTTATTTAGTCATTATATGAGTAGTATATGTAAATATATTGTGCATTGATTTTATTTATGTAGGTAATTATTTGTATTATATTAAGCTTACCACGTAATTTGTTAATGTAAGGTAATTCTTATATCGGACCTTTACCGCACCCATTACTTGTTTTTCTGCATGACCCTAAGGTTGGCTGGCAGAGAATGCTTTTAGCATTAAGTCCACCTATAGTACACTTTTTAAAGTTTTGTGCAATAAAGTTTTTAAATAAATAAATAAGTCAAGATCGGCAGGACCAATTTTTGATATCTTTGATTTGTTACATTTGTCTCCGCCCCGAATAGCAGGAAAACTATTAAACCTCGAGACAATTTTAGAAAAAAAATATTTGAAGTTCGCCGTCTCAGTATAATATTAAGTAAGATTAGTTAAGAACAACTAGCTATTATTCAATTTTGTAGTACTAATTCCTAACTTCGCTTTGACGCTTTGTCTGACGAGGTCGATCACGGTCGGCTTGAGAAATAGCCTCCACATACTGTAAAAGTATGTCTCGAGCTAGTAATACGCTTTTAGAGCCATTTACGTCATCAGATATATTTCAGTTTAGCTAAAAGTGGCCACTTTGAACTGAAAGAATTTGATAGAACGGTAATTTTATAGAAGCAAGTGTATTAAGTTAATTTATAAATTGAAACTACAAAATGATATGGTTACTTTTTAAAGTCATTTAAAAACTTTTTTTTGCAAATAGGCTTAAAATATTAAATAGATATACGTTTACAATACCACAGTCTATTGACTTTTCCTATGAACGTATTACACAATTTATGTACATGTCGTGGCCAGATCGTAAAATTGATCATTTCATGATGTGACCGATTATTTCTTAAAATGGTGGTATTTCATGATATAGAACAGAACACGTTGCCTACATCATGGTGTGGTCTGACCAGATCTATGAATACTCAGCGTTATAATAAACAGCTAAACGCACGAATACTTCATGAAATGGTCAAACATTACTGATCATATCGTAAAATCGTTACATTACCCACCGGTAGAGGCGCTAATGTTGCTAATATTGCTTTTTTGTGATGAGTAATGGCGGCGGACAAATATTTTATTCTAAAAGTGAATAATAATGTGTAAATTGAAGGTGAAAGTGCAGTGAAATATCGTTACGACACCAAGCTAGGCGATTTTTATAAAAGTCACTCGAAAAACGAGCGCAACGTCAAAAAAACAAGGAGATCGAAACGTAATTTGAGAGGTTAGTTAGGTTATTTAGCTATTCAAGTGTTTTTATTTATTAGTTTTGTTTAATAATAATAACTATTTAAAATGTTTAATTTATCTATCGACCAAGATTACAATTATTAAACAAATTCACGTAACTTGTAAACATATTTTTATTTTAATGATATGGCCAAACGTAGATTGACATTTCATCGAATGTTGACATTTAAACGATATGGTCAGTTTTAGTTAGCCATATCATGAAATACCACCATTTTATGAAATGATCGATTACATCATGAATTGGTCAATTTTACGATCTGGTTACGACATACACAGTCTGAAATGTTCTGGTATTAAAACCTACCTATGTATTAGCTGTCACTTTTATTGGGGAATAATGGTTTCCAATCGTCAAAGCTAATTCAGCTAGTTTGAAGTGGCTATGACATCGATGTAGCACTTAGGCGGGAAGACCCCGTAACTGTGCCGTAACGCCGTTCGTAGCACATTCGTAGCGTCTACAACACAATCTTATCTGTGGCGTAGTGCTACGGCTACGTGGCTAATTGTTACGACAGTACTTGTTTGTAGTCCGCTACATTGTAGCACGTAGCTAATAGGAGCTCTTGTTAGTGACTATTACCTACCACTGACTTTTTCAAGTGTTTGTTGTAATTGCAGCAGGCAATCTTATATTACATATGCTTCCTGCAGCATTAAAAAATAAATATGTTTTAAGATCGTTGTTCATGCATCGTTCTTTACTCAATTATTAATTATCTTTAATGTTTAATCAAAAAAAATATGCAGTGTAATTATTTCTTTCTTTCCATTGGGTGAGGTCTATGTTTAGCATAGGAGGTCCTATGACTAAAATGATGATGTATAATTTCTATATATTTTGACTTTGTGTCAAAGCTGATCATCAAAAGTTAGCGTCAACTCCGAGGTGCGATGCTAAACGAAATTGCCTGACATTTTCTGCAAACTGGCGCAAATATTTCGTATACATTTATTTTCACTTTATAGCACCTTTGAACACGACCACGCGTGTAGCGGACTATGGCAGGGTTTAAAAGGCAAGCATTTATAAAAGCATTTGCTCTTATTTGAAGAGCGGTAAACAAGTGTGGCACTCGTCTCGTCGTGCTATCATGTTTCACTCTGCAAAATTCCCTCGATTTGCATAATATTCTGCCTCCGGACGAAATTTGTAATTCAATTTAGCTGTGCATCTAGTTTATTAAAATGGCTAAATGACGTTTATGTTCTATAACAACGTGATTAGTGTCTTTACTTTACTTTGTTTTCTAAAAATGATATTTATAACCTACAATAATCGTAATAATTCTGTGTTATTTTATTTTACCTAAGTAGTTTCTTAATTACAGTAGTAACGGATTTTATGTGACATCGCATGAGCTATTATGGACCCTCGACAAGGCATATAGTTTCGCTACAATAATAAAACCGTTTATTAGCCTCGTTTGTTCGTCCCGAACTCGAAGGCTACGCTTGTGTTACACTGTACTCGGATATGATGTCAAGAGAGCCGTCCTTAGTTACGCGATAAAACCAAAAATCTTAGACCGTTACAAATTAGAATTTTCATTGTTTTTGTAATGTGATATGAAACCAAACGGTTGCCACTCAGCTATTTTGCCATGGCAAAGACGCCATGAAACCAGAAGTGAAAAAACAGAGGGTATGGTGCCATGCGAATATTATTATTTTTTATTTTTTTCCTTTTATTATTAAATTATTTAAATGAACGGTAGGCAGTCGACTATATTTCAACTTCGATAAAATTTCTGGCTCGTAAATAATTTATTGCTGTAACGAAATAAAATTGCTAGAATTGACTTATAAAAGAATAGCTAAATATCGGTAGCAAACATTGTTTAGACACCCGTCTAGGAGTGGACTTGCGTGGGCTCATTAATACGATTTGTAGGTGTTTGTTCCTAAAGATCGGAAGCAGAGTCCTTGTTTTAAGAGATGCCTTTGTCTAGCAGTATTCTTTTTTACGTGGGTTCATTGTGATTCGATTTGTGGAGCTTGTCCCTGAAAATAGTGTGATTCATATTAAATGGTTGATGGAAGAGGGTATGGTAGGTAAATAAATAAATAATCAATAAATATTGGCAAAATCACATACATTGCTCGGATCCTATGATAAGTAGCTTAAGCACTTGTGTTACAGAAATCAGAAACAACGACGGTACCACAACAGCCAGACCCGAGACAATATAGAAAAGTAATTTTTCTACATCGAACGACCGGGAATCGAACCCGGAACCTCAGAGATAGCGACACTAAGTCCGGTATGCTCGCCTCTCGGCTACAGAGGTCGTCATAATTAATCAATAATTTTATAGTCAATCATTTTCAAATTTCGTTTGCTTATTTCTTTTGAATTGAAATCAATTATTTTGTTTTATTAGCCCTAGACTGCGGAAAGCCACTCTATATCCTCTCGTGCGCTATTTGCGTATTATGTATTTTATTAGAAAAGGGTAGTTTCCTGGGTCAAAAAAAGATTATTCTAATTAGTCCATTAGTTAGATTATCAAAAAAATTGGACCCATATTTTGTCTTTTGTCAATCAAACAAAAAATGAAGAAGATAAAGCGCATCAAAGTTCAGGAGTGACGTCACGTCTTGCTAAAAGTTTCGCAAGGCGTGACGTTACGCGGAACTTTAACGGAATATATCTTCATCATTTTTGTTTGATTGAGAAAAGAAAAAATACGTGTCCAATATTTTCTGTTAATCCAACTGACGGACTAATTATATTTTTTTAGGAAACTAGCCCATTATGTGTATATGACGGCTAAACAAAATAACGTTCGTAAGCTGAAGTATACAGCTAACTAATGATCGTTATTTGGACTTTACCGTCATATACTTATCTACCTTTTATACAGCGTCTATATATGAAATAGTATGCATTACTCAGGGTCAGGTACTTAATAATGCTTAGAGGCAGCCCATTACAGACAACCTACTCGTATACACATCGCACTTGGTTTTTTGATTTAAAGCTATACTTAGCCGCGCGCGATGGTCATACACAGAGAAATATTTCATACTAACCCTGGCCCTATCTTGATAATTCCGACATATAGTTATCTGAAAGGAATCGCTTCAAGCGATAAAACCGTCTAAATTGTGAACTACTAAATGCATTTTTTTCCTCTACTTTCACATTGTTTATTTTGTGTAGTGTGCAATGAAATATATCTATTCATCTTAAGTGTCAGGTTTTCTTTGATTGATTTTGAAGCTTGAAGCCGATACTCGCTACGATGAGGGATTTTTCCGTGATTTAGATTACTATGGATACTTGCCCCCTTATGGAAAACTTAAAGATAAAGATTTGGTACATTAAATTCTTTTTAAAAACTGGTGGGGGTGACTTACATAGCGGTGCTATTAACGATAAGAATAGGGCTCTTATAAATGCGCCTGCCGAGTAGGTTAAGGTCGTTTAGCTTTTTTTCAAGACATCCTCTATAATGTGAAAGTCGCACTAGTGACTGAGAACCGTGACGCTTGGGTGGCGTATACAGTTGCCTAAAAGGGTAACTCCATCATCCCAATAGCGCTTTTCGTGGGATTGTGATTTGTTTCACAAGCTAATGGACGCGCCCTGTTGCGTGACGTCTATAAAGCTAAGTTGACTATGCGGCCCAATTAAGCCGGGCTAACTACGTACTTCACAAGTAGACCCTACCTACCTCATTTGAATGGGATGCATTGGTAGTTCGTACACCTCCCTACAATATTTATGTAAATGAAATCACTTTCGCTCAAATTAATCAATTTGATCAAACTGTACAGCCAAGATTACTGACCGAATCTTCACACAACTGTAACAGCTTTGCAGGTGTGTAAAGATTATATAAGTAATAGTATTTTTAAGATTTTGCTATTCTACATGTTTTTCGTTATACGTGATGCTGTTTACTATTTCTTGAAATAACTTAATGTACTCTTTTCAGTGATTCTTAACATCATACATCATAAAAATGGGTGAAAATATTAATGAAAAATTCAACCCATAATTTAGTCAACCGGATCGGATCTAATCAAGTGCCATTTTAACTTGTTTAAAAAAATGTGACGATATTAATAAACATTATGTACGAATTAACGAAATACAAATGTTTCCATCTATTAAGCTGATGGATAACATATTTAACTTAGTCCAATTGATTACAAAGACTGTTTAAATTAACAAAATAATTGATTAAAGTTTGCGCAAACAAGGTAGTGTTTAAAGTAAATAAGTAATGTGCTGAATTAAACAACAAACGATAACTTTTATAAAATTACATTATTAAATACGATCAAATAAAGTGATAGAATTTATCAAAATATTTGATTCATATGAATAAATTTATGTTATTGTAACAATCACATTATTTGATAGCTTTTTTTCGTGAGTGTTGCCATTTGTGGTAAATTTCTACTAATTGTGAGAAATCACCTACAAAAATAATGCTTTATTTTCTCGGTTGAAAATAAGATAAATAAGATAAATAATCCTAGTTACTATTACGATTACGAGTTAAGTAGAATAGTATAAATTATAATACTATTAATGGAAAAGTACTTTTGTTTGTTTGTTTGTTTGTTTTCATGGCGTAACGAAGCCATTTTGTGTTATGTACGTTTTTTTGTGTGGATATGTGTGGTTACACTCTCCATTAGTAAAACTATTCTATGTCATTTTTACCGCGATAAAACATCTCATTAAAACCAATAAAACTAATAAAAACAATTTATTTCCGTAAATAGACCTAAATTTAGCTCTTACACGTTCCAATTTTTTTTTACCCTACCACTGCTTCGGGACAATAGTGGGCTAACGCCGAGAAGAAGCAGCGCAAGAAACTCGGTCACTATTGTCAGCCTCTGCTTAAATAGTATGTTTACATTACAAGATAATTTGTACCTGTGCGACCAGGGTAGTATTTAATTCCATACATATAGAAATAGTAATTTACAGTGTAATAACCTTTTTCCATTATAACCATCTTGACATACAATTTAAATGTATGTATAGGTAGTTCAGCAATAGACTGCGACAATTTGTTAAAAAAGCGAATACATTTTCCCATGAAAGAATTACCTACTTTATGCAGTCGTATTTGAATCCTTTCATACCTACTAAAATTGACAATGTGTATGTCTTCTATAACATCGAAAGGCATTTATGGCTAGATATATATTTTAAAATGAATAAGGTAGGGGAGGCCTATGTTCAGCAGTGGACGACCTATGGCTGAAATGATGATGATGATGAATAGGTAGGTACAGTTGGAAACCATAAGAATGTCAAAAGCTACTTTAAACCGTAAAGAACATCTATTTCTCGCGATTTACTTGTACCTTCGATTTGAAGTCACACTTTTTTAAATGTTGTATGATTCTCCGTTACTTATGCCAGCCAATCCTTATAGCGGAACATAGGCCGAAACCCGAAAATGCCCATGTCGCAGACATAATAAAAGCAAACTACAGATTTGAAATCTTCACAGGATAATTAAAATTATGTTGCTACTATCCATTGATTTAAAAAGTAATATATAAGTCAATGCTGCTATCATAACAAATACTTGCCAAGAATCAAAAGGAATCCCTTACTATAAGAAATTACATTTCTCGGTGCATCTTTTGAACCCCATGTTAACGGGCTCTTGAAATTTTTACAAAATATGTACCTATTGCTATAACTGCTATACTAATTATCGTTAAAATATAATTTTTCGGTTTGTGTAATTTATTTTGTATTAAGATTTTAACGTAGAAAACAAATCATTATATGGCAGCACTTTACTAGGCTCGGCCGGCACCAGAACAACCGGGCAAGTTACGACAAGTTTTAAAGTCGGTAGCCGTTGGTGTGCGCTCTAATTTAATTCCATTATCTTCATGTTAAACAAGTGCAAATTATATTAATAACTACGGTTTCGATTTCAATAAATAGTAATGGACAAAGTGGCTGATCTTTTGACAGCATGGAAAATACCAGAACTGATCCCAACGTTTGCAAGTAAGTTCTTTTACTTATATTTCTCTGCTCATCTGCTGCAATAGTTACTTTGGCTTATGTAAACGAAAGTGATGTTTTAGAGGTAGACTATTCTCTTGGATTTTGGTCTCAGCCACTGTTCGGTCAGATATTCATCTTGTACTTGCCTTACTCGATGGCGGTAGCGGCTTGATGCGCGGAAAGATCCATAATAATTAGGTACCTATACTGAACCTAACTATTGATCTCGCTGCTTATCAAATAGGTTACGTATGCATTGAGCGGCCTAGGGCGCACAAATTTAGGTGGAAGGAGTGCGAAGCGAAAGTAGCTTGTCAACGATGCTACTAAAAGCCAAAAATTGTTTCAATAATAATTGTACATATTGTGTAGTGGCAAACTAGGTACTTATTCTAGTGTTTTATTTTTTAACCTTTCAAATCACTTCTGACATGGATTACATTACTACATCTTTCTAAAATAGAAATAATGTGTGTACCTATTCAATCTACAACTTTTATAGCTAAAGCTGAGAAGCATTCTCTACCAGTGAACCTTTGGATCATGTAGAAAGTGTAGTTTGGATGTGGTGAAAGAAAAGATGAACAAAATTTTATAATACTATACAAGAAAAATAAGATAAAAAGTTAAAAAAGGTACCTATACTTACACATTACACATACAAAAGATGCTAAGAATAAAAAAAATATTTATACCTAAATATTAAACACATAACACAGTACATAGGTAATTGACATTATAACAAATTACAATTCAGAGAAACTCGAGACTAAAGAGCTGAATTATGGTTCTTGTTTAGCTTAACTATTATATTAAATTTTAACATGTAAGTAAATATCTATGTCAGATCTGATTACCTGTGGAGTAATGAGTTTATTAGTACATACACACATACCTACTTACAGTAATATGAGCAATGAGATTGTAAGTTATTTATAGTTTATTTTTATTTTTTTAGGAATTGAAATAACTGTAGATTTATTGTCAGCTTTAAATTTTGAGGAAATGAAGGAACTGATACCACTTATTGGGCGAAGAGCACTTTTTATACAAAGTTGGAAGGTTTGGTAGAAAACAGTCAACAATGAAAATGCTATTATCTGTGAAAACATAGAGGAAGTTGACTTTTCTAGTTGCAATATTTTGAGTGTAAGTATTTTTAAATATTAGGCATGTGACCAGTAAGTATATCTGTACTTTCCAATTTTAAAATAAAAAAATAATGGATTAATGAATTGCTACTTAAATAATTTCAACAAATATAAAACAAGTGTGTTTGTTTAGACATGCTATGTACCTAATATGTAAGTATTATTGTTTCTAGAAGAACATGATTCTTTTTAAATATATAAACAAAATTATCATGATGTTCCAGAATTATTTTAGGTATTATTTAAAGTTATTGCGAAAAAAAATTTTATATTATGAATTTAATTTTTTATTATGCTCTTTTATGTTCTATCTGACCGTTAAATTGTCTTCATGGTATGGGCGTAAAGTAAAATTATTTACTTTAATGGAGCTGACCGACTTGAAAATAAATAATGTTTTGGTTTCAGGCTCTTCAAGATATACATATTTTGCAAGAGCAAGAAACACAAACCACATCTCCAAAAAAATTTTTTTTAGAATATACCAGAATTCTAGAAAGTCTTACATCGCTGAAACACAGTTCCTCGCTTTGGTCTTTAGTACAGACAAAATGGGATGAAACCTTCGAAAGTCGAAAAATATATCTTAAAGACCCTGAAGGAACTATTGAAGAATACATAGATAAATATCCTGCTCTACAAAAGCCTGAAGGCTGCACTTTGGTAAGTTACATGTTCGTTTTCTATGTTTTATAAATTTATTTTATTCACTAATGAAGAATAATAAATGAAGTACTTACTTAATTTAAATTAATGTGTTTTTGACTACATACATTTTGTAGATACTTTTTATTGTACACACCACCACAAAACAAAACAAGTTACAGAAAATACTTGATAGAGCTGTAAAATTTGTATTACTTTACCTAAGTAATACTAATATGTTTTTTTATTCGAAAATACCTACTAAAGTATGAATTTTATATTTTAGCTCGTAAATGATTTTGAAAGCATGTACCCTGCGCAAAAGGACAGTTTATACATTAATTTTCCACTTACAAAACCAAATCTGCCCAAATTACTGAACAGTAAAAAAAGTAAAGACACTAGCCACTGTGACCTAGTACAGTTATCGAAAGGTGAGCTAACTCTCTTACTCGTTTTAAAAAGTCAGCTGACCGAAACCATTTGAAATTTTATTTAAGTATTAATTTATCATTGGGCAATATAAAATATAAGACAATATAATTATTCAGATTCGTTTATTGCTTTCTTGCTTAGTAAAACAGATAATGTTTTATAAATACGATACACTTAAAAAAATATATTTAGTTTTGGTCATCAGGCAGGATTATATATATATAGGATACCTACCAATTTAAATCAATGTCCTTAATGTTTTTTTTTTGCTGTAACTTTGTAATATCATACTAATTGTTCTTTCAGCCACTGATGAAGAACTAATGAATTAGCAGCCATACTAAGCCTGACAGAGCTTATAAGCCCCAATGTAGTTCTGATTTCAATGAAGGATCAAGTCTCTGCTGGTCCCTCAGCGGCAAAAAAAGTTAAACGTAGCTCAAACTGATGTTGGAAAACTAGTAAAGCGGAATCAAAAGAAGCATTTGTAATCCATATAAAAACGATAGTTTCCTTCAGGTACAACAAAGACACAAATTAGTTATGCAAAGAGGTTTAACACCTCAACCTTATATAGCCATTGTAGGACCCACATTGTCTACTATAAAGTCATACCTATATTATTTATTCTGTGGTCATACTTGGTTATTGTAAACCCTAATACATTTTACAACCTGCATAATTTATTAGAATCCATTGACACTTGTTTCAAAATAATTTGAGCCCTAAATGCAGAGTACCCGTTAGATTGTTATGGACCTCCTTGCTATTTTATACAGAAAAGTTTTTATAAACTCTCTAGCCCCCATGAGAAAGGCTCAACGTCAGCTGAGTCCTTAATGACAGACTGCAACATTTAAATAACTGTACAGAGTGTAACAAAAAGGTGAAATAAAACTTTAAGGGGTTATTCTACGGCTAAATTACATCAACTTTTTCTATGGCAACAACATCGAAATCTCAAAAAAAAAAAAAACGTTTCCATTCAAACTGATGCCAGCTGGTCGCGTTTTAGTATGGGAAAGTGTTTTTTTTTTTGCGATTTCGATGTTGGTCCCATAGAGTAATTTAGCCGTAGAATAACCCCTTAAAGTTTTATTTCACCTTTTCGTTACACCCTGTATACTATATTAACACATTAAAACCTAAATTTCATAATTTAGTACACTATCATAGAGCTTTACAACAATTTGGCCATGTAAACAAAAACTGTTAAACACATAGACCAAATATAATAAATATATATTTGGTCTATGTGTTTCGAAGCGAAACATAGAATTTTCAAAATTGCCGCCAGAGCATCTAGCAAACGACGTAATCTTACCTTTACTGTTGCTATGAAATATCAATTGAATCTAAATAATATGTTTTTAAAAGGTAACTTAGACGGAATTATTAATATAGGCCCAGTTCTAAATATTAGTAGTCTAGAAATACAGTATTTGATTGATAGTTTAAACCTACCACGTTTAGAGAAATTGATAAAAACATCTTGGGCAACTGTATCATCCACACGGTATTCTTCAAGTCCAGATGATTTGTAAATGTTTTTTAAATTAAGCGATGTGTATTTATTTAATTCATGCGAGTTAATTTTTAAGGTACTTTGTAACACTAGATTTTAATGAACACTTTCAGGCATACGAAGTTTAAGAGCCTCTTAACCAAAAAATCCTTACCAAATTACAAAGTGATTTAGAATCACCAGTTCCTCGTTATACTAAAAATTTTATAACGCTGCGCAGTCAGGTCAGCCTAGCATGAGCACCAGAACACGATATGATATGACATATCTTATCATAATATGATATTGACATCGACACTAACTGTAAAATTATAATACATATAGCCGCCATGTTGAATTGCCGTGCCGGTGACGTCACATTTTAAGGTCCCTGTTTCGATAAAAATTCGAAATGGCGGCTATATCTAACATATTCTTACAGTTGGTGTCGATATATCGCTATATCGTATCATATCATATCGTGTTTTGATGGTCATTCTAAGGGGGCTGAGCAGTAATAAACTGATTAATGTGACACGTTACCTACCATATAAATTGTACACATGTTGTAAATATATTTAGATTATGTTGATATATTTATAATGTTGATTTGTTTCAATTTTTGAATAAAGACTAATTACTTGATATAAATGGTATGTTTTTATTTCATTTGTAATTTATAATAGTAATGTTAAGTCCAAGTATTTATAATCATGTTGTATGGTGTTATTTAATTACAGTAAGTGGCGCGAGTGACTCCAAACTCCTCTCTATGTACACTCATATACAATGTGCTTCAGACCAACTGCACAACTGCACTTTAATCTATTTATCTATATGCCGGGCCTCACACTGAATACTTGTCCAGAACAGCAGCAGACTGTAAGAGCCTATTTCACCATTTCTGGATAAGTTACTGATAGTCTATCTGACGGATCATTTGACGTAGATAGGCTATCCGCAACTTATCCAGTAGTGGTGAAACAGGCCCTAAGCATCAGTCGCAGTGTGACACCTTCCATTTGTCAGTCGTTCTACAGACGCATTGCACACGCATTTTGTGAGTGTGATGGGAGTGGAGTATGGAGACCACTAGCGCCACTCATTTTAAACAAGTTATAATATTTGGACTAAGCATAACACCTAGTGGATCCCAACACATATACTCGATGAATGTGATAAAGGATTTGTTTAAATCATACAATTTGAATAATAACATCAATATACTTACATAATAGAACAAAGTAAGTAGGCGTTGGAACTAATTAGGTAATTTGATTGATCTTATATAGATATTTATTAATTTTATCAACCAAAATATATTATTTGAACTCGTAACTTTGTTGATGTACACATAATTTTTAATTAAATTTATAAATCGCAATTATTAGGTTGATCATTATTTTTTGTAAGATAAATCAAATTTCACGATTAAACACATAAAAAAAGTTGGTTAAATGAATTAAGATAATGATTACTATCACCAACTTCAGCATCACTGCTAACAATTAGGCTCGATTAATTCTATCAAGGAATTGATCATTTCGACTAATAGGTTAGTTGAATTGACAGTAATTCTTGGTAATTTTTTAATCAAGATGGCTTGATAGCAGGGATCAAGTTGCTTTATGCGAACGTATTTAAATAAGTATGTTGATTAAATTGATCAATATTTTGACTTTATTAATCAAATTTTTTTTTCAGTGCATAGTCCTTTTTAGTTGAATGATCGAGAATCCAAGTCTAACCCAAAAACCTATTTTTTTTGGGTATATTAAAATGGATTGATGGTATTGAGGCGAGACCGTCAGTAACGAATTAATCCAAATATGAAGAGCGTCATTTATTTGTCAAAATTTCCTCCTTACACGTACCACCATAAATGATTCAACGCTGTTGCATGTTTAAAACAGGCAAACTTTTTTAATTCCGCTCTCATCCTGGTCTAACTTCTATAATGTTGAATGAATTTAGTTAATTAATAACGAAGCTTGCAGCGAAGTAAGGGCGTATACAGATTAGGCGTTATTTTCGGCTTATGCGCGCTCAATTGTGCCCGCTCGAATGATGCGCATTTTCAAACAATTCGGATCTTAGGTAAGTTAATTGGCATTCTTTAAACATTGCTTATAGACGAGCTAAAGTGCGTTACAAATCGTTTATTATATCAGACGGGTATTTTGTAAAAGAGCTTAAACTCGCTTGAAAACGTCCCATTTGTAACCGGTCTAATCCTTCTAGACATTTTTGAATCGTGTCAGTAATTAATGTGCGGATTGTGTCCGCCGCCGACACTCGCTAATTAGTAACAATTAATTGAAAGCGTAATCATATTCAGAGACCTAAAAGACTGGCTGTGAATTAGAGACCTTATTAAAATGTTACATCATTCAAAACATGGCGCGCTACTTGTAGAATCCAAATAAGTTTGTGCATACAGTTACTCAATATTTGAGTTAATGTATTTTCCGCGCAGGAATTAATATAAGTAAAAGTTATTTCTTGTTCTGGAACAGCGTTTAGAACATAAAATGAGCAAAAAACAGCGAATTGGGTAAAACTAACAAGAAGAAAAGTCCAAAACGACTTCATTTGGCTCCATACCAACTCGCATTGGGCAAACGTTATGGTCATAGTCCAAAATATCTTCCCGGGTGTCCAAGGATAATTGCACCTTGTAGGCACTGATGAGTTACAAGACTGTCTAACTTTAACTTTAAGTGAGCCCAGAATTAGTATTTTACAATTTTAGTAAAGAATTGTCCTGGTTCCTACAAAATATTTGCTTATTCGTATTTGATAAATATTTTTCTAATTATAAAGGAATTGCCAGCTATTCAATATTTGACAAGTTCGTTGATAAGGTGCTTATAGTGTAAAGGTTACTTACAATTTCATGGACATCTTTGTCCGGCATTTTGTAATAAGTAAGTATATAGGTTAACTTAATGAAATCGTCAATCAAGCCCAAAGCCTACACTTCTTGATAATACCTTAGGTTTAGATTAGGATTCAAAGCTCGCTTGTTGTATGTGTCGGATTTATGGTAAGAGGGCCCGCCCCTCAATTAACACCACATCACTCACTGTCGGCGGTGAGCCGGTGCTACGGTTTTCAGATGTTTTACGCAGATAAACTACCCTGATATGTTTATTACGAACGCTACTGCCAATTGTAGAGTATAGCAGGTATATTACAATCTTTATATATATTTTTTTAACGTTTATAATATTTTTTTACTAATATTATAGCATTAAGACAAACCAAAAAATCCAATCCAGAGTAACATAACATACTTTATCTTAATCATACTATTAAAGTTACGAAAAGTACTTACCATTTAGGTACCTACTTTGCTTACTAAGGTACTTATTATCCCGGTAAATTTACTATACAAAGACACAGCTATACATTTTGCGAGCACCATATTTCACGTTTACTACCCATACCGATTTTAGGCGTAGGAATAGAATAGTTCAAAAATCGCTCGTGAAAGCCATTATATGGTTACATACAAGCGTTTCCTCGACTAAGTGTAGGAAACCATAAATAAGCTTGGCGCAGCATTAAACACATAAACAAAGACAAACAATTGTGCCAAGAATAGAAATCGAAGCCAAAACGGCTCTATATTATGCTAGTAAACATTACATTTATTTTGTTACATTTTCGAGTATCTTGTATGTTTTTAGGATTAGGCTCCGAACTTCAAATACAAAAAATATTATGCGCTTACTTATCAGTTTTAGACCATTTTAATTCGTCTACAGTAAAAACAATAGTATTCTTATAAGTTGGTGGTATAAGTAGTCTTGTTTTTAAAGTTTTTTTTAAATACTTATATTTAAACGACCCCCATAGCCCAGAGGCAAGCATGCCTCTGTCTTTGTGTCGCTATCTCTGAGGTCCCAGCTTCAATTCCCGTTCGATCAATGTAGGAAAAATATCTTTTCTGTATTGTCTCGGGTCTGGGTGTTGTGATACCGTCGTTTTTCTGATTTCTGTAACACAAGTGCTTTGGCTACTTACCATAGGATTACCTTATCAGAGCAATGTATGTGATGTTGTCCAATATTTATACAGGGTGTAACGAAAAGGTGAAATAAAACTTTAAGGGGTTATTCTACGGCTAAATTACATCAACTTTTTCTATGGGACCAACATCGAAATCGCAAAAAAAAATTCCTGTTTAAACTAGCGAACTTTATATTTCTCTGTACATTTATAAAAGCGACTAAATACGTCTAGACTATACGTCCGTCATGGATAAATCAAGGAATGAATTAGGGTTAGCCATCTAAAATATTGGGCGCTGATATCGGCCTGCTCAACTGTCAATCTAGATTCCGTAACAGATCATTCGAACAGTTAGGCAGTGGTCCACACATCCATCAAACTTAATGGGCAGCCAAACGACCCAATATCCGCGAGGATTTGACCCCAACGTTGACGCAAAATGGTTTGGCAAAAGCCACGAGAGTTGTTAACATTATATAAACATCTCGTTATCTAATGGTTCCGTAATTGAATATTACGAGCGCCGTTTGGGAGCCTAGTACAAGGCTGATTGGATAGTAACTGCCGCCACAGGGTGTCCATTTCCTAAATCCGCAGTGGCGCAATAAAGTGGTGGGCGATAAATAACTGATACAACGCAGGCCTCCACTCCGGGCGAGCCGGACTAACTGCAGTTCGCATGTGTCGGCTTATACACACGCTGCGATAAAGTTTCAGCTATCTTTGTAATATAACGCGTATTACCTACGTATTTGCGTGCGATAGTCATTTGTTTTTCTTTCCTTCATCAATAGGTACATAAATAGTTCTGAGGCGCCACTCAATTCAAAAATATTATTTCTAATTTATTATTTTAGCCGCGTTTCTAAATAAAAAATTCTAGTTTGTTTTTAAAACTTTAATTTAATTTATGTTATTCATACCTACTTTATGATATAAAATAAGGGGAATATAATGTCATAAACCTTTGTGCTAAGCAGAAGAAATTCATCTATTCGTTTATTTATTTATTTAGACTTTATTGCACAGATTAAAAAATCATAATCGTTGTCGACTTACTCATCATTTCATATATAATTCGCAAACACTGAATACACAAAACTGCACTGACAGCCCTAGTTACTTTAAAGCAGTGGATACAATGTGCAAAACTGCAAACTTTGAGAGTAAACACACACTCGGTCAATGAGCAAGCCACTGCAGACATCGATGACATATTTTACTACCTTTGTTATAGTATGCTTACTATGTTGTTTATATTTCACTAAGTGAAAACGTGACTTTAGTATTACAGTGATATTTTGAATTGTATCATGTACACTGGTAACGCAGCCCTGTCGGATGCGAAGGAAGTTTGTACGCGCATTGTGCCAATACAACGGCAGTAATCCTCGCGAGCGGCCGCCTCGCCTCAACTTTTCCAATTCCGCGCGCCCATTTCTCTGGGTTGCCACACTAATCCCGAATTGTCCCAACTTTCATAACGGGAATATTCAAAAATGTTTTGAAGTCGCAACGTCAAAAACTACAAAGCAGATATCCTTCGAGTGGAAAATGTTTGCAAACTTCTACGTCTTCCGCCGTGGACTGTTGTTCATGGACAGTGCATACAGTGGGTACTGTTTCAGTATTCCTTATGATGCCTTTATATTGATTTTTTGATAATAACAAAGCCTGAAATAATTATAATCATCTATGTAAACAAAGACCCTCTCACGTATACACGTCCCAAAAATATAATTTTGCCCTACCACCGCTTCGGGACTAGGTACTATTGGCGAGTGATGAGAAAAACAGGCACAACAAACTCGGTCACCGTCAGCCACTATTCTCTTAATATTTATTTATATATTTTAACTACTTTTTACACAATATGATTTCTTTATCTAGTTAATATACAGGGTTATTTTTAATACATCAACAACCTCCTAGGAGCTGATTCTGGTGCTTAAATACAACAACTTTTTGTATGGGACCTGCAACATCGAAATCGCAAAAACAAATTCACTGTTTCATACAAACTGATGTCCGCTATTCGGCGGCTTTGTATGGGGAAGTAAAAGCACCAGAATCAGCCCCTAGGGGGTTGTTGATGTTTTACAAATAACCCTGTATAATAAATATATTTTATAATGCACCGTCAAATCAAACAAATATTTATCTGCGTACAGAGTGAATCAAAGCAATAGCCGCCTAACTTATTATTAACTTTAATATGTCTTAAATAAGTTTTTTTTTTTTAATTTATGACGATTAATATCTTCTAAAGGAACCAAATTATTCTTTCCTTTTCCATTTATGAATGAGAAAGTCGAGGCGTAATATTCGCGTGTTCCACCAGCATTAAAATCTTAGCCTCAAAATTTAGGTTTCAGAATCGAGTATTTTTATTTAATATTAGATTGAACAAACTAAACCGAGCTATTCAACGATTGCAAACACAATCGGGGCTGAAAAGCGATAGCGCATTGTATTGTCTTGTCGCATTATAATCAGTGTGAATGGCGCATACGTCAATAATTAACACGCCCGCAGCGCTGTGGTGCTCGTATAATGACGCCTGCTAATTAGACACAATTGCACTTCTAAAAGTGACTAATTAATTTGCTATAACGCAAATTACTCGTTAGACATAAGCTCAGCCCATTTTGTAACCGAATTTAATTTCTAGGTACACGATTACTACGTATTTAATCTGTGACTCGCACGTTTTCGTGACTTTGTATTTATATCTCCCTCAATCATTGAAAAAATATTGAGTTTTATGTACTTACCTGATATAAAACAATATTCTAAGCACTTCTCTGACATCATAAAATCTCGGTGCAACAGGATTCGTACGGATCTGGCGAATGGCTAAAGAGCGCTGTGTGAACTACGTTAGCGCGTGAAGGGCGCGTAAGCTGCGCGTGATCCGCATTCATGACGAATTCACCAGAAGTCCGTATCCCCACCAAAACTCGTTTTTTCCTACTTTTTAGCAGCTTTCGACTCCATAATTAATGTATATAAAAATTATTGTAATACATAACAAAACTCTTTAAAGTTTTATCTATGAAATCATTTAAATCTTAATTTTGGTTTTGAACCATCGATAGTTTTTTTTTATAAATTGACCGATATTTTTATTTTAAATGGTCCATTATTGATTTCAATATATTCCTGGCATTATTCATGATCTACGAACTTCGTTTCTCTGGCGTTCCGTACGGGGTAGAGAGGAAATTAATGATGAAGGTCATTTGCACGGGAATTTAAAAGTATTCGCACTCCAGTCCCGGTAACATTACTACCACAAACGGTATTCTCGTAATTAGAAAAATTGCAATTATAGTTCGTAATTCAACTGAAATGGAAACAAACCAAGATGAGATATTTTTGTGTAGGTACTTTTTTTTGGAATGCTATTTAGAAAATCACTGACAAAACAAGATACTTAGCTCTTGCAATCTAGTATGTAATTTCAATATTATTTGTACCTTGATGTATGCGTTTAAGAAACTTATATTTATTAGTGTCTCTTGTTAAGATCTTTGTAGGTAACCTACAAGTACTTAATTATCTTTGTCTAGAAGGCCTTGGCCTTCGCCTAGAGTCAATTATGGTGATTCATTTAAACAATACTAGAACATTATAAAAATTAGATCAATAAAGTGTAATCACTTGCAGTTTCTCAAACAGAACATCCCTGAGTCGGGAATCAAACTGCATTTTTTACAAAAAATATATCTCATAGTAGGTACCAACAATAATTAATTATTAATTCCACCAATCGACATAAATATATATTTTTTTTCATGATGAAACCATTTGCCAGACTATTATATTAAGACATTGCTATAATAATAGTATACCTAATAATATGGTTGCCACTTTAAAAACCTACTATTAAAGCATTTTCCTAACATGTAAAGCTTAAATATTAATGGACTCTGGGTTGGTGTTTAAGTGCACAGTACCTTTAGTAAAAAATATTGCAACCATTTATCAACCGAAGTTTTCAGACGACACTCATAAAAAGACAATTTTCCTAGGCTTAGGCAACTTTCCTGAAACTTGTTCCGCCGTTAACTGAAAGTCCAATACCATCTATCACATCACATTTAACACTAGAACAAGTAAAGATTTCTCCGGGCGTCGCCGAGTGCGGAAACGTGACATTTTCTAACGTTCACCCTATTATTACTTCTTGTAAGACTTGAGTAATCTGCTAAAATGCTCTTTATTCGTATATACCTTTGCTTATTCGGTCGGTAAGGCTGAACGTGTCAGCGTGGGTTTCGCCGTCATTGTGCATTAACTATAATTAAGCAGAGTGCACATTTGTGTTGTTGGAGCCGCACTTGCCACGTTCGGCTCAGCGTTGCGGCCTCATCACGATGATTAGGGGATCATGTGTGCTCACTATTATAGTAGTTCACCGCCGACACTTCAAAGTTTACAGACTTGTTGAGATCTCTTGGTTACCCGCCACCGCAGCTATGAACTTAGTTTGCATTCTACTTGTTCAACACTTAATTGACAAAGTATTTATTTTAAAATATATGTTTGAGAATGTTCTAACTTATTGGTTCAAGGGGTTAAATAAGAATCGTGTCTACTAGAGGTACAATTTTATGGAAAGGACTAAATAATGTGTTTAAATAAGTTGGTATTACTGTTGGTATGTAATCAAACTTTATACTAAATTCTAAAGTACTTACCTACTCCCCAGTTAACTCTGCTATGGCTATATAAATACCTACACTACGTAATCATCAATACATTTCCATTTACTTGTTGTTCAATTGTTCAGTTGTTCAATTTTGTTGTAACGAAACTCCTATCAGTCCCTGTTTGATAGTTGTTTTATAGTATATTTTAATTGTAAACGCATTAATCCGATAATTTTCAGCTACTGACATAATTCTAAAATCCGTGCTAGAAAAGCCGATCGAACAACTTTATTCTAAATGCTGCATAAAGCCCGATCGACCTGTTCCGCTGAATAGCCCGGCGCCCTCATTGTGTGACCTGCAAATCTATGGCGCGACCGCTCTATGTGTGACGACAAAGTTACCCTGAAATTGTATTAAAGTATTCGCCCATAATTCAACAGTAACAAGAAAACGAGGATTCAACCTCAATATGTGCTCAAGGTGTCGCTATTCAGTGAAGCGAAGTTAAAGGAGCAAAGTTTCCGAATTCGCCCCCCGGGCCGATCCAACTTCTCTGTTGCAATAAATAAGGATTTTAGCGACAAATTACCACATGAAAACGTTTTACCCTTCCTTGTGAAAGTTAGAGAACTAGTGAAAATAGGAACGTGAACGAAAGACGTTTGGCACCAAAACAGCAAGGGTTTCAAATCAATTCCATTTACTACCCATAAATGCTTTTGGGCAACATTCGAAAAGGATCAAAGCCTAAGCTAATACTCGTAGAAGTTACATACTTCCCTAAGAGTTACTTACACTTACTTATGTGGACTTAAATATCTCTTGCCCGAATACTGAGACATACTCAGACTTAAGTGTCCGTTATCGACTATCATCGTGACATAACATCATTTTGACAATAATTTGTAAAATGTTGTGCTTACTTTATTGACGCAAAGATAAGTCACAATGATATGTAGTCAATTTTTTCATTATGTCATGATGACAGACAGCACGACAGAAAGCTTTATCTTGAGACTTCGATATTCACCTGTGAAAACGAACAAACAAACAATCGGATTGTGAACATTATTTATCTACCCTTCGATAGATTCGATTCTTTAACCCATAGACTTAGAATACGCTACGCTTTAACCATAAATTTATTTAAGAAAAATAACTATCTACCGATTTCTTAATACGTTTTTTTGTTTATGACTGTACAGCCAGACTATTGAATTACTCCCATAAATAAATGACGCAACGTGTAATATTTTGCCCGTCGCTTCTCAAGGTACTATCTGTGTTTCGGGAGCATAATAAAGACATTTTCCAGGGTGATAGACCGTCCGATATCTTATTACAGCGAGCTTGTAAACTGACGGAACGCTCCTCGAATCACTGCCTTTATGGCCTGCGCTCCCGATATTCACCTTCGTGAACATTTCTGTCAGAGCCAACCACCGCTGTAAAAAGAACCTTACCACCTGTTTTCAAAGCAGAAAATTGTGTAAATACCGAAATAACGGTGTGGGCTGATATAGGCAGATTTTTTTGTCGACTGTGATGGATAAAGCGAAGGAGAGGAGGGCGACTTGATTGAAAATCCCGTTAAAGGGAAGAGGTGCTTTTAGGAGTTTTTGAAAGACTGAAGGGATCCGACGTCTGGGATTTGATCATCCATCCAAATCTCTGTTTTACTACTGCACTACAGTGCACCTACAGGTATGAGAAGACACTTTTACAGAATTATTTAAAAAAATAAAACCGACTTCAAAACACTGAAATGCTAAAAATAATCCTAACACTTAAGTACCTAATCAGTTACTTTTGGAGTCGGTGCCAGCCGATGAGAGATTCAATGTTTTTGTTTGCGCCGACTCCAAAAGTAACTGATTAGGTACTTAAGTGTTAGGATTATTTTTAGCATTTCAGTGTTTTGAAGTCGGTTTTATTTTTTTAAATAAAATTTACTTATTTCATCTATTTTTAGTAATAAATCCTAATCTAACTGCTGAACACCGATTTCATCCCCTATTTTCCTACCCTTAGGGGTGATTTTTATTTTTCAAACTTTTATCATAGCATCTTTCAGCATAGCTATTCAATAAAACAAAAATCATCAAAATCGGCTCATATTTGTCGAAGATAGGTAACAAGAACCACAACCAAAATATTATCTGGGTATATATTTGTTGATTTTCTCAAAAAGTTCTAAATCAATTTCGATAAAATTTATATGGGACCACCTCTGAAGTATGATCTACCAAACAAAAAAAGAATCATTAAAATCGATTCATAATTGGCGGAGTAATCGCGTAACAAATATACAAAAAAAAAAAAAAAAAAACACAGTCGAATTGAGAACCTCCTCCTTTTTTGAAGTCGGTTGAAAATAAAGAGGTTTATCCTTTTTTTATAAATATTTGCGAATAAATTCAAGTACATAGTATAGCAATAGCATTCCATCTTGATGTCTACATAAAATGCTTGAAATGGTGCCAGCCAATGCAATTAAGTAAAAATACTGTTTTTTGGTCATTTTCTAAGGATTAAAAAAAATTATTTTCTGTTTTTACTGATTTTCTGTATTTACTGTTTTTACAATTTTTTTATTTTTTTTTATTGTTTTTATGAAGGGACTGTTTAGTTGTATAATTTAGATTTTAATAAAATTTTAATAATCTTGGATCTGATGACCTGGTCTTCATCACACATAGCTGTAAAAACCAGTTCAACTAGCTTTCTGATTTAAAAAACTGCATCAGAATCGGTTCATACGTTTGAGAACTACGATGCCACAGACAGACAGACAAACAAAGAAGTTAAAACTTGCCAAGTGCGTATCGGGTCACGCGCAATGGAGGGTTCCGTAATTGCCTGTCATATTATGCGGTATTTTCTTCCTGTTTTATTATTTAACTAGGTACTTCATTTATGTAATTTTGTTCTCAAAGTACAATTTAAGTACATATAAATTAACTCGATAACTAGTATAGCCTACCTGGCTGTGATAGTTTTCCTTTTAATTTTGTTATCTAAATGACCGTCGTGTTTTTTTTTTCACATTTCTTAGAGCAACCATTTAGCTTGGAGAGCACTAGACTCGAAAAAATTCACTTTATCACGCAAACGTTTCCCTTTATTGCCCCAATTATATCCCAATATTTTTAAACGACCTATATATCTAACAACATTCCACACCATGCGGTTGATGAGAAAAAACCTCACTGTATCGTTATTAGTAAACTAGTTGTTGCCCGCGACTTTATTCTCGTGATCTTAGCTTATTCATAAAGGATTTTTTGGGCAACACAACATACATAGATTAGTACATTTTTCACAGTTTGGAGTAATAATTGCGTCTCTACTTCAATTTATGTAGTTCTGCGTGACAAATTATCACATTGTCTAGTCAATTTAGTTAATGAACATATTAACTAAAGATGATCGTTAAGACTGTAACACATAAATCATAAGTATCTATACTAACTTCACTTAAGTTGGTAGATACCTGCATTTCTTATTAATAATGTATCAATTTCAAATGATAATTTATAATTGAATACGAAGGGTTATATCAAAAGACAGCTTTCAAAATGTATTTTGTAGTAAAACAAAATTTAACGCTATACTGAAAAGAGGCACAAAGCGAGCCGTTTATTAAATTAATTTGTCACAGTTCCCGGTTCGCTTCTTCTATACAAAGCATCTATTTAATTTTATAACGAATTGAAAGACTCGAACTGCTACGTGACCGCAGCAATTCAAGTTTTAAATTAAAATACCTTGCAATTTAGTAATCAATAATATTTTGGTTGTGATTGTATTTTTACATTATCGGTTGTTTTCAGTCAAAAAACGTTTCGAATTTTCAGTGAATTCCCGATGTTTGGTAGACTAGTTTTTTCCTGTTGCCTCTGCGCCCGCATACAATTCCTCTGACACAAAATGGTTTTCGATCGTAAATGGTGAACTTCAATATCATGTTATTACTTGGTGCATATGATAAAGTCGTTTAAATAGCATGCCCATGTCTTCCTTATCAAGAAGTTCTACCTCCTTTGTTTTTAACTCTATCCTATCTGCATATTAACTCATCATAGAACAGGTAACAGGTGTAGCTGAGCGGCAAATTGTTGGGCCACCTCGCGGCAATGATGGGGCGTCCGTATGTCAATGCTCGAGTCGAAATAACCATCCATACAATACATACATAAGTTCTGTACCGTTTCTATCATCCCCGAGAGATTATTTGTGTTTTAGCTGCTGAACCTTTCCAACATTAACTTCGACAAAATGGTGGTACGACGAATCCAACTCTGTTGGGCAGCGTTCTACTAGACACAAACTCCTAGTGTCTGATTCTGGTGGGCACATAATACATCGCAAATTAAATTACTTCCCCATACTAAGCCGCCGACCATTGTTTTTTTTTTAGATTACGATGTTGGTCCCATAGAATAAGTTGTTATATTTGAGCACCAGAATCAGCCCCTAGGAGAATGTTGATGTTTTAAAAATAACCCTGTATAAAGCCTTTGAGCGGTGCGTGTGATGACTTTCCTAACAATGTCACTGAGACGTAGTCCTTAACTGTTGGCGTCTTTAACAAGCTAAAAAGTCACCTAACGTGCTATGGAGAGAGCCATGCTTTGCACATACTCTGTCTAATCTGTGTTTGCGAAATAAGATACGAAATGAGGA
This sequence comes from Anania hortulata, assembly GCA_963576865.1. Classification (NCBI taxonomy): domain Eukaryota; kingdom Metazoa; phylum Arthropoda; class Insecta; order Lepidoptera; family Crambidae; genus Anania; species Anania hortulata. The sequence goes on from OY756406.1 coordinate 11,128,338, forward strand.
TAAAAGAACAAACATACCGACAATCACCGCTCTTCGAATTGCAAAGCTAAAGTGGCAGTGGGCAAGGTCACACACATTACTAACTAACAAGTACTAACAGCCACGTTCTCGAGTTGTAACCAAAAACTAGAAAACCCAGCATGGGCATGCCTCCTACACGGTGGACTGACGACATAGTCAAGGTTGCGGAAAAATGCTGGATACAAACAGTCCAGAGCCAGGCAGGCAAGCATACGTCCAGCAGTAGACTCCCAAAGGCTGATGATGATGTCATTTTACCTTTTTCTACGTACGGAAACCTCTTAATGGGTCCAATAGCGAGTAAGCTAGGTCCGTGGATGACTTAGGTACTTATGCTAGGTCTTTGTCTATGGGGTCTATGACATTAGAGAAATCCGGTAACCCTAAAATTAAATTTATATGGTTGGCTTTTTGACCTTTGACTATCTATCCTACTCGAAGTAGCTTAGGCCTGATAAAAGAGTTTGTTATAATTTATTTGTAAAAAAAATATATTTGCTTTTAAAATAAATAGTTTGTCCGTTGAATTAGGTAAATAGTGACGTCATAGCTAGCTACACCAAACTTGGTAATCGCCTTTGAGGTCCTGGGTTTGATTCCCGGTCAGTCAATGTAGAAAAATAACTTTTCTATATTTTCTCGGGTCTGGATGTTGTGGTACCGTTATGGAGGGTACCCTCCATAAATATAACGTCGTTCTTTTTAATTGTTGTAATTGACATCTAACGTAAAAAGCGACATCTATAATGACAGTTTTTTTTGCATCCCTCGGGATTCACCATTAGTGCAAGAGAGATAAATATGTTTTTTCCTAATTGTTTATTTGTTTCAAAGCGACGTCTTTTATACTGACAGGAGGGTACAGTTATTTGCCGCAAGATAGTGAAATTTGCTTCTATTATGTAATAGTAATAGTATTAATTATCTCAATGCCGTAAACCGTAAACTTTGAAAAACCTATTTATGAAAATTTAAATATCGCGCGCAGGCTTGATCCACTGATCAAAGGGGGTCAAAGCCTAGAAAAAAACTGTACTTCTAAAAGAGATATGAAAATATTTTTTGGAATCTTAAATTCATACCAACAGTATTTCATTTTTACTTTGCAATAGGGCCCCAAATTTTTTTTGCGCCCCTGGGCCCCGGGATATGTTAAGACGGCCCTGGTGCTAACACGTCAATACCAGCGCCACATAAAACTTTCGTTTGTAGCTTGGACCTGCGGGACAGGCGGTAAAGATGCCGATTTATTGATGATATGCTGTCGTCGTTGGCACGATAATACTTGGATCGTTTAAGTGCACGATAAAAACGATTTAGTTAAATTCAAAACGTACTTTCAGCCAAACTAATGCTGATGTGCGTCATCAACAGCTGTCACTACTTGAGATTTGGCTGTATAGCTGTATACCATTGCCTGTCCCTTCGTAGAGAAAAATTACAACTGTCACTCCTTGACCATGGATTTAACACAAAGGATTGAGTACTTCTAAAATGTTGCTAAATGAACTTACACTTTAGCACTCAGCAATAAAGTTTAATTTTCTTTGATGTAACCAAATTCAGGGACTGCGTTGAGTGAGATGGAAAAGGGGTGGAGTGCTTGCACAGCTGCCATTATGAAATGATATTACTAAATGGTAGTATACAATCTGTTGATCCATCTCTTTGAATCAATACAATAACGTGACTTGAATACTTGATTAAATTTAGATAGGGAATTAACAGATTTAATGCATTTTGCTTTTTTTATAAAAAATACTATAATTGAGTTATTATCAAATTTGTCAACGGTGTTGATAAATGATTAATTATTGCGTATTATTTTGGGTGTCTTACTGTCATCCCTGAACTTGACACAGTAGCAAATATGGTGTCATGTCATGGTTGTCGGTTCATTTTAAAATAAAAATGTGCAAAATGGTAAAAGTTTGTTGTTTAAAGAGTTACAAAAGTGAAAGTTATCCCAATTGTGGAATATCCTTTCATAGGTATGTCTTTGAACCTGTTTAATTCTAGTAAAAATGAGATATTAAAATAGAATATTTCACATGATGTAAGGTGACCATAATTTCGAACTTTAAAAACCCAAGATATACAAAACCGGCCAAGTGTGAGTCGGACCACGTCCGTACCATTGTCTATGCAACATTAGACACTATATTATAAACTAACGGCAAAAAAATCACGTATAGGATACGGGGCGCTATGGGCATGACACAGAAAAAATGATATTGATTTCATATGGAATATTGACAGTCGAATTTCTGAAGCCTATTAGCACAGATTAATATTATGTCTTTAAGTCTATTAGTATGAAGCTGGGACTTGTATGTTTTTTCACTTTTCCTTACCCTTGTGTTGCAAAGGGGGCGTGAGTGGCGCGACTAGTCAAAACTTGTCAAGGATCATCTAATTCTGGTTCTAAAATTTAGAAAATATTCCCTTATAAAATCTGCAAATATCTCAGTAACGGTGCGTCAGATCCAGAAAAATATGAAATTTTGGACCCCCTTAAAACCGCAAACGGTACCCGGCCCTTAATATTTTGACCTTTTATAACGGTCAAGTGTGAGTTGGTAATTTTTCTCAGTAAAATTGCAATAAAATTAGTCCCAGTTCTATACAAAAAACGATCGAAAATTCGGCTGTCAATATTTCATACATGGAGCACATACCCTATAGAGTAGAAATGTCATATAACATTGGTCAACAAAATTTTAACTTTGTCGAGCCAGACAGACAGACAGACTTTTTTGATATTTTTTACTTTAATTGGTGATTGTAAGAAAAACTAAACAGTTAAAAAAAATTTGCTCGACAAGGATTTTATTCTATTGAGTAATTTAAAATATTAAGAAAAAACACAGATCTCGTAAATCTTTTTTTTTATAAATGCCTTAATAATCTAAGATTTTCTTGAATATTTAGCTTCTGGTTGGTCCCTTTTAATTGTCCAACAGTAATCTGCTAAGATATTTGGGCTCCATTTGCCCTGTTACCGCTTTTCCATATTAGAAATGTCCTGATGGAACCTCTCACCGTGCTCGTCGCTGACAGCCCCTAAATTGTCAGGAAAAAATCCAGGTGCGAGTCTAAAAAATGGATCTTAAGTTGCAACCCAATGCTTGATATGACAATAATAGCTCGCTAACCAACTCTCTGTAGCTGTCACTCTTGTGGTTACCCATAAAATCCTAATAGTTCTGACTGCTTTTTTGACAAATTTAAATCCCGAACCAAATCATTTAGGTCTCCTTGAGTTATCAAATGTGGCTCGTTTACCATTCCTTTAAACTCAAAGTCATCGTCCTCGTCAACACATTGACCTGAAGTGGACGGTTGTGAATTGTCGTTCTCAACAGACGTAGTTGCAACTGGTATTAGTTCTGGCAATTTTTTACAATGAGAGACTGGTCTTATAGCCGAAGATAAGTTAGGGTAAATAACTGTATTTTTTTTCTTGTAATTTATACCTTTTATGTCAGTGAGAGAAATCAGCAATCTGAAACGTGATCTCGCTGTTCTCAATCAAATCAATCTCGCGGTTCAGTCCATATCATGGGTACAGCAAACGGCATAGGTCGTGCACCTTTCTTCCAGTCAGTTAAATTTTTCACACACGTTATGCAACAGACATGAGGGGCACAGGATTTGTCTTGATGGACGACAGAAAAACCAAAACATTGGTGATAACACTTCAACACAAGATTCGTAAAATTTCGTCGTTGTTTTTTGAATTTAAGTTCTCTGCAGACATAACAAAAAGAATTAGGATCATTATTACACTTCCTCGACATGTTCACAGGGTTAATAAATCCCAAAAAAGTGTTCAAATTCAACGACAAATATTTTTATAACGATTTACTTGTAAGCGTTTCTGTTAATTTACCGCCGTAGTACTAGTTATGAGTATTACCGTATTACAACAAATATGAGGCTAATTGCCATATGACAACTGTGATTTAATAATGAGGGTAGATTGATAAAACAAAATTAGCTATCAAAGTTCTTGTGGCAAAACCAGTGTTGCCTAGTGTAATTTGTTCGTTGTTTCCGCCGTTTTTTAATCTGTATCTGTACTGTTTTTGTAGTGGTAAAAGTTGACAGAACTTGTCATTTCATTACTAAATGTAAGTGAAAAATCACTTACTATGTAGTTTTGGAAAAAGATGGCTCATATAGCTGCTTTATAAGGTATGTGGTCGATGACCTACACATTCTAAGAAATTCAATGTATATAACTAAAATTCAGTAACATACCTATTTCTATAAAATATTTTTTACAAACATCCCCTATTTTTAATAATAGTAACTTTTAAGCGACAGTTAACGATCTTTAAAATTACTTATTTCAATCCCGCCTAGACTTACAATTTGGTCACCCTATTTAGAAAGGGACACAATCCACCAACTGGTTGTTTCTGTCGGCACGGTTTTTTCGCATACTGCTCTATCCTTTTAGAAAGAGTGTTAAATCCATGCTACTTGACATATTCTGTCCACAGATTAGACAGATTCCACTGAGCAAGTAAAACTGACAGATTCTGTCTGTTCTTTAGACATATATTAATCTGTGCGACTGTGCTGTCTGTCTAGCTAGTGTCAACTGTCTACTTGTCAAACTGCCGTTCGCCAGCGAAGCTCGTTTTGCGACGGCTTATCTGTAATTATTATCGATTCTTATTAGAAAACGTGCTCAAAATCCTACAACATCATGGGAGACTCCCTTGACGGGAGTGAGAATACGCCTGAAGCACAAAACGTCGTGCTGGTTGACTTCCAAGACTTTGCAAACTACCTGCGCCGAGCTGCAACGGTACTTTTGCCTGAGGATGACATCGTTCCACCGGCTCTAAACGCTGCACTCGACGACAAAGTGAATCAAGATTGCATAAGAAAGTTCGCATCGGACCCGCAGGTGTCTTCGTTGTATGTGCAACGGTTCTCATCCAAAGGTGATTACCTACACGCTTTCTTGTTAGTTTTGCATTTTGCTACCCACAAATCAGACGTGATGTCATAATAAAGGTGCGGGACTGCACATCAATATGCATGACTCATTTTCTCCGACAAAACATTAACAATTTGAATTCATTATTGTATTATGATCTAAATGGATTCTATTACACAGGTGTTCTTAGTACCTAAATTTGTTCAATTTTGTATGTCCGACTAACATCTTACCTTGTCTGATTAAACAATATTAACTGATCAAGCATACGTAAACGAGATCAATAGAAATACTATTGTTATGCGGTCTCATGAGACCACTTGGATGTTAACGGGTTAATAATATTAAACGTTCATTATTAAATGAAATTGCAAGCTCTAACACATATTGAATACTCTTACACTTAAAGGGACAATCCTACCAATGTAATTGTAATTTCTAATATCATTTGTAAAATTTTACTTTGTGATTTAACTCATCAAGCATACATAATCGAGACATAATAGAAATTCCACTGTTACGGGATCTCATAAAACCGCTTGGATGTTAACGAGTTAAAAGCAAACAAAATTAGGTTAACAGGAATTTTCTCAGCCATCTCATCTTATTTCTCTTTGACAGACTTGAAAAAAACACCTCTTACCTTTTTTGTTGGTGTCTGACTTGCTGGTGAAGACAAACTTGAAATAATGTAGCGAATTTTTTTTTTATTTTCTTTTTAGAAGATGACAATGAGCAGCCCACAGAAGGTGAAGAGGAAAAAGAGGCAGTCACCTATCAGATCAGCAATGAGGTTTGATTTTAGCCAAATTTATAAGCAATCAATCTAATGTATAGCTTTACCTCGGTTTCTCATTTAATCATCAAAAATAAACTACAGTCTATGGCTGATTTTTAATTAATAACTATAGTCATTGATTTTAACAGCAACTTTTAACTGAATAATTGCTGTGTAATTCATTTAAATACACAATAATGTAATAGCAAATTAGTTACTACATATGTTCTTCTCATCAATATAGTATATATAAAAAATAACTTCTGTGTGGGACCTATAATAATTAAATTGAGAAAATATAATTGACTATTATAATAGTTGTTTATTTGTAATCCTGAGTAGAACACCTATTTCTAGTGGTAAACCAGTCAACATGTATAAAATGTAATTGTACCAATCAATACCAGGTGCACTTCACATCTCCTCGAGTGGCAGCGTTTGTGTGCATCAAGCGCGGTCAAGTCATTGAGGCTGACAAGTCCATCCACAGCCAACTGCGACTCATTAACCTTTCTGATGGGTCCCCATACGAGACGCTCCATGCCTTCATCAGCAAAACCATGGCTCCTTTCTTTAAGAGTTATGTGAAAGAGAGTGGGAGAGCAGATAGGTTAGTTTGATTTAAATTAAACAAATTATTTTGATAAGATTGAAGAGTTTCAGCCTCTTTTTAACCGACTTTAAAAAAGGAGGGGGTTACCAATTCGTCGGAATCTTTTTATTTTATTTTTATGTATGTTTAGCGTTACTAATTCGTTACTACGTTGACCGATTTCGATAATATTTTTTTTGTTTGAAAGGTAATACTTTCAGAATGGTCCCATATAAAATTGGTTAAATTCTGATGATGGGATCTATAAGAAAATCATAAAACATTGCATGAACTCCGTACCACGCCAACGAATTTAGTATCTATCTTACCTAATATCTTTGCCAAATGTGGACCGATTTTGATGATTATTTTTTAATGAATAGCTTATCTTATACTTTAAAAATACTACCTAGTCAGATCATAAGTTCTGTCACATGTGTAATATGAAATAATTTAGACATGTTTATTATTTATGTAACCATTTATATAGCAAAATGAACTTAATAAAACATAGATTCATATGGTAATAAAGTTTATTCAAAATGACCCCCGCGATTTTGAATACAGGCCTTCAATCTGCGCGGCCAGTCGTCTATCGCAGCACGAACGAGGTCCATGTCAATATCGGCGGCTGCCTTAATCAAGGATGCCTTGAGTGACTCCAAATCAGGATGAGGCTTTGAGCAGGCCTTTTCCTCCAAGTGTTGCCATATCTTGTAATCTAACAGACTCAAATCTGGACTGGAGGAGGGCCAGTCTTCGTGTCGGATGAAGTCGATTTCACGCGCCGCCAGCCAGTCTTGTGTGCTTTTAGCTCTATGAGCTGGCGCAGAATCTTGTTGGAATACCCAGTGCCTGTTATCAAACATGGTATGAGAAACAGGTTCTACAAGGTTTTTGAGGACTGTATTTTGATACACAACTGCATTCGTTTTTACGCCTTTCTCACAAAAATATACCTTAGTTAAGCCCCAATAAGAGACTTCCAACCAAACCATGAGCGAGGATGGAAAATGAGAGAGAAAAAACGAGCGAGAATGAGTGTGCGTACACCTTATCATTTTGTTTGTTGTAGTTCTCTTCCACGGTGAAAATTTTTTCATCCGAAAAAAGAATTTCCCGATGCTTTTTTCCTGCGTACCGCTTCAACAAAGTGCGGCAACTCTTCAGTCTCAGGTCCATTAAACGAGCGTCCAAACGATGTCCTGTTTTTCTTCGATATGCCCTAAGCCCTAAGTCTTCATTTAACACCCTTTTCACCGTGGTCCTGCTTAACCCCATCTGAAGGGCCAACAGTTTCTGCTTACGTATGGGATTTCTTTGAATTCGCGCCTTCACAGCTTTTATCACTGCTCGAGTCCTAACAAAGCGAGGGCGACCACTTCTTGACCTGTCATCTACACTAGAGTCTTCATTGTATCGTTTTATGGTACGATAAACGAATCTTTTGGTTATATTCAAATTTTTCAGTAAGTCGAAAATCTGAATTGGCGCGTAACCGCAACGATGCAACGCAATAACCGCGACACGGTCTTCTTTAAGTGTCTACTCCATATTTAAAAATGAGGAAAATTCTAAAAAGTACACATTTTTATTTTCATGAAAAATTCGAAATTCGAATTCAATAAACTTTTTTGTGGCCAGCATTCTAAATTCAAAAGTTTTTATTGTGTGACAGAACCTATGACCTAACTTATGTATAATAAAACATTTTTGGAAAAAGTTTCACCCCTAAGGGTGGAAAAATAGGAAATGAAATAGGACTGGTGTTCAGCAGTTAAATTATGTTAGCACTCGTAAGATTTTTTTTGATTAGGATTTATCACTAAAATAGATAAAGTTAATTTTAATAGTTAGTTACTTTTGGAGTCGGTGCAAACAAAAACATAGAATCTCTCATCGACTGGCACCGACTCCAAAAGTAACTGATTAGGTACTTAAGTGTTAAGATTATTTTTAGTTTTTTGTAGTCGGTTTTATTTTTTTATATAAAATTATTTATAATTTATTTCAGGAAATGTTTATATAAGATATTTCTTGCATTTTATTTTTACTTCAAATGATTGTTCATGTTTAGGGATGGAGACAAGATGGCACCATCTGTCGAAAAGAAAATAGCAGAGTTAGAAATGGGTCTATTACATCTTCAGCAAAATATTGACATCCCTGAAATCACCCTACCAGTCCATCCTTTGGTAGCAGCTGTGATTAAGAGGTAAGCTATTTATATTATTTTGTCGAATCACAGAGGCATATTTTTAAAGATCTGAATGCCAATTCACATATGAATTCCTGAGAATTGTATGCAATTTCCTACGAACTCTTATTATATTATTATTTATTTATGTGAATTAAAATTCCAAAACTTTAAAAATATGTCTCCTGATCATTTAAAATTTCAGAGCTGCAGATGAAGGGCGTAAACCTCGAGTCGCAGATTTCGGAGACAAAGTTGAAGACTCTACATTTTTGAACCAACTCCAGAATGGAGTCAATAGGTGGATTAAAGAAATACAAAAGGTATGATAAATATACTGGTTTGTTCTGTATGAAAATCGAGTTTTTTCCAGTAATAGCACTAAAGTAACGGTTTTTATTCGTAGGTCACCAAATTAGACAGAGACCCATCTAATGGAACAGCATTGCAAGAAATTTCCTTCTGGCTTAACTTAGAGAGGGCTCTCCACAGGATCCAAGAGAAGAGAGAGAGTATTGAGGTTTGTAAATAAATATGTCCAGTAAAATAGAGAATTGTATTTTTGTATAATTAAAGAAACATTGCAGAAACTTTGTTTTTTTATAGGTGGCACTCACCCTCGAAATCCTGAAGTACGGAAAACGTTTCCACGCGACAGTGTCCTTTGACACAGACACTGGGCTTAAGCAGGCTCTTGCTACTGTGTCGGATTATAATCCCCTCATGAAAGACTTCCCAATCAATGACCTCCTTAGCGCAACTGAGCTTGAGAGGATTAGGTAATCACTTTTTCTATCACCGATCCACCCCCCACTTTTTGTAACTGTTTAATATTATTTATTTTTGTAGGTTGGCAGTACAGCAGATTTTCTCACATCTCCGTAAAATCCGATCCACTAAATACCCCATACAGCGTGGTTTGAGGCTAGTAGAAGCCATCTCCCGTGACCTTGGACAGCAACTCCTGAAGGTATACCACTTATTTCATTTTATTGCAACTAAGTGCTGGTAGCGTAGGACGTCCACCTACAAGGTGGACAGACGACCTGGTAAAGGTTGCAGGAAGCCGCTGGATGCGAGCCGCTTTCAACCGGCCAATCTGGAAGTCACTGGAGGAGGCCTATGTTCAGCAGTGGACATCCTATGGCTGAAATGATGATAATGATGACGAAATGCTGGTTGTTAAATAAACGATGTAATTTTAAAAAAGGTTTGTATTCTTTTTTTGTAGGTTTTAGGTACTCGACGTCTTATGCACATTCCATTCGAAGACTTCGAACGCGTCATGACGCAGTGCTTTGAAGTATTCTCATGCTGGGACGACGAGTACGAGAAGTTGCAGGGGTTATTGCGGTAAGTGGTAATCATTTAATGTTTCGCGTACTTCAATGATGCTTTCGTATGACGCAAAAAGTGTTATACGTACCTGTCTTATTTTGCCGTTTGTGTAATTTTACAAAGAACATTATCGCTCTTCAGCTCAATTCCACTAAAATAAGACATGCCATCTACGTTACGTCACGACCTTATGAATCTTTCTTTGGATATTTTGCTTTATTATAATTCTGTTATTGTTTATTAGGATTATTAAGTGTAGTGTGTTCAACCAACCCGACAAATGCTTGACGACTCAATTGGTGTAGTGGCGCAGTAATTCTCCTTAAACGCAAAGGGTCCCGAGTTCGATTTCCGGTTAGAGTCAATTCAGACAACGATCTTTTTGTAAATTAGCTTCAGTATAGGTGTGGTGGGAGACGCCCCTGGAAACCTCTCTAACCTCTGGTCTGGTACCTCGTTACACAGGGTTTTAATTGCTTACTTCAAGAGTTTCGAGAATATGACAATTGGTGTTTTGTTTGGCGCATATTTATTTATCCAAGCAAGCTACTATATAAATGTATCTTACTTTGCAGCGACATAGTAAAGAAGAAGCGAGACGAACACCTGAAGATGGTCTGGCGAGTGTCGCCGTCGCACAAGCGTCTACAGGCGCGGATGGAGCACATGCGCCGATTCAGAAGGCACCACGAGCAACTGCGCACTGTCATGCTTAGGGTATAGTGATAATAATTCAATACATTATTTCTTTTCTTAATTTCTAAAAGTCGGATTCATCATTGTAGAATGTCTTAGTTACGTTGGTTGACTAATAGTTTTTCCCACAGTAATCGATTTTCAGTTTTTATTAGAACGGTGAGTTCTTTTTGTAGGTTTGTGAAACTATTCCTTAAGGAAAACGGCACAATCTGCTTTGTTTATAATTTTAGACAAATATATATATCACAACTTGAGCTACCAGCTTTTCCAATAAAATTTAAAATAACTCACTCAAATCATTCATTGCATTCATTTGATGTTAATATAAAACAATTCTTAAATCCAAGGCTCTTCATCAATGAACTCAGCAGTATTTTTTAAGATGTATTCTTGTAAAGTTTAACTTTGTCTTAATTTTAGTTCAAAATAAACAGAAAGCCACGTGAGGTATAGCAAGTTCTATAGTTTATTTAGCGGCATTAACAGTAGGACACCGTAGGTAAAAATATATTAAGGACGATATTATTTTTAAGCAACATTTTAACTAACAAAGTCAACTTTATGAGTGGGTCCGTGTAAGCATAAAGCCGTTTTTAGGCATTTAGTTTCTAGTTGAACACTATCCAAAGCTATTTGTATTCGATTAGTATTAAACTGTAAATATTGTAACAGGTGCTCCGCCCTCGCGCTACTGTAGCGGCCGAGACAGGCGCTGGCGGCGAACCTGCCCAGCCTCACTCGCTGCCTATGGACGCGGCCGATGCCAACGCCATTGCTGAAGTAAGTTAACACTAAAATTAAAATTTACACGGCTATTTATAAATATGGAGGACAATCTTGCTGCAATATTTATGTCTAATTCTCGCTAACATTAGGCATTGCTGGGCCACTAATTGCCAAATCTGAGAGTTGCCGAAGATAGCTACCACATTCACAAATCTGTTTCTTAGATTCTTACTAGCTCGCGCATTACTTTTTTAAATTACACAGATTGCGATGTCCTAGCAGGGCATAAAAGGTACCTGTGTAAACACAAAATCGTGAAAACAATTTATTAATTCAGTAAAAGCAATAATTGAACCACACATTGCACGGCAAATAGTAAGCAGGGTATGCTATACCTTGCAGCTCCATTTGCTTGGAAAATGATCATTTACAGGCACCTGTCAAACCATGAATCTATATACTGTGTGTAATGAAACTATACGGCGCTAATCAATATTATAAAATGGTGTTCATAGGTGAACCTGGCGTATGAGAATGTGAAAGAAGTAGACTGCCTCGACATCTCTCGCGAAGGCTGCGATGCTTGGGAGGCCGCCGTGCGCCGTTATGAGGACAGAATTGGTATGTTTTAGTTCACTTCTCTTATTCTAATTACCCCTACCCTACTATGAGGTATGTGACGTCACATAACACGTATTATATCTACATCTGAATCTTTAACGTTCGATGCACTGTGCCTTAACGCAACTATCTTTGAGGTAGTAGTATTAGTAGTTCACGGGGACTTGTCGCCAATCTGTTGTCATTTGGCTTTCTGTCCCGACTTTCGGTCGATGAACAGAAGTCGGATGTTAATTTTCTTAACGGATGTATTTGATAAAATAACATCAGTATCCCCTTATAACTTATCCACACCATCTTTGGCCACGAATCGCAGCTATAAGTTGCAGGTAAGATTTTTCATACCAGCCACCAGATGTACCAGCGCACTCAAAGTGTACGAGACATGCGTTTCAGTATCTTGTGTTTTAGTTGCCGCTTTGGCGCTTTAGTCCGGTAGCTCGATTAAACACCTCGCGATCGCGATTTTTGGTCAAAGGTAGCTCTTAGATAGCGTGGCATACGTTACCCCTGACCTAAATGCTTGCATCCAGACCGCGTCGAGACCCGCATCACAGCCCACCTCCGCGACCAGCTGGGCACGGCGAAAAACGCAAACGAGATGTTCCGCATCTTCTCGCGGTTCAACGCCCTCTTCGTGCGGCCGCACATCCGCGGGGCCATACGCGAGTACCAGACACAGCTCATACAGCGCGTGAAGGACGACATTGAGGCTCTGCACGAGAAGTTCAAGGTCAGTTTCACGGCAAAATAACTTTTTAGTTTCATTCAAGAAATGGAATCCTTTAGAGGCACTTAATAATAATAACAGAAGATTTTAGAAAGAGCCTGGGATGACGATCGGTTTATTTCGGTGTTTGTAGTCACTCTTTCGTATCACAGTTAGCTGACAAGTGAAACACTTTATAAAATAAATTGGCTTTGTCTTTGTGCATTATTTCTCGAGTTGGTAGCAAAGCACAGTTTAACACCATCAAAATAGAATCATAATCATGCATATTATTTTATTTTTATAAAAATAGGCACCAATATTATAAATCTTAAGTTTTTCTTCTCACAACAATCTAAATTTTTCTTTTATAAAACCAGGTGCAATACCCACAATCGAAGTGCAGCCGTTTATCATTGGTGCGAGATTTGCCCCCTGTGGCTGGCTCCATAATCTGGGCTAAGCAGATCGACCACCAACTCACAGCCTACTTGAAACGGGTTGAAGATGTTCTTGGTAAGACTTATTGGGGTTCAGGAGGCGTATTTTTGAACAATCGAATCCTAATTCCCATACGAATTCTAAAAAAATCGTATACAGTTGTACTAGGAATTTGTATATGACTCTTGCGATTAGGTATTCGAATGCTTCAAAATACGTAGTCTGATTCTAATTCTGATATTCGTCCATTCATATTTAATGCCGTTTTAGGTAAGGGTTGGGAGAACCATATTGAAGGTCAAAAGCTGAAAGCAGATGGGGACAGCTTCCGTCTAAAATTAGACACTCAAGAAGTTTTTGATGACTGGGCTCGTAAGGTAAACTTAAAAAACCCTGTAATCAGCTAGTTGAGTCCTATTTTAAAACAGGCTTAATCAGTTATTAATAATTAACTTATTTATTATTATTTTTTATAAAAGTTACTTGTTGTATGAAGAATTGATTTTTGATGACGGCAGCTAGCGTTTTTGTATATTTTAACCATAGACAAAATAGAAATCTAAATAAAATTACGTATCAATTCGACTTACGTATTAATTCGATAACTCAAACCCTATCGTATACTTATTAATCGTCCATGTTATTATTTTAGGTACAACAACGAAACCTCGGTGTGACTGGTCGTATCTTTGCCATTGAATCCGTACGGGCCCGCTCTAGCAAAACGGGAACTATACTGAAACTTAAAGTTAACTTTTTGCCCGAAATAATCACACTATATAAAGAAGTGCGAAATTTGAAAAACCTGGGATTCAGGTATTTAAATGATAACATTCTGGGTTAATACAATATTTCAATTATATTTTTTTGTTCTTTTTAACCTTTTTTTTTAAACGTACAGGGTTCCACTGGCGATCGTAAACAAAGCTCACCAGGCCAACCAGCTATATCCCTTCGCTATATCGCTCATCGAAAGTGTTCGCACTTACGAGCGCACTTTGGAAAAGGTATGTTGATTTCACCTCTTGATCATACTACAACACAGATTTTTTCCACAATGTTCTAGCACAACTAGATACAATAAAATCGGCACATCAACACCAGATTCTGATAAAACCAACATTATAAATACACTATCAAAAATACTATGTGTAAGATCACTAACACGAGTGCGTTTTTATTTGTGCAGCTAAATAATAGGAATCATACGAAGGTAGTTCTAATATACGCTGCATGGTTCCAAATAGAGTAAAGTTATTTTTTAGTTCATTGCACAATTTCATTTTTATTTTGGAACAGGAATAATATGCTTTTTTACCATGCTTAAATGGCGAGGAAATACCACCAAAGATAACAAACAAGGTCATATAAAACTGGAACCCTACTGCTTACATTTATGTTCGACTGTATTAGCTTACATACTTGGCTTTTTACCTTGCTGTTACCGCATATTGAAATGATAATATAAGGAGTATGTGAGACGAGCAATTATATCCTAAAGCAGCTCCCTATGTACATGCAGATCTTGCAATTCTTGAGGTTAAGTGTATACATGCACGGTACATTAGTGCCTGCACTGACAACAACGCATACTGCCACAAATGCGTATACAGGGTGTTAGGTTGAACGAGGAACCTAAGTACACGGGTTATTCTTCTCATGAACATATTCATATTCATTTATTCACTTTATAATGTAAACCAATAGCAGTACAGTTAGGCATAAATAGATGGTAATAAAATAGTTATATTACCTATAAACTCCATAAGGCATTCGTGAACTCAATTATTCGATTTAAAATAATCTTAACAATAACAGCTTTCCATTTACAATTATTAAACAATATTTTATCCTTTTAATAAATCGATATTTAAGTTTAATGTCACATGCTTTTAAATTGTAATAATTTTGTCAATAACGACACTGAATATTATATCAATTTATTCATATATAAAATTACAAGTGTTAAATAAAATTAAAAATTACAATTACAACAAAAATGTTAACTTAATTAAAATACAGTATAATGTATATAATCAACTGTACTATAGGACCAAAAGTAAAATGAAAAAAACAAATAGCTCTTTCATTTTAATCAAGTAGGACTTGAACCTTATTATAGAACAGTTTTTTTTTTTTCGCGTTTTCGTGATAAGTTTAAAATTGTTTATAATCATGAGAAGAACAACTTTTAGTAGTATGTCCTACATTCAACCTAACACTCTGTACCTCTAAACACAAGTAATGTCCACGCTTGTTCATGCATTGCATGAACTGTATTGATAACGATATCCATGTAAATAAGTATACTTGCATATACCTTGCATGGTCATGAAAACCCTCAGCAATATACCCGAACCCCATTTCAGTAATATACCTATTCTATATACAAGGGTAAATTCTAGATCCGAGACAAGGCATCCATCATCCCTCTCGTTGCCGGCTTGCGTCGCGATGTCCTAAACCAAGTATCCGAGGGAATGGCTCTGGTGTGGGAGTCGTATAAACTAGACCCGTACGTGCAGAAACTGAGCGAAGTCGTTCTCTTATTCCAAGAGAAGGTAAGTTGAATTAGATAGCGCAGTTACTGAAAAAAAAAAAAAATACGTAGTCTTTAAGAAAATAATTTATTATCTCATGCTATGACTCGTATCTGGATGTGGATGCAGGCCGCTTCCAACCGGCCAATCTAGAAGTCAATGGGGTGGCCTGTGTTCAGCTGTGGACTTCCTATGCTTGAAATGATGATGATGATGACTCGTATCATATTACAACGGATTCCCTAAACCAATCATGCTGCTCCAAATTTAACGAGAAGTCACATTGTCGCTACCTACCACAAATTGTGTCAAAAAAAACCATGTCCCGGCTTATTGGCAGTACACTGAGAATCATTGGCATTGGTCAGCGAAAATTATATTCTGTGCCATATTTCAGTTCCAGTGTTAATTTTGAATCATTTGTGTTTCCCCGTTTAGGTTGAAGACCTACTAGCAGTTGAAGAACAGATCTCCGTGGACGCACGTTCCCTAGAAACGTGCCCTTACTCGGCCCAAAGCTTGGCTGACATCCTGAGCCGTTTGCAACGCGCCATCGACGACTTATCGCTACGCCAATACAGCAACTTGCATCTTTGGGTGCAACGACTTGATGAAGAGGTTTGTACAATCTGTCCAATTAAAGATTAATCATGAGCTGGATTTTAATCAGCATTTCATACTCTGTATCTGATTGCAGTCAGCGTAATGGTTTACTAATTTACTAAAATTCTAGTGACCAAGTCTCAGTCAAGGTCAGTTTTATCTTTTTCAGGCTCCTAATTTCTTTGCATAGTTTTTACAACTAAATATTAGCCATTGACAGTTGTGAATCTTGCTAAAAGGTGGAGAAGAGCTTGGCCGCTCGCCTTCAGGCCGGCGTTGAGGCTTGGACCGCGGCTCTACTCGGCAAGATCAACGAGCTCGATCTATCAATGGATACATATTCCCCGGCGGAGCCTACCCATAAACCGGGTGGTGAGCCTCAAGTAAGTTTTTTATTATTGTTAAACTTCTATGATAATATGAATTACAGGTCGTGCAGATAAAGAATGAGATTGCAAATCATGATCTAAAATTATTTTGCTGACAGCTGTCGCAATTTCTGATGCCATTATTTATTCTTTGTCTGTGCGGTTTGCAGTAATAATATCTATGAAAATAAAAACTGAGTCGTGTGAAAGCGCCATTATTGGCCTACTAGCAAAAATAAATGCTTTGAATTTTTTTCCCCTATTACTTAAGAAACCATGTATTATGATTATTATCTGTAGATAGCCCGTGTGGTGCACGAAGTCCGCATCACGAACCAGCAGATGTATCTGTTCCCGTCACTGGAAGAGGCTCGCTTCCAACTGATGCGTCAGATGTTCGCGTGGCAGGCGGTTGTTACCAGCCAACACCGTCTACAAAGCACCAGGTAACATCAGATTCGGATTGATTGCACAACTCGAGATTTTCTTTTTGTCTCTTTTGATATTTATCTCTTTCTATAACCCGCACTGATAAAATTATGGTACCTCTTGTTTTTTGATAGCGCGAGATCCAAGAAGCATTGCATTTTCAAATTCTGTACCTTTATTGATTGTTCTTTATTCGTCCATGCAGATATCAAGTAGGGGTCGCCCGCGCTCAAACCGCTACGTACAGGAATCTCCTAACGAAACTGCCTGGCGGGTCGTCACCACTTGAAAACGCGTACGATGCTATCGAGCAGAAGATCTCGCAGGTCCGAGAATACGTCGACGAGTGGCTGCGGTAAGTTTATTCTGCTTTTTGTTGTAATGTTTTGTAAACCCTGGTTTTCCTAAAATAAATAAATAAATAAATAATACACAATATTTAATAGAATTTTATGTTGTTTGTCTTTATACATTTACAATGTTTGTTACAGCTACCAAGCTCTTTGGGATCTACAGCCAGAAAGTCTTTATGGACGTCTCGGAGAAGATATCACTTTGTGGATCAAGTGCTTGAATGACATCAAGTAAGTTTGTACAATCCTTCAGATACATATATCCGAAGGAGCAAGTGACTGAGCAACTCACTTGCTCGCTCGATGACGTCACATGTGCGAAGATATTTGCGGCGATAACAATTTCCTCCACTTTGTTTTTGTTTTTGCTTTGATATTTGTTTGTATATCTGGTATAGTTACACATTTTCTAATAAAATACACGATACGGTTTGAACGATAGAACTCAAAGGTAGGACAAATAGATCGACGGCAAACACAAAGAAAGAAAGGGTTCGATTCCCGGCTCGGGTCAATTGAGAAAATTAACTTTTCTGAATTGGCTCGGGTCTAGATGCGCTGAGAGTCAAATGTCCCTGGCCAAATTTATTCCGTACCTAGTAACACAAGAATGTTTATGGTCTCCACTTGTGGCTGTCGCGTTTGTTCCGTGTGTTATGAGGTTCTAAATGTATATATATTTACGTCTACTATAGAAAATCTCGCACAACATTCGACACGTCGGACACCCGGCGCGAGTACGGGCCGGTGGTGATCGACTTCGCGCGCGTGCAGAGCAAGGTGGCGCTGAAGTACGACGCGTGGCACAAGGAGGTGCTGGGCAAGTTCGGCGCGCTGCTGGGCGGCGAGATGGTGCAGTTCCACGGACAGCTCGCCAAGTCGCGCGGCCAGCTCGAGCAGCAGACCATAGGTTAATACGCCTGATTAACCTCGATAGCTATAGGTTGACCACATGCTCTGTCGTCATTCATCATCATTTCAGCCATAGGACGTCAACTGCTGGACACAGGCTTCCCCCAGTGACTTTTATCGGGAGGTTTCTTATACTCGCCACGCTTGGCAGGTGGATGGGTGGGCGCAGTAACATATCGCACGCAAACGCTGCTGCCCATCTTGTGCTACAGGAGTTAGTCGCCTCTTACGACACGCGTCCTGTTGGCGGTGGGGAAGTATATTCTTTACGCCTGTCCCCACACGGTACTGTGCACATGCGCTGTACCCCACTCAGAGACGCCACTTCTCGTTTCGATGGCAACGCTCCCAAATTTTTGATGACCAGTATTCCGCCATACGAACCATACTATCAGTGACGCGTAACAGGTCTTCGCGTGTGCAGCTGTCCGACCACGCGGGACATGATCGATGGCCCATGGTTTGAGGAGTAGCACTGAAGATACACTTGCTGTTGGTGCCGTCACTTGACTTTAATGGTTACTTAAGAAAAATCTGTGATTCTTAAGACGACACGAATAAAGACAATTAATGAATGAACAAGAATGTCTGTTAATCAACACTTTACTGTTAATTCACGTGTCTGAATGCGGCAGTTAGATACGTAATCCGCGCCAAAAATTTGATCCCTACGCCTGACAGCTGTTTACTGACAGCTCCGAACGCATGACAATCTAAATGTAGGCTTTGCTTTTATCAAATTTTCCCCGGTTTTAGGGAAAACTACTATTTTCCTCAATACTTACACCATAAACTTTATTCTTTACAGAAGCCGCATCTACTAGCGACGCCGTATCTCTCATTACATACGTACAACAGCTGAAGAGAGAAGTGTTGGCTTGGGAAAAGCAGGTAGACATCTACAGGGAGGCTCAACGCATCCTCGAAAGACAGAGGTATGTTTGGGGAACAATTTTGTTTAGCCAAAAGGTTTATTGGTCATGAAATGCACCTTTTGTACAACTTTTTGATCACTGAGTAAACAATAATTAAGAAATATATTATTTTTTCAACAGGTTCCAGTTCCCAGCCCAATGGCTTCATGTTGACAATATTGAAGGAGAATGGAGTGCCTTCAACGAAATTATGCGCAGAAAGGATTCGTCCATTCAAACTCAGGTAAATAACGACAGATAGTTAAAGAATATTTTTTAAGATGCATGAATTGTCAAACCTATGTTGTAACTCAAAAAAGTTACGGCGAGATCAATGGTTTGTTACATCTTTCGCCAGCTCCGAAAAAAGTTTATTTCTACGTATTCATGTTTTAGGTGGCATCCCTCCAACAAAAGATTGTAGCCGAAGACAAAGCAGTAGAAGCGCGTACTCTAGAATTCCTCGCAGAATGGGAGCGCAGCAAGCCTACTGATGGCTCTACAAGACCTGAAGATGCTCTGGCCCGTCTGCAAGCCATGGAAACCAGATACACTAGGCTTAAGGATGAGAGAGACAATGTGGCTAAGGCTAAAGAAGCCCTCGAATTGCATGAGACAGGTATGTACTAACAGTATTGACCGAGATGCCACTCCCAGTAACCCTACCTGATTGGGTACATGTGGTGAGACAAAAAGTGAATTTAAAATAATTGGTCTGTTTTGTTCAAAAACATTTCTTTTCCATACAAATCTTGACATCTTTAGTATGGGAAAGCATTTTTTTGAGTTTACATGTCCTGTAGAGAAAAAGTTATTCATTTGGTTTGGTCTTCTATTTGAGTTGACGCTTAAAAGAGGCGTTACTACTCAAGAGGTGAATCATACTTTAAACATTTCTTGACGGAAAATAGCGCATCAAGTAACGAACTACTGTTTTTCACTATTACAACCTTCCAATGCAAACCAAATATTTACTTTTTGTCCTACTCACCATAGTATCTATATTGCACATTAACCGCCCCATAGGGCGGTTCATGTAGAACAATTCAAGTTTCAATACAAAAGTTATGCTTTGATCTCAAATGATTCCTGTTATTTAGGTACATCTGTCAACAACGAACGTATGACAGTGGCGCTTGAAGAATTACAAGACCTGCGCGGCGTCTGGTCTTCTCTTAGCAAGATCTGGACCCAGATTGATGACATTCGCGAAAAGCCATGGCTCTCTGTACAACCCAGGAAACTTCGGTACTACATACTCTCATATTTGTAAAAATATTGACTCTTAAAATCCGGTTATCACGTTTTTGATTTGTGTTTTAGGCAACAGCTTGAAGCTATGCTTAATGAACTGAAGGAACTCCCTGCTCGTCTGCGAATGTATGACAGCTACGAATACGTGCGCAAACTATTGCAGTCCTACACAAAGGTCAGTATCATAAGCGAGTAAAAAAGCAGGATAATATGTATACTGCTTAACTTGAGTCGGCTTCTGCTGTAGCTTCGTGATGCAGAAGAGGTAGCGTGACGTATGTCTAGCCAATCAGTCATTACACGTCATTCAGTACCTCTTCACCGGGCTCAACCTAAAGAACCGACTCTGTTGAACTGTATTAGAATTTCCCTTATCATTCACTACAAGAAGACGCTACAAGTCAAGCTCTACCTTTTCATTATAAACTGATCTCTTATCAAAAGGACCACCCCTGTACAATGATAGTTCCGTTATTATTTATTTTTATCTTGATTTTCAGCCGTTAGTAAATTTTTTTGTCATATCCATACACAGTATCGATTAAATATTAAATACTGTTGATGACCATCATCATCTCAACTCATAGATTTTCACAGATACTAGACGCTTTCAATTTAGACGTTTTTGAACACTGACTGATTACGCTCGTGTGCCCGACCGCACACGGAAAATTCTATAACAACTGCTTTTAAAAGAATAAAAGTTTAAATCGTTGCAAGAGCCCTATGCCTCCTCTGATCTTCAGCAAGGCCATCCATACCGGCCTGCAATGCTAAATCCCTTGTTTGCAGGTAAACATGTTAATCGTGGAGCTGAAATCTGATGCTCTCAAAGAGCGTCACTGGCGTCAACTGTGCCGCGCCCTGAAGGTCGACTGGTCGCTGTCCGAGCTGACCCTCGGCCAGGTGTGGGACGCCGACCTGCTACACAACGAACACACCGTCAAAGACGTGGTATCTGTCGCGCAGGGAGAGATGGCGCTTGAGGAGTTCTTGAAACAGGTATGTAACACAACTAAAGTTGGGTCAAGATAGTAAAATAATTAAAATGTATACAAAAAAAACTGTCATTTTAAATAGGTTTGTTTCTTACACTCATTTATTTCTAATAGACAGATGCGTTTTATTTACAAAATTAGTTCAAAATACATTGTAATTTTATAATAAATATTAAATTAACATCCTTGTGGGGTGCTTAGTTGCATTTGTGCAACGCACACTGTTTGTATCCTGTTTAATAGCTCAGGCAGTCACTCTGTATCCCATTTACTAGACGCGCGCATTATTAGCGAAATAGAGTGTTCACACAACCCGAACACGTGAAATTTTATTTTTGGGGTCACCCCACCACCTTCCAGACACCTAAATCCTGATAGTACCAAAACTATCAAAATCTTAATAATATCCTATTTAAATAAAGTTTAATGACATCACTTTGTCTAAATAACCCTTCCTTTGGCACGGTAATAAATCACTTTCACCTTACAATTGGCACAGGTGAGCAGCGCATGACGCAGATAATGACGCGTTTTGGGTCAAACTAACATATGGTGGCTTAGCCGGCACGTAAGGGGGTTGTATTGTATACCTTTGGAATCCTTAGGAAACAACCTATTTTATTATGTATTAAATTATGCAATTCGAGTTAACTACGCGATTTATTAGCGACATGAATCCAGCTGACCTTAAATTTCCCCGATTTTTGCAAAAAAAGGTAATTATCTACCAAATAAACAATATTCTATCGAGAGATTGCCTTTCATTTATTTCATTATTCATCAATACGAATTTACAATGGATTTTAAGCACAAACAAACAAAAAGTCAACTCCAAAAAAATTTTGCAAAATAATGGCTTTTTTTGGCAAAAGACTTTTGCAGACCACCCGCCAACACGGGAAAATAAATTTTTGCAAAAAGTTAAATTGGCCAATTAGCCTCAAAAAAACGACTGAATTACAAAGAATGATTTATAATATTGTTATTCTCTAAATAATAATGTAAGAAAAGTAAATAATTAATACATAATTAGGGTAAATGAAAATACCGCTGCAAAATCACCCTAAAATCGGTAGGTACCTCGAACAAATGGTGTGTAGAACAAAACTCATTTATTTTTCCTAAAAAGAAAATATGTATTCATAAAGCTTATCAAATTTACTTTAGATTTATCATAAATTAAAGGATAAGGATTAAACTTTGATATTCTAAAAATGACCAACAAAATCATACATTTTTGTTGTCAAGTGCCGTCGCGCTAAATATTTTGATATTGTAAGTAATTATGGCTTATTAAAACAAATCTATTAAATTAATTACGTTGCTGACTCTATAAATAGATTTATCAAAGCTTTATTTGATATGAATTTATCGAATTAATATTGAAACTAACCAAAAATCTCGAGCAATGGCGGCCGCCAAAATATTTGTTTACATTTTATAAAATTTACCTTAAAATATCATTCCATTATGCAAACTAATGCTGCAAATCCATCTAAACACTCTCACTTTATCGATTTAAGCACTATTCTCATGTATTTTCACTTAAACATTCATCAAACAAAATTATTTAACAACACGCACCCACGCACGTAATGTCAGAATCATATGGTGAACTTTGCACGCACAGATTAAACAGACCTTACGCGCAGAGATCATAGAAACCCTTTCAATCTATTGCCAGTACTCTGAAATTTTTTTTGGTATGCGATACACGGTTGAGACTCCCGTCTGTCACCGTCCTATGATTTTTTGAACGCGACTCGACGTAAGCATGACGTCAGTGGTGTTCTGCAGGTTAGTGACACAAGCGAACCTTTTTGACAGTGCGAGAAGAACACCAGATGCCACCTCACGAGATAATTATTTCTTTCATCTTGGCCCAACTTTAAGTATTAATCCACGAAATTATGAAGTACAATTTTAAAACTTACTCGCATTATTAATGTGATTGAGTGTTTGTTTAGGTCCGAGAATCATGGCAGAGCTACGAGCTGGACCTGATAAATTACCAGAATAAATGCAAGATCATTCGCGGCTGGGACGATCTTTTCAACAAAGTCAAGGAGCACATCAACAGTGTTGCAGCCATGAAGCTATCTCCATATTACAAGGTATGATCAATATTAGCCGCTGTGCTTATTATTACCTATATATTTGCCTAGCTAGACAAATAAAAAAAGTTATGCTAGTCTGGCATATGCATATTTTTTACCGTGTACCGTAGTCTCGCCATTTAACTAACTTTATTCTTGATACTGCGGCCACACTGGAGAGGTAATGCTTTGCATTATTCATCACTCAATTCCGTGGTATCGTAGAATTAATGAAAGAGGTAGATGGATATAGCATAGCAAACCTTCGCTGTAACTTTATCGTGGCGCCAGGGTGAGAAAATGCTTGCTGCGCGAGGGGCAACAGGCTTTAAAAAATAGACGTGAAATGAGCCACGCGCCACGTTGCCACACACATCCCTCACGGCATAGCTACTCTAGAAAACGATGAATCGTTCGTATCTATCTTTTTTCATATTTTTCCTGACATTATTCATTTTGTTACAGGTGTTCGAAGAAGAAGCACTAACATGGGAAGAAAAGCTGAACCGTATCAATGCCCTGTTTGACGTATGGATCGACGTTCAACGCCGCTGGGTGTACCTCGAGGGTATCTTCAGCGGGTCAGCTGACATCAAAACCTTGCTGCCTGTTGAGACCAGCAGATTCCAGAGCATCAGGTAAATTTTTAAAACCCTGACCTTACTGCTGCGTCTACTTTCAATACGCGCGGATTAGGAATGGAATTAGAAGTTGTGAAATCCGTGAATACCTTAATATTGTATAATGAGATAGCATACAAAGGAAAGCTCTGTCCTAGAAATTGATCATAAATCTTATTTTTATATTTATCAGATCATATATTGTGAAGTGATAAATAAGATTCCTTGTTTCGTCTAGATACAATACAGTGCAGTGCTCAATGTGTTGCTCTGCTAGCGACGCACACTGTCGTAAAGTGCATTATACATCTAAACATTAGTGAAGCCCACGTTTGTTCGTAAAGTGCTAAAATTGTACCCATCTAGTTCATGTTTACAACACATATCAATATCGAACAAGATATTTCAGTTTATAAAGCGACTGCCTCAAATCGGATCTAATAACATAAATTGAGTCTCGATAGTATCATCATCATCATCTGCTGGACATGGGCCTCTACCAAGAAACGCCACAGATTCCGATCCTTAATCTTCATTGATAGAATAAAATTTACGAATACACTTATTTCCCCAGCTCGGAATTCCTCGGTCTAATGAAGAAGGTGAGCAAGTCGCCGATGGTGATGGACGTGCTGAACATCCCGGGCGTGCAGCGCTCGCTGGAGCGGCTGGCCGACCTGCTGGGCAAGATACAGAAGGCGCTCGGGGAGTACCTCGAGCGGGAGAGGAGCAGCTTCCCACGGTAAACATGAGAAAGACTATAGGCCTTCTATGTCGGTCGATCTATAGACCAGCAATACCAACCATCTTTTTCCAAAACTAGTTAGTGATTTTTTACATACATTTAGATATGACAAGTGGTGTGACAAGTTAAAAAATGGCGAAAAATGTTGTCGAACAAATCATATGACACTACGATATAGGGTATGTGCTCCATAGTCTGTATCATGTTAGCTCTTTATTTCGTCGCTTTCTAACCGTTCGAGATACCTTGTCAGTTTATAAGATACAAACAGCATCCGTAAACAATTTGAACAAACTTTTACACCTATCACCTTGACGAAATTTTTGTCTAGCCTTTTTTCATTAATTGTGAAGTGAAATGAGTGACGCGGAGGTGGGGAAGGTTCTTATAATAGTAACTCTCGAAACTAAGTTAAGCATATCTTGCCCTGCGTGACTAAAACCGCGATCCTACGATAAGACTGAATAATATAATGTTCAAACATAGAAAATCACATTTATGGAGTCTGCATCTATCGACTTGGCACGGGACCGGCAGCGCCTCGTCATTCCCGTCCTTTATTCATATAGCGATTTAATCAATGTGCGTCAACCTGCGCCTCATTCTAAATAGAAGAAGTCTAAGGATTGCATATATAAATATAAGACTATGAAAATAATAAAATACTTGAACTGGAATCTCGATTTTACTATTTAGGTTCTACTTCGTGGGTGACGAAGATCTTCTCGAGATCATCGGTAATAGCAAAAACATCGCTCGCCTCCAGAAACACTTCAAGAAAATGTTTGCGGGCGTCGCCGCCATCATACTCAATGAAGACAACAATGTTATCAACGGTATAGCTTCACGTGAAGGCGAGGAGGTAAGATATGACACGTTCAAACATAATATTCTTTCAATACATGAAAAATGTGATCTACAATGTAGTATCTTTGTGAGCGAAACGTACTAAAAACTTTACTACTACTAACAACTTTTTTTAATCAATGAGATTTGATGTGTTGACATTCTCTTACTACTTACTTTGGTTTGACAGCACAAATATGTAATCTCCTCTCGACTTTTGTAAAAGTTTTTACCTAGAAATTGAGACAAGGTTATAACTAAAAACAAATTGTGGAATATTAAATATGGTAATTAGAATGGTGTTTTTGACTTCTGCGTCTAAACTCTTAAGCAACTTGATTTTCAATTAATGATTTTCCTTCGGATAGAAAGTTTAAAATTAAAAAAAAAAACGTAACTGCGTTTTAAAAAATAGATAACCCGATTGACGCGAAGTCTTGATGCGGAAAATTCCTGGGTTTAGTTTACTCCTTACTTACTTGGCCTTGGACTTGTTTATTCATGTTATCACAATTTTTGGTAATGATTTTATGTTGTACAACCATTAGTTATAACTCGACAAGTAACTTAACCTTCATTAATTGTCCACAGGTGTACTTCATTTCGCCTGTATCAACCGTAGAGAACCCTAAGATCAACTCGTGGCTGTCTATGGTGGAGCGCGAGATGCGCGTGACCCTGGCTTGCCGGCTTAAGGACGCCGTAGGGGATGTAAAGCAATTCAAAGATGGCAATGTTGACCCTATTAAATTCATTGAATGGTGCGATAAATATCAGGTAAAAATGGCACTTGATTTATGTTATGTATTAACAAAACATACCAGGTATCCGAGAACAGTCACAGCTTAAACAATCATGATTTTCAAATAGCTATTAAAGTAATGAGAGTAAGGATGCAATTTCAGTAAAGTTAACAAATAAACACTAATGATATTGCATGAATATTTGGCATATATGTACGTATGTATGTGTGTTTGTTTGTGTGATGTAATAATGTGCAACATGCCAGTTAAAATTGTATGTATGTAGTATCGATGAACAGATTCGTCTCCTTAAATTTTACTATTTAAAACCTCACCCTGTCTGTTTGTTTGTACTTATAAAGTATGGATGACGACTAAATATTTTTTTACATTATCAAAAAGTATCGGACTTTTACCTTTTACCTCGAAAGGAAAAAACGGAACCCTTATAGGATCACTTTGTTGTCTGTCCGTCCGTCTGTCTGTCAAGACATTTTTTCTCAGGAACGCGTGGTGGTATCGAGCTGTAATTTATATCAAATACTCAGGTCTACTGTCCCTTGGAGCTGTGAATAAATCAAACTTCTAAACCGACGCAATCAAAAGATACACCCGTTTATGCCGCAAATTTTCGACACTCGCAAGGGAATCAAAACCTACAGGGTACTTCCCGTAAACTCAGAATTTTGTAATTTGGTACGAAGCAACGTCTTATAGCACAGATAAAGGAAAAATTGTGAAAACCGTAAATGTTTATGTTGTCAGGCGCAAATCGTAGTGCTGGCCGCCCAGATCCTCTGGTCCGAGGACGTGGACGCGGCGCTGGGCAGCGGCGGCGGCGACGGGCTGCGGCGCGTGCTGGCGCACGTCGAGAACATGCTCAACATCCTGGCCGACTCCGTGCTGCAGGAACAGCCGCCGCTGCGCCGGAGGAAGCTCGAGCACCTGGTCAGTGCCCGAACAGTGCCCGAGTTCTAACGGAACACCGTCGTGCACAATCTGCCCATACACCTGAGAAACGTCGGGTCTATGAAACCTGTTACTGCACATCTTTAACTTTACTAATATTATAAACCTAGAGTTTGTTTGTTTGTTTGGTTGAACACGCTAATCTCAGAACTACTGCCTCGAATTGAAAAAATACTTTTGTGTTGGATAGTCCATTTGTCGAGAAAGAAAGCTATATAACATTAAGCTACGACTAATAGGAGCAGAGCATCAATGAAAAATGTTGCAAAAACGGGAAGCGGGAACGCGAAACCGCGGGCGGAAGCTAGTAATAAATATATAAACTTTTACTACATGCGACAGCTCTTAGAAACTGATCCTAATGCTCTAACATAAGCAGGTCAAAACTAGAAAAACGTATTTTAGCGATCTTTTTCCGCGGATTATACTTGTTTGGCGATGGACCCCTATCGCCTTAAAAAGAGTCGAAAAAAGATGAGATTATGGAAAATCCCTAAAATCGAAAACTGGTTCATAGACCCGCAAGGCAATGGCGAGATGAACTAGACTCCTTCAAATGAAGTGGGTATACTCAAAAAAAGGAAAACAAAAAAACATGCTTATGATATGTCTCTTATAGGAAATTAATTTATTTGAGAAGCTAAATCAAATCTTGACAGGTTTCGCTGAAATTTACTTACTTTGTATTACTTTTAACAGATCAATGAGTTCGTGCACAAGCGAACTGTGACACGACGTTTGATTGCGTCGGATGTAAACAGCCCACGCAGCTTCGAATGGCTCTGCGAAATGAGGTTCTACTTCGACCCCAGGAATAATGATGTAAGTTTCATAAGATTCTAGAATCCTTGATCACATAATAAATTTCCTCAATTATTACAATCCTGTTATAATGGTCTTTGTGACCTAGGTATTTCGTAGTTGATTAGCGGCAAACTATGTGTAACAAATCTTGAGCAGTTACATTTTTATAGGAAAAGGCCGAGCATAAACGCTTTATTTTGTTTCTTCAGGTACTCCAGCAGCTCACAATCCACATGGCAAACGCCAAGTTCTTATACGGTTTTGAGTACTTGGGCGTACAAGACAGGCTGGTGCAAACACCATTGACAGATCGATGCTACTTGACTATGACTCAGGCTCTGGAAGCCAGGCTTGGAGGATCGCCGTTTGGTAAGTACATTACTTTTGAAATATCTTATTCATATCATATTGTTAATTCATCAGCACTAATCCGAATGGGTAATGCAATCAATTCCTTTGAAAATTACCGGAATATGGATACGCCGTGAAATATTTTGTGATATTATTCCCTAATGTTTTTTTTTAACAATCTTAATTTTATTGTTTTATGAAATTGAGAACAGTTAATCATAAAATGTGCAAAAATTGTGGCATAATAAAATATTGTCGCAAAGCTACGTCATCGTGACGTCATCATCACTTCCTCAAGCTTTCGAGCAGCGAGTCATACAGCCAGCCAGCATCCACGGCTACTAAGGGTATCCTGACCACCAGCATGCAGCGGACGCGCATTCCTGGTCATCACCCACAGCCTTCTCAGCGACCTTGGCACAGCACACTGCACTTCAGCCGGTCAGCAAGCAGAGACGCACTTCTCTCCTGGTCGACGCAGCAGCCAGCCACTACGCAGCACTGCACCACTCCGACTCACTGGAGCATTTGCAGCATCACCCCGACTCACTGGGACATCACTGCAGACAGTTCCGACTCACCGTGAACTATGCGGCATCTGGTTCGACTCACTGGAACATTCCACTGGCCCGGCAAGCAACACAACATGTATGGACGACTCAACCTGCTATCGACCTCCGGTCTCGGAGGGGAGTGATGTAGCGACATCTATCTCGCTACATATAAAACTGACGTATCCTACATCGCGATATTAAAGTTATCGTTGCGATTGAACCATATATACAAGAACCCGACAAACAACCGTCGGGCAGTAGCCCACCAGACACAACACCCGTCTGGTCGGAGGATCCTCCCTTTTCAATGGTGGATGAGAAACTTCACACCCTGTTCCACCCCGGGGCCCAAACTGGGTGACCCCGAGTATGAACGTCACCGCAGCCTTCGCAAAGCCAACGTCCATAATTGCATGACATAGATACGAATTGGAAACCCTTATCTGATCATTGCTAATCAAAAAGAACAAAACTAAAAGACTCAACCCTTCGGACGCGTAAGCGCTGAACAGAACTCTCCTAGTTATATTCGCAAGCTCTGATCAGTGCTTATGTTACCTGATGCGCTTTTACTTGATTTTGAAAGAAAAGGCCTTGAAATATAGTCTAAATTGTTTTATTTACCCGTTACTACAAAATCGAATGAGCCTATGGGAACTTCACTCATTGAGTAAAACCTATAGGAAATAAAAAACAAACTTTAAACTTCATTCATTCATTTTAGGACCTGCTGGTACCGGTAAAACGGAATCTGTGAAGGCGCTCGGCAACCAACTTGGTCGATTCGTGCTAGTTTTCAACTGTGACGAGACCTTCGACTTCCAGGCTATGGGTCGTATCTTCGTTGGTCTATGTCAGGTTTGTAATAAATAATATGTATCATTAGAACCTATTCAACAAAGTAGACATTAGTACAGACTGCTAATAAGTTACAAGCAGTTAAATGGTCTCTTTTACACCTAATGACAGATTTTTTACTAATATAGGCCGATTTACTCTTAGATTCTTAGTCTTATTTTTGCTAGCTATACTCGACATATGTTAATTAAAATATGTTTAGGTGGGGGCATGGGGTTGCTTCGACGAGTTCAATCGTCTCGAAGAAAGAATGTTGTCAGCCGTGTCGCAGCAAGTGCAGACTATACAAGAAGCCCTCAAGAGTCACCAAGAAGGAGACAATACTGGTAAGTATAGTTTGTCTCAGACAACGAAAAATATGGCATCTGTGATTTTAACAATGCGTTCTCTTCTTTACTAAACTGACTCTTAGCAATCTATATTACCACAGTTAATAAATAAATATTCAATTCAATTCAATATATTTATTGCATTCTCTAATGTTACACAGTAAATATGCGCTAAACAACACACCAATTGTCATGGCCTCGAGGTAAGGAGTGAACATCCCTGTGTTACGAGGTATTAGACAGGGAAATTCGCCTGGAGCGTCTCCCATAGTGTACATATTAAATACAGAGAGCCGACGCCCTAAAACGGGTGTCATCATAGTCAAAACACTATCAAATACAATTTCCCATTTTATTTAGCACTGCATGGCAAAGGTCTTTCTCTATCTCCTTCGCGATTCGGTATTTCGGAATAAGTAATTCCAGTAGTAGATATTGAAATACCTTTTTTTTTTTAGCAAAATCCATCACAGTGGAACTTGTGGGCAAGCAAGTGCGAGTGAGCCAGGACATGGCGATCTTCATCACGATGAACCCCGGATACGCAGGCCGCTCCAACCTGCCCGACAACTTGAAGAAACTGTTCCGCAGTCTCGCCATGACCACGCCGGACCGGCAGCTCATCGCCGAGGTGATGCTGTTCAGCCAGGGCTTCCGTACCGCAGAGAAGCTCGCTTGCAAGATCGTGCCTTTCTTCAAGTACGTACAATACATTTCTATTAACCCTTGGTCACTCCGAGCCTACAAAACTCAAGAATGTATCTTTTATCTAAGACTGAAAAATGTGGTAATAAAAACTTAAACTAACTGTAGAGTCAGCCTAAGAAGCCACACAAAATATTTAAGTAAGAATGTCAATGTCAATGTCATGCACGTGCCATCAATGTATGTACTTTCGAGACCGATGACTGCGGCGTATGTAAGCGGTCTAATATCTTTCCTTTAATTTTTTTCTGTAGAAACTTGGTAGACAGAGAGAATATTCTGATATGCAATCATTTCTTTCACAGACTTTGCGACGAACAACTTTCAAACCAATCTCACTACGATTTTGGTCTGCGAGCTCTCAAATCTGTGCTCGTTTCTGCCGGTAACGTCAAACGTGACCGTATACAGAAAATTAAGGTTAGTTAACGCACTCTTATGCTCATAGAGTTACTGTTTTTTCTAAAAGATTTAGAAATTATGCAAGTATTTTTATTCGTAGGAGAATCTAATCGAACGAGGAACAGAGGTGCCAGACGAAGCATCTATCGCAGAATCGCTTCCGGAACAAGACATCTTGATTCAGTCTGTCTGCGAAACTATGGTGCCGAAACTCGTCGCTGAAGACATCCCGCTTCTATTCTCGCTGCTCAACGATGTGTTCCCCAATGTCGGTTACACCAGGGCTGAAATGACAGGTCAGTTATATTATAAATACGGTCATGAGTTGTTGCTACAATGTCTTAGGCCTTAGACACTAGGTTTGTCTGTCCCGTGTCATGACAGCGTCGATTCTGCAATGTTAATTTAAATCATGAAACCTCTTTCTTTTTGAAGTCAGGTAAAAAACGACAAGATTGGAAAACCCTTTAGATGCAACTTTGTGTTGTCTTCCGAACTGCGCGTATATTCTTTTTTTTTAACTTGTTCAATCCCACTGCTGGACTAAGGTCTCTCCCAGACTCTTTCATAGATCACTATCTATCGCCAATCACTCCCAATCCCTCGTCAGTTTAACCAAATCGTCACACCATCTTTTCTTGGGTCTACCTCTTCGGCGACAGCCGTCTGTAAACTTAAATCTCTTGCCCTGAGATAAAGATAGAAACTAAGTTTTGTTTTTTTAAAGGTTTGAAGAACGAAATTCGTGCCGTGTGCGCTGAGGAATTCCTCGTTTGTGGAGAAGGCGACGAACAAGGATCAACTTGGATGGACAAGGTATAAAGCTTTAAAGACTTTTAACAGGATAATGCTAGAATGGGGAATAATCGATGTAATTTAATTCATCAAAGTTGTTCCAGCTAGATTTTTATTTTATCCAAGATACCAATGTTCATCTCACAAGTGAACCGTCATATGCACAAGTGAATATTGCATTCAGCACTTCGTCTTCGAGATTCACGACATGATCATTATAAGTTAACCATCCTAACCGAAAGGTGTCGGTGTAACATCATATTTAAGATGCAATATGATAAATTAATAAATCATTAACAATATTAAAATTACAAATTCATAACCATAACAATTTAACATTATTTGCTTTATCATATTTATTTGGTTTCGACAATGCTGGCCTACGCTGCTATAAGCTAATTTAGATTATAGACATCGTCAATTTTCAAGTACTCCTACTATTGTTTAGTTGTGTGTTTTGATAACATACTCGTAGTTTGGCACTCTTCTGAGTAAATTACAAATAGCAGCGTAACCCAGCGCTGCCGAACGCAACGTACGAATATCGTAAGTAGTACGTGAGTGTGAATGCATATGCGTTTCCATGCTAACCCGCTAACGGCACATAGAGGCTGGGCGCGGCGTCGCGAGCGCAGCACAGCACGTGGATAGAGAAGGTCAGTGGCGCCCGCTCCGTGCCCTCACATATCACCACACTGATACTCTACTGTGTTCTGTTTTTTTCTGTTCTGTGTGTCTGTGTACGTCACTGCACTGTGTATCGTCAGAATTTTCATTTTGGGTTTTGTCAGTATTTTGCAGCTAGTCGGTAAAAGCTCTTGCTTATTTTCAATGTGTTCAGGGATCCAGCAAACTTTTTCTATCGCTAAACAATTTAGAATGCGTATATCGAATTGCTTAGTTTTCAACCTTACTCTGCTGTATTGGATTCTTAGGTCCTTAAGTTTTGAAACGGATTTGTCTATTTCACAGCTGGCTGCAAAATACTTCTTTTGTTAATCTTTATATAACGTTATGTTCCTGAAATACTCAAGTTTTGCTAGTTCTTTTAGCTTGTGGTTTGTATTTTACTTTAATAGCTTAGTCAAAAGCTAATAGGTATTAACTGAGTGCTATTTTGCAAATACCTTTTATAATAGTTAAAACATAAACTGTAATATTTTTGAACTTTACCTGTTGCTTCTCCAATAAGGTCTAAAACACATTTCATTTTTCATTAGATGGTAGCACTCTACATTGCCTTGAAAATCTAATATTCATTAGTAATTATTCGTCTATAAAGCCAAAGATACGTGCTAACTCTTCTGCTAATTGTTATTCTTTAATTCATAAGTCCAGTGAATAAAATGATAAACTGGGCTTATGAATTGTAGTTCTGCAATATTATATTAACGTAATCTAAATATGTATAGGTTCTCCAACTGTACCAAATATGCAAACTCAACCACGGTTTGATGATGGTCGGACCTTCTGGAAGCGGAAAATCTACTGCTTGGCGCGTACTGCTCAAAGCTCTGGAAAGGTATATTTCTGTAATGCAAGAGATCTCTTTTATTGCTTTCATATTTTTTTATTGAAGAAACGTTTTTATAAATTTTATAAGCTGCTTGGTTTGTTAGTTTACAGAACATTTTCTCTTTTGTATAGATTCGAAGGCGTGGAGGGTGTGGCTCACGTAATCGACCCTAAGGCGATGTCAAAGGAAACGTTATACGGTGTTCTTGATCCCAACACTCGTGAATGGACTGACGGTCTCTTCACTCATATACTCAGGTAAATAAATAATAATTCTTTAGTCGCCTTACAAAATATCTAGAAATATCTATGAATATCTACTCGTATGAGTCGATTAATTGAAAATTGTTTCTATGACATTGACCACTTTTTTACAAGTGTCGTCGTATCTGAAAGACTTATGATCTAATCTAACTGAAATCCAATCAGGAAAATTATTGACAACGTTCGTGGTGAAATCAACAAGCGTCAATGGATCATATTCGACGGCGACGTGGACCCCGAGTGGGTAGAGAACTTGAATTCTGTGTTAGACGATAACAAACTCCTTACACTACCGAATGGAGAGCGTCTATCGCTGCCGCCCAATGTTCGAGTTATGTTTGAGGTAAGAAGAATCATAATATTTAGCCTCAGAATAAGACCGTTTAGAATGATTGTAATAAGTGAAGGTATTACAGCTCGAAAGCCAACTCATGGGCTGTATTTTGAAATATAGTAACATTGTTTATTTTTATTTTAGGTGCAAGATCTAAAATACGCAACATTGGCTACAGTATCCCGTTGTGGTATGGTATGGTTCTCGCAAGATGTCCTAACCACCGAAATGATCTTCGAAAACTACCTTATGAGGTTTGTACAGTCCTGTAACCCTTCTCACATGTTTGGTTTGTATCTAAAATGTGCGACTTAATTCAATTAATGGATTTCAGATTAAGAAATATTCCTCTGGAAGATGGCGAAGAAGATTCGTTTAGCATTGTGATGGCTGCTCCTACTGCTGGTGGTGATCAAAATGCCACCGAGAACATCCTGTCACCAGCTTTACAGGTCACTATTACTATTAGGGATAGTACACAATTGATCATTATCTAATCATTAGTTTGTCATTGCAATCTACTATCAAAAATTAACTAGCCACTCACTTTGTTATATCATCAACATAAACTATATTTGCAGACTCAGCGCGATGTAGCCGCCATTCTGCAACCGCTCTTCTTCGGCGACGGCCTAGTCGTGAAATGTCTGGAGCGAGCTGCTACTCTAGACCATATAATGGACTTCACGCGTCATCGCGCTCTGTCATCTCTGCACTCCATGCTCAACCGCGGCGTCAGGTAAACTTTTCTACTGATCAGGATTGCCATTATAATTTTTAGTGTATTATTAAACAAACTATGTATAATTATGTTTTTTTCGCAGGAACATTCTAGGATATAATCGACAACACCCAGACTTCCCTGTTACTAACGAACAATTAGAAGCATATGTGCCTAAATGGCTTGTGTATTCTTTACTGTGGTCGTTCGCTGGTGACGCAAAATTAAAGGTATATTTCAAATCTCAAATATTTTATTTTAATTTAAATAGTTTTGATGAAACTGATTGAATCGCTAACTTAATCTTTTATTTTAGGACCGAAACGAACTAGGTGACTTCATCAGATCTGCTAGTACAATGCAACTGCCTAACTGTGGAGCGAACCAACACATAATCGACTTCGAGGTAATAATGTTTCTACTGACCGTATAATTTGCATCTAATGGAGTTTTTAACAAAAAATATTCCCTTCTTAGAAGCTACATGGGTATTTATTTAAAAACAGGTATCGATAACTGGCGAATGGGTGCCGTGGTCCGCAAAAGTACCACAAATTGAAGTTGAAACACATAAGGTGGCCGCGCCAGACGTGGTCGTTCCTACCCTCGACACGGTGCGACACGAAGCCTTGCTTTACACTTGGCTGGCTGAACATAAACCACTGGGTAAGTTCTATCCACTCTGATTTAACAATTATCTTTTAGCGTGTAGATATTATCAAACAACGTCTCTAGAAACTACAGAAAATAGATAAATCGTACAAAAGAAGTGTCATTTTTGTCATATTTAAAAGAGAGCTAATTAACAGATAGTTTCAGCTTCGTAAAGCGTGTTCTCCATTAATAGTGTTCACAATTATTATCATCAGCCTTTGGAAGTCCACTGCTGGTGTTACTTTACTAGTTTGTTACTCTGCCGTAATAAGATATACAGAGAAGTGTCTAATAGTCGATGCTATATTTATTTATATTATAACTGAAGTGACGTCATTATACGCGCTCTCATTATCTGTCTGATTTGTATTGTCTTTGGTATTACACAGTACTGTGTGGGCCGCCTGGTTCCGGCAAAACAATGACACTATTCTCGGCGCTGCGAGCGTTGCCTGACATGGAAGTGGTCGGTTTGAATTTCTCATCTGCCACCACTCCCGAGCTGCTACTCAAGACCTTCGACCACTACTGCGAGTATAGGAAGACGCCCAATGGAGTGGTGCTCGCTCCTGTGCAGGTACTTGCAACCCTGAGGATATCTCTCTCTTAGAGCTCAAACAAACAAGCTGCAGTTATACTGCCAGCCAACTGCAAATTTGTAGTTTGGTTGCTGCTTTTGTGCGGTTAGTATAACTGCAAACCAACTGTGCAATCCGTGTGTAAGGGCCCTTACTCATCCTATGGTACGACAGTATAAAGATAGATAAACAACGCAGAACTTCTAACTTCCGACCGCCTAAATTGTACGTCTTTCTGTAAATTTTATGTGTAATTTACTTGTATGGTGTGCAATAAAGAGTAGCTATCTATCAACCTAACTTCATCGAAATAGTTTCGCCCTATCAGTAAAATTTTACTTACTCTATATTCAAACTCTGCGCATATCATTTCAAAACAGCCATATTAGAGCAAATCTAATATTTTAGAAAGGGTATATAAATAAATACTTTGTATTACTGGTGGAAGTACAACTCGATTTTAATCCACATTCTATTTTATTTTCGATATGTAAGAAAGTGGTACTTTTTAAATGAAATTTCCATATAACATAATATTAAGTACAATTCTAACTTGAACGCTTAATGCTTAATAATGTTTTACTGTTTTCTTTTGTTTAGCTCGGAAAATGGCTGGTTCTTTTCTGCGACGAGATCAACTTGCCGGACATGGATCAGTATGGCACGCAGCGAGTCATTTCCTTCCTCCGTCAGCTTCTTGAACACAAAGGATTCTACAGGGCTAGTGGTAAGTTTGCGTTTTTGATCCTTCGTCTTTAAAACATTTAGTTTGTTAGTTTAAATAGATTTTCTCTTTTCATTTATTGGGGAGTGATAGAGATAGCTGAACTATAAATTCTACCAAAAATTTATAAAAACCTCTTTGTTCAGATCACTCATGGGTGCATCTCGAACGCATTCAGTTCGTGGGTGCGTGTAACCCGCCCACGGACCCGGGCCGGAAGCCGCTCTCGCACAGACTGCTGCGGCACGTGCCTGTCATATACGTCGACTACCCTGGAGAAACTTCTTTGGAACAGGTACGTGATCTATACTAATCAAACAATGTTCTGACTAACAGACAACACACAGGGTAGGTAAACCAAAAGTTTATTACATTACATTAAGAACATTCAATTAGGACATCGTATTCCTTGTCCAGAAATTCGAAATTTATGCGGACGATGCGGTGCTAATTTATGATAAGTCATGTTGGTGATACGATTCCATGTTTAGATTGTGTAGTATTATGACCTGATCTTGGGTTTAAACCACTGAGTAATGCACGCTAGGCAGGAAAACGTGATCATTTGAAAAAAATACATAAACCACTCCGCGACTCCCTTTTCTTCATAGCTGTTCCACCTTATGATTGTCTGGAAGAGATACAACCGCCTAAATTGTACATCTTTCTAAAACATTAACTGTAACTACTTTGCATAGTGTGAAATCAAGAGTATCTATCTATCTAGACTCCTTGCTTGACAGATCTATGGCACATTCACCCGTGCCATGCTCCGAATGCAACCAGCCCTACGAGGATATGCAGAGCCTTTGACACAGGCTATGGTGAAACTGTACTTGGCCTCTCAGGAGCGCTTCACGCAAGACATGCAGCCCCACTATGTCTACTCGCCCAGAGAAATGACCAGATGGGTGCGCGGTATCTGCGAGGCAATCAGGTAATAAGAAATTTACAATGTGAACATTTTCCTCGAATTTCCATGATATTTCTCTACCAGATTACTTACAACTTCCCATACTTCGATGCCAGACAGCCAATTGTCAAGGCATCGAAGTAATTAATTAAAATCCATACATTTTCCATTACAGAGCCAATTAAGACAAGTTCTTGTCTTATGTTATTCTTTAATGCCAGCTATTTAGTAATATTTCATTGAAGTGACCATAGCTAGACCGAATCCGTTGACTGTATTCTTCATAAGAGCAGTGCAAATAATGAAATATTTTAATATCTGTTTAATGTGTGACTAGGCCATTGGACAACTTATCAGTGGAAGGTCTGGTTCGCCTCTGGGCCCACGAGGCGCTCCGTCTGTTCCAAGACAGACTGGTTGAGGATTCCGAAAGGCAATGGACTGATGAAAACATTGACACCGTCGCTATGAGATTCTTCCCAGGTTTGTACTTAAATCAAATTCAAATAAATTTACGATTCCTCGTACAAATAAACGATGCATAACATCGAAGTAGTTACGTTACGTATTTAAAAAAAAAGACTATCTAGAATGCACGGAGTACTATTAAATAATTTTGTATTTTTTAGGCATTAACAGGGACCAAGCGCTAGCTCGCCCCATACTGTACAGCAACTGGTTGAGCAAAGATTATGTGCCAGTGAACAGAGACCAACTTCGCGAGTATGTCAAGGCAAGGCTCAAGGTAAGATAATAATTATATATAGTTTGTTCTATTAAACAAAAAATAGTTTTTTGGGTCAACAAAAATACTGCTTTGTCCTACGTCTGATGGATGACTCTCATTTGTTCCAAGGTGTTCTATGAAGAAGAGTTGGACGTTCCTCTGGTGCTATTCGACGAGGTGTTAGACCACGTGCTGCGTATTGACCGTATCTTCCGCCAACCGCAAGGCCATCTACTCCTTATTGGAGTGTCAGGAGCCGGCAAGACTACCCTGAGTCGCTTCGTCGCCTGGATGAACGGACTTAGCATCTTCCAGATCAAGGTATAAAACAGAAAGCTAATTGTCTAGCTAAGAGAGTTTAATGGAGCTACTGCATGCATGCATATGCATGTACATCTAACATGAGTTTACCAAAATAACTTAAAGAACTGTCTGTTTGTCTGTGAGTAAGAGAAGTCTGTGAATAACCCATTCAATCCATTACAAAAAATAAATATGCGCCACCTAGGGTTTCTAAAACATTCTGCTAGAGGCGCTACTTTAACTTTTTAAGCAATGGGAAAATGTTTTTCCACATAGGTCCACAATAAATACACCGGCGCAGACTTCGACGAAGACCTGCGTACTGTTCTCCGACGCGCTGGGTGCCGCGACGAGAAGCTCGCCTTTATCTTGGATGAGTCCAACGTACTTGACAGCGGTTTTCTGGAACGGATGAACACGCTGCTCGCCAATGGAGAGGTACGATTACTATCGAAAACATACTTTTAGCCATCTAGCCATCATTTATAAAGCGAGTCTGTGAGCGAAGCGAGAAATCAGAACCAAATAATATTTTTACAGTCTGACACAGATAGTTTACATTATTCAGTTAGGCCGTATTCGATTTCCCCGTTTTTGGTTAACTACTAGTGTAAAGTCGTTCTCCGACCAATGCAAAAAGGTCAATTCGGTTAAACCGAATGCGGTCGACACATTCATTACACTTATGTAAACGCGCCTTAGATCTACTGATGGCAGACAGCGAAACACCAAAATGTCAATTTCGATAAGTTCTGAAGACCGAAATGATCACTAATTAAATAATTTTATTAATTTTTATGTGTAATCTACTAGGTCCCTGGTCTCTTCGAAGGTGATGAATTCGCAGCTCTGATGACGCAATGCAAAGAAGGCGCTCAGCGTGAGGGATTGATGCTTGATTCCAACGATGAGCTTTACAAATGGTAGGATATTTAAACTTCTGAAAACTTATATCAATATCTTGAATGTGGTGCTTAATATCAAAGCGAATTTATCAGGTTCACCGGGCAAGTAATGCGCAACTTGCACGTGGTGTTCACGATGAACCCTTCTTCCGAGGGTCTGAAGGACCGCGCGGCAACGTCGCCGGCCTTGTTCAACCGTTGCGTGCTCAACTGGTTCGGTGACTGGAGTGACGGCGCTTTGTTCCAAGTGAGTTCAGATGAAATCAAACTTTTTTTTTTTTCACATTTTGTAGTTTTGCGGTAAAAAATAACATATTATATCAGTAACCTCATAAATAGTGAGTTACATTTAGAAAATTCTACTCTCAAGGACATATTAACGCATGTTAAATATACAGGCACCTAGTAATAAGGTCGTCCACTAAATATGTGAATATTTTGGTAAATATTGTTTTAAAAACACTGTAACCGTATTCTGGCAAATAAATAATTCAATTTGATTTGATTTAAAAAAATAACAGGCGCACGCTTGAGTTGTACGTTCGCAGAAATGTATGGGCAGCGCCATATGAATCGGACGCGTGAAACGGATCTTCGCTTATATTTATCGCCCGCTAGGTGCGCCCCCGCTCGTGTATTAGCGGAGGACCTAAACGTTTCACTTGCGGGGTGGACGTTGCTATAGTGATCAAATGTCTTTATTTTATTTTATTTTATTTATTTAAGGACAACCAGCAAAGCATACACCATACATTGATACTTATACAGCTTAAAAATAAATTACAAGGTGTTGCCTTAATTAAAGGCTGCCACGACATGCACAAAAATACTGTTGTTGGAAAATAATTTAAATTATTAAAACACATTTTAACGTCGTTGAAATAAGTTGACTACTTTTGGCTTACCAAGGTCAGACTCTTAGATACGTAATCCACGCGCCAAATTTAAAGCAACTTAATTGGCTCCCTACGCCTGACAGCTCCGTATTGTTTAATTTTAATCTGCCGGCTCTCTACGCCTGACAGCTTCGTAGTGTTTAATATCAATCCGCTCCGAACGCATGAAAATCTAGATGTAGGCATTGCTTTTATCGAATTTTCTCCGGTGTTTGGGACAACTATAAAGAGCAAACCTATTTTGTAGTGGTATGCGTGTGTCTGTGTGTAAACGTATGCACACAAAACTGTTGTTGCTTCAATTTTGTAATCGCCGTATGTACCGAACTATCATTCTATGGTCAGACTATTTCTTAGCACAGATGTAGATAATCCTTCATTTGTCGATGAGGAAACACAATGGCAAATTTATTGCGTCTACCTGGCAGTCGGTTTCCAAAATAAGGGATATCCAGAAATGAAGAATAAAGGATGTAGTAAAACGTCACTTGTATTTATACGTCAGGTGGGTAAAGAGTTCACAAGCCGCATGGACTTGGACTCGGCGGAGTACGTGCCGCCGGAGCTGTTCCCCGCGGCGTGCGGCGAGATCGGCGCGCGGCCGGCGCACCGCGCGGCCGTCGTCAACGCCTGCGTGTACGTGCACCAGACGCTGCACCAGGCCAACGCGCGCCTGGCCAAGCGGGCCAACCGGACCATGGCTATTACACCCAGGTAGACACATTCAATCCTGTATCCTTTTATGTTCTTTTGTTCGTAAGCAATGCTGCCGTCGTAAAAGAAAACACAGTAACTGTAGTTACTGTGTTTTTATACTTGTTTTGAAGTTATTTAGTCTAGAAACCAAGTAAAATTGTGAAACTTTGTAAGAATTTTAAAAAAATACAATACTGATTAGTTTGTTCATAACAAAAAGATTTAACTACTTAACTTTACCTGCGTATTTTCCAAACGTCATTTGTCAAGTTACTGTGTTTTATTTGTGGCAGAATAGGGATGTAGACTTACTTTTTTTTTCGTCTATCAGGTAGATTTTCGAAAAGTATCTTTCTTAGTGTCTTTTTAATTTTTTACATAATTAAAATATTACAGAGATATATTGATTTTAATGTCGCATGACGTCACGTCTTGGTAAAAGTTTTACTTGAAGTGACGTCACGAGCCCTTCACTTCCGAATTTTGACGCGCCTCCTAATGTCTCATTCGCAGACACTATTTAGACTTCATCCAGCAAATGGTGAAGTTGTACGCGGAAAAGCGCGCGGATCTCGAAGAGCAGCAGTTGCACTTGAATGTAGGTCTGGGCAAGATCGCCGAGACCGTGGAGCAGGTCGAGGAGATGCAAAAGAGTCTTGCTGTTAAATCACAGGTGTGTAAGACCAACTCCCTTGGTAGTAAAGGGTTAACTTTTTTGTAGTACTGTAATCGTCTTATTTACAAAAACGAATTATTGTACCTCGTACGGGCAAAATTTATCCGACGCATTTACTGTATTCGCAATCTTAACTTTAGATTTAGATAGATATTCTTTCAATTAGGATTTATACCATAATTATTGATACTGGTCCTAAACCACTACTACCTATTAGATACTATCTAACAGATACTAGTTAAGATTTATTAATAGCCAAGGTTTAGATGCTAGCTACATAAAAGTGGTAGGAATGTCATATAAGCCTTCTGATGTAACTCCCTAAATTCTTCAGGAACTACAAGCTAAGAATGAAGCCGCCAACGCCAAACTACGGCAGATGGTCAAAGACCAGCAGGAAGCCGAAAAGAAAAAAGTTGAAAGTCAGGAAATTCAGGTCTGACTTCATAAATATTTTTTTAAAAAGGCTTAATAAAATACTAAAAATATTATTATCTTATTAAAACTTTATTTGAAATCAGGTTGCTTTAGAAAAACAAACAAAAGAAATCGAAGCGAAACGAAGAGACGTTATGGCGGATTTGGCGCAAGTGGAGCCTGCTGTCATCGAAGCACAAAACGGTTTGGTCTTCATTGTCTTTCTCGTTCTAGATCTTAGCTCATTTTTTGTGTTTAATGTGTCGTTTTCTCTAAGGCTAGCCTTACTTTCGATACGTTTCGGTAAGGCAAAGAAAAACTTACGAAAACGAATATGCATTCAGTTATTATTTCAAAGATCTAATCTTTCGTACGTTCGCATATTTATTAAATTTTATAGAACGCATCTAAAGTTCGGTTAGCCTTGATACAATCCCAGTACCGGCTTTCGGAATTGACGTTATTCTAGAATTGAAGTTACGATATAATGAACCAAGTTAAATTCCATTGAAAATATGAAATATGAAATGCATGTGTGGGATTCCCATTGAGTCAATAACGATATTCCCTAGTTAGACCCCATTTGTAGATAGTGTTTGAACTTGCTTTTCATTAGATTCATTAAGAAAGGAAATTACCAAAGCATTACAAGGTCACTAAAAGATGCCATATACTTCTGTAACTATTGTAAACTGTTTTGTCAGAAATTATCGTTTTACTTTGAATTATGAAGCGATTCGATCGCAGCAGAGAAAGCAAAGCGATAGTAACAAAATATGTATGGTTGGCTAATCTCAGTTATCGCCAAAATAGAAACCTCAAAAAAAATATTTGAACGCTGATTTCTGACAAAGACACTAGTATAAAACACGAAGACGTGACATAACAGCGGTGCGATCGATCAAGAAGCAACAGCTAGTGGAGGTGCGATCCATGGCGAACCCGCCCTCGGTCGTGAAGATGGCGTTAGAGTCGATCTGCACGCTCCTGGGAGAGAAGGGGGACACGTGGAAGGGCATCCGCTCCGTCGTCATGAAGGACAACTTCATATCCACCATCGTTAACTTCGAGACAGAGAACATCACGTTAGTTGCCGCTGTTTAAGAGGGTGTGGCATGTCGTCTATTACAGTTTTGCAATGATAAATACACCGCGTTTTTTTTCTTCTGTTAAATGTCTGAAAGATATAAAGCACGGTATATATACATATTTTGATGATATATCAAATTGATTTGTAATAGGACTATTGTTTAACTTGGAGGCATAATGCGAGGTGCGCTAGAGTCGAAAAGCCGTGATAAATTGGCGCCTGACAGCCACGTGGCTCGTGACCGCACCCTTTCCTCAAAACGGAGTACCTTAGGAAGCGTCTTAGTTAAACGGTAGGACTTTTACTTCAACATGAATTACTCAATAATTCTGTTACTTTGAAAATTTTACATCAATTTTCGGCATACTACACCCCTCTTATAAGATATTTAATTTATAGTTATTTTATTTTTGGAATGTATAGAAATACATCTTAGATAGCAAGCATTCTTTATAATATTTTATTGGCAAAGACATTAATAATGTACACAAAATGTTATGCATTGAATTATTATGATATGTTGTATTTTAGCTATTACACATTTTACTATGTATTTTGATTGTTCTGCAATGATCTGTTAGTTAATATTCTTTTAGTCAGATAGTCATACTTCGGGCTATTTTAATATTTTCTTATAATTGTGAATGATGTTATGAATTCTTGTAACCGTAATAATTATAATCTTGTAAATAAGCTAAGCTCGCTTGCATTATGTGACTGTTGTTATTAATAACGAAAATTTTTTACGTAATGCTATGATCACTGTATTGTAAAATGGCATCTGTGTAAGGCACACTAATAAGTCGTACTCGTGACTAACCCGCTAAGCATCGTCGAGGACCAAAATTATTAACAGTTAACTAATTGTTACTTTTTACTATTCCTTATTTTCAGAATACGGTTTCTATGA
The DNA here is from genome assembly GCA_963576865.1 of Anania hortulata. NCBI lineage: Eukaryota > Metazoa > Arthropoda > Insecta > Lepidoptera > Crambidae > Anania > Anania hortulata. Next base: position 11,172,925 of record OY756406.1, read on the forward strand.
TTTGCAAAATGGGGGCTCTAGATTAGACTTGTGTATTAGTTCCATTTTCTCTTTCGATTTAAGTATTAATTGGTTATCGAAACTGAAATGAGCTGTACTTGTTGTTTCTATGATGCCTTCACTCGTTGGATAAAAAACGTATCAATTTCTATATCAATAGTAAAATAATAACGCCAGCCGCATGTGTCATAGATGCTAAACGCCTTTTTTGTTTCTCTCTTTTTTTGTACTCTCTCGCTCTCGCTTCGTGCTGGTGACGGACGCGACGTCTGGACGGGCAACGATGGCGGCGAAAATTTAAACTAAACAGCGGTGAAATCGATAAAGAAGCAGCATTTGGTGGAAGTGCGCTCAATGGGCAACCCGCCAGCGCTCGTGAAAGTCGCCTTAGAATCGATTTGCCTGCTTCTCGGCGAGAACGCGACTGACTGGAAAGCGATTCGAGCCGTCATCATGCGAGAGAACTTTATCAACAGCATCGTCTCCAACTTCTCTACCGAGGACATAACGTGAGCACCGCGCTTGTTTCATCCCTCCCATCCCACACCCACGTACACCCCTCCCTCTTTGGTTTGAAGGTATAATGCGATAACATTATGTCCGCTTTCAAGGTATTTCCATGTTTTGTGCTTGAAGCATGCTTTTGCAAGAGTATGAAGTTTCATTTCCGTGCCTTATGAACTTTTAGCAAGGACATAAAGCGCGTTTGGAATAGCATGTTCGGTGTTGGCTTATTAACCCCACCCATCCGAATTTTAAAGAATGGTAGATACAAAACAGTAGAATCTCCTTTCTAGTAGATGATTTTCCTTTACTGAAACTACTAGTTTAGCTGTCCTTGAAAACTTAATACTAATGTATTTGATCGGCTAAACAAATTTAAAAGATTGACCTTGCGCGTTTATCGGAACATTTGATAAATCATCTCATTTAACTACATTTCTTTTTAATCTTTGTGCGGAGAAATCTATTTACATTTATTAAATTAACAATGATCTACAAAAAGTATTGATTTCAGTATTTCGTTATTATTTAATAAATTTCAACACTTATGACAGTTAGGCAGGTGCATGAATGTATTTGCCAATAAATATGTCGACGTTACTCAAGCTGTTGAAAGTCACTATCGACAGTGATCCAATCGGCTTTTTACTTTTCGTTCCTCACTTTTTTGTTCGTTTGCTATCTAATGTGTCTTTCTGTAAAGAGTGAGACATTGGATTCTTTACACTTTGAGTCTTGTTTGCTGTTTGGTAAGTGACGTCCTGTATGTATATTTAAATTTTTTCGGATTATTCAAAAATAAGAAGAGGGGAAATGCATGTAATAAGGGAAATATGCAATGATTCAGAGAAGGGTTAAGTCAAGTTTAATTGGTATGGTACATTGGCGTTGCACGAAATGCACGAAATTTATTTGACCTAAGTTTCAAATCTGATAAGCGCCGTTAATCAATTGTATATTTGCCAGTGACGACGTTCGCGAGAAGATGAGGACACGGTATTTGAGCAACCCCGATTACAACTTCGAAAAAGTTAACAGAGCCAGTATGGCTTGCGGACCTATGGTCAAATGGGCTATCGCTCAGGTAAGAGACAAGTCTAAGGTGCGTCTTCACTATGAGCATTTATCCTCAAAATACTTGTCGGTATTCTAGGCGTCGAATACATTACGTCTGAATGTTCTTTGTGATGACGGAGCATTATGATCCTTCTACTTGTATTGCATATTACATATTTTTTCACATATTCGAATATTTAGATCGAATACGCCGACATGTTGAAGCGCGTAGAGCCGCTTCGCAACGAGCTCCAGGCTCTGGAAGACCAAGCTCAATACAACGTGAAGGCTGGCGACGAAGTACGCGATCTCATCGCACAGCTGGAGAAATCCATAGCCTCATACAAAGAGGAGTACGCGCAACTCATCAGTCAAGCCCAAGCTATCAAGACTGATCTTGAGAATGTGCAAGCGAAGGTATGATTTTATATTTCAGATTATCAAGAGCCTATGACTAAGCCAGAACTAGGCCGTTGAATCAGGATTTAAATTGTGTTGTTGCTTTTTGTTTCCAACAGGTGGACCGATCCATTGCGCTACTCAAGAGTTTGGTAATCGAGAGGGAGCGGTGGGAGTCCAGCTCTGAGACGTTCCGCTCTCAAATGAGCACCATCGTCGGCGACGTGCTTCTCTCTGCCGCCTTCATCGCTTATGGGGGGTACTTTGACCAACATGTAAGTTTTTTTAAACTACTTAGATGACAAATTCGTCCTACCTACCTGTGACCTTTTGTCGCCCAGTCTAAAGAATCCCATGCTTATAGGAGTTTAAATCTTCAGAGAAATATAATTTCACAACCTAATGGTTCGCGGTAGATAACTCTTCCAAAACCGTACAGCGGTACCCAATTTGTTTCAAAGATGTGAGTTTTGATGTGAGTTTCAAGACAAAGGTTTCTGCAAAACTTGGTTTGGTGGCACTGCACAACGACATCAGCTAGTTGAATCTATCTACATAGCTAACATAACCTGTTAGTTATAGGCATGTTTACTTAGAGCGTTTCGAATTTTTTTTTCAACTAAATCACCTCATAAAGTCAAGGAATAAGAGCTCGCAACGCAACAAAATAAATTTTGTTAAAAACGTCTTCGTTCTAATGTCTATGTTATATTTTTTACAGTACCGTCAAAGTCTGTTCTCGACTTGGACGGCGCACCTCGCGGCGGCCAACATCAGGTACCGCGCGGACATCGCCCGCACCGAATACCTAAGTAACCCAGACGAGCGGCTGCGCTGGCAGGCGAACGCCTTGCCCACCGATGAGCTCTGCGTCGAAAACGCCATCATGCTTAGGGTAATTACCAAAAGGCTGCCGAGATCATGACCTCACTGCTCCATGAAATGAGACATTTACTAAGCCGCAAGCGCACGGTTTAGCCATAAAATTACCCTAAATCCTATCTATAAACCGGTTGTAAAATTGCACCATTTTCAAAGTGTAAGCGAATAACACTTAATTATATTTTAGTTTTGTTATTAGTTCACTTTTACGTGTACGTTTTGTAGAGGCCTTAAAATATTTAATTTCGACTCATTCTTTCATTTATTTATTTTCATGTCCAGCGCTTCAACCGCTACCCGCTCATAATAGATCCATCAGGACAAGCGACGGAGTTCATAATGAGGGAGTTCAAGGACCGCAAAATCACCAAGACCTCGTTCCTGGACGACTCGTTTAGAAAGAACTTGGAATCGGCACTGCGTTTCGGAAACCCGCTTTTAGTGCAAGTGAGTAAAAAGAAATCAGCCTAAAAATCTGTCGATTTTACTCCATGTGAACATAGGTTTTGTTGTTTAGGACGAATATCAGTATAATGTGTTTTTCTCTAAATGCAATAGGACGTAGAGAACTACGACCCCATCCTAAACCCGGTGCTGAATCGCGAGCTGCGCCGTACCGGAGGCCGTGTGCTTATCACGCTCGGGGACCAGGACATTGATCTTAGTCCGTCCTTCGTCATCTTTCTTAGCACCAGGTAATTAAGCTACGTTTAATCACTATCAAAATTAAACTTACTTCCTTCCCTCATAGACAAAATAATTTGGAACCGTCATTTAATACTGAAAGTTAAGTTAAAGAAGTTTAAAACATTTCGTAGCTTATACAATGTAACAGGTCGTCTTATTATTGTGTTTGAAAAGTTATCCAAAGATTTTTTTTCAACATTGTTCATAAGACTATTGGACATTAGTCGCAACTACATTTGATTCAACGTTAAATATACAGGGACCCAACAGTGGAGTTCCCTCCGGACATGTGTTCCCGTGTGACGTTCGTCAACTTCACGGTGACGCGCTCGTCGCTGCAGTCGCAGTGCCTGCACCGCGTGCTCAAGGCCGAGCGGCCCGACATCGACACCAAGAGGTCTGACCTGCTCAAACTACAAGGTAAATACTTATACCTTTACTCGCTCCAATCACCAGAAATCCAGCGTAGCCAGGATATACACCTTGATTGCAAATAACATTTAGAAAAAGTAATTGCCAGAAAACTGCAATATTAATGTTAAAATCCCATGAACTCGTAGATCCAAAGTAACATTCATTCTAAAAAACTTTAAATATAGTGGTTGTTTATGGCGAGACGATGAAATACTGGCATTCATACTTAAACTGATGCGCACTTATTTATATTAACGTTCATGTGCACTTAAACTATAAATCAATCATATCGACTTATTTTCGACTAATACTTCATTGTTCAGAAAATGCTTTTGCAGCTCACAAGTTACCCTCATAGCGCAAATATTGTACACGTACGAGTAACGCTATCGCATGAGTTAAAGATTAGTAGCATATCTCACTGCACGCAATAAGTCTTGTCTTACAGCAACAATAGCGCTTTTCTAAAAGGCACTCAATTCGTTTAGAGGTTTAAAGTTAAAACCTCATTTTACATTTCATCGTAGGTCGATAAGCTGTTAAATATATATTTAAATTATCACGAAATATTAAGGAACTAAAACATTTCAGGTGAATTCCATCTTCGTCTGCGTCAACTGGAGAAATCTTTACTCCAAGCTCTAAACGATGCTAAGGGCAAGATCCTGGATGATGACTCGGTTATTGCTACACTTGAAACACTGAAAAAGGAGGCTGATGATATCGGACAGAAGGTCAGAAAAAAGTCAATGCGATTCTAGTATAGTTTCTACAGTACTAACTGATAAATTACGATTACTTTCTCATTTTTAGGTGGAAGAGACTGATAAAGTCATTGCTGAGATTGAAACTGTTAGCCAGCAATATCTGCCACTATCTCAGGTAAGTATTGCTGGAAGCACTGTCATTATAAAAATACTTATTTGTTTGATTTACAATTACAACTCTTTTTTTAGGCATGCAGCAGTATTTACTTCACGATGGAGTCCCTGAACCAAGTGCACTTCTTATACCAGTACTCGCTGAAGATGTTCTTGGACATATTCAGTTCGGTGCTCGTGTGCCCGCGGCTTAGTGGCGTGACTGACTATACCGCGCGTCTAAACACTATCACTGAGGAGTTGTTTACGGTAAATGTCTATGGCTTAAAATTTATCGTCCATTTTGGACGTTACTTGTTGATTGTTCAATATTATTATTTCAATTTGACATATTAATAGTGGGTTGCACCTTTAAACAGATTAAAGCCTGACGATATTTAACACCTCGTGCTCACAATGTATAGCGAGATATCGAGACGTGACCACTTGACTGCTGCAAATCGTAATCCCATTATTTATCAGCTCGATTTGCACACTCCTCTAAAACGTCATTTGAACCTATTATTGTTTCTTTTATATTTCAATTAATGTACACATAAAATACTCATCTTACAGGCTGTATACGAGCGAATAGCTCGCGGCATGTTGCACACAGACCGCCTTACGTTCGCCCTGCTTCTGTGTCGGATCCACCTCAAAGGCACTGGGGCCGCCGACACGCTGGACCAGTCGTTCGGCGTGTTCCTTCGCGGCAAAGAAGGCTTTGTCAACCACGCGCCGCCCTCCGACCATCTTACAACGCAACAGCATACCGCTGCGGCGAGGTTAAGCTCTAGGTAAGAACCACTTTTGCGTGTATTTGCACCTGTGTCAGACAATTTAAGGACGCTTCCGACAGTTATCTTCGTAACTACATTCTATGCGAAAGCGGATCTTCCGCCTGCATCTACAGATATACGGCATGTTTAATACTGTTTGTGAGGTTTTTACCGGAAATCCTTTAAATCTAATAAATATCTTAAGGCGCCGGGTAAGGAGAATGCACGTAAAAGAGCTGTTTTTGTACAAGTTCTTTGGCGAAAATACTGGATATAGGATGTGGAATTTAATATATCATATATTTAAGTTTTTCCTGATGTATCTAAATACTAGTTATTATTTCTTATAAACATTGAAAAATATTTCAAAGTACCGCAAATACCGCGTGCTTGTACACATTTATATTTTAACTCGTGAGGTGGCATCTGGTGTTCTTCTCGCACTGTCAAAAAGGTTCGCTTGTGTCACTAACCTGCAGAACACCACTGACGTCATGCTTACGTCGAGTCGCGTTCAAAAAATCATAGGACGGTGACAGACGGGAGTCTCAACCGTGTATCGCATACCAAAAAAAAGTTCAGAGTACTGGCAATAGATTGAAAGGGTTTCTATGATCTCTGCGCATAAGGTCTGTTTAATCTGTGCGTGCAAAGTTCACCATATGATTTTGACATTACGTGCGTGGGTGCGTGTTGATAAATAATTTTGTTTGATGAATGTTTAAGTGAAAATACATGAGAATAGTGCTTAAATCGATAAAGTGAGAGTGTTTAGATGGATTTGCAGCATTAGTTTGCATAATGGAATGATATTTCAAGGTAAATTTTATAAAATGTAAACAAATATTTTGGCGGCCGCCATTGCTCGAGATTTTTGGTTAGTTTCAATATTAATTCGATAAATTCATATCAAATAAAGCTTTGATAAATCTATTTATAGAGTCAGCAACGTAATTAATTTAATAGATTTGTTTTAATAAGCCATAATTACTTACAATATCAAAATATTTAGCGCGACGGCACTTGACAACAAAAATGTATGATTTTGTTGGTCATTTTTAGAATATCAAAGTTTAATCCTTATCCTTTATTTTATGATAAATCTAAAGTAAATTTGATAAGCTTTATAAATACATATTTACTTTTTAGGAAAAATAAATGAGTTTTGTTCTACACACCATTTGTTCGAGGTACCTACCGATTTTAGGGTGATTTTGCAGCGGTATTTTCATTTACCTTAATTATGTATTAATTATTTACTTTTCTTACATTATTATTTCAAGAATAACAATATTATGAATCATTCTTTGTAATTCAGTCGTTTTTTTGAGGCTAATAGGCCAATTTAACTTTTTGCAAAAATTTATTTTCCCGTGTTGGCGGGTGGTCTGCAAAAGACTTTTGCCAAAAAAAGCCATTACTTTGCAAAATTTTTTTGGAGTTGACTTTTTGTTTGTTTGTGCTTAAAATCCATTGTTAATTCGTATTGATGAATAATGAAATAAATGAAAGGCAATCTCTCGATAGAATATTGTTTATTTGGTAGATAATTACCTTTTTTTGCAAAAATCGGGGAAATTTAAGGTCAGCTGGATTCATGTCGCTAATAAATCGCGTAGTTAACTCGAATTGCATAATTTAATACATAATAAAATAGGTTGTTTCCTAAGGATTCCAAAGGTATACAATACAACCCCCTTACGTGCCGGCTAAGCCACCATATGTTAGTTTGACCCAAAACGCGTCATTATCTGCGTCATGCGCTGCTCACCTGTGCCAATTGTAAGGTGAAAGTGATTTATTACCGTGCCAAAGGACGTTTTTGTTTAGCTTCAAAGTTGGTTTAGTTATTTATAACATTCGTGCCATTGGGGTGAAGTTTTTTTTTTTTTTTTTTTCAAATAGTCAACCAATTAAGAAATTATAAGGTTTTTTAATGGATTTTACTCTTAGCGCCTACTTTTCCATGAGCGGATATTTTGCTCGCAATGATAATCTACTTGCACATGAGCGCAACGGATGGATGTTTAGTCTGCGAGAAGCATTTGTATTATGTTAGGCACGTAATAGAAGTCGCATTAGTCGACGCATAATGTTCAAGGTCACTTGCCTTACCCATCGCCTTAAACCATATGTTGACGCAAATAGCTTTAAGAGAAATCATCGCGACCACGATTATCATATCGGTATAATAAAACGATATAATAAGTTGACACTTCTTTAGTTAGACAAAAGCCAATTCAAAATTTTATGGTTTATCGTGTGTCATCCAAATACAGATAAGACGAAGTGTATTGCTTTTTCACCTCGTTCTGTTACACAACCACCAGATAGTTTTCGCATTAGGGCTCACTCATGCAGTCAAGATGAAAAGTGCACATGTCCTGACATTGCTAGAATCCCTTATATAAAATACTTGGGTCTAACTATTGACAGCTCCTTGAATTGGTCAGTACACATTAATAACCTAACAAAGCGTATAAGAAAACTAATACCAATATTCCGAAAATTAAGAAACTCAGCTGACCAAGAAACACTGTTATGCGTCTACTTTGCTCTGGCTCAAGGTCTGATCCAGTATTGTATTACTGCATGGGGCGGTGTTGGTGTTACGACGTTGCTTCCCTTAGAACGCGCACAAAGGGCCATTCTTAAAGTAATGCTTGGAAAACCGAGGAGATACAGCACAAACCTACTATATACTGAATGTCCAGTCCTATCAGTCAGGAAACTTTTCGTTAAGAACGTAGTTTTAAGAAAACACAAAACTATAGACGCTGACAGTGTACCAAAGCGCAAGAATAAAAGGATCTGTCCTATACCATCAGACAAAACCACCATTGCTAAACGACAATTCTATGTTTGTAGCTCTTATTTATACAATTTAGCTAATAATGCCAATAATGTTGTGTCATTGTCGCTGTACCAATGTAAGCAAGTAATACACCAATGGCTACTACATTTAAACTACAAGGAAGCAGAAAGACTCTAAAGATTTTATCTAAATAAACACAAATAACAGAAATACACACACACACACACACACACACACACACACACACACACACACACACACACACACACACACACACACACACACACACACAAACAATACATTCACTTTGTGGTATTCATTCATTACTTAGTGCTTAAGTTTTTATTAAGGATATTTGTTGTACCAGGGCGGGTGGGAGACGCTGACAGCTGTGTCACAGTTCATACTAGTACAGCTGTCAACGTTAACCTCTTAAGTGTTATTTTTTTCTTGTGATACTTATTAACAAACATGTATACTTAGGAGGATATTTGTAACACTATTTTATGCCAATAAACATTTCAACATTTATTCAACAACATCCACTAACGAGCGAAAGATAGTTTAGTATAGAGAGTGATACAACTAAATCGCTATCTGTTATTTTGTCTACTTTCATGGTAATCAAAACGATGCTATAATCCCAATTTTCGTTCTCCTTCTTCATCTTGTAATCTTCATTCTGTTCTATATGTTCTAATGTCAAGTCATTTTAAAATAGGGAACCAGTAACATCATCATCGACGACCTCCGTAGCTGAGAGGCGAGTACACCGGACTCGGCGTCGCCATCTCGGAGGTTTCTAGTTAGATTCCCGGTCGGGTCGATGTAGAAAACCAACTTTTCTTAATTACCTCGGGTCTAGGTGTTGTGGTATCTTCGTTGTTTCTGATTTCTATAATGCAAGTGCTTTAACTTACCTTAAGATCAGAGCAATGTACTATATGTGAGTTTGTCCAATATTTATTTATTTATCATCAATATTTATTACAATCCCCGGCAAGGATCTCGAGCGCCGGAGGAAAGAGTGGGGATCGCTTTGCGCATCTTACGAGACGGACAACCATCGTATCAGAGACGCGTGTGCGCCGAGCGAGCATCCAATCCCGACCGGTCGTGCAGGCGCTTCACGCGACTGGCCGATCACGTAATGGTCTTCTGCGCATCTTTCGCCCAGCGCTCAAGATCCGTGCCACTAGTCGTACTCGATCTAAAGAACGGCGGATGTTCCCAGACTGTCCGCGTTCCGTCGGCTGCTGGAGAAGGCGGGCGAGCTGCCCGAACTGCCGGCGTGGCTGGCGCAGGCGGCGCCCGAGCAGTGCGTGCCCACGCTGTGGGACTGCGACGCCGCCGCGCCGCCCGCGCCGCACACGCTCGCCATGTACCGCCTCCTGCTGATACAGGTACCGCACACCCGCACACCCGCACACATAGCATAACCACCAAAACACGATATGATATAGCGATTTATCGACACTAACTGTACAAATATGACAGACCAGCTTCCGCCCGCGGCTGCTGCCGCGTAAAGTTCGATCTGTTACTTAATCTAAGTTTTTATCAACTACCCATGTCACTTCCCGGCTCAAAATAATCAAATAATACAATAAACCACATCAATGCCTCGCTCCAACAGTAAAAGAAAAACCAAGTCAAATGTTGAGGTTCAATTAATCGTAAGTTTATTTGCTTTATTTAAATAATTCGACTGTTCAAATAAGTATAACTATAAGTTCTTATAAATAAATTTTAGGATTATCTACAGAACTTGGCACCCTTTTAGATCTCAATACTTTTGTCGGTGAAGTCGAAAACCATTCACTATCATAATTATGAACTTGGCTCCCATTTCCACATTTATGTTTTTGTTGGGGTTGTATTGTTACGCGGTCTCATGTGACCGCTCAGCAGCCAATAAGTTAATTATATTCTACTTTACCATTTTACCTTATTTTAAACTATACAAAAGTCGACCAAGGAAGTGGTGTACCACTTTTGATGACATATCCCTATAAATATTTAACTAATTTCTTTGTCGACTATACCTATGTAATTTTAATGTGTGTATTTTTTTTGGGAGTTTTGTCAGCAATTTATTAATATTATTGAGCTATACTAAATCATAACCGAACACATCTAAATCGTGTAATTGTCATAAATAGTGCTAGATTATCATCGTGTCTTCGTAGGCGTTCCGGCCAGACCGTGTGATCGCTGCGGCAACTCAACTGGTGGCCGCAGTTTTGGGGCCAGTCTTCCTGTCGCGCGCTGAAATCGAGCTGGACTTGGCCGGCATCACTGATCAGCAACTCAATGCCACCACGCCTGCCCTGCTATGCTCCGTGCCTGGATACGATGCTAGCGGTTTGTTAAAAACACAGTATGATTTTAACGCCACCTTATCCTTTCATTTAATTTATCGATTGATGCGATAAAAGTACGTGGTATTTTTTTTAGGATGTTAGCCGGTTAGATTACCGGGTGCGTGCGGCAAGCGTGGTAAAAAAAATATTCAAAGGCAGTTTTGCTTTTTTTAAATTTAGGAATTGTTTTTTTTTTAGTTAGAGTTATCTCTTATATATTTAGAGTACTTTTCCTTCAGGTGGCGGTAAAATAATCCAGCATGTGTATTAAAGAAGACAAAAGAAAACGAAGTATTTTATTTGTCCCTTAAAGAAATTATATAAACTAAGCATTTTATTTGCAGGTCGTGTGGATGACATGGCGACGGAATTGAACAAACCACTCTCGAGCATCGCCATCGGTTCGGCGGAGGGCTTCAACCAAGCGGAACGTGCTATCAACACTGCTTGCAAAACCGGACGGTCAGTTGCATTTACACTCTTTTATTTTGACTGTAATCGACATCATTACTTGCTAAGTACCTACCTACCTATGAGACTTTTCTCTCTTCACCAATTATAAATAATAAAACCATCGACAGAATCAAAAGAGAGTAAAACGCCAGCAAACAAAATTTTAGGAAGTTTATTGTAGTACAGGTCTAAAACTTACATAATGACCAGCTAGTCATCATGGCGCAGTTTAGGAGCTATAAATGAGGTTCTATTTTATTTATATGTTGATTTCCTTTATGGAAACTATTATGCTTCAAATAATACAAAAAGTATTATGACATCGATCGACATCGACACGCAAACTAACATCTAAATATAAAAAAGTGATCCGTTTTACCATACAACTCATAACTATTATGGCAAAGTGTTCTGTTTTTGCGGTTTCAACTTTGTTCCTATTACTTCCTATAGAGATAATTATTATATTTGTGCAGTAGATTCACGCCTATGAAAGGAATTTAACTAACAAAATGGGATACTATTATTATAAAACCTGGCTTACTTGTAAAGAGGAGAGTACTGCTACACCAAGATACAGGCTCTTGCCTAGTTCAGGTACCGGTCTCCTACAATCTTTGTATGTTGTATTAAACTTCAGCTGGATGTAATTAAGATTGTAGAGAAAAATAAATTCATTTTTTCATTTACAAATCTTTGTCCTTGTTTTAGCTGGGTGATGCTAAAGAACGTTCACTTGGCGCCCGTTTGGCTGGTACAGCTAGAGAAGAAGCTGCATTCGCTGCAGCCGCACCCGAACTTCCGTCTGTTCTTGACCACGGAGATCAGCCCCAAGCTGCCCGTTAACCTGCTGCGGGCCGGGCGCGTGGTCGTGTTCGAGCCACCGCCGGGCATTCGCGCCAATCTGCTGAGGACGTTCGCCACTGTAAGTTGATATACGTTGACAACTTGATGAGAACAAGTATGGGAATGACCAGGGAGATAAGCCCAACTACCAATTGGTCAAGTCAAGTCAACAGGGTTCAAGTCCAGAAAACCACTCTCTTATTAACCTAGTTTATATTTAGATTTAACTTTCTTGTCTAATAGAAAGAATCAAGCTGTTATGTTTATATCCATCAACTTAACTTTTATGAATTGCCATAGGTTTTCGCTATCTTTTAATGGTTATTTGATGTAAATTGTCTATGGATGCTAGGTTTTCCAACTGTTGTTTGACTGTGTGCTCTCTTTTTAATTACATTGGAGATCTCTTCTGTAAACATATTTTTCTAAACATAAACTGTATTGTGTGAAAAAAAAGAGTATCTATCTACTGACTTTTAGATATACTTGTATAGGTCAAATGCGGAACGGAATCCATTCAAACCGTAATGTCAAAAATCACTACTTCGCTTGCAGTCTGTAGGACTGTTTCATAACTGCTTTCGTTACTTATGGCATTTTTTTGTTTGTTTGTTTGTTTTAGGTACCCGCAGCCCGCATGATGAAACCTCCTTCGGAGCGGGCGAGACTTTACTTCCTGCTCGCATGGTTCCACGGTAACTGTTATAAGACACCTTTACAATACAGATGACTTTAATTGAGTATACTTTTGAAAAACGGTATACCCTTTATTCCCCTATTTTATTACTCTGATCGTTTATGTCAGGTATCGTGCAAGAGCGGCTCCGGTACGTGCCGCTCGGCTGGGCCAAGTACTACGAGTTCAACGAGTCCGACCTGCGCGTGGCCTGCGACACCCTCGACACGTGGATCGACGCTACCGCTATGGTAAGCAAACTTGAACCATGTTCTATACTAAACCAAAAAAAAAACATATATTTACTAAAAATAAATGACATGATGTGATCAATTATTACGGCGGAGCTCAGTTTTTTTTTAGTTGAAGATCCTGATAGCTTGATCTTAAAATCTGAAAATGGAAATACACTATCGTTTTTAGAATGTGGTTTTATAATTGCTACCACTGTTATATAGAGGTTTAACAAAGTAACTATCTAAATTGAGAGATAAAAGGGAAGAAATAGGGTGATTGAAATACGACGAACAACAAATAGTTTAAACCTCTATCAAGAACACGAGAAACTAAGGTGGAAATACCTTAGTTAAAAGCGTCGTCCTTACGCGAAAAGATCTAAAGTTTACGAAACTTTTTTTACAAATTATTATTGTCAGAAGACGGTCAAGGACGGCGCTCCATAATCCAAAATTTCGCAGGGGTTACTAAAACGACAAGCATATACAATGGGAGATGACTAGGCAAAGAAAATAAAATTCTATTTAGTTCGTCAGTTAGACCATCAAAAAAAATAGACACACGTCTTTTTCTCTGTCAATTAACCAAAAAATTACAAAGATAAAATGCGTCAAAGTTCGGGAGTGGGGGCTCGTGACGTCACTTCAAATTGTACCAAGACGTGACGTCATGCGAAATTTCAAATCAATATATCTCAGTAATATTTTGATTCAGTTCCAAGGTTCACAAGTTGGACAGACGACCTGGTAAATGTTGCAGGGAGACGGGAGGCCGCTTCCAACCGGCCAATCTGGAAGTTAATGGGAGAGGCCTATGTTTATCAGTGGACGTACCATGGCTGAAATGATGATGAATATTTTGATTATGTGAAAAAAGGAAAAATACGTGTCCAATACTTTCCGACAATGTGCCTGATAGACGAAGAAAAGGAATCAGTCGTCATCCGTATCGGTTCCCAGGGCCGCACGAACCTCCCGCCGGAGAAGGTCCCGTGGGAGGCGCTGGTGACGCTGCTGTCGCAGTGCATCTACGGCGGCAAGATCGATAACGCGTTCGACCAGCGCCTGCTACACTCGTTCCTGTGCAAGCTGTTCACGCCGCGCTCCTTCGAGGCAGACTTCGCGCTCGTCGCCAACGTCGACGGGGTGAGACATTCTTTTTTGGACGGATCTTTGTCATCCAAAGGCTGGCCTTATTTAGCTACATCTGGCAGTTTTGGCGAGCGCTGAAAGCACTCAGCCTAGTTCCGCCCCACTATCAGTTGCCGCGACCCAGCAGAGTGTGAGAGTGTGTACCACACACTCGTACGGTCGGCCAAGATAGTGGTCTACCAGTTTTGTCAAAATTTAATGTGTGAGTAAAATAGCGAGAAGGTTAACCTCATGGACTTATTACCTTTTTAACAATGACAGATGCACAATTTTGACGTATTATATATTTGTTTTTGACGTTGTAGAAAGAGAGCATTAGTAGCTGTCAGAATAAATTTGCATGGGAAAATCAACCCTGTTGTTCTATGACGCGCGAATAATTTTAAACCTTAGGGTGACAGACCACTTTCTTGGCCTACTGTACGTGTCAGGTCTTATGCTACTTTACTAGAGAGCGTGATCGAGCCAGCGTGGAGTGCATAAGGCACAAGAACCGGGTCTGCGGAAACAAGCCGGACCGTTGTCTGTCTTCTTTCTAGCGGGCTCGATCTGGGGGTGAATCGGATACGGGGAGTGAGAGTGAGTGAGCGCACTGACCTGAAATTAATATGATCTGGCTGCTCCATACAAATGACAGCAAATTTTGAGTGCCCAATTGCCAACAAGGTGGCTTTTACTTTTATACTCTCACTGTCTCTCACTTGTGAAAGTGAGAGACAGTGAGAGTAATAATTTTGACGTATACTGTATATCTGCTGCCTATCTTGCGGCCATTACTAATTTAATTCATTGTTCTCCCGTATCTGCTTCTACAGTGGTCTACAGTGCTAAAATAACTATAACCAAATAGACATGAATTTAATGTGACAGCAGCCATTCTATATTTATTTCAGGTAAGTGGTCATGCGTCACGCCTCGTGACTGGGATCTGCATGCTTGGATTATGTTACTACATGTTATAAGGATAATGACACCACCAATCAATTGAAGTACTTTTTATAAGCTGTCAAACAGATTTTGTATGGGTATATGAAGATGTGACTTTACTTTTGTTTGCCCAAAATGAAATCACATGACGGTATATTTATTAATTTCAAAGCAATAAAAAATCGATCTTTGCAAGTAATTGCTATGAATGAAATATTGTCTTAAATAAGGTGTTATTTTAAAGACATTGTTTTTTTTAATGGTGTCAACATCCCAATTCAAAGTCCCTAGTCGCGTTGGTCTGTGGATGACAGACTGACAGTCCTATGTGCTTTACAATTTTTTCCGAAATTATGTATCCTAGTGGATACGAGACTTACAAAAATAGAATCCCTATTTTTAGTTCGCAGTATATGTCTAGTAAAAGCCTAGTATAATGCTAAACTGTCAAATATTAATGTTGACTTTATCAGTTGCAATATGTTTTAATTTCGCTTGCATGTTGTGTTGTGGCGTGTCTGTGTTAACTGGTGGAATGACAATAACGGCAGTTGCTGCAACAGGCGGCCGGCAACCAACGACACATCACGATGCCGGACGGCAACCGCCGCGACCACTTCCTCAAGTGGATCGAGGACCTGTCCGACAGGCAGACGCCGTCGTGGCTTGGACTGCCCAACAATGCAGAGAAGGTGAAAATATGTTATATATATGTATATATTTTAATATTTAAATAAGTTTAATGTCAATGGGGGGGGGGGCAATGTTCAGCAGTAGACGACCTATGGCTGAAATGATGATAATAATGATGAATTCCATTCAGGATAATGGTGCGTTCTTATTATTCCTTATCGTATACTTATTGTTTGAGTTACTAAAGTTAGATGACTCATAAACTTGCAACTGTCTGTGACACATGCTGAGACGGAGACGTTTTTGCTGCTGAAACACTGCTCGCGCAACATGTCATTATTTTGTACAATTATTACTGTAAAAAATTGAATTCTTGTGTTCAAGAACTTGATGTAGTTTATGCAGCAAAATAAACGCTTACTTACTTGCGCTTGACCAAATATATTATGACAACTTCAGTCTCAAAATAAAAGTTGAAGCGTCATCTAAGATTTGTACTAACAGGCCAAAGAATTTATAATCGCGGTGATTGAATATGTGCTCATGAGCATAATCAATCGATAGCCAATTAGCTGTCTTAGTGATTGCAATTTTCGATTCTAATATTTCTAATGCATACCTAAACCAGTGTAAAATTTACATTAATGGTAAAATATTATATACAGACACTAGAACACGAAATGCAACATCTTTCTTAAGTGGTTGGGTACTAAAACATTTAAATATTTAGGTGCTACTCACAACTCAAGGAAGTGACCTAGTGTCGAAGCTTCTTAAGATGCAACAATTGGAAGACGAGGAAGAACTCGCATACAACGCCGCCGCGCAAGATGACCTCAGTAAGTAGCTATACAAATATAGTGATGAGAAATACGGTATTGTTATTTATCACCTACTCTCATCACCATTTATAACACGGTCAAAATATCGGTGCTAATGGCGTCGATAAACAAAAGACCAATAACAAAACATTGATACCTAAAACCATTATAACCAAATAATCAGGTCGCGTACGGAAACAACTATGGTAATCGTATCTGAAACCCGATTTAGAACCGTTGGACGTAGAAGCCACGTAGCACTAAATGATGTTACATTAGTGTCACGTGAATTATCAGTTGGCAATTCGTTATCGAAGGGTTCTGAATCGTGGGCCTGGTACGCTGAAATATATATCTGTGCATAACCAGTTGAACGCATAATTTGTTTAATTAAGTGTTTTGTTTTTGGAAATTTATTTATCTACATACACGAATCAACATTCGCCAATGTTTTTATAGACGCAATGGTGGTAGAAGGCGACGGCAGGCCTGCCTGGATGAAGACTCTGCACGCGACCGCTACCAATTGGCTTCAGTTGCTGCCGCAAGAGTTGCCTGTAAGTTAATTTATAGGTTTCAGACCCAAACTTTTAAATGCATACAAAAAAGGTCACCTCTTAAACCACGTGATCTGATGATATACAACAACTATGGGATGTTGCATCGTATTAATGAAAAAATATGTATTTGTACACCCTGTATATCTTTAAAATGACTGATAACCATAACTTAGGAAAACCTTGTCTTTTAACTTCAGAGTAAATTTAAAACTCGACGATCAAAAATTCATCATGTTTTCATCGTCTACACAGTCATTAAAGATACGTATATAAAAAATGGTATGACAGATTCAAACATTTACTTTTACCTATCTTCGCCGTGGAACAATGAAACGGTAGCCTCCCTTTTTAACGGAGACGACTAAGACATTTGGATATTAATCCTCTCAAATCCTCTGTGTAAAACCGGCTATTAAAAGTTCTAATAAATAAAACGTAACTTTATCATTTTAGAAGTGTCATCTGATAGATCCTGGCTTCAACCTACCCAAAAAGTTAAAGGTCATTAAACCGATTTGCAACTTTAAGTCCGACATGTAGGGATCAATAATTAAGAAAATTTAACGTTTTGTGGTAGGTTGACGTGCTGTTGTCTGTATATAAATAGAGAGTAAGTTTTCCTTTTGATGATTCACACCTTTATTGCCATGACACCTAAACAACAGATTTCTGTCTAGCTTCTAAGAATGAAAAAGAAAGTGCTATAAGAAATCAAGTTACTAAAATATTAAATCGCAACAAGATTCACTTTGCAAGATAAACCCCAAGTCCCAAGCGTGGACAAAGTCGCTGGCTGTCTCTAGTCCTTTATTGCCCTCGGCAGACACTGCGGCGTACGGTGGAGAACATAAAGGACCCGCTGTACCGCTTCTTCGAGCGCGAGGTGGCGGCCGGCGCGTCGCTGCTACAGCAGGTGCTGCACGACCTGCGGAACGTCATCTCTATCTGCCAGGTGGGTTAATGTTTCGTTCGTTCGGACGTATAAACCTAACAAATTTAAATACCATCTAATTGTTAAAACTTTGATCGATACTTTTATTAGCGGTAAAGTATCGCTGTGTAAATTGTGTTATCATATTTTAAACAATCTTTTCGCCAGCCGATGTTAGAATGCGTCAACATTAATGCTTGAACTTCATGTAGGTATGTATACTATCCAGTTTTTTTTTGGATTCAAAATATCTAAAGGACCTTGTGTTTCTTACGCCGCATCTTTCACTTCTAGAAACGCAGGTAAGAAGCGAAAACAATGTATGCTGCAGAGTCGATCAAAATAGTGTACGAAATGGCAACAGTGCTATCGCTACTAGTGAGGCGGGGTGTTATCGTTATAAATTAATGTTAAAAGTATCAATACTTTTTAGCCATGGAGCACATACCCATAGAGTAGAAAATGTCATATCATTTGTTCGACAAAATTTTCCGCTATTTTTTAGTATGTATCTGTGCTGTTTTTGTATGGGCGAGTGTTGACAAAAGTTGTCATTTCATACTAAATGTAATTGAAAAATCACTTACTAATTTCGGAGAAAGATGGTTTGTATTGCTGCTCTATAGGGGCCTCTCTACTCGATGTTTTAAGCATAAAACAAAATTTTTTAACGTTATAACATATTAAGTTACTGGGTATCGTTATCTTATATTACCAGTAGGGGGTATTTGTGAAATTACCGTTATATACCGATACAAAGTGTGAATTGGTGACGTTAACTAGCCTTGATTTAAATATATTGCCTCGCCTTCCCTCCCAACGCACACCGAAACTACTACGCCTAAATAATCACACTACAGAAACTTAACTGATCAAGCATACGTAACGTTATACGTTGTACGCAAACGAGACATAATAGAAATTCCATTGTTATGCGGTCTCATGAGACCGCTTTGATGTTAACAGGTTAAAAGAAGTATGGAACCCTCTCTAAGCAAGTTCAACTCGCACTAACCACGCAAGCACAAGCGTACAAGCGATCGTATTTATTTTTTATTTTATTTTATTAATTTCTTCATGGAAAACAAACAGCTTTTGAATAACAAATATATAATATAGTAAGAAACAAGTATGCCTTAAACGGTTTTCGCGAGTATAGTATCGTACAACAATCTCAATCGTCATCTCGTCATCTCGTTCCGTAGGGCGAGATGAAGCAGACGAACGAGACTCGCGCCATGGTGGGCGCGCTCGTGCGCGGGATGCTGCCGGGCAGCTGGCGGCGCTACGCGGTGGCGCGCGGCTGCACGGTGCAGCAGTGGGTGGGCGACTTCGCGCAGCGCGTCACGCAGCTCGCCGCCGTCTCCGAGGCCGTCGCCGAGAAGGGGGCCAAGCGGCTGCAGGTACTCACTCACTCGGATCTCAAATATATATGGACTGGCTGACCCGTAGATATAGCACCATTTTGTATGCCCATTTGAAGCGCTGCAAGTGAGAGTACCGAGAACAAATTACTAAATGAAATACACTGCGTATAGCTTGCAACCGTTGCAGCCTACAACGCCAAAATGGCGATATTTAAATGGGCATTAAATCAATTTGACAGCAGCAAGTTTATATATATTTCAAGTCAGTGAATATAATACATTAGTGCCGCGGTCTGTAATGACTGCGTTACGGGCAGGGCGGAAGATGACAAAGCACAGAGTAGTATAGCTCGAGGCCAAAACATCGAAGTCAGCAGCAGCAGCCCTTGATAGACAAACTGAAATAAAGGTTGAAACCGAAGCTAGAGGCCATTATAGTGCGAAAGCTGTCATTACGGACCAAGGCTTGCATTTTAATTTAATCAAACTACCAGTAATTTAGATGAAACTAGCTTTGTATAGTAAGAATTTATTTAAATCTTTATGCACAGCTTACTATTTTTGAAACAAAACTCAAGAATAATGGACTTTTGAAGGGAATTGTTAGTGGCTAAAACTCACCAAGAATTAAATCCCATACAATTTTGCTGGCGCCTATTCAAGTAGCCTGGAAAGGTCGGCTTTGCTTTATGAAAGTTGTCAAAATAAAGATCACATTACATTTTTGAGTAAAATAAATATTAAATGTGCCTAGCTAGCATATTTTAACTATTTTTTTTTTACACAGAGTGTACCTGTTTGGCTCGGAGGTCTACTCAACCCAGAGGCGTACATCACCGCGACGCGCCAATGTGTAGCTCAAGCTAACTCTTGGTCTCTTGAAGAACTTCATCTACAGGTAACAAAGCAATTAATTTGTTTTTAATCTTACAGTGTGTGGTTGGCTGGTCAGCGTAGCGGGGCGCGAGCTAATAGTGTCTTGTACCGTTTTTAATAAAAACCTACCCGCGCCTAAGGCCCGCGTTGACGGTAGTTTGTTCAATCACGATTATTGTCGTTCCACTGTGTGAGGCAGCAAATCACGCGATATTAAACTGGTTGCACTGTTCTTACGAGTCGCGCTTGCTGCCCGCGTGCCAGCGCGACTGTGCAATTTCGCTGGTACGAACATATAATTTGCTCACCTTCATTAACCCGAGAAATTGTAAATAACTGCTCATAGATCTATGAGCAGTGATATAGGTACATTTATTATTTATAGTCAGTAAAAGGTTATTGCAACTACGTAAATAAATTCTTGTTTTAGTGAGTTCATAGTATTTGTATGCTTGTGCTAACAGATCATAACGTACCTAACACTCTGACAAGAGAAACTATTTTGACATTATTTCCTAGAGCGAGATGAAGCTGACAAACGAAACCCATGTTAAAGCTGGCGCTTACTATACGAGGGTGGCCGTCACCGCAAAAATCCTCAAAAAACACGAAAGACAAATAAGTTAGTATGCGCCAGCCTTAAATAATTTGTTGTTCCAGGTGACGATCCCGGACCCGGGCACTCCGTCGGAGAACGCTCAGTCCGAGTGGTCGTTCTCGGTCACGGGGCTGAAGCTGCAGGGCGCCACGGTCAAGGGCAACCGGCTGCTGCTCACCAATACCATCATGGTCGACCTGCCGCTCACTGTGCTCACGTGGCTCCGGTCAGTCAACCCTACTCTGATATACCACAGCATTTAATACTACCTTTTTATCAGCCTTTGAAAGTGGAACGCTACAGCTAGCTGGCACTGGGCCATTTGTATCCAGCGGCTTTCGCAACCTAACCCAGTCAGCCAGTTAGAACCTAGACGAGGTCTTCATTCCACAGGGTGGCAGGTGGAGGTAATTTATGGTCGCTACGCGGATTACAGACGATTGCTCTTTTTATTCTAGCATCTATCCTGGCTGTCGACTAATACCCTTATAATTCTTACTGCTACTATGACCGCTGAAAGTGCTAAAAAGAAGCACGATTATTGGTATAGGCTTTTATAAATGAGTAAATACGCATCCTACCTGTAAAAAAGTTCATAAAAACTACAAATCATAAAGTAATACTAAGCTGAGCTGTTTGTTATGCATTTTTGTTTATTTGTGTCAGATAAATATATTGTTATCTCATTCCGCAGCGGCCCCGAGACGTCAACAGGCGGGCAGACGCTGACCCTGCCGGTGTACCTGAACAGCGCCCGCTCGGAGCTGCTGTTCACTGTGCGGCTGCCCGTCGCGCCGGGCCAAGAGCCGCATGCCTTCTACGAGCGCGGCGTTGCCCTGCTTACCTCAACCGCTCTTAACTAAACATCGCTTTCAACATTATATGTCTCAATAACGGCACTTGTATTTCGTTACTAAGTCTCACAGATAAAATACTGTTATTTATTTTAGGGACTAGTCTACTAAAGGCTTGGTATCGCAGGTTTTTGAAATAGTAAATGTTATAGCAACAGCTTAGCGTAAATGATCATTATACGAATGTAACCCAGTATTTAGTTATTTCTATTTAATAAATATTTATTTAAAAATACTAGTTGTTTTTTATTTAAAACCTTGGGTATATAAATAGATGAAGCAAATTGTTAAACCTTCAAAAATCGATGACACGTCAGATTTCATTCATTTTGTATTGTTTTTAGAAAATTACTTTTCAAATTTACTGATTCACCTTTACATAACATAAAAAAGGCCATGCTGGTATATGAACTTAGAACTATTGCTTAGCGCGCAGGCTCTTTTTACTCTTAATCTTTAATTTAGTGGTTTTTTTATTATAATCAGTCTATCATCGAGTTTGCTTGTTTAATATAAATTTGTATTTCACAATACTTGCAATGCAATTCGCTTAGTGATCATCTCTCTTTTACAGAAATAGGCTACAGTAGGAATCAAGAAAATACTATTACAGAGACTGTTTGTGACCAGAAACAGTTCGATTGCAGGAATAGGCTAGGTCTCTTCGGCTAGAAAGACTAGAAAACTATGATAGTGGTGAACAACGGAAACACTAAGATTGAATTTATTTCATTCAAATCAAGTAGTGTGGGACGCCCCACTCCACGATGGACCGACGACCTGAAAGATGGCTGGATGAAAATAGCGACTACTCTGAAATAGTCTGATCATCATCAGCTGTCTAGTCTAGTCCACTGCTGGACATAGGCTTCCCCTTCAGAATGCCACAGCGAGTGGCTCAGAGCCGTTGGACTAGGTCGTCAGTCCACGCCTGCGACGGTTCGTGGTAGCAATTTAGAACCTTTTTTCCCAAACGGTTGTCAGTTTTTCGACTGATGTGGCCTGACCATTAAAACTTCAGCTTTGCAATTTACAAAACTATGTCGGTAACATATGTTCTTCTACGGATTTACTCATTTCAGATTTTATCTCGCCTTATATCTTCAAATAACGTCATAAAATATCATTGAATTTAATAACCATGTTTTTTAAAAACTGCGTTGATAGCGTTATCATGTTACGTTCTGTTAATAAACACGGAGCATCCCACCACTAGTTACGTCAGAGTACTCAGAGTCTCAGTCAGAGTGACAGAAGACAGAAAATCGCCGATCGCGCTAGATTTTTTAAGAGATCAATATTTACCTCAGTAAATTATTGAAATTCAAACAAATATATTACATTACTTGGAAAAATTTGACGTTTCTATCAAAGTTAAAACGTTTTTAGTAATACTTTTACAAATGCAATCATGCTTAAGTCTGAAAGTGGGTGTTTTTTTGCAATAATCCTAGTTTCTACTTTGATGTACAGTTTCGAATGTAAGTATTTTCAATACTAGGTAAATAAACAAAGAAATCATAATTTATCTAATGTGATCTGACGTTTACAGGTTCTATACATAACAATCTGAAGTATTTCGAAACCATACATGTGGACAGTCTTCAGCACAACATTGTAAAACGTGGGGTTAAATTGTCAAGCCACCCATTCAACACGATCAAGGAATTGCAGTTCAGAACGCTTGGCAAAGATTTCAGATTGATCCTTCACCCGCACAGTTCAGTACTGCATGCTAATTTTAAGGCATACTCAGTGGATGCTGATGGGAAAGAAACAACTGTTCATGTTGGTAAGAAATCATCAATAAAATAACCAAATTTCTGACAAAAAAAAAAATTTTTAAACTAATATTAAGATAATAATTGAGTAATAGTACAGCTTACTTTATAGTGAGAATGGCCTTTATACCAAATATTGGAGTAACATCTAGATCGATTAAAGCTTCGTGGTCATTGTACAATGCATACATCCTAGACAACGATCTATGCTTTTTTAGTTAGTGCGACTTTTTGGCATGCAAAATAACTTCCTATTCCTTCCATGCCTAGCAAATGTGTTATACTAAGAGGCAGAATAATTTTATAAATTTATGTTTTAATTTATTTGTCAGATCGTGATAATTTCTATGCTGGCAGAGTGTTTGGTGAAAAATCATCTGATGTGAAATTGCACTTAGAAGATGGAGTCATTACTGGAATCATACACACACCACATGAAACTTACCATATAGAGGTAAGCAACATATAGTTTTTAATTTTAGGGCAACAGTGGTGTAAAAAGAGATGTTTAAAATTATCAATATTTGTTTATAATTTTTATACTAGCATAAAATAAGTGCAAATAATTTGAACTAAATTGATAGTAGGTAATATATTTTGTCTTGACCAGCCTTCCTGGCGGCACCTGCCTGATCATGACGACAAGACTATGATAACATATAAATCCTCAGATATCAAATTTAGTTGGTCTGATGGAGCAGCTAGCAACAAACCCAGGGTTTGTGGATATGTAAAGGAAGGAAAAGGTTGGTTTTTGTTTAATCTATAACAGTAACAAACAAATAACAATACCTATGTTGTAGATAGATATTAATATGTTGTGTGTGTTGTATAAATAATGTGTTTTCACAATGTATCATATACATACACATTGCGGGTATAGTTTGTATCCACCCACTGCTGAGTAGAATTTATTTTAAAAGAGGGGGCTTATACTATTTAACACCTTGAATGCCATGGTGCCTCTACACTAGTGCCCTAAAAAGCATAATTGGCATACCTAAAGTTGCAAGTACCTAAAATTACTTTATTTTAGTGTACACCTATGAAATTAACCATTCCATTCGATAGAGAAAATAATTACAAACAAAAAATATTTTAGTATTTATTTATTTATATTGATGAGAAATTTATTTTAGAATTGGAAGATGAAGATGACTTACAGCTTACAAGGCATGAACAGTTAGAAAAAAACAAATATTTAAACCTAACTATGACAAACAGTCACAATGGTGATGTACACAATGACAAACCAAAAGTTGGAAACACTGAAGATAAAAGTGGCAATAAAAAGAGAACTAAAAGGCAAAGTGACTATGAGTACACTCCTACCAAAACTAGATGTCCTCTGTTGCTTGTGGCTGATTACAGATTCTTCCAAGAAATGGGAGCAAGTAATACTAAAACTACTATCAGTTATTTGGTAAGTTTAAGTGCATAATAAAAGGCTGCATACAAATTTTAATTGTAATGACTAATATCATTAGTACCTGAGTCTAGGTTATTGTTATAAGAATAAAGTCATTTTTATGTTTATTATTTATTCTGATTTTTATATGCCAATATGTTTTGGCATAATAGTAATTATACTTGATCTGCCCCTCTAGAATCACTATATATCAATAGATGGGTATATCTTGGCCATGTTGAACTTTTATCGAAACAGCGATCATAAAATCATAACATAGAATCTGATCACATCTCTGGCACGGCGATTTAACATTGCGGCTATATCTATCATATTTTTAAAGTTGGTGTCGATATATCACTATATCATATTGTGTTTTGGTGATCATGCTAGGGGACCTGGTGTTGTCATATTTATGATAGTCAAATTCAGTTTTAAGGTATATTTTCGGTTCCAGATAAGCCTCATTGATAGAGTTCATAAGATATACAATGACACAGTATGGCAAGATAGACAGGTAAGTTTTTATTTCTTCACACCATCATAAATTATGCAGGGTGTACAAAAGAATAGGACAACTGATTTAATAGGGTAATAAGTAAGTATCGGAAATACAAAAACAGATTTACAATATAAAGTCATTCATCTTCTAAATAACGAAATTGTATTTAAAAATCCAAGAATGTTTGCTTTACTTCCCCTTAAGTTCCTGTAAGCAAATGACCCGAAGGAACAGTACAAAACTACAGATAGGTGCATAAGTAGTATTTATAGTAACTACGCGTGTTCCTAATTTTGAGTAAAATAGTACACAATTCACACAAAAGATAGAAATAACAATCTAACGTAAGTAAGTATGTTTGAATTTTTTTATGTAGGACATGGACGGGTTCAAAGGAATGGGGTTTGTGATAAAAAAGATCCTGGTCCATTCTGAACCGACGAGAGTTCGCGGAGGGGAAGCTCATTACAACATGGTGCGGGAAAAGTGGGACGTCCGCAATTTGCTTGAGGTAAGTTTATTCAATAAACTGGTATTGGAGCAAGCCAGAAGGTATGACTACTCTAAAGTTCAGAATAACATTGTCATTTGATGCTAAATAGACAATTTTATCATAATCAGCCCACGTCAGTCCACTGCTGGTCAGGTCAGGTCTCTCCCAATGCACGCCAGATGCCACTAAGCCCAACCCTCAGTTCTGCACTCCATCCGCTGCTAGCAGCTTTGCGCATATCGTCGCTCCACCTTGTCGGAAGGCGCCTCCCGAGTCCGATTCATGAGTCCGAGTTCGGATCTAGGATCGGGCCTGCTAGAAAGAAGCCTAAAAGCTGTCCGACCGGTTTCGGCAGTCCCGGTATTGTCAGTGCCACCACTAGCGGGAATGTACTCGACACTGACTCCAACACGCCCGCTAGTATAAGGCACGTACGAGTGAAGCCTTACACTCGGTCGGGTCGCGGCAACTACTAGTAGGGCGAACCTATGCTGAGCGTCTTCAGCGCTCCCCAAAATTGCCCGGTGAAGCTGAATAAGGCCTTCCTCAAAGGCTACAAGCGGTAGGTCCGTCCAAACTATTTATTATAAACCTAATAATGATGACAGGTGTTTAGCCGCGAGTACTCGCACAAGGACTTCTGCCTGGCGCACCTGTTCACTGACCTCAAGTTTGAGGGTGGCATCCTGGGGCTGGCCTACGTCGGCTCGCCGCGGCGCAACTCCGTTGGAGGCATCTGCACGCCAGGTAACAGGCAAAAATTTATTAAATGTATTTTTACTTCCGAATGTCTAGTATAGTGATCCAGCCCAACTTGACATCGTGTGTAACAATATTACAACCCGTCTGCCGAATTCTTTTTTAAAAATCTCAGATTATAAAGGTTCCTCTAGTACTTACTCCTGTATATCTTCAGAACTTCTGTATACGAATAGTATTTGGTTAACTAAATAGTCATCTACATATATTACCGACTGCCGGACTCAGCTTTAATGGCTCCCCATTCGTCGTAGGCGTAACTTGCATATTATTTCCCAACTATTTACTGTAGGTATTATTTAGTCCAAATTCACAGGGTCATGATGACATTCGATCATCCAAAAAACTACTACTCCAATTAGACAATTGGCCCCCCACAAACGGGGAGACTCCCGTTTCACTAATTATAATACACAGTCGCAGTTACAGTTACGCAGTTTACAGTCCAGTCCATCTGTCTCTGGAATTTCATACCTTCCTTACAATCCGATTCAATTGATATACCTATATATAACTAAATACTTTGTCACAATAGTCACAATAGGAAGATCATCTTTTTGGTCAAAGTGTATAAGACCTTTAACCTAGCATAATTTAAACCCACATTATTTTCATATAGTAATTATGATTTGTGTTTTTGTTTTCAGCTATGTTGAGCAATAGTGTAAGTGTTTTTTATGTTGCTTTATGCTTTTGTTTTTTATAATTTCTTATTTATTTTTATGGGATTCAGTTATTTATTTATTACCCGGCTTCGTACTAATTATTATCTAAGGGTTAACACATACCACCTCGAAAAGTTAAAATCCGTGTAGAAGTTTTGAACGAAACGATTTACCGATTCTAACGATTTAATTATGACCTACTAAAACAGTACAGTGCAGACAGACATAACGGACAACTGATAAACACGGCAAAGGATTTTAATTTATAATATGTAGTGATATTTGCAATGTTTTACTATAGTTTTATATTATTATGTATGTTAGATACAAATTAGTATTTTTTTTAATCAATACATCAGTATAAAAGCATCTTTTGTAAATAATTTACCAATATTACAGAATATTTCAAGAATGGATACACTCTCTATCTAAACTCTGGACTAAGTTCGTCACGGAACCACTATGGACAGGTAAATGAGCTAATTTTGAATAGAATAAAGTATATCACGATTAAATAGAGCGATAAAAAAATGGTTTTTTCCCTACTCCTCCGACTGACTCCCGATAGTTCTGATGCATTCAGTTATATAATAATATTAGCCGTACGGATAAGTATATTTAAAATAAGAACAAATGGTAAATACTCCAGCCCCCTAGTATGACCATCAAAACACGAAATGATATGATATGATATAGCGATTTATCGACACCAACGGTAAAAATATGATATATATAGACGCCATGTTGAATTTTTATCGAAACAGCGATCATAACATGTGACATCACCGACACAGCGATTCAAGACGGCGGCTATATTATATTATATTTTTGCAGTTGGTGTCGATAAATCGCTATATCATATTATGCTAGTCTCCCCTCTAGTCAGAATCCAGTGATCATCGGTATTTCCGTAAAAAAATTGATCGAATTAGTTGTAATTGATTTCACTTACTTCGAGACAGATATTTCGGCATAATCACATGTGCCGTAGTTGGAGACTGAACGAAAAATTATAATAGATAAGATACATTGCTAAAATCGTCATGTTTTTTTCTTCTTTAAATGTTAGCTACTGTAATAGTTTGTATTATAATAAAATACCGTGCGAAATCTGCGTCTGCGTCTGTCAAGCGTGCCGAGTATTGGCCACATAATCCCCATAATCCCTCCCATCCTCCCTCCACTGATAATAAGTCAACGGGAGGCCTTTGATCAGCAGTGGACGTCCCATGGCTGAAATAATGATGATGAAACGATGTTATTGTAGCGCGTCATCACTCGTGAAGCAGATTTGGTGACGGCGCACGAGTTCGGGCACAACTGGGGCTCGGAGCACGACCCCGACGTGGCCGAGTGCTCGCCCGCCGCCAGCCAGGGCGGCTCCTACCTCATGTACACCTACAGCGTCAGTGGGTACGATGTCAACAACAAGGTGCGTACTCGCTTCTAGCGCGCCATCACCCGTAGAGCTGACTTGTTGATGGTACAACACGTACCGAGCTGATGATTAAATGCTTTAGTTTTCGCTTTTGTATATCCTGAACAAAATTTGGGCAAAACTAAGAAAAACCATTCGACACATACACTTACGAGCAAGAGACAAAAAGTGTTCGTCCTTACATTGTTGTACTACCGGTGACTGTCGTCTCTCATTATGCCTCTTAGTGTATACAGGTGGTGTAGATTTCAATCCTTGCCATATTTATTGAGGTCGTCTAATATCACTTAACAAAAACTACACTACAATGAACTCTGTAAATGTTTAAAGTTACATCCAGCTGACTGATGATACATTATCTCGCAAAGCGCGCGTCAATTATTTTTGAGCTCTTTTCTTCCTGGTACACTAATTTCCGACCCCACAAATAAAAGTCTGGTGGAATCATTTGGGGACGGTGGTGGGCAGGGCACAGTTCCACCACGCACCGTCCACTGGTTTCCTGATTTAAATAACCACGCACTTGGAGTCTATGATCGCGAAGTTTTTGAGTGGCGGCCTAGGCCGATCTAGGAACATAATCATCACTCAAAATCGCTTAGGCCTGAGGCGAGCTGTTGCCACTTATTGCGTACGACCGTACTATCTCCGTGCTCTGCGAGCTCTGCGACGGGACGAATCGCTTTTGCAGTGTTATTCGGACGACGAAAGTAAATTGTGAGGTGAACGTAGCGAGCTCAGCGCGTTTAAGCTTCCATTGGGGGCTATTTTGTACGTTACTTATCAAGTAGTAGACTATGGATGTCGTATTAACTTAAAAATCATTGCACACACCGTGGGCTAGTTTCCTGGGTCAAAAAATGATTATTCTATTTAGTCCGTCAGTTAGATTATCAAAAAATATTGGACCCATATTTTGTCTTTTGTCAATCAAACAAAAAATGACGAAGATAAAGCGCATCAAAGTGAGCACGTGACGTCACGTCATGCTAAAAAGTGTCGCAAGGCGTGACGTTACGCAAAACTTTAGCGGGCTATATCTTCATCATTTTTTGTTTGATTTAGAAAAGAAAAAATACGTGTCCAATATTTTCTGTTAATCCAACTGACGGACTAATTAGATTTTTTTAGGAAACTAGCCCATTATTGTCAAAATGTTTGCAGCGGTTTTCCCCATGCAGCTTGCGATCAATTCGAAAAGTGCTGCAAGCGAAATCAGGACGTTGCTTCTCGGAACCCGAAGAAAGCTTCTGCGGCAACCTACGAGTGGAAGGGGGCGAGGAGTGTGACGCCGGCTTATTAGGTATGTGTTGATATGTTCTCTACAATCATATGATATTGTATACTTGGTCAACGAACGTTTCTAACTGTACCAAGTCACCATTCCAAGATATTTTTGTGACATTTTAGGGACCGAAGACAACGATATGTGCTGTGACAAAAATTGCAAGCTAAGGAAAAATCAAGGTGCTGTCTGCAGGTAAGCCTTTTTTTAGTATAGCCTTTCATCAAATAACATTTACAAGATTGGGTGTTTGAATGTATACAGTGTAAGCAGGGGCGTGCATTGGTTTCAGATGGGGGTAGGCTGTAAGTGAAAATTTAGTAAGTTTGCGTGGAACAGTAGGCGATCTCGCGGCAGCCTAACATTGGTTAAATTGCACAGTAACGCGCGCTTTAGTAAGGAATAAGTACAGGTAGACGACAAAATGGTTACAGAATATTTATTGTTTATTGTTGAATACGTAATTAATAATTATGGTTAGCTGTTCTGTCGGTTTTTTATGAAGGTAGGCTCTGCATAATAGCCTATATGGGATGCACGCCCCTGAGTGTAAGGATAAACACTGTTATCCTTTAAACTGTAAATAGGAGAAAAACAGTACCTAGTTTTTTCTTTACAACATCACAAACATTGCCGTGCTGATCCTATGATAAGTAGCAAGCACTGGTGTTAAATACAGTAATCAGAAACAACGACGGTACCACAACACCCAGACCAGAGACAATATAGAAATGTTATTTTTTTACATAGACTGACCGGGAATCGAACCCGCGACCTCAGAGATAGCGACACCAAGTCCCGTATGCTCGCCTCTCAGATACGGAGGTCGTCAAAATAGGCATACTTTACCTTACTTTTTAAAGTTTATACAAATGGCAAGACTTAATGTCAAAAGCATTCTTTACCAGGCACCTCATGAGAGGCTACAGCAGTTTTTCTCGAAGTGGGCGATAACGCTCCTTGTTTGCAGGTGAAGGCCTAAAGGGAGGCGATAAGGGGCCCAAAAAAAATTTGGTGTGTTGTAGCCGTTTAGTAAAATTGGATGGCGTTAAAAAATTAATGATTTTCAAAGTGGGCGGTAGACAAAATAAGTAAGTCGTGAACCTCTGGGCTATAGTAACCCTGTATAAATGTGTGCAGCGACAAGAACTCCCCGTGTTGCGCGGGCTGCGTGTTCGCGCCACCTGGCGTGGTGTGCCGCGAGGCGGCGCACTCCGCCTGCGAGGGCGAGGCCACCTGCAACGGCGCCTCCGCCGACTGCCCCAAGGTGACGCTGTACCTACATACGGCTAGCTTTACTTGTTGTTCACATTCTAATTATAATATTTTGCATCAATGAGGAATAGAGATTTAAAGATGTGTACCGCTCCTTAGGTAGCAGCGCGATGAGGCGCGGGGGCGTGGTAGCTCGCATTATTCAGTCACTTGGAATAATATGAGCTACCTCTCGGGAGCTAGATAAAAAATCCAGAGCATAAAAACCCGTTACGGAACTATAAATAACTCTCACGGTTAAGGCATTTAATTTGAAAACAAAAGGTAATTGACATCTCAAAGGCGCTCAGTATTTGCTCGACGCTCAGTGTAGACTGTTGTTACCTAGTAAAATAAAAGTATTACACTCAGCGTAAGCGTACGCTGAACACAAACATTTCGAGATTGATGTTCGATTAATTTTAACTTTTATTTTGTTCGCCCCAGCGTGTTAGATCAAGTTGAAACTTTGTTCATTTTATTTGTTATATTTTGTTAAAAGGACAATGTCAAATGTACAGACAACAGCTCGTTAACCTACCACATAACGTCAAATTTTCTTAATTGATATTGATCTCTACATGTCGGACTTAGAGTGAAAATCGGTTCAATGACAACTTTTTTTTTTTTATCTCAAAAAAAAAAATCTACACGATGCTGTACTCTTGTTGCGTACGAGATTATAATAATGGGATGACGACTGGGTAAAAAAATTAAATTTTATTTATTCTTTTGTCAATCAACCAAAAAATGACAAAGATAAAATACGGATAGCTCTTTACGTCACTTCTAAGGAAAATTTTTACCTAGACGTGACTTCATGCGCTAATTCAAATGAATTATAACATTTTGATAATGTAAAAAAGGAAAAAAATACGTGTCCAATACTTTTTGATAATGAAAGAAAAAAATGGTTTTTGTCGAAGAAAAAAATGTTAGTCGTCATCCCTATTGATTGACTACCCTGGCCATAAGCCGATCGTGAGTAATAGTGGTTATGCCCCAGGCGCCGGCGATAGCGGACGAGCACGAGTGCGCGGAGCGCGGCCGCTGCCGCAACGGGACCTGCGTGCCGTACTGCGAGACGCAGGGCATGCACAGCTGCATGTGCGACATCGGTGCGTGCCCACACTTACTACTACTCACCTGTAATAACCACTGGACTGGCTCACTCACCGATTCAAATGACAGCTAATTTTGTGTGCTCATTTGAAGCACCAAAAGCAAGAGTGAGACTGACGACTGTACTGAATTATGACGCTTAATATTGCATAATTTAGTTCTGGTTACGCTCGCATCTGCCCTTACTTTGCCTACAGCGCCAAAATGGCGATAATCCATCAGTCCATACAACTCATTTATTTACACACGTTCCTTCCAGGCATTTATACACGACTCAAATATATGATCCTTTTTATTAGTTAACCCAGACTACAAAAGCAGCGGTTGCGGATTCGATTCCAGGAAATCGCAAATGTAATACATTTTAAGTATGTGTGATAAGCACGAGCATTTGTATCTGAGTCATGAGTGTTTATCCGAGATCTAGTCGTCTCCCTATCATCCAAGCTTTGCCCAGAAAAAAACAAATTTTTTTGGGCCCCTTACCGCCCCCTTTTAGGCCTTTACCGCCCACAAGGGGCGTTATCGCCCACTTAGAGAAAGACTGCTGCAGCCTCTCATGACCGCCTCGTAAACCTCCTCGTCGACCTCCGTAGCCAAGAGGTGAGCATACCGGAATTGGTGTCGCTATCTCTGAGGTTCCGGGTTCGATTCCCGGTCGTTCAATGTGGAAAAAATGATTTTTCTATATTGTCTCGGGTCTAGGTGTTGTGGTAACGTTGTTGTTTCAGATTTTTGTAACACAAGGGCTTAAGCTACTTATCATAGGATCAGAGCAATGTATGTGATGTTGTCCAACATTTATTTATTTATTTTTACATTAAATAAAGACGTTTGTTCAGAGGCACCCAAATAATATTTATATTAGTTATAATAGCTGTTCAATATGTAATCGACGCTATTTGTTTTCAGTGGCGGACGCTTGCAAACGTTGTTGCCGGAAAAGTCTAAATAAGACTTGTTTCCCTGTGGCACATAACGACATACTGCCGGACGGTACGCCTTGTATTCAAGGATTCTGTAACAAGGTTAGCTACTCACCTGTTTACCTACTTACTAATTATTTTTGTTAAGGCATCAATTACAATTTAGATCAATACTAGTTTCTGTCCGTGATTTCGTCTGCGTAGACTGAAGTCTACTAGTCTGAATTAAGCCGAAGACGAATAAATAACGAGCACTGGGATAAAAGTCAAAAATATTGGAAAAGAACAAACCGATTCTAAGACTTGCCGTGCGTAAACAAGTCAGGCTAGTATAAAAAGTAGGTAGAAGACTTTCTAAAACTCTATAATAAAAAGTAATTATTTGGATTTTTGTTATTATTTTGTGTCTTACGCTTTTACAGTCACAACTACTGAACCGATTTTGATAAGATTTAGTACGAAGAAAGCTAGGCTTGAGGAAGCTAAATTTTTTTAGGGGGTGGAAAGACGTATTCCACCTATGTGAAGCTAGTTTAATATAAAACTCGTTTTCTCAGGGCGTATGTGAGAAGACAATCCAGGACGTGGTGGAACGGTTCTGGGACATCATCGAGGACATCAACATCAACAACGTGCTCGGGTTCCTGCGCGACAACATCGTCGGCGTCGTGGTGCTCGTCACCGCCTTCGTCTGGATCCCCGCCAGCTGCGTGGTGAGTTCCATTCATTGACGAAATGAAGCCTACACTGCAAGGACCGAAAAACCGTTTTTATATTCATTTTTATTGGACATCACATAGGTACATTGCTCTGATCCTATGGTAAGTAGCCAAAGTAGCCACTAGGATTATAGAAATCAGAAACAACGACGGTATCACAACACCCAGACCCGAGACAATATAGAAAAAATATTTTTCTACAATGTTCGACTGGGAATCGAACCCGGAACCTCAGAGATAGCGACACCAAGTCCGGTATGCTCGCCTCTCAGCTACGGAGGTCGTCAAAGGGTTTAAGGGTTTAACCGCTTAGAAGACTACTAATTTTGTATTTAGGGTAACCCTTATACATATCGGGTTAACCCGCAACACTGATTAATCGGAAACAACGAGATAGTAATAACAGTAGATTGTATAGAAGCTTGAAAATTAAATTTATGGGTAATCTTTTCGGTCCCTGCTTGACCCTTACTTCCGCACCACACATCCTAGTCCCGGGGTCCAGTATTGCACCGACCGTAGCTTTCAATGCTGAGATCGCATCGCGTTTCATACATCCAGTATAATAGAGGATGTTTAAAATTTTGACGTCAAACTGGAATGTCGATCGGACAATGAACTGACAATCATTATCATAATATCGTCGGCCGAAGATATTTGTAAACGAATTGCCTAGCTTAAGTGGAGCTAGGCGAGACACTTAGCGAAAAGAACCAAAGCAATAACCGAGTTAACACAGTTGTGGCCAAGAGAGAGTGACGAAGGACAATGGGCAGGCAGGACTAAACTGGTCCAGCTATATGTGAGTGGCTGGGACAAAGTTAAAAGGAGGCCTATACCCAGGAGTGGCTAAAAAATAAGCATAGTCTGGTTAGATACGCTTTTGTAATAATCTAATAGCGCTATAAATAGGCATCCTTGATTTTTTTCACAAAGGATATGATTGTATTGAAATATAATATATTCTCATTTTGCTTATGTCGCAGATAAGTTACGTAGATCGGCGGAGACAACGTCAACATCAGAAGTACCTCGAATGGGAGAGGCAACACGACCTCGTGCACCCTTCGTCTCCGCGCAAAATTATACACACGAGGTAAGAACGGTCTACTACGAAAGATAGTCGATTTTTCTTTGCTTGACGAATATTGTAAACAATCTTGGCATGTCTTTTTACTAAAATATCAGTTCAAAAAACAACGAACTGTTAGAATAAAAAGGATTTGTTTTAATTGATAAATTAATATAGTAGGTTATTTTTTTGTGTCCATTTTATTTTAAACCGAATAATTTCGTTAAAAAGGAATGTCAAAATTGTTTAAAATGTCCGGCGCCTAAGTATAGTCCGTTTTACTTTGCTTGTCGTATAAGCAAAGAAAAACGGACTATACTTAGGCGCGGGACATACACAATACACCAGGAAGCGCTGGTGGGGTGCAAGCGAGGCGCGGGCGGGGTGCAGGCGAGGCGCGGGCGGGGTGCAGGTGAGGCGCGGGCGTATGTCCCGTTCCTCGTCGGCGTACGCTTGACCGTGAGCCTAGATGCGCCAACTTTCCCTGGAAGAACTTGCCCGGGAAACGATGCTTTCCCTCACCGTTAAGCAAGACGTGGTATAAATTCGTACATAGATTCCTAGAAAAATCCCGAGGTACGTGATGTGGGTGTGGAATGCAAACTCACGACCCACAGATGTTAGGCAAGACTCCGATTCTTCGACCCCTAAGCTACAACTGCTCGCTTTTATACATTTGCATGAAATACGAAAGAGGTAGACCATTTAACACGTGAAGTTCGAAAAGGGGTGTGTCAAGTGACGTGACGTGTTTTAATGAACGACCTCAAAGGAGCAAGTCCCGCGCCCAGACAATGGTATTTTGTGATAATAGATGTAATTTTAATAATACTTTCAAAATATTTGTTACAGACTGCCGAAACAGAAACCTCCCGGCATGAAAACAGTAATTCAAGGCACAAGTCAAATATAGGTTAATCTTACTCGAATAAATGTACTATCGTTTTAAAATGACATATTTTTTTATTATGCCAAACAAACAATAGTGGTATTTCAAATCAATTATTTATAATTCACAGGTAAAAATTGATGCACTGTTCATCTTAAATTTTTGATGTATGATATTACTTAGTATTATTGGCGTAGTGGCGCGGTGATTCGCCTTGAACGCAAAGGGTCCCGGGTTCGATTCTCGGTAAAGCCTTCAGGTTAATTCAGAGAACGAACTTTTCTAAATGAAATGGAGTGCTGAAAGATGCCAGTGACAAAAAAACATTTATGGTACATCTTCTGACAATTTGTGTTTTATAAGGAGTATCTAGTAAGAGTATGTTGATTTTATTAAGGAGTCTTTTAAAAAAGAAAGGGCCTAAAATTTGCAAAACTCGTTCGAAAAGGGGAAAGAGAATCTTAAACCATTTTCTCACAAGATTTTAGGAAGAACAGAGTTTTGAAATACAACATTGCTTATCGCCGCTTTTATGAATAGGGACTACCACAAACTCTGTACTTGTCTCGCCTGCACTATACCACCAAGTCACAGGACATCAAAGAGTACATTAAGGTCAAGACTCATCTTGAATTGAAAGTTGCTCCTTTGTAGTCTAGACACAGCTAGCTTTAAAGTTTTCGTTGTATTAGTACCGACGAGCAAGCTGGACACCTTCCTAAAGTCTGGCCGAAAGGTGTGGTCTACCGTAAAAAAATACGAGAAAGAAGCCCTCAAAATAACCTAGCAACAATATTTTTTTTAAATTTATAGTACAATACATACCCTATAGAGCAGCAATACAAACCATCTTTCTTAGAAACTAGTAAGTGATTTCACTTACATTTAGTATGAAATGACAACTGTCAACGCTCGCCCATACAGAAACAGCACAGATACAGATTAAATAATAAATAAATATTAGACAACATCACATCCATTGCTCTAATCCTAAGGTAAATTTGTGTTATAGAAATCAGATACGACGGTACCACGACACCTAGACCCGACCCAACATACAAATATTCATTTTCTAAATTGACTCGACCGAGAATCGAACTCAGGAACTCAAGACTCCCGGCGGTGTACCCGCCTCTCGGCTACGGAGGTCGTAAAAAAATCATGTAATGTATGATTCATGATATATGAACAAGGCCCCCATTGACTTCCAGATTGGCCGGTTGGAAGCGGCCTGCATCCAGCTTCTTCCTGTGACCCTTACCAGGTCGTCTGACCACCTGTGGACGTCATGACATCAAAATAAATAATATATTATTATTATACAAAGGAATGCTTCCAAACTTTAGGCATAACGCTACAAGATAACTGATTAATTACTACACTTGGCATATTGCAATGCTCGCTCGCATCTATTATGGATACTTAGGGCTATAAAAAGATGCAGAAAGCGTAGGTTAACCGACCAGCCATATAAATAAAGTAGGCCATAGTTAGTTGTGAATTTTATCAAGATATGGGCAATATAGATAAAATATATTCTGAGCTTGCCTACCAAACCAGTACCAAAATATTACTTTGTTGCACAGTGAATAAATAGTACCTACGTACAGACAACAGCACGTCAACCTACCACAAAACGTCAAATTTTCTCAATTGATATTGATCTCTACATGTCGGACTTAAAGTTGAAAATAAATTCAATTACCTTTAACTTTTTTGGTAGGTTGACCTGCTGTGTTGTCTGTACCTACCTAAATCTTTTTTAAATTAAGTTCTATACACAGGCGCGGTCCTGCGACCCGCAGGGGTCGTGCGCCCCCTAAATCGTACACGTCAAATTGAAAAATCTATAAAATTTACAAAATTATAAAAAGCAATTTTAGCTCTAGCCATCTAACGGTAAGTACCACGAACTACTACGTAGCGTGTCATCCTTACTTATACAAATACCTATACATATATTATGTACCAAAACATTAACTAGTCATGTTTAACCACACACAATACTTGGGGAAAAAAATTGTTTCTACGCCGCAGCTAGTTGAACTGGTAGACTGCGGGGCCAGAGCGCGGGGTGCGGGAGCCCTCAAATTTTGTATTAGTAGGTAAGTGTATAAATAATACTGCACTAAGTTTTACCATTACCTGCACCCCCCTAATTGTAAAATTGTACCCATATAAAGGTATACAGTCCCTGGTTTAGAGACATGCGTGCAGACCCGTAATACCTGTAGTAAAACCCAATGATTTTTTAAATATGTTTGCGTGTTTGACTACTTTGACTACCTAATAGTTTTAGTTATAGATAGGATCGTGAAAATATTTAACTTTGAGAACATTAAAATAAAATATGTTAATCAGATAATAAAGCTGTTTTATTTGCCCCTAATTTATTACAGGAATGAGAAAAGGCTTATAGAATAAAACCAGGTTAAATTCCTCCCCTAAGTCTGAGTACAAGATGAAGTGTGGACTCCTTCTGTATGTTGTAGTCTGATAGTGTGCGTCCGTCTTCTAGCTGTTTACCGGCAAAGATGAGTCGCTGCTGGTCTGGGGGAATGCCTTCTTTGTCTTGGATTTTGGCTTTGACATTTTCGATTGTGTCAGAGGGCTCAACTTCCAATGTAATAGTTTTACCGGTCAGGGTTTTCACGAAAATCTGCATTCCACCACGTAGACGCAATACCAAGTGAAGAGTGGATTCCTTCTGGATGTTGTAATCTGATAGTGTGCGTCCGTCTTCCAGCTGTTTGCCGGCGAAAATAAGTCGCTGCTGGTCTGGTGGGATACCCTCTTTGTCCTGGATTTTAGCTTTAACATTTTCGATTGTGTCTGAAGCTTCTACTTCTAATGTGATTGTCTTACCAGTCAGGGTCTTTACAAAAATTTGCATGCCACCACGCAGACGCAACACCAAGTGAAGAGTGGATTCCTTCTGGATATTGTAATCTGAGAGTGTGCGTCCATCTTCCAGCTGTTTGCCGGCGAAAATCAATCGCTGCTGGTCTGGGGGAATGCCTTCTTTGTCCTGGATTTTGGCTTTAACATTTTCGATTGTGTCTGAAGCTTCAACTTCTAATGTGATTGTCTTTCCCGTCAGAGTCTTAACGAAAATTTGCATACCGCCTCGGAGACGCAATACCAAGTGAAGAGTGGATTCCTTCTGGATATTGTAATCTGATAGTGTGCGTCCGTCTTCCAGCTGTTTTCCAGCGAAAATAAGTCGCTGCTGGTCTGGTGGGATACCCTCTTTGTCCTGGATTTTAGCTTTGACGTTTTCGATCGTATCAGAAGCTTCGACTTCCAATGTGATTGTTTTACCGGTCAGCGTCTTTACGAAAATTTGCATTCCACCACGCAGACGCAACACCAAGTGAAGAGTAGATTCCTTCTGGATATTGTAGTCTGAGAGTGTGCGTCCGTCTTCCAGCTGTTTCCCAGCAAAGATCAGTCTCTGCTGGTCTGGGGGAATGCCTTCTTTGTCCTGGATTTTGGCTTTGACGTTTTCGATCGTGTCAGAAGCTTCAACTTCTAACGTGATTGTCTTTCCTGTCAGAGTCTTAACGAAAATTTGCATACCGCCTCGGAGACGCAACACCAAGTGAAGAGTGGATTCCTTCTGGATATTGTAATCTGATAGTGTGCGTCCATCTTCCAGCTGCTTGCCGGCAAAGATGAGACGCTGCTGGTCTGGCGGGATACCCTCTTTATCCTGGATTTTGGCTTTGACATTTTCGATTGTGTCAGAAGCTTCGACTTCTAATGTGATTGTCTTTCCAGTCAGTGTCTTTACGAAAATTTGCATGCCACCACGCAGACGCAACACCAAGTGAAGAGTGGATTCCTTCTGGATATTGTAATCTGAGAGTGTGCGTCCATCTTCTAGCTGTTTGCCAGCGAAAATCAATCGCTGCTGGTCTGGGGGAATGCCTTCTTTGTCCTGGATTTTGGCTTTGACATTTTCGATTGTGTCGGAAGCTTCGACTTCTAATGTGATTGTCTTTCCAGTCAGTGTCTTTACGAAAATTTGCATGCCACCACGCAGACGCAACACCAAGTGAAGAGTGGATTCCTTCTGGATATTGTAATCTGAGAGTGTGCGTCCATCTTCTAGCTGTTTGCCAGCGAAAATCAATCGCTGCTGGTCTGGGGGAATGCCTTCTTTGTCCTGGATTTTGGCTTTGACATTTTCGATTGTGTCGGAAGCTTCGACTTCTAATGTGATTGTCTTTCCAGTCAGTGTCTTTACGAAAATTTGCATGCCACCACGCAGACGCAACACCAAGTGAAGAGTAGATTCCTTCTGGATATTGTAGTCTGAGAGTGTGCGTCCATCTTCCAACTGTTTGCCAGCAAAAATCAATCGCTGCTGGTCTGGGGGAATGCCTTCTTTGTCCTGAATTTTAGCTTTAACATTTTCGATAGTGTCAGAAGCTTCAACTTCTAATGTGATTGTCTTTCCAGTCAGGGTCTTAACGAAAATTTGCATACCGCCACGGAGACGCAACACCAAGTGAAGAGTGGATTCCTTCTGGATATTGTAGTCTGATAGTGTGCGTCCGTCTTCCAACTGCTTGCCAGCAAAGATTAGTCGTTGCTGGTCTGGGGGAATGCCTTCTTTGTCCTGAATTTTAGCTTTAACATTTTCGATAGTGTCAGAAGCTTCAACTTCTAATGTGATTGTCTTTCCAGTCAGGGTCTTAACGAAAATTTGCATACCGCCACGGAGACGCAACACCAAGTGAAGAGTGGATTCCTTCTGGATATTGTAGTCTGATAGTGTGCGTCCGTCTTCCAACTGTTTGCCGGCAAAGATCAGTCGCTGCTGGTCTGGGGGAATGCCTTCTTTGTCCTGAATTTTAGCTTTAACGTTTTCGATTGTGTCTGAAGCTTCAACTTCTAATGTGATTGTCTTTCCAGTCAGCGTCTTTACGAAAATTTGCATTCCACCACGCAGACGCAACACCAAGTGAAGAGTAGATTCCTTCTGGATATTGTAGTCTGACAATGTGCGTCCATCTTCCAATTGTTTGCCAGCAAATATGAGTCGTTGTTGATCTGGAGGAATTCCTTCTTTATCCTGAATTTTTGCTTTAACATTTTCAATAGTGTCAGAAGGCTCAACCTCTAATGTAATTGTTTTACCCGTTAGAGTTTTAACAAATATCTGCATACCACCACGGAGTCGCAGGACAAGATGGAGCGTGGATTCCTTTTGAATGTTGTAATCAGAAAGAGTGCGTCCATCTTCAAGTTGCTTACCAGCGAAGATTAGTCGCTGCTGGTCTGGGGGAATACCTTCTTTGTCCTGAATCTTAGCCTTAACATTTTCAATGGTGTCAGAGGGCTCAACTTCAAGTGTGATGGTTTTGCCAGTCAATGTTTTCACAAATATCTGCATACCTCCACGCAGGCGAAGTACGAGATGGAGAGTTGACTCCTTTTGAATGTTATAATCTGATAGTGTGCGTCCATCTTCCAGCTGCTTTCCTGCGAAGATCAGGCGCTGCTGGTCTGGAGGAATTCCCTCCTTGTCCTGGATCTTAGCTTTAACATTCTCAATAGTATCTGATGGCTCAACTTCCAACGTGATCGTTTTTCCCGTTAAGGTTTTCACAAAGATCTGCATCTTGACCTAGAAACAAAGAGAAAATAAGGTTAAACACTTCCTGATTTGCACACAGTTGCCTGGCATTATGCCAACGGGGAACAAGGAAGTAATGACCTTTTAATAATTTCACAATAAAATTTACTGTGTGTGTGTGTGATACTGATATTTAAATTAGAGGCTGACGCAATTCAGAGCGATTTCAAAGAAACTAGGCCATTACTCATCGACAAATCCGAAATTTTAAAAACAATTTTTATATTTTTATTACAATTACAGCTTTTTATAAACTTACGTTTACAAATACAGGCACTACTAGGCTTGTTACGTAGTTATTAATACCTACTATAATTTTTCATCCAAATAACCACCACAAAATGGCGTTT
Source organism: Anania hortulata (assembly GCA_963576865.1). NCBI lineage: Eukaryota > Metazoa > Arthropoda > Insecta > Lepidoptera > Crambidae > Anania > Anania hortulata. The sequence goes on from OY756406.1 coordinate 11,214,921, forward strand.
CTCAAGCTAGTGTATCAATTGCGCAGTTGTTAAAATAATTGCCGTGATGGTTAGAATTAGAATCCTATTCCTCAAAAATAATAAAAATCCACTTACCGATTACTCACTAAAATTTTGTATTGATAAATTCACACTGATTTTATTCAAAACTATTTTTATCCAACAAACAACTCTGAAAAGTCACACGATGTGTCACTGTATTGTTCTCTTTTGTATCTCGCTTCGAAATAATTCAACCAATAGCGTGGATTTCTGCTTTTATAGGCAAAAATAAGTGGTGTTACCAGGATTCGATTTTGAAATCCCTGTTTACATTTAGTGAACATCCATACTTTATTAATATTAGTTATACGTTTTCACGTTACTGTTACGTTTTCACGCCTATACTGCTAAACCAATTTTGATGCTTTTTTGTCTAGAGATTGATGGGACCTTGAAAAATGACAAAAGCTACTTTGTTGGAAAAGCTGAACTCATTTCGATGAAATTTTGTACGGAAAAAGCTTACCCTGGGGAAGTACATAGGGTACTTATTTTTATTCTACCTCCTAAACGAGTAAAATAATGTGTAACAAACCGTTTTAACCCGAGCGAAGCCGCGGGCGCAGCTAATACACTATAAATGAATAAAATTTATTATATATTTTCACTGCTTATCTGGGTAATGAGAAGAAAGACTATAGTATAAAAACCGCTGTCGCCGAAGAAAGAGGTAGACAGACAATAATAACGTGATAATTTGAATAACGTAAAAATAAAATACCTAAACTAATAACCTTTCAAATTTCAGTTGAACCTTTAACTGCAAGTGCTTGGGAAACTGGCGATGGAAGGAATAAGATCAGTAGAAGGTTTCGACTAGGTTTTTTGCTTAACCGAAGGATAGTATGTGAGTCTTGACACGAAATTCTCTAAAATCGCGTCGTCGTTAACAATAATATTATTATTACGATATCGGAGCCCAGAAATAACGGGTGCAAAAAATAACCTTTTAACATTCAAGCGGTCTTATGAGACCGCATAACAATTAAATTACTATTGTGTCTCGTTTATCCTGACAAGTTTGGTTGATCTGACGTTCTAAGAGTTCGATCTTACAGTACAGCCAGATTTTGGCTTAGATTCACGATTATTTACATTATAATAATATTGTAAAATTTTAATAGATTTGATAAAAGGTTTTGATCTAGTGTTTCATGATTTAAATCTTAAGAAGGGACTATCGAATACTATACTACATAATAGTTAATATTAATAAACCCATTACATTTATTATTATTCAGTACTTTGCTGGATACTAGCTTTTTTAAAGCACGCCAAACGTCACTGAGACTAATCCTTGCTAGACCACAGTTTTATAATAAATGTAACAGTGGCTCGAATTTAATTCTCAAACTTCTGCCTGGCAGTATCTCCGCTACTCGTTCTTAGAAGGCTTCATCTGCCAAATCGCTATGAGAAATAACTCAATGACTAAAATACAACAGACACTTATTTACCATTTTCTAGGGAAATTTACAGTGCTTGCAAGTTTTCTGGGGTATTGAACGTGGCCTTTGTGACGGGAAAAGTCGAGAAAAGCCGATCTACCCCGATTGTGGTATTGATCCCTTTCTGAAACGACGCAAAAGAGAGAAATAGCACGTCAGGCAACTCGCAAATAGGTACTTCTAGAACGCAAACAAGCATGCGTCATTTTGAATCATTAATTTAAGTTTTGTTGTAACTGATAACTAAAATGGTAGTTGGACAAGAGTAAAAACGCAGAATAAAACAGGATACTTACTTAATACTTAACGTTAAGATAATAATGGCGCAATATGAATGCTTTTATGATAAAAAATGATAACGTGTACTTATTATTCTAGTACAAACAACAAACCATTTTTGTTTTTATTAGATATGTTAGATATGTATGATGGCAATAACCTATATAATAATATAAAGATCGGTCTAAAATGAGATATTTCGTTTAATATCGAGAAAAATAAAATGGTTCAGCCAGCCTGATTTATAGGCTGGACACGTTTTTCAAGATTTCTCATTCATTATCATTAAACGGGTCATGAATGAGGCCTCTGAACTACGGTCGCTCCTGTCACAACTAAAGTCCGAATCATCGAATCATGAATACCGTATTCGTGTTCGTCAGACGATCTTTCAGATTCTTCCGAATTTTCAACCCTCATCAGAACGAATCATACAAGAGTACAAACACAAGTTAACTGCTAACACCAATTGCATCCCCTATTTTTTTTTATCCTAGGGGTTAATTTTTTTCCACATAAATAATACTTTTAGTACTATCTTTATTATGCTATTCAAAATAAGAAAATCAATATAGGTTTACGTTTGCCAAAGATAAGTCTAACTACATAGATAGAAAATCGGTAACATAGATACAAACTCAGCTAGCGGTGTATGAAGATAAGCAATGTTTGATGATTTTCATAGGTCCCATCATCAGAACTTGACCAAAGGGGCCATAAAAAAAAAGAATTATCGAAATCAGTCAACGTGATAACGAAACTAACAAATATGTAAACGAATCATACTTAAATAAAAAAAAGATTTCAACGAATTTAGAACCTTCTCTTTTTTTGAAGTCGGTTCCGACTGCGTTGATAGTTTTTTTGAAAAAGAGCTTGCTTTGGTTCGTCTTACCTACTACATAATATTTAAAAATCTACAATCTGTGCTTTTATGGTTCCAATCGATAGATTTCGAGATATTTATCAATTCTGCCTGTTTTTTTAGTACCATTCAAGCAGTACCTAGGCAGTAGGTATGCTCAATCTAGACAATATAATATCATTGATTATCATAGCTGGTGAGTTATTACCTAATTGCACAACTTGGAATTATATTGTGCAAGTAAAAATCACGTAATCCATGCTATTTTAAAGAAATTTATTTGTATCACAATTTTAAACAATGATTTGTTATTATTTATTTAATTGGAAATAAGAGAAAATATTTACTGGCTGAACTGTTTCAATAGTAATAAATTAGTTCAGATAAACAATACAATATGGTGTGATACTAAGTGATTATTACTTTGAAAATTTTATTTACTGTAAACTAATATAAAAATAAGCACATACAGGGGCGTATTGACCCTAGCTCGGGCTATCTGGGCTATGGCCCAGGGTGCCATTCAACTAACTTTCCTTTCTCACCTTTTTTTTCAATATCAATTTAAAATCAACATAATAAAAACAAGAACTAGTAAGTCATTTAGTCGAAAACAAGCGTGTAAGTGAGTTTTGTCAATACCTATGGAACGCGTCAGACTTCTGGGGCGGCGAAACTAATTGGCCCGGGCGGCAAATTTTTAAATAAATAAACTTATTGCTATGATTAAAAATGCCTATTTCTTTTTTAATTAGAGCTCTGTTGTTCTTATTAATACACAACTGCCCAAAAGGCAGTTTCTACTTTTTATTAGGGTTCATTTAAGTATGTATGTTATGCCTTAACCGATTTTGATGTTGACGTTTTGTTTGAATCCTTACGTTCTCCTAAGTGCCATAGGCTCTTCATAATAAAAACAATATGGCAAATTATATAGGTAAGCACTCAATAATATGCATCCCAAAGAAAAAACCACTTCCAAACTTATCAAGTGGGGTAACAAATAAAACGGTTTTGAAAAGTGATTACAAAAATATAAACACCTTCTATGCTTATGTAATAAAATAAAATAGCCTTTATTGCTGCTTATATGGTTTTACATAGCTTTTCATTTTTATGCTGTTTTGTCAGCTTGTCTTCCGACAAAGGCCTCCTCCAAAGATTTCCACTTCTCTCGATGTTTCGCCATTCTGGTCCATATTGGCCCAGCCACTTTCTTTGTCATCCTCCCAATGTTCGCTCTGTCGAGCTTTACTTCTCTTACTATCTCTGGGGTAAACTCTGTTAATAGTCTAGTCCATTTTTCTCTTGTATATCTCTATGCTTATGTACTTACTTTTAACTGAAATGACGAATTTTTAATAAAAGTATGAAATAAAAAAACAATTGTTGCTAATAAGTTAGAAATAAATTGTGAATACAGTAGAAAATTATTTGCAGACAGAAGAGTACTTTGGTACAAAGATGTAATAGAATGGTTATATAACGGTCCCCAGACTATAAATTATAGACAAGAACAGCAGGAGATTGAACATACTGGTAAGAACTGAGGTAGGCCTTTGCCAAAATAGGGCATATGGATCAAGAGAGTTAAACCTATATTGAAAAATAAAACTATGTTTCTAAACTTTTAACACTATCTGAATAAGGTTTTATTATTATTATCATACATATAAATAGGTAGGTACCTAATTTAATAATAATTAAAACTTCTACTGTACAAAATGCATTTCAATGTGGAAGTACATAAATAACTGTTCAAGCCAACTAAAATGAAAAGATTGCCTGGTACATATTATAGATGGGAACTAGAAATACTGACTCAATATAAAGTTTGTAAATTACTGACTTCAAGGGGATTGCTCCCATTACATAAACTGTCTAATAAGTCGATTGACGCACTGTACTACAGATTTCATTTTTTGGTTTGTTGTTCATTTTCCTCCCATGGTCTTGGGCCTCTTTTATTTTCCCAATTGTCAATATCTAATTTTTGTATATCTTCATAGACATTTTCTAATGTTACTTTTCGTTCTTTATGCAGACCCATTTTTTCAGCTTCTTCCCTACTGACACCTTTTACTTGTGAAAACTGATATCTGAAAAAAAAAATTAGTTTAATCAATTACCAAAATCTTGTAAGTAGCAGTAAATCTTTCTTTTATAATCTACCTAAAACAAGTAAATGTGAACCAAAGAGTAAAATTATAATTAGATGTTTGAATTAGAAGGGAATTAATAAGGAGGATTAAGGGAGGATTCAATTTTAATTTTAAAGCTAAGAAATTATTGAAACACTTTAGTGTAGTTTCGAAAAAATTTTATGCTTACAGTTCAATTTCTAACCTTATTTGAGTCCATTCTCTTAAACCAAAAGATCCTCCCACTACAAGTATTAAGAAAGGAAGACCGTATTGAAAGGCTCTCCTTTTACTGAGGGCGATAAAACTGTTTTTAAAAGAAGTAAGTTGACTGTAAATTTTTGATTCTTTTAAATTCATTTCGATAGTATTAGCATCTAAAGTTTCCCTATATTATTTCACTCTTTGATCTGAAGTAAATGGCAATAATCAAGTAAAAACAATGGTGCTGTTCTTTTGGGTTAGGTATGTTCTGTAAATGTGTTTCTGTTTATATAATATGACAAAATAACTGAAAACTTCTGACTCCCTCCTGAAAAAAAGGATCGTAGTTTGTCTTTAAACATATATTAATCTGTGGTAGTTTGGATTCTTTGGATCGTAGCATATTAATCTGTGGGTCTGGCAAAGCCGATGACCTGTGATGGTGACCACTGACTAAGTAATACTACGTGTGGTGACCACCACTGAACAAGTAATACTAGTGACCACAGCTTGGTGACAAATTGACAATGCTCACGAGCACTGATCAAGTAAAACTACGTAGCACCAATGAGCACGGCTCTCTTCTTTTCACTCGGCTCGTTTCTTTGCCATGAAACCTAAATACCGGAAAATAAGTATAGACTGGCTGATGTCAGATTAAATTCATGCTTAATAGACTATTGCTATTTTGGCGCTGTAGGACGTAGTATCGGAACTTGGAACTAAATTAGTGATGTCCCCAAGTCGAGATTCGTAACGTTTTTTTAACTATACATTAAGCCGGTGACAGATGGCGACAGACGCGGCTGCGGACTCGTCTTGACATTGTAAGGTCAAACGCTGCCATTGTTCTATCCTTCAGTAAACTTCCACCAGTCCAAGGATCGACCAAAGGCAGCGTTTGATCTTACAATGTCAAGACGAGTCCAGAGCAGCGTCCGCCGCCATCTATCACTGGTATTAGTGTAACCACAGAATAAATAATATAAGGTGTGACTGTAGCTCACTGTAGATGGTTGCCTAGAATAGAATACACTTAGACTTAAGATTAATACAGGGTGCTTAAGAAAGTACGAGCCAAGTTTTAGGAAATGTCTCAGAGTCGAGTCTAGAATACAAAAAAATCGTATTCAAAAATCTATTGTATTTTTTATTTGATTTCAAAAATGCTGCGATCGTGCCCGCGCCATAACGAACGTTGGTTTAATGATTTTGAAAGATATTGTTACTATAATAGTTACAGCGGGTAGATAGACAGTGGATTTTTTCTGTCTATCTATTATATTAGGTTAACAAGTTTTTTTACATTTTTTTTAAAATATTCTAGACTTAATTCTGAACCACAACAAAATATTTTACTGATATAGCCAGTGTTTATGTGTAAACGAAAGATTATTTAGAAATCATTGTAAAACTTTAATTGTACCTAGATTAGGTTTTCACGTCCGCATTAGTTTATTGTTACTAGAAAAATACCTTTTATAAAATCAGACACCATGAATGTGTCAAAGTATCACAGCAGTGTGTAGTTACACTCCTCCTTTTTTGAAGTCGGTTGAAAAGTATAAAGTTTCGAAATCCGTTAGTGAACCGATATTACCTACCGCTTTAACGTCAAAATTTGTTCTGGGTTCAGATAATAATGGCGCTTCAAATGGGCACACAAAATTAGCTGTCATTTGTATGGAACAGCCAGTCCATACTTATTTTATGTCAGTCCACGAAACTAAAGCCAGTGACAGATGGTGACCGACGCGACTCCGGACTCGTCTTAACATTGTAAGGTCAAACGTTGCCATTGGTCTAAGCATATGACCGTCAATTTACAACTCTAGTCCGGAGCCGCGTCCGTCGCCATTTGTCACCGGCTTAAAGCTGGTAACAAACTGCGACGGACGCGTCTCTGGACGCGTCTTGACATTGTGATGTCAAGTGCTGCCATTGGTCTATCCTTCAGTCAACTTCCGTCAGCCCAAGGATTGACCAATGGCAGCGTTTGACCTTACAAATCTTACAATGTCAAGATGAGTCCGGAGCCGCGTCCGTTGCCATCTGTCACCGGCCTAAAGCTGGTGACAAACGGCAAAGGACGTGTCCCTGGACGCGTGTTGAAATTGTGAGGTCAAACGCTGTCATTGGTCGATCCCTTCGTCAACTTCGCCAGCCCGTCCGCAAGACTCCACCCTTTCCTGTTCCGAAACTGGCGTCCAGGAGCCGTGTCTCACCGGTTTAAAGCCTTTGCTGAGGGTTCTGGTGACAAACGCGGGATGGCGTGTCTTGCTTGACATTGTTTTGACCATCGACTCTTTGTTTCTTGTTCCAGATTGAGCATACATTTATTTTAGCTGACTGAAACTCGAGTGGTGTAGGTAAATATAAAATCGGACCAAGTTTGTTAACACTATTATCGATTATGACCAGTTTTGGAACAGGAAGGGGGTGGAGTCTGGCTTGCGGGCTGGCGGCAGCGTCTGTTCCCACAGTGTCAAGAGGCCAAACGGGGTGACAAGCAGGAGACAAACGTGGACTGAAGGATCGACCAATGGCAGCATCTGTCCCCACAATGTCATGACGCGTCCGTCCCCCATTAATTTGTGCCACCAGCTTTGGAAGCAGGCGTTTGAAGTCAAGGAAAGTCAAGCAATGTCAAGAGGAATCCGTCTTTCGTTTAGCAAGCCGTTTTTGTTTAATTTTTGCTGTAAAGCTAGAAGCATAGAGTATAGGAAAGCTAGAAGCCACACATTTTATTATTGGGAAATTCCCGGGTTGTAAATGGCCATGTCAATTGTCAATGTTCGTCCATAATCGTTATACTAGCGCGCAGGAGACTCGGCATTTTTGGTGCTGGTGTTGTGGCAAAACCACTTTTGCCCGTTCCACAGCATATTGCCAATCCTGTAAAAAAGGTAAAAACTTATAAAATGGCCGACTTTAATGAGTGACGTATGTGGTTTGTGTTTATGAATTTATTATTGTAAAATTACTGTGATTTGATTATGAAGTGAAGACTTTAGATTAACTAATATCTTGTGTTTATTACGTTTGGTAAGTTTTCTTTTTTTTGATTTACTTTTAGTTGTATAAAAGGTTTTGTCACGGTAAATTTACTCTCAAGAAGCTTTAGAGTTGTAGGTGGAATGAAACGGCCTCGTTTGGGAGTCCTATTTCTTTGAGTTAAACTGCACGTTAGCTTTATTATTGTGCTGAATGTATGTCCGGTTTCGGCGTATACATTGATGGCATAATATGTGTTCATCATGCACAATAATTATTTCTAAACCATACTTTTAACCAAAAAAAGGTACTTACATCTTAGATGTTTGGGAATAACGCAAAGTTAACCACGAATTTCAGTAACATTTGTCGTAAGGTTAAATTACCTAATATATAAGATTTTAAGTTTCTTCATTCTGGTTTATCCTCAAATATTTAAGAGAAGAGATAATTTATATTATAATTAAGAGTTTTTAGTAAATCTGCAAGCTTAATACTAATCACAATAGATTCTTAGAACAAACCTGATTTCATTAGGTGGGAATTTTAACATAGCAGTTTTTGAAGTAAATTACTAAACTACTAGCAGTATACCAAAGCAAGCCATTTACATGTTCTTTTATGTAGTTGATCAAGTAAAAAGAATCTTATGATTTAGTACCTACAATAATACCAGCAATATTCTTATTAAGATGATCAATTAAGATCTTGTTTATTCAACAGCACCATACATTGTTTGTGTGGTTGGCATTACAATTGAGTTGTTTCATCAAATTAAATATTAAATTAGGGTTATGAAGATGTTGAAATCAATGAATTATTTGGCACCACAACCTAATAATATGCTAACTTGTCTATGTAATTATTAGTGAAATGTTAAAAGTTAGAAACAAATAAAACACAAGTTATTATATATCTTTATCTAAAATGGTTTCTTCTGGGACACATTAAATACAAAAATATTTACTTGCAACAATCACACAAATTTAATTTAGCCCTACACTAAGCAGAGCTTGTACCATGGAGACTAGATAATGAGTATAAACAATATACATGACTCTGATATTATACATGATGATGTACAAATGCTCATGCTCATCACACAGACACTTGCCACTTGCAAGATTTAAATCTGTGATGCTGAATTTGTCTGGAACATGTACAATGGCAATTTTTCTGCCATCGTGAATAATGTGATGTATTCTCAGTAGTTCTGCATTTCACAAAGATTTGTGTGCATTTTGGATTATTTATCCATTTTAGTTGGTTCTAAATATGAGGGCTCTAACAGAGGCATGACAGTAAAAAAAACTTGAATCAAACTAAATATTTTCTTATTCTATTGAAATGACCTTAAATTAATTTTTTTTGAAGTTAGTGGTAAATGTTTATAAACTAAACTTAATTAAATAGCTATGATATTAATTCCAATATTACTTATTAGATTTTTTGTGAAATAATAAAATTGCGACTTAAGTGTTTAATAGAATAGGTACCTAATTAACCACAAATGTGTGTATAAGTCAAACATGTCTAAATTTAGTGTAGACACATCAGCGCAGATGTTGCTCTGACTCATCTCACTGTCATTGATCATACTTGGACTTAAAACATTTATAGTAAGGATACACAAAAGATTTGTTAATGTCCAAAGACAAGTGCAGGCTTTCTCTTCCTTTTGTGACAAAAAGTGCAGTTTTCTGCATGATGTCAATATTTTTACTATGAAATTCCATCAGACCAGTTATAATATTATAGACCAGTTATACTTACTAAAATACCTACGAAAGAAAATGAAAAAAGGGTATTATAAAGTAGACGATTATTTGAAAGACGAGTGCAAGGACTTAACCTGCTTAGCTCGCACTTACTACATACGTCTTGTAACTGTATTTCCTGTAAAAAAGGTATGTAGTCCCAAAGTGGTGGTAGGGTAAAGCTATATTTTGGGACGTGTATAAGTGCCTAGAAAAGGGCCTATATATACCTACTGAATAAATGAGTATTAATGAGTATTAGGGCCTCTTTCACCACTTGCTGATAAGTTCCAGATAACCCATCTGACACTTTTTTTGCCGGTTAATTATGTGGGTTTTCTGTCAAAACAAGTGCCAGATAGGTTATCCGGAACTTATCAGCAAGTGGTGAAAGTGGCCCTTAGAGTATTAATGAGAATACACAATTAATAATAATAATCACTCATTTAGTCACAAATGTAATCTGCCTTGGTAAAACTTTTCACAAGTATTAAGTTACAACTACAACTTATTATAACTAAGACGCAATAAGTTATCTAAAAGAGGTTTATTTATAACAGATCTACATATTATATAAACAGATTATATGTTAGTAGCGGTGAGGAAGTTGGGTCGATGTCATTTTGAGACAATGCGAGTTTTTATGACTCATTGTACCAAGGAAGGACGTCCTCGCCCGCGTTTATCGTACAAGGATCGGTAACCTTACTGAAATCTTAAGTGGCATAAATACTGAGATGTAAATGAAGGATATGTGGTGCACGGACATATCTATAGGTTGTGTGTGCATGGTGGGGGAGGTCCAACAATGCATAAAGGTATAATAGCTTCTAGCAGAGCAGTAAATAAAAATAAACTAACTAAGAAATTACGTTTAACGAATACAAAACGAACTCGAAAATTTTATTGAGTCCAGTATCAACAACTAAAAAAAGTGCATGAACTTTGCTTAAGCAGATCGGTGGTTGTCTGATAAAAAATTGCATGGAAAGTCTAAGGCAGTATTAACTCAACCATAAAGGGGTGGCCTATGTTCATCATTGGACGTCCTATGGCTGAAATGATGATGATGAAAGGTTAGATAGTCTTGGGGGAAGGATAAGCTGTAGTGGCAGTGTCAGACGCAACGAAATTTTAAAAAAAACTAGGTTCTGTATCGATGTTTATTATCGACTTCCCTCTAGGGTAAAACCAGTCGACAAATAAACGTACGTAGTTTTAAGAGTAAACTGGGAACTGGCCAACTAACTAAATACATCACAAACGATTCGCTCGGTCTGGTTTCCTGAATAGAGGGCAAGCCGATGACAACTACCTACCGACACTCGGTCACGGGGCATTGCGGTGCGAACTGCGAACACTACTGTACGCTGGATTCCTCTCACGCTCCAGTTGCTACAAATAAGTACCTCCAATTGTATTGCATTTGCCACAGAAAGCACTGATGTTGAAGTTTCTGCCTTTGTAAAACGCATCGCATTAAGATGATGGATGGTAAAAAATGTTTGAGTGTCATTTAGAGATATTCTATCTTCGTTAAATTATCGCTCAGAGATTGGCCGCTTCAGAAAAAGCTTAGATGGGAATTAAGGGATCGAGAGTCAAGCGCATGTGACAGTGCCGAAGAACTTTAGAACATGGCCTACCGACCTGAATGTCTTTTCGACCTGATTCGCACCACTGGTCTATAAGACTACACAAAATGCAATTGAAGTCGCATATTATTGGTCGGTGCTCTATAGTTTCCTACCAGAGTGCCCTTGTCCACTCATGAGTAGTAGTCATAATAATGTTAATACTACTTATATTTATGTCTAAATGGATGTAGCTACTATTGAATCATTGCAACCAGTCTTCAGAGCCGAGTGAACGCGTGGCGTAAAGTGTAATCATCTCAGTTACACAGGGTATCAACTCCTCAGCCGTTTCCTGTATGTAAATCGCCAAAGCATCGCGTTACTGTAATCTGAGAACTGGAGCGATGGCACCAGGAAATCTTTAAATGCTTGGTTTGCTGCAATACACGTTGCAAAAATTTTAATATAGTTCCTTATTCATAATCTGGCAGTACAGACACTAGCAGTGTCATTTTGAATGGACCTGACTGAAAATATCCTTATGGGCCTGATTGACAAATCTTGTACTGCGTACTAAATCTGAAAGTGACATAACATCACACCGATCAACAACATTATTAGTTTCGTTTCTTAAGACGTTCTGTGCAAATCTTCACGGTCGCTACGTTTCGATTACGCAGTTAACTCAAATGACATGTATGTCGACGGTCATTAATTGTGTAATGCCTTTACTAATAGGGAAATTTGTTTGCCGGTGGGCGGATAGCCGCGTAGCCTGACAGTGCGCGTTTAGTGGGCGCCTTGTCCGCACGCCGCCGTTTGTTGATATTGTTAACATACCAACATAATTAGTGTACATAATATGCGAACATTTTGTTCACACACGACAGACGTAAACAAAGAAACCTCTCGCGCTCTTTGAGTCACGATTGAAAATCGCCAAGTGTGTGAAAAACATTGCTGTGTTGTGTTATTTGCGCTATATTTACCATCTGGATTGATTATGTTTCGACGTTGCCGAGTTACTACCGGATTCTAGGATTTCTGCAAATTCTCAAATAGTTGTATTAGTACAACTGCAACTCAGTTGAATAGTAAACAAATGAGGTGGGTTGGACTTATGAAAACTTTATTATAAGCAACAGTTTTTAGAGATTAACCAATTTGTAACAAAATTATTGCTAAAAAAATACTTACATCAAAACAGTGTAGAACAAAATCCAGTAGAATCGAGTTGTCTTGGCATTATCTAATATTTTGTTACTGAGCATTAAAAAAAACTACTTAACAAGGAAATCTTAGATTTCCATTTCTACTTATAAGTACGCAAATTCTTGCGTGTTAATGCTGATTGTGTTATTACAAATGATTTTTCAAAGAAAATACACGGTAGCTCTTCTTATCGTTCTCTAGCGGATAGCATTAGGGCGTGAGCTTACGGTTTTACGAGAACTTAGGACTTAAATAAAGACAAACATACTAAAGGACACTTACTGCTTCGCGCGCGCAAACCTAAACGAATATCAAAGAGTACAATCCTCCGAAACTGATTGATTCCCATAAAAAACTTTAGTTCCCGAAGTTTGCAATCTTTAGTTATAAAAAACTTAAAGGTGGAATCTTTTTATGATAATAAAAACGTAGGTACCTACTTATTTTCTGGTTTTAAAGATGCATATATATTCGCCTTCTCGAATTTATTAGACATAATCAGTATCCTAAAACCTTCACATCGATTTTTGTACATGTTCGCTATTTTAGTTTGTAAATGGATGTCATTGATGTTATTGGCACTCCGTGAAATATCGATAATAATATCTATTTGCCATTGTTACCTGGCTTCGTTCAAACTATAATACTCTATTTTTAACACCCCTTATACCCCTAAATATCAAACCTTAGATCCCGAGTTTCAGGTTTGTAACTTCAAAAACCGGCCAAGTGCGTGTCGGGCCACGCGCAATGTAGGGTTCCGTAGTATCCCGCTATCACAATATAGAACGATTCTGTTGTTCGTTATTCTGAATATGAGGTCCTTCCTTACATATGAAATTGCCGATACTCAATACTGGCAACTTTAACATCAAATATCTTGCGTTTGATTAGGAATTCCAAATTCAAATTTATTTCGAAATAAAGCCAGAAAAATATTGTTTTGTAATTCGTATTTCATTTGTTTTCACATAATTTGTTTGAGCTTCAACATTTGCTATAACAACAACTTTGGACAATTTGAAAATTTGCGGTATTTACAAATACGAGTTACACCATGGCACCTGTGCTGCTGAAACGACTCGAAGAATTAACGACGTGTACGGACCGGGACATAGGCACCGCTAACGAACTAACGGTGCGTTTTTGGTTTCAACGTTTCCATTCTGTAAATTTAGATTTACACAATGAGCCTCGTGGACGACTCAAGTAAATAACGAAGGATTGAAGGCGATAGTGGAAGCGGATCCATCTCAAACCACTTCTGAATTAGCAGCAGCCTTCGGCGTAAATGACAAAACGATACCTATCTATTTGCGCCAAATCGGAAAAGAAAAAAAACTTGAAAAGTGGGTACCGCACGAATTGACTGAAGCAAACCAACAAACAAGCGTCGCTTGCTGCGTTTCTTTGCTTAATCGTAACAACAATGAGGGGATTTTAAACCGTATCGTGACTTGTGATGAGAAATGGATCCTGTACGACAATCGGAAGCGATCATCACAATGGCTTAACCCTGGAGAACCAGTAAAACCTTTCCCTAAGCGAAAACTGTTAGTGTTTGGTGGACAACTGCTGGAGTCATCCACTACAGCTTCTTGAAATCAGGCCAGACGATTACTGCAGACTTGTATTGCCAACAATTGCAAACAATGATGGAAAAGCTCGCCATTAAACAACCGAGACTGGTGAATTGCTCTAGCCCACTGCTCCTTCAGGATAACGCCACACACTGCACATCAAACGGTCGCCAAGTTAGAGGAGCTGCGACTGGAACCTTTGCGTCACCCACCATACTCTCCAGATCTTGCCCCAGCCGATAACCACTTTTTTCAAAATTTAGATAACTTTTTACAAGGAAAAAAAATCAAATCTAATGAGGCAGTCAAAACTACCTTTAAACAGTTCATAGACTTTCGCTCCCAGGATTTTTTTTCCAAAGGGATCAATGATCTGCCTATAAGATGGCGAAAGTGAATCGATAACAACGCCGCATACTTTGATTGATTAAATAATAAGTTCATTAAAAAAAGTTGATTCACTTTTTTGAAACTGAACGGCCGTTTCATATGGATTTTTGACGCTGTGTCTATTGACATTAGATACCCAATACGCGCGCAAAATTTGAAGCAACTAAATTGGGGCCGCAGCAGGCTCCAAACGCCTGACTCTCACAACTCCGTAGTGTTAAATGTCAATCCGCTCGGAACGCGTCTCTTGGAAAAAAATAATATTGACGAGATGTGCTATTAAATGGTGTCAATACACATTGGATAAATATAAGAACTGTAATAACTTCACTTTTCACTTACAAACTATCAATATTATTTAGTATTTCGACCATAAAAGCTAATGAAATTAATCGCTATATTTTACATTTTGTAAAAGGTTAGTGTTGCCAGTTAAGGAAATTATTTTCCCATTTTATTTTTACATTATTGGCCCTATTGATTAATTTTAAAAGTACTAACTGATATTTTTGTCTGTAATAAGTAGGTGCAGTGTAATTTAAATATTATACATACTTGAAAATATATTAGTTTATTATGAACATCACTTGTTAAAATCAAAACATTCACATCTTTTTGTTTTAAGAATTCCACAACAGTAAAATAGTAAAAAAATATTTAAGTCGTGCACATGACAATCTAGATGTAGGCATTGTTTTTATTTAATTTACCCCAAGTTTGGGGATAACTACTATTATGAGCAACCCTCTTTTGTAGTGGTGTGCGTGTCTCTGTGTAAACGAACTGTAAAGTTGCTTCAAATTTAGAATCGCCGGTAGGTACCGAATTATCCTTCTATGGTATTCTATGGTAAGGACCTAATATAATTAAAGATATTTGTATTTGGTACAAAATTATCCAACAACCAAGTTAAACGACTAAACTAATGAAGTTATCTTAACCGCTATAACTTTCCTTAAAGTTTATTAAATGCACAATCATCAGGATTTTTTCAGATTTTTCAAGCCAGCAGTTTAGATTTTAGAGGGGGGTGGGCGATGCCCCACTAGAACAAAAAGCTGTTTTAAAGTTTAATATTTCGCAAATGGAGCATTAAATCGAAACATATTATTAGCAACCGCTAAGTCATTTTAAAAGATGGGAACAGACATTTTATTGGTTGTTCGTGACCCTTAAAAATGACTTAATTCCATAAAATATCAACCCCTGTGCTTGTTTATTAATTCTTTAGTCTCAGCGTTTAATACGTGAATAAGTCAACATCTTTTTAAAGAATGTTTCGAGTTTGTAACATATTTTCATGGTAAAATCATTGATACTCACTAGTATTGTGTCTATAGAGCGGCATCATTCGTAACAGTGGGACACGAGGTCGCTAGCTACACGTCTGCCTTGATTAGGTAAAGTATCCGACTCCTGTTTCATGCAAAATATAGTTTACCTGACATATTTTTTAAACATATATAATTATGTCGTGGCCAGATCTTACAATTGATCTCTTCATGATGAGTTCGAGTTTTTTATCAAATGTTCGTATTTCATGATATAGCCAGCTAACACTGCAGATGTCGTTTAAACGTCAACATTCGATGATTGTCAATCTACGTTTGACCATATCTATCTCTATATATAAAACAAAGTCGGGTTAGTTACACCATTTATAAGTCAAGAACGGCTGGACCGATTTTTATGATTTTTGATTTGTTGAATTTGTCTCTACCCCGAATAGCAGAATAACTACAAAAAAACGGAAACATTCACGAAAAAATATGTATAAAGGGGCGGTACAAAGTTCGCCGGGACAGCTAGTTATCATTAAAATAAAAACACATTTAATGAAAGTTACCGGAATTCGTTTAATAGTACCTAATCTTGTTGCAATTTTTTAAACCAACAACTATATACACTACACGGGTATTATAACCACGGCCTATGCAATTAGGTCGAAACGTCGGGAAATCAATTTCGTAAAAAGAGGTATGTGTTGCAACAATAATACTTACCCGTGTAGTGTATAGTATAAGTAATCTTGGTCAATAAATTAATAAACATTTTAAATAACTATAATTTAAAAGGAAATTATTAATACAAAGATTTGAAGTTAAATAACTTGTAAAAAATATCGTTTAGCACTCTCTGTTTTTTTTTTTAGACGTAACGCTCGTTTTTTGAGTGACTTTCATAAAAGTGGCCTACCTTGGTGTAACAATATGCACTGCACTTTCATCTGTAGTCACACTTGGTGTACTGCACTTTCATCTTCCATTTTACACACAAGATTAATTATTTATTGATAATTCCATTAACAAGGTGGACAGACGACCTAGTAAAGGTTGCAGGAAGCCGGCTGGTTGCAGGCCGCTTCCAACCGGCCGATCTGGAAGTCATTGGGGGAGGCCTGTGTTCAGCAGTGGATGTCCTATGGCTGAAATGATGATGATGATACAGCACAAGGAGAATCTAAGCTTTTCTTAAATTTCAACCCTCCAGCTTCAGTGGTTTAGGTGAAGGAATAACAAATTAGTCGATAAATAAAACAGGTATACAATAATAATATTGTACAACATTAGTAAATTAGTGTTTAACTATTTACAGATAATCAATTATGCATACGGCTTATTTCAAAACACATCCTCTATCTCATAACTATTCTTCGTATTCTGTAATGACCTTTTTTGCCTGGAAGGAAGCAATTCTTATGAATTAACATTAAGGTCGATTTCAGTGTTTTCTCCTCACAGAATAGTTATGTTAGTGTTCAGTATTAGAATTTAGTAATGAATAGTACTACCTGGTTACTTTTTTAGCCATCAGTCAATACTAATCGTCATTATATATTATATTACTAATTTCGTCGTTCAGCATTGTTCATAAGAACCTGAAATTTGTTTCGCATCCTTAATTTACCTCTGTTTGATGTATAAAATAGAATTTGAAATTTCCTTCTTTTAACACAACTAGCACTGATATAAAATTAAATGTAAACACATCAGTGTTAACATAAACAGTGGTAAACTTGGACATGTAGACGGTATACTGCGTATCACTTCCTCAATTTATTTAAAGGCCATAAGTCAACGACCATCGCACGTTGCCATATCCTTCTGTCCTTTAATCTTTGGACAAAATACTTAAAGCAATGTCATGGAATTAATGTGTTCATTGGGATGCTAATTATTAGAAACCGAATGGATCGTAACTGCAAATGGCATGATTGTTGTGTCATCTGACCGTTCACGCAGCGGTACCGGTTCTAAAAGAGTAGAGCATCCACTACGCTCGTGCGGTCAGTTACGGAATCTCTGTAGTACCTATGAATCAATGGAGTTTATGGTGAAAGTGACCAAACATTTAATGCTTATGTAACTGCTTGTATAGCTAAAATTGAAAGAAGCAGTAAATCAGCCAGAAAAAGGAATAAAACCTTTTCTATGAATGAAAATTAAATTAGGTAACATAGCAGTACATACACATAGGTACTAGACCGCAACGCACCAGAGTTGCTAAATCCTGGGTTTTGTTGAAGATGATATAATGTTGACGAATTGATGATGCTAGCGATTCGGTTGTATGTATGTAGTACCATAGCACTCTCTAACTAAACTATAAGTCAGTACGGATCCTTTTCTCGAATGATAAAATACAGCAAACAGCTCTCAAACTATCAAGTTGTCAAATATCCATTCATAGATTATTTTAGAAGGCATGTCAAATCCTTAAATTTATTATATCGTATCGTAAATGTGACTTATCTCACCAACATTATGGTCATACCTACCATTCATCCTTGGAAAATATCAAAATATGTACAAAGTTCCCATGGCATTAATAATGTTAAGTTTTACAGATTTTTATGATTTTTTAAATTCCAATGCAGGTATGCATGCTGCAGGCTATGAAAGCTTTTATAATTCCATAATCGCGAGATTTTATTCGCAAAGCTCTTTCTACTTTGGTAAAGTTCTAAAAGTACGACGTGTAAAGTGCGCGTGCTGGTGTGGCGGCGGGCGGCAGGCGCGGTCGCGGTCTGCCGGGATGCGATGAAAGTGAAATGCTCAAACGCGTGGTCGTTCAACTCGGCACGCGCCTGCACCCCCGGCCGGCTGCTGCGGTCTCATTGCTCGCTTTGTGCTAGAGATTTCACTGCAGCGTAGTGAAGTGATAAACAGACACTTTGTCGATAATTCGATATCGACTCCAGAAATCCTTTCCGCAGAACAGTATTTCATTAAGCATTAAGTAGGCTTTTTAAATTTGTTGCTGATGTTAATAAATTTGGCTAGAGTCGCAGAATGTTATCCGGTGCGGTATTCACGTTCTAGATTTATTTTGCTTTTATTTCATAAGCATGTTTATATAGAATTCTTAAATAAAGTTTCATCTACTCACCTTGTCTGTGCTTATAAACTGTTTGATGTATTTTGACGAATGTTCCATCGTTTTGGATTTCGTAATCAACTCGGAACCCTTTTATAATCGCCATGTCCGTCCGTCTGTCGTCTATTTCTCTGTGCGTGGCTTAGCTCTATGACTCCTAGAAAGCTGTAGATAGATAGATAGATACTCTTTATTGCACACCATACAAGTAAAATAGACATGATTTTTACAGAAAGCTGTAATTCGGCGTGAGTATATAAAGTCAATCTGTAAATCACTAGGGGAGGCCTATGTTCAGCAACGGACGGCCTGTGGCTGAAATAATGATGACGATATAAACTGATATATTAAAATCTTGGAAAACATTTTTAGTGTGCCTCCTACTGTTAGGATGTTTTTAGGGTTCCGTAGCCAAATGGCAAAAAACGGAACTCTTATGGATTCGTCATGTCTGTCTGTCCGTCCGTATGTCACAGCCACTTTTTTTCGAAACTATAAGAACTATACTCTTGAAACTTGGTAAGTAGATGTATTCTGTGAACCGCATTAAGACGTTCACAAAAAATTAAAAAAAAAATATTTGGCGGTATCCCATACGTAGAACTGAAACTCAATTATTTTTTATCAAACCCATACGTGTAGATCTATGGATAGTTCTTCAAAAATGATATTGAGGTTTCTAATATAATTTTTTTCTAAACGAAATAGTTTGCGCGAGAGACACTTCCAAAGTGGTAAAATGTATGTCCCTGTAACTTCTAAAATCAGAGAATGATAAAACTAAAAAAAGTATATGTCAAACTTCCACCGAAAATTGGTTTGAACGAGATCTAGTAAGTAGCTTTTTTTTAACACGTCATAAATCATTTGCTCTGCGCAAGCATTTTTTGGATTAACTCTTTTCTCTTTTCCATGATTCTCGCTGGCATGAGATCTGTGTATAATTATATTATGTATAAGTATGTATGTATATACTTTATGTATGTTTATACCGTATATAGCTATCTATGTATGTATCTAGTATGTACAACTGTATATATTCATCTAGTTTGTTTTAGTTTTGTATGATTAAATTTAACACAATTTGTTTTTTTGTTGCACCGCCTATACCATCTCTGTATGGCCCCATGGTTGACTGGTAGAGAATGCTTTTGGCATTAGGTCCGCCATTTGTACACCTTTTTTTTAAATGTCTGTGCAATAAAGTTTAAATAAATAAATAAATCGTAAACCTTAATTTACCTTTCATTCAATCAACTCAAATATAAAAATAAAAAAATTGCTTTACTAGCTGATGATGTCTTTAGAACATTTAATATGTTACGGAACCCTTCATGGGCGAGTCTGAGTGAGTCGAGCGCACTTGGGCTTTTTTTTTCTATTCTAGGTCATTTGATAATATTGTAGGTGTCTGAACACCATTTTTCGATTCAGAGATCCGTTTGTGTCATATTAAGCTAGTACCATTATTACCATATCTGTTAGAGTCAATGTCTTCCCTATTTGCCAGCTATACGAATGTGTAAAAATTCACGACAATAACGAAGTTGAAAGAAAAAATATCACAGCTAGGTGAGGCTTTACAAGTTACCAAGAGAACTTATAAAATGAACTTAATAAATAGGTACTGGAAGTAGAAAATTACTTAAATGAAGTTGTTAGTTATGTAAAACATGTAGAAAATACAACGTATTGTGAAGGACAACTACGGAACCCTATACTGCGGGTAGCTCGGCACGCTTGGCTGGTTTTTAAAGAAAATCTTTAGAAGGTTTTACAATTAACAGTTTACTTTGCCTTCGCTTCCTAGTAATAAACAGCCTATATTTTTTCAATTTTGTGTGAGAAGTCATCGATTAAATTTCACGTAGAGTTGGGTGATGTTCACATCGCTACTTCGTCTACGTCTTCATAGTTTACGACTGTCGACTCGACTGCCCGCGGGTTATGTCCGTGTTAATTCACACGCCAAATTAATGTTTTGACGCAATTCGAGCTGCTTGGTTACGAAACTCGTTTGTTCCTTTAATATTTATGCCACTTGGTGTTATTAATAAACGTGCGTGTATGGTGATTGGAAAGAGGTAATTTTGACAATATATATTTAGGTGTCATAAATTATGTGTAAAAATTATATTTGTTAAAATTACCAAACAATATGCATGCATCAACTTAAAGTTTGGTTAAACATATTATCCGAATTACAAAAATCACAATGTCCCAATGATTACATATTATAAATAAAATCGTCGTATATAAAGTACTTTGTTACATAATCTAGGATATCTACTTTTTACACATCATGATGGCGCATGACGACCATGTAACAAATAGAACACCAACACCGCCTATCTGTCAGGCATACGTAATTGCATTGTCACATAAGCGAAAAGCGATGATAAATTAAACCACGTTATCTGTTTACATACCTTAAGTTTTTTCATTATTTTTGTATTAGCATTCAAAATCAATCTAAACTGGAACCAAGTATGTAGTTGACAATACCGCTTATGGACGTGTGGCGAATTCCAAGTGGATGATCTAATAGCAAACACCACGGCTTAACCTTCAGTCGACATAAAATCCTTTGGTCACGCGTACACTAGCCAAAATGCATGACAAATAGTGTTTTACACAGTACTTGTATCTTAGACATGTAACTTGACTCGTCCTTTACCAGATTTTTCTTGCTTATTTATTACAGGCACGTAGAGTAGATTGTCCCGCCCCGAGAGGCATGTGTGGTTACTTTCTGTTTCCATATTCGAATTAGATCTTATTGAATATCAAGATTGTAGCTTATTTTACCTTTATGATGAAAATTTTGACAGAAAAATGGTAAGCAAACTTTTGGTTCATCTACTTACATACCAGTCATATTAATAAATATCATTTATCGAACTGCAGAAGTTCGGGGCAGCAGAATTCGTTACTTTACAACAAAAAAAACTACTTACAGAGCATGCAGAGTAAGTAATTACAATAAATAAAGTATTATTTATTGTATTTAGTAGTTTAATAAGGGTTGTTCAAACGATTTCTGTATTGTTATGTGTCAATTATTATTAGTTTTTCACTCGGTACATCTAGTGGTAGTCATTCAGTACAGTCAGTCAGTGAGCATAATTATAATAAATTAAAACGTGCCAGCTTGCTTACGACCTTCAGCTCTGCTGTATACTCAGCTGTGTAATTCTGTACATTACATTATTATTTTATTATACATACATTGTCCATGGAAATATTAATGTGTGCGCGCGAAGTATAATAATACATCGTCTTTGTCTAATCTATATATATAAAACAAAGTCGGGTTAGTTACACCATTTATAAGTCAAAAACGGCTGGACCGATTTTTATGATCTTCGATTTGTTGAATTTGTCTCCGCCCCGAATAGCAAAATAACTATTAAAACAACGAAAAATTTCACGGGAAAAAAAGGGCGAAGAGGCGGTACGAAGTTCGCCGGGACACCTAGTAGCTAATAAATGTGTGTCGTATCTTGTTTCAAATCAAAATTACGCCACACTTTGAAAAACTACTTTTAGCTGTCTAGATGCAATTGACCGTGAATAGACGTTACGTTACGTACGATTGTTGCGTGACATAAACAACTTGTCTTTATGTACAAAAATGCACACAAGTAAATGACGATAAAAGCACTCATGCATGAGAAAAAAACAGCATGTACCCACTGCAACTAATCGCACCGTTGCGTTAGTTGTGCAACACTAGTCGCGTAGTGCACTTGCGTTCGTGCTAGGTCATTTGTAAAACACTTTATTACACACTATTACAAAAACTGATATCTATACGTAGACACTACGCGCTCTTTTCGGTTGTATTGTAGATATAATGTTACCATACTTTAATAGTATGTAAATTAAGACCCAAGAAGTTACAATTATAATGACATGTACCTACTATGTACGCAGCGGTATGCACAAGGAAAGTAGGTGGCGTGTTACATTAAGTTTTCCTGCCTGCTATCTGTCGGTTGCCTCGTTCGTGGTCGTAGACCATAGGGTTAACTGCACAAGTTTTCTCTTTGTCTTTTGCTTAGATAAATATATTTATAATCTAGATACAATGCTATTGTCTGATAGAAATCAGAAAACCTAGTACATAGGTATAATATGTACCTATGTATGGAGAAGGTAGTGTCAAACCAACCACTCCATTTAAAATGACAAGCTAGTCGTTGAATGTTAAATTAAACCACGAAGCGGAAATTTATCATTTATTGTTTGTTAAACTACTACTATTTAGCTAGGATGAAATAAAACGCCTAACAAGTTAGATGGTCACCATTGACTTACATATTATACTTTTTGAATCAATGATGGTCACTACACACCCGAAACGTTTAGAAAAATCACGCGCTCTCGCATTCGGTAAACCTCGGTAAGAAGTCAATTACTTCTTGTCTTTGAACCCGACGTTGAGGGGCAAGGCGTAGAGCCGGCCTAAGCGGCAGCTCTAGCCAGTCCGGCGGACTAGATCGCCCCTCGCTGCTAATTCTGTACTCAATTAGTGTGCCTGAGTGGTCGAGCCACTTGAATTCAACGCGATAAAATGTCTGCTCCGAGCAGCGGGTAACGATTAGGGCCATTCCTGTTTTTGTTAGATAACTCTATGCAGATTGACGTTGTATAGTGCGTGAAGCATTTTTTCTGCGTGCACGTAGTTTGTAGTCGGTCGATAGTTCGATACTCGATAGCTCCAGCAGCTGGCTGCATAGTAGTCGTCACGACAGCCGACACGCTCCGCCGCCGCTCGTTAGTTCCGTACCATCGGCAAGGCGAGAGTGAATCAGCACAACCTCGCCACTCCCGCACACCTAGCGTCTGATGTTTATTTACGTCATCCAATAATATGTTCTAACACTATTCTTTGTTTTTAGTTTTTTATTGGAAATAATTATCATGTTTGCCTTATTTTTGGATCGTCGTAACGTAATACACATTGCAATGCTGTGGTTGGTTGACTTTGGTTAGGCGATCATAACAGCTGTTAGTTTATTTAAGAACCCGATTCATTTGATCGTAACATATTTCTACATAATAATTTCTTAATATAAATTCCAATAACGAAGTCAATTTTCTCGATAACGGAGACCTAATGACGCTCAAGATTTAAGATTAAGCCGAATAGCGAAGACTAGCATTTGACCTAATTAATGATATATACGACGTTGCACTTCTTATCTTCACCCAACAAGCAGATAATACGTTTAACGAATAGGTTTATTTTCTTCTATTTACATTCTACCTATACCTATATAACCAGACGCCAGAAATATTTAATCAAAATTTATCCTTTGTCGTCCGAATACTAAAACGATGGTCAAACTTTATCCTTAATTTTTAATTTTAAATAGTAATCAAATACTTAAATAAATCGCGCAACAAGGGTACCACTAAATACACCTGAGTTGGGCTAACCCCTGCCCCCTAACATGACCACCAAAACACGATATGATATGGTATGATATAGCGATATATTGACACTGTAAAAATATAATAGATATAGCCGCCATTACGAGTTTTATCGAAGCAGTGATCATAATATGTGACGTCACCGGCACGGCGATTCAAAATGGCGGCTATATCTATTATATTTTTACAGTTGGTGTCGATATATCGCTGTATCATATCATATCATATCGTGTTTCGGTGCTCATGCTAGGGAGGCAGGGGTTAGCCTAACTCAAACTTGACCAAGTTTTATTAATTGTTAAATGTTTTTGAATATTGGTTTCAGTATGTAATTGTAACCATCTTAAATCGTTATTACTGATGATTTGTTTTGTTTGTTGGCAGATGATGAGGTGTAAGCAGATGTGGTAGAGTCGCGCGACATGAACTCTGACGTGCACCGTCACCAAGCGCATCCGCCGCTTGCTCAGGTAACACACCATATTATAGTGTTATAATAGATCTGTCAACAAATACTGGCTGGTAATGATTCGGATAGCTTTATCATCCTACAGCATCATCTACCTACATAAAAATATATATATTTGATTACAAAACAATGATTTAATGAATAAAACGACTGTTTGGCGGAAAATCATAGTAACAAAAAAAAAATCAACACTTATTATTTCATTAGTCTTGAATTTGAACACGAAAACAATTCGTGTATAAAAATAGTTTCTATTACTTCCGATTGTTCTCATTTTTGAATCACTCGAAATAGGTGTTGCTATTAAATTGAAATCTTGTAACTATTTTTGTTTTACGCAGAAAATATTATAAACCATAAAGCAAAAACTCATTTAACGAACGTAAATAAAGAGTTATTATGTCAAATCTCTGTCAACCATATGTTTACTTCTCAATGTCATTCTTCTGTACTTTCGACTAGTAGATATCGAAAAACGAGTGGGTAGTAGGACCACTCGTTGCAGAATTCGCGAAATGAATTTTCAAAAATAGTGCATTTAGAATTTCGTATGCGAATCTTGCGATTTCGTATTCGGATTGGAATTAGCAAAATTCTAAAATACGTGGAGACGTGGGACAACAGGAGTGTTGTCCCTTCGTAAACTGTCTGCTGTTAGGACTCGTCCATTTAATTAAACAGTGACATTAATAAACTTAGTTATTGTAAACTTATTGTAGAGCATACATAATTAGAGGAAACGACTGATGTTAGGTATTTCGACAAGTATTATAACTTCAGTGATATAATTTATAATTTTAGGCGTGCTCTTTAGAAACCGACTCTGAATAGGTACCTCGTGATTCGTGAACATGATATACTAAACTTAGTCAATTAAATACCAGACAAGCCTCTACCAGACATATTGTATGGCGAGCATGGCGGCATTGGTGTCGCAATCTCTGAGGTCCCGGGTTCGATTCCCGGTCGGTGTATGTAGAAAAATAACTTTTCTATATTGCCTTGGCTCTAGGTGTTGTGGTACCGTCGTTGTTTCTAATTTCTGTTACACAAGTGCCTTGGCTACTTACCATAGGATCAGAGCAATATTATTATTATTGTTTTTTGACAAAATACTATAATATGATGGCAATTATAATCCATCATCGGGGTAAGATGCTATTTTCACTATATAAAACCTTAATAAATAAATTCCCTTAACAATCACCCCAATTATCGAACCCCAAACTAAGTAAAGCTTGTACTTTGGCAACTAGATAACGGATGAACATACTTAAATATATATAAACATCCATGGCTTTAGGTAAAAATGCTTATTTTTTGTAATGTTTTACAAACTTTAAAATATTGAATTGTAACAGTAACAATTTCATCTCATCGCAAATAAGACAAGCGAATTTGAGATTAGAGAAAGCTGACGCGCCGCTGTTTCTATCAATGTTCTCATGGAATGGTTATTTGTCACAACAGTCATAACAAAGCAGAACTTTATTGGCAGCTCGGCGCGTAAATGGTTGCGGACTCACGGTCGTCCAACCTATATCGCTGATATTTAATTACTTGCTTTTTCTATCTAACGCTATACTATACAAGGTGTAACGAAAAAGTGAAATAAAACTTTAAGGGGTTATTCTACGGCTAAATTACATCAACTTTTTCTATGGGACCAACATCGAAATCGCAAAAAAAAAAAAACACTTTCCTATACTTAAACGCGACCAGCTGGCATCAGTTTGTATGGAAACGTCAATTTTTTTTTTGATTTCGATGTTGGTCCCATAGAAATAGTTGATGTAATTTTGCCGTAGAATAACCCCTTAAAGTTTTATTTCACCTTTTCGTTACACTCTGTATATGTATGTAGATAATGCCCCTGTTTAACTTTGTAATCGCGGTTTACCTTTGGATCACGTTTGCATTTATATCAATCTACAGCAAATAGAAGCATAGTCGAGTTATACTTGGATTATATTGTTACTACAGGCTGTACATTCCTTGTCGATGTATCATTAAAAACTGCCTTGCTATACCATACTTATAAAGAAGCTGAAAATAGCGACCGAGTTTCTTGCGTTGTCTTCTCTTCTCGGCGCCAGTCCACAACATTTTCCTACTAAAGCAGTGGTATGTTAAAAAAATAAAATTCGGACCTGTAAAAGTGCTTAATTCAGGTTTATTTACAGAAAATAATTAGCTTTATTTATTGTTCTACTCATAGGGCTATGTGGCTGCGCCTTATTCATGCTATCTTAAAAAAAACACTTAATTGTTGATTAATTTCGATGTGCATCGATGATTGTTGCCGTAATCAGTTCACTAAGTTTTTTTACTCTAGAAAAAATGTTTTTTTTTTTTAATTTAGACAAAATCGAGTAATAAATCAAAATTTGTATAAATAAACCTTTATTCGTCGGTACCTGCTGCAACCCTGCATCTCATCTGTTTGGCGCCTGGCCAAGGTTATGCGTTTCAGTGGATCGTTAACTGCTTTATATGAGAACATTATCTTTTGTTCAAAAGCCATCAATCCCCGTTATGCTGTCGGTTTATCAAGATTATGTGAGAACAATCAATTTGTAAAAAAAAACTCATCATTCAAACGCTGTACTTCAAGACTTGATTATAGAAAGCATATAATAGGTTCTAACTGGAAAGGAAATCATGACTCTAGGGTTTTTTCTGTGGTTTGCCGCAAGTTAACGTCACGATTTACGCGTACCTACTTATTATTAACCTATATTGTGACATTTGTGACCTACTAATATTGGGAAAATCTCTCCAAGCTATGCCTTTCCAGACTACGTATACTTAGAATTGTGCCGTTCCCGAGAATATTCCCCTCCCCCCTGGCATAGGTACTAACGTAGATAATTAAAAATATCCTGTTTTCTGAGTTCACAAATTACTCGCGACTTGTTATCTACAAAGAATCTGCTGTTATTATCGATGATAAGAACCTTTCTTGTGTCATCCTACCCACCTAATAGCCTTATCACACTAATGATTTGCGAGCAAATTCAAAGCTTGTTGGCTCACCGCTTACTGCAAATTTGCGTTGCGCTCTTGCTTCGCTTTGAATTCGCTCGCAAATTCTCGCAAATTGATAATCTTAACCTTACCTTAAGTTCATTTTGACACAACGGTATTTTAATGTAACGAGTCAATAATTTAATTTTAACGCAAAAACCCGAAACCAATTTAATAACGAACGCTGTACTGTAAAAATTGCTGTTGTTGTTGTCCTGTAATAAGTCATGTGTCTAACTTGGTATTTGATCCCCAGCACGGTGTCCACACGGGCGCGCAGGGCGTGGGCCCGTGCGGCTGGTACTCCGCGTCGGCCGCGCCCGCGCCCACTGCGCCCGCGCGCCTCAAGCGCGCCCCGCCGCCGCAACAGCTGCCGGTTAGTCATCATTACAATACCCCAACTAAACACTACGCAATTAATCAATCATCATGTCACACGTAATTTAAGCATTTTTTCCCTAAAAGTTATTAAAACATGGTTTGGATCAATGAAAAGGCATTGATTAAATTACAGAAATGTTTGCTATTGTGAATGTTAAGGCTTATTGAATCATAAACCGGCCAAGTAGGTACGTGTGTATATCTGTACACACATAGTATTTCGTCAAAAAATTAGGACTCCAACTGCGTGCGTTTAAAATACAAAATTATATTTGCGTACATAATATAATTTAGGTACAATTAGTCAGAAATTGTATGTCAGTAATGGAATGGAACATCTTACTTTAAAATTTTCTCCCCGACTCCTCCGCATCCAATTGAAGTATGTGCATGCTTTCATGTTATACAGAAATATGATAATATTAAAATAGAAGCTTGCTTATTCGTCTGCTTGAAAATTCCTCTGCACTAGCAGTGTGCTGTCCACTCACCACCTACAACAATATCTGCTGCTCATATTTACACTGATAAATCTATATATATAAAACAAAGTCGGGTTAGTTCCACCATTTATAAGTCAAGAACGGCGGGACCAATTTTTATGATCTTTGATTTGTTAAATTTGTCTCCGCCCCGAATAGCAGAATAACAATAAAAACACAGAAAATTTTAAAAAAACAAAAATAAGGGGCGGTACGAAGTTTGCCGGGACAGCTAGTATTGAAAAATCAAATAAAGATAATCTCAAAATGTTTTGAAAGTCTTTATCTACTTAAGCATAGGTTACATAAATAGATGATGATGATTGATAATTACGATTGCCGCCTCGTATGCTATCAGGTTTAGAGATGAAATTTTTGTTGATGTTCAAGCCAAATCTTATATTTCATGTAAAAACAAATTATTAATAAAAATTTAAGGTCCATCTCTAATTTATGACACTCTAAAACTAATCGTTATTGTTTAGTAGCCTACATTCTAAAAGCATAAAATTCGAATGTTGTACTCGTATGTAGAGTTTACATTGCATGCAATACCGATCTAAATGAACGTTAGCGTGACAGCGCCAGTTATTATACCCGATGACCCCATTCACACAGCTAATCTACACGCTAGTCTTTTAAATAAGATTTACGAAAACCTCTTAAAACGACGATAAACAATATTTTAAACGACTTTAAAATTGCTTCGTGGTTAGCCGCGCATCTTTAAAGTAATATTTACCGTTAAACGGTGGGCGGAATCCAACATCTGGAAAATGTACTTTCCTAGCTTTTATTTTAAATTCAGTATTTTTCATGGGTTATTTGAACAGTACAAAAAATAGTTTCTTTTGTTATTTACTTTTAAACTTTCGCGTTGCATAAATTATACTTACTAAAACGGAAACTATTGATGATCGCGTTAATTCCCGTTTTAGTGTGTATTAATTTGTTTTGATAACGTTCCTTTTAAATTTTACTTCATAAACGTCACTAATTCGTAATCAATTATCGCTTGGACCATCCATATTAGTGATTGATTATTATTTATCTTATCAAAACAAAAAAAATATCCTAAACTAAAAGTTTTATTCAATTATATTTGTCGCGGACGTGACAATAGATTGTTGTTACCGATTCACAACTTACAAATAAATATTACGACGTAAAACACTGGTCATTATTATTTTCAGTGCTCACTTAATATAATGACTGTGCCTTTATTTGGCTTAATTTAGACGACTAGACACAGTTTGAATCTCATGAAACAATAGTCTGTTAAAAATGGTCGCATTATAGTTGTATTATACACATGTATCCTTGTAATACTTTATATCTTTATTGTCTTTTGTTGGGTACAATTTTTATACTCTTGCTAGAAAACCGAGTATAATCTTGTGTGCTCTTACCCCATTGAGTATTGTTTACCGATGAAAAATTTCTCACGGCTAGAAAGTCCCACACTGCAGTAAAAGCACGACATGAACATATTTTCACTAACAGCCACTTCGTATACCCGCAGTGCTGACTCGCATCTCGATTGTATATTTGCACTGAAATGGGTGAAGTTATTTTTAGTGTAATTTCATACATTGTTCTAGTCCGGAGGTGCAGTGAGCGGTAGTAATGGGCCACACGCGCCTCTCTCGCCCACCGCATTGCAGAACTCTGTACAGCATAATGTAAGTGCATAACTTGCCTACAATTCTTTATAAAGGGTAAAAAGACCCATTTCACAGACAGCGACGGCAAATTTGTGATTTTTTGAAACTTAAAAGTACATTCTATAATATTTTCTATCTTAAGGTATGTACCAAAGTTCATGTAATCAGGGAAAACCTACTAACGAACTTTATTCGTGGACGATATTTCACAAAACATTGTACAACCACAATACACAAAATACTAAGTAATGCATTGCATTCGCAGAACAATCCAACAACGGTAGCAAATATTGTAGGATGCAATGAAAATTGTATAAAATCAAATTATTTGACGATTGGCAAAGTGTGCAGCTAACTAAATAGCCTTCTAGAATAGCCATCGCTACCGGTAGTTTAATTTTTTTATTAAAATGATTTTAATATATTACTTATTCAAAATTACAGCTTTTATACTAATAAAATTGAGGGGTATATCAATGTTAAGTTTAATTTGTAATTTTTTTTACTACTAATTTATATGATCGGACTAACTTACCTAGTGACGTCCGATCCTCAATTATGTGAAGTAATCTCGTCCTCATTGTGTACAATGTAGTACGCACTTTTTGCTACTGCACTGATTACAATCTTCAAAGTTAGGCGCGTGCTTGAACGCGTCAATAAACTAAAAAATAAATAACCGGAACGTGCCCGCACCGTCACCTATCAATGTCATCTGTCACCTGTCAATGTCATTATTTCAAAGGATAAAACTGGACACAACTTTCAAAAAGAAGGGAAACTAAGTAGTAGGTAGGTATTTATAGCATATAATCTTTTTTGTACTTTAAGGATTGATAAATACATACTAACTGGGTCGGGCTGGGGATAGGATGAGGACGAGATTACTTCACATAATTGAGGATCGGACGTCACTAGGTAAGTTAGTCCGATCATATAAATTATGTTCCATAATCTCGTCCTCATTGTGTACAATGTAGATGTTCAAAGAGGAAAGTTGTGTCAACAAAACAATATAAACATTTATTATGATCATTTATATGATTTACTAAAGTCTTAGTACATGATAAATGTTTATTTTATTAACTATCTATTGGTAGATGCTTAATTCAAGTTTTATCTAACAAGGATATAGTTGTTTGATTAATTCATTAGAATTAATCAACTAACCCTGTATACCGATACAACCCTGTATATCGATACAACCCTGTATATCGATACAACCCTGTATATCGATACAACCCTGTATATCGATACAATCCTGTATGATGATACATCCTGTGTGATGATACACCCTGTATGATGATACACCCTATATATACAGGGTTGTATCGATACAACCCTGTATATCGATACAACCCTGTATATCGATACAATCCTGTATGATGATACATCCTGTGTGATGATACACCCTGTATGATGATACACCCTGTATGATAATACAACCCTGTATGATGATATAACCCCGTATGCTAATACAACCATGTATATTGATACAGTCACATCCCATTTGATGACACAAACCTGTACCAATTTTATACCATACAGGTGGACCAAAAAATGTGTAGGAATTCTATAAAATCGAAAATAGCAAATTTTACTTTAATTGCAATACTCTTTTATTTTTGTTAAAACTGTAAGTCTTTATGAATTTATAGATTTGCTGGGACTGAGACTGATAATCCACCTGTTGTACACTTTTAAGTTTGTGCAATAAAGTTTTAAATAATTACCCCTCGCTATTAAGTAGGTATATTCTTTACGAATAAACTAGAGATCACGCAAACGAAATCGCGGGGCAACAGCTAGTTTAATAAGTTGTCATGGAAATGGAGCCAATGCTTTGAACTATTAATATCCGTCTCATTTATCCAGTAGTATGTAGTACATACTTAGTACATGGTTACCTAACAAGGTAAATTTATCGATGTGCAAGTAGGTAGTTAAGCTAGTATTTATTCTGAAAAGATTTATTTTATTTTATATAATAAGAAAATCTAGTAACTTTTTAAGTTATCATTGTCTGTAATACAATTTTTTATGCAAATAAATTAGTCTTATTCTTAATAACTCCTGTTCAAGGTGTAGTTCTAAAGTAAAGGAAACTAAAATAAATAATATGGATGCTTACTATGGCAAATCTTTCATTAATTATATGTTATAAATAAGGAAATTATATACAAATACTACCAGTAGTGTTTCAGTAGGGATCCTATATTGTTGACAATAGTTTCAACATTATTTTACTGAGAAAGATTGATTTTTACTCATCTTCATAGAAAACCATTATATGTGTTACACTTATATGGCTGGAAATCAGTATGAGACTCCTGCACTTTATGTGTGGATCCCTGGTAGGGTATATTAATAAGTTAATAAAACAGTCTGAATACCTACTTATTTAGATTCAATGACTGGTCAATTCTTGTAAAGCTAATAAAAAAAAATAAAAAAATAAGTAATAATTTACCAATACATCACATTGGATAATATAGAAAGTTTACTCCGGCTCAAAATACTTGTAGCAGCCTTACAGCCTTAGTCCAATAACAAGGTAAGGCAACATTTATTGCCTGCATTGCCTTAATTATTGCCACTGATCAATGCCTCTATCGTATCATCCATTTTATTTTATTTTTTTATTTTTTTTATTTTTTTTATTATTATTATTATTATTATTTTTTTTTTTTTTAATTAAGTCATTAGAAATTTTCTGTCATTATTTATCATCTCCATTTTTGCTTTACATGGTAATTTAATATCTAGTAAAATTATTTATACATAGATTTACATAGGTACTTGACAATCTTCAATTATAATTGTAAGATTCATGCCTTAATTTAAATAATAATTTTAAGTCAGTAGTAAGTATATTTTTTATGAAGTTTATAGTTTCATGGATACAATTTTAATTTTCTAATTATGTTTTAATAAATCATATTTTATTATAATCATCTATTTAAATATGAACCTTTGTTATCCACCTGGGATAATTCAGTTTATTTATTATCTTTAGTATCTTGATAATTTAATGATTGGATGATTATTTATCTTAGTCTTCAATTTTAGGTATCAAACATTTTCACAAATGATAAAATGTCTAGAAATATATGGTTTATAACAAAAATATATTAAAAATATATTTAGGTCAGATTTGAAAATTCATGTTATCATTGGAACTTTGTGTCTAGTTTTGAATTTCTCTTACTTTTCCAAAGGTAGCAGGTACCTACTTTAAAATTAAAATAATTGGTTTTCGACCTTATGACAAGTACATAAGGATCAATTATGGTGCGACATTTTTGCCTGTAAATAAAGCTGCATAAATCTTTCCATGGGTTTTTACTGACTGAAAATATTGGAATATAACATACAGTTACAGTTAAAAAAGTTTTTAATTTTGGTAATTTTTATCTTGTTGATAACAAGGAGAATTATTTTTCCATATCTGTAACAGTGATCTTCACTCACATTATTTGTAAGTAACACTCATCTTGAGTGTGTCTTTATTTATAAATTTTCTGAGAAATTATTCACACTTGATGAAGACTAGAAATAATTTAACTAGCCATGGCGATCAGCTAGAATAATAACCTTAAGTCAGTAACAGTGTTAAATTGCTTTCATAGATTATTATAGAATCTTGAGAAATAAGCTTGATACTATGAGAATTTAAGGTTTACCCGGTTGTGACCAGATCTAATATTATAAGTTACACAAATGGGATACCATATCAGTTGTATAGGAACATACAAACATGCACTAGCCAACATCAATTTGTCATGGTCTCCAAACAAGGAGTCAACTTCCCTGTGCTACGAGGTACAAGACAATGTATCTCGCCAGGGTCATTCGAACAGAGTATCGAACCTGGGACCTTTTACGTTAAGGCACTTCACGAATCAAGTGGACTAATGATCTTTAAGTCACAGATATCAATTAGCAATTTCAAGTAATGTTTATTTATTTATTTAAGCTTTTTAGTAAAATATAAGAGAAAAAAAAAAAAAAACTTAATATGGTCATAACTACATGAACTATTGGAGTAAACAGGTTGTTTTCTATGGTAAGCTTTATAAAGTCTTGCCCTCTTGGGCCAACATCAAGAAGTACATCAATTATATACTTGTGGAAATCCACACTGAGATAAACCATAATTTGTAAAAGCGCTATTTATCATTGACTTGTATGTATATAAATGGAGCAGAATAAGACAAGCAGATCTGAGACCAACAGATTGTCTTGGTACCATTAATGGTTGCCAAAGGCCCAATTTCATAGTAACAACTGATGAAATTAATAAAAACTTAAAATCTTTATAAACAGACTGAAATTGTCTAGGTAAGTATGTGACTTGTTTACACAAGTACTCAGAATTCCTTAAGCCTTCAATATCAGCAGGCAAAGAAGCTTCTTTCATAGCCTCCTTAGAGTCAAAGTGTTAAGTTGAAAAAATTACTAAGACGGAGGGCATTACCTCATGGTCTCGGTAACCATATTTTCCCTCCTCTCTTTTTTTCTTCAGTGGCATTCGAAGATATGTATCGCCTTGATACCTTTGTGTTCGACTATATTTTCAACTTCAATTGATGAAGTCGGTCTCTGGTCAACCTTATAAGATGATTTGCAGACCCGCAATATTATACAAAAATTTTAAGTCACAGGCTAACCCCTCGTGAAAGCAAGTGGAAGTGTTATAATTCTGCTGCGAGACAGACAAGAGGAATAATTGTTCTCTCGGTACATATGATGCGCTAGAATAAATTTATAATATTAATAACTTACCTTATGCTATTACAGATCCTTTGTAGTATATTTCTGGTGCAACATTATATCGGTCTCATGGTCAACTCTTCATGAAGACTAGAGCCATAATGTTACGTCTCAGGAGGAATCCCTCGAGGAGACGCTTCAGACTGAACAAAAACCCACTGGCCACTCCATCGTAAAGGCCAGTGCTTCTGTACAGAGCAGTTTCTGTGGAGTCATTCGGAGACATGACAGACAACTAGAATGAACATAATGATCACCAACGGCCAACCTCCCGTGAAGGCTCCGATGTCATTCATTCTGAGACATGAGAGACAACTAGAATGAACTTAATGATCACCACGGCCAACCTCCCGTGAAAGCTCCGATGTCATTCATTCTGTCTCGTTTGCGGGCTGAAGAATAACGCCACTCTGTCACACACACTCCTTGTTTTCATGATTAATTTCTGGCTGATTATGTTGTTGGAGTGGAGGCCACGTCTCGGCGAACGTAGTGTAGGACGCTTCTCAATTCGATGGGCCGACGAACTCAGGAATATGGCTGGATACATTTGTATCAAAGCAGGAGATCGTACTCCTTGGCGCTCTTTGCGTCCTTCCCTTACATCCAGCAGTGGGCTGTAATAGGCTGAGATGATGGTGATGGTGATGATATTATATTTTAGTGTGTTGTGGTGGTGATAGAAATCGTAATAATCGTAATAATTGAGCCGAGGTATCGGTCCAACAATTTCACAAATTCAACTGACAAGTTTTGTTTTCCAGCCACCATACTTTTACACAAACATCACCGTATTTTCTTCTTGGTTTTTTGCATTTGTATGTAAGCTGTAAATCACTAATTAGTTAAAAAACTAATTTATTCTAATTAATTATGTCTTCAGTGCTGTGTACAAAAAAGTACAATGACATTGACAGGTGACAGATGACATTGATAGGTGACGGTGCGGGCACGTTCCGGTTATTTATTTTTTAGTTTATTGACGCGTTCAAGCACGCGCCTAACTTTGAAGATTGTAATCAGTGCAGTAGCAAAAAGTGCGTACTACATTGTACACAATGAGGACGAGATTATGGAACATAATACAATGTTTGTCTACAGAACATAATGTCTTCATCTGTTCGGGCGCCCGCGCCGTCCGGCCAGGCCCCTTCAGCAATGCACACTTCGCAGACCTCACCCGGTTTGTTATTATTTTATAGTATTATATCCTTGTATAGCAGCATAATGTAGTGATAAATAAATACAAATATTCATCAGTATTATCCTTATAGTCCGCCTCACAAGTCGAATCGGTAGCTCTTAGTTAGTTTCAATGTATTCTTCTAGTGGTGATGAGCAAAGGCGCCAGTGACGTGCTTCTGAACTCCACCACTTCTCAAAATCCACCGCCCGCAGGAAACAGGCTTGTCAATATGACGCAGTGGCCGTAAGTAAACTTATTAATATTAAATTACCACCACTTAATAATTTTCATATTATATTAATTAAATGTTGTATTAGCATTTCAATTATTGTCACTTATCACGCTTACTGTAAATGTACTTTAATAATGTTTTGACTTCACTGACATACGAACAAAAAGAACTATAAACATCTATAGAAATCTTAAGTCTATACTATTCCATGCCTATAACTTAACAATACCATAATGTAATGGTAAAATAAAGCTTACATAAAATTGGTAATTTATTTCAAAGTTGTTTTTGTTTATCAGTATGTATGCTTTGTATGTGCTAAATCCTCCTTCAGTCATAAATCATGAAACAAAATAAGTCATACCAAGTAATATTAATCAATGGTTAGACGTGTTTAAGTCAAAGCTTCGTAAACATTTGAAAACGACGTGTTTACCATAATTTATCTATCAAAAGAGTTCCACTACACACACTCGATTTGATCAATAATGTTATCTCGTCAGTTATCTGACTGATACTAATGTTTTAGGCACACGTTCAGTGTATTTTGAAGTATGGAGAGTGACATAACAGAGTGTTACAATAAGCCACATAAAATTAAACTTTTTATTCCGCCGATTTGTGCATATGCTGATTTTGAGTAAATATTATCTTATTATTTATTCTCAGTGCTATAATAATATACTAGACGTAACCATTAGACGTAAAGCTACAGAAATATGAAACCATTTCAATAGTAGTTATATTCATCTGAAAAGGATAAGATTGTAATGTGTCGGTGTATCATAATAGTGAAATTTGTCTGATGAATGATTCTTAGATTCTCATTCTCAAGCCGATTGTTCACGTCTGTGTTGTACAGGATTCAAAACATACTGATTTAGATCACTTTTCACGCTGCAATTAGTTTGAATCCTGATAGAGGTTTACTTGTATATTTCTGTCAAGCTGTCACTTAATCCAGATGTGTGCAGTGTTTAAGTGAGGAGTACTCACTCACAAGGAGGCATATTAATAGTCTATAAAAATGAAGATCAATAATATAACTGTAACATTATGCATACAACGTATAATTCCAAATACACAAAACCTTTTAAGGGCTCATCCCTTAGTGTTTGAGCAGACAACAACTTGAGACAAAAAAACTGATTTCCCATATAAATGATATCACGTGACGAAGACGTTAGTATTTGAGCACCAGAATCAACGCCCCTTAAGAGAATTTGCGTATTTGGAGTTACACGTATATTCCCGACAAGTCGAAAAGTGAGTGAGATGTCGGTCGCAGGTGGCACCACGGCGCGATCTCGCGCGAGCGCGCCGAGGCCCTGCTGTCAGGCTCGCCGGACGGCGTGTTCCTGGTGCGCGAGAGCACCAACTTCCCGGGCGACCACACGCTCTGCGTGCGCTTCCGCGGCCGCGTCGAGCATTACCGGTAGGCACCAGTTTGTTTTTTATTAGTTTAGTCTACTTGACTACACTGAGAGCCTTATCCACTGACATGAAATAAATATGGACTGCCTGCTGTAAAGTTAAATTTATGCTATGCATACAATTATTCAGCAGTGGACGTCCTTCCTATGACTGAATGATGATGATGATGATGATGGTGATGCAATTATCGCTATTTTGCCGCTGGAGTGATGTGAGAGTACTAGGAACTGTATTAGTAATGGCCGCCAGATAGGCAGTCATAACAATATACGTCAAAATTAATTCTCGGTACTCTCGCTTGTGGCGCTTCAAGTGGGTACACGAAATTAGCTGTCATTTGTATGGGACAGCCAGTCCATGTTTATTTTCATGTCAGTGGCCTTCTAACATACTAGCAATTTGCGAGCGTAGATGACGGATTATCGGATTTCTTCAGAATCTGGCTGGTGCAGGACAGCGTAGAGCGAAGGCTCCACGGCGCTTTGCACGGCGTGTGTGCTTTGCGCGCTCTATGCCGTTGCCTTTGCCACGCTTTGTAATTCACTGGAAAATCGTCAGTGTAATATCGCTCTTAGAGTTCCTATTTATTTGTACGGGTCCTAAGACAGTTAAAAACAAACTAAGACTGGTCGCATATTATTAGAAGCTTCTAATAGAAACATTCTAGCGCAAACCTGAAGGCACTTTGGTGCATACATTTTGTACTAGAACCCGCATATTGTAAGAAATGTTTCTTGCCGGTCATCCGGATCTAATGCGCGCCGGATTGAAACATCAGCAGAATTCTGCCATACATTTTTTACTAGACCCTACATATTATCAATTTTTGTCAATTTTTGTCAAATTTGTGTCAGTTTAGCTAAGTGAGTTTTAAGCTGTAGATTCTGCAGTTTGGCAAAGGCAGTTCAAATGGCTATAAAGATACCCAATAAACACAAAAAAGTAGCATCCGGATTGCAAAAAATATTAAATTCCAATGGTTTTGGAGATTTAATGTGGGATTATGGTTATGTACCACATAACAATTGAATAAACGACAACCATTATTAAAGTCAGGATGAACATGTATGTAGAAAATAAAACAAAGCTCATATCAATATAATAATTTACTGATTTATATTTTTACTACCATATTGTAATCGACTGCATTTTTAATTGCAGAGTAAAATGGGCAACCGCGCCTGATAGCCAAAACCAACGTCTTACCATAGATGATGAGGAATTCTTCGATACTATGACTGATTTAATACACGTAAGTATTTGTCTGCAAAATCCATAAAATGGTAATGAAACAGTTTGATTTACTATTTCAATGTTATATAACTTGCAGCATTATTTACAAGACGCAGACGGACTATGCACAAAGTTAGTGCGGTGCCTACCAAAAACGACGCCGAACGGCGCCAACAATAATGGCTCAATGCAACCCCCCTACCCGCCCCATCCGCAGGTAAGACGTTCACATATATCATCATTTAAAATAACCAGTATGCGTTTTAGAATAATGTAATGTACCTTAAATTTTAGCCTTTTAAGAACAGTCATATGACCATCAAACTTGACACTTAATAATCTTAGGTAATTTGACTCTAAGGTCCTATGCATTTAGATCTTTTCTGTAAAAGTCATACAGGGTCTTACGCATATAAGCCAGCAGAAAAAAAAATGCAATGAAAATCGGGACAGCTGTAAATACCTCTCGCTCGCCCATTTTTATGTAAGAACTGCTAACATCTATCTAATTCTATTCTTTATCTGCGTGGACACACGACACACGATTTACGTCTCATAAGTTTGTTCAATCAGTCCAGATTAATATATACTCCAGTGTACAAATAATAATAAAAAAGATCAAAATAAGTAAAATGATTAAAGCCTGATGTTGCATTCAAGGAAAATATTTAACAATTAAATCAGTAGCATTAAAAGTATGTCGCAATAGTTTATTGTCTTTGTCTGTATTTTTACGTAATGAGGAAATAACTGGAGTGTTTCCTAACTAGTGATCGGCTGAGTCAATGTTACGGCATTGCGGCAGACGCCCCCGTGTCCACCCACGGACGCTTGGCGCGATTTAACTACTTCCAGTTTATATACTTCCGTAGACTTAGTATATTGATCCAGATAATTATTCTAGCAATTGTTTTATCTGCTATTATGATTACCTACCTGTATTGTTGAACAAGAATGAATGTAAGCAACTGTTGTAACCAAAGAGTTTCAAACTTGGAGACTGGTCTTACTTTTTATTTACTTAACACGACCGGTACATTTACTTTGTAAACATACTTATTTGAAAAGAGGCTGTCAATAGTTCC
Organism: Anania hortulata; assembly: GCA_963576865.1. Classification (NCBI taxonomy): domain Eukaryota; kingdom Metazoa; phylum Arthropoda; class Insecta; order Lepidoptera; family Crambidae; genus Anania; species Anania hortulata. The sequence goes on from OY756406.1 coordinate 11,255,192, forward strand.
TTGCGCTGTTTCTTTTCGGCACTAGCCCACAATTGTCACGGAGAAGTAGTGGTAGATAAAAAAATTGAGTCGTATAAAAGTACCGTAAAAAAATTATAAATTTATCTTTTCGACGACAGAATTGCGCTAGTTTATGTAACCATTGCTTACGATTTATAACGGAATAAGACTTGACGTCATGGGACATTTTAAATCGTTATATCTCTGTAAAAAATTAATTATGTGTAAGAAGAAAAAATACGTGTCCAATATTTTTTGATTATCTGATAGACTAAGAAAAAAGTGAGCTTCCCTATTGTAATAGTTGTGGTTGCAGCAGCCTCCCCCGTACCCGCCCACGCCGAGCGTGTCGAGCGCGCTGAGCTCGGGCCACTTCCAGCACACGTACTCCACGCAGGCGCCCCCTCCCGCGCCCGCCCCCGCCCCCGCGCCCGCGCCCGCCTCCGCCTCCGCGCCCGCGCCCGCCGCGGACCAGACGGACAGCGCTCAGCCGCAGAAGTTCGTCGATGCGCGTGAGTACTCTCTCGCTCACACACACTCGCTCTGAAACGTGAAATCCTTACTGATATTATAAATGCGAAAGTAACTCTCGTCTGTCTGTTACTATAATTTATTTATTTATTCAGACATCAACAGTCCATTATGTTAGTAATAATATTCTTACATCTATGTTAGTGGAATAAAAAGAATAAACATCCTAACGGCTTAACATCTTATTTGATTCTCAAAATAAATATGTTCCGCATTAGAATTTATTAGCTTTCATTATGCTTTCACACCTAAACTACTGAAACGATTATGATGAAATTTGGTACGAAATAAGTTAGAACCCTAGGGAAGGACGAGTTAAATAAAGTGTGACAAACCGTATTCCACGCGAGCGAAGCCGCAGGCACAGCTAGTTAAAATATAAAAAGTAATTGTTCATTACCATTCCGCTCCCGTATGGTGAAGTTATTCTTATGGGTATACAAAAGTTACAAAAATGTGATTACGATATCCAACATATCTTTGCGATTTAAACTATCCATAGCAGCGTCCTTAACGCATGTCTTAGACCTTACGTATTTTGAAAAAGGTTTTAGTTAAGTCCGACATAGCTTACAACTAAATAGATTGTCCATCTATTAATAACATTTGCTAATCATATTATCTTTTTAACAAAAAAGGTTTTATTCTGTCTGTCACAGGTTGGCGGATAGATGAACGCGATCTCGAAATACGAGAAAACATCGGCAAGGGAGAATTTGGAGATGTGATGCTGGGCATTCTGAACGGCACGCAAAAGGTCGCCGTCAAAATATTAAAAGACCGTGAAGCTGCTAGTAAATTTCGCGCGGAGGCTAGCGTCATGGCGTAAGTATTTTCTTATCATTTGTCCATTTTATACATATTAGCATTACCCATTTAAATCGCATAGGGAAAAGTGAACTTATTTATACCATATTTTATATTATAATGCTTGACATTGCATGCGAAAGTTCACTGTAAATCTGCAGTTACAAGTTTTTAGGTCTTTCTGGTAGATTTGCGCAGTTTTTGAAATGTTTGATAGCTACATTTCTTGTTTAGGCTAGCTAGCCAAAGCTAACTAAGCTAAGCTTTTTATCGCGATGACATAGATTTCATATTTGCCCAAAAAAAACTGTTTCGAAAAAACTAGCTCTATTCCTTACTAACATTGGTATTCTGTAACTTTTATTTACAAGTGGCCTTCACAACACATCTTTTGATATAAAACACTCTACGGTATGATATTTGGAGCAGAGAACAAAAAATTCAAAGTCAGCTGTTTGAACATGCCGTCCAGTAGTTAAGAGTGAGAGATGTTTGAAACGGTAATTCCTTGTACTTAAATATAAATCGTATTTTACATAAATTTACAATACATAACAAAAGACCTAAAAAAGTAATGACCCAGCGTTTTTCTCGAAAATTTTAATACCTTAGTACAATAGGGATGAAGACTAACTTTTTTTCTTTGTCTATCGGGTAGATTATTAAAAAGTATTGGACATGTATTTTTTCTTTTTTACATAATCATAATCAAAATATTACAGTGATATTTTGATTTCAAATATCGCACGACGTTTACATAGAAGTGACGTCACGAGCCCCCACTCCCAAAAGACGCTTTTTATCTTTGTAAATGTTTTGGTTAATTGACAAAAGAAAAAAAATAAGAGTCCATTATTTTTGATAATCTAATTGACGGACGCAAATAGAATTTCATTTTCTTTACCCAGTCGTCATCCCTATTACATTTATTTTGCTGCAATCATTCAATATTTTTGAATGAATTTTACAAAACGGCTAGGTTATGAATATATCATATTTTTAGTTTATTTCTATGAGTTGAAATGAGGACACTTCTATGATTTTTAAGATTTAACTTTAATAAATGTTGGACTTTTTTACAACTTTCGCGTAGCTCATATTTACAACTAAGTATCATTACCAAATCACGGAGATATTATTGAATATTCGTCGGTTTGTGGTCATGATGAAGTCAATCTCATTTTTCGTGGAACTGACGGGACTCATTCGGGTCCACTTCCTGTAAGGCAGCTTCTGAAAGAAGGAATTCATCGCTAAGACGGCCTCCTTCTCCAGAAATTCGGCCTTGTATGCCCAGTTTCGCGTTATTATCATTACCAAAAAAGAACCGATTCCAAAAAAACATTTATGGTTTTACGTTCAACAAGACCAGATCTTTACGTTCTTAGAAACGAACCCAATGACAGTTTTTTGCGGCCACGTGGCGATAAGATTTGGTGACGTAATTAGTATGCCCTTTAGTGATTTCGAAGTATTTTTTTCTTGAGGTTCCCTGAGCGGTTAGGCAAGCAGAATGAAGACTAGACTTGATAACTTTAGTCCATTGATTTACGTCCGAACAGCTAGGAAAAGGCTGAGAAACCCTCGCATTACTGTTTTGTAAACACACTTCAAATTTAACAACGTTTGTCATTTCGTCTTCACAGGTCGTTAAAACACGAGAACCTGGTTCGATTGCTGGGTCTAGTTTTCAGCTCAAACGGCAGCACGTGCATAGTGACGGAGCACTGCGCACAGGGCTCGCTGCTCGACTACCTGCGCTCCCGCGGCCGCCACTACGTCACGCAGCTCAATCAGATCAACTTCGCCTAGTGAGTGTTTACTGTACCTAATATACAACTAAACTACAGAAAGAAATTGGACAAAAAGAGGGTGGCAAAACATGCACTTAGAAAAAAAAAAGTTTTCACAATCACACTAATTATCTAGCCCCCAGTGCCTCGCTCTAAAAGTAAAAGAAAATGCGACGCTTTTGCCGTTGCATTACTTTAGAACCAATTTGATTACCATAAAAAGATAATAGTATGTCAACCCTCAAAGATAGACATATGCTGTCACGGACTTTTTTTTAGAACTTTTAAATGGGAACAATTCCGTCATACATGATTTTGGTGTAACTTTAACCGTTTACCCAGCACACGCGACGAAAGCTCAAAAGGAATATTTTTGCCCGTTTTTGCAACATTTTTTATTGATACTCCGCTCCTATTAGTTGTACTTGTAACTCGATGCAATATAGCCTAAAACCTTCCTCCACTACTGGCCTATGCAACATAAAAATATTTTTTCCAATCGAAACAGTAGTTTCCGAGATTAGCGCGTTCAACCAAACAGACGAACAAAGAAATAGGCTAGTTTCCTGGGTCAAGAAAAGATTATTCTATTTGGTCCGTCAGATAGATTATCAAAAAATATTGCGCCCATATCGTGTCTCCTGACAATCGAACAAAAAATGACGAAGATAAAGCGCATCAAAGTGAGCACGTGACGTCACGCCTTGCTAAAAAGTGTCGAAAGGCGTGACGTCACGCGGAACTTCAACGGGCTGTATCTTTATCATTTTTTGTTCGAATGAGAAAAGAAAAAATACGTATTCAATATTTTCTGTTAATCCAACCGACGGACTGATTGGATTTCTTTAGGAAACTAGCCCATTCTTCAGCTTAATAATATTAGTACAGATTTCGAATGTAAAAAGTATCGTTCAGTCGCTACACGGTCGGTCGGTTGCGTCATGCGTGTGCGTGTAACGTTGCGCAGCGACGCGTGCTGCGGCATGGAGTACCTGGAGCGCGCGCGCGTGGTGCACCGCGACCTGGCGGCGCGCAACGTGCTCATCTCGCACGAGGGCGCCGCCAAGGTGGCCGACTTCGGGCTCGCGCGCCCCGACGCCGGCCACGACGACCCCGCCGACGCGCAGCGGCTGCAGGCCAAGCTGCCCATCAAGTGGACCGCGCCCGAGGCGCTCAAGTACAACGTGAGTACCGCTCCCACCACCACTACGAATACGACTACGAGTATACACGAGTACGAGTGCCTGCTAAAGTGCTACATGTCTGGAAAATTCTCTTCGGCGTAATTGACTGCGGGGCGAAAAAGGTCGTGACACTCCAGTTTTACGGGCGGGCGGGCTAGTTTTAGTGGAAAATGTTTCCACTTCCACGTTTCCACTAAAATGCAGGTAGGCCCGTAGAAACTGACAGACTGTTTCTAGATAGATGGTAAAGGTCGCGGGAGGACGCTGGACGCAAGCCGCTTTCAACCGGCCAATATAGAAGTCAATGGTTCTCCGATGCCTTATGTTCAGCACTGGACGTCCTATGACTGAAATGATGATGACTATAAAGGCATTCGTTAGCGGTCTCGTTTCTGGCTGTGACTCGCTAATCAGCTAGCGCCAATCTGCTTCGAGAGGGAAAGGTGGTTTTCTCCCCGGGGACGCTTCTCCTAGTAGACAACCTAACTGTATCTTTGGTGATACGAATACAGATAAACTTTTACGTACAGTAAAGAAATGTTTAATTTTTTTTTTGCAGAAATTTTCCAACAAATCTGACATGTGGAGCTTTGGTATACTTTTATGGGAAATCTACTCCTTTGGTAGAGTGCCATATCCAAGAATTGTAAGTACACTTTTAGTGAAATTCAATTTATTGTTGTTTTAAGTGATTCACTCCGTTAAGGCGACGGGTAAGGCATGTGACCTTGAGCATTTTGCGTCGACTAATGCGACTTCTATTACGTGCCTAAAATAATACAAATGCTTCTCGCAGATTAAACACCCATCCGTTGCGCTGCGTTTTTTTTTTGTGATAAGAAATAAAAACTAGTATTTAGATACAACAGAAAAACTTATAAGTTATATTATAAGTTACATGATATATTGATTTCCACATCCTATATCCAGTATTTTCGCCAGAAAACTTGTCCAAAAACACCTTTTTCACGTGTATCCTCCTTACCCTGCGCCTTAACTGGTACACCTCTAACTTTTTTGGTAGGCGTGACGTCATGCGACATTTCAAATTAATATATCTCTGTAATATTTCGATTATTTAAAAAAGGAAAAAATACTATCTTAGCATGACCATAAACTGTAAAAATAGTTAAAGCCGCCATGTTGAATCGTCGTGCCGGTGACATCACATGTTACGATCGCTGCTTTGATAAAAATTCAACACGGCGGCTATATCTGTCATATTTAAAAACAAAATACAGTCGGTGTCGATAAATCGCTATACCAAATCGTGTTTTGTCGGCCATGCTAGGGGGCTTATAGACGAAAAAAGAAGAAGGTAGTCGTCATCCCTGTTGTACTGTTAACGGTCCATGCGTCCGCAGCCGCTCGCGGAGGTGGTGCGGCACGTGGAGCGCGGGTACCGCATGGAGGCGCCCGAGGGCTGCCCCGCGGGCCCGTACGAGGTCATGCGCGCGGCCTGGCACGCCGACCCGCAGCAGCGGCCCACCTTCGCCGCCACGCGCCTGCGCCTCGCCGCCATCCGCACCGCCGCGCACCACCACCACCAGCAGCAGCCGGCCGCGCCGCACCCCCCCCAGCACCCCCAGCACCCCCAGCACGCCCAGCCGACGCACCAGGTCAGTGAAACTACCTCCACTCAAAGAGTACAAAAAATCGTAATCCCGCTAGCTACAGAATGAAAACGATCGAAAGGGGTGAGCGAGTGTTGCGACGCGGTGGTCGTAGACGCGAGCGAGACAGGCGGTCGGTGTGTGAGAGGGACAGTATTCGAGGTGCTTGCTGCGCGTGCGTCTTCTATATTGTATGAATATTAGTTACAGTTTTTATTTTTCTACTATAAATAACTATGTCGTCATCGTCAGCCTCTAGAAATCCACTGGACATAGGCCTCCCCTATAGAGCGGCTCTGCCCTCCTAGCATGACCACCGAAACACGATTGGATATAACGATTTGTCGACATATAACCGCCATGTTGAATCGCCGTGCCGTTGACGTCACATGTTATGATCGCTGTTTCTATAAAAAATCAACATGGCGTCTATATCTATCGTGTCGATAAATCGCTATATCATATCGTGTTTTGGTGGTCATGCGTTTGCATTCAGCGGCTGCCCGCAACCTTGACCTGGTTGTCAATCTATCGTGTCGCAGGCCTGGCTGCGTCTTCTTATTCGTGTTCACCACTCGAGAACGTTTCTTTCCCAAAAGTTGTCAGTTCTGCGAGCGATGTGTCTAGCTTTGCAATTCGAAAAGCTATGTCGGTAACTTTGGTTCTTCTACAGATCTCCTCATTTTATTCATTTGATGACCTCCGTAGCCAGGAGGCGAGCATACCGGACGCTAACGCTAAGTATAGCTCTTTCCATAGCACGTTGGGTCACTGTAAGCTTGTTTAGGACCTTAATAAAATAGCTTAATCTAGGTCTATTTACAATTTTACAAACCTACTATATTTCTACATGCGAAAACCTTTAATATGATAGATAACTCTGTTCTCTTGGGATATATAAGTGCTGTTGGTGTTCCTAATAAAATAAAACCATCGTGACGGTGTTGTACTGAACAGGAGAAGCTTAGTGACGTTACATCTTAAGACTTACGCTTAATTGTATGAAAAGTGATAAGAATCGCAAAGTTTTGAGATTTGTTGGTGACTTTTTTGGCTTTTTTTACACATCTATTTACGGACTATACTCTTGAGGATTTAACCCGTTATCCGACTTGTTTTCCCTGCGTATTCCCCTTAGTCAGCAGAAGTCTTAAATACATTAATTTTGTTACAGTGAACATCAGACGGGAAACCAATGAACTCCATAATGCGTGATATGAAATTTAGTTATGTGCTGTGAAGGTAGCGAGTTCTAATTCTTTTATTTGTCATACAATTATAAGTACTAAATTATTTTAATAATATGTTTAAAGACTTCCGATAAGGCGAAATTCTAATATTGTAGTTTAGTTGGGTAGTTTGTACAATTGGTGTGCCGTAGAAGGAAGAAGACGTGTAATGTTCGGTGTTACTGTAATGCACGCTAATACAGAGCTTTTAGTGGTACAGAGTTAACATTGTTCCTCGTGTTAGTGACTATCCAAATATTTATTTAGGCATTGAGAGAGTTATTATACCAGTGATCCACAAAACTATCACCAATGAAGATTTAGTAAATTAAATATTTTTATAAGCCTAAATACTGAAAGAAATATTTTCCTGGTAAGAACCATGATACGTAGTGCTTAGGTTATAAGAGTTCCGAGTCTATTTCGCTAAAAGCTCTGTATGATTTGGCCTAAACTTATCGAATTTTCCTTACACATTCTCGTAAAGAATAAAGATTCCACCCAATGTGGCCAATAGCCGTATGTCGGTACTCTAGTACTGTCTAGTCAAATATACTTTTTATTATAACATAATTGTTATTTTCATATTAATTAAAAACGTAAGGTGACTGATAAATGTAAAGGGTCAAATGGTTCAACTATGCACTATTAAGTAAACATGTAGTAGGTATTACGCAGTTATTGTATGTGCTAGAATTGGTCGTAATTATTAAATTGCAATAAAAACAAGACTAGCAGCTATTTTTAGCAGAAGAGAGCACACGCTTTTTTGTGAGTCTTTATTTTATACTTATTTCTCAAATACAACTAATTGATTTCTCACATAGTCACACAATACAGTGTATAAACATAGGATTACACCGTCAGTTTTCATTTACCCGGGAAATCAGTACATACAGTCGGGTGGGTGGAATGTGTAGGTATGTAATAGTGAACTTGTTTTCCTAAGAGTCTTTAGACCATTTTTCGTTATCCTAGACTAAGGTGATCTTTAGTTATTAGTATGAGACAGTGCTTTTTTTTCGAAGATGTTTACTTATCTTTGGATTTTTTTAATTTTACCTACATTCTTGCGAAACACTAGTTAATATGTAAAAACTTTTCCTTGGTTAGAGGAATATTTCGGCCTGTGTAGAAAGCCTTAAAATATTACGTGATACATAATTTTCAAGAAAGTTTCTTAGGTAATTAAAAATTCACGGTGTAAACGTTAAACAGGATAACCAATTACCCTAATATATGTAGTTCAAGAATGACTCTATAAGATACCTATTGCTTTATCTGTGTAAACGAAAACTACAATAAATATCACACGCATAACAAAACATGCCGCATGCAATAAAACAAATTTGAAACTACCTATTAACTATTTTAGGCGCGCCTTTACCCAGGAAACTGCAATCGGAAACCGTTTAAATGAAATTGCCAATATCCAACCTGTAATGGTTGTGTGCTGCAGCTGGTTTTGAGTGAGTTATGTATTCCCTATGATATTAGCATCAAAGTCTGATGTAGTTTAATATCTTTAATGCATTTAAGCTATTCTGCATTAGTATTTTAAAAAAAAGAAACAACATTTGTGCTCCGTTTTATATGTGACTAGCCATAATGAAAAAAGAAAAAGTTGCAAATATGCTAACTTTCAGGTTGTGTGCTAATATATTTAGAAAGTATCTAAATAACTTACTTTTGGAATATTTAAAAGTATGAAATAGGTAATGGAGTTAATTTATAAAAGTAAAAAATATTATATGTGTATCTTCATGACAAATAATCGTTTTGTTTCTGCCACAAAATGACGTTTTTGTATTATGCTTTTTCATATAAGTTCTATAATGAATGCTGAAACCGCATGTCACTGGTAGGTCACCTCAAAAGATTTATTGAATACTCCCATATTTTTAACTTGACTGGCTGGCTTGGTAGATTACAACGCCACGCCTCTAAAAAAATCTGAAAATTTTGTAGGAGATGAGGGTTTGTTTAGGTGGTTATTTAACGCTTCTTCCGTATGCGATCCAAAAGCAGAATATATTGTGCCCGCGGGTTGCGTCATTATGCGTCGTGTTCTTTTTGATTTCCCATAAATTTGAATAACGAAGCTATGAAGTAAATTAATGTGTTTTCCAAAAGAAAGAATGGCACAGTCGCACTGTGTTGAGGTTATACAGTTGTATGGAGTGTTTGATAGCATGACAGATAGCGCCGTAAATGTTACGCACTTGGTCACCTCAGTTAAATTAACTCATCAAGCATGCGTAAACGAGACACAATAGAAATTTCATTATTATGCGACCGCATAACCTCATGGCATGAAACCGTTTAGATGTTAACAAGTTAAATGGCAGAAGTTACCACTTGACATAAGACATCAAATTAGAAACAGTTTTGTGAAACATAAAAAAGTTATCATAAAAAAAGGGTTTCCTTAAGGCTGTCTAACTATATCCTTAATTTATGGGAATCAAAAGTAACACGTTGTAAAGTTCTATGCGTGGTGCAGCCCAAATAAGCCCAGTGGGCGCGGGGTAAAAATCGTCTGGCGAGTTGTTAGCTTAATAAAATAAATATAATAGTTTTTAAAGTGCTCTACTATTGGCTTACGGATTGACCATTCATTATGGAACACCCTGTATATTGTTCTTCTGTGTAGTCTATGGATCTCCAAAGTTATTTTTGAAGGATCTTAAGATTTTGTGGCAGTGGTGATGTGTTTATGAGCTAATTGAATCTCACTGAAGTGTGAAATTTACTATTCCAGATTTCTACGCTATATTCTTGCAGTAATGTTCTATTCTGTGAAATTTATGAAGATGAGTCTTTGAGAACTTTACTGTGAGATAGATGTTTTAATGTTGTCTTATGATGCTTAAAAGCTTAAAGTAGTAGAATTAAATTTTAAAGATTGTCTAATATATATTTTAAGGATTATATATTTATGTGTAAATATGACTTTTAAACTATAAATAGTCCATTTATGATCTAATTATGAGCATATGAGACAACATTGCGCATTTTTACATATTTTTTTTAAAGATGATTCAAAGACTATATTATGGAGGATATGTCCGGTCATATTATGTATTCTTATGCAATACTAGTTTTAAGTGTTAAATTGTTTTTACGAATTATTTATGACCCACGTGAAAATGTATTATGACGAATGGGTTCTAACTGATTTAAGTCATTTCTTTTCTGCCAAAGCATATTTCAAAAGTAAACGATGCAATTGTTTAATGTCTGGGTCTACCTACCTTGTTTACTTTGTGTATTGCTAATTTTATAAACTATGGTTGTACAACGGAGTTCTAGTCGGAAAAATTATATATTCACTAAACTCCGCTATTATAAACAATAACAATAATTGCAGGCATATTGTTACATTTTAAAATCCCATCGGAAATCTCAGCTACTTAAATGAAAAGTTTGTTTTGTTCTTTGTATTATATTTCTCGTATGTACTTCATTGTAAATACATGTATGTTAAGTCATAAAATGTATGATAACAAAATATAAATCCCAAAAAACGGCTTGTGTTTGTTCTTTTCTATGCGTCCCGAACTTCCGTATCTGTCGAACAGCAGCACGTATCAGAGCTGCACGTGACTTCGTATAAACCGATTATCTTTTCTGATGACCTCGCAATCGAGATCGCTTCCTCACCTTGTGACAATTTAGGGAGCCACAGTTCGGTTTTGCCTTCACGTCTATTGACACTGTTTGTGTCCCGTGCCGAAGTGGCTGCGGTAAGTGAGCGGCCTGTCTGAGTGTCGCGCTCATTCTCAGCGGCGCAGCTGCTCGCCTGCTCTGCATACGTTGTTATAGACTTGTCTGTGGTATATGGTTCATTGCATTCACTCTCTACACTATTACTCTTCTTAGACTTCAATTTCTGTTTATTTCTTCGTAACGTTACACGTTTATTGGAACCGTGTTGTTTATTCGTAACACAGCTTCTACTGCGTCTAGACTCAACTTTGTCACAAAAACATTCGACAGTTTCATTTCCTGACCAACTTTCGTCATCACTAATCGAACGAATGCAAGGTCGTGTGCATGTCACTTCTTGATTGCGATATGTTTTTTCCTTTACCGGTACATCCACCTGGATTGACGCGCACCCTTTGAGTTCATGTAATGGGAACCATTCGCATCGACGTAAACGGGGGACAAAATAATGCAGATCAGTTGTGGAAGTCCAACAGTCATTATGAAACTAAAAATTGAAATCGTACAATTCGATTCTGTGTGCAGGAAAGGAACAATTTAATTATACTATACATGCATATTTTCGTCATTTATGTAGGTACCTTCAATTGAAATCCAGGCGATGGTATGTTCACGTTGCAGTCTGAAATGTAAGATGGTCTCGGGATGCGGCCTCCATACATTTGTTGGCATTGTTGATTGAACACGGCAGACGGTATCCTGTTAAGTTAAATCATAATAAACAAAAAAATAAGTTTTTTTAATGCAATGTAAACGAGAAACGAATTATTGTGATGATGAAACGATCAACTTACGGATTAGAAATATTTCTGACGTAATATGCACCTATACTGTTATTGAAGTAGGGATTGTAACTGGAATTAGGATATGTTGTCGGGGACCGTTTATTTAGGGGTACAAAATATAAGTGAATGCTCCCATCGGGAAATACCACTGATGCTACTTCTCCTTCTCCAATTATTTCTGGGTATACTGCATGTGGTGGGAATGCTGTAAAATCCGCACAACTTAATTTTTTTTGAAAACGATACCATGATCATTTTATTGATTAATTTAGCAGGACAATACTAACAATGATTATTGTAACAATAATAAGACTGCCCAAGGTTTGGGTACCCAGTACCGCAGAATAGCGGGCTGCACTGCATATCTGAAGTCTATTTTCTTCGTGTATTGGTATGTACCTGTTACTGTTATTTTTACATATTATAATAGCTTAGGTTTGCCGGTGCTCATTTTATAATTATTTTTAGTTCTGAAAGTTACCCATTTTTAAATAATGTATTTGATTTGCGTAGGTATTTGTCAAAATTTGAAATCTTTCAGTTGTGACACAAAAGTTTGGAGCATTTTCTTTGGGGTTTGGCACTGATCAAGTAAAACTAGGTTTGGTTCTTCACGAAGAAGGGTATCAATTTTCTTATTATCTTTGCATGAAAATATCTTTTCCAAGCTACTAAATGCCAATCAAATGGATTTCTTTATCAAACCAGGCCCCCGATTCAGAACGTTTCTGTAATAAATTCTCGACCGGAAAACTACGTGACACTATAGGATTTAACATTAGTGTCACGTGAATCACCGGTTGACAACTCGTTATCGAAACGTTCTGAATTGGGGGCCAGAAAATCAATTAATACAACAACTTATTCTGTAGACTGTAGTGAATATTGCGTTTATCAATTAAGTACACGTTTGGACTTTCGAAAAGTAGCAAAACGAATAAACGGTGTGTCGAATATGCGCAGTCTAGCGCAAACTTGTTCGTCCGCACCCCAGTTTATTTATATATTTACTGTGTCTGCGCGCCGTCTCGCGGGTACTCACGCATTCTCGGGTAGAAACGCCTAATGTGTCACGCTTCGCGGGCCATGCTCTGTGCTGCGCTTCGCCATATGTGCGCCAGCCCTTACATTAGTCTCATCCTAAAGTAAGTCAAAAGCACTTGTGTTATAGAAATCAGGAAACAGCGACGGTACCACAACACCCAAACCTGAATCCAAATAGAAAAGTTCGTTTTCTACGACCGGGAATCGAACCCGGGACCTCAAGATATATAAATCGGTATTATAAGGCCATTTCGCCACTTATATTTCATTAATAGTTTTAAGAGAGGCGCCATCGTATTTTTAAAATAAAATAAAATAGAATAAATTGAAAAAGTTGAGGGCCGATTTTTTTATACCCAGATAACTTCTATTTATAGAATAAGTTTGACATTTGAGTTTCGTATAGAAATTGTGTCAAAACGGTGATTCAAAAATCGGCCCTGTCAAACTTATTCTTCAAATAAAAGCTATTTAGCTAAAATCGGCCCTTAAGGCTGATTTTTTAAACGCCAGATAACTTTTATCGGATGAATGAAATTGACGCTTGACACATATCTATACTAAAACTGTTAACATGTCAAACTTATTCATAAATAAATAAGTTAACTGGGTATTGAAAAATATTATTATTAAGGGCCGATTTTTCATCAGCCAAATAACTTTTGTTTCAAGAATAAGTTTGACATGTTGACAGTTTTCGTATTGGCTAGGTGCGAAGTAGGAGGTGGGAGAACCACGAATCGATCACAGCGCGCACCGTTGTAGTGTTGCCGCTCGATAGGTCAATATCGATTGTCTATCGATAGTTGAATGAAAAACAATAAAATTGATAGTCTATCGATTCTATCGATATCTCTTAAACTGCAATACTATCGGTAAACAGCAATACTATCGATAGTTTTGATCGCTGCCAACCAATGAAGTATCAATAGTATCGATACTATCGATAGTATTGCTCTTCAATATCGAATAGACTATCGATAGTATCGATACTATCGATCTATCTGTTAAAATAAATTATTTCTTTACTTTCTATTACATTGAAATGGATTTCTATTACATGGAATGGATAGTATGTATGTACTAAGTCAAAGATTGCAAAAACAGAAAAAAAAACAGCTTACATTCAAGGATGTTTTGTATGACGTTCACTAAAGTTTGACGAATTAACACGAGCTTTAATGGTGTGGCTCATTTATAATCTTCACATTTAATTTCTTTTACATCTTGCATATATTGAGCCAAAGCCAAACTTTTATTGTTGTTTGTGGTTGGAAAGCGATGTCGTGTGTGATTGCTCGGAATACAGTTTTTATAATTAATTTGGTCATTTTTAATTGAAAATACACGACAAGTCTGCATTATTGACGACACTACAGTCATAAATGATCGTCTGCAACTGCAATATAGATATATGAAATGCGTTATTCGATTAAATTTATTTATTTCTTTACTTACTTCTCGTAATCGTATCGTCTCGTATTTTAGACGGAAAATAAAAAAGGTCGTTATTTTTGACACTTTAAATTTACATGATTGAATAGAATGTATGTACATATTTCATTTAAATTACTTGTTTGTTTACTTACTCTTCTTAATAACAGTCAGCCATTTGATATTTCAAAGTCCGCTTTAATTTTACCGCTAGTTGACGCTGTCATGGTGCACCCAGCGAATAGAAAATTTGTCAAAGCGTCACTTATTCGTCGGATAAAAGTTATCTGGCGATTGAAAAATCGGTCCTAAGTCAAATAAAACTAATGTATTAAATTGAAATTTCTTCAATAAGTATTATTTTATCGTAAAAATAGTAGGAAGCAACTAAGTTTACATTAAAAATTAGTTGATCCATCTTAAAAAACATATCATACAAAAAAATATTTCTTATTTAATTATGTACACTTGAATAGGTATTAGTTAATGCTGTATCAACATATTTAAAGCTAGATTCATAAAATTATATACATGTACACTAACATAACAATAAATCATTCATATCATCAGCTAAAGACTGCATTTCTAATGTGAAAGTTGACTATGTATTCAGAGTTGGTTCTCTGGACACTGATGGCAAATGGGTCGGTGGGGTGGAAGGTGAAGGCGACCAAGCGGCGCGCGCTGGCCGGCACCGACTGGCCCAGCACGCCAGCGTATATCTTGAACTTGAGCAAGCCTGAGTCACGAGCGTAAAACCTAGGACAGTTAAAATTGTATTAATTATTTACTTTCGCATCGCAGACGGATTGCCGATTCGACAACTGTTTTATTGACTGAACTATTGATGTAGTCACCATAGATTAAATGTCACGTATTTATCGTGCATAAATTTTATATTTTGGCGATTTAACATTTCATCTAAATCTTTTTATATAAAAATCTCGAGTCACATTGTTTGTGGTCGCACTCCTGCGAAACGTCTCAACCAATTTTTATTAATTTGCAAGTTTATTTGGGAGGTATGAGAATAGGTCGTAAATAATATTTCATACCGCTAGGTGATAAGTGTCCCTATTCAGAAAAAAAATCTAAACTATAGACCACGAGAACGCAGTCACAGGCAACAGCTAGTATGTTATAATTAGAAAACGCATCATGAAAATTTTTATATAAAAAAAACATAGTAATACAAAGAATGAAGATGCATTACCTTATGGGATACTCTCCATACGCTTTTGGCCTCTCCATAACAGACACCCATTTATCATCATAACTAAATAGACCCAAATCTAAATATGGCGATCCACTGTATGACTGAGCACTTATTGGCAATTGGGCTAAAATCCTTTTAGTTGCCTCTGTACGACCACCATAAATGGCTCTCACAATAGTTTGTTTAAATCTTTGCTGTGTTAGCCTTGCATACAAATTATTTGAAGGAGAGCAAGTGAACTGTGAGTCTGCTCGTAATCTTGCATTTCTAAAACAGTCACAATAATTTTCAAAAAGTTGTAGGAGCCCTTCTGAGGTGTTTTCATAAACTTCCAATATTTTACTTTCACTTATGTTATAAATTACAAAAAACGATGATTGACTATTTGGCTCTGGAACTCTCAATGTCACAACTTCTTCACTGGCATATTTGATGAACAGGTGATCTTCGTCCAAGAGCTGCATTTTCCACATTCTTAAGCTTTTAAACATATCAAAGTATTTATAAAATTTTCTTAGCTCAAGAGGGTCTCTTGTTTCATCACTTATTGTCTTGGCTCTCTTAAAAAGGAATACAAGTAATCTATGTTTTAAACTATTTATTGTCTCTTCATGAAATGGCCTTTCATTAATCTGTGGAGCAAATACTGAACTGACTATAAGGGGGTCATCATCGTAACAAAATCTTCCTATTTTTCTTATCTCTATCAACAGTCCTTCAACTATTTGAAATAAATGTATAGTTTGATGTTGTACTGAGAGCACTGCAAGGACTTCTTTGTATAAATAGATGCCTTGATTGTGTGAGAGGTAGATTTTGTCAATCCTGAAGTGCTTTGTATCACATAGTTTGCCATGGTGTAGATCCACCAAGTGTAGGGAGTAATCTTCCAAAGCAGATCTAAAAATGAAATAGAAAGTGTATACCTTTATCATTTATCATATTAAAACTAATTTAACTTTATCCTATAGAGGGTAATGTACATGAGTGATAATAAAATACGTTTATTATAAACATTACCTGATTGTTGGGGTAACTGCCTCATTGTTGCTGTGTATATGATAGAAATGTGGTCTCAGGTCCTCAGGGATATGGGCTGCTGATCCGATTATAACATATCTGCCATCTTCAGTGAACAGGCTACACTCTCTATTTAGCTGCTGCTCCATAAAAGGTAATTGTCCAGGATTTAATTCAGATCTTGGATCCCTTTGCTGGCATACATTTACTGTAAATTTTGGCTGGAACATGGATAAATCCCAAAAAATTTAAAAACCTACAAACCATACAAATGCTTTACAAGTAGGGTATTTTTCTTAGTAGTCTTGGATTTGTCTTTTGTGAACTAAAACTAGATAATGTAAATCACAACTACATTTAAAATATAATAAAATTATCATAGGTACCCTAAAAAATCTGTAGAAAATGTGAGTCCTAATTCTATGATGTGCATCAGCGTCGGCATTCAACAAATCCGATGGGTAACCAGCTACAAGGTCACCCGCTGCAGCTGCTCCTCTGTATTCATATATCTAAAACAGTCAAGCATTCTTAGAAACTGCTAATATTTATTACATTTTTTAAATTTAACATCAACAAGCAAATTGACTGCCCAAACTGTCTCAAAGCATCTCCTTATTTGTAAAGGTAGCCAATTAGGACACAAACACAAATGTAAATTTGATATTCACTTATAAAGCCAAATACCTCTAGTGACGTTTGATCCGCTGAAAATGCTATGAAATGCTTCCCATCAGGGCTAAATTTCCTTAGAAAACAAGGAGGTTTCTCAACATTTACAATAGTTAAATTCGGAAATACATTCTGGTAAAATTCTCTCACTACATGAAAGTGCGATCCTGGTTTGCGAGAACCATATATCTCTCTGTCCATTAATCTCATTACAATATTCTGTGGTTTTATTTTTCTTGGAGTAATCCTTTCTGTGCAAATAAATTCACTTTCCTTAAGAGCCCCTGGAGGAATATCTTCATAATAAACAGGTGCGTTGCTGGTAGAAGACATAGTAACAGATTTATGTTTTGAAGCTTTTTCATACTTTCCTTATCTATAACCGTATAAAAAAGCTTTAAAAATTCTTAATTTTAACGTAAAACTACAAAATACGAAAAGCCAAACATCGCCGTATTTTGACAGATATCTCTGTCTGCCACAGATTAATATGTCTACTGTCTGCTTGACACCAATTGTCACCAAATCACCAACCACATTTTGACACTGATCACACTGACTGAACATGATTGAACACGTATGGAATAGCAGTCAGTCTAGGTGTTTATACAGGTCAGTGCTGAACACTGTACTGGTGGAAACGTACTTTACTTACATACAAACTGCGACGGACGCATCTTGACATTGTGAGGGCAAGCGCTGCCATTGGTGTATCCTTCAGTCAACTTCCGCCAGGCCAAGGATCGACGAGTTTGGAGCCGCATCCATCGCCATCTGTCACCGGTTTAACACGCGACGCGACGCGATGAAACGACACCCGATGTGCATACTACCAACCAACACGCTGTTGAGGGAGGCGTTCGACCTTCATTGTAGAAGGTCCATGGTACGTTCGAATATTAATACTGGTGACAAACTGCGGCGGACGCAGCTCCGGACTCGTCTTGACATTGTAAGGTCAAGCGCTGCCATTGGTCTATCCTTCAGACAACTTCCGCCGGCCCAAGGATCGACCAATGGCAGCGTTTGACCTTACAATGTCAAGACGAGTCCGAAGCCGCGTCCGCCGCCATCTGTCACCGGTATAACTATTAACTTATTTTTGTCTATGACAATCTGTTTTGCACATGCGCAGCAGTGGGTATTTGACTTACTTCATGTTCAACCGTTCATATGTTTGGTCGGTTATAAGATAAGTTTATAAAGAGCTGTGTTTAAGATGATGTCATAAAATAGTGTAGAGACAGTGCAATAAATGTATTACAAAAGTCTCCTGGTCTTATTCATCGTCCTCCAATACACGCGACCTCACGCCCGCGACATAAGCAGTTTCTGGGGTCATTATTCCGACAGCATTCAGTGTTTAGTCGTGTCAAATTAACTTTTGACTAATGAATCAGATAAAGATTTGGGAGATTTGATGCACATTTTGGGGACTTATCCTATTAATATCATAAATGCGAAAGTTTGTGAGTATGGATGTATGGATGTTTGTTACTTTTTCACGCAAAAACTACTGAATGGATTTTGATCATACGATTTGGAACGATTTGATTTGACAACACGCGTCGCGTTTGGTCACGTCGCGTCGTGTGTTGAAAGTATGTTTCCTGCTTTATGCGTCTGACATAAAGCCGGTGACAGATGGCGACGGACGCAGCTGCGGACTCGTTTTGACATTGTAAGGTCAAACGCTACCATTGGTCGATTCTTGGGCTGGCGGAAGTTGACTGAAGGATAGACCAATGGCAGCGCTTGGCCTAACAATGTCAAAAAGAGTCCGCAGCCGCGTCCGTCGCAGTTTGTCACCAGTTTAAAGCCCATACAAACGGCGAAGGACGCCGCTCCGGACTCGTCTTGATATTGTAAGGTCAAACGCTGCCATTGGTCGATCCTTGGGCTGGCGGAAGTTGTCTGAAGGATAGACCAATGGCAGCGCTTGACCTCACAATGTCAAGTCGAGTCCGGAGCCGCGTCTGTCGACATCTGTCACCAGCTTTAATGAAGGCTGGCCGCCTCTTGACCTTGTGGGGGCATTATACGCTAAAACTTTCTCCCAACAATGTCTAGAGGCGTCCGGCCTCCATAGAAGGGCCTAGTACCACAAAATACCTAATATATATGATCTAAGCCTAATAGTACTACCATCGTAGTTTTACTTGATCAGTGGTACGTATCGCGAAGGCAGCAGGACCATGGCAGGAGACGCGGCTTATTTTGTAACGTGTTTAAAAAAACTAATGTCACATTTATGTCAAGACAAGACAAGACGTTTAGACATATATTAATCTGTGGTCAATTTTAAAAAATCATCAGTTCAGTTTATCGATACTTTTGTGGTGCTGGATTTTAATTAATCTTGAGGCTTCTGGGGAGATATGCATTGTATTTAATGACGCTTTGGAAAAAGAATAACAGAAAAACATTATCTAAAACAACTTCATGATGGACGAACATACATTACGTTACGAGAAGATTGACTTTTTAGGCGAAGGGCAGGTAAGGAATATTTTTCAATTTCCCGTGTCATTTAATTTTATAAAACTGATAATTCAAACGGAGTGAACCGTTTTGTTTTTTTAAATAGTATCAAAAGACCACGACCACGTTGCTTTTATGTATTTAAGAAGACCGTCTGGTGTAGTAGGACTATATAGCCCAGCGGTTGCGGGTTTCAATCCCGCAAGGGGCAAATGTTTGTGTGATGAGCACAAGCATTTGTACCTAAGTCATGGATGTTTTTAAACATACATATTTATACATCAGTTATCTAGTAGCTATATGTTTTTATAGTAGCTTGGCTTAGTTTTGGGATAGCTAATTGGTGTGATAGTGGAAACAATTTATGTAATTCTTGTTTTCAGTTTGCTACCGTTTATAAGGCAAGGGATGTGAAAACTGATAAAATTGTCGCAGTTAAAAAGATCAAAATAGGCTCTCGTCTTGAAGCCCAAGATGGTATCAACAGAACTGCTCTTAGGGAAATCAAACTATTACAGGAATTGCAACATATTAACCTCATAGGATTGCTAGGTAATGTTTGGTTACTGTTATTGCTCCTACCTGAATATGAAAATGGGTAGAATAGAATAGTTTATTTGTGTTCAAACAGGATTATTTGAGGGGTGGTTTAACTTAACCCCTCAGCCCAGCAAAATGAGATACATCCAGTAGAAAATTTATTGTTTCATGGTCTCATGAGACAGATCATCATCAAATAAGTAAAATTTGCTCTTGCATATCATTTCCATTCATGGAACACCTATTGGGCATGGAAGTTATAGCTTGCAGGTATTATTTACTAGGAATTTTTATTTCAGCAAATAAATTGTTGTTTATTTCTATTACATTATTGTACCTTACTCAGTCACTCAAGTGTTACCAAAAACTGGTGTGCCAGTATTCTTTAGAACAGGGTGAAAATTTACAGTAAATAAACTGATGTGCAGTAAATTCATTTACTATGTAAGTTCATAGTCAATACATTATGTTATCACAACATGTATAAACTTCAAGTTAATCCATCTCTGATTCATTCACACCTACTCTATTTCAGTGTGATTTTCACTCTTTATTTTGAATGGGAATTACTGATTCTGCATTTATCAGTTAAGGCCTACAATCCATTAATTATTTTAATTGATCTAGAGCCCTTCCCTAGAGACGAGAGTCAAGAAATATATGGTGTTTTAAAAACATATTTTCTGGCAATGTTCATGTTAGCCAGTGTAATAATTTTACTAGCCGTGAGTCTTTACCTACCAAGGCTAACAAAAGGAACTTCATTTTTGTCTGGCTCCAGATAAAAGTTCTTTTTTCAAATAAAGATAATTCTTACTTATTTTTCAGATGTGTTCGGGCAAAAATCAAATGTATCTTTAGTATTTGACTTTATGGATACTGACTTAGAAATTATAGTTAAGGACAACAATATTGTACTTACCCCAGCTAATGTTAAGGCTTATATGATTATGACTTTAAAGGGTAAATATTTTATATATTTTTCACCCATTTTTCTGTACAACTTACAGTTACTAGTACCTTAAAGCATTTACTCTGATTTTAGGTTTGGAATATTTACACCAAAACTGGATATTACACAGAGATTTGAAACCTAACAACTTGCTAATAAACCGTGAAGGTATTCTAAAAATAGGAGATTTTGGTCTAGCTAAAGCTTTTGGATCCCCAACTAGGATAAACACACATCAAGTTGTTACCAGGTGGTACAGGTTAGTTTTTTTTATTTTGCACAAATAAGCAATTTTTCTTGACTACATTACACTGTAAAGGTGACATGTCATGTTTATAAAGCTGGTGTGAAAAATGTATGAGGAAACCAAAAAACTACACATTCTATGCGTGAAATCAAGTCATAATATGTCTATGTTTATAAAAAGTTTATTGTACTACATTCTTCTATTCAGATCTAACAATTGAACTAATAATATTTGTTACTTGATCAAGCTGCAATGCCTTGACAGTTTTGGCTAAAACCTTTGCACACAGGTTAAGCATATTCGGGACTAGGTACTATACTTCGGGACAAAGAACATAGCATATGTTTTATGCTGGTAAATTCCCACAATGCCCAACAAGATCTTTCTGACAGATCTGTTCCATCTAGTTCCCTGAACTTCCACTCCTGAATATCTTCCTCCTTGTGGCCTTTTTCCTGAACATCTTAATTAATACAAGTACATGACATCATCACAAAATAACAGTAATAATGATAATAATAAAGCCCATTTATTCAATTTCTCTTGTTTTTTTTCCATTTCAAATGTTGTTAGTAGTGTTTGTGACTTATTGTAGTAATTTTGTGTTAGTTAACAACAACTAATCCAGTTATTTCTGTAGGAATGGATCTCGATTGAGTATCCCCCAGAATTTTCCATAATTCTCTGTTTCTGCTTTTATGCATCCAGTCTTTCCCTGCGATCTCTATTAGATCATCAGTCCACCGCTTGATTGGTCTTCCAACTCTTCTCTTGTCTAATATTGGTCCTTTCCATCTTGTAGCCAGTATTGTCAATCTTTTATCTGTGTAGCGAGATACATGTCCTGCTCATTGCCACTTGAGCTTCAAGGCTTGCGTAACTGCATCTGTTATTTTTGTTTTTTGTCCTAAAATAACAGTAAGCATCAGTAAAACATTGAAAAAATAAGTGATCCTGAAACCCAGTGAACATAGGAAAAGACTGGAACATTTTAATTGAGAGTCATGGTAGCCCATACAGTAAAGTGTGCCCTTATAGAATTTTAAACTGTTTTTACCATTTTAGATCACCTGAATTACTATTTGGGGCAAGGCAATATGGCACAGGAGTGGACATGTGGGCAATAGGGTGTATATTAGCTGAACTACTTCTCAGAGTGCCATTCCTTCCTGGAGAGACGGATTTAGATCAACTATCAAGAATATTCCAAGTGTTTGGAACACCTACTGAGGAAATATGGCCAGTAAGTATTACTGACTTAAAAGAAAATGTAGTTCCAGGTTTAGTCCTGTTAATTTTTAAAACCATCGTTATTGGCGTAACATTGCTTTTCTTTAATGAATTCACGAGCACGCATATCCTTTACACTGCATTTTGCAATAATAGCAGAAGAGGCACACTCAATAGCGCAACGTGCATTAATTTATCTAAAAGACACCGTCTAAAAGACACAGGGGCATTGGTTTGTCAATAGTTTGGTTGATGAGAAAATCCTTTCGCGAGCTAAACTTCTAGCACTGTTTGCCCCCCTAGCATGACCACCAAAACACGATATGATATAAAGATTAATCGACACTAACTACAAATTTTCTTTAACCCATTAACATCCAAGCGGTCTCATGAGACTGCAAAACAATAGAATTTCTATTGTGTCTCGTTTACATATGTTTGATCAGTTAAAAAATATGATAGTTAAAGCCACTATAATGTTTTTTTTATGAAAACAACGATTATAACATGTGATGTTCACACCGGCCAGGGCAATTCAACATGACGTCTATATGTATCATTTTTTTACAAATGGTGTCGATATATCGCTATACCATACCGTGTTTTGGTGGTCATGCTAGGAGGGCTGACTTTATCGTTAGTTTTAACATACTTAAAAAATGTTTGGTTCGCGGAAAAATGTGCTGGATTTGCTACGCGAGCAAGCTTGCTCCACAAACAAATATGCTTGTCAGTAAAAGATCCGGGGATCAATCGCATGCTCCCCTGCTGCACTTCACTACACTTCGCGAGACGTATTTTTGAATAAACGAAATGGCAAGAATCAATCTGCAAATTTCTAAGCAATTTTCTTGTGATTTCGTATATGAATTAAAATCCTAATGGTCAATAGTTCTTGCGTTGCGTATATATTATAGTAAACTACAACCGCTTGTGAATTGCAACTGTACCAGGTTTTTATGTTTTCTAGGGAATGAAAAATCTGACAGACTATGTGCAGTTTAAACAATTCCCGCCACAACAGCTGCGCCACATATTTAGTGCTGCCTCAGACGACCTTATACAGCTGCTAGAGAGCTTGTTGGCCATTTACCCGCCAAAAAGGTGTGACTGCACACAAGCGTTGCAAATGGCGTATTTTAGGTACGTCGCATTACTATAGAACTTCTTCTTACTAAACAGAAATAGTTTGGTGCAGTCTTGCGCAGTCATACTCGTAAAATGTCGTACCCCTCAGACTAGCTGTCAGATAAGACAGCAGCGTGAGTACTGGGTTGTCGAACATTTTTGTCTGTGGTGATGGGGTGTTGGTCCGATGCTGAGTAAATAGATGTTACAATGCTTTTACCACTATTCCGCTCCGGTCACAGTTTTTAATTTTATCGACGGCGTTCCTAAATGTACTTTTGTCTGTAACATCTGTTAGTTGTATGTGGCCCGAAATCAAAAAGTTGTAAAAAGTATGGCTGGCCTAGACATACGCAGTATAACCAAACTTCGAATTACATTATAGGTAGACCGCCTTATTGAGACTTCGCCTTCGACAAGGGGCGCGGGGGGTAAGGCGATAGCGAAAAGAGGCGAAATTTGCATTGGACAGTTCTTAAGATATGTGACGTCAGTCGTCACAATAGTGGTCACTCTTAAAACAATAACATAATTTTCGATATAATTCCACTATTGAGTGAAAATTAAACCGGAATCTTAAAATCTATACTAATATTGTAAAGCTAAGGAGTTTGTTTGTTTGAACGCGCTAGTCTCAGGAACTACTACTGGTCCGATTTGAAATATTGAACGGAGTAAACCAATACGCGAAGTCGAGGGGGAACGCTAGTTATAATTTATGATGTCCGTAAGGATTGAGGAGCCCTTTTTCGTATCTTAATGAAATTAATATATTATTTAGTAGTAAGTTCAAACATTTTGTAGGGTCAATCCTCGATTTTGTAGTATAATATTTCAATAAATATATGAACATAAAGGTGGCACCTCAATCTAGATGTTTGGATTGAGGAGCCACGTCAGACCTAGGAACATAATGGATTAATATTTATTATAAGTTGGTATGATTTTGTAGCATTTGAGTGTAAAACAAAAACACAAAATCTAAGCTCGGTAATCTTAAAACTAAAAAGTTACCATACATTATATGTGGCCCCTCAGACCATACATACAACTTGTAATTTTTCAAAGAAGCAATTATCCCACCAAAGCGCAATTTCTACATCATTTAGTAGTAGTTTATTAGATTTGTAGATAAAGACTCCGTATTAAAAAATGAGTGAGCACATTTTAACTGGCTCCTCAACTGAGATGCCTGTGACAAAATTTGGAAGAAATATATCCATATTTTGTATAAATTTATACTAATTGTACGTGTAACCCTGCCATTAAAAAAGTACATATCTACGTAGTTAATAGCTATTCTTTAATTTTCTAACAAATTGTTTTGTAGGGTATCCATGAACAAATTATATTAATAAAAAATTGTTTCGTTTACCGCAATATCTAGACAGATCGAATTTTTACCTTTAAACCTGAATATGTATAATTTCTGTTTTCGGAATTCAAAGTTTGGAAGACGCAATTTGTATAAAAGGAAAAAACGTTTGTACGTTTTAAAACCACCAAACAATGTGCAAATATACTCAATCAAACATAGTTTCATTTGAACTAAATGTTTTTACGAAGTTTCGAGTAAACGATGTAGTTACCAGAATCTATAATGATTTCAAGTACATTATATAATAATAAGCGTTATAGAATTTATCTCTGCAAATAGCGACGCAGGCATCTCCAAATTTGAACACACTTACTACTGAATGTTTTCTGAAGTGGAATATAAATTAACTAATTACTTTCATGGAAATTCAGGCTCTTATGTATGGATTGAGGAGCCACATTAAAAGTATTGTATATTTTTGAATATTAACGGTACTGGGCTCAGATATTTAGTAGGCGCTAAACATAATAGCTACTAAATGTTTTTTTTTTTTTTTTAAATATTAATTCAATACTTTCCATGTCCCATGTGGCTCCTCAATTCAGATGTTTAGATTGAGGAGCCACTGTAACATTAATACAATTTAGGATATATTTAACTACAAATTAAAGTATTTGGCCTACAAAATTACTTGATTTCCTACTAAATAAGGGGGTGAAATATCATTTCAAATCAGAAGTGGCTCCCCAATACATAATTTATGACCCTTTTTATAAATAAAAGAAAGTCGTGTTAGTGTTAGTCCCCTATAACTCAAGAACGGCTGAACAAATTTAAATTTTTTTATTCAGCAGAACTTGATCCAGTTTTTTTTCCTAAATTATTCATATACGTTAAAAGCCATTTGCTTGCCATGACTATTAATTTTATGTCGGAAGATACTTCGACTCATCTTGAGAATGTAATCTCATGTGTAATTCTCTCAAAGCGTCTCAACACGTGCGATCGCTAACTGCGTTGCGAGCGAACTGAAATTTGACAAGAATGTGCCTGCCACCTCTCACGATCCCCGCTCTCGTCTCCCTCCCTGTACCCCGCAGGCGAGGACTCAATTTGGCGGTCTACCTTTAATAACATTAATTCGATTAAGGGCCGATCTTACAACAGCCAGATAACTTTTATTTAAAGAATAAGTTTGACATGTTGACAGTTTTCGTATATAAAATATCTAAAAGCGTCACTTTTATTCGCCGGATAAAAGTTATCTGGTGATTGATAAATCAGCCCTAACATCAATAACGAAAATAATACGTAAACATAAAATTAAAAAATAAACCATAGTTTCTAATATTTCTTTTGTTATCAATTATGAGTACTTGAAAATCAATGCATAATTAAACTAATAAATATTTGTTACAGCAATAAACCCGCTCCATCTGTTGGTACCAAACTTCCTATGCCTTCAAATATAATGAAATTAGAGACTGAGAAACCATCACTAAAGAGAAAACTCTTGGAAAATATTGACGGAGGCTCATTAGCGAAAAGACTACAGTTTTAATATTCGTATGTGATTCCGCAGTTTAAGATTACTGCCAGTTATTTAGTAGTTAGTACAATGACAGAGGTGCAATTTCATAACTGGAAGAAACATTATTATTATGTATAGTAAATGAATTGTATGATTAAGTTCCAACAAAAATTAAGACATAAAATTGGGTGAATCAATTTTGATTGCATAAAGCAGTAAAGCTGGTCTTTGAAAAGAAATTGATTATGGTAATACCTTATTTCTTATAAAAGCAGTACTATCATCGAAACGAGACAGTGACAAGCTCAATTTTTGTATGTACTCTACAAAATATATAAATTTGGTATAAAATAAAACAATGTTTTATTAAAATAGTAAAATATATTCTCTCAGTTTTAGCTTACGTTTCTATGCACCAGAATTTACAAAACAGTAACAATATGATTATATAACTATTAAAAAGCTTGATTAATAATTAGCCGAAAAGCACAAGATTTCATAGTAACAATACTTCAGTCATTACAATATGCGTAACCTAAGTTGGTAACTAGTTTATTTTATTTTATTAGACATGGTTATCGTTACATCTACATTTGGCATTATTCGTACGCTTACTCGAGAGAGCGAAGCTTGAATGGCACAGTCAGTTGGCAACACAACGACGTCACTATAAAGTTGTTGATTTATTCAAACACAATTATTGTTTTATCACTTAGACAAAGGAACTGGTCTGGCTAATCTGAAAAAAAAGCAAAAACACGCCAAGTTTAAAGGAGGAAAATAATCTACCGTTGTACTAGTCCCTAACGTGGTGAATAAGAGTGGTTTTTTCACACTATCGTAGGATTCGTAAGAGATCAAGGGAATATGACAATTATAACTATAAGCTGTTTTAAGCTTAGGTCCTATCCTAATATCCTATTATTACTTATCTTGTTTTTACGAGAGATGAATGATGCTCAAATATAACAACTTTCACTATAGAACGGACATCCTAATAAAAAAAAAACACATAACAGCTAATTCGCTGTTTAGTATGGGGAAGTGTTTTTAAAATATTATAGAAGTATCTTATCTTACTAATATTATAAATGCGAAAGTTTGTGATGGATGGATTTGGATGGTTTGTTACTCTATCACGCCAGAACGGCTGAATGGATCTAGATGAGATGTGGTACAGAAATAGATATTAGTCTGGAATAAAAGAGAGTAGGATACCTTTTATCTTGGAAAAATGTACGGTTCTCGAGGGTTGCAAGATTACTGTCAATAAAGATGGCGCTTCTTACTGTTAGATGTCGCTGTTCAGTTGGCAAACATTTTTGAATGTGAAATAAAGTGATGGAGCACATACCCTATGCCCTATAGAGTAGAAATGTCATTTATGATTTGTTCAAAAAAAATTTTCCCCCCTTTTTTTAATCTGTATCTGTACTGTTTTTGCATCGCTAACAGGAGTTGTCTTTTCATACTAAATGTAAGTGAAAAATCACTTACTAGTAAAACTTCTTACTTCGGAGAAAGATGGTTCGTATTGCTGCTCTATAGGGTATGTGCTCGATGAATAAAGTACATATTTTACACTGGCTGTCGGCCGCGACTTCGTTAGCGTGCTCTTTAGTTTTGAAAAGCAAGGTTTTGTAAGGACCACGTAGAAACGTAAAACTAAAAAAATATGACAAAGCATATTAATATCGAAGAAACGAATGAATAAATTAGTAAAAACAAAAGCGAACTTAGGGCCGATTTTTCAACAGCCAGGTAACTTTTATTTGAAGAATAAGTTTGACATGTTGACAGTTTTCGCATAGAAAATGTGTCAAAGCGTCACTTTTATTCGTCGGGTAAAAGTTATCTGGCGATTGAAATATCAGCCCTTAGAGGAAAATTGATTTAACCCGATTTTAATTTGTTGGAGGATAGAGTCAACAATAGAAATTGGTAAAACCTTGGTAGAAACCAAGGACTAGTGGAACAGGGTGAAGAATTTACCCGAACATTATCATGTGATTGTGATTTATGATGATGAATGAGGTAAGTTTACGTATTTTATCTGTTTTCCGCAAGGTTAAACTAAAGCTTACGTTTTCAACTTCCAAATGGTGTAAGCCATTCGCGCTAGGTGCGTCTTGGTGGTGCGGCCCGCGGCGGCGGTCGGCCGCCGGGCGCTCGTAGATTACCGCATCTTTGCATTGCACTTTCAGTCCTAATACCAGGTAATGTAGTTTAAAATAGTGCACTTTCAAAAAGTAGACAAAGTTCTGTACCCAAAAAGCTTACTTTGGATATTCCGTGTGAAATGTAGATCCGAAAACCTGTAGAGTGTTAGCCGGGCTGGAGCTAGGATCCCAAATTGCATGAAGGAAAATACGGTGGTTCGTCGGACATGCAATGAGCGAGTACAATTTACCCTTGTTATTTTTTTCAACTATGATTCGTTATCGAAAGAGTTCTTTATTACGAATAGAAAATAGAAAAACCTCGCCTTACTATCAGAAGTAGATAAGATATAAGATAACAGTACCATGAAAACAAACTGGGTAAGTTATGCATGTTTATTAATATTTCCTTGCGTGTAGTTGAGAGTTTTAATTGGTAGATAGTAAACACCTTAAGAAAAGTGTGTCCAGTGTTCCTAGGGCGGCACACCCGTTCTATTTCCCTTGCTCCGATGTACCGTTTCTCTGGCAACCCAGTCGTGCCGTTCTGCATGAACGCTTCTACTTCAGCTTCGTAAAGGACGCTTAAAGAACTCACCAATATCCAAATGATCTCCATAGTTCTTTGGTTTGTGCTTAACAGATTTTTTGATCTTCTTTATGGCGGTCTGTACACAAAATTTATTTTGTTTCTTCTGTAATCTCTTATATCTAATTTTTTTATCGTTTTTATATTTTACTTTTCATGCAGCGTTTACGATCACACTTTCTGTAGGCAAACACAATATTTCATATAAGTTAAGTAACACAGTTTTTATTGTAAGTAATGTTCTAAGTGCCAATTCATAGGTAAAGTGCAATGTGCATTAATAATAAAACATTGTGTTAGCCATCAGGTAGCAAACTACGGAAAGATTCCATGAAGTGGCCTGAGAACATTTTGAGTTATACGGAGGTGTTACAATGACTTTACCTTGGGTGTGCTGGATATGACAGAGAGCCTCCCATACACGCCATATTTTCTTTCATCTTCGGGCCTCAGTGTGCCCATTTTTTTCATGACTAGATAAATCTGTAAAAACATTGGTTACAAAACTGAGCATTTCTAACCTTATTATATTTATTATTATGATTACATTACAAGTTACCTGTTCTAACATGCCGTAACTCCTGATAAGGAAGTCCCTCTGAGCCAGAAGATTGACCCTCTCGCGCTCCTCTTTCTCTACTATAGGATCAGGCTCGTAGGAACAAAGAACGTATGTTGGCTTTGTTTCTGGGACCTTAAAAACCACATTGTAACATTACATTATCTATTTAATCGATTTAAATATTGCATTGTCATTGTCAGCATGTTCAGCTAGGCCTGCACCCGAAGTAGCAGTTTGTTGTCTACAACGATACACTAGTAAACGGCTAAAATAACAGCGTAAGATGTCTTATCTATATTTCACTTTTGGCCCATTTTTTTTTTTAGTTAGTCCATATCTCGCTTGAAACGCTGTAATTAATCACTGTAAATCTCGCCAAATTAATAGCAAGTTTGTTCAGCGTTGCTTGGATGTATTTTCTGGTGTCAGTCTAATAAGATAATTTTGGGAAGCATGTATCATCAATAAAAGTCTTGCGCGGTGATTCGCCTTGAATGCAGAGGGTCCCTGGTTCGATTTACGGTTCAAGTCAATTCAGAAAACGAACTTCTAAATTGGTCGTGTCTGGGTGTGCTGGGAGTACGCTTCTGGCTATATTCATTGTCTAGTACCTCGTAACACAACGATGTTATTTCCTTACTTCGAGACCGTATACCTATGTTATTATAACTACCGGTTGCTGCGCGAGGGATGATTTCGCTGTGAGTTTTTTGTCCTTGTCGTCTTTCTCCTTCCGTTTCTCTTTTTCCTTGTCGGGGCGCGGCTTGGGCTTGCTCTTGTCGGTGACGACGGTGGCGTTGGCGGTGGAGTTGGTCACGGTGGGCGGACTGGTCTCCTCGCCCTTCTTCTCGCCTTCCTTCAAGTTCCCCTTCGGCTGGGAAGGCTTCTTAAGGGCCTCGGCTTTGGCTTTCGTTAGCTAAATTATAGAACATGGTATTCATATTCATTTATTCACTTCACAACGTAACAGCAGTCTACTAATTATTATAAGCATACAAATAGTGATATTAGTTACAGTATGGCCTCCACGAGTTATTTGTGAATTTGAATAATAATACTATCAAATAAATAAGTAAATTCTTTCCTCACCCTATCATCTAGCCTCAAACTAAGCAAAGCTTCTACTATGGCGACTAGATAATGGATAAACATTCTTAAATACTTTAATAAACCCATAATAAATATGCTCGTGCTCATCACACAAACATTTGCCCCACACGGAATTCGAACCCGCAACCGCTCAACTTTGTAGTCCGTAGCGTGAACCACCACACCAGACGGTTGTCGAATGTAATAAATAACGTTACATTCGGTTAAATCACCTGATTCTTCTTTATACACGTGTTCAGTTCATATCTCAATCAAGAGCTATCCTGCTAATAGGTACGTTTGGTTCATGTAAGTTTTTTTTTAAAAGAGTGTGAATTCGTTTGAACCTTACAGGGTGTTAGGTAAATGGTATATCAAGCCGAAACTAGCCTATGTTAACTTATGTATAATAAATACTATGGTGAAGTCAGAAATTTGATATAATGTTGACAAAAAAACGATGATATAAAATTTCTTACTTCACCATAGCATTTAGTTTCGGCTTGATGTACCATTAACCTAACACACTTTATTAGACATTCTAAAGACTGAACTGCTTACAAAAACCACTTTTGTGGAGCCAGGATAGTCAAACCGCCAATTAAGCTAAACTTTAATAAAATACCTTGCTCGTTTTTCGTTCGTGAACACTAGTGGCTTTTTACAAGAAACGTATGAATAACATTAGGTACCTACCTCGCACTGCGCCCGTTTCCTTGCTAGCTGCTCCACTTCCTCGATGTAATTATCTAGCAAACATAAGTCTCTAAACACTAGGCGCCAAAGAAGAGCCTGCACAGTTCGTTCGCTTCTCGATGTGTATTTTGTAGTAACCTGGAATTCCTCGCGTTGTATCCTCGTGCAGTCGCCACGGGCTCGCGAAGATGCCGTTCCGGTGTACAGCGAACCGGACGGCTGCTGGAATAGTGATGCGTACTGCTCACCCACCGGGTATACGCGCCTGGAAACAGCGAGCTTGTTAGAAAATACTATTCAACAAGATGCCGTCTAATATAGTAATACGTAACTTTCCACGACATCGCTTCCGTCAACAATTAACGGGTGGTCCCTGACGAGTTAAGACTTAAGTCTTGGAATTGCTTCCATCTCTGTTTATGTTTATTGAATATAATTGTATTTAAATAAGTCGGTTAAACCGTAAGTTTACAAAAATGTTGATACGTAATTTTTATTATTATTTCAGACCTAAAGTTGCCCAGATGCGTCTCCTCCCACTGTATTTGCGTTTGCCACGGGCTTTTTTCTGGTTCCTTTTCATCTGCTGGCATGAATTCGGCAAACCTGAGAACAACGCATTCATTTCAATGTACTTTTGTCTGTGTTACGTATATCAGATTTTAACCCGAGCTTGGTAAACACTCAAGAAGAATAGTCCAAACACAAAATATTACTTAACACTTGTAGCGCAAGCGACGACTTTTTCCACAATTTAGTAAGGACTTGGACGCGCTTCACGTGCGCATCCGGTGGCAGAGGTGCGAGCGAGACTGTGACACAATTTTTCTGGTCTGTCCTGTATTTTCACAGGATATTGAACAAGAAAGGACCCGAACTAGGCGTCGAGCGAGCAATGCCGTCAACGTCACCAAATTGCAGTCGCCCAAGCAGGAGTAGGTACCATAGACTTTAAGTCTAAAAAAAGACGACTAAAGCTAAACGGACTTATTGGTCTGCAGAAGCCTGTCGCGTATCCGCTTGCGATCCTCCTCGAGCACGCGCTTCTTGTCGCACTGCCAGATGTTGAGCATCGTGAACGTGTCCGTCAGCAGGCTCTCCTTCACCTCGCGGTCCAGCTGCGTGTCCGTGTGGAAGCTTGGCGAGTGATTTACCTGCAACACCAAGGTACTAAGGCCTTGTCCAGAGCTAAGGGGGCGAATTCGCTGCGAAAAACGCGCGATTCAAGTCTGGCGTAAGTAGTACTAGATCTACGCGCGTAATATAAACTCGCGCGATGCTTGTGGACGGCATGTAATAGGTAAGCGCCTATATGACCTGTATCTCGTCAACGCGCGTACGAATTCGCGCGCAAGGTTACGCCGCGATTTTAATTTTTCTGGACAATTTCAAAATTACTTTAACTATCCAAAGACCCAGTGGTGCAGTGCAGCAGTGGTGTCGCCGTACATCGCATCACGCTCGTAACATAAGATAATGTATTTTTTCAATGCTGACTGTTGATTAGTATATAATAATTACTCATTAGATCCGAAGCTTGAAAGCGGCAGCGGCTTATACGGCACAAACCATCGTAGCTTAAATGCTCTTAATATTCACATTGTAAATTTCATGGAACAAATATAATAAATACTTACTTCTAATATGAATGGATGCAATTTGTGATCAAGAAGTATATCGAAGCCAAGTATTTCGAAACAAGCATGTACCTGTAAACGATATGATTGCTTTGACTTGTTGAATATAGAATCAACCTAAGTAGGTAGTTATGAGTATGTGGGTAGCTTTCACCTCATCCAATCAAGCTACAAAATACTTTTTGATTGACATCAGACAAAGCAAATTGTTTTCTTTTCCCTTAACTAAACAAAAAACAGAGGTAGACGATCTGCCTGCTATGGCATCCCGGGTCAGACGCTTCGAGATATTATAAACCCCTCAGCTCCGCAAAATGAGACACAATAGAAATGTTAATGCTACGCGGTCTTATGCAATCGGTCAGAATTCAATAGGTTAAAAGGCGTCACTTAGTTTACAAGTTCGCAAATCTACCAACAAAATTTTGTTACCGTCTGATGAGCCTGTAGGCCTGTTAAAAATTTACGGTTAATTTCAAAACTTTATCATCATCATCATCAATCATCAATCAAGGACGTCCAATGCTGAACATAGGCCTCCCTCAAAACTCTATAGTGTACACATAATTATTAAATTATATTCTATACCATATCATGCGAGGGGAAGCAGGCGTGGTAGCTATGCTTGAGTATCGGCCAGGCGGAGATGATCGTCTTCACGATCACCTGGTCAATGGAGTGCCACAGCCGGTCTAGGTCGATGCCTTGCGACACCAGGATCTTGTTCAGAGTCGATATCTTGCTGACATTAGCCATGGTAGAAAAAACATAATGTTTGAATAAGCACAAACGTACAACAACTTACCTAATTATATAAAGGAGTGCGACTCGTTTGGACTATTTACAGCAAAATTAAAACAGTACGTACAGTGGTGGTCATATAATTAAGAACGCAGATATAAAGGGAAGATTTTTTCAAACTAAGACGCAAAACTTTTCCATAATACCACTTTATTCATTGATATGATTAGCTTAAAATAAATAGACAAACTTTTTACACTACTTCTAAACATAGTACTCCTATTTACTGGCTGGTCACGTAATTAAGCACGCTAAATAGTTTATACCTTTATTCAAATTTAAATAGAGAACATTCAGTCAATTTGTTACTGTTTGTATAATTTTGGCGCCATTTAGTGCTGTAAAAGATTAAAAGTGATTGCTTCCTTTAAAAAAACAATGGGAAAAAATAAAAGTTGTGATAAATCTACAAGGGAAGTAATAATACAATTTCGCCGGAAGAATTGGTCTTATAAAAAGATAGCCAACCATCTGCAATGTTCAAAAACGATGGTTTTCCACGCTGTAAAGCATTTTGCTACGTATCAAACTACTTCGAATGTTCCACGTGTGTCTAAACAGAGACAAACAACTCCTCCAGATGACCGAAACATCGTTCGTATGGCAAAACAAAATCCTTTTAAAGGGTCCAATGAGCTGTGAAAAGAATATTTTGGTGCAACCCTTTAGCAACCTCAGCACGCACTATTCGAAGACGTTTGGTAGAAGAAAAATTGCACGTTTGGATAGCAAGAAAGATACCCATGTTGAAACTGCCACAGGCAAGCCCGGCTTGCATTTGCGAGAAAGTATGAAAACTGGACTGTGCGACAGTAGAAAAATGAACTTTTTCCTGACGAGACGAAAATTAACAGAGTATGATCTGATGGAAAACGATATGTACGACGTCCCCCGAATACAGCATTCGACCCTAAGTACACGAAAGTTACATTAAAGCACGGTGGTGGAAATGTGAAAATTTAATGTCCGTGAACTTAGCGGAGCATTGTCTGGCAGATCAACAAAAAACACGAGTTCCCTTCGCATGCAGATGAGTTCTGTAGTTCCTGATAGTTTATAAGAATAGTTCTGGCGATTTAACCAGAAAAAAGTTAATCGACCAAATGCTCTGCTAACTTCCCGTAGCAGAGCATTATCAGCAAAATAACAAACTAAAGCATTATTACAACTCTAACAGACCAGGTAAACAGTTCCTGATACATAAAAATAATAGTTCTGGCATATTTAACCCTAAAATGTACAATGAAAAAGTAAAAAAATAAAAAATAAATAATTAAGAGTTATTTTGAAAAAGCAAAAAGGTAAGTAAAAGTACAGTAAAACCTATAACAATTAAATAACGGAGCAGATCTAGAACTACTCTATAGCTCACGTGGCAAAGTTGACCTAGAACTCCCACTAAGACCCCAGCAGAGCATAGTTAAAAACTTCAAAATAGCATATTTTGCTTTATTTATTTTTACCAAGTGCAAAAATCCAGGAAGCCAGAACTCCTCGGTTCTAGATAGACCTAGAACTATTCCACAGCCTACGCAGCAAAGTTGACCTAGAACTCCCACTAAGACCCCAGCAGAGCATAGGTGAAAACTTGAAAATGGTATATTTTGCTTTTTTTTTTTTCTATCAAGTGCAAAAATCCAGGAAGCCAGAACTCCTTGGTTCTAGATAAACCTGAAACTACTTCACAGCAGACGTAGCAAAGTTGACCTAGAACTCCCACTAAGACCCCAGCAGAGCATAGGTGAAAACTTGAAAATGGTATATTTTGCTTATTTTTTTTTCTATCAAGTGCAAAAATGCAGGAAGCCAGAACTCCTCGGTTCTAAATAGACCTGGAACTACTTCACAGCCGACGTAGCAAAGTTGACCTAGAACTTGCACTTAGACCCCAGCAGAGCATAGGTGAAAACTTGAAAATAGTATATTTTGCTTAATTTTTTTTCTATCAAGTGCAAAAATCCAGGAAGCCAGAACTCCTTGGTTCTAGATAGACCTGGAACTACTTTACAGCCTACGTAGCAAAGTTGACCTAGAACTCCCACTAAGACCCCAGCAGAGCATAGGTGAAAACTTGAAAATAGTATATTTTGCTTAATTTTTTTTCTATCAAGTGCAAAAATCCAGGAAGCCAGAACTCCTCGGTTCTTGATAGACAAAGAACAACTTCACAGCCGACGTAGCAAAGTTGACCTAGAACTTGCACTTCGACCCCAGCAGAGCATAGGTGAAAACTTGAAAATAGTATATTTTGCTTAATTTTTTTTCTATCAAGTGCAAAAATCCAAGAAGCCAGAACTCCTCGGTTCTAGATAGACCTGGAACTACTTCACAGCCGACGTAGCAAAGTTGACCTAGAACTTGCACTTCGACCCCAGCAGAGCATAGGTGAAAACTTGAAAATAGTATATTTTGCTTAATATTTTTTCTATCAAGTGCAAAAATCCAGGAAGCCAGAACTCCTCGGTTCTTGATAGACAAAGAGCAACTTCACAGCCGACGTAGCAAAGTTGACCTAGAACTTGCACTTAGACCCCAGCAGAGCATAGGTGAAAACTTGAAAATAGTATAATTTGCTTAATTTTTTTTCTATCAAGTGCAAAAATCCAGGAAGCCAGAACTCCTCGGTTCTAGATAGACCTGGAACTACTTCACAGCAAACGTAGCAAAGTTGACCTAGAACTTGCACTTAGACCCCAGCAGAGCATAGGTGAAAACTTGAAAATAGTATATTTTGCTTAATTTTTTTTCTATCAAGTGCAAAAATCCAGGAAGCCAGAACTCCTCGGTTCTTGATAGACAAAGAACAACTTCACAGCCGACGTAGCAAAGTTGACCTAGAACTTGCACTTCGACCCCAGCAGAGCATAGGTGAAAACTTGAAAATAGTATATTTTGCTTAATTTTTTTTCTATCAAGTGCAAAAATCCAGGAAGCCAGAACTCCTCGGTTCTTGATAGACAAAGAACAACTTCACAGCCTACGTAGCAAAGTTGACCTAGAACTCCCACTAAGACCCCAGCAGAGCATAGGTGAAAACTTGAAAATAGTATATTTTGCTTAATTTTTTTCTATCAAGTGCAAAAATCCAGGAAGCCAGAACTCCTCGGTTCTTGATAGACAAAGAACAACTTCACAGCCGACGTAGCAAAGTTGACCTAGAACTTGCACTTAGACCCCAGCAGAGCATAGGTGAAAACTTGAAAATAGTATATTTTGCCTAAATTTTTTCTATCAAGTGCAAAAATCCAGGAAGCCAGAACTCCTCGGTTCTAGATAGACCTGGAACTACTTCACAGCAGACGTAGCAAAGTTGACCTAGAACTTGCACTTAGACCCCAGCAGAGCATAGGTGAAAACTTGAAAATAGTATATTTTGCTTAATTTTTTTTCTATAAAGTACAAAAATCCAGGAAGCCAGAACTCCTCGGTTCTTGATAGACATAGAACTATTCTACAGCCTACGTAGCAAAGTTGACCTAGAACTTGCACTTAGACCCCAGCAGAGCATAGGTGAAAACTTGAAAATAGTATATTTTGCTTAATTTTTTTTCTATCAAGTGCA
Source organism: Anania hortulata (assembly GCA_963576865.1). Taxonomy (NCBI): domain Eukaryota; kingdom Metazoa; phylum Arthropoda; class Insecta; order Lepidoptera; family Crambidae; genus Anania; species Anania hortulata. Next base: position 11,292,771 of record OY756406.1, read on the forward strand.
AAAATCCAGGAAGCCAGAACTCCTTGGTTCTAGATAGACCTGGAACTACTTTACAGCCTACGTAGCAAAGTTGACCTAGAACTCCCACTAAGACCCCAGCAGAGCATAGGTGAAAACTTGAAAATAGTATATTTTGCTTAATTTTTTTTCTATCAAGTGCAAAAATCCAGGAAGCCAGAACTCCTCGGTTCTTGATAGACAAAGAACAACTTCACAGCCGACGTAGCAAAGTTGACCTAAAACTTACACTTCGACCCCAGCAGAGCATAGGTGAAAACTTGAAAATAGTATATTTTGCTTAATTTTTTTTCTATCAAGTGCAAAAATCCAGGAAGCCAGAACTCCTCGGTTCTTGATAGACCTGGAACTACTTCACAGCCGACGTAGCAAAGTTGACCTAGAACTTGCACTTCGACCCCAGCAGAGCATAGGTGAAAACTTGAAAATAGTATATTTTGCTTAATATTTTTTCTATCAAGTGCAAAAATCCAGGAAGCCAGAACTCCTCGGTTCTTGATAGACAAAGAGCAACTTCACAGCCGACGTAGCAAAGTTGACCTAGAACTTGCACTTAGACCCCAGCAGAGCATAGGTGAAAACTTGAAAATAGTATAATTTGCTTAATTTTTTTTCTATCAAGTGCAAAAATCCAGGAAGCCAGAACTCCTCGGTTCTAGATAGACCTGGAACTACTTCACAGCAAACGTAGCAAAGTTGACCTAGAACTTGCACTTAGACCCCAGCAGAGCATAGGTGAAAACTTGAAAATAGTATATTTTGCTTAATTTTTTTTCTATCAAGTGCAAAAATCCAGGAAGCCAGAACTCCTCGGTTCTTGATAGACAAAGAACAACTTCACAGCCGACGTAGCAAAGTTGACCTAGAACTTGCACTTCGACCCCAGCAGAGCATAGGTGAAAACTTGAAAATAGTATATTTTGCTTAATTTTTTTTCTATCAAGTGCAAAAATCCAGGAAGCCAGAACTCCTCGGTTCTTGATAGACAAAGAACAACTTCACAGCCTACGTAGCAAAGTTGACCTAGAACTCCCACTAAGACCCCAGCAGAGCATAGGTGAAAACTTGAAAATAGTATATTTTGCTTAATTTTTTTCTATCAAGTGCAAAAATCCAGGAAGCCAGAACTCCTCGGTTCTTGATAGACAAAGAACAACTTCACAGCCGACGTAGCAAAGTTGACCTAGAACTTGCACTTAGACCCCAGCAGAGCATAGGTGAAAACTTGAAAATAGTATATTTTGCCTAAATTTTTTCTATCAAGTGCAAAAATCCAGGAAGCCAGAACTCCTCGGTTCTAGATAGACCTGGAACTACTTCACAGCAGACGTAGCAAAGTTGACCTAGAACTTGCACTTAGACCCCAGCAGAGCATAGGTGAAAACTTGAAAATAGTATATTTTGCTTAATTTTTTTTCTATAAAGTACAAAAATCCAGGAAGCCAGAACTCCTCGGTTCTTGATAGACATAGAACTATTCTACAGCCTACGTAGCAAAGTTGACCTAGAACTTGCACTTAGACCCCAGCAGAGCGTAGGTGAAAACTTGAAAATAGTATATTTTGCTTAATTTTTTTTCTATCAAGTGCAAAAATCCAGGAAGCCAGAACTCCTTGGTTCTAGATAGACCTGGAACTACTTTACAGCCTACGTAGCAAAGTTGACCTAGAACTCCCACTAAGACCCCAGCAGAGCATAGGTGAAAACTTGAAAATAGTATATTTTGCTTAATTTTTTTTCTATCAAGTGCAAAAATCCAGGAAGCCAGAACTCCTCGGTTCTTGATAGACAAAGAACAACTTCACAGCCGACGTAGCAAAGTTGACCTAGAACTTGCACTTCGACCCCAGCAGAGCATAGGTGAAAACTTGAAAATAGTATATTTTGCTTAATTTTTTTTCTATCAAGTGCAAAAATCCAGGAAGCCAGAACTCCTCGGTTCTTGATAGACAAAGAGCAACTTCACAGCCGACGTAGCAAAGTTGACCTAGAACTTGCACTTAGACCCCAGCAGAGCATAGGTGAAAACTTGAAAATAGTATATTTTGCTTAATTTTTCAACCGACTTCAAAAAAGGAGGAGGTTCTTTTTTGTATATTTGTTACGCGATTACGCCGCCAATTATGAATCGATTTTAATGATTCTTTTTTTGTTTGGTAGATCATACTTCAGAGGTGGTCCCATATAAATTTTATCGAAATTGATTTAGAACTTTTTGAGAAAATCAACAAATATATACCCAGATAATATTTTGGTTGTGGTTCTTGTTACCTATCTTCGACAAATATGAGCCGATTTTGATGATTTTTGTTTTATTGAATAGCTTATACTTCAAAGATGCTATGATAAAAGTTTAAAAATAAAAATCACTCCTAAGGGTAGGAAAATAGGGGATGAAATCGGTGTTCAGCAGTTAGATTAGGATTTATCACTAAAAATAGATGAAATAAGTAAATTTTATTTAAAAAAATAAAACCGACTTCAAAACACTGAAATGCTAAAAATAATCCTAACACTTAAGTACCTAATCAGTTACTTTTGAAGTCGGTGCAAACAAAAACATTGAATCTCTCATCGGCTGGCACCGACTCCAAAAGTATCTGATTAGGTACTTAAGTGTTAGGATTATTTTTAGCATTTCAGTGTTTTGAAGTCGGTTTTATTTTTTTAAATAAAATTTTTTTCTATCAAGTGCAAAAATCCAGGAAGCCAGAACTCCTTGGTTCTAGATAGACCTAGAACTATTCCACAGCCTGCGTAGTAAAGTTGACCTAGAACTCCCACTAAGACCCCAGCAGAGCATAGGTGAAAATTTGAAAATAGTATATTTTGCTTTATTTTTTTTCTATCAAGTGCAAAAATCCAGGAAGCCAGAACTCCTCGGTTCTAGATAGACCTGGAACTACTTCACAGCCGACGTAGCAAAGTTGACCTAGAACTTGCACTTAGACCCCAGCAGAGCATAGGTGAAAACTTGAAAATAGTATATTTTGCTTAATTTTTTTTCTATCAAGTGCAAAAATCCAAGAAGCCAGAACTCCTCGGTTCTAGATAGCGGTGCATTGTGCTAATTGCTTTAGTACCTAATAAAAAAATATAAAAAAATATGAAGGTATTCAAATTTGCATAAGAGCACTTATCGGCTTCTACACTGTTGCTATCAATAAATGCTAAAAATAAAAAAGGCTAGTAAAATATAATTATAATGTACATATTTTCTTCTACGTCTAAGTATGAGTCGGTAAACTTTGTAATGTCAACTTTAAACCAGTTCTATGTCTATCTAGTTCCTGGATTTCTGTGCTTGATTACAAAAATAATAATAGATTGTAAAACACACTTAAATATACAAGGTGTTCGGAAAAGGGTTTGGAAACAAGAAAGGTGTATAAGAAGAGGTATTTTTTAAGTAAAAATTCGGCCATTTGACGCTAGGTGATCAATTTGTGGATGTACCGACACGTTTAGCTAAACCTCTTCCGAACACACTGTATATGATATGTCTGGACTGGACTGGACTCGTAAAAACGAATCGAATGAGCCCAAACATAGATTTTTTTATTAATAGTCATTGAAGAGTTCTACTACTCACCTCCTGACTTCATCATCAGATCAGCACGATGGTGTCTAATAATTGTATTGCCATCCGAATGTCAAATATTTTAAAAGTTTAAAACCGATACAATCGATGAAATAAGGTAAATAACTATTTCCAAGATTTGATTACATAGTTAGTTAGTTACATTACAAGAGAAGCTAATTTAGTTCTAGTTCTATCAAGAAATAAAGAGTTCTGGGTTACTGAAATTTAGCTCCTATTAAAAAAAAACCGGACAAGTGCGAGTCGGACTCACCTACCGAGGGTTCCGTATAAATTGTAGCTACAGACGACAGCTCGTCAACTTACCACAAAACGTCCAATTTACTCAATCGATGTTGATTTCTACGTGTCAGCCTTTAATGGGCAATATAGCATGTTATTTTATTTGGTCTTAAAATAAATAGTAGTTAAATAAAATTAATAAAACTAAGATATTTAAAAAAATATTAACAAATACCTGTCTTACAGCCCATTTAAGTCGCGAGTTAGACAAGGAGATCCGATATACTGGGACGTCACATTACACGCCCGCCATACATTTTTAATAGTAAAAATAAAAACGGCTTATCTTAAGCTGGTGTGCACTTTAGTGAATAAGTTTTAAATGGATAGTCCTATTGTCAAAGTAAGACCACTCCGACGTAGTAAGATATTGCCAAACAATATCTATCTATCTTCTTCTATATACATAAAAGAAGAAACTGACTGACTGACTGACTGACTGACATATCAACGCACAGCCCAAACCGCTGGTGTTAGAGATTCTAAATTTAGCATGTAGGTTTCTTATAAGGTCTAGGGGTGCACTAAGAAAGGGTTTTTCAAAATTCACCCTCTAAAGGGGTGAGATAGGGGCCCAAAGTTTGTATGGGGAAATCTAATCTTTAGTTAGACTATTTTATTCAAAACTTCACAGGAGTATTCCTAACCATAAATAATTAAACACATGTTTCAGGTTTTTTGTGATATCCACCCCTAAAGGGGTGACTAAGTCTGAAAATCAACATGGGTATTGTTTCTACGGTTTATCAGGTTGCTGATTACGAAAACAACAATGATTTTAAAATCCAACGTTGCGGACGTGAAATATTATCCCCCTGTTGGGGTGCGATGGGGTTGAAATGTCTAAATATTAATATGGGTGTCGTTTTTATGGTTTTTTGGGGTGTTATTTACGAAAATGACATCGATTTTGAAATTTAATATTGTAGACATGAAAATTCTTGAATTCAACCCTTAAGTAGGTGAAAAGGGGGATAAAACTTTGTACTTCAGTTATCTATTTAAATAAAATGGTACACTATCTAACTGTTGATATATCAACACACAGCCTTACCCTATACAGTATAGACACCCATAAGGGACAGGTTTTTGGAAATTATAGCCCTAAAAGGGGAAAATAGGGGATAAAATTTTTATGAAAACATATCAGTTTCAAAGTAAGAATCTTCAAATACTGTATTTATGGTAACGATTAAAAATAAATTTATGTATACAGCGTTCTTGATTATATAACGAAGGGGTGAAAAAGGAGATTAAGTTGTGTCTTGAAAGTCCTTAATTTTTAGAGTAAAAATAACTAAAATTATTTGTGTTTATAGTAAACTAAAGTTAATAATCACCAAAAATATTATCTCGGCTTATGGTTGCAAACAAACCCAACAACATACATTGTTATTTTCACTCGACTGCCGTAGGAAGGTTAAGTTTTTCGAGCGGACGTATGTGTGTTTATAATTCTTTGGCACGCTCTATCTACAGCCTAAGTTTTCACCTATGCTCTGCTGGGGTCTAAGTGCAAGTTCTAGGTCAACTTTGCTACGTCGGCTGTGAAGTAGTTCCAGGTCTATCTAGAACCGAGGAGTTCTGGCTTCCTGGATTTTTGCACTTGATAGAAAAAAAATTAAGCAAAATATACTATTTTCAAGTTTTCACCTATGCTCTGCTGGGGTCTAAGTGCAAGTTCTAGGTCAACTTTGCTACGTCGGCTGTGAAGTAGTTCCAGGTCTATCTAGAACCGAGGAGTTCTGGCTTCCTGGATTTTTGCACTTGATATAAAAAAAAATAAGCAAAATATACTATTTTCAAGTTTTCACCTATTCTCTGCTGGGGTCTTAGTGGGAGTTCTAGGTCAACTTTGCTACGTAGGCTGTGGAATAGTTCTAGGTCTATCTAGAACCGAGGAGTTCTGGCTTCCTGGATTTTTGCACTTGGTAAAAATAAATAAAGCAAAATATGCTATTTTGAAGTTTTCAACTATGCTCTGCTGGGGTCTTAGTGGGAGTTCTAGGTCAACTTTGCTACGTAGGCTGTGGAATAGTTCTAGGTCTATCTAGAACCGAGGAGTTCTGGCTTCCTGGATTTTTGCACTTGATAGAAAAAAAATTAAGCAAAATATACTATTTTCAAGTTTTCACCTATGCTCTGCTGGGGTCTAAGTGCAAGTTCTAGGTCAACTTTGCTACGTAGGCTGTGGAATAGTTCGAGGTCTATCTAGAACCGAGGAGTTCTGGCTTCCTGGATTATTGCACTTGGTAAAAATAAATAAAGCAAAATATGATATTTTTAAGTTTTCAACTATGCTCTGCTGGGGTCTAAGTGCGATTTCTAGGTCAACTTTGCCACGTGAGCTATAGAGTAGTTCTAGATCTGCTCCGTTATTTAATTGTTATAGGTTTTACTGTACTTTTACTTACCTTTTTGCTTTTTCAAAATAACTCTTAATTATTTTTATTTTTATTTTTTTACTTTTCCATTGTACATTTTAGGGTTAAATATGCCAGAACTATTATTTTTATGTATCAGGAACTGTTTACCTGGTCTGTTAGAGTTGTAATAATGCTTTAGTTTGTTATTTTGCTGATAATGCTCTGCTACGGGAAGTTAGCAGAGCATTTGGTCGATTAACTTTTTTCTGGTTAAATCGCCAGAACTATTCTTATAAACTATCAGGAACTACAGAACTCATCTGCATGCGAAGGGAACTCGTGTTTTTTGTTGATCTGCCAGACAATGCTCTGCTAAGTTCACGGACATGAAAATTTAGGGGTGCTTTTCTGGACATGGTGTTGGACCTGTAAAGTTGATAGATTGTAACTTGGATCAGTTCCAATACAAAAATATACTGGAAGAAACAATGTTACCTTATGCTGAAGACTTTCTACCGGTTATTTGGACATTTCAGCATGACAATGATCCAAAGCACACTGCACGCACCGTAAAGGAATTTCTTACAGCGCAATCAGTTTCTGTCTTAGACTGGCCAGCTAAGAGCCCAGAACTAAACCCAATAGAAAATCTGTGGTTCGAAGTAAAGAAATAGGTTTCAAATACACAGTGTAGGAATTTAAGAGAGTTGTACGACGTTTTTTTAGAAGCAGTAGAAGCAGCGGTGTAAAGCAGCAATTAAAAGCCGTGGATATGCTATTAACTATTAATTTTACTTAAAAATGTATTAAATTGATTTTTAAATTTTCCGCGCTATTGTGATTTTTTAAATGTAAGTGTTGTGTGTTGTGTACAAAACAATTACCGAGCAGTTTAATAAATCGTTCTTAATTATTTGTCCAGCTTCAGTATTATTTGAATGTGTTACTTTGGTAAAATAAATACAATGTGAAGAAAAATAGTTAGCGATTTAATTATTTATTCCTAAGCCACGTTGCTCTATTAATGTGGCTATTTTATAACAAACTAGTTGCTTCTTAGACGGTACACATCTCTGTGTATGACATGATTTAAATAAAAAACTTCTAGAACTTCAAATCGTTCTTAATTATATGACCACAACTGTATATTACAACAAATTTTATTAACAAAAAAGTGCCATGTGTAGCAATCATATAGTTATTTTAAACTGTGTTATACTAGTTTATTTATTAGCTGTATATGTTCTTTATGAGTAACTCAATGTCTCTAAACCTACATGCGGAAAGCCATATTACCAGTGTATTATGTGTATTCATAACATTATCAAGTGTTTCATTCAAGTCTCTGGACTTGCAACCATGTACGACTTCTATCAAGAATTCTTGATCGAAGATGTACGAACAAAAACTTAAGGTTCACTCAGGAAATCGGAAAAGATTCGCTAGAACCCCGGGCACCATGTCAGAGCGGTCATGCTCCGACCCGCATGACCCGCAACGTACGTAGTAACATGAATTTATAATAAAAAGAAAACTTTTAGTAAAGATTTAGTTAGTTGTGTAGACGAGATCGCTTTTGGCGATAATCCCGCCTGATTGTAGACAACTTTGTCTTGTTTGGAATACCTTTAATGTTTTTTTGTACAATTAGAAAGTCTTCTATCTACTCTCGTTACCGTTTGCTGCCCGCCTCAGAGTCGTACACATATGTGCGACTGTGCTTGTTGAGCGCGTAGTTGGTGAGGTGCATGAACACGTTCGTCGTATTATTGACGTTCGGGTCGGCGTACCGGCTAGTGGCGAATCTGCAAGAGTAGCTTTTATCAACTTAGTATCTAAATCTATAAAAACCCCACAGACGTGAATTATAGATGTTTCTACTTCCACTAGTTCTACTATTACTTGCAGAAAGTACTCATAAGTCAGCAAGATAAACTCAGGACTCTATCACAATATACATCGCATGATGGACCCAGAGGCGCAAAGTCGATGCGCATATACCTAGATGTAGGTACTCCTGTTCTAGAACAGGAATACACAGAACATATAATAGGATAGTATAATGCGCATCGTCTTTTTCAGACTACTTTCTTACTACACGTGTGCCGTTGCTAAAGTTGTGCACATAAACAAAACACAAAGATATTAATAGCCACGTCATTAACTTCATAGTTTGGTAGTAGTTATTTCACAAACAAGGTCATGCTATTTTTAGACTTAAGTATAACTCAACCTACAGCTGCAGCAGTATAGGGGTGCCTACAATGAATAAGTTTAACTTATGTTTATTTACCTGACTAAGCCTTCGTTGTACACAAATATCCTGAGAGGGTCGCATGACGTGATTAGCGTGTATACTCTGATGTCGAACTTGTACCCATCCACTAGGAAGGGCTTTGAAAGATACACCTGCAAACGTTGTAGAAGTTTTAGTCTATTTTCGCGGGTGCTCAAATTACGGTGAAACTAGTTCTACGGGGATGAAAAAAGGTAAGGTAATGTAAGGTTACCTGGCAAATAAGCTTATCAGTAGGTTTGATGTCCTTAAGTGATTTTGTGAGGTAGATGCCGCGGCCTTGACTCCCGCATTCAGGCTTTATGATGAAAGTTTTGTTCTTTCGCGATTTGCTGTAGTTGAGTGCTTCTCCGAAACTGAAAGGATTTACGTGAAATTTTGCCGCAAATTCAACAGAACAAAGTTCCAATTCGTCCTTTTAAGTACCTGTATCTAACTACCTACAATAATAAAACCTAGTAACCCTTAAAAGCAGGTTGTGCGTTCTAAAACTATACATATTAATAGTCTTGACTTATCCAATTATACCTACTTGAAAGTTGATATAAACTTACTCCGCAGGCAAGCACCAAGTTTTCGGGAAAAAGTTATATTCCTTAGGGTATATTTTTTGCATTCTATTCAAGTTCCTTGCCAACAGATCCTTCCTGTGGGTACACAAGTAATTAGTGATAAATGGGCGCAGCGACAGTCGGCTATGCTATGCGGCGGCCGCTGCACGCTGGCACGCGATGCAGTCATTTATTTGTCAGGGTCTCTTTAAAACTTTAATTAACTCCTTGTACAGTACCACTTTGTTTCAAGCTAAAAATACTGTACATGGATAGTATAGTATGCATATGATGTCTGTCCGTACCTAGCTGTACCAATAGCTACAACAATGATTAGTTTGAAAGGATAAGAGAAATAAACTTAGATACTTTTAGCTTTTCAAGTAAAGATCGACAGCATATATGCTCATCGTAAATTACTTATTATATGTACTGCATAGAAATATATTGTACTGTATCGGAAAAAAATAATAGGCCTTGTAAGACGTGACCGCGGGACTTTTACGGTCTTATCCTATCTTCTGCCCATCTGTTGGATCGATATTAACAGTTACAAAAAGAGTAGCAATAAGTACACTACCTGCATATCTCCAGCATGCCTGGGAAATGGTTGATGCGTTGGAACCTCTTCATTTCCTTCGCTCTCTCGACGGACACGCTCATGTCCGTCCAGTAGAAGTTCCACGCATCTTCTTCGGACACCTCGCGCATGCCGAAAGCACTGGCCACTTTTCGGATGGACTCGTAACGGCAATTCGTAAGGCATATTGATATTTGAGATCTAGTGGTGAAAGGTAAGTCAAAATTATATGAAATATCATCATTAAAAAGGATGTACAAAAGAATAGGACATTTCTTCAAACTATGTAATCAGCTGCTCATATACAACTTTTACTAAGTATAAGCGCAACATCAAAATCGTGTTTTTTTTTCAGATGCTCCACATTATCATCTGAATGATCCCTGTAGCGAGTTATTTTGTATGGAGCATCTAATATTTTTTGCGTTTCATAGAATATTTTATCCGAAGTACCTACTCGTTATCGGTACTTCGGATTTGCCGTGGCTATCTTTAAGGACGCGGGTTCGATTCCCGCTTGGGGCAATGTCTAACACGAACTTTTATATACATTGTTTCGGGTCTGCGTGTTGTGGTATAGTCGTTGTTTCTGATTTCTATAATACAAGTAATTTAGTTAAATACTAACCTTAGGTCAGGGCAATGTATGTGATGTTATTCAATATTTCTATGAGCATAAAACATAATAGAGCTTTTTGTGTGCATTTTTGGGAGGCTGTCAACGGGGATCAGTAAACAGCCATCATTTATTCATTTGCACACCTAATGTTACAAGATATGAAATATAAAGCTTAAAGCTAGCGATCATTTATGGACCCTGTTGGGCAAAGCAAACAATTAAGGTTTGAGGCGAGGACACGTTATTCTAATATGGTAATAACTCAGATCATTATTTTTATGATCTGAGGGAAATAATAAGGGTGTAATACACAAAATACAAAAAAAAACAATAACTTAAATTAAATTCATCCCGGGATCACCTCTAATCGGGTGCACAATCGGAAGAAATAATTTGAAAGGTTACTTTTTTGATTAGCAGTGTACCTTTTTCTCTTCTTTTTCTTGCGAGTTGCCTCGATCGGAATGATGGGAGCAGTGCGTGAGGTGGGTTGCGAGGTGTCGTCTTCGCCGTACAGCTTCGAATCGTAGTTCTTCATCAGCATAGTGGCTATATTCTCTGCTTGCTCTTTTTCTTCCCTTGCTTGCTGCTCTGTGGTTTTCTCTTCTGTGTTTATGAAATCAACCACTAAATATTTTTGATTAATTTAATTTAACAGTCACCGAAAATTTGCAGAGCGATAAATAATAATGATAAGTAAAAATTTAACAAGTTATGTTTAAACAGTGTTTTTGAGGCAATAAGATAGTGGAAATTTGTAAGTAAAAAATATTATCGGCACGTTTGGTGCGACTGGTTCGCGTGAAATACACGGCTGCACAACATCCGACTTTTCGCGGAATCTACGAGCATGCAAATAGGCCAGGAGACCGACACCAACTAAGTATTTTTTTAAAATAAAATTGCTTACAAGCAACAGCCATCAAGATTAAAAGTTATGTAAAGCATTTTTAGAATTATATTATTGGGTAGAAATATACTTATTTCTTTTTGGTCCAAGTTTCTAAATCAAAATAAAGGTATAGGTCACCTTGCACTTTCTCATTTTTTCTTTTATTTGGAACAGAGTTGATTTGTTTAGAACTTTGTAAGGAATGCTGATCTTCATCACCCAAGAAAGTGTCTTGCAACTCCACCTGCAACTTATTAATTTCGAAAATAGACAGAGGTCCTTAAAATTACTATTTATCATACAGGTACAGGCACCATACCTCCATTTGCAGTGTGTTTTAGTAGAGTTGATTCCAATAAGTATAGGTTCGTGTTATGCAGACATCCTCCAGCATGCAATAACATTCAGAACTTATAAAAAGATACCTAACGAAGGAAGCCTAAAACACAAACCAAAAATACACTGAAAAAAAACAGATAATACCATTTTATTCACTGTGTATTTCTCCAAACGATTAAACAATTAAATAGGTTGACTCTTACCAAACTCTTTTGGGTTTAAAAATCATTAAAATTTTGCGAGAGACATTATTGAAAACTGTTTTTTGTTTTTGTTTCATGTCAGCCAGCCGTCAAGTCAAAATAACCGACCTAAAACGTAAATTATCGTATTTCCGCTTTTACTAGCTATTTCCGACTTTTCCTGAATTTGACCCGGAAAACGATTTTTATCTAAATGTTGGCACGTTATACACTAGTAACACTGATCCTGACACTGACCTGAAATGAACATGGACTGGCTGTCCGTTTGTATGCCCATTAGAAGCGCCACCCACCACAATGGAGAGTACCGAGTTTTTTTTTACTTTTACTGCTTAAACTTACGGCCATTGCCAATTTATGTATATACTCCCACATCTGCCAACCATGGTTAGAACTGCCAACACCTACCAGTATCAATATGGCGATAATCAAATAGATACAAATTTTATTTGACAGCAGTCAGTCCATATTTATTTCAAGTCAGTGAGAAGTAAGATCCAAACAGTTGTACGATTAATTCCTTGGATACTAAAAAAAATAAGCCGTAAGAAAGTTGTCATTGCTATTAATAAACTTAATCATTTCATCACACAACAACAGGCAGTTATTTATAAGAGAACATATTTAAAAATAAAGAAACTAGCTTGGTTAAGAAACACATCAAAATACCAATATCATAATTTTTTTAGATGGTTTTCTAACCAAGCTAGTTAAGGTATGCTTTAATAAGGTTTAAGTGGCTCGAGCATCAGAGTAGCTAAAGGCTTGTGTATTATTTATGTCAATGGGGTATTTACCCTTTAAACCATATAACCAAAAAAATATATACAAAGATTGTTTGCCATGGGTTAGTTACACACGCTTGTCGCTTTGCATAGTAACAATACCGACCGACTCAGGCCGGAGACAAGGCTTTATTATTTTCTTACGTTGGCAACTCTGGTTCTAGCCGTCAGTCAGTCGTCAGCGCAAGTCGTCCGTCAAATTCTATGTGAAGTGCTTGTACATATTTTTGCTTTTCCGCCAAAGTACAGAGTCATTCTAGAATTGCCAAAATGGCAGAGGGCCAAGAAGATCCCAAAAAAATTACTATCACAGTAAAGACTCCAAAAGAGAAGCAGCAAGTGGAGATCGAAGAAGATTCTGATATCAAAAAAGTAAGTAAGGCACCGCCAGAAACCTTGCTCATGGCGTAATATCATAGATATTGCATACGCAATCACCGACGACACTCGATTTACTAATTCGGCGGACTAATTGAAGTTTATTATGTTGTTTGTAGCTGAAGGAGGTCTTGTCGCCGAAGTTCGGCGCTGAACCAGAGCAGTTATGTCTTATCTTCGCCGGGAAGATTATGAACGATGCCGACACTCTGAAGCAGCATAACATCAAGGATGGGCTGACTGTTCACTTGGTGATCAAAACGCCCCCTAGGCCGGAGCCTGAGGGGGCGGCTCGGAGACCACCAGGTACAGAAATGATTTCTTTCATATTATAAGTATTGCACTACAGTCTGACACACCAAATTTATCTATAGGAATGATTAGTGTTGATTTTGTACTACCTAGCCTCTAAAAGTGATTTTATAGTCATGTATTTGTCAAGTAATAGTGTTAACAAATTAACTGAAAGGATTTTTTAAATAGATTTTAAATGATGTAATTGACCTCACAATGTAGGTAACACAAAATAATTTTGGACTCAATTAAGGATGTAATGTAAATATGTTTTAAACATAAACCTAATAAGTAATATATAAGTTCATGTGCAAAAGTTGTGTACAAATATTTTAAATGTCTAAAGTATTGTAATTTCTTTTTAGCTGATATTGGTGCTACACCATTTGGTTTGAATTCTCTGGGTGGATTGGCCGGACTAGAAAGCCTCGGTTTAGGCCAAAGTACATTCATGGACTTACAGGTAAGTGGAATAACCTACTACCTTTTAAGATATATAAAATGCATATGTAATATTATAATCTATCTAAAGCTAACAGTATCATTCACAAACATTAACATAAACTCGGGCCAACATTGTCATTGAATTTGTGTAAATAAAATGCTGTCATGAAATTAATTGTATAAAGATTTAAGTCATCTGTGTATGATATGTTATGCATTTAGCATAAAATAATGAATATATATATATAATTATTGACAATTTTCTAGATAAAAACATATTTTTGTGTAAGTGACAAGTGAGTAAAGAGAATCTTATTAAATATCATTTGAATTGATAGTATAATGACCAAAATTTTATGTCATAAATTAAACTATTGTGGATCCAATGGTCCACAATAGTTTGATTTTAGCACCCCATCATGTTTTTTTTTTCAACTATTTGTACTCATTTGGTACTTATTTATATTCTATTTGAAATGAAATAAAAATAGTATTCATGAAGAAGTCTGTATTAAGAACAGCATATTTATAGGCTCGGATGCAGCAAGAGCTCCTGTCTAACCCAGACATGCTGAGGCAAGTGCTGGACAACCCACTGGTGCAGCAGATGATGAACGACCCGGAGAACATGCGCACACTTATCACATCCAATCCACAGATGCAGGACTTGATGGCTGTAAGTATACAAACGACGACCTCCTTAGCTGAGAGGCAAGCATACCGGACTTATTGTCGCTATCTCTGAGGTCCCAGGTTCGATTCCCAGTTGGTCAATGTAGAAGAATAACTTCTCTATATTGTCTCGGGGTCTGGGTGTTGTGGTACCGTCGTTGTTTCTGATTTCTGTAACACAAGTTCTTTGGCTACTTACCATAGGATCAAAGCAATGTATGTGACATTGTACAATTTATTTATTCATTATTTATACCAGCACCAGTGAGACTTAAAAATCAATTGCCACATATGTATAAAAGGTTATTATTGACTTGAGAATGGCTAAACAGATTTGGCTATTTATTTTTTGTTGTGTTTGCAATTATTAGTACAAGGTTTAGATAAAACTAATGAATTGGAAAAATTACGCAAAAATGCTCAAATGTCATTTGACAGCTAATTGTTAAAAGGCATCGAACCTAATTATTGGCATACCTAAAGTTGCAGGTACATGAAATAATGTTATTTTATGAAACATACGCCAATCCACCGGTAATATAATTACAAACAACAAATATTCTGAAAAAATGTCGTAAATGATATACTTTTTTCAAAATTTCAGTTAGAATCTATAATATTTATTTTTCATTTACATATTCATATTGTAATTCTGAACAAAGTACAATACATTTTGTCAAAGAGTATTTGTTGTTAGTGTGTTTTGTTTTATTAACGTAAAGATTCATAGGTGTACACCATAATAACGTTTTTTTAGGTTACTTGCAACTTTAGTTATGCCAGGCTCCATACAAAAAGTTCGAAGACTTATGGAGAAGACAATAAGTTTTAGATTCACATAGTTATTTTAGTTATTTACTTACAAAATTTCTAAAAACAGTTGTGATGTGTCAATGCAAGTTAAATGTTACATATCATTACATTTATATTTGAAGATATTATTCATTAGAACTACAAAGTCATTTATAAGTATTACAGACCTTAGTTAGTTAGTTAGTTTGTATGGGCTGTTTCCGCACTTAGCCTCCTGATTGGGCCATTGTGCGTGCTACCTTTTCCTTCTTACTCCAACCATCCTAGATCATCCCAGAAGGTCAGCAATCTTTTCAGATTTTTGCAGGCTTCCGGGAGAGATCCTGGCGATTGGAGGATCTGATGCCGTTGATCTGCCACGCTCCTACATTCCATAAGCACGTGCTGTGGCGTTTCTTCTGCCTCCATGCATCCTCTGCATACAGACCTTATTGAATGTAGCAGATTATTTTCTACCTGCTACACATTCCTTTTAGACAGTCTCTTCTTCTTGCAGCATGTTCCGATAGTATGTGAGTTTAAAGCTCTAAAGAGATTAATCATGTCAGCCTATTGCAGTCCACTGCTGGACGTAAGCCTCCCCCAAAGAGCGCCAAAGAGCACGATCTCCCGCCTTTTTATTCATCCACTGCCAGCCATCTTCCTAAGGTCATCGGTCCATCGAGCTGGGGGACGTTCTACACTACGTTTACCAAGACGTGGTCTTCACTCGAGAACCCGTTTACTCCACCTTTCATCGGTTCTGCGATAGAGGGGTTCGGCCCACTGCCACTTTAGATTAACGATTACAAGTGCTTATTACTAGCTGATTTCGCAGCTTCGCCTGCGTGTTATTAGGCTTGTCACCCTCTATGCTTTTTTTCTTGATAAAGAATATCTCTATCATTCTCTGACCTAAACTATCACTATCATAAAACCATGTCAATCTTTTGGTCTGTGAAAACAAAAATAAAAGTATCCCACAGGAAGTATATTCCGAGATAAAAAGTTACATTTGTGCTATTCCCGAATATAATCTATCCTTGTGCCAAATTTCATCCAGATCCGTTCAGCCGTTCTAACGTGATTGAGTGACAAACATCCATCCATCCAAACTTTCGCATTTATAGTTTTAGTAAGATTGTTAACATATTGTAAATTATATTATTTTATATATTTTATGCTACTGAGTATGTTCTTCATTTATAAATTGACTGTAAGGTTTTACGCACATTAATGTTTACTAAGAAATGTCCTAACCACAACAGTCAGGAAAAACATTTTTATTATAAACAAAATAGGCTATTTGACTGTTTTCCGAAATAGAGTTATTATTGTTGGTATTATATTCAAATAAAGCGTCAACAATTTAATTTCAATTTTAAACCTTTGAATATAATCAAAAATAGTAATTCATTCTTTACGTTTTTAAAAGCCTGCGAAAACGCCGTCGGCCATGATGTACTTGTTTGTGACATCACGCACCTTTAAATATCCATTGAATTATAAAGTACTAGAACGGGTATGTTAAAAAACCTTCGTCGACAGTCGCTCTCTGCTACTTTACTCATACTTTGTGCGAGCGTAGCGCAAAATCTCGCTTTGGGATGTCAGTTCTAGAACAAAGTTACTCAATGGTGACATGCCTGTCATTGTGGCCGGCGTTTTTGACAATGTAAAATACCGACAAAAATATAACATTCGAAAATGCATTTTTTACAGTAATCTTATTTTTAGTAACTTCTGATATGTTTCGGTTCCATATGGTGAAAACTATCAAACTAAATATTTAATTAAGTAAATTTTAGTACAAGGCAAATATCCTATTAATGGTAACCATAAAAATTTTCAACAGAGAAACCCAGAAATCAGTCACATGCTTAACAACCCAGAACTACTGCGGCAGACCATGGAATTAGCGCGCAACCCGGCCATGCTACAAGAGCTGATGCGGTCTCACGACCGAGCACTGTCTAATCTCGAGAGCATACCAGGTAAAAACCATATTTTTAAAAGGCATCGAACCTAATTGGCATACCTAAAGTTGCAAGTACCTAAAATTACGTTATTTCGGTGTACACCTATGATACATACGCCAATCGATAGAGAAAATAATTACAAACAACAAATACTCTTTCACAAAATGTCGTAAATTATATACTTTATTCATGAATTTCAGTTTAAATATGTAATATTTATTTTTATTTACTAATCAAATCAAATTGAAATTAAACAATATAATTTACGACATTTTGTCAAAGAGTATTTGTTGTTTGTAATTATTTTCACTTTCGATTAACATAATGTTTCATAGGTGTACATCAAGATAACGTTATTTTAGGTTACTTACAACTTTAGGTATGTCAGGCTCCATACAAAAAAGTTCGAAGTCTTTTGTAAAGTATATTTGGATGTTATTGTCATAGAAACTATTTGATATTTGTCTCGGTTTCAGGTGGATATAATGCCTTACAAAGAATGTACCGAGACATCCAAGAGCCTATGTTGAATGTCGCTAGCAATATGGCTGGAAATCCATTCTCAGGACTCGTAGATAATTCTGGTAAGAATCTGAAGATTTGGAATTATTCAGCATTGCCAAAAAGGCTGTTTCTTGTTTTAAGTATTTGTAAACTTGGTCATTCATTACTAAGTGCCCTCGGATTGATTCTTCTAGTAGTCTTTATTTATCAACTAGCTGTCTCGGCGAACTTCGTAACCGCCTTATCATTTTTTTTTTGGCGGAATTTTTCCATATTTTAGTAATTATTCTGCTATTCGGGACGCATACGAATCCAACAAATCAAAAATCATAAAAATCGGTCCAGCCGTTCTCGACTTATAAATGGTGTAACTAACTCGACTTTATTTTATATATATAGATAGGAATAAGGGAACTTTTTGATCGGACGGGTCTCTGCTACCAAAGACCTAGCTAGCGACCGCCTACGATTTCACATACCGTTCTCCAAACTTTAGATGGCACTCGATCATGATGATGAACTTTGCGACTTGTTAATTTGTGAACAATAGGCTAGTTTCAGGAAACTAGCTACCCACTACCCAGGGGTCAAAAAAATTATTACTATTTAGTCCGTCAGTTAGATTATCGAAAAATATTGGACCCATATTTTGTCATTTGTCAATTAAACAAAAAACAACAAAGGTAAAGCGCATCAAAGTTTGGGAATGACGTCACGTCTTACTGAAAAGTGTCGCAAGGCGTGACGTTACGCAGAACTTTAACGGGATATATCTTCATTATTTTTTGTTTGATTTAGAAAAGAAAAAATACGTGTCTAATATTTTCTGTTTATCCAACTGACGGACTAATTCGATTTTTTTAGGAAACTAGCCCATTGTGCCAGAATAAAACTTAACTCAAAGTGTGTGTGTGAGATACAGTCCTCTCAACGTCTACATAAATTTCCAGATGGCACAAACCCCCAACAGGGTGCTGAGAATAGGCAGCCGCTGCCGAACCCGTGGCAGCGGGGCGGCGGCGGGGCGGGCGCGGGCGCGGGTGCGGGCGGGGGCGCGGGTGGGGGCGCGGGCGCGGGCCCGGGGCTCATGAACACGCCGGGCATGCAGTCGCTGCTGCAGCAGATGGCCGAGAACCCGCGCCTGGTGCAGTCCATGCTGTCCGCGCCCTACACCAACAACATGCTCCAGGCGCTCTCCGCCGACCCCGAGATGGCCTCGCAGCTCATCAACCAGGTACGAACCGATAGGGGGCGAGAGTTGTTGATGTGGATGAATCGACCTTTTGGCTTCATCGTTCGTTGCGTATGGCATTATTCCTGCGTGGATCGGACGTCGATATCCAGGTTTTCAAGCCATCTTGCGGCGGCAGGTGTGTATTTATGGACTTCCGACATTCCACCGGAAAAACAGCGAATGCGGGCATTCGTTTACCACACGGGAAAGGGTCTGGTTTGCGGTGACTCCTTTGATCCCCATTTATAGAGGTGGTGATTAGTTTTCCCGTTGTTGGAACGAAATCGGTTCAGTCGAGTCCAGGATTTACGGTCCGAATCTCAGAAATCCGAAAAACTTTTTAGTGAAGTCTGATACGAGATTCGTATTAATATGTTAATACCGCTTGGCCTGAACTCCCGTTTATTACTGTCGGTGACAGTGACACCAACACTGAACTTGTTACATACACATACACATGGCACATTTGGTATGCCCATACGACTGGTGCATAGATTACCCCCAATAGACGCGCACCACACATAAGTGCATTTGTACCCATGTTACCTGGCCACTGGCATTGCGTCCAGATATTAGAGCTCTAATCAGTTCTAAAAATATATTTTAGTAATTATCGTAAATCAAAATGACCACTTGTGCCGCAAAATGGTGTGGGAAGTCGACAAGAACATCAATTAATAAAAATGATAGCATAACATTCCATTGTTAAGTAAATACATTTTTTTTTACATTGATTTACATTGACCAGTTAAAAAACAGCTCAAGTTATAATAGCTATAATGCATTATCACAACAAGCACGCGTTGATGTCTTTTTTGAAAAGTCTCTTTCATTTATATGCATTTTTACATTACGCTGTCTCTTTCTTCGGTAATGCTAGTTCTTAAAACTATGTCGATAATTTTATTATTTTGCTCACAATTTTAATAATTTTATAATATATTTTAGATTTATATTGAGAGGTAGAATACACGGAGAGATGTAAAAGACTAGAGCAAAGCGCTTAAATAGGATATTAAGATCTAATCGAATACAAAAATAGATTGACGCAACCTGTTATGTTGCTCGTGCCGATCACAAACAGTTGCCCCTTGCGGGATTCGAACCCGTAACCGCCATGCTTTGTAGTTCTGATTATAAAAAGTTATAAACTAAGTTATAACTTAGTCAAATATATCACAACAATTGCTATGCCATGACCAATTAAATTTTTAATAAAATACTACAAAGTATTCGTGAATTGCCATCAAAACAATTTAAAACCAAATTTTACAAGTGGCTAATCGAAAGACCTTTTTTTAATATAAATTAACATAATAAAATGACATTTTAAAATTTTTCGTCTAACATCGTTACTAAGGATTCATAAAGTTTGACTGTTCTGATAATCATGCCCTTTTTAATGTATAAAATTGACTAATTTAATTTTACTAATGGCTTAAAACATAAGCTCATAAATTTGCATGCCATAGATCGGTGAAACATGTTAGCATTGTTGTTGTATTTTAATTCCATCAAATTTATACTGTTTCTGCAAATAAATTATTTATTTATTTAGTAATATTTATGTAAGGAAGATCTTGAAATACACAATTCACCACTGTTTTGATCGTATAACATTTTTTGTTTTCATGGTAAAATAAGTTTTGAATGTATTGTTACTAAATAACTAAAAACTTAAAGTAACAGATAAATTAAGGAGAGAACTCAGTAAACGATTCTGATCATAAATCAATAAAACAAACAGTACTTTTTTTAAATGAAATTATCCACATTTTTGTTGCATTGTAGTCATAGCGCACGCGGCTTGCTCGCTTTCCCAAGGCTCGGTTCCGTCTTTCGGCGCACCATACAAACAACGGATCGACACATTACGGCTTCACTTGTCGGCGACTCAAAGCGCCCGCGCCGCCTATTGTTCCCCTCGAGCCCTCGAGCCCTCGAGCCCGCCGACAAGCCGCGCTCCACGCGCGGCTCTCGGTCAATTGTCGACTAGACGCGCTACTGTGTGTACGTGCGCGTTTACAGAGTTTGACGGTCGCAATACAAAACTTTTCGTGGGTGCATCATGGGTGATTTCACAAAGTGAGGAACTACCTTAACGAACGGTGCGGAGACCGGTGGATAGGCCGCGGTGGTCCGATAGAAAGTGAGGTCAATGACCGTGATGAACTACGCAGACGAATTGAAACTATTGAAAGTGCGTTCGATGAAGTGATAAACAATCAGTTGATTCCTTCGAGTATAAAAAACAATTTACGACGACGTGTGCGCTGTATTTTTGCGCATTACACAACTTATTTTTGACACGGTTGTACACAAACGTTGTACCGTGTGTTGTAGCAATTACCTACATAGATTTTGCTATGATATCTATACAAAACATTCGTTCACTATAATTTTTTATTTACTATTGTTTTGGTATTTACTGTCATAAATGTAGTATATCCTTCACTATTAATTATCGGCTCTTAGACGCGCGTGCCCTCTCACTCTTGTCGCTCACAGCCGACTGAGCTGTATTACCAGGGGGGTGTCACTCCGCAGCTTAGGTATATTCGGCCAGCGCGCCGCCCGAAGCGGCGTATGCCAGTGGGCTGTCGCTCGGCTCGCACGACAGTCGCGGTCACGTCGCGCGAGCGCATACTTGATAATCTTTTTTTTTGCTTTTGCAAATTGACACGCAATGTCTTCTACTTAGCCTAAACGTCAATATAATAATGCGTATAAAATATGTTGTTGGTTTACCGGTTGTCTGAATAAAACGAATAGTGAATCAGAGCTAACATTTTGTTAAATTTCACACCATATTGAAATATTTATTCTTCTTTAATTCCATGTCCATAATAAGTAGTAATAGTTAAAATAAAAATCCTTAATTAGTTATATTAGCCCAGAAACAATATTAAGTATAGGATAGGATAATATTTACAAAGGAATACCTACACCCGTAGGAATCGAACACACGAATTCAGATGTTTACAGAATCAACGTTTGTAATGCTTAATCTACTTATTTTAATCGTAAAACTAATAAATCAACTAGGTACAAAAACTTCTCAAGTGCCGTCGTTCGCAGCTCGGTCATAAAACTGAGGCGCGCAAAGAAAATTCGTGGTTCGCGCGCGGTTATAAGTTTCAATTTTGCTTGCAGGCGAGTAGCTCTGGCGAGTCTAGGTATATTTTTATACCTAAACCTAACTTTTGTTAGGAAGTGAGTCTTCTGTACGGTAGTACTATTAGGTATTCTGTGGTATTACGACCACACGTGCGCTAGAGATGACATAATGCTTCCTTCTCTTTTACTCACATACACTACATTCATGACGTAAGTGTTTTAATAAATAAATGATTTTATTTACTATTTCATTGAATGGCTCCCAACCCTTTCAATTTCCTATAGTCGTTCGTCCGCCATTATTGTTTAAGGGTAAGGAGAATACACGTAAAAGAGGTATTTTTGCACAAGATTTCTGGCGAAAATACTGGATATAGGATATGAATATTAATATATCATGTAACTTATACGTTACGTAATTTTGTCCTGTTGTATCTAAATACTAGTTATTATTTCTTATAAAAACAAAAAAATATTTCAAACTACAGCGAATATCTTGTACACATTTATATTTTAAACAGCGTTTTTATTTAGTTTGAAAGTTGGTTTAGTTATTTATAATAATTGTGCTTGCAGGTTGAAGTTTATTTATTTTTTCAATTTGTCAACAAATAATTAATTATAAGGATTTTTAATGGATTTTACTCTTAGCGCCTACTTTTCCATGAGCCATTTACTCGCAATGATAATATTTTTGCAAAAAAGCGCAACGGATGGATGTTTAGTCTACGAGAAGCATTTGTACTATCGTAGGCACGTAATAGGTATCGCGCAAGTCGACGCTAAATGCTTAAGGTCACTTGCCATACCCGTCGCCTTAATAAATAAGACAAGTAAGGATAAACAGACTATAAATAAAACTGGTGGGACCTTTTGGTGAGGAAAAATTTCATGTCACAACATAACCAATTTGTTTGACAGTTAAAATGTATAGTCGTTTCTTATTATTATGGGAGAGAAATATCTAAACCTAAACCAATATCTGACCTCTTATAATTTTTTTACAGAACCCGATGTTTGCAAACAACCCCCAACTTCAGGAACAGATTCGCACCATGATGCCACAGATGCTCGCCCAGCTGCAGAACCCAGAGATGCAACAGATGATGTCCAACCCACAGGTACGTTTCTGCTCTACAATATGACCCTTGGCGCCACAACTAGTGGGTTTGCCGCTTGATAGGGCCTTATGTGCTCGACACTAGTCCGTCTAGTCCGACCATGCCCGTTAGTGTGGAGCCCAAAACATCTGAGCTTGATGAAAACTGATTTATTTGATGTTCTGTACATCGATATTTTGTTGTTTTCGACTTATGTTTTTTAGAGATGCGTCGAATATGGGTTCAACCGAATACAAATGTTCGGCCCAAAATGTACCGAACCGGATATACGCCTGAATTATTCCCTTCCCTTCGTATAATAAAACGAAGGGAATAAGTTTGTTTAAAAAATCATCATCAATCATTCGTGCGAGCAAGATAGAAAAGCAACGATTCTAGATTTTAATTATAATATTTTTATTTTAATCTATCAATGATGTAGATACTTACTTTTTTTTCTATAGAATATCATGCAATCAGCCTTTCTGACTAGGAGATGTGATGATATTTGATTCTCGGGTGGAGACATTCCTCATAAGAAACAATCATATTGATATAGTGGCTCAGACAGTGCAGCCGAATTTAAGGGTTTTGTGACGTTTTAGCCGATTTATGCAGTCTGGTAATGTAAGCTGAACAGCTAGCTGGTTAGGATGGTTTTACAGTCTAGATTTGCACTTTCCTGCATTCGTCTTTATTTCTTCCTTTACATTCAGCAGATTTACTTCCAAGTTTCGTGTACTTTCAAGTTTCTAATAAAACACAACCTGGGTAAATTGCGGACTTGTTTAAGAATGCAGTTTTGTGCTTTTAAAACTTTGTCTATGTTGGAATCGCAACTGGCTCTCCATAATTGAATTCCGTAGGTCCAGTCTGGTATTTAAACGGAATTGTAAATAAGGAGCTCGTTGTCGATTGACCATTTAGAATTTCTACCCAGGAGCTAGTAGAGCCCTTTGAATTTGAAGTTGACCTAATTTCGTTTGTTTTCGACATGTTTTTGCCATGTCAATCGGCGGTCTAAGTGCAGGCCTAGATACTTTACGGAGTCACTGTGAGGTAGTTCTCTACCGCCTAGGTTTACGGGAGGACATGTATCTCTTCGCAATGTGAATGTGACTTGTACTGATTTGCTATTTGGTGGCACTTGCCTTGATTCTTCATTTGGCAAACCATTCGTTTATTTCAACTAGACTCTGCTGCAGTATTGCCGAAGCTTCTATTGCGTGCCTGCTGGATGCTAATATTGCCGTATTATCTGCATATTTTGCAATGGTAACCCTAGGTGTTTACGGTACATCGGTTGTAAATATGGTGTACAAGACTGGGCCAAGTACTGAGCCTTGTGGAACTCTAGCTAGTATGTCGTAGAAGCCTAATGCTGGCACTTCACATGGCGATAGGTATACAAACGTTTATCTACTTTGTCAAATGTAATCCACGTGTAGACACACACATTTGCCAAATGGCATAAATTGGCAAACTTGACATGAGTAAGCCAACATAACAAACATTTGCTATGACCAGTGTTACCGTTAGCGTACATTTTACACATTTGACGTACCTTTTTAGCCTCTCATGTGTAATGTGTAATTTTGTCCATTTACGTACCTTTTGAACCTACTCAATATCTGTGTAAAACGATATTAAGGGCGATAATGATATATGTAAATCGGCGTTGCTAGGGGATCAAGGGTGTGCGACGCCCACCCAAGAATCCTCTTTACAGTCGCAGTCGCTAATGCCGTCGCCGTTGGTATGCCCTCTAGTGTAAAAATGGCATAATATCTCGAAAATATTTCGCGCTTGCTCGCTCGCAGCTTTTTACAGTTACTTACATTAAAATAATACTTTTTACCACTAATAGTTATCTTTAAAATTTTAAAAGCGCTAAAAAAATTCGCGCAGGATGCAGAATGCAATCTACCGACTGAGTGATGGGTCACGTAGCAGCAACATTTTTATCAGCAAGGGTTTTTTTATATCTTTTAAAATGTTACTATGTTTAATGTCGAATTGGAGTCTATCCTGACTGCACCTGGATTATGCGAACTACCCCCCCCCCCCCTAGACTCGAAGGCTAGGGCCCTGGAAGCCTACTACGAAATACGATGTTTCGGACGAAACGAAAGATAAACGATAGGCTTACTAACTACGTAACACTTTTGAGTGCTGATGTTTTAATCGGATGCGACATATTTTCGGAACGACTTCGTGAATGATTGAATAAAATGTTATTTGTCGTATTATCTTAAAAAATCCGAAGCGTTTCGTAGTAAGCAATCCGAACAATGATTATCGTATTGACGGATTTCGTTTTTCGTAGTAGACCTGCTGTTTATAAAATGTACGTTTTAGCGCTGGCTATGTTCCTTTTGGAAATTCAGTTGCGGCAACCCTGGCTATGACATTCGTCTAATTTGGCATTGGTTACAACGTGTAGACGTGCAGTTTGTGATATTTGCCCATGTGTCAAAGCTTTGTCAAACTAGACGAATACGCCAATGCAAATGCCTACCGCCACGTGAAATGCCAGCATGACATGCAATCAGACTCTTTCACTGTTTGTGATGTATCTGTTCAATTGTGGCGTGCTCTGGTCAAAACCCGAATTTGTGATCAAGAGTTTTAGAGTTTTCTTTCAACACATGCGATAGTCGTTGCAATACATATTAATTTTTTTTATGGATCTTGGCTCTGGTGTAGCTATCGTTGTGAAGTAGTTTTTGTCAACACATTTTTTACTCTTGTGGTAATCAACCTCGAACCCCAGTGCAGGTGCTTAGAGTTCCAGTCACCTCCGGCTATGAAGCGTGGGCTGAGACTTTGATGTGTTCGCTGATGTGCTCCTCGGTTATTCTGTGCTTTCCGAAGCACAGCACAGCTTGGGTTGGTGTAAAATATTTTGATTTAAAAGAAAACAGCATTTTATCTTGACCTCCATATCCGGATGATTCATGGCACTTTGTAAGAACACGATAGTAGTCTTCAGCTAGAATAATTTCAATGATTGAATCTAATTCAGATTGTCTTTTCAGAATCAAAACTTTTGACTGGCCAATAGTCGATATATTATATTTAGTTCCATAATAATATTGATGCCTATTACGTGACTTATTCAAAATTGGCGCCGAATTAGATGCTTCAACTGATTTAATTACATTTTCAATCCTTTCTGCAGTCCACAACGGTTTATCTCTCTCTTTTTCCTTCCGAAATTTTTTGAATCTCCCGATCAAAATCTTCTTTACAAACAAACTCTTTTTTCTGCTCTGAATGTGTTTCTCTACTGGTGCTAGGT
The DNA here is from genome assembly GCA_963576865.1 of Anania hortulata. Classification (NCBI taxonomy): domain Eukaryota; kingdom Metazoa; phylum Arthropoda; class Insecta; order Lepidoptera; family Crambidae; genus Anania; species Anania hortulata. The sequence goes on from OY756406.1 coordinate 11,319,118, forward strand.
ACAACTTCTTCTTCAGTCACTACGTCCCACTAGTGCCCCTAGTGCACTAGTAGGTATCAGAGCGAGCGAGAGAAATGCATGGCTCGGTTTTTATTCGGCAGTATCCGCTTTTCTGACATTTTACTAGATTTAGTATAGTGAAACGACATATCACTGACGATAAATTGGTATTTTGTCATATAACTAGATAATTTCAGTAAGAAGACGTAATAAATAAGAATATTCGACATCTACCGGGATTTCGTCATATCCCTAGGGATTTCATGAAATCCCTGATATCCTCATTTCCCTGCGACATAGATGAACCGGGTGAAGGGAACGCCCTCTGTCATTTTACATACTGCATATACTGCGCCTAAAGCGTGTCCCGGTCCGTAGGCGCTGAACGCCCTGCTGCAGATCCAGCAGGGCATGGAGCAGCTGCGCACGGCGGCGCCCTCGCTGGTGTCCAACCTGGGGCTGGGCGCCGCCGCCGCCGCCGCGCAGCCCCCGGCCGCCGCCCCCGGCGCCCCCGGCGCCCCCGCCACCGGCGGTGCGCCCGCCGCGCCGCCGCGCCAGCAACAGAACACAGAGCTCTTCACGCAGGTTTGAACATATGCACGCCCGTATTTTTTTGTTGAGATGAGTTTTACCTGCCGTTTGTACATATTTTCAGGTACGTCGTGCGTTCGTACCCGTTAAATACGGATGACGACTAAATTTGTTTCTTCTTTGTCTATAGATTATCTGAAAGTATTGGACACGTATTTTAAATTATTTTACATAATCAAAATATTACAGAGATATATTGATGTGAAATGTCGCATGACGTCACGTCTTGGTACAAATTTTACTTGGAAGTGACGTCACGAGCTTGACGCGCTTTATCTTTTTATAAATTGTCTCGGGTCTGGGTGTTGTGGTACCGTCGTTGTTTCTGATTTCTGTAACACAAGTGCTTAAGCTTCATATAATCAGAGCAATGTATGTGACGTTGTCCAATATTTATTTATGTTATAATTTTTTTTATATTTGAAATTTTTTGGTTAATTGACAAAAGAAAAAAAAATTTTTTTTTTTTAATCTAACTGACGGACTAAATAGAATTTTATTTTCTTTAATCAATCGTCATCCTTGTTATACAAATTGACGGTCTAACCAGTCAATGGGAATTGAATTGTTCTATCCATTAAAATTAACGACCTAGAGAAAAAAGTTGACCTTTCCATACAAAATGTAATTTTATCTCATCACAATAGCCCTTGTCATTCTACAGCTGGACCTAGGTCTCACCCTATGCACGCCACTGAACCCGATCTTCGGCTACTCCTTTTCATCCACCTTGTCAACATCGGTCATCGGAGGGATAGAGCGCCCCTACGATTGCCAAGTCATGGTGACCGGTCAAAAATAATTGTAGTTTACCTCGACGATAATGCATGAAGCATCAAATTCTTTTCATGTTGCGGCATTGGACCGAAAGTAAAACCTGTTCACTTATAGGCAGAACATCAATTTTTTATGATTCCTTCGTTCAATCTGTCAACAAACCAAAAAAAAACCTAATTTAAAATATGTTTACTTAGCTATAATTTTTAGGTTTGATTTATCTATGATTTGTTATGCTGCCATACAAGGGTTGAAATTTTTTACGAAACTTGCGATTTTAGTGACAGAAACTTCGAAATCTAAATCAATGAAATAGGAGTAAAGTAAAATACAGAGTTATTTATTTTTAACCATGAAATTTCGAAGTTTGTTAAAAAAATATTAAGTCTGATTGAATTATTTGTAAAATTACTTCACTTGCAATACGGCTGATCCTGAATGATTTTGTAGAAAAAACAGTTGACTGTAGTCTGAGTAAACGAAGTAACCAGCGATTTCTACTTACCTGATATCTATCTGCTTCGTAATTAAATAACGACATTTCTTACTATTCTATTTGTTGTAGATTATCTTGATTTTTAATAATGATTTTCCCAAGAGTTAATCCTTCCAATAAGCATTAACTGGCGAAATCATTTAGAGTATAGACACAAGTGTTTGTCCATGTGCGATGGCGGCGCGCGCAGACGACCGTTAGCCGGCGACGCGGCGGCCGCGGCACGATAGATCTTTTAGCCTGGTTATGTGAGCTGTGTTTGTAATCATAACATGAATTTGATACGTATTTAGATACTTTTGTAGCCGTAGATAAATTAAACCCGTTGTAAGAGACTTGACTTATTGTTGATTATCTAATGTTGGACTTTTTCGAGTCAGTAATTTGTTATTTTATTCATGAATAAAGCAAGCATTTTTTTTGTCATTGGGTGAAGTTGTATATTTTTTTAATGTGCTATCAGCCATGATGGTACCCAAGGTGCCCTGCCCCCCTAGTATGACCCCCAAAAAACGGTATGATATGATATGATATAGCTATTTATCGACACTAAGGGCCTCTTTCATCACTTGCTGATAAGTTCCAGATAACCTATCTGGCACTTTTTTGACAGCTCATTGTATGGGTTATCTGTCAAAACAAGTGTAATACAACAACAACATATGTAATAGATGTAGACGCCGTGTTGAATTTTTATCGAAACAGCGATCATAATATGTGACGTCACCGGCACGGCGATTCAACGCGGCGGTTATATCTATCATATTTGTGCAGTTGGTGTCGATAAATCGTTATATCATATCGTGTTTTAGTGGCCTAGTATGAACTAGGCTGTGGTTATATGTCTTGCTACTGACTCGAATTAATATAAATTAATCTTTGATTTTATAGAACTTCGTGTATCACGTTTAGAAGGCGCCCTTAGCCAAATATTGATTAGCTTTCATTTAATATGTCGTTTCTGACATTCGTACTTCATAGTATGCTGCTGGCTTATTAATAAAGACGACACTGCAAAACTATTGATACAAAATTGGAGTCTCTTTTAAAAGTTTATAAATACTAGTAGCACTAAAGTTCATATCAACTAATGACAAATAATATGTATTTATATTATTCAATAATTATTAGAAAGTTGCAATACTTATAACTTGTAATTTTATAATGCATTTTAGTGTATACTTTAAGCCGGTTACAAGCACTCCGAGGCGTGCGTCACATGGCGTGCGAGGCATTGCTCGCAATGTGCGCATCTTCATATTCGTTGCGAGGCATGTGTGTGTACGCCATTGCATGCGCAGGCGTGGTCGTAGCCTAAAATTTTGGAGGGTGTTACTAATAATAAAATATTTCTTTGTTGCACCTAGATTTTACATCTAGGTTGTTATGAACATCGTAGTTCATAAATGCAAAACATAAAATGCATTGCGGCTAGGGGCAGAAAATTGCTTAAAAAGGAAGATTTTGGGGACCCCCCCTCTTCCCCTCAGACCGCACCTGCGCGTGCGAGGACGAGCCAGCGTATATAAACGCTATAACGCGAATCTATAAACGCTCTACGATCAAATACCTTAGTGCAGTGCAGTGCATTATGTGTGCGCGTTAAGTGCGAGACACGGCGCACGCCTCGCAGTTATTGTAGTAGTATTTGGCTTTAGGTTTTACCATTAGTAGTAGTAACCATTATTTTTATGTATTGCAATCAAAAAGTATTGTAAGTATCTTAATGCCTCGGAATTCCTATTTGAAGGCATTAAACAGCAAATAAAGCATGTACGTCGGTCCACAGTTCATGCAGCGGATGGTGTCGGCGATGTCCAACAACCAGACGAACTCGTCGCAGCCGCCCGAGCAGCGCTACTCGCAACAGCTGGAGCAGCTGGCCGCCATGGGCTTCCTCAACCGGGAAGCGAACCTGCAGGGTGAGTTGCTTTTAACCCTAACTAATTATTATCATCATTTCAGCCGCCCATGGACGTCCACTGCTGAACACAGGCCTTCTAGATTGCCAATTGGGATTGCCAATACTCGCCACGCTTGGCAGGCGGGTTGGCGAGCGCAGTTTTTTATAACATTTCCCACGCTGCTGCCCGTCTCGTGCTACAGGAATGAGTCGCCTCTTACGACACGGCTCCTGTTGGCGTTGGGGAAGTATATTGTGTACGGCCGTCCCCACACGGCAACTGATATAAACATTTTAAATTTTCATTTCGTTTCAATCTTAACTCAACTGCATAACGTTCAAAATATAGTGGCAACTATTTGGCCACGACTGGTTAAGATTCCCTGGGAAAAAAGGATCACAACCCACAATATTGTCCCGAACCAGATAGAGGGTAAAAAAGCAAAATTGAGACGTGTGTGAAAGACCTTAATTCATTGGTTTATGCGTCTTTATGTCCAAAATAACAACCATTATATTTATTGGTGCTTGAAAGATCTTATTAAGCATAATTATAATTTATCTATAGAATGTAACAAAAACGATGTCGTTCCCTTTTAGTACATAATCAGAATCAATAAAGAATAGTAACCTATTAGCAAATCATTTAATAAAATATGTTCAGTAAAATAATCAAAATAATTATAAATCATTATTATTTGTAAATTACAGTGTTTTGTTACCTCTCCAATTCTGGAGCAATGGCGCGACGCCAGAAAGAGACAGAAAGTTATATACCAAAGGTGCCGCCAGCCACTTATGAACTCGCAGGTTTCGACGACCATCACTCATCTGTCAAACAGAATCTGTTTGTTTATTTGTTATCTCTGTAATTTTGCATTGAGCGATGAAGCAAAGCCAGAAAGAGACTGAAAGCTACCTATTTTAAATAATATCTGGCTAAAACTTTTTATTTATTTATTAAATTTTGACTAATGTCCGCCTATACTATCTATAAGTCCTTACAAGGAACAACAGGGTTTTTGTCACTTAGAGTGTGTAAAGTATTTTTTTAAACATAGACATCAAATTTTTATTACTAAGGTTATCTTCTCTAGGAAAAATGATACGCTTTGATTAGAACTTATACTTGAAACTAAGTATGTAATAAATTCTTGGAAGACGATTTTGGCCTACTTCTAACTGTCATATTGACTTGGAACTTAGCAATGCAATACTTTGATCTAATCAAGGATCACTCAAGGACTCAAGCTGATCTAATGAAGGAGCCAGAAGGTGAATGTCGAAAGTATATATTTGTGATATTTGGAATTTGCGGGGCGACAGGCGTTAGATGGGACGACATAAGCTAACGTAAGTAGGGGCGTGCCTAACTCCCCTAAAACTAAGCATCGATCTACAATGTTTATGAAGCACGGCCCTAATATGTCACGGTGTCGTTTTTCAAACGCGCGCTCTGGCAAGGTCGCCATGTAAGGTCGAGAGAAATGAATCGTCTCGACAATGAATAGAGACTACATTTATTTCATAATTACTTTGGATTATATACCTAATACAAAGTTCAATAAACTAAGTACTTGCTACATAAAGTCAATACAGTACATGCCCCTGCCGGTGTACCTAGCGCCACCGGAGTATAGCCACAGAATACCTAATAGTACTACCGGTATAGTGCACGAACCTGACCAACTATATTCGTTCGTACAGTTTTGAAACGTATACTTAACCGTGCAATGTTTTTGTAGTATGTTTTTTAAGTTAAAAACAAGTTTATCACGTAGTATGTCAAAGGTGAAGGTACTATCATATTTGTCGTCAATTATTACTGTCGAAAACATTTTCTTGAAAATGTAATACTTTGACATAATGACAACTTTGACATTTACTTATTCTCAGTTTAATTTATACACTGACAAAATCGCCCGTTTTAATATTTTTCATGGATTAGTGGTTGGTAGAATGAAAAATCAGCTTACTCTAGATTAAGCAGTGGTATACTCTTAAGTTAAAATTTACACCAGCTTGGTCAAATCCGGCCTTAGTGTCCTAAAAATAACCATAAAAAAGATAGACTTATTATCAACAATGATACGAACTGTAACGTCATTATTTTAATGGTTAAATGAACGTAATCAATAATGTAATCGTTGTAATATGATTATATTGGAGAAATGCTGGGACAATGAGTTGGTTATTCATTCTTGGGGAAATGTATAAAAAATCAATCACCTAAAAAATACTTACTCTTGTGGAACCTGTCCATAAGTTCAAAATCAAAGAAAACTCCACTTAAAAGGAAAGTACATTAAAAGTAGATAATTAGACTTAATAACCTGGCTGGCTCGCATTTTCTTCATGTTTTCTATCTTGAAAGGCTGATTACTGAAAGGCTGACAAAGGTGACTAATTACTTCTTGCGCATCTTTTAATCACCAGACAGATACTTCTTGTTCTGATAGTCTCTATCACCAGATTATATGTATTTTATTATATTTATATTTTGGGACGTGTATAAATGCCCGTAAGATAAGATTCATTCAGTATTATTAGTAAGCCTACTATAGTAAGTAATGTAACTGTGATATTTTAGAATTGCGTCATTTGATGTTTTTTGAAAGGGATTAAAGGTGTCGTCTCTTTCAGCACTGATCGCGACGTTCGGCGACGTGAACGCAGCTGTGGAGAGGCTACTGGCCCTCGGGCAGCTGTCCATGAGCTAACACTCGCGCGCTCAGTAACGTACTCCTACGCTATGGCTACTACTCACGACCGCACCGCACCGCCCCGCCTGGCCCGTCCCGACTGCGAACTACCACGGATTTCTGAGTAATCGACTTTCATTCTTACTTTAGAACATATTTCAGAATGCCCTAATGGGTTACGCGTATCAGTTTGCCGTATTTCCTCTGTAAACTTTTATTAATCCGTGATGTAAATGCTTAACCACTCTTATGCGCACGTGCAGAACATTCATAAGTATTTTTTTTAAACCCGGAATTATACCTCATTCAAGGTTATTTTTATTATCTCGATTAAAAAATGTTCTGTACGTGGACCTTAGAGTTTTTAACACTGCGTTCCTACTTGTAATCTTCTGTTTTCTTATCACGGATTATCAGTCTTTTTGAGTGTTTGCAGTGTACTCAATTCTGAACAATGATTGGATGTTGTCTTATAGTTCTTGAATTATGATTTTGGTGAAAATATTATGTTAATCTTAAAAATCAAAACAAAAAATGACAAAAAAAAAGTAATTTACTAGCGTGACCGGCACGGCCCCTTCGAAGCTATTTCCAAACATCTCATGTAAGAGTAAGCTAATTTTCTAACATCCTTTCGTTCTATTGTTGTCTCACAATTAAAATGTGTAGAGCTAATAGCTTTGGAGATTATAAAACAGGTTCCTACAGGAATGTTGCCACACCAGTCAAGTCAATATGAGTCAGTAGCCATATCTAATTGTTGGCTGTACATCCTATCCCCGGCCGCCTCTAGCGAGGGTAAACGTAATCCGATATAGGTGTTTCCTATACACAATGATTTCGATTTCATTCCTTCTTGTTTTTAGATAATAATATGCAAAATTATATAAGGAAGGTACTCTTTCATGTAACAAGTCACTTGATTTATATATTTAATTGCTATTGTAAAGAAATATATATTTCTATCATTTAATTTAATCTATTCACACTATTTTATGATTGATGTGAACTTACTGTAGTGTTGAATATTATTACGTATATTGCATTGCAGTAGAATTATGTAAATAGTTTTGCTTACGCAGTAAAAATGTGCCCGGAACAAGTTCAGGCGTTAATTAAATCTTTGTACTGCTATTTATTCGTACGAGTTCATTGGGCTGTTATTTTGTTTATGAAGCACAATATAACGACATAATTTTTATGCAATGTGTTATGTAGAACTACTGAAAAAAAACTAAATGAAATCTGCATTGCTTAACGCGCATAGTTTAAATTAATAAACAGAGCTGGTTTTATCGTTTTTTATGTTGTGGTGGTAAAATTATCTTCAATTAAAGGTTTTGTTTTTAGCATATCATAGTGGTTTTATAGTAAAGTAATTAAATTTAAGTTGTAAAATATAAAGGTCTGTTGCTCATTTCTTCAGAGGATTGTATTTAAACTCCAGAATTTATAGGAAAACAAACAAGCACTATGCAACGGTATAATATGAATTAAAGAAAGGTACAGTTAATTTATGAAAATTATAGCAATGATCGTTGGTGCATACTTGATGTAGGCATTACAAATGTAAAGTATAATATTATTATTATTATCGTCATACGCTGTGTGTGAAAGGGTTCCACTAAATGTAATAATTTCATTCAGTTGTACTTTGAGTCAAATTTAGAAACTTGTTTGAGTAACAGTGGGGAAGCAAGAGTAAGGTATGACATCATAGTACACGCCTTCTAATCGTCGAATAATTCAACCATTCAGTTACAAATTTGAAAATCTAATACATAAATTAAAAACAATGATCTGCTTCAACATATTTATTTGAAAGTTATCATTATATCCGTTTTAGTTAAATTTTAAGAATACATTTTTGTACACATTGAAATAAGGCGTGTATTCTGTGATGTATTCTAGACTGCTAGAATTGTCTGAAATCGTATGAATCTGGGTGTAACATTATTATGTGACAGAATACAATTATTATAAATAAATATAAAAGACTGTGGTTTCATTTTACCAGTAATATTCCAATACAATGTATAAAAACGCAGTGAACGAATAAAAACATGAAATTCGTTTATTCAACATGCATTCTTGACGCAAAAAAAAAACTGTACCGGGTGCGCGGGATTAAAAACTGTTCTGGCACGCGGATCAGTTAAGTTCATCTAGATTACTTACTTTACAGATAATTTAGAAAACGACATCAAACGCTTTTTAAACGGATACTTGAAAACAGTCTTTTTAATTTCAAAATGCCTTTATGACGTGCTGTGATGTGATGCAAGAATCATTCGGATCACCATACCAAGTCTAACAGGATAACTTTTCACGTGTAAGTACACGGATTTCATACGTAAAACTAAAAAAAATTAAAGCCACATTTCTACTATAAATTTGTTCTTTTCTTTGTTCACAAAGAAAAATAAATCCTCTAATTATTAATCTTCATCATTATTGACTATAGGCGTCATATCAATATAACTTCTATTGTATCTAGAGAATACTGTCCGGTCTACCTGTCTTATTAGCTAACATTATCTCATACCAAAGCAATTATTTAGGTAAAGTAACAATTATAGACAATACTAGCAGTTTTTATAGTAACAGTATAGGCTAGTTTCCTGAAAGAAAGAAAGATTATTCTATTTAGTCTGTAATATTTAGTTAGTATTGGACCTATATTTTGTCTTTTGTCATTCAAACAAAAAATGACGAAGATAGAGAGCATCAAAGTAAGCACGTGACGTCACGCCTTGCCAAAAGATGTCGCAAGGCGTAAAGTTACGCCGAACTTTAAAAGGCTATAACTTCATCATTTTTTGTTAGATTGAAAAAAGAAAAAATACGTGTCCAATATTTTCTGTTAGTCCAACTGACGGACTAATTAGATTGTTTTAGGAAACTAGCCCAATAACGAGATCGTGTGTTTCTTGAAAACATTAGATAATATAAGTGTTTGGTTCTTTTATAGTATCGATAGCGTTGTTTCTTATTTACGTACAAGGCTTTTGGTCAATCTGAAATAATAATACCATCGTTCGATTATTACTAATGAAACTAAATAGATAATTTTACTTTTTAACAAGGTCACGATGGTATCCATGGACTATCGATAGTTCTACAATCATCACTTATCCACGCCGAGTCCGGCGGCGACGGCGACTATTGGCTGTCAACTATTAGGTGTTGTTATAATGATGGAAAGCTCTGAGGTGGCTAGCAAAACCGAGCTTTGTTTTGAAGATTCGGTTACATGGAACACAGAAGCGTTTGCCAGCTGAGTTAAGAGTGTAAGTATAGGTAGGCTTTCGTTGTGTCTTCCGTATTTGGCGTTTTGCGTCAAGGTGTTCTAGACGTACTTCCTTAAACTTGTCTACGTTTTTGTAAACAGTCTGATGCCTCTCCGATCTGAGACGTGCGCGTTCTTCCCAGCCATATCGGTTGGTATGATGCATGCTATTAGGTTTCGCTTTATTACATCTTTAAAGCGGAGGTATTGACCGCGCTGCCCGGTCCCGAACCGGCCCTCCGTCTCAATTGGGAAACCGAGCGACCATCACCAGAAGGTTTAGGCGCAAAACGTCCTATTCGCAAAATGTCACCTGCCGAAAAAAGGTCCTATTCGCAAAATGTCCTATTCGCAAAACGTCCTATTCGCAGAATGTCCTATTCGCAAAACGTCCTATTCGCAGAATGTCCTATTCGCAAAATGTCCTATTCTCACAATGTCCTATGGTTTTGATGACCGGCTTGGTTCGCTGATTTTGTAAACAATTTGTACTTCAAGTAAAGTTTAAAGTAAAACGGAACTTATTAGATGTGAATAATATATATTTTAGCAAATTGACACTTACATACAATATTATATATTACTTCAAGAAAATATAATCAACATTACAAATATCAAGACTTGAGACGTCATAACCATTAGAAATAATATGCTTCTGACATAATTAATAAACGAAATAATCAAAAAATTTGACAACACAATCCTTTTGAAAATTGCAAAAAAATTACTTTTCGCATAAATTCAGACAGTGTCAAAGTTGTATTAGGTAGCAGCGGGTATACGACCGGTATTATATTGGTTGTGGACTCGTCGTTGCCCAAGACTCTATTTATTCATACATAAATTAAGACAAGAAAACCGACATTGGGATGCTATAATAAAAGAACATTTATTTTTTTAAAAAGGGCATAGATGCCAAAAAGACATACATTTTTATAATAAATAAAGTATTATTTAAAAAATTAGAAAGAAATACTTTGACACTGTCTAAATTTATGCGAAAAGTAATTTTTATGCAACTTTCAAAATGATTGTTGTCAAATTTTTTGATTATTTTGTTTATTAATTATGCCAGAAGCATATTATTTCTAATGGTTATGACGTCTCAAGTCTTGATATTTGTAATGTTGATTATATTTTCTAGAAGTAATACATAATATTGTATGTAAGTGTCAATTTTGTTAAATATATATTATTCACATCTATTAAGTTCCGTTTTACTTTAAACTTTACTTGAAGTACAAATTGTTTACAAAATCAGCGAACCAAGCCGGTCATCAAAACCATAGGACATTGTGAGAATAGGACATTTTGCGAATAGGACATTCTGCGAATAGGACGTTTTGCGAATAGGACATTCTGCGAATAGGACGTTTTGCGAATAGGACATTCTGCGAATAGGACGTTTTGCGAATAGGACATTTTGCGAATAGGACCTTTTTTCGGCAGGTGACGTTTTGCGAATAGGACGTTTTGCGCCTAAACCCACCAGAAGACCGCCCACGTGCAGATGCCAACTAAGGTTCGGACACACCATATCCTCCCCCTATCATCGGCATCAGTTGTATGTAGTCCAAGCCTAATGAATAGTTAGAAATACGAATCTAAGTGTGTGTCTACAGTAGAGAAATTATAAGTACCTATGTTATAAAGTTGCCATATTTTAAAGTTGAATAGAAGCCATCGAACGTTTCAGTCATAGATTTAAAAGAGCAACCACAACTTCGTTACTATGAGTTGTTTTTTGTGTTGGGAAAACGTGTCTCCAGCTGACACATGCCGTTAAGGCAAACCAGCGAGGTTTGGGGTTTAGACATTTATTTAAAAAGTAAAGATACGATTGACAGAACAATTCACATTACTTTCATACACATAGATTTAGCGTATTCCTAAGTATTCTAATACCGGTGACAGATGGCGGCGGAGGCGGCTCCGGACTTGTCTTGACATTGTAAGGTCAAACGCTGCCATTGGTCGATCCTTGGGCTGGCGGAAGTTGTCTGAAGGATAGACCAATGACAGCGCTAAAGAGAGCGCTATTTAAAGAGTTATCATAGTAAATATGTAAAACTTTTTGCTTGCTTAAATAAAAATACGACAACATGTTTCATTTCGCCAAGGATCAGTAGTAAATCTACAGTTAAAAACGTAGTTATTTCTTTGTACTTTACACTTACTACGTTAAAACACACGTCTTTGAGTTTGATTTCCTTAAATATTAGATATATCGAAACTTCAAATATTTTATCATCTTATAACATAATATTTGTATGACATCACCTTTAACCATGATAGTGCTCAGTGTAGAAATAATGCACGCCGCTACAAAGTTATACGGGACATTCGTACGGTAAATATGTCGTTGCTTCGTATAATTAACAAGGTCGATAAAAAAATATTAAAGTAATGTAAATAATTATCAAATTTACGATTTACCGGTGAAATGTATTATTAGAATTATTTTTGGTGAACTTTCTGTCGTAATTGACAAAATTCATAAAAGAACATCCAGGTATATAATTTTTTCTTAGGACACCGGCACCCGATGACAGCTGACCACTAACTACGTCACTTCGGCCCTAGTCTTTAGACATATATTAATCTGTGGGCCCTAGGTAGGGTTAGTGTTGCCGAAAAATCGATAGTTTTGCAATCGATAGTTAAACGCCAAATTCATCTATACGATCGATAGGAAAATCGATGGTATCGATATCTCTTTTACTGCAATATTATCGATAGTATCGATCGTTGCCAACTAATGAACTATCGATAGTATTGCTCTTTAATATCGAGAAGACTGTCGACAGTATCGATACTATCGATAGTTTTGTACTATCGATAGTGAGCTTTAATTTAATAGTATCGCCACCTAAGAAATTTGAATAAGAATTCAAAAAATTTCCATCTTTATTTAAAAAAAACTAAACATACGTTTAAATAAAGTCAAATACACTAGTTAATTAATTTGATTTCGTTGAATATACCACTCATTATGCCTGCATATTGAATGCAATACTATTGAAATTAATATCACTATCTATAGTTCATTGGTTGGCAGCGATCGAAACTATTTATACTATCGATAGTATTGCTGTTTACCGAGAGTATTGTAGTAAAAGATATCGATAGTATCGTTTTTCCTTCAACTATCGATAGGTTATCGATAGACAATCGATATTGACATATCGAGCGGCAACACTAGTAGCAGTCAGTTTCGTCGTTTGATTCGAGCTATGGAGGAATTGATAATTTCTCGTACATATTTTAAAATAACGTAAATGTGACATTATAATACATTTTAAGTAATGCTTAATACTGTAATCTATAAAGGTACGTAGACATTCAAGAACAGGGTTTGTATTATGCGTAAAACAAATCTCATAATTTTTTGGTATTTTTTGCAGATGTATTCACCTCGACAAAAAATTCTGTGGTTCGCCTTTAGTACCAGGGTTACGGTACTGTTTCTGCAAGCTATATTCAACAATCTTATCCCTGATCATGATGCTAATGTTTTCATCAGTCCTGAAGATACAACACTCCGCAAAACTTATGCCGACATAGTGGTAGATAAACTTTTAGGAGGGTTAAAACGATGGGATGCCCAGTATTTTATACATATTGCACAGTATGGATATACCTATGAAAATTGTTTGGCATTTTACCCATTGTTTCCTATGATTGTGAGGTATGTTGCTTATGGGTTCTGTAGTTTATTTGGATCTTTGTTGAATTATCACAGTACTTTGTTGATATCAGCAACAGTTATGAATCTGTTAATGTTTGTGAAATCAGCTGATATACTTCATAGATTGAGCTTAAGAATTCTCAGAAGTGAATGTAAAGCTTACAAATCTGTTGTATTGTATTGTGTCAATCCAGCAAGCATATTTTTTACTGCTCCATATTCAGAAACATTATTTGCTTTGATGACATTCTATGTAATGCTCAAATGTACAGAAAATGAAACATTACGATTTGCTAATATTGACATTACCAGTGGCTTACCAACAGGCTTCTCAATGATTACAAGATCTAATGGTTTTGTTAATATGGGTTTTATAATTTACACTAGTTTTAAAAATGTAATAGAAAGAACTTTACCTGAAATTGTTTATAAATATAGAACCTTAAAACATCGAATAATTCTCCCATTTTTGTTGTTACCTTTATTTACAACCAGTGTAGCATTATTTTTAACTGGAATAATTGCTTTATTGCCTTTTCTGTTGGTTCAGACTTACAACTACTTTAAATATTGTATTCACAGTGATCATAACCTGCCAGAGTTTCTGTTCAACTCTGAATATGTATTGCCGGGCAGTGCGGAGAGCCCTTGGTGCAATTATTCTCTGCCCCTGTCATACTCATACGTGCAAAACCATTACTGGAATGTTGGGTTTTTTAAATATTACCAATTGAAGCAAATTCCCAACTTTATGTTAGCTGCACCAATTCTATTTCTAATAATTTACAACTGTATGTCATACTTGAGTAATAATTTTAGACTATGTTTAAGACTTGGTATAAAATCAAATATATTTGGATATGGAAATAGAATGCCTTACAGGTCAAAACAATACTGCAAGGGTTTTGGGGCCAATGATCCTATTTTGTTTGTATATGTAGTTCATATAATGTTTTTGTCAATTTTCTGTATTACATTTGTACATATCCAGGTGTCGACAAGACTATTGGCTTCGGCTAGTCCAATTTTATATTGGATCTGTTCAAGTAGGATGAATGTTGGTCCAACTCCAACTTCAGACCAGAATACTATTAATGAGCATTTTCGTCGCCTCGGTATAGGCAAAAGAATTCCATCTCATCATCTCTCAATAGCTAATTTAGAGGGTGTTGACAATATGTATAGCAAATGGAAAACATTCATAATCTCTAGGAGAATGCCCGATTTTCAATCCCGATTGATCCAGTATTATTTTCTCGGGTATTTTGTAATAGGAACAGTATTCTTTTCAAATTTCTATCCATGGACTTGAAAATAGTAAATGCAATTGAACAAAACATATCAAGCAGACGTATCTTGAACAGATATAACTTAAAGTTAATAAAATAATCATGGACACAGCAGGTCTACCACATCACATTTTTTGTGGCGTGTTTTAGTCTTCTGAGCATACATGTATATATTTTTTACATATCAAGTTTTGAATACTATTTCAGTCTCACGTTTGAATGACAGCTTGTAAATTTTTAATAAATTTACTTAAATAACTATTAAGATAGGTACTTACTATTGCACTGTTTCCTGACGTTCTGTAATGTTTTCATTTGAAATGCAAAAATATTTCAAAATCTTGAATGAAAAAAAATAACTTAGATTTTTTAATCTTATTTATTATTTATAAGTTCGTAGGTAATAGCTATTATTAGACATCAGCGCAATTATAAGTACATACTTTCCTAGGTCTTGTAAGTATTATCTTCTGCTTGACATTAATAAATAAAGAGGCCTTTCAAAGTTAGTCCATTTAAATGCTAGTTTAAAATATTGCCTTTTAAAAATATTATTCTAGTAAAAAGTTGACGATGTGAAGTCAACTATGCAATAATAATTAGTAGCTTAGGTTAAGTAAATAATTAAGTATGTAATATTTATATTCGTTTTCGATTAGTATCAAACATTTTAAATAGGTATATGATTGAGGAGTAAATTTCTAGTCGACATTAATTGCTAATACTCCCTTAGGTGTGCTCACAAAATGCACTCGTACAGCATTTATGAAGTTTGATTAAAATTCAGATGTGTTTGTATACACATTAATCCTCGCGAGAAAATCATATTTTTTGATTGACTAGCCTAATCTGTTGGTTGGTAATGGTATGCGTGTGGCGTAGCAACCGTGAAACCGTCTGGAATAAATAAAAGTTATAATAATAATTACTATTCTAAGAAAAAATAATTTATTATTATTTATAAGTAGTTCCAACTGTTTTATAATTAGAAGGCCCTGCGCAGACGACGGGGCGGGGTGGTGTCTTTTTGACCGCGAAGCAATAAAGACCGCGGCTGCCTGCGCCGCATACGCCGCCGCCAGTGCCCACCGTGGATCGCACAAACCAGTTTGTATTCACTAACGCAGACGCAGGCGGCTAGCTGGTTACTAGAACGATCGTCCTGAACTGACGTGCAGATGCGATCTTTATTGCTTCGCGGTCAAAAAGACACCGCCCCGCCCCGTCGTCTGGGCAGCGCTATAATCCCGCCCGTGTCTATTCTTGAGATAGCTGTGAGGTGCGAGGGGTCACGTGACACCAATTGACGCCCACTTCGTCTCTCATCTCAGGAATTGACTGAGTATAACGCTATCGGTGTCACGTTAACAAACTTGTTCTTAAATAAAACTCTGAATAGGCCCTCTTAAATATTATACAGCCAACTTCTTAGACTGTATGTGACAATAAGTGGCACGGACCGAGAACAAGGATTATTGTGGATTCTAACAGGAGACTTGCTGCGTGAACTAAAGCCCGCTACCGTGCGATACGAAGGCACTTAGTCTTAAAAATTCAGCTCTTTTATCTTAATATTAAGTATATATTAAAATCGTTTACGGCTTTTGCATTCTCACTTGCCTACGCATACATTCCTAGTTCCATTTTAGATAGAGTAAATTAAGTGTATTTTTTAGCTAAATTGTCTGAGGTTGTGATGATAATGTACCTACCTAAATAAAATCTAATATCTCGGTCCACCGTTAATTAGTATTAAGCTGGATGTCGACCAAAAAGCTAAGTTAATTTAGCTTAGTATAACTTAAGCAGCTGAGAACATATTTAAAGCAGGGGGGGGGGGGGGGGCAACAGGAATGGCCGAGCCATACCATACCTGTTTTACTAATCCAAAGGGTTCGATTTCGATTGATTCCAAGATTTTGACTATCTCATATCATAAGTTTATTTCAAAGTTATTAAATACATATCTTTCTCTCTAATGAATAGAAATCAGACAGCACAGCAGTTAGCATCGATAGACTAAAAGTCTCAATCAGCATCTACATCCAACACCGTCAAAAAGTCGGCCTGTCTGACTATATTTTTATTCATTTGGGAGTGATTGGTTCACTAGACAGCTGAACCTAAATAAAGCCCAATGGCTTCCTGAAATCGAAACAATAAGAAACTGTACAAAGTGCATTAAAAATAATCCAGACACAAAATAAGTAACTAAGACACTGGTATTTCATTTTACTAGAAAATAATTATAATTAATTGGTTCTGATAAAATAAAAAAGTATGTCTACATAAAATGTTTTATTTTTAGATACACTAGTTATTTTACTTATTTTTAAATACAAAATAATTACTTTAGTAGTATGCCTTACTAAGCTATTTTCTGTCTCATGTTTACAAAGCAGTTTTTTTTATTTTTTCAAACATTCTTATTCCCACAGGCAAGCTTGGTATTCTTTACCCAAGTAAAAGTTAAACGCTGTATGTAGGTACATCAAACTATCTTATTTATATAACTTATATGAAAAGATTAGGTAATTTGGAACAACTGTACATGGGTGGGAACTTTTAGTATTTTTGTCTTCTAAATAAAACGTCTTGGACTAGCCAAACAAATTTCCAAGTCAAATTCTGCTTTCAACCTTTCCATCCACAACCATTTGTTGCCCGGACCTATACCCATAATGTTAAATTTATATTTCATTGTGTATACCTAACATATTACTAACGAGCTGGTTGCCCGCGACTTTGTTGTAGCAAAACCATAGTTAGTCTAAATACCACGCGAATGAAGTCGCGAGCATCAGGTAGTGTTACGTTTTTTTGTCACATACGAAAATGTTTGTCAACTGAATAGCGACATTTATTGGTAAGAAACGCCATCTATGACAGTTATCTTGCATCCCCCGGGACCCTTCCTATTTCCGGGATAAAGAGTATTCTAGTGCTATTTTTCATCAGGATCCGTTCAGCCTTTCTGGCGTGATTGAGTAAAAAACATAGTATAGTATAGTAAGATTACAATAATAAAAATATTTATGATATTATTACACATTGAAAAAAACAACTGCCTGTGTGAAATATTAATTGGACAATAACTAACTAGCATTATTATGAAAATATATGTGCACATATTTTTTTTAAAAACCACAAAATATTTATAACTCGGTGAAGTCGCTCAAGCAAAAATTATAAAGCATGGAAAGAATTTCTAAAAACAAAAAGATCTGCACATAATAAAATGTAATACAACCTTAAAAATAACAACACTTTAAATGCAAGTTTTAGAGTCAGTTGTCGAATTGGAGATTCAGTCTAATAAACTGTTATCCCCGGGTGCGGGCAGGAGCGGGTCGGGGTCGCGCGGACCGGTGGTGGAGTCGGGCGGGTCGTGCGGCTCGGCGCCGGAGCCGGGGCCGGGGCTGGGGCCTGGGCCGGGGCAGAGATCGGAGCCGGGACCGGGGCCGGGGCCGGCGGCCGGGCCGGCGCCGGCGCGCCCCTACGCCGCCGCCAGCGCCTCCTGCATAGGCACGCACATTACTCTACGCCTATAGCACACAGGTCTCCGTCGCGAAACTATAACAACGCAACGTCACCGCAGTTAACCGTTGTACTACCAGCAAAACAAGCGAAACTGCCTGCTCTAAAAGTATAGATTTAACTATAATTTTATCTCTTTCTCACGTTACTTCGGCGATATGCGCGGCAATCAGTCACATCTCCTCGTTCGGCCTGCCGTTTTGATGCGGTGCTGCGTTTGTTTCGCAAGTAGTGGTAGGGCAATACTATTGACTCGCGTTACGGTTCGATACTCGAATCGCGCCTATTATATACATTGCTCTGATCCTATGATAAGTAGCTTAAAACGCGTGTTACAGAAATCAAAAACAATGACGGTACCACAATACCGGTACCGGACGGTATAGAAAAGTTATTTTCTATATTGTCAAAAATAACTTTTCTATATTGACCGACCGGGAATCGAAACCGGCACTTCAGAGATAGCAATATCATGTTCGGTATGATAGCCTCTCGGCTACGGCGGACGTCTATCTTATTTAAGTATTCCTAACGTTGCGCAGCGGATCGCGTGTATCTGTGTGCTACAGGCGTCAAGGGCGGACCCTAACATCAAATACCTATCTATAATCTGCGGACCCTTAAAAATGATGCGTCCGCATAATATACGCTCTTCTATTTTATTTCCTGTTCGCGGACTTTCTGAGTTATGTCGAAAGACCCCAGGTTGAGAAATCCTGCTCTGGATAATACATGTTTTTGTCCAACGACTACTGACTACCGTCGTAACGTAAAAGGGAGCAATTATTAAATTGTAAACCTCGAGAAAATTAAGGTTAAATGTATGTGCCTTTTTTTCTGATTCCGAATACCTATAACTCAATTTCAATAAAAAATTATAGTTGTGCCTTTTTTATTACGAAGGTACACCGCTAGCCAGGTGCAGCAGCCCTTAAGGAAACTTTTTTAAAACCCATCTGTTGAGTGAACATGTAACGGGTCTCAGTAAGAGTGCACTTTTTGATTTTAAAGTAATAACACGTATTTTTTGAGAGAGTTGTGATTTTTTTAATGCATTGTAAAGAAGACATGTTCCGATTAAATATGGAATAAAATATCCGGCAAATGGCCTCCACGGCTCTAATGTCAAGCCATTACTCTTTTCATGAAATTTTCACAGATATGTGGCTGTATCTCACCCATGATGTGTTGGATCTCGGATTTGAGGTCAGGAATTGTTTTTGGTTTATTCGCAACTGGAGATTTTACAAAACACCAAAGTTTTTTTTTGTACGCATAAAGGTGGAGTTTTTTTAATCAAAATTTGCTCCAAAGTGCTTCATGAAATTTAAAGTTGTTGAGAACGATGCCGAATTGATGTTTTCGGGTTTTCAGCGACACTCTCGATTACTGAAGCAATGTTTTTAACAGACCTACCGGTACGTTGACGCAGAAGAGTCTCACTGACTATAATCTACTCAGTTTCTTCATTTTTTTTTAACTCTTCGAATGGTTATCACCCATGTGCACTTTCTCGACTTAAAATTCGGGCAATCTCAGCATAACTTACGTAATTTTTGTAACAAGTTTTTACAATTATAACGCGTTATTCTGTCGTAAAGCGCTTCATTTTTATTAATCGGAACAAACATAGATGACAGCTGCCAAATTTCAAAACTGCCACTTTCACGAAAAAAATATTACACTACATTTAAAAAGTGCACTTATTAAGACACCCTATAAAACTTAAAAATAAAAAACATGTTTTTTGTTTTTGGATTTGAAAATTATTGTTATTTTCAAACAGCATCAAGTAATCTCGGAGTCATTACACCGCGCTGCCCAGTGTACGTCAACTCGTTTTGTGTAATGCTTGTTTAAAAAAAGAAATAAGTTTCACCCGCCCCAATCCATTATGGGTAACTGCAGTTACCACACTTACCATCCATCCATCTATCTATCTATCTATCCCATGGGGTTCATTGTAATTAAGCGTGGTACCTACCTGTAGACGCAGCCGCGCGCGTTTTACCCGCTCCTCCTGCCGCCGCACGTCGTCTTTAGTTATAGTCACCGCCGCGATCAGCGGCTGTTCAGGGTTTAAAAAAACACCCGGGTTCTCGAGTATAGCCTGTTTTCCGCCTGTTTGGCCTGAAATTATTAAGCATATAATAATTAATCTATAATCAAACGCACCCATACAAATGAAAATATGCCCTGTTTTCTGTTCTAGACAATAAAGCCAGTAATACAGAACACTTTTTAGGTTGGTCGATGAAAACGTGTACACTGTCCGCGCCCTATATTGTCCCCGTTAGGGCCTGCGCTCACTATCGGGACGGCACGGCAAAGGATTTTAAGTGACGAATAGTAATGTGCCTTAATTAACGTTATAGAACTACGGTGGAAATTGCAATTATAATATTTTTAGCAAGCCGCGGTAAACCGCAGTATGCTCAGAAATACCGAATTATTAATATCAACCTTAGCAGCGTAAAATTAAAGTGCAGTCAACGGCAGGTCAACCTTCCCAAAAAAAAACTTTAAAAAAAGGTCAAACCGATTTTAAACTTTAAGTCCGACACATAGAGATCAATATCATTTGAGAAAATTTGACGTTTAGTGGTAGGTTGACAAGCTGTTGTCTGTACATTACTATTCGTCACCTAAAAATCCTTGGCATAAGGTAATTACCAAAGTTAGGCCACCTACGCCGCAGTTGTGAATAAGTTGTGATTGGATGGGTGACCAGTCAAACCATACTAAGTGACAATTATCACAAGCATTTCCGTGCTTCGGAAGGCACGTTAAAAGGTAGTCCTATATGTGCGCCGCCGGCCCTTAGTTCAGCTGCTTATGCCGTAAGAAAGATAAGACAATTGACTGATGTTGAAATGGCAAGTTGTGTATTTTAGCAATTTTTACAGTATAAGTTAATACATTAACTTAACTTAGTAAGTAAGAGGCTATTGTCTCTCGGTGATAATGACCACATAATACAGCCACACAGCTATAAAAAAATAGAAAAATTGTGAAACTGTATTGCCAATATTACCATCAAGGGCATCCTCACCTGTTATAGGTTGTGATGATACATGTAGAGCAGTAGCCAGAGACTGTATGGTGGTAGCATCAGATGTGTATGGTCCCAACGGTTTTATGTACTTTGGCAGTGATGTTGTTCCAATCACACCATTTGCATCACACGCTGACAACCCCTGTTTAAATTATATTATTTTAATACAGAGGGTCTTTGATATTACTACAGTTGTACCATCCATTTTAAAATAATATTAATAGTAATTAAATGGTACTTACTTCCAATCTTTTTTCCCAGAACAACTGCTTTGGTTTTTCTTGTGTACCATGTTTCAAATCCGTTTTAACCTTGCTCTCTTGGGTTTTATACACAGTGACTGGTTGCTTAAAAATGGATGCAGTTTGACGTATTGGTGGTACCAGAGATGCATCCGAACGGACACCCCTGCGCAAATCATAACAAAAGTTAAAGTAAAATTTTTTTCTTATCATTTATTATATTTTGTTTCTATAAGAATAAACAACAGCTAAATAGTCTATTATGTAATGTGATTTTAGATACAATTTCTTATGCTGTTATTGTTGATAAACCAAATACAAAAAAATATTATAACAAATACAGTATCCACATTAAACACAAATTCAGTAAAAACAAAAAACTAAGGGCCAGTTTCACCGCTTGCTGATAAGTTCCAAATAACCTGACACTTTTTTGACAGATAATTGTATGGGCTATCTGTCAAAACAAGTGCCAGATAGGTTATCAAGGACTTATCAGCAAGTAGTGCAACTGGCCCTAAGACATTTACATTGGTAAGTTAGTGCATGCTACATAGATTTTTTAAACATGCTATTTCTAAAAACCACTAGTCATAGAAAGTGCAGTATAATAACCAAACAAAGTAGGTACTTCTTAATTACTATTTTAATCAATGTATTAATGTAATTATCTTGTAAAATTAAAACAAAAATTAAGTTTTTTACTTCTTATTGTTGATGTTGTATACCTAATGTTTTTGATGTTGTTGTAGAAGTAGCATTTTTATTTTTAGTAGTGTATTCGAATTTAAGATGGCTTTATAGTTATAGTGATTTTATTTTCATGGTGAGTTAGGTTAGAATTTTAATATTATTGTGTTATGTGGGAACTACGAAACATGTTAGAAGCACAGAAATTAAGTAAATATATTGCAAGAATATCACTGGATTATGTAAAAGCTTGCAGTTTAATATTAATGGGGCAAAGCTACTAAAGTGATATTAGACACCAAAAAATAGGTTTGGTGAAGTGCCTTTCAAGCACTATTGATAAAGCCTAAGCCTGTGGATGAAATGGGTATGGTAAAGCGAGTACAATTGTTGGTTTTGTGTTTTAAGCTGTGCAGTTTGCTTGTGGTCAGATACAATAACAAAATACCAACTAACACATCCTCAGACAAACTCAAGAGCACTAAGGAGCTATGCCTAAGGCACACTTACAAGCTTCTATCTGTTCAACAGCACAATAAAAAGGAACACAAAGCACAGGACGGCACTATTGTCAACAACACAAGTGAGTAGTTATGGCACTAATAGGGAACCTGTAATCGAACTGCGCCCGTGCTTTCTTGGCCTTACAGAGTAGCATTGTGTTTATCTGACCCTGCTGAAAGTCGAAACATGACAGGTCCATACTATCACCAAGATAACGAACTAGCTCGGGTTTACTGCGAAACTTTTTACCTGTTGGGCTACAGAAAATTTATTGTCACTGATAGAATTCCATGGTTATGGTTATTGGTTTTCTGTCAATACAGAAAAATATTAAATAGACACATTTAAACATGTCCAAATCACTAATTTGAACATAATAAGTAAGAAATTCTTTTGTGACAAATTAGTAATGAGATATAACATTAATTTAGTAATACATGACAATGTCAATGAAACCAATTCTGTATTAATCAATGGCAGATCTGTACATTTACGTAATTTAATAAGAAAATTCAAACCTTTACCTGTAATAATACACATCAACTTTCCCAGCAGAGAGACCTGTTTTTCGTAATACTTCTTCCCTTTGCCATCCTTTAGGCAAAGCTGGACAATCCATCTTTTTTCTTTCTATTGAAATATTCATGGCTATGGCTAACAACAAACACGAGTAGGTAAGTCCCAAACTCCAA
This sequence comes from Anania hortulata, assembly GCA_963576865.1. Taxonomy (NCBI): domain Eukaryota; kingdom Metazoa; phylum Arthropoda; class Insecta; order Lepidoptera; family Crambidae; genus Anania; species Anania hortulata. The sequence goes on from OY756406.1 coordinate 11,342,573, forward strand.
ACAGAACAGACAGAACTACTATTATATACCTTTTCTTTTGTGTTTTAGGCTTTTTAAGAGGTTTTATGTTTTAGAGTTTGAGTGGTTTTTTGACCAAAGAATAAAAATAAATAAAACAGGGACTTTTTTTTGGTCGTACACGATTTCGCATAGCTCTGTCCACTGGCTCTGTTTGTGATTTCGCCAATGTCAATGTCACTGGTCAAGTCATAGATTAGACAGACAGATAAATATAGATAGACTGGCTGCTGTCAAAATAAATTCATGCCTATTTGATTTTTACCATTTTAGCACTTTGGAACTAAATTAGTGGTGTCCCCAAATCTATATTCGTAAAGTTTTTTGACCTTCATTGGCGGAAACAAACGGCGACGGACGCGGCTCCGGACTCGTCTTGACATTGTAAGGTCAAACGCTGCCATTGGCTACAGCTTGTCACCAGCTTTAATCAACTTCCGCCAGCCCAAGGATCGACCAATGGCAGAGTTTGACCTTACAATGTCAAGACGAGTACGGAGCCGCGTCCGTCCAACCACCACCGTACCAAAGTTTAAAAATGTACACGAACTTATTCCTTTGCGAAAGTTTCAATTTTGAAACCATTGTTCAAAAAGGGCGTTAAGAAAGATATATCTAACTACAGACCAATAGCGCTCCTTCCTGTAATATATTTTTTTTTAAAAAGTCATGCTTACTCAGATAACAACCTTGTTTAGTAAATTTGATATAATAAATAAATACCACCATGGCTTTCAAAAACATAAATCGACAACGCACGCGGCATTTGATTTAGTGAATGAAGTCTTGCAAAGCTCTATTAAGAAAGACTATACTACTGTCATATTTTTAGATATGTCAAAAGCTTTCGACTGCGTTTCTCACGATCAGTACCTACTAATCCTACCTTACAAATAGATCCCAATACGAAGAGATAACGCAACTTAATTCAGATTCTGTAACTGTAAATTACAAATCTGAACAAAAGCAAAATCAGTCTGGTGTCCCACAAGGAAGTGTGCTTGGCCCATTATTATTTATATTGTATATAAATGACCTACCAAATATAACAGAGCAAAAGACTATATTGTTGGCCGATGATGTATCGGTTTTAGTTACTACTGACAGGAACTCTTCGCTAAATCAACATAAAATTGACATCATAAACACATTGGCATCGGTAATTGAATGGCTTTAAAAAAAAATCTTTCAATAAACATAACAAAAACAAATATGATTAATTTTAATAATTTTAAAAATGTATCAATTGACATAAATTTTAATGGACAAATTCTACGGAATGCGGAAAATGTGTCATTTTTAGGTTTAGTTCTAAACCCACAGTTATGTGGGAAAGAACAAATAGAGAAGGTTTGCAACAAAATAAACGGATTTGCTTTTGCTTTATTTAAATTGACTAAAGTTGCAAATGTCAGTACTGCCATTACTGCGTATTACGCCTATGTGGAGTCAGTTCTAAGATATGGTTTATTAATCTGGGGAAATAGGCAGTTTAGAGATCTATAATAATAAACTGTATGAAAGTAGATCTAAATACAATGTTGATATTGAACGGATGCAGGCTGACATCTCACAGTTGCATGAGTCATTAAAATCTATAACATGCAAGTATGTCTCTGCCCAGGAACAAATAAATGAACACATCCTGGCCGCAAATAAACTTCTAGAAATAGAGAATCACAATTCAGATTTTTTATCGCTACCAAACATAAAAATATCTCAGGTGCCTGATAATCCCTATCCGGTGAATGTTAGCCAGCAGCCATCAATGTCGCCACCAATGTCGTCATCACACTATAATAATAAGAAAACTAAACCGAGTGTAATTATTTTTTCTGATAGGTTAGGAGTTGGTTACGGTTCCTTGTTAAGTAAGAAATTAAAATGTAATGTTATTAATAACTGTATGCCAGGTGCAACTCTTGATAAAATAGTTAATTGTGTCTTAAATAGTCAATTTAACTCTGACTCAATCCTTATAATAATGTTAGGAAATAGCCAAAAACTCACTAAGACAAAAATTATACAAAATTATTCAATTTTGTCTGACCTTAATGTTAGGAAAATATTCTTTTGTGTCCTACCTTTCTGTCAAAATCAGATGGCGCATGAAAATGAAGGTTTTCACTCATTGAATACTTTAATTTATAATATGACTCAACGTCATAATGACAAATTTGTGTTTTTTGACACAAATAAATTTATTAACAATAGTTTTCAGTTGACTGGCAGCTCTTTACACCTGCCTTATAAATTTAAGAAACGAATAGCTAGTTTGCTAGCGTATAATATTAACTGTATTAATTTAAAATACAAAACTGAGACAAACTATGACCAACACATTAGTATTAGTACTAATTTAAATATTATTCCCTTGACAACCTCTGAGATTTTAAACTAAGAGGGAAGACAAAAGCCAAGTCTACTTTTAATATTGTTCATCAAAATATGCAAGGCTTGGCTGGCAAAGAGTTAGAATTAGCCTTATTTTTACAAGATTTAAATGTACATGTTATATGTTTAACGGAGCATTGGTTTAATCAATATGAATTAATGTTAAACATCGAAAATTATAAAATCGGTAGTTCGTTCACAAGGAAGTCGGCTATTAGAGGTGGGTCACTCGTATTATTAAACAGGGAATTAAAATGTAAAGAACGGAAAGATATTGTGTCACTTTCTATTGAACGAACTATTGAAATAGCCTGTGCTGAGCTGGAGCAGTATATTATATTAAGTGTTTATAGCCCCCCATTTGCAAATTACCAGCTTTTTGAGTCTACTATGGAAGGGGCCTTGAAAAAGATTTGCAATTCCAATAAAAAAATTGTTGTATGTGGAGACTTCAATATTGATATATTAGTAAATTCACAGAATTCAGTTCGTTTTCTTAATCTTTTTAAATCATATAATTTAATTAACCTATTTAATGAACCCACAAGGGTGACTCCTACATCAGCTACTTGCTTGGATAACATTTTTTGTAATAGCAATGTAATAGATAAAACAATTATAAATTATTTAAGATCTGACCATAGTGGACAAAGGGCATCATTTGAACACAATCGTGTCCAAAACATTATAGAAGCTGTTTATAGGCCTATTACCGTTAATAGAATAGACAGATTTAAGGACCAAATTTATGACGTTATAGATTCACTAAAACCTAGCAGTATTCATACTGTTGATCTGTTATATGAGAACCTTTTTGGCTTAATTAAAAAGGAATTTGATAAAATCTTTACACAAAAGAAGATAAAAGTAAACAAACTCAGGTGCAAAATTAATGAATGGGCTACACCCGGTATTTACAAAAGTAGGAAGACATTATATGAGTTATATAGTCTAAAAGCAGATTCCCAGAACCCACAGATTATAGATCATGTTAGAAATTACTCTAAAATATTTAAAAAGGTATGTGCCACTGCAAAATCAAATCATCTTCGTAATATTATCATGGGTTCAGATAATAAAACAAGGGCCACATGGAAAATCATAAATAAAGAAACATGTAGGCATAAACCGAATGATCATGATTACTCTCTCAAAATTGGGGGTAAAATAATTAGTTCAAATGCAGAAGTTGCAAATGCTTTTGAGACATTCTTTTCAAACATAGCTCCCTCCACAACTAAGGAACTGGCTTCTTCTGCTGAACTAGCTGAATCCCTTCTCAGGTCGGGTGTTGATGAGTGTAAAACTCCATTAAATTTTAGGCATATAAACTCTGAAATAGTAATAAAAACTTTTAAGGAATTAAACATGAAAAAAACTGAGGACTTATGGGGAATCTCTGTCAGCATTATCAATACAATTATAAATGCGATAGCCCCTCATCTCGCAACTATTTTAACAAATGTATTGACAATAAACAGTTTCCGACTCTAATGAAATTTAGTAAAATTGTTCCTTTATTTAAGTTAGGCGAGAAAAAAGATCCTTCTAATTTTCGTCCGATTTCAATATTACCAGTACTCAGTAAGGTCTTCGAAAAAGTAATTTTTAATCAACTTTTATCACACTTTGTCCTCAATAAATTGCTGCATAACAATCAATACGGTTTCACGAAAGGTAGAAGTACTACTGATGCTGGAGTTGCACTCTTAAAACACGTGTTTGATGCTTGGGAGAGTAGGCAGGATGCTTTGGGTGTTTTTTGTGATCTTTCTAAAGCTTTTGATTGTGTAGACCATCAAACCTTACTGAAAAAACTAAGGCACGATGGTGTTTCAAATGATGCCTTAGATTTAGTAAACTCTTATCTCACAGGCAGAACACAAAAAGTTTGTATCAATGGAACTGAGTCTTCTGGGTCGCCTCTTACCATGGGTGTGCCTCAGGGATCGATATTAGGACCCCTGTTGTTTCTAATTTACATTAACGACCTTCCTTCTTTCACGAAAAACCTCTGTGAGACAGTGTTATTTGCAGATGATACTTCACTAATTTTTAAAATCAAGAGAGGTAAACATTCATTTGACGATGTAAATAATGCTCTCTCGCAAGTGTTGCATTGGTTCACTACCAACAACCTTATGCTCAATGCAAATAAAACAAAATGTATTAAATTCACAATGCCGAACGTAAAGCAAGTCCCAACATATCTTACTGTAAAAGATGAACGACTAGATACGTCTAGTTCCACTACCTTTTTGGGAATAACTTTAGATTCCCGTCTGCAATGGGGTGCTCATGTTGAGACTCTGTCGGGAAGACTTAGTTCAGCTGCTTATGCCGTGAGAAAGATAAGACAATTGACTGATGTTGGAACGGCAAGATTGGTGTATTTTAGCTATTTTCACAGTATTATGTCATATGGAATATTGTTATGGGGCTCAGCAGCAGATATTGAGTCTATCTTTGTGCTACAAAAGAGAGCTGTACGGGCAATTTACGACCTTAGACCCCGAGACTCGTTAAAAGATCTGTTCAAGGAAATTAATATATTAAGAGTGGCTTCTCAATTCATCTATGAAAATATTATGTACATTCGTAAAAACCTGCATATATTTCCTAAGAAAAGTGACATTCATAATCATAATACCCGGAATAAAGACAAACTTGCCGTTCCAAATTTCAGACTGCATAAAGTAGGTAATTCGCTTTTTTAACAAATTGTCGCAGTCTATTGCTGAACTACCTATACATAAATTTAAATCGCATGTCAAGATGGTATAATGAAAAAAGGTTATTACACTGTAAATGACTATTTAATTGATAAAAATGTATGGAATTAAATACTGCCCTGCTCGCACAGGTACATATTATCTTGTAATGTAAACATACTATTTAAAAAGAGGCTGACAATAGTGACCGAGTTTCTTCCGCTGCTTCTTCTCGGCACTAGCCCACAATTGTCCCGAAGCAGTGGTAGGGTAAAAAAAAAATTGGGACGTGTAAAAGAGCTTAATTTAGGCCTATTTGCAGAAATAAATTGGTTTTGGTTTTACTAATGTTTAAAAATATTTATTGCCCAAAAACGATGTATTAGGGCCATATGTAATATAGCACCTGATATAATATCATGTTTGCCATATTTTAAATCGCTTCAAATACTGCCCCGGCCATCCCTCTATATATTAGAAATCGGTGTGTTTGTTAAGCTTAATACTGATAAGTTCATTCAAGCAAAAGACTCTTACCAAAGATCAACGCGAAATCGTCATGACTGGTGTTAGACATAGTCCCAAAAACGCGAAGATTCCAAGACAATTGTTATTCTATGTGTAAAACCATTAACAATAAAATACCAAAACACATTAAGAAATTTCCATTCCATAGTTTTAGAAAGTCGTTGCGTAGATGGCTTCTGGACAAATCATTCTACTCAATTGATGAGTTTTTAAAACATAAAGAACCATAACAAACAATATAGTCAATGCATGGTTTTGAGCCACTAGTAAATGGAAGTGTTTTAATATATTTATTTTTCTTTTATTGTAATACTGACATATCAAAGATTGACTTAGCTTAAACTTTTGCTTGCATAGCATTTTTTTTTTTTCATATTTGCATGTTATAAAATTTTGGCTAAGTAGGTTAATGCACTTTTATTTAACATAATAGCACATTTTCTATGTACCTTTACCCTACCTAATGGCAATTACAAATATTCGCGCCGCGTCCGTCCATCACCATCTGTCACCGGCTTAAGCAGTTTCTGGGGTCATTATTCCGACAGCATTCAGAGTGTTTAGTCGCACAGTTTAGTCGTGTCAAATAAACTTTTGAGTAATGAGTCAGATGAACATTTAAAAGAAGATTTGATGCACATTTTGGGGACTTATCCTACTAATCCTACTAATATTATAAATGCGAAAGTGTAATTATGGATGTATGGATGTTTGTTACTCTTTCACGCAAAAACAACTGAATGGATTTTGATTAAATTTGGCATACTGATAGATAGACCATGGCCTGGATTACATATATAGGATACATTTTATTCGTGTAAGATCAACGCAGACGAAGTCGCGGGCAAAAGTTAGTTTTAAATTAAAGCAACAGAAAATTAAAAAATTACTACTTAGTGTCAATATAGTTCTATAATTTTTATTATACTTACATGTTATTATTATTATAAATATACACAAACTCTACTATCTGTTCGTTTGTCATATTTTTTAAAGATAAGGCACTGAAGATGATTATATATTGAATATCGTCGTGCGACTGACGCGCTGCGTCGGGTGTTACTAGAAACACACTGCATGCGTCGCGTCGGGTGGCGTGTTTACCCCACTACCGACAACACGTCGATCTGGATCTATGGGATCGGGTCGCGTGTAGCCGCGTCGCGTCGCATCGGGTGTTGGTAGTATGGTTCTGCCCTATAGAAAAGATTTGACGTGTTGGAAGGAAGTATGTTTCCACCTTTATTCTTAGTTAAAGCCTTTGCTAAATGGAGGACGGACGCCTCTTGACATTGTGGGGACAAACGCTGCCATTAGACGATCCTTCCGTCAACTTCCGTCAGCTGCCAGCCAGATCACGCCTCCTTCCTCTTTCGAAACTGGCCATAATCAATATTAGTGTTTTCAAACTTGGTCCGAGTTTATATTCATCTACACTACTCGAGTTTCAGTAAGCTAAAATCGATGTATGCTTAATCCGGAACAACAAGCGAAGAGTCGACGGTCAAAACAATGTCAAAAGCATCGAGTACATACCCTATAGAGCAACAATACAAACCATCTTTCTCCGAAACTAGTAAGTGATTTTTCACTTACATTTAAGCTGGATTCAAACGGCAAAGGACGCGGCTGCGGTCGCGTCTTGACATTGTAAGGTCAAACGCTGCCATTGGTCGATCCTTTCGTCAACTTCCGACAGCCCACCAGCCAGACTCCGCCCCTTCTTGTTCTGAAGCTGGCTATAATTGATCAGAGTGTTTTCAAACTTAGTCCGATTTTATAGTCATCTACTACACCACTCAAGAAATTTCACGTCACGTCAACCTACCACAAAACGTCAAATTTTCTCAATTGATGTTGATCTCTAAATTTTGTACATAACGTTGAAATTCAATTCAATAACATTTAGTTTTTTGGGTAGGTTGACCTGCGGTTGTCTGTACTTATAAATTCCTTGACACCACTCGCGTTTCAGTAAGCTAAAATCGATGTATGCTCAATCCGGAACAAGAAGCGAAGAGTCGACGGTCAAAGCAATATCAAGACGCGTCCGTCCTCCATGTAGCAAAGGTTTAAGCCAGTGACAGATGGCGATGGACGCGGCTCCAGACTCGTCTTGACATTGTAAGATCAAACGCTGCCATTGGTAGATCCTTGGGCTGGCGGAAGTTGACTGAAGGATAGACCAATGGCAGCGCTTGACCTCACAATGTCAAGACGCGTCCAGAGAGCGTCTGTTGCAGTTTGTCACCAGCTCTAATTCATTGTAGTTAGCCGGAAGTGGCCGAACGCATTTAATTCATAAAAGTGCATGCAAAATCTTATTGTAAACATTTAGAGCATAATTATTTGCCCAACGGTGAATTTGTTGAACAGTGACCGCTTGTGTGCGACGGATGGTCGTCGACTCTTCGCTTTTTTTGTTCCGGATTGAACTTTCATTGATTTTAGCTTAAGATTATCACACATGGATTCATGGATGTCTGCCTCCAATTTACATTGCTTGACCTTGCCCCTACCCTTGCTTCTGGTATCGCATTTGTCGACTCTTCGCTTCTTGTTCCGGATTGAGTATACATCAATTTTAGCATACTGAAACTCGAGTGGTTTAGCCGAATATATACTCTGAACCAAGTTTAAAAACACTAGTATCGATTATGTATGGCCAATTTCAGAATGGTTCCCATACAAGAAGGGGCCAGGTCTGGCTGGCGGGCTGACAGAAGTGGACGAAAGGATCTTCCCATGGAGCACATACCCTATAGAGTAGAAATGTCATATGATTTGTTAGACAAAATTTTCTATCTGTACTATCTCTTAGTATCTGTACTGTTTTTTTAGGGGCGAGTGTTGACAGTACTTGTCGTTTCATACTAAATGTAAGAGAAAAGTCACTAACTAGTTTCGGAGAAAGATGGTTCGTATTGCTGCTCTATAGGGTATGTGATGGATCTTCCAATACGTTTGCCGTTATGGAAAGCAGAGTAGGGGGCAAAGTCGAGCAATGTCAAGAGGAGTCCGTGCTCCGTGTAGCCAGAGCAGCGCTTACTTTAATCTGTGATCTGCTGCTGCCAAAGTGGCAAGTGCCAAATGGAAAGTTTCTTTTCTTTTTAGGGATGGCGATTCTTTCCGAAAAAAATCGCTTTTTAAATCGATTCGAATCGTAACCTGAAGAATTGATCACAAAACAATCAGGGTCTAAAAGATCGATTTCCAAAAAAACGTTTTTTTGCAAGTCTGCATTTACAAGGTGAATATAAATTAATTTTATAAAAAACAAGAAAGATGCCATAATAAACGATCTCATATCAATAAAATCGGAGATTTATTTTAGTTTAGGGAATTCGATTTTTAATTTAGAGATACTTATTAGGTAAAAATCAACTTGTGTGTAATGATGAGTAACTAGTTAATATTTAAGACGAAGAGTTAGAAGTTAGTATGGATGATAAAATAAATGAATAAATTTACTTACCAAGACGCTTAGGCCAAGAAAATATTATACATGTATGAAAAAGCAATCTAAATTTATCCTTTTGAGTCGCGAAACCTAAAAGTAACTTGACGGAGCTAAAAGTAACATATTATTATAAGGTAACAAATATAACCTTCTGGCAACGCTTCAAGAAATACAAGGTCAAATATTACAAACGTAATTTCTTTTTTATTTATTAAAGAGAGGCGAAGGAAACTAAGCACACAACCATCTCGCGAGTTTTTTGAGTAATTAACCCTTTAATAGCGGTTACACCGTAGTTTTCCGGGAACATTCCACTAATTTGCGAATAGTTTTATGGTTTTTACCAAAACTAAAAATCAAATTTCGATTTCTGGGTTAAATATTGATTCACTGAATCGATTCAGTATTACAAACGATTTAAAGAATCGATATTTTTTAAGCCGAAAAATCGATTCTTCGATTAATCGATCTCAGATCGCCATCCCTACTTCTTTTGTAGTCTTGTTTGGGATTGAAAGGTGCTAATTTTAATTTGTTAAATTAATCAAAGTTTAAGAAAATCGTTATGGGTATTAAAGAAGCTAATATTTATCTAGATAATCAATGCAACACTTATTACGCTGGACAGACTGTCAACGGTAGGATTGAATATGTCTTCGACAGTCCCAAAAAAGTTAGAGGTAAGGAGGCGATTGTAAAAATAATTATTTGTGTGACTCATATCTGGGTTTTCAGTCTAATTAGATCGAAATTTGTGTGTAAGATCACAAACTCGTCTATGCATTAGGAAACCTTTAATTGGTTAAAGTTGTAATGATCGAGATATTTAGTGCTAGATTTTTGTCATATTTCGAAATATTTGGTTTCAACAACAATAGGTTTTAAAGAAGCAAAAGTAAAGTAAGCTTTTATTACTTCACTTTAAGACTTCTATTTTTTAATAAAATTTGGTTATCAAACTCAGCTGTATTTTAGATAAGATAAGATAACTTTATTTGCGAAAAAACATGGTATTTTAAGAATGATACAATTTAAAAGTGCGTATGTCTCGCTAATCATAATTATGCTTAGCGTGCAAATGTTACAATTTTAAACCTACTTACATAATTGTTATGAGAGGATCATTATTATTTTATCAACTAACAAAACAATCGCTAAATTAAATAGGAGGAAAATTTAAATAATTATACATGTCATGAAAATAGTATGTACTCAAATAGTATTTAAATAATATGTCAATAAATCTAATTAAAACTTACGGTCTATAAAATCTTTCATATACATATATCTTTCTTTTATCATACAATATAGTTATCTGCTCTCTATTGTAATTTTAAATTGAATTAAAAAGCAACAATAAAAAACAACTTATAAGATAAGTAACATGCCAAAGATGCAGATAGCTTAATAATTTTGTCTTCTTGATCTAGGTATTCATGTCAAGTTTAAAGGGGAGGCTCACACTGAATGGTATGAGAGTAAACAAGAAGAGAACTCTCAAGGTAAAACTGAATCGACTGACACTATGCACACGGGGAATGAAGAATACTTCCAAATCTCATATTATCTACTTGGTAGCAACACAGGTATACATACAATAATTATACATTTTATGAAGTTTCTTTGTGAACTTGTTTCATTAAAGTACAAAATTATTAAATACTAGCTGTTGTGATGATGTTACAACTGTCTGTATGATTTTCAATTCAAATCAGAAACCTTCCGCAGCGTGTGCACAACTCACCAACATTTTATTACAATCAAAATAATGGTTTAGGAATGCTAAGGTACTAACTAACAAACATTTTTATAATATAGAATAGATATAAAATATAAAGGTCACACAAACTTATTTTATATTATTTATTTATATAAATATTATTATTTTATGTTTTATATTACAACTTAAACTTAAACTTATAACATCTGTAATATTATTGGCGAAATTAACTAATTACATAAACTTGGTAGACTTGGTGCTGTGAGTGATGTAACAATGATGTCATACACCAAGATTGATGCTTACAATGTTTGAGTAATGTTATTCTGATTTGTTATGTCATTCTGTATGCAAGCAAACAATAATGGGTGTTTACTTGACAAGATAGAGGATAGAGGACATCCTAAAATATTAAATAATGTTTTGAGATTTATGACATGCTTTTAAAATTTATATTTTTAAATATCTCTCTATCTATCTATATATATAAAAATGAATTGAAGTTGAAGTCGGTTGAAAATTTAACAAAATGCAATGCCCTTACAGGGTTTGTAAGTATGATCTAAAGCAATATGTCGCAATAAATAAATATGAATATTACTCACTATTTTACAGGTAATGAGATAGAAATTCCTGCAGGCAAGCAAGTGTATAGTTTTACTTGCACTCTGCCACCTGTGTTACCATCCTCTTTTGAAGGAGAACATGGCTATGTCAGATACACTGTCAAAGTTACTCTTGACCGACCGTGGAAGTTTGATCAAGAAACCAAAATGGCTTTTACTGTCATTAATGCCCTGGATCTGAACCTCAATCCATCATATAGGGTATGTTTGTTGGCATTTTCGAGGGCTGAGATTGGCTATTTGACAGTATATATTATCATCAAACATAGCAAAGAACCATCTTGATTAAATTAACATAATATTAAACCTTATAAAAATTGTATTTTCGAGGCATTTCTTTTTAAATCTGATAGTCTGATAATCTGTCTATGGCTAAGTTTAAATACCTAAATCAATTCTATCCAACTGACAAAAATTAAAATCGATTAAAAGTTAAAATTACTCATTAATATATATATATTATATTTTTTATTTATTATTTTTATTATATATAATATTTTTTAATGATATTTTTTAGGAACCAATCCGCATCCAGATTGAAAAGACATTTTGCTGTTTCTGCTGTGCATCCCCACCATTATCGGTGGATGTGCAAGCGCCTGTCTCCGGGTACTGCCCTGGACAAGTTATACCAATACAAGTCGACATTGAGAATAAGAGTAATGTTCAGCTTCACCTTGTGAAGGTTTTTCTACGTAAGGTAAATAAAGCATTTCCATTACAAACCCAGTAGATAAATCTGCTTATTGACATTTAATTTATTTCTTATCTAAATTGAAGCTGAGTTTTATTAGTTATTTACTGTTTCTTAAATAAAAACATTACTTCACTATTGTAAATTAAAATATGAAATCAAATAATGTCAGACAGACAGGAAAGTGGGCTGCTATCATCACACTGAAAGTCTCACAGCAATTTTTTTTTTATCTTCTTGGAAGGTGGTGACATATCGTGCGACATCGCCATCAACAACAACTAAAAAGACGAAACATGTAGTGTTGATGGTACAAGAAGGTCCAGCTCCCGCCGGGACCACGAAACATTGGAACTTGCAGCTTGAAATCCCTCCTATTCCACCCTCGAATCTCGTTAACTGTAACATCATTGATTTAGATTATGATTTTAAGGTAAGGCACTTGTTTTTTTAACTGGATTAATATATAGGTACAAGCTAAGGAGATAAAAGAGAATCGGGGCAGATTATTGTTTAAAAATGTTGTGTAGACATCAAATGAACAGGAAAACATTGCATTACTTGGTGAATATTTTAAAAAGTTTATTCACAAAACATTATAAGTAAGACCTTGGTCTTACCCCAGACCCCAATAATCAAATTATTAAGACCATGTCGTGAAAGTAACAATAATTAACATATATTTTTTGTATTGTTATCTTTGATGAAAATCTTACCTTGTTTATTATGATATAAGATGTTGCACAATTAGGCCTTAAGTGAATGTTGTCTGTAAGTTTAAAAATGTACTCATTAGTGACTGCAAAGACGATTAATATCTTATTATAGGCAATGTTATAAATCGAATATGAAATTGTGAATGTAAATCATAGAATTAACAGAAACAAATCCGGACATGTTTTGAAATATATGATAGCAGACCTAATAAGCCAAAGCAAAGATATTGCGGTTTAGTTAATTATTACAGTATGGCCTAAAAGTCAGATAGAGGTTTATTTAAATTTGTGGCGTAAAGAACCCCCATTGCCCACTACTTATGTTCATACAGTATCAATAAGCGCTGCAATGCTTTTTTCGCAAAAAAAAAATTCACTTCCCCATACTAAGCCGCCACCAGCTGACAACAGTTTGTATGGAGAAGTAAACATTTTTTTTTAGATTTTAGTGTTGGTCCCATTGAAAAAGTTGTTGTATTTGAACACCAGAATCAGCCTCTAGGAGGTTGTTGATGTTTTACAAATAATCCTGTATATATATAACAAATAAATACAAATGTGCATGACAAAACACGAATTGTCATGGTCTCGAAATAAGAAATTAACCTCCTCCTGCGACAAGGTACCAGGTAGAGGTCAATGTATTTCGCAGACGCACTGGGCGCTGGAACTGCGCTTTTAAATATTATATATTGGCGCGACTATGACGACTAAGACATCTATATATGATAATGAGCCAAATTTTTTTTTGGATTAGGATTAATTTCCAAATTAGATTTCGTTACTATCCACGCACGGGCATAGTGCTACAGACGAGGGGGGCTTGTGAACGAGGATCGGCGAACGGCGGCTAACGACAGCGAGCCCCCCTCGTCTGTAGCACTATGCTCGTGCGTGGACAGTGTGGAGCGGATTTACTATTTACTATACTATGCTAGAGTGGTTTAAATTGCTTGAGAGATAGAAATGGTGCCTAACCCTCGTTAATCGATTGAGAACGTTTTTTTTTAAATTAAATAATATTCGAATATAGAACTTATGAGCCGCAGCTTCACATCCAAAGAGCCGCATGGCTCGCGAGCCGCAGGTTGCCGACCCCTGTGGTAGACCTGAATGGCCTGGATTAACACATAGGATACTTTTTATCCGGCTAAGGTCAACGCAGACAAAGTCGCGGGCAAAAGCTAGTCGTATATAAAAGGTTAATACACAAATTGTAATTTGCAGGTTGAATGTGTTGTGCCAAAAATGCATTTGAACATGAGAGACAAGAAGTACATAACCATTGGCACGGTGCCCCTGGTGGGCGTGGGCGCGGGCGTGGGCGGGGCCACCCTACCCGCCCCGCCCGCCTCGCCCGGCCAGCCCGCCGTGCTGCCCGTCGCGCCGGGGCAGCCACAGCCTTCGGTTAGTATCACCACACTGTTATGGATTCAGGAGACGTATTTTTGAATCATGCAAATTCCAATCTAAATAGTAAAGTTCCTAAACCATCCAAAATGGCGCTAGCGTAGGCAAAAGGTAGGTATATGGTATGAATGTAGCAGTCGGCGACGGATTGAAGTATGCCGAGTATGGAGTGCTGCCCCCCTAGCATGACCACCAAAACATGATATGATACAGCGATATATCGACACCAACCGTAAAAATATGATAAATATAGCCGCCATTTTGATTTTTTATTGAAACGGCTATCATAATATGTGACGTCACCGGCACGATTCGATGTGGCGGCTATATATATCATATTTTTACAGTTGGTGTTGACTGACACTTTCAAAACGAAGGTAGTACTCCTTACCTCTGCCCTCCATACTACTAGTAGAAAGTACGGAAGAATGACATTGACAAGTAAAGATATGGTTGACAGAGATTTTACATAATATTTTTATTACGTTCCGCGATACGTTACAAGCGAAACGAAAGTGCCGTGGGAACGGCTGTAAAGAATACACTTCCCCACCGCCAACAGGAGGCGTGTCGTAAGAGGCGACTAATTCCTGTTGCACGAGACGGGCAGCAGCGTCTGCGTGCGAAACATTATAAAAAAACTGCGCTCGCCAACCCGCCTGCCAAGCGTGGCAAGTATTGGCAATCCCCTCCTTTTTGGGGAGGCCTATGTTCAGCAGTGGACGTCCTATGGCTGAAATGATGAAACGAAATTAGTTACAAGATTTCAATTAAATAGCAACATTTAATTCAAGTGATTCAAAAATGCGTAAAATCGTGAGCAATAAAAGTTAATTTCATACAGGTACGAATTGTTTTCGTGTTGTGTGTCATGTCATGTGTCAAAAATACGTTTTCAGATACTAGCTTCTTTTTTCATATTATTAGTATAATGTAATAGGTAACCTTCCGGGCCCCGTAAATCGCGCGGCAGTCTCTCTCTATACTTAATTTTATACAAAATCTAGAGGCGCTACTGGAGGGACGTGGCGCTGCAATTTCGCTTCTATTATTATTGTTTGTAAGTTAGGTGGAGTCTTGTAGTTGCAACTAAAAATGCAGGAGTCCTTACATCACTGCTTGATAATTCTATATTTTTTAAGCAAAATCTAATTTCTGAAATAATTTTTTAAAAGTAAATTTAATGTAGATTTTAAGATCCGTCTTAAATAAAGGAAAGCTGTAAAGAATAACAATATATTTTATAAATTCCTAACACAGGCAAGAACAGTTGCAATTACCCGTCCTGGCGGGTAATTGCAACTAATAGCTTCTTTTACTTTTCTTTTCTATGGGTGCTGCTTCAGAAATAAAAAAAACATGCCTTGAAGAATAGTTCATAGGATTTTAATACGTATGCCTTTGCAATAACTTGCTTTGTGTTTGGTCGAATCGGCCCTTAGTCTGGTAAGGCCGGATTCGACCAAGCTGGTGTAAGTTTTAACTTGTGAGTATACCACTGCTTAATCTAGAGTAAGCAGTTTTTCCATTCTACCAACCACTAATCTATGAAAAATATTAAAACGGGCGATTTTGACAGTGTATAAATTAAACTGAGAATAAGTAAATGTCAAAGTTGTCACTTGTCAAATCCACTCCTGTCACCTCGAAACTGACATGTTGTCAACATCTAGCATTGACACACTATTATCCTACAAAATTAAAATGTTGTGGCATTTCAAGTCAACCTAGAAGAAATGGATTACATGGAATTGGTAGGTTTATCAATTCGTTGATCGTTCACTCTACCGAGAATAACAATACCGAGTATAGTGTATTGCTCAAAAAACGTAATCGAAGTTATCCAAGGGTAAATTCAAGGTGTAAAATTATACCCGTAATAGTTATTCTGGTATTTGGTCGCTTTGTGTTTGGTCGAATCGGCCCTAAATGAAACTAAACCGATAACTATGGAGTCATTTCACGTAGAATGAAACAAATACGTTAAAAGTAACTAACTGTGGTTCATATGTGCTCGACGTCAGTGCTAAGAAAAATAACGGTTTGACAAAGAGTCCTTTCATTCACGTTAGTTCTTGACCTATCAGCGCAACAAAATCACGCCTGTCAATATTTAAAACAGTGATCCTATAGGGAGTTATTAGTTGCAATAACCGGATAGTTGCGATTGGAGCACTCCACCTTAGTTGCTTGTCTGCCGCACGTAAGTGGCGCGACTACGGCACGTCTTTGGCGCTTGCTACATGCCACTAATTTAAAGGCGCCCTAACTCAGTAAATTCAGTGTTGCCATTCGCGCGTTATTCGGCACCAGGCGCTTCGCTTCCTCACAGGATCCGACTCCGTTCGTTTATAAAACAACAGGGCTATACACGTTTTATTTTGGTTTTATGTATTCAGGCTCCAAGTGGCGATCCTTCGTCTGGATGGGTGATGCCTGGGACAGTACCGACACAACCGCCTTATCAAACGCTGTATCCTTCACTTGGTATGTACTCAATTGTTTTAATATCCACATTGTTACGAAACTGAATCTTACTTAGGAAATGATGTTGTTTTAAGATAGCGTTTAAAATACAGGGTACAACTATAGATAGAAAATGGTTTGAATCGACAAACTAACTACCGCACTCAGAGACGTTACTTAACTTTAATAAAAGAATCTAATTCTAAAGTCTATAGGAATAAAGACAACTATTGAATGAACAAAAAAGTTTATCAATACTTTACTGTAAATTGACGTCTCTAACTGCGACAGTAAATTTGGTTTTGTAAAGTTGTATTCGTCGTTTCAGGACAATTTTTTAAACAGATTAGTCTTGCGCGTCGTCCTAGCAGAATATTGTTGCCAAGTTTCTTGATTTTATTTGTAAGAAGTTAGTTGGTTACTAGAATTGCAGAGAAGTCGTTTGCCTACCGAAAGTGTTATCGCACATCCTTTTGGGAATGTCGATTAGAGATCGGAAGATTATAAAGAAGTATTGACGTAATCTATACTTTATACCTCGATTGGAGCTTAGTAGTACTAACCTCGTGAACTTTTCATTTTTCCGAGATTAAAATTAACCTTTAGGGTTCTAACTTAAGTTAAAAATCTCCATACTTTCCCTCGAAAGTCGAGTCAGCATATACTTCTGTAATATAACGATTAACGACCAATAATGGTTCTAATTTATTTCAGCGCAACCAGTGTATAAGGAATCTACATACACAGCTCGAACAATCCAAGACAAGGGCGATAATAATTATACAACTATTACCGGCCCAAATAACTTTGCTCCATATTACCCAACTTACGCAGCTGTACAGCCGCCTCCGCTACCTCAGTAACATAGCATAAGCTTTAATATTTTTGACCTTTTGGCATTTTGTATTACTATTTGATACTAACAGCTTTGTATGTATTTTGTACCTGAGTCATGAATATCATTTTATGTTTATATAACTATGTATTTAGTGTGGGGACTAACGTCAGCATGTCCTTACTTATGTATCAGCATAGTTAGTAGTATTTTTGTTTTCGTATAATAATGTTATGTTAAAATATTAAGTGTAAACTTTTTTGGCAAATAAAGATTTATTAATATTTATTGTCTGTCTGTTGTCTAGTCGCCATGGTACAAACTCTACTTAGTTTAAGGCTAGATAATCGGTGTGATTATTTAATCTGTTGTATGTTCCTATGCACAATTTATTATATTTATGTATATTATTGTATTATAAAGGTACTTTGCAAGATAACGCCAAACTTTGAAAACAAGGTGCATAGAATAATACAAAAATACCATCGTAATTAATTTTTCAACACAGTTGCTCGTAAATTGACTCTTATACCGCTTATAGTTTCATAATTCAGCATATTACCATACTTGTGTTGTAAAAATTACATTAAATTACCGTTCTAGTGCTGTAATATATATATATATTCTTAATTTTAGCAAAAGTGTATGTCTAAGAACATTGAATATTTTTACGAATATTTATTATTTTAGGGTAAAGATGACAAATAAACATTTCTTTTCATCAAATTTTATATTACAAACACAAATTAACCTAATTATCGTACTTTAGGTAAATATCGAATGGAAGATACGGAACAGGAAGGAAAAAAGGATCAGTAATAGATAATAGATGTGATATTCAACATTCATGCAATATTATAGATAGAGATAGAGTATTACTTGTGTTATATTGTGTAATATTAGAGTTTAATATTATTATGGTTAATAAGTGCAGATAAAACATTATAAATATTAATATTATTAGAACACAGGAGACATATAATGGAAGTGTGGTAAGGAACTTGGGCAAATAAGAGTGAGTTCATGAAAAGGGAACGATCATAGAAACTACAG
The DNA here is from genome assembly GCA_963576865.1 of Anania hortulata. NCBI lineage: Eukaryota > Metazoa > Arthropoda > Insecta > Lepidoptera > Crambidae > Anania > Anania hortulata. Next base: position 11,361,204 of record OY756406.1, read on the forward strand.
TTAAAAAATATGTGGTTAAGATCACTCACGTCAGAACCACATGCACACATATCATCATCAATAACATGGATTTTAGCTAAATGTGAAGAAGTACACACGTGGCCAAGTCTCATTCTAATTAAAACAGTAGTAGCTATTTTAGAAAGTTTGATTTTCGAAAACCAAGGTTTATCAGGGATAGATCTCTGAATCAGCTTGTAATGTTTGCCTTTAGTTTTACTAGGGTCTTCCCAAATCTCTTCTCAGGCAATTTTGAGATAAGATTAAGGAAGGGTTGTGGTTAAATCGTGACAATAATTTTTATATGGATTTAAATCAGTCTATCAGCTTTTTCATTCCCTGAAATATTAGAGTGGTATCCATACAAAATTAATAGTGTAGCTATTTAAATTACATTTATACAGTAAATTTCTGCACTCAATGATAATAGGGTAACTAACATTGTCCATAAAAGGGAATTTGAGTAATGCTTGCAATGCGCTCTTTGAGTCTGAAAAAATTACTATTTTATTAAGTTTCATAAGTAAAGCATATTCTAAAGATTTATATAGTCCAAAGCACTCACCAGTAAAGACAGATGATTCAGGAGGAAGCTTAATTTTTTGTACAATTTGGTGTTGGTGATGTAATATTCCAACGCCAACGTGACCCGTTAAGGAATGCTTAGACGCGTCACAATAAACATGGTGCCAATCATACCAATTTTCATCAAACATTTGCATACATTTTTTATATTAGCATTGCTATCGTCTTGTTTATGTCTAAATTAAAATGAATAGTAGTATTAGTGCCTCAAAATGTATTTTAAATATTGTAAAAAATGTAGATCTGTGAATTGGAGCTTGTATGGACAAAATTTTTCTTTAACTAACGACTAAGCAAGGGGGAGATTTACGTGACCAGTAAGGAGAGTTATCGACTAAATTAGAAAGACTTACGTTTGCTATTTAGGGGGTGTTAAGAACATTGGAGAACTCGGAACAAGTACTTGTCACATAAGTATTGACGACGCAGTCTCAATGGAGGCTCAACACATTCTGCTTAAAGCATTAATTGGACTTGATTTCATGCCACCAGCAATAATTCTAAGTGCTTTAGATTGAACCGCATCTAACTTTCTTAAACCTACTTCATTGCAAGGTTCTATAAAGAAACTACCATAGTCAAGGACACTCATAATGGTGGAATTGTAAAAGTAATTTTATTGGATGTGCACCCCACCAGACTCCAGATACACATCTTAGTATATTCAGTAGTTTTTCGCATTTAGCAACTGTAGCATAACAGTGAGACAAACCAGATAGCTTTTCATCTAATGTTACTCCTAAAAATTTCGCTTCTGTTTTGACTGGAATTACATCAGTTTCGTAATAAACTGTAATAGGTGGGGGAAGTCTCTTCCGAGAGAATAACACAATGAAACTTGGGAACTGAAATGCTCAAACCGTTCTCATCTAGCCAGATTTTAAGAATTTGTAGAGTACTTGTTAAAGATAAATTTAAGTTCTGTCGAAGTACCTGAAGAATATAAAAGTAAATCATCAACATATTGTAATACCTTGATGTGTTCTAAATCATATGTATAAATGTTAAACAAAATAGGGCTTACTACAGAACCCTGTGGAATTCCACTCCACACTAACCTTGTTTTTTATGAGGAACTGAGTCCTCCAGCAATACACTGATTGAACGCTCTGATAAAATATTAGTGATAAAGTTTATTAAAATTTATGGGATTTTAAGCTTATGAAGTTTGTTGATGAGAATGTGGATTAAAACATTGTCATATGCTGCTTTAATATCAAGGAAGGCCGCAAGAAGTGATTCATTTCTAGAGAAAGCTAATCGGATATCAGTAGTAAATATTCCTATACTATCCATAGTCCCTTTCCCCTTTATTTATTTATTTAAACTATTGCACAAATAAAAATCGTACAAAAGGTGGAAGGGTGTAATGCCATGGGGCATTTTCTGCCAGTCGACCATTAAGCTAAACAGAGATGTTTTGTGGTGTCCCCTTTCTAAAACCATATTGGTTTTTAGCCATTAGTTCTGCTAATATAACAATAACTAAAGAAAGGGCAATTGGTCTAAATGAGTTGGGGTCAGATGCAGGTTTACCAGGCTTCAATATCGGAATTACCTGTTGTGATTTCCACGATGATGGGATATTACCATTCTTATTATCGTGCTTAAAAATATTAATTTATAGTTTTTATTTTTTATATTGCTGCTGCTCTAGCTGAACAGCAGGTTTTTCCTGTGCCTTTATTGAACCTGCGCGCGCATCGAAAGTGCGACGCGCGAAAAAACCAAACTTTATCCTTTTCAAGTTAAGAAGAAACTTATGACATATCACGTGACTTCCCTGTTGACACAAATAGTGGTGTCTTAACGAAATCCAGCCGATTCTTTTTGAAAATCGAGAAAGTTTATAAAGAAAGTTTAATCGATTTTTATTCAAATGAACTTAACAAAAAATGAGTTTAAAATATAAGATATACTGCAATGTTCTACTGCCAGAGTGCCGTACAGCTTTTTTCCTTTTTTTGGCATTTTACCAAAAAAAAAAGCAAAACAATAACGAAAAATTTACAAAAACAGTAACAAAAGTCAAAAAGGAACTTTGCGAAAAATAACGATAACACAAATCGCATTTAAGGCAGACGCCCTCGTACACTGACGTTAACGCATAGGTTTTTACAAGACAGCCGACCCGGTTCATCGATTTAGTTCCGATTATGTATTGTCAATCCCTATTATGTTAACGTTCCGTTTTACGCATCAAGTATCAGAAGAAAATCCTATTAATTTATTTGTTAAATCATTAAGATATATTATTGGTTTGCAATTTTTCCTTAGATTTTTAGAGGCAACGATTATTGTTTTTGCAATAAATTTTAAAAAAAAAATTATTATAAAATATTATCGTAAATAGTATGGGTGAAACGGAAAATTTCAAATGTCATCTTCCCTCCCCGCGGTCAAGCGGCCGCCTGCCGTCTGCTGAATGTCAATACCCGAACGGTCAGGCGGACGCCAGTCCACAGATTAATATATGCGCCAGTCGGCCGGGCGCGCCAGAACCGGTTTTGGACCTTATAGCCGGTGACAGATGGCGGCGGACGCGGCTTCGGACTCGTCTTGACATTGTAAGGTCAAACGCTGCCATTGGTCTATTCTTCAGTCAACTTCCACCAGCCCAAGGATCGGCCAATGGCAGCGTTTGACCTTACAATGTCAAGACGAGTCCGCAGCCGCGTCTGTCGCCATCTGTCACCGGTATATTTCATGTTCTTTGACTCATTAATTCCTACTTTAAGCTATTGCAACATTTTCTAGGATAGTATAACCCCTTATTTTTTACTTTACATGACATAAAACTTTATGGTATATATACCTGCTCCATGTGACTCCATGTTGAAAAACACAGTAAAAGACCAAAAATTAAGTTGAATTAAAAACATATAGTAACTTCACGGCATTTCTAGAGACGTTCTGACGGATTTATTGGTTGAAAGTCAAAAGTGTTAGGCTCGGACTACATGCATCCGGATTTTTTTAGAATTCCATACAAAACGGCTCCAGACAAGCCCGGATTCAATCCGATTTGTATGGGGTTCTGAAAAAATTCGGATGCTTGTAGTCCGAGCCTTACTGTTCAGAAGCCGACATTTACCCAAGAACATGAAAATAATGAATTAATAAATAATATCAACAGCATAACACAAACTGTAAAAATGCCAACCAGAACTGTTCAGTCAGTATCATTTTGATAATTATTGCACTTTCACTAAGTAATTGTTTAATTAAAAGATACTAACAGTACAAGTCTGTTTTTTTCCTCGCAATTTGTATGGTACTTTTTTGTATGGAGCCTGGCATACCTAAAGTTGCAAGTACCTTAATGACATATTTTGGTGTACACCTATGAAACATAAAATATGCCAATCGACAGACAAATTAATTACAAACCACAAATACTTTTTGATAAAACGTGGTAAATGATATCCTTTCTACAGAATTTCAAATTGAATATGTAAAATTAAAATAAATATTTTCTTCATTTAATTAGAATCAGGAAGAAAATGATGAAAAGGAAGAAAATGAAAAGTCGCAGGCAAAAGGTCGTATATAAAAGGTAAATACACAAATTGTGTCTCTTTGCCTAGAGTACTCACCACACAGTGGTTTAGTGAGATCAAGTCGGTAAGACGTGTTTTTGCTATGACTTTTGTTTGTTTACTAAATAGGGCAAGTAAGGATAAACGGACTTTAAGTAAGTACTGTTACATGAATATAAATAAATAATGACTATGATCTTAAATCATGGTTACCCGAACTTATGAGTCTTGACGAATCGAACACGATCAGAAGCATCATCAATTTGCCTAGGTATTTTACAAAACAGCGAGTGTATGCAAACGGACGACGCCATTTGTTTGTATAATGATTAATGACGAACCATACAATATGCCGACGACACACTACAATGAACCCAATGGAAGACAGACAAACTGAAGAAATGGCCGTATGGACTGCTGTCCGAAGCCGTTAAACTTTAAAAAAAAAAACAGCGTAAAACGTTAAGCCGGTGACAGATGGAGGCGGACGCGGCTGCGGACTCGTCTTGACATTGTAAGGTCAAGCGCTGCCATTGGTCTATCCTTGAGTCAACTTCCACCAGCAAAAGGATCGACCAATGGCAGTTGACCTTACAATGTCAAGACGAGTCCGGAGCCGCGTCCGCCGCCATCTGTCACCGGTATTAGGAATTTCGACTTGGGGGCGTGTTGGGGACATCACTAATTTAGTTTCAAGTTCCGATACTACGGCCTACAGCGCTAAAATGGCAAAAATCATCTAGACGAATTTAATTTGACAGCAGCCAGTTTATACTTATTTTTATGTCTATGATTAGATTAGACATAGTTTGATTGTATTGTCTTTGTACAATTCGTAATTTTTTTCGTTTACGAGACTACGGTTGTGGAGTTGTGGTTTTCGATCGACAGATTTTCAGCGATAGGATTTCGTGATAAGTGTATGATTAATTCCTACTAACAAATAAGAAAAGCTAAGATAATTGTTCAAAGAAACTCGTCTCGTGGCATCCACAAAAGTAAGTATAAGTCAATTTATTTGGCCCTTGGTATTTATTGCTATGATGTCAACTTTTGGTCGAAGATACTTTCACTTTGATAATATCATAGTTTTTACGTATTTAGAATTATTAATCTTATTAAAAACGTCTTCGTTTCCATGTACAGGATTAGTATATTTCCAAGAACTTGCAAAAAGTGTCTTAACATATTTTTTTTTATAAATCTGCAGTGCCCAGTGATTTTTGTTTTGGTTAAATAAATAATTTACTAAACTACATTTTTAATTACCTCGTAATTGTTGCGGCGCTTAATAAATCTTCATTAGTGAAGTGGGTACTTTTGCAATAGTTTAAAAAGTTGATATCGAAAAAGGGAATATTATTTCATTACATTGACTTGTTAGTCATTCAAAGAAAGTTTTGTGTCACTTTATTGCACTGTAATAATAATTTATTAATATACCAAGTGTAGGTATTAGCAAATGCAGTATTAATACATCACCTGAAGTATATACCTAATTAAAAAACTTGTAAGAATCTTTTATTACTATAGCTCACCTGAGGCACTTTATTTATGAAAAATGAGTCATATAGTTTTATATGTATTAATTTACAGTGTATGACAGAAAATTGCAGTGGAACCTTATGATTCTACTGCTCAAATAAAACAATATTTTCTCAATATTTGAAATCTCAAACAACTTCCATAGAAACACGGAATTGTTTGAAAAAGTTTTTGTATTTGAGCTGTAGAATCACCCCTTAACCCTCTAACTAGTATAATAAATGTTTTGAAATACATATATTTTTCTTTTTCCTCAACTCAAGGACAATGTTCATAATATGATGGGAACTATTTGCTACCACTGGTTAAGGGGTTGAAGTTCCACTGCAACCTTCTGTAACACCTTCTAAGCAAATTGGCCAAGTCAAGCATATTGTCACTAAGCTTAGATTAGTACTATTAGAATTTTTCATGTGTAAATTTAAGTATTGTTTGTGTTACAAGCCTTCCAATTAAAATTATAAATATTTTAAATATGTTCTGTGAGTAAAGCATGCTTTTTAAATGAAATGTTTAGTATTTATTCTCTATTTATTTAGGATAAGGATGTTTGTGCAGAAACTTATTAGGAAAATTATTTTTGAAAATAAATAAAATTTCAGATGTGACATTGTAATCATGAAAATTGTGTCACATTCATTATTATGCATTTAAGGGTTCAGAAACGAGGCGTATCAAAGTCTTTATTTATCACTGAATATTTTTTTCGAGTTTTTGTTTGTGATTTTTTTAATGTTTGTAAGACCGCATAACAATAGAGTTTCTATTGTGTCTCGTTTACGTATACTTGATCAGTTAATATTGATTAATAGATTGACTAAATCTAGGGTTGGCAAAGCACAGTCTGCACGCCAACTCTGACCCACAGACAAGTAAAATCGGGCTTGTTTTCAGACCATGAACCAGTCAATCACACAATACATATGTATCAAAATATGAAATTATAAGTTAAAATGACATTAACACCTCACACAGGGCCATAATCCCAAGTGATGCTATCACAAATTGACTCCTTTGCTTAAACTTAAACAAAATTTTTCATATAAAAATGTTTGATGTATTTTGTTAATGGGTGTGGGATAACCTTAACAGTACAGACAACGGCAGGTCAACCTATCCAAAAAGTTAAAGGTCATTTTAATAAATTTTAAGTCCGATGCTTATAGATCAATTATATCAATTGAGAAAATTTGACGTTTTGAGGTAGGTTGATGTGCTGTTGTACATACAAATATACATACAATGTGCATTTTTCTAAAATATATTCATCCAGCCCCTCTAGCATGACCACTAAAACACGATATGATATAATGATATTATATAGACACCTGCAAAAATATGATAGATATAGTCTCCATGTTGAATTTTTATTGAAACAGCGATCATAATATTATGTGACTTTACTGGCTAGGCGATTTAACATGGCGGCTATATCTATAATATTTTTACATATTCATATCGAGTTTTGGTGGTCATGCTAGAGGGGCAAAATTAGTTTGGCCCCTGATTAAAAATCTTTGCCCATAACTGCCAGTAGTGGATTAAGTTCTTAGTCACGGCCTGCGAGCCAAATTCTGGTCAATTCCGGCCCGCGAACAATTAGCCGCGGCCCGTCAAACCGCATTGTAATATGTAGGTAGCTTACTAAGAAGTGTTTTTAGCTAAGGGCTTCGTTACAATATCCCCATAACTTCATACATCGTTCTGGAAGACATTTTAAGCTTGCTTCCCGATTGATCAAATAGAGGCATAACATGTGGAATTCATTGTGTTTGTGGTCCGTGAAGTTGTGGCCCAAGAGGTGGTCAAATAACTGTACCTACCTACGCCAGATCTATAAAAATGTGTTTGAAAACGAAATAATGTGCATTAATACTGGCTCTACATTAAGATCACGGCTAGCGTATCACTAAAGTGGAATTTGTTTACTTCGAACAAGTCATCAGTCTGGATTTTTATCCGATTTATGGATTTTATTTTACTGCCAAGAAAGCTAAATAAAGCGCCGCATTTAAATAGGATAAAATGCTTTTAGCAAACTGTTCAAGAGAGACATATACCGCTGAAGTTGAACCTGAAGCTACGCACATACCAACAAAGCTGCAACCAAGCCTTCGGGCCTATTACCGGCTAAATCGTTTCGGTCACATAATATGGGCAAAATGATCTTAATTCACCTCTAATCACATAGTAATAGTTGGTAAGGTTCAGGTTTTTTTAAATCGTTAGTAAACCATTAACAAGAAGATATTAATATGTAGGTACCAAGACGTCTTGGTGTATTCATCGTCATGAAAAAGTTGCATACCTAAACATAAGCGCAGGTATCTTATGATACACTGTGGTTGGAGTGCGAGCCTAACCTAAACTACATTACCTATATGTAGTCTAACCTAAACTACATAGGTAATGTAGTTTAGGTTAGGCTAGCTCTACCCCCATCTGCCCCTCGGACACAGCACGATTCAACGATCGGTTTGTAATGCGCACTTTGTTTCATCACGACTAGACTCTTTGCTTCGAAGGTCTACTGTGCTCGTAGTTAAAACATCGTGCCATCATCATATAAATTGTACGTCTTTCTGTAGAAATCATGTCTAATTTCCTTGTATGATGTGCAATAAAGAGTATCTAGGTATCTCTTTTATGCCATCAGAATTTCAATACGCAAATTAAAATTGATGTCTTCTCATTTTTGAAAAGTATGTACTTTTCTTTTAACAAGTTACTAGGAACAAGTACTTACCTACACGAGTTTGTAAAGATAGGCAAGATAGTCAAACAAAGCTGAAGCTAATTTTCACGTGCGAACCCCGCAAGCGGCCGGCTGCTAACACTCTCACGAGCGGTACAATTATACGTATCAATAATTCACAGTGAGACGAATGTCAGGAACTTGTCACCTTGAACTTTGTTTTTGCAAAATACTTTTCAAGTTTATGTATTGTTTCATCAAAAGTAAGACATAACGTATATAGATTATACGTATGTTGATAAAATATTTTATTATTACCGAAAATATGCCAAAAAACAGAGCAACTTAGGTACGTACCTATGTACGAACCTAAGTTGCTCTGTTTTTTGGCATATTTTTGGTTAATCTATTTGTAATTGTAATCAACATCACTTAACGCACCGAAACATAACATCAACATAACAAACATTAAATTCAAATGAATAGACCGCATCTGGTATACATAGGTAATTGCCATTTGTAATGACTCCTTAAGTACGTGTTCTACTAAATAAGCTAATGTGTAGTGTAGGTACACCTCCATCTAGACAACATTTTGCTATCCTGATTAGTTTGACAGCGATATGACTGTCTGTTTGTATCTGTTGTAAAGTTTGCTACACTTAAGGAATTCCACTATCAGCTGAAACTTTTAAATGTTCAATTTGTATAGGCTCAGTGGCGGCTCCTTTACTAAGAGTTCAGCCAATAATAATTCTTCTAACTTAATAATGGAGATTTCGGTGTCAGTTCCCTATTATTTTTGCAGTTGATCACCCCCTACAATTTTTTATTATTGTACCTATATCTTGACTTGATGTGTGTTCGTTTGTAACGACGACCTTTGAGCACGACGAACTTGGCTTCGCCATCTTAGAGATGCGTCCCGGCTTCGATTCCCGGTGAGGTCAATGTAGAAAACGAACTTTTCTATAGTGTATCGGGTTTGGGTGTTGTGGTACCGTCGTTGTTTCTTATTTCTATAACACGAGTGCTTTAGCTACTTACCTGCTTGCCGAATATACCTAAACTGCGGAGTGACACCCCCCTGCCTTAGGATCAGAACAATGTATCTGATGTTCACCAATATTTATTTATGTAAGAACATTTAGTATCCTTCTTTTGCCTTTACTTCTCTGCTTCCGTGTAAAATGAATTACTTAATATCAAAATTATGTACTTATGTAGGTATGTACAGCTGAAATCAATTTAAATCCTTAATAAAATTATTAAACTAATAATAGTATAGATACTGAACGATTACTATGCTTGAATGACGAAAACAGCCGCATTAATACCCTTGAGTACCTAATACCATCAACAGCCGTACACAAATGCTAAACGAGTCACAAACTTTGGATGTGTTCTGGCTTTCTGCGTTCTTACTGAATTGCTTTGTGACAAACACAAGTATATAAATGCCAAGGCAAGGCGAGGTGGAAGCGCAGGCGTGCGGAGCAAATAACCCGAAAAGCCCTGTAAGTTATTAAGGTTGTTCTGTTATCAGTGGTGAGGCAAGGTAGGGCTGCTTTGTTGCTTTAGCCCAAATGTCAGGCGTGGTCCGTGACGTCACCCTGTGCTAAAATGGCGCGGCATTTCGCTGGCCGCCACGCCCGTGCCCACCCTAATCTCTGTCACGACAGGGTTGCTTAAATCGCTAAAGGCCCTCTTTTTACAAGCCTTTCTTTCATAACAGCTCTATATTTTACCAAAAGAAATTACTAACTGTTTAAATTTGGGCATGCTTTTAACACTACCATGTCCCTTAATAACTTACTTTTCAGTAGGTAAGATCTACTGAAATGAATTTGCAGTTGCAGAATCCTCAAAATATTTTTAGCGACCACAAAACTTATAAAATAAGAAATTATTTTTGTTTTTAATCTTTTGTCTCGTGTACGGAAAGAAGCTAATATCTCGGTGGTAGTTTATGACTTGATAACTCACTCGTTTAACATTTTATGCTTTATTACTATTAAATTTGACTGGGATAGAAGGAAACAATAGTGCCAACTTATTTATTTAAAGTTATTAGTTACTACATAATATTAAATAACGTCTACATTGTTTTTTATTAGCATGTTTCCATCTCACAAGAAAGCCTATTAATAATAAAATATCGCCTACTAACTAACTACTCATAGAAAGGAAAATCTATACTTATGTCGTTAGTTCGATTTCCCTATTGTATCAAGTACAAAAATAAATTATTATGTTCACTAAAACAAGTTTTTACACTACAACGCAAGGCCTTTGTTTTGTTTGCCATTTACTTAAAAATGTAGCGTGTAACGGTGTAACTAATTAAACTCTCAGTGTTCTGTTTGATATGACCTTAAACTCTTCATTATTATTTCTGGTCAGTATAAAGCAGATGAGAGATGTGGAGAGTGTGAAAGTACACAATATATGTTTATAGAAGATTTGTCTCTAGTCTAAACTCTAAGGCCTAAGGTGTCACGAGCTTGATTTTGACCAAAAACAAAACTACACAGCAAAAGCAGACCGTGGTAAGACAACCCGTCCGGCTCCGTGTGGAGTTTTCGGCATTAAACATGATAGGTAAACCGACTACCTAAAAAGAGAAACAAAATATTAATTTTTTTTCATTCATTCATTGAAAAACAAAAATCCATGGTTCGTCATCATCATCATACTTGACCTTCCAACTTCTTTATGGTTCAATACCTCTTAGTTTTGTTGTTAAAAACGATTGTTATTATTTTTTATTAAAATATTATTACCAACGGAACAAAATTTGATTCCGGTATGCAGTTTTAGGTTTTGCCAAAGTCGAGCTCGTAACTAGATACATTTTCTAATGGTGAAAATTAATACTACTACACTAAATTTTGCACCTTCTATCTCAAATCTTACCTTACGCCTAAAGCAATGAAGTTCATCTTCATGAATTACATAATCATTCTGCCATTTATATTTCTATGTTCCCAATTTATAATAATCTATGGAGATTATGGAGATATTGCAAATGTGCAGCGAATTAGTAACATTTTTGGAAGATACATATTATCAATAATACGCTTCGTCTTACATTGTAATCATTTGTTACAGGTATTCGCAATGGCCTTTTCAATTAACCACACTCAAGGCGGTCTACGATTTTTGGCTTGGCTTTAGGTTTGTAAAGCGCTTTGTTTAGTTTTGTGCCCTTTGAATAATGACACATAGAATGATAGTTCGGGTACCTATGGCGATTACAAAAATGAAGCAACAAACCATTTTTGTGTGTACAGTCACACCCACACCACTATAAAATAGGGTTGCTCTTAATAGTAGTTTTCCCCAATACCGGGGAAAATTCGATAAAAGCAATGCCTGCATCTAGGTTGTCATGCGTTTGGAGCGGAATGATCGGATTGACATTAAACACTCGGAGCTGTCAGGCGTAGGCAGGCCTCTGTCCTCCCATTTAGCTGCTTCTAATTTTGCGCGCAGGTTACGTATCCATGTGTCATTAATCTAAGTTTGTACCAATATTTGTCGTCGCCATATTGTATGATTCGTCATTTTACAAATGGCGTCATCCATTTGCAAACGCTCGCTGTTTAGTAAAATACCTAGGCAAATTGTAAAATGACTCGTCAGTTTGTAATAGGCCATAAAAACTGACTGTCGATTTATGCATCAAGACATGGCGTCTACAAAATATGGCGTCGAATAGAAAAAGCGTTTTTGAAAATAAAAGTGAAAATAATTGGGCATCACAAAAAACAAGTTTTTTTGTGAAGATTATCTAACAAGTTAATAAGATTTCCGATGACAAAGCCGTGGACAAAATTATGTGCAAAATCACTTTTAGATATTCACAAAATTAGCTTAATTTTGTTACCAGTTACTTGATAAAATTTAAAGTGATTTATTATTAATTAAGATACTACTTCGTTACATGAATAATAATAATAGATAATTAAACATTGTCCAAAAAAGCTGGCGTTCGCAAACAGACGACGCCAGTTGTATAATAAGAATAACGAATCATACAATATGCCAACGACATATCTGTTTTAATTTACCTCATGCTTATTTTATTATGATATTATGTTAATTTTAACCCTTTGCCCAGCAAAATGGGTTAAATAAACGTTTGTCAGTTTGGAAACTTTTTAGCAATTAACAATGTAGAATTTTTGTGTTATCGAATTTTAATCTACAAGTATAAATAGTGTCTTATAAAACACATTAAACACGAAAGGAAATATTTGTTTCCTATAGATATCGTTCCCATTGTTAGGCAATAACAGGTGTTTATTATTCGGTTGCCGGCGGTTGATGGATGATTGTGACTTTTATGCGCGTTGATGTGACCTAAATGTGAAAGCTATGCGGATTGTCTTTTGCAAAGGCCACTGCTGTGAACAAGGGCGGCCGTGCTTTTGTTTGCTATTTCAGTAGATTAGCCTGCTATTGCGAATGAATGACCATTTTTCTTTGGTTTGAGTAAAACGAGTACTTATACTTAATATTCTCGAGGACTATTTAAAACATTTTATAAATATTTAAAAAATACACTGACAATGTATTGACAAAATTCTTGTGAAACTATGCTTACTAACATATTAAAAATATGTATGATGTGTATGTACCTTGAACTACATTTTTTTGACTACAGTTTTAAATGTTATGTTAAGCTATTTAGACACGGACGAGAAATGTTTGCGCAAACGGTAGGCACTAAGTAGGTACCTTTATTGCTAGATGTTTAAGGGGAATCTCTCAAGGCAGACCTCAAAATAAAAATTTCCTACGTTTTTTTTTTTCAAATAGAGTCACTGGTTTAATATTATATACTTTTCAAAATGTTATTCGTTGCTGCAGTGATAATGATAGTACGTAGGTCACACTGTTTTGCGTAACTTAAAAAAACAACATGTTAGAACCAAAATATTATGTTTATTGCTTTTCAAAATACTCTCCTTTACATTTTAAACATTTTTTCATGCGATCAAACCATTTTTTAAAACAGGAGGACCACAGATCTGAAGGCATGTTTTCTACGTGCTGATTGAACGCTATCACTGCCTCTTCGGAGTTGGTAAAAGTAAAACCTCTCATCAAATCTTTGATTTTGGGGAAAATACAGAAATCACAGGGTGCTAGGTCGGGGCTATGCGCAGGATGGGTGACGAGTTCTACTTTTTCGGAAGCTAAAAATGACTTTGTTTTGTTGGCCGTGTGTGAAGAAGCGTTGTCGTAATGTAGGAGAATGCGGCTTTTGGCCTTTGGGTCGTCTTTCGCGAACTTTTTCTAACACCCTGGGTAAACAAATGGTAGAATAATTTAATTAATTAATAATCGGCATTAACACTCTTTGGATCTTGAAGTGGAATTGTACAGATGGGACCTGTAGCTGAGAAAAAAACGCGATCATTTTTTAACCGAGTTTCTCGCCTGCCTCACTTTTGTTCTCATTTTCAAACACCCATTCACAAGATTGCTGTTTTTTTTCGGGTTCAAAACAATAAATCCACGTTTCGTCTCCTGTGACAATGTCATAAACAGCATTAGAATGTCCGTGTTCGTACTTCAGTAGCATCTGTAAGCACCATTCCACGCGAGCCCGCTTCTGCTCCGCTGTCAGTTCATGAGGGATCCAACGACAGCAAAGTTTCCGAACTTTCAATTCTGTGTAAAATTTTCTGAATTTGGCTCATACCAATCCCCAATAGTCCTCGAATTGTCTTATAGGTAATCCGCGGGTTTTCTTCAATTAGCCGCTTAACAGTAGCCACATTATTTTCGTTGACGCCAGTTAAAGGCCGCCCTTCACGAAATTCGTCATGTAAAGAAACTCGACCTTTCTCAAATTCAGCAAACCATCGCCTCACGGTGCTCAAACAAGGTGCTTCTCTCCCAAAAGCATTTTGAAGACGAGCGGCACAGACTGTGCGGAGAGAGAGAACTTTTAAAATCATAAAAAATCATCGCTTTAAAATCTTTACGACTTAATTACATTTTCGTTGCGTACGTAGAACTTTGATGTGTGATAAAAAACAATTGACAAATCATTTCCCGCCAATTGTTTTTTATTATTACTAAGAAGGTTGCAACGTTCAAAAAAATATAACATTCGAAATTAAAATATGTAGTTCCGATTAGCTAGAAGTGCAAAACTTTTAGTGTGCCCCATGTAATACAATCGCTTCCCGCAGGTCCGGTACCGGACGGCTTACCGCTTCAGTAGGTTCTGCGCTTTAATCATTACTATTTAGTAAAATTAATTTAAATTAAATTATATTACACAATAACATTTTGAGCAGTAGTTATTTGTATAAAACGTACGATTTTTTGACTGGCTGCCTTCGCAGGGCTTGGAATACCGATATTTTAATATACTACCTGTATTAGAGACTTGGAAAACAATTAACACACCGGTAATACTCATTAATAGTCATTTATTCAGTATATAGGATCTCTTCCGAGCACATAAACACGTCCCAAAATATAGATTTGCCCTACCACCGCTTCGGGATTACATATTGGCTAGTGGTGAGAAGTAGAAGAAGGTAGTACAATAATAATAAATACATTATTTATTGTATACCAGTATGGTAAAAGTTTTATATCCATTAAACCGGTATTTTACAGATATGGTACAGGTTTTGATACCAGTAACAGCTAAACTAACCAATACCAAATGTACGAGTGAAAGAAATAGAGGTGTATCGCCGTCGATTGACGTTTCGAACTCGTCTCGTTTGTTTGGTCGCTAGATATATTTATAAAAATTGTAATCGAAGGTAAGTACCGGAATTGTTTAGGTATTACAGGAAACGAAATAGAAAATACTAGTATTACCCTTAATATACCTGTATTTTTGTTACCAGTTCCATTCCAAGCCCTGCTTGAACGATCCCCCTTAATAAACACAGTTAATTTTTTTTTATATTGTTCCCAACTAAAATCGACTTAATTAACAAATATGAATTTAAAAATTATGATGGGTGTTGTAACAGCGGCAAGATGGTGATAATTAATATTACGTTTGGTCAGCTACACTACACTAGCTGTTTCTCAAAGTAGGTGATAAGATATTAACGCCCCCTTGCGGGTGTTGTAAACTTTAAGGTTGCTCTAAGAAATTTATTAGGTATCAAGGCGTTAAAAGAGGCTCGGAGCGGTTTAAAAATGTCGAAATTTTTTTTTTCTTTCCATTGTTTTGGCTATGCACTGGAGAGCAATTTAACCGAGTAAATGATTAAAAAGATGCATTTTTATGGATCTTTATGAAATTCAAGATCATTTCGATATAAATTAGGTAATTACAACACGGCTCTTCGATCTTAAAAGTCTGTTAAAAATATATGTTAAAGGTATTTTTTGTTAATTAGTTTTTTATGATTTTTTGTACCCCACATAGAAAAAACGGTATCCTCCGAATAAGTAAAATAATCTTGCATGAAAGCAAGTTGCAATAAACCAAGATTATGGTTGCCTCATATATATTGAAACTAATATTTTCTTAGAAAATAAAAATTATAATCTTAACCGATATTTAAAATAATCTTGGATTAAAACAATTCTCGATTAATTTAAAATAATACATCTTCAACCAAGATTATTAGCATATGTAAGTTGATAATTCTCTTGATGCAAGCTTAGGAAATATTTTTATTTTAAGAAAATATCGATTTCAATTTAGATAAGAATCACTTCACTAGAAATAATATACGCTTAATTTAAATAAACAAACTTTTAATTCAACAATAATAAATCTAGCTTGAACACTAATTTTACTTATTTCAAAGGTGTTTATTTTAACATGAGAAAATTATATCCTTAGACCAATAACTAATATTTTAAATTTAACTTTATGGTACCTTTAACAAAGAATAACCTTTCTTGTTCCGGGAACAATATTTCTTCGTTTAATATTATTAGTTCCTTGCAATAATAGTCTTAAATGCTTGTGTTAAGCGTTTTTAATTTCTAATATTAATATAAAACGGCTCAGGAACTCCCAATAGTCCCAATGGAAGTTCTGGAGTCGTTTTCTGAAAGGAAAGTCAAAGACAACTTACAAGGAACCAACAAAAAAGCAAATCAAATTGTGTTTTCCTAAATAAAATTAAAAGAGATGTTATTCGTATAAAAATGTATTGACTTACACAAAAGACCTTATAATGTAGTACTGAGTGTAGGTACCTCATAGATTTTAATACAAAAATATGAATAAGTGAGCCTAGTATAAAAAACATTGCATTCACAATATTGATCAGACCTTCGTTTTGAGTGTTTTTCAAAGTCAAAATATTGTAAAAAAATAATACAAATGCGCTCTTGTGAGCTACGTGCTTTTACTTACCAAAGAGTGACTTCTAGGGTAATATATTATGGGCCAATGCACACAAAAATCATGGACATTGGGGTATTTAGCGCGGTTCTGTGTAAACTCAAAAGTGGCTTCCATTTATTTACCACTTTATCAAATTATTCATTGTTTGTTTTAGCCACAAAATGTCCAAATTGATTGAGGCTGAAAGTAAAGTAGTGAACTGTTATTGATCAAAGGAAACAAAAACACATTTGAACAAGTATTTGAATATTAAATGTAAATTTTAATCAAATAATATAATAATTTAGATTATTAAAATACCTACCCTGTTTATCATTATAAGTTTAACTTTACTTGGCCTGTACTTCATTATCACATCAGATTTTCTTTTGCGGTCCCTGTACTTAAAAATAAGGCCCACTAATATCCACTAATTTCCCTCTGGCAGCCACAGTCAATGATTTGCTTTTTGGTACACATCTCAAACAGCACAAATAGGTTTAAACTTGCTTTGCATGGCGCGCACACTCACGATATCGTTTAGCGTGGGTTGACCCTACTAAAAAATATTAGTAAACTGGCATTGAATTAAAATATTTTTAACTTTTTTAAATGTTTTATTTAATTGAAACAAGGTACTATAACATTTTGTAGCAAACCAGGGTGTTTACTTAAAACAAGATTAGATGTAATTAGTTCAAGAGTTTTTTTTTTATTTGCTCAAATATGATTTAAGATGATTTTTTTCTTCATTAAATAATTTGTATCATTGGTATAAATAAACTTTTAGTTTGAAATAAGTATTTCATTATATTCAAGCAACATTTCAACTTCTTAGATTAATTTTACTTATTCTTCATAGAAAATATTATTATCTTAAAATGAATAAATATTGCTTGTATTAAGAAAATTTTCCTGAAAATACATAATATGTCAAGAAAACTAATTTTCTTGCTTAGAGAAATCCTTTTTATCTGTGCAGTGTATGATTTCTATGGCGCTTTCATTTGTCTTGTCGCGATGTCGTTGCGATTTCAATGTAGGCTGTTTTATTTTGCACTTGCTCGGTCTTATAGTCTATCCCTTTTATAGACTGTGTCGGCATAATATCTTAATCACAATTTAAAAGCAAGGTAAAAAACATATGCAGCGTGCTAAGATTACGATACTAAGTTTTAGAACCTGTAATGTGACTTGTGAGCTATAGCTAACTATGCTCATCATATAATTATGTAAACTCAAATAGTAAAAATCTGATGCCAGTAATTTCGGCATTAATAAAATATGAGAAATTAGTCAGAGGTTAGGCAGTCTGTTTTAAAACTCATGGGAAACGACACGTTGCTGCCCAATTTCACGAAAACTTTGAACTGGTAATAGAAGTACTTTATAAACGTCTTTTTCGTGGAATTCATACCATGCTGTTATTGTATTAATCATCTCTATGTATATGAATAAACCAAAGTAACGATGTATTCAGTTGTAGGTGGTCACTGCTTAGTAAGTAATTTCAAAACTATTACTTATTGACCTTCATGTTTCCTTGGCAATTTTAAATGTATGTAGAAGCAGGTATTCGATGTTTACACTATATTATGATTGATTTGTTATTTTACTCAAACAAAGGCAGTATTACAATAGATACAATTTCAAGAGTATCAATCGCAACGCTAATATTATTATATTAATAATTACCTATTTGAAGTTCTAGTTATCTCTAATTATAGCTGCACTTAAAAATCGCCTGATGGTGAACCATTGTTCGATGGACCCTATGAACTGTGTCTTTATAGATCTATTTGCTAAATAAAGATAGTCGTGTGATAGGTGCCGCGCCTAAGTCAATCACGCCCCTCCTTCGGGATCAGGCATTAATGTTCCTGAAAGTAGAACACAGAACCAGTAAATGTTCCAAGCGAAACAAAAACTTCTAGGCGGATAATAAGGTTGGTTATTGCTTAAACCGCCAAAGCAAGGGGTTGGTTATATTGACTTTCAAGGCCTTTATTGGCGGCATCGACTTAGTTATGGTCGATAAATATGTTATAGTTGTTGAATTATGTGCCTGAAGACGGAAATTAAACTGACTGAATGTGCAGGAATAATTGGGCGTGAATCTCGAAATCTGATTGGTGTTACTTGTAGACCTGTATTATTTATCATTTTTAATGATTGTTAAGCTGATTTCACTGTTGGCTATCTATCTGTGTAAACACATTAGGATTTTAAAGACAATATTAAATTGGATGTACCAAACTAAAGCGGTTTTCCAGGCAGGTTATAAACTTTAATACTTTTGGCAGTTAGAAGCTGATGCTAAAATCGATGCACAAAAAATGCTATGAGTTATGCTGGAGTCATATTTCAGACGTCATCACGTAATATCGTGTTTGTATGTCTCAATACAAATCAGGCTAGCACTATCAACAATCATAATATTTTTATTGGACTAATGCCAGTCAGTAGTCAACTTTCACTGATTATTCATTGAATTATATTTAATCTGAGACCCACAATAAACCTTTTAAAACGTTTATTAACACTTTTATTAGTTCAGACAATCTGTAAAAAATTTTTTTTAACTTGTTTTACTTTCCATTAGTAAACGTTTAGCGAATCTAAAAAAATAAGATATCAAAAGGTCGCATTCGCATCTGAACTGTTTACATGTTCATTGTTCGTTAAGCATATGGTGCTCAGATGAAGTTTTGACGCGCTCTTGTTTACGTTTTATATAGGTAATCTCGCGAATGTTGCTGCTTCCTGTACTAAAACAATTTATAAAGCAAAATTATAAACAAATAACAAGGGCAAACCTACGCAAAGTTCACTTTACTAGTTTAACATACAGGCGACTAGGTATAGATAGATAGATACTCTTTATTGCACACCATACAAGTAAAATACACATGATTTTTACAGAAAGATGTACAATTTAGGCGGTCTTATCGCTAATAGCGATCTCTTCCAGACAACCTAAAGGTTGAGGACAACCATTAAAGAAAGGGGAAGGTGTTGCAGAGTTCTTAAAATTCTTACCTGATACAAATAGAATTGCATAAATTTATGGCATAAACGTATACATATAAGGTGTTAAAAAATCAATGTCAAATATTTTAAGGGGTAACTGAGACTACCACATGGATCATATTTAAGAGAAATTTAAAACTATAGAACGGATTTGAATAAATCGAAAAAAGAAAATGTTTATTGATATAAATAATTTATATCATCCTGTACATGATCGCAAACTCCCACAAACGCAAACAAACACTCTCGCACGATGCTAATACTAGTCAAAACCCATTCATAATCCCTAGGATCTCATTCATGCGCACATAAAATCATACGACACACAAGCTTATGCTAGACATTGGGTGTGTGTGTATGAATGAATTTTCTTTGAGATAGAAACACTGTTATCATTTCTGTCTCACTCGTTTCATGTCATTGTGTGTGTGTGTGTGTGTGTGTGTGTGTGCATGTGCGACGTACCTACTCCTTTTAGATAATTGCCGCGAGTTGCAGAAAGGCTTAAGAAAGCTAATTGTATGGGTTATCTGTCAAAACAAGTGCCAGATAGGTTATCCAGAACTTATCAGCAAGTATTGAAACTGGGCCTTATTATCTTTAAAGACGACTTATAGCTATAATGCAGGTCTGTAACATAACGTTCGTACACAAAATAGAAAAATAAGTGTTAATGCTGTCTTTAAAGATAATACATTCTTCAGCAACTGACAGTTTGTCACTTTATGTTGTAATTTTAATGTTAATTACTTCTATCAGTTCTTACGGTAAAATAAAAATACAGTTAAATTGAAAAAAACATTTTTAATTAAATTACACATGTTGACAATTAATAAATACACTTATTACTAAAAATATCACTTTTATTTTAAGAACACAAAACAAATAAAGAATTTCCACCTCCCATCACACTTTTCCAGGCTTTGGACTAGCAAGTAAGCGTAAAATAATTTATTACTCATCACCTGATTTAATGCAACATAATTCTATGGAGATAGGTACTACTAGGCTATTTCTATCAGTCAATGCAGATAACAAGGTTTACTTACTCTTACTTGGCGTGTTTAAAGGTAGTTCATTATTATGTACAAAATCACAGTCACTTATTTACAAAATTATTTACAATAGTTGTTGGAAGTGCCCCCCATTCTCCTGATTGCAAAGCGCAGCCCTTTTTAAAATATGCCTATGCACACGCACTAAACTTTCACTGTCGCCGCGCATTGTTTCAAAAGCACTAATGATTCGTGCTTTTAATTGCTCGGCACTGGTGATGGTGTGGCCATCTTGACCATACACGAGATCCTTAGCACGGCCCCAGACGTGGAAGTCCAGCGGCGTCAGGTCTGGCGAGCGTGCTGGCCAAGCAATAGGCCCACCGCGTCCGATCCACCGATCCTGAAAACGTGCCGTCAGGTACTCGCGGACATGGCGGTCGTAATGCGCGGGCGCGCCGTCGTGTTGGTAGTGCATCTGCTGCATAAGATTTAGCGGCACATCTTCTAACAACTCCTCCAACTCTCTTTCAAGGAATTCCAAGTAAACGGCGCCATTCAGCCGATTAAAAAATACTGGTCCTATCAGCTGATGTCCTAGTAGCCCAGCCCAAACATTCACGCTGAACCGCGTCTGAAAATGATCTGGACGCGCCAGATGTGGGTTCTCCTCAGACCAGTAGTGAGCATTGTGGATATTGAACATGCCCACTCTGGTGAAGGTGCACTCATCCGTCCACAATATGTTGGCTAGGCTGTTACGCCGGATCCACTGACAGAACTCCACGCGTGGCGCGTAGTCCTGCGGCATCAGCTCCTGCACTCTCGTGAAGTGGTAGGGGTGTCTTCGCTCCCTCTTCAGCACTTTCCACACGTACACATGGTTAGTGTTGAAAACGGCAGCAGCATCCCTCGT
Source organism: Anania hortulata (assembly GCA_963576865.1). Taxonomy (NCBI): domain Eukaryota; kingdom Metazoa; phylum Arthropoda; class Insecta; order Lepidoptera; family Crambidae; genus Anania; species Anania hortulata. The sequence continues at coordinate 11,382,841 of OY756406.1, forward strand.
ACTGGCGGTCGGGTGGAGCTCGAAGAAATTCAGCACGTCCTCTTCAAGCTGTACTGAAGTGCGAGGTCTGCCAGCGTCACCAGAAGGCATGAACCTACCACTTTCACGAAACCGTTGTTCAGCCCCTAAGATTGTGCGTGGACACACGCGCACACCGTGCCGTTCGTGGAACAGCCTTACTGCTTCCACTAAACTGTAGTTTGCCTCATGGTAGCACATAACCATGTTGAGGTAATCAGAGTCCGAATACCTGTATGGCATGGTGAGACTTCGCAATTAACGTCAAACACAAGAGAAGGTCTAGCGCCGATTGATTGATTGTTGTGACTGTTTTGCAATTTGCAGGAGTAATAATAAATAAAAAGCGCATACCTATGGCACGTGTAAGTGCAGCGTTAGCAAAAAAAAATCACTCAATTATTTGGTGTTATTGTTTTTTTGGTGTAATTATTTTTTACTTATCAATTCGAATCTTGTATTACCATGCTAAACTACAAATTAAGATTGCTACTAGTTCTTACCAGTGATACCAAATCAAATAATAGGTACAGTACGCGGCGGTAGTATGCAGTATGCACATCGAGCTAAAAAGAGATAATCCGTGCGACAGAAACGACGTTCTATGAAAGCCGAAACTAACCGATTATCTTACTCGTTAGCTTGATGTTCATTCTAGCGCCGCGTATTGTACCTACTAATTATTTAACTTGTTATAATTGGTATTAACTAGTAGCTTAGCAATCTTAAGTTTTGAAGGTACTAGCCAGTTGTACCCTCCCTCCCTCCCTCTTTAGCTCCATGTACGTGCATTCCCTACCGCCGGATACTGTAAGTACAAGTATTCAACATTTTATCCTTTACGTTGAATAAACAGCAATCAAAAATGTATCTGTCTAATCACTAAAATGCATTTATCATGTAAATTTACTATGTATCTACATGTGGTGAAGTAGTCGCAGTCAACTTCCAGACGGGATTCAGAAAAATGTGTTAAATTATGCCCCGTTTGAGTGTTTGGGAGACGAATAACAGTTTCGTTGTACAGGGTATACCCCAGTTTAACCTTATTGATACCTATAAATTATTGCGTACCTACGCAACGTCTGGCTCATTGACTTTACTTTTAGTCCTTAGTAAATAAACCAACGCACAACACAAAGCATAAAAAATCATCTAAAAAGCAGGTTCAAATTAATTGTTATTTATTTTAGATAAGCGTACTCGTCCTTAACCTTAGATCAAGGTCAGTAAGAGTACTCCGAAACATAACTAGTTTGCCGGGGATCGGATCCAAGACCTTAACCTTACCCTAAAAGCACTTTGCCATCAATCCTTTTTTAATTCATAAGAAATGTAAAATAAGAAACTGTTTTTGTTAACAGTACTTTCTCGGTCTTTCGGCATTTCCTAAATCGTGTGTGTTCCGCCGCCCTCAGAAACTTAAAAAATAAAATCAACCTTATGATAACGAATTAGAATCTAAAATTGAATATCGACTGTTTTTAAAGCGGTATCTTTGACTCGCATTTGGACAAATGCCGCCTTTACACTAAAATTTTGAAATTTAAATCGATTTACATCGATTTAAAGTTTATAATTGAATAAAAGTCGTTCGTCCTTCGGCAGATTTTGGCAATAAATCATAGTAGCACGCACACAAGCGAGCGTTACTTGCTGTACGGAGTAGTTTGTCCGTAGTAGTGATCAGGTGTTATAGGATGTTGATATTTGAGTTTATTGTCAAACTTTCGATCGTGTTTTTCTCGAAAACTAAGGCTTAAATTAAAAAAAAATTCATACAAAAATTGTTAGTCACAACGTAAACTCATTACCCTTAAAATATTTGACACTGATTTTTTAACACCTTATATACAGTAATAAATAAATAAAAATAAAATAAAATAAATACATAACAATAATTATACATACATACAATAAACATACATACTACTTGATATATGCGAGGAGATGTCGAAACTAACAGTGACCAGTAATATTCTAAGATATAAAGGCAGTTTGTGTCAAGAAGAAAGAAAGTGTGCTTTAAGCCGATTTTTAAAAATAGCAATCGATTCGGATTTTCTGATTGTTAATGGTAAGGAATTCCAGAGGCGAATGGACTGGACTAGGTATCTTATTTGTAAATTAAAATTTTATAAATCAAAGGACTGGACTGGAAATGGACCTATTGCCACGAGTCATTATTATGATTTAAGCAGAAATGTTTTATGAAGATGTGATACTTTTAATTTAACCTACACTACACGTCACACTTTAAAATCGAGTGTAACTAACATCCTTATAACCAAGGAAGAAATGACTGGCTAGATAGTGAGTAACTCGGTAAGGATGTAGGTACGCTAAACCATTAGGGTCGCTTCCGCCCCACCCGAGTCCGCTCGACCTACATAAACTGAGTTCATATTCACGCTAGCTAAATATATATTTATACTTAGTCTGGCCATAAATACTGTTACAATTAAAAATAATCATAATATTACATTTGAATTTGAAATCTGTAATTTTTATATGATTGTGCATTGAGCTTTCTCATTTTGGCGCTAAAACATTGTACTATGTTTTGCGATAAAACCAATAAAACCAATTTATTTCTGTAAATAGGCCTAAATTAAGCTCTTTTACACGTCCCAATATATTTTTTTACCCTACCACTGCTTCGGGACAATATTGTGGGCTAGTGCCGAGAAGAAGCAGCGCAAAAAACTCGGTCACTATTGTCAGCCTCTTTTTAAATAGTGTGTTTACATTACAAGATAAAATGAATCTGTGCGAGCACGGCAGTATTTAATTCCATACATTTTTATCATTTAAATAGTCATTTACAGTGTAATAACCTTTTTTCATTAACATCATCTTGACATGCGATTTAAATTCATACATAGGCAGTTCAGCAATGGACTGTGGTAATTTGTTAAAAAAGCGAATACTTTTTCCCATAAACGAATTACCCACTTTATGCAGTCTGAAATTTGGAACGGCAAGTTTATCTTTATTCCGGGTATTAATATTATGCATGTCACTCTTTTTAGGAAATAGATGCAGGTTTTTGCGAATATACATGATATTTTCATAAATGAATTGAGAAGCCGCTGTTAGTATATTAATTTCCTTGAACAGTTCCTTTAACGAGTCTCGGGTCTGAGGTCGTAAATTGCCCGTACAGCTCTCTTTTGTAGTACAAAAATAGATTCAATATCTGCTGCTGAGCCCCCTAATAATATTCCATATGACATTATACTGTGAAAATAGCTAAAGTACACCAATCTTGCTGTTGTTGTTGATATTAAAATGGAGTAGGGTGATCAATTACACAAAGTAATACCTACTTTACTTTACCGGACCGCTACCGGAGCCAAATGCAATTTTTAAAACTCTCCCATACGCTTGGTATCCGTAAAATGTTTGTGTACCGGGCTATTAATAGGTACAATGAGACCTCCTCCGTTTGTGAAAGAAAAAGATCTGGCCGTCCACGTAGTGTTCGTACGAAAACGGTGGTCAAAGCAGTAAGGGAAAGAATTCGAAGAGATCCCGTCCGAAAGCAAAAGATTATATCTCGGGAGATGAAGATAGCACCTAGAACCATGCCGCGTATTTTAAAAGATGACTTAGGATTTGTAGCCTACAAGAGACGTACTGGGTAATTTCTTAACTGATAATTTAAAAAAGAATAGGGTGGTGAAATCGAAACAACTACTGAAGTGGTACGTACAGGGAGGTCACAGAAAAAAATTGTTTACGGATGAGTTTTGTTTTTTACAATTGAGCAACATTTGTACAAACAAAATATTCGTATTTATGCTTAAAGCTCTAAGGAAGCTTCCCAATTAGTCGACAGAATGCAACGTGGGCACTATCCGACTTCAGTGATGGTTTGGTGGGGTATTAGCTATGAAGGAGTGACTGAGCCATACTTTTGTGAAAAAGGTATCAACACATCGGCACAAGTGTATCAAGATACCATTCTTAAGGAGGTTGTGAGGCCCCTTAACAACACCATGATTAATAAACAAGAATGGTCCTTCCAGCAAGACTCGGCGCCGGGTCATAAAGCTCGGTCTACGCAGTCTTGGTTGGAAACGAACGTTTCGGACTTTATTAGAGCTGAAGACTGGCCGTCGTCTAGTCCCGATCTTAATCCGCTAGATTATGATTTATGGTCAGCTTTAGAGAGTAAGGCTTGCTCTAAACGCCATGATAATTTGGAGTCCCTAAAACAATCCGTACGATTGGCAGTGAAGAATTTTCCCATGGAAAGAGTGCGTGCTTCTATTGATCCTCAACGTATAAAGGACTGTATTGCAGCCAATGGAGACCACTTCAAATAAGCTTTTTATATTTTAAATTGTTTTATATTTATGTATTAAACTAACACACTGTAAAATTAATAAATGTTATGTGCAATAGATTTTTTTTTGTTTTCTTTGTTTCAGTATTTATGGCAAGACTAGGTATTTTAAAGCGTGCTTTAGGCACTTAATTAAAAAGTCACCTAGAATTTTTGGTTAAATTATTTAAAAATCAAGATCGAAATCGTAAAAAATATTTATCACGTTATTAAATATACCGTCACCGATTAAACAAAAGGCATCATAATCAATAATAATAAAAAATATATTTAAAAACTAGTTATTGGGGTGCTCGTAACTCGGTTGCAGCAGGGATTAGGTAGTGATAATAACCAAAGTTAAGCAACCAACGCCGCGGTTGTAAGTGGATAGGTAGACATACTTCTTGACAACTTCCAGCGCCACGCTTTCGATTGAACCTGGGGATCGACTTGGTCATTGAACATGACTTAAGTCTTACTTACTTAGAAATAACTTTAAATTGAGGCTTTGTCAGGGAGACTTAGTTCAGCCGCTTATGCTGTGAGAAAGATAAGACAATTGACTGATGTTGAAACGGCAATATTAGTGTATTTTAGCTATTTTCACAGTATAATGTCATATGGAATACTGTTATGGGGCTCAGCTGCAGATATTGAAACCTTATCTTATTATCTTTGTACTGCAAAAGAGAGCTGTTCGGGCTATTTATAACCTTAGACCACGAGACTCTCTAAGATAACTATTTAAAGAAATTAACATAGAGCTGCTTCTCAATATATTTATGTAAATATTATGTATGTTTGCAAAAATCTGCACTTATTTTCCAAGAAAAATTACATTCATAAGTATAATACGCGGCATAAAGATAAACTTGTTCCAAATTTCAGATTGCACAAGGTAGGAAGTTCATGAGAAAATGTATTCGTATTTTTAATAAATTACCACAATCCCTTGCGGAACTGCCAGTATTTGAACTTAAATTACATGTTAAGATGATTTTAATGACAAAGGGTTATTACACCGTTAATGATTATTTAGATGATACAAATGTGTGGATTTAAAACTGCTTAGCTTGCACCAAAACTTGTAAAAATATTAATTTTAAAAGAGGCTGACGACAGCGACCGAGTTTCTTGCGCTGCTTCTTCTCGGCACTAGCCCACAAATTGTCCCGAAGCAGTGGTAGGGCAAAAAAATATTGAGACGTGTAAAAGTGCTTATAATAGCCTATTTGCAAAAATAAATGATTTTGATTTTGAGTCTTGTCTAAGTTCATTACTAGACCTACACGTTGCGAGGCAGCGTTAAGACTATCCAGTGTCTATGATTTCCAGTACGTTCGTGGACAATTTCGGAGATACATAAGTAAAAGACTAGAAAAAAAACTGCACCAGAAGAAAACCCGGGTACCCGGTTTTGACCTGCCCAAAAACCGGTTTTCTAAAATACGAAACCGGAATCGGTTTTGCATGCCCTAATTCGGACGGAAGGCACTTTAAAGGTTGGGCTAATATACTACCTACTACTAGTCTATAAACCTAGTCAGTGGCTTAACTAGGCGGCTTGATTATATCTTACAGTAAGATTTAGTCACTGGCCTTACAACACCCCTCCACCAATCCGCACTGGCCAGCGTGGTGTTAAACCACCTCATACTTCAGGTGTAGCCTGTGCCCTGCAGTGGGACGTGTAATAGGCATTCTTTTTACTTTTAAAATACCAAAGCAAGGAAGTTCAATACTTAATGTTTTCATGCAAAGCTCGCACCGCCAACAGACACGATTGTGACAAATAACACACCGCAACTAGTTTCCCATAGCGAACAGGAGTGACAGAACTTATTTCTTCTTAACGTTCTATTACCTCGAACTGATGATGACAGGATATGATAGGCTACAGAGCAATAGGCATATTGCTCTGTAGCCTAGACGCCGTGGATCCCAAAGACGGATAATTTGTAAAAAGAATCTTCTATTTGACAGCGGCTCAGCTAGCATCACTATCGTCCTAATCTGAAACATCATCTGGACGAAGCAAATCCACATCAACTGTCACTGGCACTTCTCTTGGCATAGTCGAATAAGTGCGATCATCATACCTTCTTCGTCGTCATTTACGTAACGATGGCTGATTCGGCAAAAAAAAAGACATTATAGGTATTCAACATACTTTCATCATGTAGCATACATTAACCTTCAACTGGTGACGTGAATTTGGGTCACAGTATTGGTGAGGTGACGTCATTTTAACGTAATACTAAACAGCCGAAATTCAGGAGACTTACAGCATAAACAATGTAATAAATTACATTATTTATAAGAATGTGAGTTTGTTTTTGTAAATAAAACTCACTGGTCGCAATAATTATAGAATTTTTTAATTAAATAACGCTTAGAAACATGGCAGTCATTTTTGGTCTGTTTTTGTAGACATGAGATCAATCATAATAGAATTTTAAAAAAAACATAACAATTAAACAAAAAGTACTTTCTTCTTAAAAAACAATTAAGTAAAAAATAAGAATCAATCATTTTCAGTATTTTGTCCCATAGAAAAAAAATCAAGATTAATTATGGTAACAAACAACACAAATTTTTTCTAGGCAATCAAGACATGCGGGTTTCTTGCACTTTTTGCAGAGGTATGATGTTCTTTTCTTCTTCTTAGCTGGACATATAGTGCACGTTCCTCGTTTCTCCAGCTTTTCAGATGTTTGGGGACCAGGGTCTGTATCTTCTATTTTCAAGATTCTCTTGATAGAAGCACGAACGTCGCGAGAAATTTTGGGATTGTTATAACGGCGCAACATGTGAGGTTTACAAAGTTCGTCAGCTATCTCGCTTAGAAAATTGTATCTGTCAATATTTCTTGCATTTTCTGAGTTTTTAGAGTTATACAGTACATACGAATTAACTGCACATATATCGATCAAACGATAGAAAAGGACTTGTGGCCATCGCTTGGTTCTCCGAATGCAAGAATAGTTACTGCATATTTTATCCAGACCATCAACACCATTTTTAGTGGAATTGTAAAACAAAATAATTTCTGGTTTTTCACCTTCTTCATCATTACACTTGTCATGATGCATGGATGATAAAAGAACGACTGCTTTGTTGCGCTTCGGTACATACGAGATCATAGTCATTTCCTTCGTAAAGCCATAAAGAGTTTCTCCTACAAGTCTTGATCTTTTGGGCAAAAAATCCGCAGGTATTTCTCGTTTGATTTTATTCATAGTGCCCACGTACGTAAGACCATTTTTCTTTAGAAGATCTACTGCCTCAATTGATGTGAACCAATTATCTCCGGTTATGTTCCTGTTTGTATTTTGAATTGGTTTTGTCAGGCGTAAAATACTCTGTGTGGGTTTTGAAAACTCTTTTTCTTCATCAGTCAGATCGATCGATGCACATATGAGGACCAGGAGTATAATATTTTTGACAGTTTGATATGAAAATATCATACAACTCAGATATATGTGTAGCTGGATCTGTCTTCTTTCTTTCTTCTCTGGTACTGGGATCATCGAAATGCAAAACCGTCAGTAACATAAGAAAACGCTTTTGCGAAAAAACACCGAAATATTTCCCTACCTTTGCCATCTGTTGCAAACAAAGACGCGATATCTTCTTTGTTGCTTTTAAAAATTGCTGTATATAATAAGCAACCAATCAAAGCACGTAATTCTGTAATATCTATGTTTTTCAATTCAGGCCTCTCTTCTCTTTTATACTTCTGTCTCATTTCCTCTAACTTTCGATTGCTATGTAAAACAATTATCTGTAAAATATCTTCACTAAATAAAATGTTCCAGAAGTCAATTTTTTCAGTGCAATCACGCGTTCCGATAGGCCTTTGAACTTTTATAATATAATATAATATTGGACAACATCACATACATTGCCCTGATCCTGTGGTAAGTAGCCAAAGCACTTGTGTTACAGAAATCAGAAACAACGACGGTACCACAACACCCAGACCCGAGACAATATAGAAAAGTTATTTTTCTACATTGACCCGACCGGGAATCGAACCCGGAACCTCAGAGATAGCGAAACCAAGTCCGGTATGCTCGCCTCTCGGCTACGGAGGTCGTCTCTCGGCTACGGAGGTCGTCTTCTACAATATTGTGTCTTGGAGTTCTAACACTGCTACGGTAAGGATCTTTATACCATTTAAACTGCTGTCTATTTCCGACCTTTTTTCCTAAATAGTATTATTGTTTTCTTGTTAATATTTCTTTTCTTTTATTGTCACTCGGGGAGGCCTATGTTCAGCAGTGGACGTCATAAGGCTGAAATGATAATGATTATGATTGTTTTCTTAACAAAACACAGCCTTTTCGGTTCTAACTTTTTTTCTTTTCTTTTCCAATTTTTTTTGCCAGGTTACCTATCTTATGTTCGAAAAGTTGTTTACCGAATTTTATTTCACCGAAAACTTTTCGACTAATTTGGTTTCGCCTTTTTTCATTTCATCGAAATTACCTTTGCCACTGTATCAGTTGACATATTATCAATTCGTTTTTTATTGTTACCCCGACGTTTCATTTGTCCGAAAAACTTATTATCGAACTTGGCTTGACCGAAATGACATTTGTTCGAAGTATATATTAAGTATTTTATTATGTTACATAGAACATTTGCCAAAGCTATTAATGTTAGATGTTTTAGTTGTCAGAAAAATGCTTTCAATATTATAATAATTTAACATCCTAATCCTTAGAATTTATCCCTAGAATTTATCCTTAGTTTTTTAACGGTCGGCGGCCTAAATACGTGCGGATAAAAATATGTCAAATGATACTTATAGCAAAAGAAATGTCGGTCTATAATTTCTGTCAAGTAAATTACGGACAAGTAACCTTTTTGCCATTAACTATAACTACTTGACCCTAAAGCAGGCCTATGACACTCCGCGTTTCGGTCGAGATAAATACCTACGCGACGCGCACCTTCGAAGAGGCTAAAATCAGTCTAATGTCACGCGCGCGCGCTGTTACACGTTCTTATCATTAAAATTAGTTTTTTGTACGCGTTACACTTCCGACTTTATTCAGAGTTTATTCACTGTGAATAAGAAAATTAAAAGAAATCGAAAATATTGCCCAGCATTTTAGGGTTATATATTTTGCCACCGGGTCGCTCAGTAGCATTAGTAGCAGCGACGCGACCGTTCCGTTGTAATTGAAAATACTAACGTCTCGATTTCCAGCAGACCTACCACAATATTATAATAAGTCCATAAACCACTTCTATAATATTTTAAGTCCTCATTAGGTAGGTACATACTACGTTACGACATTTTTATACAGGGCTCTTTAACACTAATATTACGATTAGGGTGTTTTCATAAATTAATTGTATCGATATAGCGGAATGGAAAGTAATATTTTCATTGAAATAATTACTAATTATCTACACGCTATTTCATGCGTAGGTAGGTAGGCAAATTCACAAACACAAGTCGCAGCCCTTGCGAGAGAGCGGTAGCTGACAGGACAAAGTAAAAAGAGCTCTCATGTGGCGTTTTGGTGGATTATCGCTTGCAGTAACGCTTTGTAGGCTATTATAAAATGAGAGTACATTGCCCGGTGCAAGCTAATTTGCTCTTTGTTGCCGCATATTGAGAGTAGATAATCTATTTTAGCAAATGTCTTAAAGTGTCGCTTCTGCTATATTATTTATTCTGTGCCTAAAGCGCCTTATTCATTCACGCATCATCTTGCAAGTCTCGGTGTTGGATGCACGATACAAAACGACAATGAATAGGTTCGACATACTTCAATAAATTAGTACTAATTACTTTTAGTAAATTTTTGACGTATGTCGATCGTATTTATTGTCGTTTTGCTACCGTCCAGCACTGTGTCCTTGGCGGAATGTACAGTAAGTTGGACCATGAATAAGGCGCTTAAAATTTTGAAACAGTGGGTACTTACTACCATTAAAAATGATGCTACCATTTCTGCTAACAAAACAATTAAATACCAAATAAAAGAGTTTAAAATAATAAAACCTAATTGTTAGCTATAATTGATTCAATGACTTCATCCGGCCTTGAATATTAATTTTACCTTGAAAAAATGCGACGATTCGCTATGAAAGAAAATTCAAAAATACATGCAAAATCCCACTATCTATTAAATAGGTACATAAGTGCCCACTATCTATTAAATAGGTATATTCTGTGGCACTATACCCGACCAGCACCTCAATTCAGAACCCTACGGTAACTCTGTTATCAATCGATTCGGTCAGAAATCAAAATCAGTCGATTTCTAATAATTTCAATTCGCAATAACCGTATCGTCTATCACTTGACATATTTCATACCGAATCGAAATAACGTCACACCCGTGCGATTACAAGTGCTTCTCGAACCTGCAAATAATATCAACGCTATTCACAACACAGATATCGGACAAGACTTTCCTAACGTCCGATCGATTTCTGTCAGTAAATTAACGAGTGGTACCAAGCACCCGATATCTTCATAATATTGTAAAAAATATATTTTAGAGTGCTCAATACGCATTTTGAGGTCTTTGCGGGATGTATCAAATCCATATTAAGGTCTGAATGTTGTGAAAAACTGAATGTTGTTGTGAATTTAAAATTTACATTGGCACGTCAAATATTAAGTGACAATTCAGTGGCAACTGCTTGCACTCAGTAAACATTTACAAAGCATGTTTTTTTAAAATTGTTGCATACTTTTTGGTTAAAGTTATTTTTTCAATCGTTTTTTACACATAAAATATTACTTATGATCGAAAGAAATTAATTATTCGTATTGAGGTTTTTTATATTGTATAAAATAAAAAATAAAAATTTCAGTTTTTAATAAATTATTACCTAGTTCAAATTAAATTTAAATATTTTGTAACAATAGGCTTCGTAAATACAACTTGTAATCAAACCGATACCGATTTTCTACTCGAACTCGAATCAGATGCTGTTCTGAATAGCTCTAAATCCGACATTCGATTCGAGAATGATACCAAACATGTTGATTCGGTTAAATTACCGAAGGATTCTGAATCGAGGTGCTGGTACCGTGTGATTAAATTAAGTCTAATACGTATTATTGAAATAAAATGTCGCTAAAACACTATTTTATTATAATGTATATTCGTGCATGAAGCACTTATACAAAATACATCTAAATGTATCATGAATAATATTATTAGGTAAAAACTCAATTTCAAAACTTACCATAGTACTTTTTTTTAATAGACTCATCCCGCTCTTTAAGCAGAGCAGTGATTCTGCCAATGTCGAGTGTATATTGATATTATAGTTTACAATAAGTAAATTTTATTAAAAAAAATAAAACCGACTTCAAAACACTGAAATGCTAAAAATAATCCTAACACTTAAGTACCTAATCAGATACTTTTGGAGTCGGTGCCAGCCGATGAGAGATTCAATGTTTTTGTTTGCACCGACTCCAAAAGTAACTGATTAGGTACTTAAGTGTTAGGATTATTTTTAGCATTTCAGTGTTTTGAAGTCGGTTTAATTTTTTTAAATAAAATTTACTTATTTCATCTATTTTTAGTGATAAATCCTAATCTAACTGCTGAACACCGATTTCATCTATTTTCCTACCCTTAGGGGTGATTTTTATTTTTCAAACTTTTATCATAGCATCTTTGAAGTATAAGCTATTCAATAAAACAAAAATCATCAAAATCGGCTCATATTTGTGGAAGATAGGTAACAAGAACCACAACCAAAATACTATCTGGGTATATATTTGTTGATTTTCTCAAAAAGTTCTAAATCAATTTCGAGTTTTTGTTGCTTTTCCTGGATTCAGTGGAGGCTACTTTTCCCGTAGAAGCAGGTTTCAAGACGCTTCGAGTCTAAAGCAAGTTGTCTTGAGATAAGTCACTTGACACTCGATGCGGCGTTGAATACAATAATAATTATTTCAATAATTTCAGATCTTTATCACTCATTCACAAAACATTAGAACACAAACTACACCAAACTTAAAGCTATCATAAACCATTAAAATAGATCGACCATGCTTTTCGTTCGACTACCCCCCACCGAATCCCTTAGTACTTTGATCAGCAACTCTTATTTGACAACAGTAAACATGACATTAATTTTCGGGATACTGCCAAATTTGAACTTATTTTAATCTGCTAGTGATAGTGATAATATCTAGTAATCAAAATATATATTTTATAACAGAAACAACAGATAGTATTAAACGTTTTACTTTGTAGCTGTACAGTGAGCGTTAATGGGTTAATACACATTCACATAAATTGTATTGTACAAGCCGTAAAAGTTTTTAGGTTTGGGTGACTTTGACATGTATCTCTTTAAGCTTTAACGGCTTGATAGTTTTTTTTTAAAGTTCTTCTTCATCTCTTTCGTGCGAAGTCGGTTTATCATAACGAACTATGTAACTGTTTGATAATTCTTTTAACAAAGAAATGTGCCGGAAATTAAAGGTAATCTCAATATCTAAGGTAGTCAGGTAAGTCTGACTGCCTGACTGACCTGACTACCTTTAATATTGAGATATCGGGCGGACTAAACACATACACATAATGTATTGTTGATCAGAATTTTAATTTTTAATTCTGATCAACAATGATCACCAAATAATCGTCTCTTCCTTTTCAAATGATAAGTAACCTATATAAAACCTTTTGAGTCGCGTTACCTAGACGTAACCTGATGGACTCAACGTAAAAGTAACTAATGTTTATAAAGGATACATTTATAAACATCCTCGTTACAAAAGGACCTACACCATATTTGGAACATGCTCTGTTCTACGATGAGCAACGCTGTTAACAAATATAATATTTTCCTGTATCACCCGTGTGTACAGCCATTATTAGTTCCGTCGGTAATCATGCGAGCTGGTTTGCAAACATGAGCCAGTTAGCACGCATCGCGTGACGCACCGAATGTCCGCAACTATTGCCGTTGTGTCTAACTATAAAATGTCTCTCCGTTCGCATCGATTGTATGTTATGTTGCAGGTGTCAACGCTAGCCCGCGCCCGGTGCGTGTGGGGTGCAACCAGTGCATGTGTACTCACTTGAACCGTTGGTGCTCGACAAACGATAGCGCACAAAACCTTTTGATAGACACAGTCACAGAAGTTACACTTCTTAAAAAAGGTCACAGCACAGTGCTCTTAAAATTTTTCAAACACTACTACAATTTTTGTTACAATAATAATACGCACTAGAAGTACTTAGAATGTCTCTTAGGAAACAGATTCAACCTGTACTAGCTCTACCTAAGTTATATGATTTGATTGTTAGGGTTCCGTAGCCAAATGGCAAAAAACGGAACGCTTATGGATTCGTCATGTCAGTCTGTCTGTCCGTCCGTATGTCACAGCCACTTTTTTACGAAACTATAAGAACTATACTGTTGAAACTTGGTAAGTAGATGTTTTCTGTGAACCGCATTAAGATTTTTACACAAAAATAGAAAAAAACAAAATATTGAGGTTTCTAATATCATTTTTTTTCAAATTGAGTTTGCGCGAGAGACACTTCCAAAGTGGTAAAATGTGTATTACCCCTGTAACTTCTAAAGAATGATAAAACTAAAAAAAAAAAGATGTACTATACCATGCAAACTTCCACCGAAAATTGGTTTGAACGAGATCTAGTAAGTAGTTTTTTTAATACGTCATTCGCAATTTACCTTTCGTAATGTTATGGATTTTATTTTTCAATAAAAATACCATAACTATGACTCGATTGTTGTGATGGGTGAACTTTTACTTATATTAAGCAAGCTTTAGGACATTTCCCGAAACAGGCTCGATGGCTCGCCACCGGACATGAGGGTGGGTCAGTGTATGATCCATTACCTCTTCTTTCCGACGATATGCATAATTTGTATTTCGATCTCGGTTTTTCTTAAGTTGAGGCTGTCACAATGATTTTTTGTTCTCCCTGGTGGTTGTGGTTCATTATTTTATCCCATCCTGTATATCTGGCGTCTCGGACTCCGATGAGGTTTGGTTTGGAACAACGTGTACGGTTGTTATACTCTTGATGGTTTTGCAGCAATAAAAATGCGGCTATAAACAGGGAATCGAACGAAGTTGCCTATAGCGTTAGGAGTGGTCCGTCGAACGGCAACTCACCTTGAGGTTTGCTGTTACGTACGCTAAAATACACTATCAAAACAGTGCGTTGCGTTCGCTGTGGTGAGTCGGACGCCGGCCAAGCGAGCGTCTACAAATTTTATCAAATATATTATGTGATCGACCTTTTCTTCAGATTTTTTGTGACTTAGTGCCTTAATGTACTTATCCTTTCGCAAATAGGATGATTATTAAAGAATAGTGGCAGAAATTATTTTTATAGAGTGAATGTGACGAGTGTGCGACTTAGCGTCTTCATTGGATTGTCTGAGATTCGTCTGGTCGAAACCTAAATTCGCGATGTGAGTTTTATTTTGCAAAAGTTGTATACGTGTATTATACTTGCTTAACATTATAGATTTTAGATTACTGAAATAAATAAATCTGTACTCAGAATTAGAGTCAGGAAAACAATTAACAATATAATACAAATGAATACTTCATTAACTGATTAAACTTATTCTTTAAAATAATTAAAAGTGGTTTAAATTTCTATTTTCTTTAATTATGGTATTTTATTCTATTTAGTTCTATTGGGATCCTTTGCGCGAGCCCGACTTACACAAACTGTTTTATTTATTTGTTGTTTACCTCAAAGTTTTGCATTTAGACAAGCTTAATTTGACCCCGTAACAAGGACAAACGCAAAAAAATTGAAATGTTTGACAAATGAAAAAAACAAAACGATTTTGTATTTACTTGTGAGGTTGAGAGACATTGCTTCTTATCAAACATGTTTCTAGGTAAAAGATGAGTTCCCTATAGGTTTAGATGAGTTTGCGAGTATAAAATTGTAAACCTTAGTAATTGAATTGGTATTAGTTTTTACTTGCCACCTCTACCCGTTCCTCGGAAAAGATGGGCAAGAAAGTGATCCTAATTTGACTTGACGACCTCCGTAGCTGAGAGGCGAACCTAACGGACTTGGTGTCGCTATCTCTGCGGTCCCGGGTTCAATTCCCGGTCGGTCAATGTAGTAGAATAACTTTTCTATATTGTCCCGGGTCTGGGTGATGTGGTGCCGTCGTTGTTTCTGATTTCTGTAACACAAGTGCTTACGCTACTTATCATAGGATCAGAGTAATGTATGTGATGTTGTCCAATATTGATTTATTTATTTTATTATATTATTTTATAATTGATTTCCTTTTTTTTTTAAACCATTTGACACAGAAATCCTTGCAATGGGCTAGTCTCCTAAAAAAATCTAATTAGTCCGTTATGTCAGTTGGATTAACAGAAAATATTGGACTCGTATTTTTTCTTTTCTCAATCAAAGAAAAAAATATGAAGATATAGCCCGCTAAAGTTCCGCGTGACGTCACTCCCAAACTTTGATGCGCTTTATCTTTGTCATATTTTTTGTTTAATTGACACAAGACAAAATATGGGCCCAATATTTTTTGATAATCTAACTGACGGACTAAATAGAATAATATTTTTTTGACTTAGGAAAGTAGCCTATTGTATGAAATTTAAAATGAGTTTATTGCTTTCAAATAGTTACAAACTTACAACCATACATATAAAAAACTATATGCATATTTGACGTAATAGGAAAGCAATAAATCAATAATATAAATAAATTGAGTTGTATCACTTTGAAGCTAAATCCAAAAATTGATTTTATTCACCCATAATATTTTTTATAGACCTATCTAACGGTACCCTACGTACACCATGGGATAGACGAGATAAAAAGATTTATCCCCACTTTACGTCTAAGGCTCGGACTACAAGCATCCGGAATTTTTCAGAACTCCATACAAAACGGCTCCGGACAAGCCCGGATTCAATCTGATTTGTATGGGGTTCTGAAAAATTCCGGATGCTTGTAGTCCTATGGCAAGGCTGCTCAACTTTGTTATCCGTCGCGTCGGGTCAAACCGACGATTCAGATTTTTTGGCGGGCCACTAATTTTATTTTTATTTTATTAACAAAGAAAACCAACAGCGTTTTCAAATAACAAATTTGTCAGATACAGTCTAATTGTAAGGGCAATAACAGGTTTTCCATTATCAGAAAGTTAATGTGTCTAGAAATTCTATGATAAGAAGATAAAAACATTAAGCAGAAAAGTTAAGCAATCGTTGGGCTATATTTTATTCATAATTCTATATAGTCGTGCACACCATTAAATTAAGGATAAATATATAAATAATAATGGTACTATTTTAGTTACTTACCTACCTACTTTTAAGACTTGTGCAATAAAAAAACAATATTAGGATCTATAATTGTTAGATATTTACTAAAACAATATATCAAAATTGTATGTTTAAATAACTTGAAACGAAATCTAAATAAAAACTGAGCAAAGCAATTAATATATTAAAATATTCTGACATTGCTTCTGTTGTAATATTTTTTCGTTCGTTAAATCAGAAGTTGATAGTAACAATAAATCACAAATATGTTAATTAAGATCTGTATTTTTTTTTCACAAACGTTATGTTGATCCGGAACCGATGACCGCGTACGCCACAATTTTAACTTGAGGGCAATTTTCGGGCTGTCTTGCGCGGGCCATTTAAAAATCGGGCATAAGGTTGAGCAGCCTTGCCCTATAGTAAGTATATATAATATATCACTTTTTTAAAGATTTTATCAACCTAACTATAAGGGTGTTTTATTATATTTTATTTTTATTCATTTAGGACTGTTGACTACGGAACCCTAGAAAGGAAAGTGTTTTTTAATAACAATCCATTTTTAATATAAATCATTTATTCAGTAGATTTTATAGGCCTGGCTAGCGTGTAATATGTCCTTGGGTGTAAAATGTTTGGTGGCTGCTTCTTTCCTAAAGTAAATTGCGATGACATCAGCCCACTTCGAGTATGTAGTTCGATAAAAATTAAGACGAAAACGAATCATTCGCTAAATCCAAATGAATGGTTGGAGTCATCAATTAATAAATCATTGTTTTGCAGTTTTATTATTAAATACAAAAATAAAATTTGTAGAGCTTGCTTTTCCTTCGCAAAAGTGTTTATACTAGAGCCGGACATAAATTGTAAATATTCATTCAACAAAGAGTTTTAATAACATTCAGTTTTCAATGCTCTTCGATACTATCTTTATTTTAATCAATTTATAACTAGGTAGATAGTTAGTCGATCCATTTCTAAAGTTTCCTATATTACTAACTATTTTATATATATTGTTCCTGTGTCATGACATGACACAGTTTTCAGTAACTCTTATGTTATTTTTACTAGGTATATTAACTACTAAGGAAATGACCTCGTTTTTATTGTAGTGGTATACAGGAACAGATTGTATGTCAAGGCCGAAAAATGTGATGTCATCAGTGTAAAGTAGTATTTTGGCAGTTTCGTACATTCAGTAATCAGTATGGTGTTTGAGCTTCATTTATCAACCTATTAAAATGGAAATTCAAGTTTACCAAATCTTGGAATACAAAGCTTCTTACATAATATCAGACTATGAGGACATACTTACAGGTTGTTCTGCTCGTCTCTATAAACAACTTTTATTACGGGATCAATAATAAAATAAAATATAAAAATCAACCTCTAGAAATGTGTCATTTTCAACCTAACAGCTTGTAATCTTGTATATTCCATAAATCCAACTGATGAATTTACCCTTAGACGCTATCCTACTTTCTAAGATTCAGCAAAATATTATTTGTTTTAAAAGTACCTAGTTAGGTTATAACCATAAAATATTATATAAATAAGTCATATTTGACTACATCTATCAAGATACTTTATAATCTATAGTCGGGTTAGTTACACCATTTATAAGTCAAGAACGGCTGGACCGATTTTAACAATCTTTCGTTTATAGATTTCTATTTGCCCCGAATAGCAAGATAACTAATAAAACATAAGAAAAAAGTGGCGGTACGAAGTTCGCCGAGACCGCTAGTAATAAATAAATCAAACGTTTATTTCTCTTATAAAATGGAATATATCAGTAGACGTAATAATAAATAAATAAATGAAAAATTAACGATTGAACTCGTCATTTTATCATATTTTTTTACCTAATGAAGAGGTTACTAGACATACTGGTCATAAACAGAATATTAAGCCATTAATACGTAGATCTGGTAATTGTTAAATTATTACGTCTTGCAGTGGCCGCGCGCAGCATAATAATATTTATAAGACAAGTGATCGCCTACGAAACCACAATATCGAGCAGCGCATCTCAATTCACCCAATCGAGTTTAATTGGCTCATTAGGAACTGCTTGACGCTCGGTGTTTCTAGGCCGATAGGCCTCTTGTTAAACGATATATTATTATCACGGCCGCATGACTGCCATGTCTGTTAACCTTTAGGCCATGACCGCAACTTTCCAGAACTATTTTAAACTATTAACGCAATGAACGAACAGGATATTTAGCGGTTAACCCGAGAGATTAAACCAACTGTTTTTCCTAAAGCTATAGTTATTTAAATAGACTCTAAATAAACAAATCGAGAACAATGTCCACTTCCATTGGTTTGCAGGCCTGACACATTTCTCATAAAGCAACTGTTTGTATAATTACTAATGTCATTATCTTATTTTTACAATAATAATCACTACTTTTAGTAGTTATCTTAATAGATAGATGATGCTTGTTGTTTTTTTTGTTACAGGAAGGCGAAGTGCATAGTCGATGCGCAGGATGCCGATCGCGCCGCGCGGCCCTCCGCCTGTTTCGACACCGCCTTACCACCAGCTGCTCCGTAGGAGACCTACATTAACCCTCAAGTGTCCTTCTATAATATAACGTCTAACTTTTATACGCCTCTTTTATACCGACCTATAAGTATAAGTACCCACAGTGTTAGTGTTTTAAGTGTCGCGCTCTAGTGGAGTGTATATGTGTGTCGATGGTGCGGCCGACATGGGAAAATCCTCGGCGAGAACACATGGCCAAGGTGAGTGTAGCCCCGCAGCCGAACCGTCTCCAGGACACCTGTCCTCAAGGTTTTTCATTTGCTACTCACTCATTCGACCTTGGTGTCGGTTACAAATTATAATATTCCAATATCTTAAGCTAGATGTATACACGTGCGATTAAAGTTTTTACATTCACCATTAACAGAGTGTGAACTAAATACATTTGTGACACAATGATTTTTTTCTTATGTCAATCAGAAAATATTATTAGAGCTGTGTAAACCTGCTAAAACATTTTATATGGTTCTTTCCATTGCAGAAATAAGCTTGTTAATACTAAATAATATTACTCTTGATAAAAAATTATGAACAGTGAGACAACCGCCTGGTGTAGTGGTTCGCGCTCCGGACTACAAAACCTGGCGGTTGCGGGTTCAAATCCCGGAAGGGGCAAATGTTTGTGTCATGGATGACTGTGATGAGCACGAGCATTAAGTCATGGATGCTTATAAATGTACTAGCTGTTCCCCGCGGCTTCGCACGCGTGTAATTTAGTTTGTCACAGAAATTCGTTAACTAACGTCTCTTAGTAATGTCAGTGGGTTTTTCGAAATAAATAACAAAGTATACTACACCAAATCTTTATATTTAGGTCTGCTTTAATTGTGACTAAGGTTTTAGGATGACTTTAATGATGATGAAGTCAAAGGTGGATCACCGTTACTAAGTAAATACGGACCCTATCTAACCCTCTTAATCGAATCAAAAGTAAGCTAATTTATAGTAGAAATTAACTGGATGTTGGTACCCACGCAGCCTGAAATCTCGCGCCAAGCTTTACAACTGGTACGCCAGAGTTATCTTACATGCATATCTCAGAAAATGTGTATTTTTTGGATTTTTTTTTGGTATTGTAAGTTGTTTTAAGACCTTTTCCCTCTATTTTACTCTCTTAGCATTGTATTGAAATTCAACCCATGTCAATACCATCCCTTTTTGGTTAGCATTTATGTCACAAATTATAGCTAGTGACTAAATTTCAACTCTCTATCCTAAGCCATTTGGGCTGGATGAAGATTTTACAATTTCACCCACTTAGGGATGCATTTCCCCAAAAAGTTTATTATGAGACGACTCTGACACTCAAACACTTAAAATCGGCAGGTTAACTAATATCCTTAGGGCCGATTCGACCAAACACCAGCTATACCAGAACAACTATTACGGGTATAATTTTACACCTTGAATTTACCCTTGGATAACTTCGATTAAGTTTTTCGAGCAATACACTATACTCGGTATTGTTATTCTGTAGTTCAAGAGTGAACGATAAACCTACCAAAATCCATGTAATCCATTTCTTCCAGGTTGACTTGAAATGCCACAACATTTTAATTTTGTAGGATAATAGAGTGTCAATGCTAGATGTTGACAACAGGTGTTCGAGGTGACAGGAGTGAATTTGACAAGTGGCAACTTTGACATTTACTTATTCTCAGTTTAATTTATACACTGTCAAAATCGCCCGTTTTATTATTTTTCATAGATTAGTGGTTGGTAGAATGGAAAATCAGCTTACTCTAGATTAAGCAGTGGTATACTCTCAAGTTAAAACTTACACCAGCTTGGTCGAATCCGGTCTTAGTAGCTCAGTTGGAAGAGCAGTCATCGAATAGCAAAGAACGTCTCTTCGCTTCCAGGCGATTACTCTTTTGATTCTCACCTGAGACAGTATTCTTTTTTCTTTCAAGTGTAATCTGTGTAATACTATCTCATACTATTTTTTCAGCCAAAGTTGTAGATAGTACACAAAATAACGTTCATCTTTCAGTGGTATAATCTAGAACTTTCTGTGTATGCTTACAATTATTTTTTAAATTTAAATTATACATAAAGTAATATGGAATGAAGTGTTAATTCAAATTTTTGTTCTAAATTGATATCTATATGTATATTTAAAAATGAGTCTCTGTTTCCATTGGTCATCGCATCACGCGTAAACGGATGGAACAATTTCGCAAATTTTTTTTTAACCCCCGACGAAAAAGAGGGGTTATAAGTTTAACGTGTGTATCTATGTATCTGTTTGTGACATCGTAGATTCCAAACAAATCGACCGATTTTGATGTAGTTTTTTTTGTTTTAAATCTGATATTACAGAGATGGATCTTAGCTATATTTTATGAAGATCTAGTCAGCCGTTTGAAGGTTATCAGCTCATTTCCTACTTGACAAAATGATTTTCAGCTTATTGCAAACTCTCACAGGTCCGATTGATTTGAAATGATGCACTGTTACTTTATATTTAAAAAAAATTATGCTTAGAGTTCTATTTTAATAAAATAAATAACTTTATTCTTAACTGCTTATAAACTTAATATACTTATTAATTCTATCAAATATTATTTTTAGTTAGTTACATACCCAAATGTTTTTATAATTTAAGTGTCATTCTGCTAACAGTAGTTCTATTTATCAAGTACCTAAGTACTTGATAAAAATAAATGTCTAATATAACGGTTGGGCGCATTATGTCCAATGGTCCAATTCTCAATTGGTCCAGTTCGCAATTGATCCAGTTCGCAATTGGTCCAGTTCGCAATTGGTTTAGTTTGCAATTAGGAGGTGGTCCATATAATATTACTTCCTCCCTCATAACTATGTAAGTAGGTTCTTCGTTACCTGAATATAAATAAAATTGACTATGATCGTAAATTATGGTTACCCTAGCTTAAAAATCTTGACGAAACGAATACGATCAGAAGCATCATCAGTTTGCCTAAGCATTTTACAAAACAGCAAGCGTTTGCAAACGGACGATGCCATTTGTATGATGACGAATTATGTAATATGCCGACGACAGGTACATACAACAAAGTTTAAGCTTTTATTAATATGCACGTAATAATTTAAAAACACAATTTTGTTGCTAAACCAGCCAAATACAGTTTCGGTCTCTTCAGATCAGAATTCTTTAGGCAGTGTCAGGTTAACATCAAAAGAGGACTGCCAAAACTACTTGTCGCGTTTTTTTTTAAGTCTCAAATTTCTACAGCAACGGGATCATGTCACTACCTACAAGATGGCAAAAAATGTCACTTTAAATGTCTAAAAATACTTTTTATTTGATTATGTTATTCAATATATTATTCAATAATTATCATATGATATAATTCTTTACAACTTCTTAAAATAAACAAATTGATCTAATTATGCATGGCGTCATCCTCTCTGCCCACAATACCTATCTTATTGTTGTGCCCTACAGGGTCTATAATGATCTGTTTTATGTATCTATTTATAACACCTGTGTAACATTATAGAATGCAATAAATATATTGAATTGAATTGAAATGATATTAGAAGTGTTAACAAACATTCTTTTTTCACCGTTTATTTATCTGTGTTAAGTTCTATCCTAATAATATTATCATTGTATTACGTTTAAAGTTTATAGTGCTCCTTTTTATTGTTTCATGCCTCAAAATGTAATAAGGAACCAATAGGATAGGATCACTTTGTTGTCCGTCTGTATTATTATAAGACCATTTTTACCATCATGTTGAAATTAATAGGTATGGTTTTGTCAAATTTTATTATTCTAGGTCAACTAGGTTTACTCGCTTCATCATCTTTATCATATCAGTCATAGGACGTCCACTGCTCAACATAGGCCTCCCCCAGTTACTTCCAGAATCTAGATTGACCGGTTATTTATTCCCTTGTGGGTGACAAAATATGTGGCATAACCGTCCTTTTCTTTCGATTGCCTTGACTTAGAAGTTTGATTGTTGCAGACCTGAGTATTTGATAATAACTTCAGCTTAATACCAGGAACGTTCGCTCAGCATTCCTGATGAAAATGATTTTGACAGACAGACGGACAACAAAGTGATCTTACAAGGTTTTATTTTTTTATTTTTGAGGGGGCGGACCTGAAAATGTAGTAAATGCCTTGTTTCCAAACTTTAGTAATTTCTTTAAACTGATAAATGAATCCTAAATGTCCCATTTAGTCACTTCAGTACGTAGTCGTACGTAGCAATAATTAGCGAAAACAAAGGCAGTTATTTAGTTTATTATAATGTGCCAATTTTACTCACCTGTGTAATAAACATTAAAGAAATAAATATGTATTTGTAAGTATACTTCATCTACAAAATACCATTTCTGTATTTTCATAGTGAAATGGGAAAATGTGTTCGTTATACTAAACAGTTTGGACATTCGACGTTGGTCGAGTCTTTCACTTAGCAACCTGAAACTTGTTTCAAGTTAAGTTAAATTGGATTCAGACGATACAAAAACTATAAAAACCCAATTGGCTGTAGCCCGCAAGTTAAATCTGAAGAAAGCTTCGATTAACCTTGACCCGTTAATAAATAAGATCAATTATACTTTCTCAATCGCTGATGATCCGCTTGTTCTGATATTTCCACACCTTCTTAATATAAAGTGGTCATATAACCAACTATTCCAATCAGTTCAGAAATAGACGGAAAAAACATGCATGCAATGCAGTTAAAGGTGGATTAACTTATAAAAAATGTAAAAGCCGAAGCAAGCACGTGATCTACTTCTACCAAATATACAGGGTGTAAATAAGAATAGGACACTCCTTAAAACCACGTGATCAGCTGCTCTTAAACAACAACAACTTTTTCTTAGGAAGCAACATCGATTTTTTTTTAAATTTAAAATTAATTTATTTTTTATTTATTTTTAGATGCTCCATACAAACTTATTCGTTACCTCGATGATAATGTATGGAGCATCAGAAAAAAACACGATTTCGATGTTGCTCTGCTTGTTCCTATTTTAAGGCTGAAAGGCCTTAAAAGCATTATTGCAGTTTCAGCATCGCTGGAAACGAAGAATATAATTACTGAACATGGATAATAACTCGATTTATGAAATAGGAGAAGGAATCATTTAGTGAGGTACTAAATACAGCGACTACAACACATATTTCATCATACAAAAGAAGAAGAAGACAGAGATCATAACAAAAGAAATAACGGTACTTCCAGCCTGAACAACTATAGTTTGTTCAATATTTAAAAAACCAAGCAAATTTTGTCGTTTTTCCTATGTTTTTCTACAATTAGTAAACATTGTCATATAACCGGCAACACCGGGGAAACGATTGAATGATGCGCGCGCACGTCTGGCGGCGCTAGTGTGTGCGGCACACGAGTCTCGGCCCCGCGGCGGGTCGGATCGCGCGTCGGGTCGTGTGTGCACAGTGGTCGGGGCTCGGTGCGGCCGGAGTCGCAGCCGGCGGAGTGGCCGCGCGGAGCGGCGCGCGGCATGGGGCGGCGGTAGCGGCGCGGATGTGCGCTCGCTCCGAGGCCGTCGAGCTCGAGGTGCTGGGCGCCGAGGGCAGCGAGGCTCGGGTGCCGCCGCGCCCCCTGCGCCTCTCGCTCCTCGAGCTGCTCGGCAAGCTGGTGCGACGTGACCAACCCGCTCAGCCGAACCGCCGCGCCAGACACAACCATCGATTCCGCACCTTCGTCTCGTGCGGTCGGTATATTGATTCTACGCGCAACTCCCCACTGCATATTCTACCATAATATAGTATTATGAACATTTTCTTTTCGGCTATGCTTTTCATTCGACCACCTGCGTCGTACGAATATGTATGTAAAGGTGACGAATCTCCACCTTTTGCAGCGTTAAACGTGATCAACATACCAATCATTTCCACGTTCCGTAATGGCCGTTGAATGGGGGCTTTGTTAGTCTCTGAAGTTTTTGGTTGGCTGTGGCATATTGAAGTATAAAGGGGGATATACATCATATTGGCCAAGGTCGAAGTCGGCGCGCTCCCGCACGGTCAACGGCCGAGACGAGACGGCGCTTCAGCGCTTTGCGAATAGCTTATGACCCCGCGCTGTTGTTATCGATTACCCGCCAATGTTTCGTTTCAATAAATTTAATTATAGTAGAAACCTTTTCGCTTATATTTCTTTTGCCCGGAAAATGCCGTTAGATAATAACGCCTATTACGACGCAAACAAGGAAAAAGCCTAAATCCTTTACAATTGACAGGTGTGTGCGTATTTGCGCATCGCGTTTGAATGATCAAGCAAACGGATGCGATACTTAATTATAAATAACGTTGCGTTGTAACAAATCAAAAACAAATTATATTGTTAGAAATCTTACCTAAACGAAATTGTCAAAAGAGGGCCATGTTTGGTACAAAAGAAGTGCAGGATTCTCAGCTTTGCCGAATAATCTACGAAACCATAGCAGCACGACACATATATGATAATAATGAAGCCGGTAGTAGCTCGTCGTTAGTGAGACTGCACATTGCACTGTCGATAAAAAATTTACAAATTCAAACATTATCCGTTCTGTCCATATCCAACATAACAAGAGACGCTGCACTAATCGCGAAAAGTACGATTAGAAGAAAACTTGATATTAGATAAATATGCGCCAAACAACAAACTAATTGTCATCGTCTTAATTAGCTCGAATTGACTTATGAATTAACATTCCATTTATAAAAATATCTTTTTCACATTGTGTCTTAACCCGACCCGGGAATTGAACCCTCTCCGTTCAAGACAAATCTTGACTGACGAAGCAATCGTCACTAAGATCTGAGGCCCAATTCTCGTAATTTAACAATATTCGCATTCTAGTGGCGATCCGCTCCCAGTCACATTACTATTTAAAACGGTATTCTCGTAAACAAAAAAATGCAATTACAGTTCGTAATGCTTGAAAATGGTAGAAAATCACAATGAGTTTTTTTTTGTTCCATTTTCAATCGTATTACAAACGTTTTGATAACTTTACGTCAATTCTTATGTTTAGAACACCGTTTTTAGATACCTATTAATGTTACTGAAAGCGGATCGAAACTGTATTGCGAACATTGTTAAACTACGGGAATTAGGCCTCTGGTCTTTAACTCTGGCCAGAGTGTGAACAGTGAAGGACGGGGCTTATTAAACATTATTAGTTCTTATGTTAGATGTCATCATAAAGAATGACCGGTCGGCCGTCGCTATCCAAAAAAAAAAGAATGACCCATAATATTCATTTTTCTGTAATTACATACTTTGTGGGTCTTTAAAATTGTAATTGTGAAGAGAAAGTAGTTCGAAATAGTTCGTGTAGTACCTAACACACGCGGCGCGGTTCCTCAGTTTCAACCTTTTCGTCTCTGAACTTGGCTTGATGCCCTGCCGTGTCCAGCTAGATATCGTTCTAACTTTTAACGATCAAAATTAAATGATGCTACCTTACTTATCCTTGATCAGCAAACCTAACGCTATAGAGAAAAGGTTTTGATTGCAAGCTGGAATGTTTCTAAAACTAAAATAGAGGCGAACTAAATTAAATGACATGTTACAGATATCACCCATACCTGTATTATGTTATGAGTTTTAGTGCTTCATGTACCAGGGATGTTGCAGATGTAGATTATTCGACATCCGCGGATACGGATGCGGATGCCGAATTTTGAAGGCTCTCATCTGCAGATGCGGATGTGGACCTTAAGATTTAAAAGAAATAAAATAAAAAGTACCATGTATGATTAGATAATATTTTCAATAAAAACCTGCATCACCTTTTTTTTTTAATTGTTGTCAATTAAACAAATTTAACTATTCTGATTGGTTTGTATTATTTTGGTGATTTTTTAAAGACGTATTTGCGGCCCGTTTCATTGCATATTTTACAATGACCCCTAGACTTATTATTTTTATCATTATAGATTTTTTGGGTTATAGGACAGACGGACTGACAGCTTAGGTACTCTTATATTACGTCCTATTGGAAATTCTTTGGGTATGAAACCCTAAAAGCAATATACATAAAACAAGCACTATCTTGGATGTGATTATGGTGCAAATTTTAAAGTACAGCATCAAATAATATTATATCGGCTACGCGCTTAGGAATCTAAACTAAATGAAAAAAAAAACAGTAGTTAGAACCCTCTGTGCGCGATAGTCCAAACTCCAAATTTACTAAGCTGGTTTTTGTAACACAAGACACACACTCTTGTGTTAACTCTAATTTGTATTATTTTCGGAAACGATCTCGATAGGGTTCTGCAGCTACTTAACTCATAATTTCAGTCTCTCTGGTAATTATGAAAGACATCCTACACCTGCGTGTAGGCGCAAACGCATACTTAAATAATATTATCAAATAATTGATTACTTAAATGCGTTAATGTGACCAATCTGCACCGATTTTAGGATAGTTAAAGCTTCATTAATAAATACCCATTTGATCGAAACGTAGTACACGTATGTTACGACGTAGTCGGGATTTGTACGTTTGAATAACAACTATAAGCACACTTAATATTACATTTCATTTGGCTCGATCGGCCTAGAGCGACATAATGTAAATATTCCACAAACCAATGAATAATGAATCTTACTGATGAAATTCCATCATGTGTTTATTTGCTATTTGTAAAGTTGCCTGAAAATATGAATAACCTTAAACCAAAATTGATCACGCGTCCTTTAGGCGCCGGCGAGACCACGAGTACCTAATATTTCGTGAAACTTACTTCGTAAGTAGTAGTACAGATCTACAACCATTGGTGCAGAACAAAATATTTTTGAAACATACGGGTACATAATTACGTAATATACACGTGTGTGCTACCATAAAGGGTGTGTACCCTTTTCAAACGTCAGAACAAAGCGCTCTACTTACATTTCAGTCCAAAATCTTTAGGTATCGAAAAAAGTGACTCGCAGTCATAATATTACTCGCATACCCATTGTTCATCACGTGCTTTATAAATACTTGAATCACAAACTTTTTATGTATTTTATTTATTGTTATGAACAGTTTACAGTTTAATATACAAAAGATCATAAATGTAGTACTAAAACCATTATAGTCGTCACTAATAGAAATAAAACAAAAACTGATTTAAATAAAATACTTCTAGCACTTATTACACCTTCTGTAATCTATCTATCTGTCACCTTTTTTAAAGTTAATTAGCTTGATCTCAAAACCTTTTACATTATCGTCAACAGTTAAGGAGTAATAATTATAATCAGAATAATATTTTGTTTAACATGGAAATTCACTGATTCATACAAATGTTCTTATACTCGTTTCGGGTTAGACATACTCAGTTAAGGCCTTAAATTAAACTACTGCTGTAATTAGGTTATGTTTGCTCTGACTAGCTCGCGTAAGGACATAACGTGCTGAGAAGTAATAAAGTTAAAATGGGGCCTTTGAATAAAACATTTTATTTTATTGAAAGGACTGTGAATTTTCTAACTACATTATAGGTATAAAAAAATAGATCAAACGTATTTTTTTAGGAGTGCGGGAATTGAATTTAGAAATAGGTATAGGTCTCAAAAGATCATATTTTTCACTTTATATTTTAAGTAGGTACCAAACTTGAAAAGAGTTTCATACTTTCATACCATACCATGTGTAAATTTTTTAGTAGCTATAAAAGTTTAAGGCAAACTATTTACCCTCTGGTAAGCTACGAAACGAGTGCCGGAATGCTATTGAATGTTCTAGAGTTACCTATGTTCCAGAATGGTCTAGCTAGATTCTAGAATGTTCGATAACGTGTAAAAATTACTAGGTACACAATAAAACATAAGGTGCCGATTCTGCTGTTCAAATATAATAATTAACACTCCCCCGATAAGAGCAATAATATAATAAATAGATTGTTAAATAGCAATTAGGTTTTGTCTGAGCGAATATTCAGGAGCTAAGAAAGATTTTTTTCATAGTTAGTGCTACTCTACCCATGCGAAGCCAAAGCAAGTAGTAGTTTCTTCTGTTATACAAAATGCATTTATCTAGGTATCTTAAGGATTACGTATATAATCTTCCACGTTCATGACAGGGCACGTTCGATTAAACGCAGTTCCATGTTGCTAACAAAAGCTGGTTTTAATGACTTCCCGGATCGCAGCGAGAACGGGGCGTGCATTTAAGTTTACGATTTAATCACTTTCAAGTGCTACTTCATAAAGTGATGGATTATATTTAAGTTACTTTGAATACTTCAGAAAGTGTACCGAGTGTGGGTTTCCTCTCCAAGATGAAAATTCTAAGTCAATTTTTTTTATAAATTGTAATTGATATTACCCAGACAATATTTTCATTGTATACGCTCTTTAAAATGTAGAGCAACATGACTTCAAGTGTTGATAATGTTATGTTGCAACATTTTCTATTAGGTTCTTACTATGTTACTGATAACAACAAAACATACCTTTAAATGCACTTCGTTATTTATTTATATTTACTAAAATTATCAACTTATTAATGTTGAGAGCTGAGAATCTCGATACAGTCTATTATACCACATGGTCTTTTTATTGTCTTTTAAATTAATGTAGACGGCGGTCGCCGAAGAGGTAGACCCAAAAAAAGATGGTGTGACGACTTGGTTAACTTAACGAGGGATTGGGAGTCATTGGCGATAGATAGAGATCGATGGAAGAGTCTGGGGGAGACCTTTGCCCAGCAGTGGGATTGAAAAGGTTGATAAAAAAATAATAATAAAAAAATTAATGTCGCAATTATACTATATTTATTAGTGTCTATTGTCTTACAAATGTATCAGGTGATATGAATATTAAGTGGTTAGATAAAAGTTTATTTTATCAACTTAACTAGTGTTAATCTAGTGTAGAACTTATCTTACAATAAAGTGACAATACACTTAGCGAGAATGCACAGGATTACACGGATACCTTATACCTACAATTAGTTTATGCTGTTATTATTATTTTATAATTGAATTTTAATGACAAATACTAACTACGGCACGACGATTTATTAACTTTACAAAGTTGTTTCTTAACGGCCGACTGGTTTAAAAGTTTTATTAGCATTGTTTCAATGTATTACTTTTAGTTGTTGATAAGAATGAAGATTGACGTTCTTTGTTTGTTGTTTCAGAGAATGAACGGAGAATCAAAGCTAATAACCGAGAGTACAACGCGCAGTTTCGATATGCCGTAAGTAGAGTTGTAAAGTGTCCGTCACGTTATAAATGTCTGACCAATATGACCGAGCAAATTGGACATTTTCTCAATGTGACCGGACATTTTGGACATTTATTGTCACTAACGTCACAATCAATTCTATTGACAAACTATGACAAAAAAAGTTGGTTACAAATAAGTGCATTATCATAAGAAAGACAGGCTTTAGTAGTGATGATCTATATACGAATAGTTCAATCCAGATCCAATTACATGTTTTATTGTATGTTTTTATTGTCAAATACTTAACATTTAAGACTCACTTTAGAGGAATTTTTCTTATATTTTATACTAAAAAAATATATGTGACCATCGTGACGATAAATGTCCAATGTGACCAAGCATTTATCATACATAAATGACGGACGCTTATAGCATATGACCGTCAATTTACAACTCTAGCCGTAAGTATTTTTAAATAATGGGTTACCATGCCTCAAAAAGAAATAAAACCTGACAAGGGCGAGTCGGACTCGCCCACCAAGGGTTCCCTACAAATTTGAAGGTACAGATTATAAATAGTTCAGGAATCGAGTCTCGCAGTTTAATTACAAAATTTTATTACAAGGGTATAGGTTTCAGATTTTCCCTTTACTTGTAGTATAAAACGATATCACTTGCCAAATTTCATAGTTCTAGATCAACGGAAACCTATAAATTTTGGTTTCCTTGAGAGTTTAAAGGTATACGTTTTTTTGCGGCATAAACGGCAGTATCTGTTTTTATGTTAACTTAAAAGTTTGATTTTTTCACAACTTCAGCTCCCCTAGCATGACCACCAAAACACGATATGATATAGCGATATATCGACCGACACCAACTGAAAAAAAAAAATGATACATATAGCCGATTAAAAATAAAGAGAAAATAATTTTAAAGTATTAGTTCTCACTGTAATGACCACGTGGTCGTGGTTTTAAACCGTTTTAAAACGGGTCTTTAACCACGGATTTTGGTTTAAAACGGTTTTTTTACAACTATAGTCTTGACAGGCAAACGAACAAACAGACAGACAGAAAACAAAGTGATCCTATAATAAGGGTTCAATTTTTTCCTTCGAAAAGTTTGTTGATATAGTCGAATTATCTAAATCAAAGGATTGTATCATGCATTATCCTGCATTATTATGTTCTGTTGTATCATAAAAAATATTGTTCTTATACCACGTCTGAAACTAAGCTGATGATATAGTCGCTATTGATATACGGATTTAAGCCAGATCCTAGCTAGAACAATGATCTATGTACTCGTATCATGCAGAAGGAAGTACGATACGGTCTAAGGTTTTGTAATTTGACGCATGATTAGCCAGCTTTAATACAATGATGATTACAAAACTACTGAATAAAAAAAAATGCTGTTTAGTATTCATAGAATTAAGATGATTATTTAAACTCTGCAGGAGTCACTACTGATTTGTGGTGATTATGAGGTGGGACACTATCAAATGCTGTGGTGTGCTTGTATCCTGGTCTGCGGTTGCGGTAATCTGTCATACAAGTCACAATTCTGGTGCTGTTTAGTTCTAGAATCCATTCTAATATTATAAATGCGAAAGTAACTCTGTCTATCTGTTTCACGCCTAAGCTGCTGAACCTTTGTGATGATTTTCGGTAAAGAGATAGATTGGACCTTGGAGAAATACATAGGCTAATTTTTTTTGCGAAAACTAAACTGATTTTGCTGTTATTGAGTACGAAAAAAGATTTGAACCCTAGGGAAGGACAACACTACTATTTTTTCCATTCACCTCCTATGGGAGTAAAATAGGGCATGGCGTATCCACGCGGGCACAGATAGTATGTTATAATAGTGTATTGTTTGTTCCAGAACAACTACATCAAAACATCGAAGTACTCGATCATAACATTCCTGCCGCTGAATCTGCTAGAGCAGTTCCAGCGGCTGGCCAACTTCTACTTCTTGTGCCTGTTGGTGCTGCAGCTGATCCCGGCCATCTCCTCGCTGACGCCCATTACCACCGCCATACCACTCATCGGGGTACTCGCACTCACTGCTGTCAAAGACGCCTACGACGATTTTGTAAGTAAATTATTTAATCAACTTTAATATTGGGACGTCTGTGCCGCTTACGTCACCGCGAGTTCAAACCCAGCCGACGAAAGTAAAAAAAAAAGTTTTGTTAGCGTTTTTCGAATCTTCTAGAAAACTAGGGTATATAAGGGGCTGCGAGCCGCACTACGGGCAGTGAGTAAAAGTCTAGTAAAGCGGAAACAAGAGGAAGAAGGAACAAAAGTAAAAGTTGTGAAGAGTAATAGTAAGTGTCTAGTAGTGAAAAGTGAACAGTGCAGCGTAGTATAGTGCGGTTTACGTCCGTTAAGAAAACAGTGTCAGTGTTGTGTCAAGAGGTCCACCGCGTCGGGACTACGTTAGTCAAGGGGACCACGTCGGTGCTGGCTGTGTCCGTCAAGAGGACCGTGTCAGACAAGGAGACTACGTCAGTGCTACGTCGGAACTCATCGGGGCTACGTTTGTGTGGCTTGTGTGAAGAGGAATAAAGCGTCTTTCTGGAAGATTTTCGTTTCCTTCCAATCCCGTACCCACTTCCGTAACAATATATAAAAAGGAAAGGGAGTAGGTCAAAGTTTTTATTTTGTAGTCCTATTTTGAACCGGAATTTAAACGTGTTTTTACGATTTCTTCGATATCTAGAAGTTGCCGGTAGCGGATGTAAGAAAGGTCCAGCAGTAGACTGCCGTGGGTTGATTGATTATGATTACGATTATTATGGTAACATTTCTCTTATGACCATGAAGTTAATTTACCTAGCACATTATGTCTATTTACTTATTTTAAAAAAACAAACAGATCATGTAGCTTTTAACTTTATTTGTATGGATTGCAGCCGGTAATAAGTTGATTAGGTTATGTCCGCATCAGGTAATTTTTTATTGAAAGTGCTTAGTGAGTTCATCCACCCTTTTCCTGACCCACTTTGCCAGATTCCGTGCGCACACGTCATATAAACAAAGCCTATGCTAATGCAAGGACTGTTTGTTATCTATATTATTTCCTCAGTCGGTGTACCTACTCTCGAATTTACAGTATAATTTAATAATAAAAAAGTTTGATTTGCTTGGTTGTCTGTATAAAAAATGTATTCATTAAATAAAATGTTTAAGTAATATTTACTTGATTTTATCATTTCAAGTTTAAAATTCTTATTTTTCCTCAATTTAGTTCCATAGTATCCCAAAGGCAGCGAATAACGGATCAATTGTCAATATAATACGGCTTCCCGTCCGTCTCGGATTATTTTTCTTATCTCTTTGGTTCAACACTATTTGTAATTTGTAAAAACTCACGAGCAACAGGAACATATAAAGATAAAAGTTTGCGAGCCAGTCTGCTCATTAGTGCGCGTTTAATTTTTGAACCTTTAATTTTTAAAGCGGACTGTGCCTTTTGTGTAGGAAGGAAATTTAGTCATAGTTCAGTTTGTTTTGTTATGGTGTAGTTCTTTTCATCATCATCATCATCATCATCATTTCAGCCATTGGAAGTCCACTGCTGAACATAGGCCTCCCCCAATGACCTATCATCGGGGGGGATTGCCAATACTCGTCACGCTTGGCAGGCGGGTTGGCGTAGTTCTTTTATTATTTAAACAAATGTACGAATTTCATAAAAAAAGATACTTTTGATTTTGAGACGGACGGTGGGTTGTTTATATTCTGAAATCATATACAAGTTATAATTATGTGCACAATATCCTGAAAGTATAAGTTCACTAGAACTGACATTATAATTTATTTATACATTAGAAGTTCCTAGTTACTTTCTATAGAATAATCGATTCTATAGAATACTCGTCAAATACAGTGGATATTTCCATGCTAGTTTGTTCTTATTAGGAAAAAATTGCAAGAATGTAATTTGCTATGATCAGAGGAAACTATTACCACATACCGCGCGTGTAAGGCGCGTCCACAGTTCCACACGTGCGCGCTGCAAATGTGGCCGACTGTCGCGCACCGGAATGCGCTGCCTGATAATTGATTCGCCACTAGAGATGCTCAAAATAATGATAGCAATTTGGAAATTGGAACAATTGCATTTATGTGAGAACTGTAATTTACTAACAATTTATTAGACCGCCGAGCGATAAATTTAATACAACCAATTTAACTATTGATGTCCAATTTGTCAATATTAATTTATTAAATTGTCGATATCAATTTAGTCAAGTGCTCCTACGATTTTGGCAGTTGTAGGTGATTGTTGGAAGGACTTATAATTCACCTACTGATAGCACAGAATAGATAACATTAGTCTTCTCAATAAGTTAATAAAACTTTGATCATGTTTCCTTGGTTTACAGCGAAAAACACACCTAATGGTATTTATTTCACATTACCAACATTGTTATGGGTTATCAACAAGCATCTACGTCATAACAAGTCAATATTGATGCAATAGTCGGTGTATACTCATAGTTAGTAGAGTGACTGATTAAAATCCTTGTTATTTGCTCGTATAACTCAATAGGTCGTCCGTAGTGATATCCGTTACATACACCTAGTATTTATAACAGAGTTAACAGACAGTGAACTCATTCATGCCAGCATGGAAATTGTTGTGGACCGCGAATAAGCCTCTATTGTGGATCAAGGACGGCGGCGTAATTAATGCTCCGCCGCTAAAGTTCAACAATCAATTCGCCTGTGCCGCGTATAACTGGCAGACGATCGAACTCACCTTTGATGTTAGACTGCATTTTTATATATCACCAAGTATAATCAAGGAAATAACTAGAATTACAAGGTAGTGGCTAATAAGAGGCGGCTGCACACAATGTACAGACATATTAAGAGGCCGTGCACCTTTTTTCAGTGCAAAATTGAAATACAGTTATATGCTTGTGTGCGTCTATGATGCGGGATAAAGCGTCAACAATGTTGATCCTTTACAAGATAATATTGATTAGGTGGTGGACGTCCTACCTAGGTTTGAAAAACGATCGGTTTTGCGTCCTTGATTTTATAGTTAATTTTGACTTAGGTTTACTGCTTAAGTTATTGTTTTTTACATAAAATAAAAATTATATTATTTTAAAAGTATACCTGAAGATTATTGTGTAGTGTTTAAATCTATAATAGTTCATAATGATAGAAAAATAAATGAAGTTTCTCAAAATTTTATAATATTTCAGCTTTTTTTTCTGCTATATTTTGTAAGAAAGTAAAAAAAGTATTCAACCTATATGTGCAAGTAGACCATATCTTCAATTAAATGTTTAAATCGAATTTTCAGGATGGCTTGTAGGTCTCTTGTAAACCGATGTTCAAACGTAACTCGAACGTCATTTTTCTGAAATAAGGGTAGTTCTTTTGGTGATTTACCTTTATTTTTGAAATGATATGAAAAATCCATTTGCGTTTTATTTTGTTTTAATTATCATTCACGTCTTTACAATCAGAAAACGATTTCTAGGATGGCCAGAAAGTTTTTGGTTTTTTTTTATTTACATAATAAATGCTTATTGTGATTCAGTATTTTTGCCTCAAAACAAAATACGATGGCATGATAAATTAACGTATAGTAACTACAACACGTTGGTAGATTTAGGATTTTGGTGATTAGGTTACAACGATTATTATGTTGAACGGTTTATCCCGAAAATTAAAAAACAATATGTAATGTTTCCTTAGGAAATGATCCTGTGTCATATTTCTTTACAAATTAATGCCGTAAATAATTAGATCATAACCATTAAAGTTAAACATATTCATAAACATAGCTAGTAAACATAGCTGAATGCTAAAATATTTAGCTATAAAAATTTAGTTTACAAAATCTATAAAAATGCACATACATATTTAGTACCGGTGTAATATTAGAATAACTCTGCTCAATGTTCTCAATGTCAGTGTCGCGACAAATCGATACCTTCACATTCTGCTCAAACAATCGTCACCATTTCAAGGATGGTCTGTTCATAGATATTGAAAGTACAAACTTGTTACTTTTAAAGATAAAGATATTATTATTTACAGAAACATGTTTGAGAAATCTTGATATTCGAATTTCTTATTATCGACATGTCTTACCTAGTATAATAATAATGTGCCCAAAAATATTTATTATATTTCTTCTTAAACCAGCCAGTTTTGTACAAGTACTTCTTAATTCTAGGTTTAGCCTAAACCTGGCATAGAATATTTATCATTCAGTCTTACTGTAAATAAACTGACAAACTCAATAGAATGATGTTATGAGCTTATGTGTGATATTAGGGGTATAATCTATATTTTAAAAGAAGAAATTGGTGCAAGTAGCAAAGCAGACGGTTAAATGTTCTAGTTAGACTTAAGGCGACGGGTAAGGCAAGTGACCTTGAGCATTTCGCGTCGACTTGCGCGACATCTATTACGTGCCTAAGATAGTACAAATGCTTCTTGCATACTAATCATCCATCCGTTGCGCTCCTGTGCAAATAGATTATCATTGCGAGCAAAATATCCGCTCATGGAAAAGTAGGCGCTAGTGAAAGTAAAATCCATTAAAAATTCTTCTAATTCTTAATTTGTTGACTATTTGAAAAAAAAAAACAATTTCAAGCTAAAGGCACGAATGTTATAAATAACTAAACCAACTTTAAAACTAAACAAACACGTCGTTTAAATATAAATGTGTACAAGCTCGCGATATTCGCGGTACTTTGAAACATTTTTAGTGTGAAAGAATAACTAGTACTTATTTAGATACAACAGGAAAAACTTCAACATATAAGTTACATGATATATTAATTTCCACAACCTATATCCAGTATTTTCGCCACAAAAAACTTGTGCAGAAACACCTCTTTTACGTGTATTCTCCTTACCTTTGTGTCTGACTTGCTTATATAAACCTCAGAATTCCTAACCCGTGCGTTAATAACATTATTGTTTTCTTGCAGCAACGTCACCAAAACGACTCTCAGGTGAACCACCGGCGAGCGAAGACACTGCGCAATGGCAAGCTTGTGGAGGAGAAGTGGGCGTCTGTTCAGGTGGGAGACGTCATCCGGCTGGAGAACGACCAGTTCGTCGCCGCCGACATCCTGCTGCTCAGCACGTCGGAGCCGAACGGACTCTGCTATATAGAAACCGCTGAGCTTGATGGGTAAGTCATAAAGTACACCATTATCGGCATCAGGCTTCGCTTCCAAAGACTGTGTGACCGTCTCCATTACTGGACATAATCCTCCCATATAAAACTCTACAGCGATTCGGCTCTGGGCCGTTTGCATTCAGTGGCTTTCCGCAACTTTTACTAGGTAAGTATATGCAAATATGTATGTTTTTTTTTCATTGGTGGTGCAATACAATTTAGCCATCTACTTTTTCGCCACATAAATGAACTTAGTTTTTAAAAACCGGCCAAGTGCGAGTCGGACTCGCGCACTGAGGGTTCCGTACAAACCTGTAGGTACCTATATAAGTAAAAGTTCACCAATCACGACAATTGAGTCATAGTTACGGTATTTTTATTGCAAAATGAAATCCATAACATAAAGCTGTCGGAGCCGATGGAGTCCCAATCAAAGCCTGGAAGGCGATGGGCCCTCTTGGTGTGGACATCTTAACCTACCTTTACAACCGCATACTCTTAAGCGGGCTAATCCCGAACCAATAATAATAATAAATTGTTTTTACAATCACACCAATTGTCTAGCCCTAAACTAAGCAAAGCTTGTATTATGGCGACTAGGTAACGGATAAGCTTACTTCAATACTTTTTATAAACATCCATGACTTAGGTACAAATGCTCGTGCTCATCACACAAACATTTGCCCCTTGCGGGATTCGAACCCGCAACCGCTGGCTTTGTAGTCCGGAGCGTGAACTACTACACCAGACGGTCGTCATGGAGAATGAGTATTATTACTCCGGTCTTCAAAGGCAAGGGATCGGTGCTAGAGTGCGGCAACTACCGCGGTAAAAAGGTCATGTCCCACACCATGAAGCTCCTTGAGCGGATTGTAGACTCCCGGATCCGTTAGGAGTGTGATGTCTCAGAGTGTCAATATGGGTTTCGTCCTGGCAACGGGACTATAGACCCTGTTTTCGCCCTAAGGACCGTCATGGAGAGATACAGGACGAAAAATATGCCTCTGCACTTGCTCTCTCTTGATCTGCAGAAGGCCTTCGACTGTGTCCCTCGAGTGGTGATCTGGTGGGCACTGAGATCGAAAGGGGTCCTCGAGGCATATATTGACATTGTTCGGGACATGTACCGCAGCTCCGATTCTATGGTTCGGACCGCTGTTGGCGACACCAAACCGTTCCCCATCACCGTCGGAG
Organism: Anania hortulata; assembly: GCA_963576865.1. Taxonomy (NCBI): domain Eukaryota; kingdom Metazoa; phylum Arthropoda; class Insecta; order Lepidoptera; family Crambidae; genus Anania; species Anania hortulata. The sequence continues at coordinate 11,421,540 of OY756406.1, forward strand.
TACACTAGGGCTCCGTCCTCAGTCCGTTTCTGTTCAGTGTGATATTAGACGTTGTGTCAGACAGCATCAGAGACTCACATGAGCAGCCACCATGGCTGCTGATGTATGCTGACGATATCGCACTGGTGGACGCGGACAGGTAGGCTGGTGAAACGGGTGAACGAGTGGAAGCAGTCGCTTGAGACCGGTGGTCTGAAACTCAATGTGGCGAAGACCGAGTACCTGGCTTGTAACTCTACAGATCCAACGCCCGTCCGCATAGGCGGAGACAATTTCGAGCGCACGGACCAGTTTAAATACCATGGATCTGTACTTCACGCGTCGGGAGACATCGATTGCGATGTCAAAGCACGCATTGCTGCTGCGTGGGCCAAATGGCGAGAGGTGACTGGTGTCATTTGTGACCCCAGAATGCCGGGTAAGCTGAAAGGACAGATCTATAAGTCCATCATTAGGTCTGTCCTTTTATATGGCAGCGAAGCGTGGCCGCTACTTGAGCGACACAAGCAAGGCTGCGTGTCACGGAGATGAATATGCTGCGGTGGATGTGCGGAGTCACGCAGAAGGACCGCGTAAGGAACTCGCGCATCCGCGGTGGCCTTCGTGTCCGTGATATGACAGACAAACTGCGTGAGGGTCGCCTACGCTGGTACGGCCATGTTTTGCAGAAACCGGCAAGCTACGTAGGAAACAAATGTCTGGCCATGCCGCCACCGCCAAGTCCTGGCAAAAGGGGTAGAACCCATGACTGGCTTGACGTCGTGAGGGCTGACATGCGTGCCAATGATCTCACAACTAGAGACGCTCAAGACCACGCGAAGTGGAGAAGTAAATCAAGGAAAGCGGACCCGGGGCTCCAAAGCAATGGCTTTGGACGCAACCGGGATTGCTAGATCTCGTTAAACCAATTTTCGGTGAAAGTTTGCATGGTAATGTACATCTTTTTTTTTTAAGACCTATCCATATTTACCCCACACGTATGGGTTTAATGAAAAAAAGTGTCTGGGACACACGGACGGACAGACAGACAAACATGACAAATCCATAAAGGTTCCGTTTTTTGCCATTTGGCTACGGAACCATAAAAAGAAAAGTCGGATAAAAACTAGGTTTCTTTGTATGTTTCTTTTAATTTGTATATTCGATAAACTTTGCTTTAACATCAGTTTGTAGTTTAAAAATCACTTAGTCTGTTTTTTAAAAACCTCTTATTTCCCAGCCTATAATAAGGAAAGTAGCAGAGTAGTATTGTGCATATAGTAAGAAATGAAATTTTGACGATTTGCGCTTTTACCATTTTGCTCTATTACCAATGTGATCTGTAACCATTATGCGCTTTTGACGTTATGCTATTTTACCATATTGCTCTTTAACCATTTCGCTCATTTACCATTTTGAGATTGTTTACCATTTTGCTTTTTTACCGTTCCGCGCCTAAAGGAAAAAAGCAGATGTCCAGCAGGCAATATTTACAGACATATAAGACACCGTGCTCTTAAATTATCGCGAGGTACAAATTTAGCAATTATCAAGCGCGCGTGAAACTTACTTTATTTAATGACGTTTAAAAACACGTTACGTTGGTATGCGTACATCTCTTCCAAGGACGAACACTGTCGCAATAGACATGCGTGAGTTACATATTCATGAATTCGTAAGAAACAGTAAATAATAAAATAGACAGAAATTAAAACATGATTTCGATGTTGCAAAAATAGTAAAAGTGGTTTTACATGTTAGCAGCTAGTTACATAATATACATTAACCTTGTACCTGACTGGAATGGCGCGATGGACCGCAGCGCAGACCCCTCACTCCGCAGCGGAGGGACTTAAGAGTATGCTCAGCTGACTTTGTGTCTTTAGTATATCCAGAATATAGAGGTATAAAATAAATACAGGGTAACTGGTAAGACGAGAAAATTGCTTTTCAGGATATGCTGCTTAATAAAGTAAACAGGGGTTACTTTGGAGCAAGAAGTCGCAACACAAAAACAAAATACTGATGCTTATACCTCTTTAAATGATTGAGAGGAGAACTGTTTTATTCCGATTTCGATATTGGTGCCATAGTAAAAGTTGTTGATTTTAATGAGTAGAATATCTTGTTAAAGTGATTCTCTCGTCTTACCAGTCAACCTGTATAAAGTTGCTGTGCCCTACACAGTCCATATTATGTAACTGCCAAAATTGTAAAGACCTAACTGCACATATGGTATGGCAATAAATAATTGAGTATTGATGTATGTATTTATTGTATTTAACCGCTAGTCAACTCAAACCTGACCCAACCTACAGTGCTGGGTAGTCCAGGACTCCCAAGGGTAAAGCTGCTGCCTTGTTAAGTGATTGAATGAAAAAATGTTATGTAATTTGTTGCGCAAACTTTGCTTTAATAAAGATAATTTGTGTTATAAACCACGAAATATTTCTGTTGTAATCATACTATTTTTATGACATTTTATAATTCCCAAACTAATATTACCTGCCCGCTGCGCTCGCAAGAAAATATTATTATAACATATGTTTTTCAAAGATATCCATCTTTAATAAGCTGAAATATCAATAAAAAGTGCCCGTTTATTAAATTAAAGTTTAGCTTATAATGGAAATGAGTGGGTTATAATATGGCTCAAATAATTAGGAAATATTCGTATTGATCATAACGTTCCGAACTTAGCGTCCATCCCGTTCACTTAATGACAAACATTGACTAATCTGTGTGTGCTACAACAGTCAACAAGGCCGAGGCTTCCTGTACTTATCAAACCGATTCTAGCTATACAAACTCTTTGTATCACTTTAAAGTGTAACAGTATCGTGAGATCGAAGTTTTTTGATATCGTTCGTTATTAACATCAAGACAAGACCCTACTTATTCATTTATCAGTAAAGTAAATATAACTTATTCTACTTTAACTTGACATGTCACACGCACTATCATCTGATTTACGACGGTGCGTATGAGTCACACTCACTCAAGATAATGTTTGAACTAAAATGATTTTTTTGTTTACTTATGAATAATCCAGAATCATCATAGTAAACTTCCTTTTTACTAGAAAGCAATATTCGTCATTATTTTGCTACTTTACCCATGACAACAAAATATTTGTCTACATTTAGCTATGACAACTAAGTTGGTTATTAATTTAATCTAAATGATAGAACTATTTTTTTTTTGTTTTTCCGCTAAACTTCAGTATCATCTGTATTTAGATTATTACAGGTTAGAATCTATTTAATTACAGTATCTACCAGAAATTTAGTTTCGTTTTACTTTCTACATATTTAATGTAGAAAATACTTAGAAAGCATCATTAAAAATGTAAGTAAAAATGTAAAAAGCGTAGTTAACGACATGTTTAATTGTCTTGCTTACGTAACTTTACCTTCAAATTAGTAATCTGTGTTATGTAATCAGATAAACATTATTAAGGTGATTATTTCAGTGATTTGTTAATGATAACAACAATACCAATACCAACAATCTAGTATTTTCTTTACGTTTTATCTAAAGGAGCTGAAGATTCCACCTGGCCACTCACAGAATTAATATTAATGTCTACTTATATATTTAGATAAAGTAAGTAGGTAGTAGTAATTTAAGTAGGTATATAGGTTTTTTCGGTGTATTGGTAAAATTTTCTAGTTACTTTCTATGTTTTCGCCACGTTTTTTTTCAAATTTCTTATGTGGTTTCTGGATGCTAACCTTTATGTGGTTTAAAGTCATTATTCTGTTAAATCTTGTTTTTCTTGTAGTAAATAAATAATATTACCATAATTATTTTATTATAGAACCTATTCTGATGCAGATTCTATTTAAGGTGATTAAAATCATGTTTGAACTTAAATTACATTGCTCATTTAAAAATTAAAGCATTATAATCTCAGTTTAAATGTTGGGATTTTCCCTAATCATGTTACAGTTTAATTACATACATAATCATACTTTTCTTATTTATTAACTAACAAACCTTTCCATGCTTAGATAATAATGTGGCTTTGTTCTCTTAATAGGTCTATTAATTAATTCTGATTTATAAAAAAATAACAGTCTTTAATACTTGAAACTAGCATTGACTCATTGTGTAATAAACTAGTGTGCAGTACCGGATTTAACTCCTTCTCCAGACCCGGGTAACAATGATCCCGGTCCTGATAAAAAGGTAGCACACAGAATTTACCATGACTTACGGTGTGTTGTCTGGCAAATAAGTTTACGTGTTTCTTTATAATTGTTTTTTTTTGTTTTAGAGAGACAAATCTAAAATGTCGTCAGTGCCTTTTGGAGACAGCCGCGATGAGCCAGGACGACGCGAAGCTGGGCGCGTTCGACGGCGAGATTGTATGTGAAACACCAAATAACCTGCTAAATAAATTCGAAGGTAAAAAAATAATTTATGTACTTACTGTTCCGGTTTTTGCATGCGACGACCGTGTGATAATGTAGCAATAGTAAAGCAAGTGTACAATATGCTTATGAAGCTTTTGAATGTTTTTCTGTGATTGCGTTGGTTCTATTTTTATTTTTTTATTGTGTTGAAAGTCAGTCCAAATCTATGTGTGACGGTGTTCTTTAAACCCATTCATTATAGGTATACCCACATTCTTCGATCACGCTGTTTGTTATCCATATAAAGAAGATAATGTGTCTGTTGATTTTCCTTAAGTATTGGCACATCATCAATTTATTCGCACATCGGTTCGTTCACCCGTTGTCACTGCAAATTACCTGTTTGTTCAATGCGCTTGCGCTTGCAATGCACTTGTGAAATGCTCTCTGACGGCGGACGTCGAAGCGATTAAGTAATCACTTTACTGTTGTTGTTGCCCATTCATGCATGTTTTGTGAGCTCTAATTTGTTGTTATCTGTATGATTCATTAATGTATGTTATGTTCTCTTGGCGCATGATAATGAGTAGAGTTAGAAAAGTACAATTGTATAAGTACTGAATACGAAGGCCAACTGGCGCACAAAAATGTTAGAAGTACTATGACTATGCAACTTTCATAAATTAAGTATATTTTTTTACTAATTTGATTGACGGAGGCATTATTAATTAAGTAAAATGTTTTAAACGTAACAAATAAGCTGTATCTTTCTGACGACAGTCTCGTCTAGGTATTTACAAATGTTCATCTATTGTTTTTTATTTTATTTAAACAAAACGTTCCCTACGTCATAACAACATTCCTCATTAATCAAATTATCGCAAATATTTTTTGAGTAATTATTTTTAATAATTTGTTATCAAAACGTTATAAAATTTAAATATGAGCAATTAACACGAACTGATAACGAGTACGTAATGAATTATGCATACTGGACTAAAGAAGAAACAAAACTTAGGCAGTATAAGCAGAAGTCCTAATAATTGATGTTACTGTTTAGTGCGCCTTTTTAGCGCTATCGATGAAGGCGCGCAATTCACTTCACTTCTGGAGTGGTCTTCTTGCGCATACTGATAACTATACTACGTAATGCAGCTCGTAATAATTTCGCAGACCAGACCTATACCTTTATGGCAAGGGTCACAATATAATTTGTTGATCGGCTTAAATCGTTAAAACTATGTATTTGTTTGCCCTCAGGCACGTTGAGCTGGCGCGACCAACACTTCTCCCTCGATAATGACAAAATACTGCTGCGTGGCTGCGTGCTGCGAAATACCTCGTGGTGTTACGGCGTGGTCGTGTTCGCTGGCAAGGATACTAAGCTGATGCAGAACTCCGGCAAGACCAAGTTCAAACGCACGAGCATAGATAGGCTACTTAATTTTCTTATTATAGGGGTAAGTCCGACATCCATCACAACAACTTAAGACTAATTAACTTGTACAAAGTTGCCAACAGTTACGTTTGAAACACTCAATCGTGGAAAGAAGAAATTGCCAGTTTCGTATCAAGAGACGTCTGCTGAAACATCATTGCATGCATTATCCAATCTGTTGTACAGGAGAACCTTTATATTTACTGACTTAGCACGTAAATTCGCTACCGCTTCGCAGCGGTGCGTGCAGCGAGCATAGCAGCGTTCTGCTTATCATTGCGCTGCTATTATAGATGTTGTAGCTAGATCGTAAAATTGACTATTCCATGATGTGACCGATCATTTCATAAAATGGTGGCATTGCAATGTATATTCGATGAAATGTCAATCCACGTTTGGCCATAATATCATTAAAATTAAAATAAGTTACTAGCTACGTGCATTTGTTTAATATTTGTAATCTTGGTCGATAGATAAATTAAACATTTTAAATAGTTATTATTTACAAACAAAACTAATAAATAAAAAGACTTCAATTGCTAAATAACCTAAAGAACTAACCTCTTAAATTACGTGCCGAACTCGATTTTTTGACGTTGCGCTTGTTTGACTTTCATAAAAATCGCATAGCTTGGTGTCGTAACGATATTTCACTGCAGTTTACCTTCAATTTACACACTATTATTCACTTTTAGAATAAAAGATTTGTTAGCGTCTCTACCGGTAGGTAATGTAACGTATGTATGTTTGATCATTTCATGAAGTAGTCATGCGTTTAGCTGTTTATATCATCATACGCTGAGTATTCATTGATCTGGCCCGACCAAACCATGATGTAGGCAACGGGTTCTGTTCTATATCATGAAATACCACCATTTTATGAAATGATCAAATTTTACGATATAGCCACGACATAGACACCATTTTGTCAGCAGTAGCTTAGAGTGGATGATCTATTTCTATTTCTATAGGGGCAAATGTTTGAGTGATGAGCACGAGACGAGCGTTTGTACCTAAATCATGTGTCAGTATGTTTATCCGTTATTTAGTCGCCATAGTACAAGCTTTGCTTAGTTTGGGGCTAGATAATTGGTGTGATTGTGGGAACAATTTATTTATTTATTTATTCTACATTACAAACGCACGCCCCGCCCTAACGAACTTGTAATTCAGCTACCGACTTTAGGTTGGTAGTCCAGATTTAATAATAACAGAGGAAACTGTAAAGAGATATGAGTGTTAAACGGAAACTTTGTTATATTAAAATACCTAACAAATTAATCATTAGCATATAGTTGTGTAATTTCCTTATTGCTGTTTTCAGTATTTGAAAGGATGTACTTGATACGAAACTTAGCAAGAACAGAGTTAAAGTGCTCTTCCATAGATAGACCTTAATTTTATGAATAGTTAACATTATGTAAATGGCCCTGCCTGATAGATATCCAGTTCGTCGGCTTTCTAGGTTGATATCAAATATGTATTAGAATTACAATGTATAAAGCAGTATAATGCACCCGTATCTGAAATATGACGGAAATGTTCTAAGTATTTAGAATCTTTCCTAGATCGCTGCACACTGCATGTTGCATAAATAAATTCTTCCTAATTAATATAATATTGAAGATTTCTATGGCGTCAATACTTTCCATCATAGGTACTATCTTTCAGTTGTTCATCAAAACATTCACAATGCTTAAAATTTGCATTTGTACGATAATAAAAGCATTTGGTGATAAAATTCAAGTTCTTAGTTATAAAGTAGATACGGATCATTGATGTATGGTTTACTCACATCGCGGGTAGTCAAAATATGGGTTGAAAGAAAAATAAATATTCTGGTCTTATGGACGGTAACCATTTCTAAAGCCCAATTTCCTTAATTTAACAATAGTCGCAATCCAGTTTCGACCCGGTCCCAGTGGCATTACTAGAATAAACTGTATTCTCGTAAACTTTAAATATTATGTTAAATTATCAAAACGTTCGTAATGCGACTGATATAGAACAAAAAAAAACTCATTTTGGTTTCTTCCATTTTCAGTCGCATTACGAACTATAATTGCGGTTTTTGGGTTTACGAGAATACCCTTTAAGATAGTAATGTTACTGGGAGCGGATCGACACTGAATTGCGACTATTTTTAAATTACGGGAATTGGGCCTCTGGTAGCCAGCCAGCCGAATTGTGCTGCCGTACTTTGGTTGTGTACTTTTTGTAGAATTCTGATACTGAATTAGTTAAAATATTGAATTGATTGTTTGCAGATAGTATTCTTCCTGCTGTCGATGTGCGTGTTCTGCACGGTGGCGTGCGGCGTGTGGGAGTGGCTGGTGGGGCGCTACTTCCAGGTGTACCTGCCGTGGGACACGCTGGTGCCGGCCGAGGCGGCGCCCGGCGCCGTCGTCATCGCCTTTCTCGTGTTCTTCTCCTACGCCATCGTCATGAACACTGTTGTGCCTATATCGCTCTACGTCTCCGTGGAGGTAAGTCAACTGAAGCGATAACCTAATCCCTCTAGAGCTGGAGGCGTAAAGACGCGCTCGTGCTAGCCGAGACAGCACACGGCGCGGTCGATATCGATTTCTTTGTGTACTTCTCCTACCTCTACCGCCATCGTCATAACCATTGCCGTGCCTATTTCGTAAATCAAGTCAACTGTGACAAAGCCTATTTCGTATAGATGGGCGTCCGAGAGGTGGTATTCCCAGTTGTACCACGGTGTGGGGACACTAATCGCCGGCCGAGGCGGCGCCCGACGCGGTAGTCATTGCCTTTCTGTTCTTCCCTACGCTATCGCCTTGAACACTGTCATGCCTATCTCGCTGTAAGTCTCTGTAGAGGTTAGTCTACTGTAACGTTTGCCTGTTTTGTCTTGCTAGGACATACCTCGATTTTGGAATGTGTTGTGTGTGCTTATCATACTCCATTATGCGGGCTTATTGTGGAACTGCGGATTTGTGAAATTAGTATGGGATCGGCTAAATGAGCGCTACTTTTAGGTATACTTGCCGTAGGGCGTATTTTTCCTAAATTTGCGTGCATGTCATATTCCACCATGTGTGCCTTGTGTGAACTGTGGATTTTGTAAATGTTATTATTATGTTCAAGGGAAGTAACTAATTACTGCCACGTTTATCAAGTACCAAGAAAACTCTTCCACATCGACATCGATAAAAAAAAATCGAAGTACTTTTTCTTGTCTCTAAAATTATATCATAGGTCAATGAAATAAGGTCGTATTTTAATTTATGAGTCTTGAACCAGTTGAGGCAGATGTATTACTTATATTGACACTAGGGACTCATTTTATTTGTTTGACCGAGATTAGGTTTGCTATTACGTCACTGATGTATACGAGTACTTACTATACTTATAGTAAAGGTTATTCCCCGTCATGTTACTCGGTGTTGACAAGTATATCTTGCAATAGATAGACGCGCCACCTATACCAACCTATTTTACCAATCTATTTTAGTTGATATTTTATTTGACCTGAATTTTAAATCTTTGCCACTCGAAATTAGAGCAGACTATGATAATGAACTAGATTAATGCTCATGGCCGTCTATTCAAATGTGCTTTATATAGTATTTTCAGTATTGATGCAACTCGGCCACGGTCGAATTGTTGCAATACCTGTAAAATTTCGCAGATACTGAACTACAATTGCTAATGATTCCACCCACAGGGGTGTATTACACAGGTATAAATTAAGACTAGTTTTATAGATTGACCGCAGTATACGCGGCTCTGGTACGCGATATGGGCGAGAGTGTGGCAAGTTGCGACTCGAGTGAGTGGGGCATACTGAAAGTTTCTGGAACTAGCCACTTACAAAATAATAATAAAAGCCGGCCAAGTGCGTGTCTGGCCACGCGCAGTGTAGGGTTCCGTAATAGCCCGTTTTCACAATCGGTTAAAGATATCTGCTTCAGAATTGAGTTGCAAAATTCCACCGGAACAAACATAGTTACATACATTGCAAGTTAAATGCAAAAAGCTTGTAATAAACAACATGTTAGCAAAATGGTACTGTATTTAAGGCATTGGAATAAGCCAAGTACAAAACATTTTACATGTGCATCTGTAGGTTCGGAAGCTTTGCACTGGTTGCCGCATAATTTAAAAACGACTGCGTGTCAAGTGGTGCCGTAAAATGATAAAAAAGTTTATGGTGGACAGTCAGACAGTCATTGACTGTCTATGATATCGTGATAGGTGACGAAACCTGGGTGTACTGCTTTAAAAGAATTAGCAGAATGGGTATTTACTTTTGAAGATTTGCCGACGACAGTTAAGAAAAATCGAAGTATTGGTAAGAAAATGGTTACTTCTTTTTTTGGCAAATTAAGACATAACAGTGTAGCTTGAAGACCAAAGGACAGTGACTACAGATTGATACGTCAACACTTGCTTGACCATTGCAGTCTTAGACAAAGTTCCCTAAAAGCGTCCTCGAAGCAATGTCGTCCTTCACGATGATAACGCGTCTTCACATTCACTAAGGTAACGGAAGCGTATTTTAAGGATCCAAATGTGGAACTGCAGACGCATCCCAGACCTCGCCACCTGCGATTTCTTTTTTTTGCTAAAATTAAAGACAAACTTAGAGGGCACGTTTTAGGAGCCCTGAATTGGCGCTAAATGCGTTTCACGAAACCATTGAAGAGTTCCCTAAGGAAAACTAGTCTACCTGTTTTTACTATGGTCCCAGCGAATGCAAAAAATTATAAATTGTGAGGGCATATACTTAAAAAAAAAACATTAAATGTATCATAATCATAGATCTAATATCTGACCTTTCTTATCAGATTCCAGAAACTTTCAGTATGATCGATTCCAAATTTCGAACTCCTTGGCTTCCTTATAGAGCTCCCTTATAGAACTTTCAAACCTGCATTAGTGGAATTTTGTGTGAAAGAGCATTCAGAAATTAATTGGCTTTAATGACTTTTATTAGCGGTCAACTTACCCAGGAGTTGTTTACCCGTCAATGAACCCTCGCTCGTCTCGCAGCCCAACAGCACTATTCTGCAGACAATCTAGAATCTAGATTGACCTCCAAAAAAACCCCAATAGTTATTTATAACTGCTTAAAATCGTATTGCACTCAGTATTTTTTTATTGCTTTGTTACAGGTAATAAGATTTGCACAGAGTTTTCTCATCAATTGGGATGAGAAAATGTATTATGAGAAGACTGGAACAGCGGCAAAAGCGCGGACAACAACGCTGAATGAAGAGCTCGGTACGTACTAAAACAGGATACTGTATAAATTGATTTTTCAAGTTTTTTAATTAGGGTTACTATATACTCCTTACTTTTGTTGTAGAATGAATAATAAATAAATAACTGTCCGGCACCATAACGTCTACTAATGTGTTTCTTTAATAGGCATTAACTTTCAGGTCAAATCCAGTATATATTTTCTGATAAAACGGGCACGCTAACACAAAACATAATGACGTTTAACAAGTGCTCTATAGCTGGAATTAGTTACGGCGACGTCGTAGACGAAGCTACAGGCGAAACGATCGAGCTCACAGAGGTAAGCACTCAAAAATTGTTTAATAGTGTAATCAAATTGAAGGAAAATGTTATTTTTATTCCCTACGAAAGTTGCACATTGCCATTGATTCGAGAGTCACTTTAACGCATGTAGGTTCATTTTACTTTTAATGTCATATGGTCACACAAACAACCGTATCGGACACCATTCAGCACGAGATAATTATGATTTATTTTGCATGTCGTTTGAATTTGTTTCTTTATTAAATAAAAAAAAATATTTTTATAAAAAGGTTTTTACGGAAATGTTTTGTATCGTTTGCCCACGCTTTTGGGTTGTGTTGTGAACTGTTTGAAATTGTTTGTCGTGTTCGTTTTACCAGTTAGTGCATGGATAATAGATGAGTTTGAGAACGGTACACCTATCGTGTTTCGATATTATTCATGCACACGTGTAATCGTCACAAAGTAATGTCACATGACCGTCTACCACCCTCCTATCACTTTAGTACCTTGCATGTATTTACACCGATGTAGATCTTATCTAATTTGGTTAAACTCGTTTGTTACAACTTCGATGAGATGTCGAGATTATTTGTTATGGTTTGTACTTAAGCATAAATAAAAGCATTCCGATCACCCCACAGTTTTACTGACTATAATATGCATAAAGGATATTAAGAAATTAATTCGATACATAATAGAAAGGCTTTTAAGCGTAGCAAAAGTTCCCAAGTAAAATGCCGTTTTCTGAAGACTCCTATCGGTTCGCCGCCCATCGATCGATGTCTTATCGATCAGCACTGAATAGGGCGGGCGGTCGTTTAGTTGCGGCAGCAGCTGAAGACGCGTAGGGGTGGTAGGTGCGGTGTACGTGAGCGTGTGTGTGGTGCAGCGGAGCCGCGGCGGGGGCGGCGGGGGCGGAGGGGCCGGTGGGGGCGGAGGGGGCAGCGGGGGCGCCGGGGGGCCCCGCGGCGGGCGAGCGCGCCTCCTGGACCTGGAGCACGAGCAGGGCCGCAGCACGCCGGGCGCGCGCCGCCCGCGTCTCGACACTTACGTATGACACACACTTGACTACACTATCACTTGCGACCAATTGAGTGTATGTTTTTTGTAAACAAAACAATGCCGTTTTATGTAGGTTTGTATCTCACTTACGCCTAGTTCGCACTAATTGAGGTATCAAATTTCGAGTAACAACTAATTGAGATATTACATTAGCTGGACTAAAGCGCTTCCTAAATTACTCGACTAAATATTTGTTGTTCGGATGCAGCTATAGCCACAAAAAGATACGCTACTCTACTAAAATACTCATATTGTCCGAAATACATTATATTCTCTTAACTTGATACATTATTATTTTACAATACGTATCGATACATATATTTAAAAACTTTAAAAACAATAATACCAAATAACGTCTATAAACAAATCTCGGTGACAGCGTTTTGTTTACATAAAGTCTATTGGCAATTTGGCCCAAGTATAGACTGGTGGCAAAGTTATTCTTACAACCGCATTATTGTACTACTAATTGATTTAATATGCGCCCGTGATTCATAAACGTAATCATCACGGATCACGTATGTGGGTTAGAATTAAAGATTGCATTTTAATTGTATAAGCGGTGTAAGTGTAAATATGACATCAGCTAACAAAGCAGTCCTACATTAATACAGGTTGCCACCATTTACTGTTTCTTTAGTTATTCATTAATACCTATTAGGCTATTCATTTTAAATCAATAGCGATTCCCCTTTACATCTTTTTGAATAAAAAAATATCAAATACCATAAGCGCCAGGTTGTTTTATAACAACCACCTAATTTAAAATTAAATAGTACTTGGTGGCAGCCCTAAAGCCCTCTATTAAGGACAGCCACAGACGCCTTATTAGATGCGAGTCGGCTTATAACAAACTACTAAGCAATTTGTAAAGCTATTAAGTACTAGGTACATACAGGTTAAGTCTGAATGTGTTCGAATCGATCTATTAGGGCACTTGTGGTAAATCTGTCTGACGTCATTACAGTATGTCTTTATAGAGAGGCGATTTCACATAGCTGCGTTTTATGCGATACAATATTTGTATCTAAAATGTTTAAATATAACTTAAAACCCTGCCAATGTTTTCATGACATAGAAACATTGTACATATTTATATTATAAATATGAAATTAAAATTTCGTCAAATGATTTTGACTGCATTGCATCTGTGTGAAAATACTCAAAGCGTCTTATAATCTGCCCCAGCTTATAAATGTAACAGTCTTCTACAATAATAAAGGTAGATTGTAAGAAACGTTTTACAACACTTCATCAAAGAGACAAGCAAATATTTAAACGTTTTTAATAGGAAACACGTTTATTTGACATTAGATAATAACCTAATTTATTTCGCAAAATACTAGTTTGTATTTATAAATGAAAGGACGAACATTCGTTCTAATAAAATTGAAAACTATGTTGATATCTTATACATTATATTGGTACTTTTGAACTTAAATGTCAAATAGATGGGTCTCTTAAGTATTTAAAATAGGTTCAAGGTATTATTATTTAATTTTACTCTGTAAACCGTTTTCTTTCCGTATATCGTCGGCAATTCTGTTAAAATGACGATGATCAGTATTCCATCAAACGAACCGCACTATCAGTGGCGCGTAACGGGTCTATTTTAATCTATAAAATCATAATACATACTTTGAACACGTTTTTATGAAATGCTAATTGTAACAACTTTATTAATTGTACAGGAGGTAACTTATTTTATGTATTAGAATTCACGTCTAATTATGGTTTAGGCTAAAACAGGCTTTAATTATAATTATCACAAGTAATTATTGTAAACCTATATTAACTTATAAATAACAAATACTTTGCCAGGAATGTAATCTTCTTTTTCCTACTAAACCCTTACTTACTCGATCTTGAAATTAATATGTGAAATTTTATACTGGTATATGACCTTCAAAATGTATTTTTTTTCCATTGTATTAAAATGTATTTGTCTGTATTTGTGTTGTATATATGTATTTGTTTGTTTAAATGTTTTCGTTGTATGTGGCATGTTTCGCTTTGCATCTTGCGTTGTTTTATGTTTTGGTATGCTTTTAACACAAATAACATAAAAACAGAAATACGTATTTCAATAGTCGTAAACCAAGTCTACGTTAAAAAGCAGCGCGACAATGATTTTTGAAAACACTTCAATTTCAAATAAATTACCAAAAAATATAAATAAACCATCTTACGTTCTTACAAAATTATTTTGACAGAGGCTTGTTACTGTTAGTTACAATTTTATTGCAGACCTTGCAACTGTCGTGCGTGCAACATTTCGTGTTTCTGATTCGTAAATGTCCAATAGAAAATTCAAAAGTTTATTTTGATGTTGCATAATGTACGCTCGTTAGTTACACGATCTGCTTTCACACATACGTATTCTACGAGTACTGACATCAACCTCGCGTCTCCAGAGCACAGAGCCGCTGGACTTCTCGTTCAACCCGGAGTACGAGCCGGAGTTCAAGTTCTTTGACTCGACTCTGCTGGAGGCAGTGAAACGCGGCGACCGGGAGGTGCACGATTTTTTTCGGCTGCTCGCGCTCTGTCACACAGTCATGCCGGACCAAAAAAACGGCCGGCTTGAATACCAGGTATGTTAAAAGATCTCGCTCCCCGTTAATAGATTACGTTTTGTGCAGAATCTCCCAGAAACAAGTTTGCTCACTTGAGGTTTAGACTTTCTAGAGTCACTTTATTATATTCTTCTCTTACAACACTTCTTAGTTGCTAAATCCATTTCATCATCAATCAATCATGAATTCAATTTGGCCACCTTTCTTAAATCTAGATTTAATCTGCATTTACCTAATTGTTTGTTTTTAGGCGCAGTCACCTGATGAGGCTGCCCTGGTATCAGCGGCTAGAAATTTCGGTTTTGTGTTCAGAGAACGCTCGCCTAATAGTATTACAATAGAAGTTATGGGTAACACAGAAGTAAGCTATAATTTTATACAACTTCGTTGATTGATACGTTATAATGAGAATATAACACTAATCGTGTTTTTTTCTTTTCAGGAATATGATTTATTGTGTATTTTAGATTTTAATAATGTTAGGAAAAGAATGTCCGTGATATTGAGGAAGGATGGTGAAATTAGGTTATATACAAAAGGTGCTGATAATGTAATATATGACAGATTAAAATCAACTCAAGCAGAAGTTAAATCAAGAACACAAGAACATTTAAATGTAAGTCCGATTAAAGATTACAGTTTCAAAACAAGAAACAAGGACGATATTATGTTATCACAAAACACAATTATGCAAGTAGCACACTAAATGTCTGTCTTTCAGTTCTTTCCTTACCAGTGTTAGCGTTATTCGTTGTAGAAATTCGCGGGTGAAGGTCTGCGGACGCTGGCGCTGGCGTGGCGGCCGCTCGAGGAGCGCGGCTTCGCGGAGTGGAAGCGCCGCCACCACGCCGCCGCGCTCGCGCTGCACGACCGCGACGAGCGGCTCGACGCCATCTACGAGGAGATCGAGACCGACTTGCTGCTCTTGGGTACGGACTGTTGGGTTATCATCTAGCTTTGAGCCTTATATTCCATCTCTTGGAACATTATGCTGTGCGAATGAATTAATGATTACTGACTATCCACACCTGCTCTTTGGGACAAGACAATCCCGTAGGGTAGGCTCGCTGGCCGATTCCGTCGGTCCCTGCACGTTCTGGACGAGCCAGCTGATCCTATCACCGTGCATGTTACAACAGCTGACACCGCTTTACGAACTTTAAGTACACAACATAATAACTCGCTCGCTCGTTTTTTATTTCGGCCGAATTTTGCCTTGCCGTTTTTCCCCTGTCCACCCTTCGGAAGACGGCACAAGCCGCGGTCTGAGTCTACAGAGGTGCAGACCACATCCGCTAGTATGGAGCCCGACACGTACGAGGCTGCCTTCATCGCTCGCCAGAACTGCACGGTGTAGCTGAATAAGGCCTTCCTCAAAGGCCGTCATTGATAGGTCCGTCCAAAACCCATGGGGTAAACATGTTCGCAACGTGTTCTTGGGTGGAAACCACTGGAAAACGCAGCGTATGGCGCATTGGCGCCCTCCGACAAGGCGGATCAGTGATGTTTGCAAAGCTGCAGGCAACGGACGGAGAAGAGTAGCCGAGGTTTGGGCTCAGTGGCGTACGTGGAGAGGCCTATGTCCCGCAGTGAACTGACGTGGGCTGATTATGATGATGATGAGACGCGCCCAGCCATAGCCACAGACCCGATATCTAAAACATACACACCCTTTACAAGTGAGAAGCATCATGTGTTAAACTGCCTGATTACATAAATAAGTTATTTGTAGTAATTAATGACTTAGTAGACTTATTACTTATGCCATCGACATTACCGAGTTTCATTAACGATGTGTTATTTTATATATATGCAGGTGTCACTGCCATAGAAGATAAATTACAGGATGGAGTGCCTGAAACCATAGCGAATCTCAGTATGGCTGGTATTAAAATATGGGTATTAACGGGTGATAAACAAGGTAAGATTATTTTTGAACTACAAATTTAATTTGCCGAACAAAGATCCGGCTCGAAGGACCAAACTATTAAAAATGGCTCAGCACTTGTGGAACCATTGGCATATCAGTATTAAACATTGTAACCTTTCAGAAACGGCAATAAATATTGGATACTCATGTCAGCTGCTGACTGACGACATGGCGGAGGTGTTCGTGATCGACGGCGTATCGCACGACGACGTCGACCGGCAGCTGGCTAAATGCCGCGACTCGATACGAGTCGTCAACACATTTCTACCGCATGGTAAGTTCTATTCAAGTTTATGTGTTATTCACAACATAAGACGGCTAAGAACATTGCTCAACGACTGACAAGTAAAAATTAGCGCGTTGGCCTATTGTCGCGACTTTGTCATCAATCATTGTGTAACAAACGTTTAGTCTAAGTTTACGGTTACACAATCGGTATTTCATTAGTCTGGTCATAATGACGGGAGAATAATCGTGAAATCCACTGATCGAAGATATTTTGATGTGGATTGACATAACCCAGCAAAATCCAGACGTAGATCTATGTGTAGAGTGTTTTGCGATATTGTAATCTAATCTACTGCTATAATGTACGTATAAAGTCTATCTATCGTAACAATCGATAGACTACTATTTCGAATTGATCCCGACCATGTTCAGATATCCATCATTTTAGCGTCAGTCAACGAAGCGGATCAATTTTAAACGACGGGGCGAAAGACTGCAGAACCAAACTGATAAAATACTGATCGTGTAACCGTACATTAAAATCGAGCTCGGTGGCAAGAAATGGGACTCCTACATATAGGAACTTTATTTTCAGGTACGGAACCAAAAAACGACCCGGAGACGGCGAACGGTGGCGCGGCGGTGGCGCGCCCGTCGCCCGGACGCGCCGCCAACGTGAAACTGAACGCGCCCGCCGTCTCCGTCGTCACATTTAGGTGGGAACATAACACAATACCACACCGCAGGTAGAGAGACAAAGAGCTACACCTTGTATACGTCACGCCTTCCGCTAGCCTCTTGGACTGTGCCGACCTGTCTGTCGCCCTGTTGCGAATCACAACCGCTTTAACGTGTTGGTTTTTTGTTTTGTTTGGTTTTTTGAGATGAGATTAAACTAGCACATAAGTAGTTTTTGTACCTTTTACAACTGAAATAAATTTTCCGAATCTTGTAGTACGTTTAATCATGTCATATTTTACATTTATAAATGAAAATAAAAATAATATTTGTGATATTAAATTTTTCTTATTTGACTCATCCTACTATGTAGTACTATGACTATTGTAGTCAGGTTGTTTTAAAGGGTATACCTATAATACTTAGACAGAATTTAATAATATTTGGGCCTGGGTATCTGGTTACTGTGTGTGCTTTTTGCGGCCGTTTTTTTTTTGTCTTTTACTGCGCGTAAATGATTTAAAATTTTCTATGATTTGAAAGAAAATAACTTCGGTAATAAAAGGGATAATTTTTCATCTATTTTATAGATCAATGTAAACTTAAAGACAGTTGTGATTCGTTTCAATGGCGTGTGTGTGTTTACTATTTTAGATTGACTTGGTTGTCTGTATTGCCTAATAAAATATTTATGTACTGACTGTATTCGCATTTGTATTGTTATAAATTTATTTTTGTTGTATCAAATCCGAACAGGAGCCAAACTACTTGCCTATCTGAATTTAGTAATTCAGTTATAGCTTTGTGTGTAGGCATGTGTATTGTGGGATTTTTCCTAAATTATGACGCCTTCTTTTTAGTCATACGTAATTTACTTATATTTTTAATATTTGACTACATAAATAAAATTGTTTGTAATATTGCAATGCTTTTTCTATGCCCATATGTATTCTAAAATATAGGTTTATATGACCTAATGTACCTATGTACATATATGTGGCAATAAATAAATGAAATGGAACTAAAAGTAATACAAATACAAATGAAACATAAATATTTTTATAAAAAGTTGCACTTTAGAAAATACATTGGAAACTTAATATCACCTGTGTACTAACCTCACTATAGTGTTTTCACCTCCTTCTGTCTCTCTTATACATACCCAGAGTGCTCTTTCTCTCTCTAACCTGTGTCGATATCTCTCTCTAACCCCAACACCTAGAACCTAAAGGCACCCATATCACAAGCTAATCTATAGAGCCCCTAAGCACACTTATTAACGGGTGTCGTGAGAGTTGTGTATTTTGGTGGTCGCATAGCTATTGCTGTGTTTTTTGCTTGAAATTTTATACGTTTTTTTGCAACCGAAAAGGATTAAAATATCTGTATTGTTATGTTAGTGACTAGAAGACTGTTCTTTGTTTCTATAAGTAGTAGACAAAGATAAGTTAAACGAAACAGTAAGAAGGCCAATGATAAGTACATAAATATAGTTATTTTTTAAAGAAATTACATTAGTTAACGTAGAAGAAACACAAACAAACTTCGTTAAATTTAGAAAATAAACTAAGTATACCATTGTTCTGCCAGTATTCTATTTAACCACAGTGAGTCAGCCCTTAAATGGCTGTTATCGCTACACCTGACCACCAATATTTTATTATGAAAACTCATCTGTCAACGATCTATATAAAATGTATGACTGCGGTTCTATATTTCGTTAATGATTATTACTAAGTGGGTATGTTGCAGCAATGAGTACATGTCGGGCGGGCCGTACTCGGCGGAGTCGCACGAGCACGCGAACGACGACGCGAACGGGTTCGCCATCGTCGTAAACGGGCACTCGCTCGTGCACTGCCTGCATCCCAAGCTGGAGGAGAAGTGAGTAATGTGTAGAGATGTGCCGTGTGTAGAATATTCCCCGTATGTGGAATGTTCCCCATACAGAGATTAAATATATTGTGGCTTGAGTAACCTGATATTTTCATCTATATTAAATATTAAATGTAAAAAAATAACTGTCAGTGTCTAGTTGGCATTACGTTCGATTGGTTGAATTTTATAATGTTGCCAATATTTAAAGAAAAAAATACTAATAATTATAAACTGCGGCTTTTGTGCTTGTTAAATTTCGTTCCATAAAGCACCATAGAAATTGTATTTGTCGTGTCGTAAGTAATTCTAGACGATATTAAACTTGACACGACAATATCTATGTGACACTTCACACACATTCGGATTAGCACTAATAAAAATAAGGGAAAATAAAGATACCTACCTACTACATACATTTGAATGGTACCATTAATGATCATTTACTTTCAGGTTTTTAGAGGTTGTTTTGCAATGTCGATCGGTAATATGCTGCCGAGTGACGCCATTACAGAAAGCTATGGTAGTAGAACTAATAAAAAAGAGCAGAAAAGCAGTCACTCTAGCAATAGGAGACGGAGCCAATGACGTATCTATGATCAAAGGTATTCTAAACACTTAATTCGTATAAAATATCGTAGCAGAAATTATATGCTGTAAACATACATATATATAAAAATACTTATAGGTCATGTATACCCTAATCTCATGCAGAACGTTTCGATAACGAGTTGTCAACCGGTGAATCACGTGACACCAATGTTAAATACTAGTGTCACGTGGTTTTGTTATCGAACAGTTCTGAATCGGAGGCCAGGTTGCATAGGATCATGCGGGAGCTTTCATGTTACGGGGGGGAAAGATATCGAAACTAAAATAAGGAATATTAAAATAAAAATGATGAATTCCTGACAAACGCGTGCTAGACAAGATGATCCGACATGTACCGTGACGTCACAGTACACGTCTATGCCATAGCCATATTTACAGATTGATTGATTTAGCCCCCCCCCCCCCCTATTAGGGTTCAGAAGGCCTCCTCCAACTCTTTCCATGCTTCTCTGTCCTTGCCCTTCTCTAACCTATAAATATAGTAAAATTCCCTATTGGGTGAAGAGAATAGGTATCCGGAATAGGCCCCAGGCTCAGGGTAGTAAGGGTGCGTGTGGTTGCAGCGGCGCACATCGGCGTGGGCATCTCGGGGCAGGAGGGCATGCAGGCCGTGCTGGCGTCCGACTACTCCATCGCGCAGTTCCGCTTCCTGCAACGGCTGCTGCTGGTGCACGGCCGCTGGTCCTACTTCCGCATGTGCAAGTTCCTGCGATACTTCTTCTACAAGAACTTCGCCTTCACCGTCTGCCACTTCTGGTTCGCGTTCTTCTGCGGGTTCAGTGCGCAGGTGGGTGCTCTTTTTGGTTTTCTCAGTTCACAAAGCAGTCACTGTGTAAAATAATTGTGGACGTTAAAATGACGGGACCCCGCCAGGTTTTTCGAATATCATGTGAATAGGATTAAATACAGTATTTCTACTATTTCATATGTTCATAGTAAAATTCAACACTCATAAAATTTCTAAATATTCTACAAAGTGATACCGCTATTTTGATAATAAAATGGCGGGACAAGTTACTTTAAATTAATATTATTACTGATCCTAAGGTAAGCCGCTAAAGCACTTGTGTTATAGAAATCAGAACGACGGTACCACAACACCCAGACCCGAAACACTGACTGTCTTCTGATGAGAGAGTCCTACATAACCTATTACTACCCCCGCGGCAGTAAGTATGTAAAATGCATTTTGTCTGCTACAAAAAAAAGCAAGTGTCAGGGAGTGTGTCGTGGCAACGCGGATTTTGAAACAAGAAACATCAGTCAAAAACTCAAAAGTTGCGATGTTAAGTCAAATATAACCAAAAACTCGTATTCTTAAGTTAGCCTAACACTTGTTACACCTTGTATGATTGTTTTAGCAGCCACCTCAAAATCTTTCATAAAACTTTTACTAGCTTTTAATTAGTTAATTTTGCCATATTATTTTTAAAAAATCGTATAATATTACATCCACATTGTTGTAACATTGTAATGACAACTTTGAGTTGAGCCCCTAAAAACGGCTTTACTAAATTTCTATTTACTCATATATGAGTATTCATACTATTTAATGTATTTTTTTTTAAACCCTAGTCAGTAAATTTCATGACAGTTACAAAACAATTTAACTGAGTATTGAAAGATTTATTACTTTTTAGATAAATTATTTATTCAACCTATCTATCTGGCCAATCTGGAAATCGCTGGGTGAGGCCTATGTTCAGCAGTGGAACTCCTATGGCTGCAATGATGATGTTGATGATGATTGAACCTATATTTCTTTGCTCAAAACATTCTGTACAAAGTTCTGTTGTTGTGTTTCTAGGGTTTGCCTTTTTGATTAAATCAACAACTGTAAATGATCATTCATTAGTCCTTATAGGGACATCATGTCCTCTATTTGTCTTGCAGTAAAAGTTTGAACATAATTAGTTTTGTCTAGAATATCATATGCTTCAATAGCCAAATGTTTATTACAAAGACGATTGTTCTCTGGGATATAATATTTATACTGGGAGAGCAACATTTTTCTGATAGAAAGTGGCACTCTATTTCTTTCTTTTCTCTGGCATCCTTCAATAAAGCACTTGCTTTGCGTTTCAATAGCTCTCAGGTAATCCGGTAATACAATAGTAGGTTCAGGTTGATTCTTTGCAACTCCTTTATTCAGAGGCTCAGTGGAAAGATTTTGTGCGTCTGTTTGTATTTCTTCAGAATCCTCAGTGGGAAAATCTTGTGCCTCCGATTCCATTTCTTCAGGATGCTCATGGGGTAGATAAACTGCCTCTAGCTTTATTTCATGTTCTTGGAATGAAGTAGAGCCTAAGTTTGTTTGAACAGCATTTCTGTCTGCAGCCACCCAACAACTGTGACATATGTGACTTCCCCTTTGTACAGGCTGCAAAAACATACATAGTCAGGGTTCTAAATTACTTATCAAGATAATGTATTTTGTTTATAACAATTTTTTTATAAATACTTATATTTATTTTTATTTCACAACGATTATAATTACAAGATTTAAAATAAGTAATATTAAGATTGTTTACAATATTTACAACCGGCCAATCTGGTAGTCAACAGAGGAGGCCTATTTTCCGCAGAGGACGTCCTATGGCTCCATCTGGTTGATGCCAACATTTAAAAAAAAGACAAAAGATGACATGAGGAATACTTTTTAATAAACTGACTGGTCTGTGTTTACTTTGACCAGTCATAGAATGTAAAAAATCCTTTTAAGTATTTAAATATCTACCTAACTTGCAGTAAAAAACATGTAAATTGATGGTACTTACAGCTCGTGTAGCATACTGTTGTATAAAATTATAAATTTTCATTTCCCGAGTTGAGTCAGTGTTAAGTTCATGGGTGCATTGTAATGATTTAAGAGAGCGTCCACAGCGGAGACAAACATTTTTGTGGCCAAGTTGTCTTAGTTTAACATCTGGGTTTTGAGCCAAGTTCCAGCAGGCTTGGCACACAAGGTCACTATTATTTACCTAAAATATAGCAAAATAACTTAACTAAATTAAATTTTTAAAAACATGATTGTTAAATACTAGGTTTTTAATTATTTTTAATTACTATTAATAACTACTAATTCATTCATTTTGAAATGGCTAGCACTCACTCTGCACTGGTACTAAAAAGCATTGTCAAATTAAAAATTTTAATTTAAGGTAAAATATATTGTTAATTAAGTTTACTTTTTTTTTATGTGTAACGGCGACGGTAAAATCGTAAGGAAATCTTAGGATTCGATTAACTAACCATTATGCAAATAAGTACTTACAGACTGGGGCGCAAGCCATTGCTTGAACACTAACAGAGTCTTTTCATCGTTTAAAGGTCGTCGGCCTAGTAGTGCTTTACAGCGACTAGTTGCTATCCCACAATTCACACAGCGATCCATAGTGCCAGAGTATCCAATCAAAAACCGCAGTAATATCCAAAACAATTTTATTCCAAGATCTTCCGTGTCCAGTATGATAGCATAAGGGTCCTTCAAGTAATGCAGAAACTAATCCGTTATCCGCTGTTCTCAAGGAATAAAATAAAAGCTCGTTTTATAAACACAAAAACGCTACGAAAGATACAAAACGAGTGTTTAGATTAGGTTAAGTATTGATTTGACAATTGACTCTACTGCTGTCAATGTCAGCTGTCAGAGCACAGACTAAAAATATAGTAGCGTAAAGCAGTACAACACGTGTAGGTAGTAATATTGATTCGAAGGGGTGTGGAAAGGGTGCGCCGAAAAACCCGTTTTTGCGACCATCAAAGGTCAACGTTCAGGGTCACTCAAGTATACTGTGCCAATCTTTTCCGACACTTTTGTAGTTTAATACTATATCGGTTGGTTGTAACGGTTTTATGATGGAGCTAGTCAATCATCAGATCGTCGATCGATCGTAGGGGGTTGAGTAAAGTATAACTTTTCAATGGCTACTAGAACATTTAAATTTGGGCTTATTTGATTAAAAAAGAAATATATATGAATATGTTAAAAATGCGTCTGTTTAAAGTAGCATAAATCGTAGTACTATTTTTATTTATACGTATTACTGGCGATTCGCTCCATTTTCGTACGGGCGTAGTATTCTGTGGTAGTATTAAGTAATTGCGACTATAAGTTTTAAAAGCCGTATTAATTTTTTTACAGTAGTTTCGTTAATTAGCCTATACCTTTACATCAGACAGGGCGGCGACAATTGCGTCGAAGGAATTAGAACATGTAGTAATTTCAAGATGAATTATTTTTATAACACAGTCAAGTCTTTAGATTTTGGTGACAAAAAATTTTGCATGTGGTTTTAGAATACGCGCTTAAGTGCTAATTCCATGGTTAGGCATATTTATAGTAATACCAGTCGCACTGTATCTTTTTAATAAAATATAATTTTAATATGCTCTACGATACCACATTATTGTAATGATCTCGAAGTAAAAAATTAATAGCCCTGATTTACGGAGTACCAGACAATGTATGTTTTCAGGGGCACTACCAAGGGTGTACCGGGGGGGGGGGGGGGCAGGGAGGGCAGCTGCCCCCCCTGGAGAGTATGCTTTGCAAATGTATTAAGCGTAAACTTTTAAAAAACCTCACAATAGGCCTCAGCGCATAGGCGTAGCTAGGGGGTGGGGGGCTTTTATAAATATATATATGTATATATATAAATACTTCTTTAAAAGAATCACCGCACCACTACGTAATAGGGTCATTCGTTAATTTCATATTTTCTTTTTGGTGCTGTTTCTAGTGCCCCTAAGGCGTGATGCCTTAAGCAATTGCTTAATTTGCTTATTAATCTGGCACTGGTTACAAATAACTAAACTGAAGTGAACAAAAAGGCATGATAATTAATTAATAATATGTATTCAATTGCATTTTATAATGTTAAATGTATAGCGTCGGCAAGCCACTCGCTGCACTGACGACCTAATCAAGGTTGCGGAAAGCGGTTGGATGCAAACAGCCTAAAGGCTGATGATGATGATGATTAAGTTTGTGGTATAGAACCAATCGGTATTTGCGTTTGCATTGCAGACGGTATTCGACGAGATGTTCATCTCGGTGTACAACCTGTTCTACACGTCGCTGCCGGTGCTGGCGCTGGGCGTGTTCGAGCAGGACGTGTCCGACGCCACGTCGCTGCAGTTCCCCAAGCTGTACGCGCCCGGGCACACCAGCCAGCTGTTCAACAAGACCGAGTTCATCAAGTCCACGCTGCACGGCTGCTTTACATCGCTCGTGCTGTTTTTGATACCTTACGGTGAGTTCAAAGTTTAGTCATCACCCGCATATTATCAAAATATTAAGAGCGTCCAGTTCCAGCCGCCTCCTGTCAAATCGTACTTTGTGATTTATTTCAAATTAAGAAACTTTTTGATAAAAAGGCATGTTTATTTACGATCAAATAGACAAATCTAAGCCCGTACGTGTTTGTTTTTTCCATAAAGCTCATAAATGGTGATGTTATGTATAACGGTTTAAAGTTTTTGATTTTTTGAGTAGAACGGCGCTTTTAATTAACAGAAAATGATACCTCATAGCATTAAGATCGCCTTGTGTACAGTCAGCATCAAATAGTTGTCACAGTCAAAAGGTCGATATTGATAAATACTAACAAAATGTTCATTAATATCGGCACAACCTGGCTCAAATTTTTTGCTATGCGCCGTTTTTCATTACTAATAATATTATAAATCCAAATGTTTGTTTGTTTGTACTTCTTTCACGAAGCAAATAATCTTAATACCTAGTATGGGATGACTATGGTAACATAGAGTGATCAAGAAAAAATTACATCTGCCAAAGGTTGCGAGATAACGTCTTTCTGACAAACTGAATTCCCAGCCGCGGCCAATCGCTATTATTCTATAATATATTTCAACTGGCAAGTCACGCTGCGTTGTGTCGTCATCCTCCTCAGTCTGCTACGTGGCACAGTCTTTAATTACCCTACCCTACCCTACTTAGCCGAGAAAAACGAGATACAATAAACATTCTGTTGTTACGCAATCTCATGCGAGTCAACACACATCATTAGTAACTAACAATATTCATGTCTCTTACAGGAACGTATAAGGATGGCCTGGCGCCAGACGGGAAGATATTATCGGATCACATGCTATTAGGGAGCGTAGTAGCAACAATATTAATAATTGACAATACGACACAAGTAAGTACGGCACTTACTTTGTATGGGGAAGTGTTTTTTTTGCGATTTCAATGTTGGTCTCATAGAAAAAGTTGTTGTTTTTGAGCACCAGAATCAGCCCCTAGAAGGTTGTTGATGTTTTACAAATAACCCTGTATACTGCTTATAATAATAATAATAAATCAATTTATTGCCGACTTTAAAAATCCATATAGAGGTGTTAGTAACATGATAACCATATTCTAGTGTTAGGAATTACAAATCTGTAAAAATAATAATAATAATTGGGCCACTCGTGACAGCCACAAAACACACGTCCATCGTGTTATTGGCTACGAAACGCCGTCATTTCTCTCTCTTTAACTTTTACAATTATGAACCAAATTTTAGCCCTCTAAAATTAGAGTCAAGTCTAGAAAATAAAATTTGAAAAAACTTTTTTTGTTCACCAGTGCGATCGTGCACGCACCGTAACGATAGGATTCTTTTTAATTATACTAAAAAATAACAAAAATTCATTGTCCATCCATTGTTTTTTTTATGTGTTAGACTTGCATCCGTTTTTTTTCTTCGATGGGTTTATATTTTTCTTGTATCTATATTATTCTGAGTCCGAGTCACTTCCTAAAGTCACTACTGATCATCATCGTTCTGCTACATAGCCACTTTCAGTTTGAGATGTATAGTGTTGTGGGTTGGCGACGGTTGTTGTTAAGGTTAACAATGTGTACCAATTGGTTACAGATCGCCCTGGACACGACGTACTGGACGGTGTTCAACCACGTCACGATCTGGGGCTCGCTGGTGTCGTACCTCGTGCTGGACTACTTCTACAACTACGTGATCGGCGGCAACTACGTCGGCTCGCTCACCGTCGCGCTCACGCAGGCTACGTTCTGGTTCACGGCTGTACTTACGGTACGTAGTCGATCTTGTTTAAACTACAATGTGTTAATTTTACACTTGATCAAACGAAATGTGCGGATACTAGATAAAAAAATATCTTAAAGTAAAGCTAGAAAGATTAGCTAGCAATAAAAATTTAAAAAGACCTAGATAGAACCCATGTTATTTTGAAGAACTTGTAGAGTAAATCATGCACTTTAATAAAACATGCTAAAAAGTTACCTTAATGTGCTAGTTTTGAAGTTACAGACTAAAAATTAAAAAATATATATATTATTTTTTTAACAATTTTTCTGCTCAGAATTGTAGGTCTTTTTTAATTTTTATTGCTAGCTAATCTTTCTAGCTTTCAAATAAAACTACTTTAAAAAATTACACCGTTTACTTAAAGAGAAAATAATTTAAAACCGAAAGATGGGAATTTTACAAAAAAAAAAAAATTAAAATGCCTTTATTTTTAAAATAGTTTACATAAAAAAAAATTTTTTCGATTTTTTAACGATAATTTTTTATCTAGTATCCGCACATTTCGTTTGATCAAGTATAAAATTAACACATTGTATATTAACTAAATCCAAATTGGTTTATCAGTTTGTTTGTAAGTAACATAATAACAAACATACTTGAAAACAAATTTAAACTGTTTGCTCAAATGCTGTAATTTTCTATTCTGTTGAGTTATAATCTCAGGTGGGTGTTATTTTTAATAATTTTGATAGAGCTAAGAAAATAAACTGTCAGTTCTCGTATTGTTTTGGCCTATGCTCGATCTAATATTTAACTAATATCGGTAAGGGTGGTAGTATGCCACCACACCACCACACACTTGTCAAGTTTATTTGTTAAATGTGAATTCGTGAAGAAATTAGATGTATTTATCAAATATTGGACAAAGATATACTCAAAGGTATTTGGTTTAATTTTTAAATGCTGAATGTATATTAGTTTTGGTAGATATTAACACTATCGTCGTCAGCGTCGCGACATAACGTATAAGAATGCAAATAATGAGCGTGTTGTGTGAGTCATGTGTCGTGTGTCGGGTTTTATAATGTTTGATCGACACTTTTGGCTAATGTTCACTTTTCAAACAATGATCATTAAATATTTATTTCACAAACATTTTTTTTTAAATGTATTGTTTTATAGAAAATCATTTGACAAATACTTACTTTACAAGTGGTTTACCTTATAAACATTTTCGATGTTATTTAGTTTTTTTTTTCTTACCAAAATATACACAATTTTAAAATAGAGATATAATTTTGTTTTTAAAAATGTTTGTTTAAAATTTTTTTTTTCTTCTATCATATAGATTATCAAAAAGTATTAGACACGTATCTTTTCTTTTTTTACATAATCAAAATATTTCAGAGATATTTGGTTTGACATTTCAAACAGCACGACGTCTTGGTACAAGACGAGGTAGAAGCGACGTCGCAAGCCTCCACTCCCGAATTTTGACGCGCTTTACTTTGTCATTTTTTTGTTTGTCGATAAAAGAAAAAACTGACTGAATAGAATTTAATTTTCTCTATCCAGTCGTCATCCTTATTTACCAATCCTCGGCTATCGAAAATACACACAAGGTAGACAGACGACCCGGTAAAGGTTGCGGGAAGCCGCCGGACGCAGGTCGCTTCCAACCGGCCGATCCGGAAGTCATCGTCACGGATCGAACCGATCGTCGGTGCGATGACAGTACCCGTAAGGCGCGTCGCTCGCCGGCGAGTCGAGTCGACTCTAGCGTAAGAGCCCAAGAGCCTCCCTAAGTACCCCGGCCGGCCCGCAGATGACGATCCTGATGGTGCCGGTGGTGTCGTGGCGGCTGGCGTGGTCGTGGACGCGGCCCACGCTGGGCGAGCGGCTGCGCGCGCGGCAGCGCTGGCGCGGGCCCGCGTCGGCGCCGCGCACGCCCTCGGCCCGGCGCGCGCGCCGCTCCGTGCGCTCGGGCTACGCCTTCGCGCACCAGGAGGGCTTCGGCCGCCTCATCACCTCCGGCAAGATCATGCGCCGCATCCCGCACGCCGACGCCGCGCTCTCCGCGCTCGCCTCGCTGCCGGGCAAGTTCCACGCGCGCCCCTCCACGCCGCCCCCGCCTCCCCACCCGCCCCACGAGCCGCGCGCGCCCACGCAGAACCTGGACACCGTCGACTTATGAGCCGGCGGGACCGGCATTTAAACCTGAGCTCTAGCCGCACAGCCGGCGGGGTCGCACTGCGAGCGGGACGGTTTCGACGATGTTCCTGATGAGACGATTTTTCCACTGTACAAATAAATAATAATAATACTGCGCCGACCCCAGATCACCCGAGAACGCGGCAGGCGAACGATGGTGAAATAAATAATTATTTATTTTCACAATCGCACCGATTATATATGATACGGCGACTAGTCGGATAAACATACTTAAATAATCTTATAAACGTCCATGATTTAGGCGATTACTCGTGTTCGTCACGCGAACGTTTGCCCCTTACGGGATTCGAACCCGCGACCGCTGGCTTTGTAGTCCGGAGCGCGAACCACTACGCCAGACGGTCGTCAAATTATCCATTAATGAATCACTAAAAAGTAGTAAAAATAAACAAATACAGAACGCTAGATGACGTTTACCGTGCAACACGACATCTAACCGTCCCGCTTACGTCCGACGACGGCGCGTCGCGTCGCGCCCCTTTGTGGGCACGTCCGGCGGAACGGCGACGGGTCTTCTGTAGACATCGGTACATTACAAACACTGGCGTCGTGCTAGCGTCTGGTCGCCGTCGCGCCCCGTCGGCTGTGTGCCCAAGGACTTAACCTCTCGACTTCGCGAGCAGTGAAAACGCCACATCGCCGGCCCGGCCGCGCCCAATCGTTCCCTACCCGTTTTATTTTGACGACGACGCGAAGGAAATCGATCGTATCCTAGTTTCGGGTTCTCGGACCGATTTCGGTCTCGTTTTCTTTTCCCGGTCGATGAGAGTCGGTAGGGTGACTCGTCCGTGTTGAAGTAGATTTATTGTTATTATTATTAGTGCCAAAGATGATCTCTTTGAAACTTCTATGCATAAATAATACGATCGTTACGTATTCGACATTAGCACGGTTTATTTATTTGTTCGTCAAAATTATCGTTTCACCGATTCGAAAATCAAAGTTGTTATGTATAAAGTTTTAAAAATGTAGCGTTTTAACTGCATGTGAATGTGAACAATATTTGCTTTGGAATCAATTTTTTTAAATAAAAGATATAATTCTTATAACACTTAGTTTTATTTTGTTATAAAATTAACACCAGCAGCGGGTAATCCCCGCAAGTTTTGATGGATAAACACTTAATTTAAGTTTGCATCAGAAGGTTTGCAAAAGACAGAAAACTACTTAACACTAAACTTGAAAACTAAACCTAAAAAATGTATCTGCCATCCAAAGACCGCGACATTGTGCTGGCCGCGTTACGCCTAATGGCCGAATTGAAACTGCGGCAATCGGTTTCTTGGAGGAAGTGGTCCACCATCACCAGCAGGTACTAGGGTCTAAAACGAACCATTATTTAGATAATACTAATTTATTTTTCTGCATTACAATTTTTTGGCCGCCGTACGTCTAGCCAGACCTAAATGCAATGGCCTGAACATTTATATATACATATATATTTATTATAGTATTTCTATTCGCTGTCCTATCCATTTCGAAGTTAAAACCATACTGTGTGCAAACCAAATGTCAAAAGAATGCGATAGCGTGCTGCGGATTGCAGCCGCACGCTGTAAACAGTTTTAAATTATTTTAATTCTTTGCAGAGTAAATAAAAAAGGAAAAGAAAAATGAGTGACCTGTTTTTTTTTTAAATTACAACGAAATTGGTATGTAAAATATTTGAAAGGTTGTTAATTCTCTAATAAGCCGACCAAATTATGGATACTTGCTACGTAAAAGCATCCGCACTATAGTATGGGTAAGTATCTTAATTATATGAACGTTATAATGTTTCGCTAGTACAGTTGCTTACAAAATACTAACGTCCATTTTTTATTCTTTGTCTAATGTACACTATCTTGACATATTTTATCTTAATTAAACTTTTATACTTTTTGCATTCACAATAATGCTAGTTTATTATATCTGGGAAAACACATATTTACTTGAAAAAAAATCTACCAGAGGCAGTTGAAAAATATTTTCCTCGACATATCTTTTCAAAAAATCAGTTGAGGGAAAATAAAAAATAATAAAATGCAAGTATTACTGTATCGTGTATATTTTATGTAATCAAACAGTCTTACAGAAACAGTGCGTACTATAAAACTATAATATGTAACATAGTAAATTAAACTTAATTAATATGGTTGGTCTTACACTAGAGTGTTTGTCATTTCCCTGCCCACCACGACAAGTTATACGCCTCACTTTACTTTATCACCATCCACTTCATCATTTATTCTTGTATTTATTCATATCCATTCATGTTTTATTTACAATCAGTAATTCAGTTACTTTTAATTAAATCAGGTTAGTAGCTAACTCGTAGGTTAGTATTCGGCATTATAAAAAAAATTAAACCTAAAAATAATATACAGGGTGTCCCAAGAAATACCAGCGGGCGTCAGGTGATAGAGGAAACTAATACCTATCGATTGGACCCCATGTATGTTCAGCGAAAATAAACGATTCTCGAGATATTTAGTTTAGAATGGATTTTGACCCGATTTCGAATTGATCCAGAAAAACACAATATGTGTCGACTAAACGGGTAGTCCCAATTTTTTTAACTAAAATAAACCAATAATGTACCTTTCTAAATAAAATAGCATTTAAACGTTAGCATAAAATATTTTGCGGAAAAATAAATATTCATCTATTATTTTGTTAATTCCGATAATTTATCTGTAACTTAGTCTCGCTCTAGTTAAAAATAATGAGCATAAATATGTTCTGTTATATAAGGTATTATAACTAAGCGCCACCACCTGTGCAACCATAGAGTTAGAATACGCTACGTGCAACAACTGACAAAACGCAAAATTTATGCAAAACTTGTCGGGACAAAAATGTGCGAAGCATGGTACATACAAAGATCCTGGAGCAACTCCGTTAATATATCTTTATACAGGGTGTTAGGTTATGACCACTATAAAACCGAAAAACGTATGTACATATGCATAATATACATGTACAATTAATAGAATCATTAAAAAAAATCATACAAAACTTAATTATTCAAAACGGTTTTAAGAAAATATTTTTGTTCAAAATGATACTATCTTTAACTTCACCATACGCATGTGCATATTGTGTTAGCACATATTAGGTCCTTACATATGAAATTGCCGTTCAGTATCAAAAAAGTGAATCTTCTTTTTTTAGTGAAATTATTATTTAATCAATCGAAGTATCGTTGTTATCGATAAACCTCCGCCATTTTATAGGCAGATCATTGATCCATTTGGAAAAAAAATCCTGGGAGCGAGAGTCTATGAACTGTTTGAAGGCGGTTGCGACTGCCTCGTCAGATTTGAATTTTTTACTAGTAAAAAGTTATCTAAATTTTGAAATAAAATGGTAATCGGTGCAAGACACGTTTTCTTAAAGTGGAAAGTGCCCAACGTAATCTGATAAAAGTCATGTATTCTAAAAGACAAAGGTTTGCGTTGCGACTGATAAACTTTACCAAATTAGCCGAATACCTTCAATTAGGAAACTTTACATAATGCAGACAATACTCAGAAAACACAAAACCCTAAAGTTCGATGCCACCAATGCTGTAAAAAGAAGGCAAAAGTTAGAAACCGCTAAATGCAACTCGGTTTTTGCTTCTAGGCAATACCGAGCTCGTTCAGCCTACCTTTATAAAATTATTAATAAGAATCTAAATTTATTTAATAAAACCTATCGAAATTATAAGAGGAGAAGAGGCTTGCAGGTATATTTAGAAGATAAAACCTACGATGATCTTGAGGCAATACTAGTTAAAATTTGATAGTAACAAAACACACATAATCACACACAACTACATACACTCTCTCACACACGACACACACAAGCACACACAATCTCTCTCACACACACACGCACGCTACTTTTGTTGAGGTTACAGGTACACAACACACAGCTTTTATAATCTGTATTAATTAAGAAACTTGATTTAAGTACTTAAAATTGTTTTGTGTATTTTTTATTGTAATTTTTGCTTAATGCGCTACAGCTGTACATGCTTCAGATAACGAAATGAAGTGATGGAAGAGCATATCTCCCTGATACAAGCTCTTAAGCTTAAAAGGGAGATACGGCCACTGAAATTGTATAATGTACCTTTTTAAAAAAATATATATATATTATTATTATTATTAAGATCTGGAGAGTATGGTGGGTGAAGCAAGTTCACGTCGCAACTCCTCTAACTTGGCGACCGTTTGATGTGCAGTGTATGGTTTAGCGTTATCCTGAAGAAGCAGTGGGCTAGAAGCATTTCACCAGTCTCGGTTGTTTAATGGCGAGCTTTTCCATCATTGTTTGCAATTGTTGGCAATACACGTCTGCAGTAATCGTGTGGCCTGATCTCAAGAAGCTGTAGTAGATAACACCGGCACTGTTCCACCAAACACTAACCAGAATCTTCTTTTTGGTCAGTTTGGCAAGGTTTCGCCGGTTCTCCAGGGTTAAGCCATTGTGATGATCGCTTCCGATTGTCGTACAGGATCCATTTCTCATCACAAGTCACGATACGGTTCAAAATCTCTTCATTATTGTGACGATTGAGCAAAGAAACGCATGAAGCGACGCGTGTTTGTTGGTCTGCTTCAGTCAATTCATGCGGTACCAACTTATCGAGTTTTTTAACTTTTCCGATTTGGCGCAAATGGATAAGTATCGTATTGTCACTTACGCCGAAGGCTGCTGAAAATTCTGAAGTGGTTTGAGATGGATCCGCTTTCACTGTCGCCTTCAATTCTTCGTTATTCACTTAAGTATCAGGTAAATCCAAATTTCCAGAACGGAAACGTTGAAACTAAAAACGCATCGTTCGTTCGTTAGAGGTGCTTGGTCCGTACGTACACGTTAATTCTTCGAGTCGTGCAGCACTGGTGCCACGGTGGAACTCGTATTCGTAAATACCGCGAATTTTCAATTTGTCTATGTTTGTTGTTATAGCAATGTTAAAGCTCAAACAAGTGATGTAAAAACAAATGAAATACGAATTTTAAAACAATATTTTTCTGGCTTTATTTTAAAATAAATTTGTTTAGAATTCCTAATCAAACGCAAGATATTTGATGTTGAAGTTGCCAGTATTAAGAATCGGCAATTTCATATGTAAGGACCCAATACCTTTTTCAGCTTTATAAGGTCGTAACCTTACACCCTGTACCGTTGAAGGCTTTTATCAGACTACCAGCGCGAGCTTGACACGTCCACGTTGGAATTCAGCAAACCAGCGATAAATTGTGGTTTTGGATGGGGCTTCATTACCAAATGCAGAAATCATCCGGCCAGTCATAATAATAAATCATCGCTCTAGAATTTTCTCGAGTCAATTCCATTTTCTCAACGACTAAACAAGTTTGACAAGACCTTGTGATAAGACCGAGAATCTTTTTTAAAATAAATAAATGGTATTCGATTTTTAAAACCAAGGAGTTTGCAATTACAAAGATTTTAATATGACAGGAACAGTGGAAATATTCCATTCCCGATACTTTTAGTGCAGCCCTCGTAGGTCAAATAAGGAAGATATAGCGGACAAGAACTGTAGCGACGTATTTAACCAACCTGATGTGAAAGAGCGTGTTGTGCAAGTCTGAAATTGAGGGTGATGAGAATGCAGCTACGTTGAAAAATTGTGCCCGTTTAAATCTAAACCAACAAGTACCGACTCTTTCAAGATCCCTGGTATCCATTTAGGCCGTCCACACGCCGTCGCACAAGAGTAACTCTACAGATACAATAATTTTGTTTTTATTAAGTCTGAAAAATGTGCAGTCACTCTCGCTAAAAATAAATGTTTAGGCATTGCAATTTATGTTTGATTTTTTAATTTGATCAACTTGGTTTAGGTAATTTTAAGAAACAAATAGAAGTTGATATTTTATGTTCCTAATGCTATCTATAGACCTCATATACTTCGAAAAATTATTTTGGTGCACAAAATTGTTATTAAATGACCGATTTTTTAATCGCTAGATAACTTTTATCTGTCGAATAAAAGTGACGCTTTGACACATTTTCTATACGAAAACTGTCAGCATGTCAAACTTATTCTTCAATTAAAATTTATCTAGTTGTTAAAAAATCAATCCTAAATTGATTACCTAATTGATTTTAAATAAAACCTTGTGATTCTGGATAGATTCTAAATTAAAATAATAATCTATCAGCGGTCTCTGTGACCGCACGTAGGTGGTTGAGAGACTGAAATAAGAGATAGTTGGTTAAGAGTTAAAGTTGTTCTATTATCACCCTCTACAGGGAAGCTAAATAATAAAATAGGAACTTGTCCCCATAGGGAACCAGATAAATTTGGTTTCTAAGCTAGATTTGGTTCTTCAGGTGATAATTCTGCGCACATGGTGTAATGCACAAAGCGACATTGCACGCAGGGCATTGAGTGCGAACGCGCTTGTGGCAAACAACACACGATCGTCGCATTTTTTCTTTGCTGCCAGGAGCAAATTCACCATATGGCACCGTAAAATGTTTTACTTGTTCGGAGGTGAACAAGGGTAACAAAGTTTGAGGCGGGGCAGCCGATGCAGGCTTTTGCTGGTCTGATGCTCTAGTGAACCGGTGCCGTTTCAACAGAGTCTTAACTAGACTTTGGCGAAAATTTCTGTGGGTGAGCCTACCACGCTGAGAGTCCGATATAAGACTTGCCTTAGTAATGATGTAGGCGTTTAAAATACTGGCATTGAGCAGTCTTCTAAAAAATTTTTTATACCAATTGTGTGCCCTCTTCCTTTCAACAGCATACGTAGACAGCATCTGGTCTTTTTTGTCTATACCGCCCATGCAAACGTTATAGTCCCTTACAAGTGTAGGCTTTCGTCTTTTCTCAACAGGACAATAACTGACACCATTGCCATGATATGTAGAGATAAAAGCGACATTCTTTGTATCTCTCCAAACAATGACATCAATGTCTCCAGTAGTGCACCCGAATATCTGGCCCTTCTGCATCGGAACTTTTCCTGTTTTTAAATCATTTATCTCAGGCGGGACAAACCTCCTATTGGTCCTTAATGTTCCGACGCAATCGAAGCCGCGTGTTTTTAAGGTTCTGGCCAATGCAGGACTGTTATAATAATTGTCCATCCAGATGCAGTGTCCGCGATGCTCCAAACCTTGTAAAAGCTCTAAAACGAGAGTAGGAATGAAACCAGATGTCGGAGATTCTGTAGTCGGTACGTCGTCGTCACGGCCTGTGCAGATCTTTAATCTATATAAATAGCCTGATTGCGACTCGCAGACTTCAAACGTTTTAATACCAACGTTTGCAGCTTTGTTCGGGATGAGCTGACGTATGTCGAGCAAACCTTTATATTGTGTAAGCGATTCATCAAGCGATATGTTTTGCCCAAGTTGATACAATTTTGGAAACATTTTGTTTAAATGTTCAACAATTGGAGCGATTTTAAATAATTTTGCCTGAGACCGCGAAAGATTTCCTGAGTCTAAAAGTTCATTATTATTAAAATGTAGAAGCCTATCCAACAATAGGAATCTATTTCTGGACATTGTGGCGGAAAACCTAGGAGTCTGGAATATGTTGTCATCTTTGCACCAGTACTCTTTTATGTCGGTCTTAACTATAATGCTCATGGCGATAATCATTGCGAAATAGGTATAGAGCTCGTCAACATTGGTAGGCTTCCATAAAAGGAGGCGGCTATTTTTAGAAATGGTCTTGTTAGCCATACCCTGGACAATTATTTTGTTGGCATAGCGGTTTGTTTCAGTTGCTATATATTCCATAATTGGCTTATCCCAAATGGCAGTGAACGCATCATAAGGGTCGGCCATGGAACGAGTAGGGCCTGTCGCCTGAAAAAAACCTTCTCTCCTCTCCTGCGGTGGAATAGGAGGATTCGGTAAGGCCCTCCAATTAAATTCAAATAAATCCAAGGGCCCATAACTACTGTGACCTAACTTGGGTTGCTCTGAGATGTCCGGAGAAGTAGAACGTCTGCTTTTCAGAGCAGAGTGTGGAGGAGGCAGCAGACATTCAAGGAAATGCAGCGGCCAAGTGGTATCAGGAACTGGGTCATCATTATTCTCGTCAAAATCAAACTGGTGCCGCAGTACGCGTGGCACCATCAACGTTATATCATCTCCGTCTTCGGTTCCGACATCGACTTCATCTTCATCGCTGCCTGTAACAATGATTTATTATCATCAGTGATAACTTAGCCGCAACGATGACCACAAAACGTTTTATCCCTATAATCACAATAAAATCTTTAAACGGGGACTCACCAAAACCTACAAAATCCATGATTGTTTCAACACTCGGAGGCTGCCGTTTTTTTTTCACAGGTTGAGATGTGCTTGGCCCGCTGCCACCGTCGTCATTGAATCTGGATATTTTAACTAAATTTTAACTATTTACTGTGCA
Organism: Anania hortulata; assembly: GCA_963576865.1. Lineage (NCBI taxonomy): Eukaryota > Metazoa > Arthropoda > Insecta > Lepidoptera > Crambidae > Anania > Anania hortulata. The sequence continues at coordinate 11,459,436 of OY756406.1, forward strand.
TTGATTATTTTAGTGCATTTGATGCATGTGAAAGATAATATGGAGGGATAACTGCAGTTTCCAAAAGTATTTTCTTAAACTGGACAATAGGTATATTTTGGGGGACCCATCACTTTATCGCAATTAACTTCAACGATTTTCATGTCCCATAAAACTATTCGCAGATCTTTTTATACAATATCTAACACTTCCGAGAATCAGGATACGTCGCAATTTCATTTCCTCGAATAGTTATAATCTACAAATCCACTCCATCGTTATTTCTTTTCATATTTTATGTATTTAATCTAAATAATCTTAGATCAATGTTTTGTTTCCCATAATTTTGTTTCCACGTAAGTTTTAGTTGGCAAAATATTTAAAACATAAAGTTTTACTTTACTCAAGTCAGTGTACATCGAATATATACGATTTTCATGAATTCTTGTTCGTAACACCTACCTACTCGTACCACAGAATACCTAATAGTACTACTCGTACACTGCGTAGTACATATTTAAAATATAACTATTTATAAATTAAAAACGAATGCTATTAAAAATCGACTCGGTCGACCCCGACTCCACGTAGTCTTGTTTGCCCTAACCCTATAGTGTAATTTAAAAGCCAGAGGCGCGGATGGAGTACAGCCTCCACCTACTGTAAGAAAACTCAGAGGCTGGTCGCCGAAGGCTGGCGTGGATAACTGAGACGTAACGTATGGGCGAAGAGGCTGTACTTCGTGCAGCGCTGGAGACGAGGAAACCCTAGCTTGGAGATATTAGGTCTTTACATATGAAATTGCCGATACTCGATACTGGCAAGGCAACTTTAGACAGGCCGCATATTATCCGAAGCTTCTAATAAGAAACATTTCTAGCGCGCGCCGGACCGAACTGTAAGCCCCGCACATTATCCGGTTCGGCGATCCGGCGCCAGTTGTTGCTGACTGCGCCGCCACGACACACCTTTCCGTCTTTTGACTTTCGCACCGGGATATTAAGGATGGCGACACATTATTGCTATTGGTACTATTGATTAGTTAATAAAGAAGAAAATCATTGTTTATATTTTCTCCTACACTAGGTCCGGCTATATTTTATTTTGATAGTGTCCACTATCCACATTCCATATGCACGAATAGTTTTCCACTTCAGCTACAAAATCTTTAGAATAAGAATAATAAGAAAAGAATACGTTTATTTAAAACAAACCAAAATTGATTTAAAAACACGAATAAGTATTAAATCGAATTTAAAAGTTAAAAATGCAATGTTAAACTGTAGGAAATCATTTGCGGTCGACCTTTAGAGTGTTTGGTCACGAGCTAGCAATAATAAGAGCATACATTTTCCAATTTTTTCTTCTATCGACAAAACCACCCCCTTTTGAGTTCCATTACCCTCCCTCTTGGTATAGCCGTTTGAACCTCTTCCTTTTTTGATGTCGGTTGTAAGGGTAAAAAATTGAGGACCCCCTCCTTTTTTGTAGCCGGTTAACAAAAGTAAACTTCTGGCAACCCTACTTACATTCATGAAAGTAGGGTACTTTCATATTTGACATTTTGCAACAAGAAGCGCGTGTAGGTACAGCATACGGCGACGTCTGCCAAACTGACACAAATTTCTGATAATATGCGGGGTCTAGAACAGAAAGTATGGTAGAGTAGACGGGCCTCTCAAGAATTCTGATGACGTTTCAATCCGGCGCGCATTAGAATCGGATGACCGGCAAGAAACATTTCTTACAATATGCGGGGTCTAGTACAAAATGTATGCACCGAAGTGCCTTCAGGTTTGCGCTAGAATGTTTCTATTAGAAGCTTCGGGTAATATGCGGCCTGTCTTAACATCAAATATCTTGCGTTTGATTAAGAATTCCAAATTCAAATTTATCTCGAAATAAAACCAGAAAAATATTGTTTTAAAATTCGTATTTCATTTGTTTTTACATCATTTGTTTGGGCTTTATTATTGCTACAAAAACAACTATGGACAAATTGAAAATTCGCAGTATATAAGAATACGAGTTCCGCCGTGGCATCAGTGCTGCAGAAACGACTCGAAGAATTATTAACGACGTGTACGGAGCAGGCACCGCTAACGAACGAAGGTGCGTTTTTGGTTTCAACGTTTCCTTTCTGGAAATTTCGATTTACGCAATGAGCCTCGTGGACGACCTGATACTCAAGTGAATAACGAAGAATTGAAGGCGATAGTGGAAGCGGATCTATCTCAAACCACTTCTGAATTAGCAGCAGCCTTTGGCGTAAGTGACAAAACGATACTTATCCATTTGCGCCAAATCGGAAAAGTCAAAAAACTCGAAAAGTGGGTACCCACTTTTCGAGCACGAATTGACTGAAGCAAACCAACAAAAACGCGTCGCTTGCTGCGTTTCTTTGCTCAATCGTCACAATAATGAGGGGATTTTGAACCGTATCGTGACTTGTGATGAGAAATGGATCCTGTACGACAATCGGAAGCGATCATTAAAATTAAAAACACTAAAGTATAGTGTAGCCATAATAATAATGTTAACATGTCGATGAATTAAATAAATAACAGAATATTGTATTCCGTGAATAACTTTTGAATTTTAGCTGGTAAATAGGTACTTTAAATATAGGGTTATTTTATTTCATATGTAGTAGTAAGTAGTTTTCTTATTTCATAAATAAAAGAACAATAATATTTACGTAATTAAACAGGTAACCTGACAACACACAGATTGACCGGGTTGATTGGAGTGAGGTTTTTACATTTATAGATCTTAATTTGTAACCATATGGGTACCTACATTGATTCAAATCGTACTCAATATGTATTAAAGAAGTCAATGACACATGAATTCGTACACTCAAATGCTGCGCAATATCGTCGATTTCTTTTATTTTTTCCTATTCATAGTGAATAAGAAAAATAAAAAGAAAAGATGGTGTGACGATTTAGATAACCTGACAAGGGATTGAGAGTCATTTGCGATAGATGGAGATCGATGGAAAAGTGTGGGAAGAGTTTTTTTTTCCAAAAATTAATGATCTGCCTATAAAATGGCGGAAGTGTATCGATAACAACAACGCATACTTCGATTGATTAAATAATAATTTTATTTCTTTAAAAAAAGTTGATTAACTTTTTTGTTACTGAACGGCAATTTCATATGTATGGACCAAATATGCATGCTACGTGATTGCTTGCATGCTGCATGTTTGTAATGTTTGCTTGCACGCTGCATGCTTGCTTGCCCACTGCATGCTTGCTTGCACGATGCATTCATACTTGTACGATGCATGCCTACAAGCCGTCATTTTAACTAATATTGTCAACGCACAATAACAACGTTAAAATTATTATGCTGTAAGTAATGTAAAATTTATTAATATAGAACTTACCGCAACAGTTTTCATCGTCAACACGCGAATGCATCGTTCGATGAAACGTTATTGCGATTGAAAGTTGTTAAAGGAAAATATAATATGTACCATTAAATATTAAAACATAATTTTATAAATAGTTATATGTTATATCGATAACTTAATAGTTTATATGAAATGGTAGTCGTTGTCTGAATCTGGATCTGGTAATCAAAACGTTTTTTTTATGAAAAATTATTTGATATTATGAAACGGTGATGATTAGCTATTCGATGAATCAAGAAAAAATAACCTGATTAAAAGATTTGATAAAAGTAAATTGGCTACCTAAAATGGTATAATTAGTTGGTTGTTTTTTTTTAAATAAATTTATTTTTACAATCACACCAACCTAAGCAAAGTTTGTACTATATGGCGACTAGATAACGGATAAACATACTTTTACAATCATCCATGACTTAGATACAAATTCTCGTGCTCATCACACAAACATTTGCCACTTGCTGGATCGAACCCGCAACCGTCGGCTTTGTAGTCCGGAGCGCGAACCACTCCACCAGACGGTCGTCAAATTAATTTATATGTTTACGTTACGTTTCGAGGGAGTTTATGCAATAAAAAGTAGCGCATTTTCGTTGTCCTAGACTTAGGAGGGGTCTTAAGGCAAAAGGGAAGGCAAGTGACCTTGAGCAGCGTCAACTCGCGCGACATCTATTACGCGCTTTAGATAATACATAATAATATGCATCGCAGACTAAACATCTATCCGTTGCGCTCCTATTCAAATAGATGGCGCGCAGACGATACAGTGCATGAAAAATGACATCTTTAGGATTCAGTCTTTATCACAGAGTTGTTTAAAGTTCAGTGATAAGAAAACATCCTAAACTATAACAAAAAGGAAGCCTAAGCTATTTATTTTAGGGCCAGATAATTATCTGAAATTGTATTATGTCAAATTAAAATGTCTTATTAATTAACTATTTAAGTAGTAATTGTGTCAATAAACAAAACTTGGTCTTACATATTTTGATCTTTTGTTTGCCATTTTCGCCTTTTTTTCGGATGGAGAGGTTTCACCACAGGCATACTCTCAGGTAAGGAGTCTTCGTGCCCCACATAGAAACTATAAAAAAGGTACTAAAATTATCGAGTAAGTAAATAAATTAAGCTAAATTACAAAAGCATTACATAAAATTTAATTATACCTTCTCAGTGTTTCTTCATTTCCACCCCTACTCACATCACATCGTCGCCCATTTCTAGTCAAACAAATATTATTATGGGTAGTTTTTTAAATGTTAGTGTACTTATAACTATCATGGAGACCAACTTTTGTTCTATGACTTTTAAAAATATGCAAATATTATTTCAGTTTTTCTATACAAACTCAATCAGCTGTCTTGTAATTTTGTATGGGAAGTCGATTTATTTTCACGCAAATTTGCAAGTCATAAAACAAAAGTTAACACATACAGTTTCCATACTTAAAAATCACGTTTGGCGCGAAACCACCCCAAATAAGATTTCATTAAGAAAATTTTTCTAATATTGTTTATAGCTATTACCTAAATGTAAGCGACGCACACTGGGGCAAGCTATATGAAGGTAATGCGTAAAATCGTATCTTTAAAATGTGGGTAATTTGCAAAAGATATGACAAATCATCAAATTCTAACACAATTTACGTCAGTTAGCATCAATCATAGGTTATCGTTTGGCTATCATAATGCACTAAACTTCATCATATGCATTTTCAATAATTTAATTTACACAAACAGTGATTTTTCTTAAGATAGGTGACAGTTATAATAAAACTAAATTATGGCAAGTGAAGATCATGGTTAGTACAATTTCAAGGTTAGTAACTCAACTAGTCATTGACCTTAACATTAAATGAAGAAGGCAGATGTTGCAAAAGTGCCGTACAAACGTTATTACTAGACATCGGATTATATGCACTAACAAAATGCCAAAATATGCATGCAAATATGCAATAAAAAGCCGAAATATGCACTAAAAACGATTGATATGCCTAAAATATGCACAATACAAAATCAAAAAACCTTTATTATTTTTATATTTTAATCAAAGAGTGTACAAAAACAGCGAAATTCTCTTAAAATTAAGTATAGTTTTTGAGGCAATATACAATCAAGTATTTTTACAAATTTTCGAGCGCAAATTTGTAACGTTTGTCACCCAGTATCAATTTGTACGCCGAGAATGACCTCTCCACATCAACTGTCATCATTGGGCAATATTTAAAATTGGCGCCATTTCTGGAGATACCTGTTCAGGCAGGGTACGACCTGTGCCGTTGATGTAGCCATTAATGTTCTACTTAACGAAATATGCACGGTTTAAAAAAAAAGGCTAAAATATGCACTAACGCCGTAATTAGGGACTTTTATGCATTTGCATATGCAAACATGCAAATGCATATAATCCGATGTCTAGTTATTACGCTTGCTCTCCACTGTCCAATCCTGCCATAAAAAATTGGGATCATCATGACCTCACCACTCTCGCGAAATCGTCAGTCCTTAATGCGCACCCTTACGTACACTGGGTCCATTAGTTTGCAAAAATATTTGGATCTGGCGCTCGGCGGCCGCGGCCGCAGAACGCTCGCTTCGCTCGCTCGCCTTCGTGCGAGGTCACTGTTCTAACCTAACCTAACTTAATAAACCTGTGTGACCCTATAACCTTGATAAAAGTTGGTCTCCTATAGACCTCCCACCCAATGGTATAATAAAAATAGGGTGTTATAAAGGGTTAATTTTTCGACGTATTTTTTTTGTCCTGCGCAGGGTGCGCGCGTAAAATGCGTTGTGAACTTTTCGATTGCTTATGCTTTTATTGTGTTTAATGAAACATTGCATAAAATATTGAGACTTGAGAGGCTGTAATTAAGTACGAAGAAAAGTTAATTGAATTTGAAATAAATACAGGGTTATTTGTAAAACATCAACAATCTCCTAGGGGCTGATCTGGTGCTCAAATACAACAACTTTTTGGCACCCAAATTAAAATAAAAAAAATTTTACTGCTCCATACAAACTGATGTCAGCTGGTTGACGGCTTAGTAAGGGAAAAGCATTTTTTTTTACAATTTTAATGTTGGTCCCATAGAAAAAATTTATGTATTTGAGCACCAGAATCATCCCCTAGGAGGTTGTTGATGTTTTACAAATAACCCTGTAAAAAAGTTAAAAAACAAAAGTAGTTGGATTTCATTTTGTATTTGGTTATTATGTATATCACAATTTCGTTTTGTTTAAAAAGCTCTATGTCTAATGCTAACTGGCAACACAACGTTACAAGCTTTTTTATTCAATGGTTTCTAAATGTAACAAACAAAAAGCATTTAAGCAAAAAAACTCTTTTTTAAGCGTGCTTTTTAAAAAAAAGTTTCCACCTCTAGACAGGACTTGTGCAAGTGAAAAATCACTTCGACACTAGATTCAGAGAATGATGGTTCGTATTGCTGCTCCATAGGCTTGGACTACTTGCATCCAGAATTGTTCAGAACTCCATACAAAACGGCTCCAGACAAGCCCGGATTCAATCCGTTTTGTATGGAGTTCTGAAAAATTCAAAGTGTATATAGTCCAAGCCAAAGGGTATATGCTCGATGGCATTGGCACCGAGTAACCATCCTTTCAATTTTTTCCTACAAAAACCGTCACGCGTCATCCAGAATTAATGGACACACCACTGATCAAGTAAACTGGTACTGGTTTGACACGCTACGCTCCGCTATATGGGACACAATGAAAGGGTCTACAAAATTATTATTTAAATGTTTAAAAATGAATTGGTACTTGCATTTCCATTGCGCTAAGTCGAATTATAAACAAATTTCTTCAACACAAGCCCACAATCAAGGTTCACCAAGGTTCACTGGTTCGTTTTACCTGATCCAGTGTTGCCAGATTCTTAGGTCAGAATTATCGTAGTTTTGCAGAAAAATTAACGTGTTTTTATCGCAACCCCAGTTCACAAAATTATAGTTTTTGTAACTCCACCGAATCTAGAAAAAAACAGAATATACGTATGAAAAGTTTAAATCTTGTTACTACCCACTTCTTTACCTTTCAAAATAACAAGTTTTTGTTATCTGAACTGTAGTACTCACTACACAAGTATTAAAGTAAACCGGTTTTTCTCGTCATTCATGATGACTGACACCAAACTGACAGTGACAATTCACCCTTTTGAAAACTGTCAAATTTTACGCTGACAAGAGTCGATCTCGTTTATAAAGCAAAGAAATTAAATTTACTATCGTGCTGTCAGAGTCAGACTGTCCAAAAAAACGTAAATGTGTTCAAATACACGGATAAAAATTTTTCCTAGTTATCTCCAACTGAGCAAAATATCGTGGATTATCGTAGATTTATCGTGCGATAATTAATTATTTTTTCTGTGGAATTACACTCAAAAATATCGTGGATCTAGGATAATTATCGCACGTCTGGCAACACTGACCTGATCAGTGGTTCACCACAGATTCATATATGTCTAAAGAGGTTCACTGCATATATTAATCTGTGGTTCACTGAGAGACGTGAGAGAGATGGTCCAATTTAAACAAACATGCGTACTCTGTCTAATCTGTGAACATGGCGTCAATAAAGCTGGTGACAAACTGCGACGGACGCGGCTCCGGACTCGTCTTGACATTGTGAGGTCGAAAAAGCGCGGGAATCGGCGGTCTAGGTAGACGTCTTTTTTTTCGGCTGCTAAAACTTTTACTTTAAACATAGTAAAAGATCAGGATAGGCAGTGAAGTGTTGATATTCTATTTTGTTGTGTATTTATTTATATTATCAGTGTAGTTTATCTCTTCATATTGGGTAAGTTTTAACTTTCATTTGTCCAATGGATGATGAACCTCATGATCCCGGTGGGACATCCCCTCCGGTATCTAATTTTGTTACTATCTCGGATATTATGGACACTGAGGGATCTGTAACTGATGCGTCTGATTCAAATGCAACTATTCCTAAACGCAAAAGAACATCGGCACGAAAAGTTTGCAAACATTGCAACAAAAAAAGAAGGCGCCATCATAAAACTTCCGTGTTAGATCCTTTAAATGAGTTTGATTGTAAGTGTGATGATTTCAAAGATACAAACACTGCCCCTTCTACCCCAACAGTCAATTTATCAAGCGAAAATTCTCCAAATAACCCTGTTGCTAGACCTTCTTATGTAGCTTCAGATTTGGCGCCATATGTTGTCCATATTCAAAAAGTTCCATCAGATACGAATGAAAATTGTAGTGTTCACCCTATAACATTTGGATTTTTCCTCAAAAAGAATGGTATTAGAAACATTGTTGATGGCAGCTTAAAAAAGATTGGCAGGAACCGACTATCAATATCTTTCTCAAAATTTGAAGATGCCAATTCCTTTATTAACAATGGGTCTTTAAAGTTAAACAGTTACAAAGCTTTTATACCTTCGTTTAATGTCACTCGTATGGGTGTAGTTCGAGGTGTCCCAACGGAGTGGTCTGAAGAAGACATTGTGACAAATATTTCAGTGCCAGTAGGGTGTGGAACCATTTTAAAAGCTAGGCGACTTAAAAGGAAAAATATTTCCAATGGTAGTACCCAATTTATCCCTATTGAAACTGTTGTACTTACCTTTGACGGTCAGGTCCTTCCCAAAAGAGTGTTTTTGTGTTTTAACTCCCTACCAGTTGACCTTTATATCTACCCAACAATTCAATGTTTCCACTGCTGCCGTTATGGGCATGTGAAAAGTCAATGTCGATCAACTCCTAGATGTTACAAGTGCGGATTAGGCCATTCAGGAGATAACTGTACAGTAGAGGAGGAGAGCATAAAATGTTGTCTTTGTTCTGGCCTCCACATGGCTAATAGTAAAGCATGCCCTGAATTCTTAAGACAAAGAAATATTAAAGAATCAATGGCCAAAAGTTGCATAACATATGCTGAGGCGCTTAAATTGCATCCTCCTTGTATCAAGTCATATGCAGATGTTTTAGTTTCTGCGCCCCCTAATAATACAAATTTTTCATTAAATATTGAGTCATCAGATTATAATCCAGAAAAATCTTCATACAAAAAAACTATTTTCCTCAAACCTAGAACACCGCCAAGATTTACAAAAGGCTATGACCGTACTGTCCATGAAGACCTTATCAAAGGATTCAACTCCCCTGTATCACCGAGTAAAAATGTCCTAATTAATAGTAATGAAAAACAGAACTTGAACAGCTTATCAGTAAAAGAATTAATAATTGCTCTTATACACTCTCTTTCTCAATCAAACTTTATTTCTATACCGTCCAACGCAGCCACTATTACAGATAATTTATTGACAAAAAATTTACAGAACGAAACAGAAGGCGTCAGCAATTCAGTGGAATTGCCGTAGCATACTTACCAGAAAAAGTGATCTTTTATATTTAATTAATAAATTTAATCCATTTATTGTTGCGCTCCAGGAAACATGGCTTAGTCCTGTTTCCATTTTTAAAGTTCCCAATTTTTCTTGAGTTAGAGAAGACCGTAGTGATGGGTATGGTGGTGTAGCTTTACTTATAAGTCATGCTGTACCATTTTCCCATATTCCTATCCCTCAACATAACAGTGATTTTTCTATCATTGCAGTTAAATTAAACAATATATCTTTTGTTTCACTCTATATTCCTCACCTCTACTTACAGATTTATGACGAAATAGAAAGTATTATTGATGATCTTCCCAAACCCGTTGTAATATTAGGTGACTTCAATGCCCAGCATCGGTCATGGGGTAGCGCCAGTTCCAATTGTTACGGAAACCGGATTCTTGATATTTTAGACAATACACAGCTATGTATTTTAAACACAGGTGCCGCGACTCGCAGGACTCCTCCTCATGAGGGGAAAAGTGTACCAGATTTGTCCCTTTGTTCTCCTAATTTAGCTTCATCATTGTCATGGTCAACATTCTCTATAACCTTTGGCAGTGACCACTACCCGATTATTATTGATTTCCCATCTATAAATAAACATCAGTTAATTCGTTCACCTCGAATGAAGTATAGACTTGATCAAGCTGATTGGCGGCAATTCAAAGAAAAGGTAGAACAGGGTATTCCATCGCTACCTGTTGTTAGAGATGATAATCAAGCTACATGTGCAGAAGCTCTAGCTTCATTAATAATTGATACTGCTGATCAAGTTTTTCCAGCTAAAAAAGGCTATTCTAATAAAATTCCGTCACCTCCTTGGTGGGACAGTGAGTGCTCAGATGCTGTTAAAAAAAGAAAAGAAGCAGAAAGGAAATACAATTCCTGTTCAACTGAGGAAAATTTAAACTCTTTATCAGAAATTATCTCCAGCACTAGAAAACTATTAAAATGCAAAAAATGGGAAGGATGGAAAAAGTTTTGTATTTCTATTTCTCCTGATATTTCTCCTTCAGTTGTCTGGTCAAATATAAGAAAATTCAAATCTGCTTTTAGAGAAACTCGTCCTCCTATGATTCATGATCCAATAGTTGAACAATTTTTAGACAAACTTGCCCCTCCTTTTGTTCCTCAAGATCTTTTTATTCCCAATGACGCATTATCTCTAACTGACGTTGACCATACAGGTCTCAGCGCTCCGTTTACCCTAACTGAGCTTGAAGGAATTTTATCGTACGTCAAAGACTCAGCTCCAGGTAGCGATGGAATCCCTTACTCGTTTTTCTGCAACCTTAGTAAACCGAGTTTGTCATATTACCTTAATCTGGTCAATTCAATTTTTACAACGGGTTATATTCCTCCCGCATGGAAATCACAGAAGTAATCCCTATATTAAAACCTCATAAACTATCTGACGATCCCAATTCTTACAGGCCAATTGCACTTTCGTCTGTTCTTATGAAACTGGCTGAACATCTGGTAAAAAATCGGTTAGAGTGGTTAGTTGAAAGCAAAGGCCTGCTGAGTGAAAGCCAGTACGGTTTTAGAAAAGGAAAGAGTTGTTCAGACAGTATAGGTATCTTTTGTACCGATATTCGGCTATCTTTTTCATGTAACGACTCTCTTCTTTCTTCATTTCTAGATATTACAGCCGCATATGATAACGTCTTATTAACAGTCCTTAAAAGTAAACTTTTGCAACTTCATGTTCCTAGCGTCTTAGTAAATTTCATTGTAAATATTCTTTCTGAGCGTACTATAACTGTTATTCAGGATAATAGAGCTAAATCTAGGGTATTACATAAAGGCATTCCTCAAGGTTCTGTGCTAAGCCCATTATTATTCAATATCTACAGCTATGATCTCGAAGCGTCCATGAACAACAGCGCGAACATTTTACAATATGCTGATGACTTGCTCATCTATGTTTCTGGTAAAAATGTACAATCATTATGTAAGTCTCTAACTGCCGCTCTTAGAATATTGAAATCATAGTTAGATCATAGTGGACTCAGCCTTTCTCCATCTAAAAGCTCGATAGTTTTATTCTCCAGAATGCGATTGCTTCCTCCGATTAATGTTTACTATAATAATCTTAAACTTTCGGTAAAAACAGAGGCCAAGTTTTTGGGCGTCATCTTAGACTCCAAAATGACAGGCCTTCCTCATTCTTATTATATTAGTACAAAATGTGAACGACAGCTAAATATTCTTAGATGCTTATCTGGTGTGTTGTGGGGAGCTCATCCTTTTTGTTTAAAACTTTTGTATAATGCTCTTATTAGAAGTATTCTTGACTATGGGACTTACTTTCTGGAGCCCTGTAATGTAGTTGGTATTCGTAAACTAGACTTAATCCAAAGTAAGTGCCTCCGTCTGGTAGCTGGAGCGATGAAGTCCAGTCCAAACAATGCTCTTCAAGTCGAATGTGTGGATCCTCCACTGAAGCTACGTAGACAATACCTATCAGACCGATTTTTGTTCCGTGCTTTACAGTTTTCACATCATCCACTTCGTTCTAAACTTCATAACTTATCAGAATATGTAGAATCTGCTCCATATTGGCGTTATAAATCTCCTCCATGCCTTGTTATCAGCTATCGCAAATTCATATCTCTTAAGGCTCCTACCCATAGATCCTCATATCTGCCAATTTTTTGTTTAAAGTATGAAGAATTACTTTTATCCCCAGAAATTCATCTTAATTTAGGTGTCTCCAATAGCGATAACAATGCCCTAACAAACTTCAATAATATTATTACTAAAGATTGGTTTGACTGGCATCATCTATATACTGACGCCTCAAAGCACTCTAATAACACTGATGTGGGCGTTGGGGTTTACCACGATCAATTGAATATTGTACAAAAAATAAAACTCCCTCCTGAAACATCGGTTTTCACAGCCGAATGCTATGGTATTTTCAAATCCCTTGAATATATTTTGATTATGAAGTTACAAAAAACTATTATTTTTACGGATTCTAAAAGCGCTCTCGAGTCTCTTGCTAAATTCCCTTTTAAGTCTAACTCTTTTTACCCTATTATCATGGATTGCAGACGGTTGCTCTATAAATGTTCAATGAAAGGTTTTAGAGTTTCTTTTGGGTGGATTCCTGGACACAGTAATATTCCTGGAAATGAAAAGGCAGATAGCTTAGCATCTGATGCGATTATTTGCGGTGATCGTTTCCCTTACAAAAATTACTGTCATGATTTACTGACTCTCCCTAATCTTTACCTTTATAAATCCTGGGAAGAAGACTGGAATAAAATCAGTCAAACTAAGGGAAGGTTTTATAGAAACATCCAGCCACATGTTCCCTCCAAACCATGGTTTTTCAAATCGAAGCTAGATAAGATTGGTACTAGTTGTCTAATTCGTATGAGACTGGGTCATGTTTGCCTGCCTTTTCATTTAGCAAGACTAAATATTGTAGACAGCGATAAATGTGAATGTGGGGATGAAGTGGGTGATTTAAATCATTTATTTTTTTCCTGTCCTAAATATGACCGCTCCTCCTTTATAGTTTCACTAATATCCCTCAGAGTCCCATTTCCTACTAATATATCTTGTTTATTATATTTGAATGATTATTCCATATATCAATGTATAACTACTTTTTTAGCAAAAAATAATATAAAAATGTAACTAAATATACATATATTTGAACAGTATATTTATGACTATTTGTTTGTATTTATATATATTTTCCCTAGCCTTTGTTCCCTATTTAGAACACTATTTCCTACCATCCTGATCTGATCCTTTCAAAATTCCCGGTTTTTTCCTTAAAACGATTCCCTACCTTTGTACCCCGTTGTGGCAATGCACAAGCCGTGTATGCCAAAAAAGAAAAAAAAAAAAATAAATAAAAAATTGTGAGGTCAAGCACTGCCATTGGTCTATCCTTCAGACAACTTCCGCCAGTGTTGCCATCGACCAAGGGCAGCGTTTGACCTTACAATGTCAAGACGAGTCCGGAGCCGCGTCCGCCGCCATCTGTCACCGGTATAAGTAAAGGCGGTGACAGATGGCGGCGGACGCGGCTCCGGACTCTTGATTCTTGATCGTTTTGATTCTTGACGTCTTGACATTGTAAGGTCAAACGCTGCCATTGGTCGATCCTTTCGTCAACTTCGCCAGCCCTTCAGCAAGACTCCGCCCTTTCCTGTTCCGAAACTGGCGTCCGGCTGCCGTGTGTCGGTGTCGGTGTCGTATTACCGGTATGTAATCTATGATGGCGTCTGCCGTCACAGATTAATATATGTATAAAGATAATATATGTCTGTCTGCCGTGGTCTGTAGTTTAGAAACAATCAATAGTGCTGCCATAATATATATTTAGGTCAATGAGTGCTGCACACAAATGTACTCAGTCTGTGGTGCTGCAAAACCTAGGCAAAACTATTGTGAATCAATTGAATGATTTATTTAGGTTAGGTTGAGAAAAAAAATTCATCGAATATTTTAAACTCAAGACTTTCAAAGTTTATTTACAGATTTAATAAAATTACACTATAGGTTAGTTGACCCCACAGATTATACAGACAGATACGATACGTCTATGAAGTTAAACAGGCACCGGTTGTTGACTACATGCGACATTAATACCGGTGACAGATGGCGACTGACGCGGCTGCGGACTCGTCTTGACATTGTATGGTCAAACGTTGCCATTGGTCGATCCTTGGGCTGGCGGAAGTTGACTGAAGGATAGACCAATGGCAGCGTTTGACCTTACAATGTCAAGACGAGTCCGCAACCACGTCCATCGCCATCTGTCACCGGCTTTAGGCTCGGACAACATGCATGCATACAGGAAATTACGTTTCGGGTATTCTATTCTAGGCAACCACCCAGAATCACACTGTATTTTAATGAAGATCGAAAAACGTCACGAATATCGACTTCGGGACATCACTAATTTAGTTCCAGCTATTGGTCTACCCTGCAGTCAACTTCCGCCAGTCCAAGGATATACCAATGGCAGCGTTTGACCTTACAATGTCAAGACGAGTCTAGAGCACTAATATCGGTGACACACGGCAGCCGGACGCCACTTTTAAAACAGGAAGGGGCGGGGCGTCTTGCTGAAGGGCTGGCGAAGTTGAAGAAAGGATCGACCAATGGCAGCGTTTGACCTTACAATGTCAAGACGAGTCCGGAGTCGCGTCCGCCGCCATCTGTCATCGGCTTAAAACTACGTGAGCCGCGTCCGTCGCCATCTGTCACCGGTCTTGTGTTGCTTTTGACTATTGGCCAGCACAGTATTCACAGATTAGACAGAGTACGTCTATACCGGTGACACACGGCAGCCGGACGCCAGTTTCGGAACAGGAAGAGGCGGAGTCTTTCTGAAGGGTTGGCGAAGTTGACGAAAGGATCGACCAATGGCAGCGTTTGACCTTACAATGTCAAGACGAGTATGAAACAGCGTCCGCCGCCATCTGTCACCGGCTTTAAGATTTACTTAAAGATGACTAATACCAGTGACAGATGGCGGCGGACGCGGCTCAAGACTCGTCTTGACATTGTAAGGTCAAACGCTGCCATTGGTCGATCCATCAGTCAACTTCCACTAGCAAAAGGATCGACCAATGGCAGCGTTTGACCTTACAATGTCAAGACGAGTCCAGAGCCGCGTCCGCCGCCATCTGTCACCGGTATAAAGCTGGTGACTGGTTTTTAATTATTAGTCACAAATATTTTAACCACATTCTATGCTTAGTTATAATTATAAGTCTTTACTTATTATTCAGACAACGAATGTTCTGTGACATCTTTTATTTATATTTAGGTCTATGACTATAGATATTTTAGATCATTCAATGAATTACATTCTTAGTTAAAATTCAAAACTAAGCCAAGTGAGACTCCATATCGTTTATAGAACGTAAAACCCTACTTATATTGAATCTCAGACGGTTTTATACACATTATCGTCATACATGCAGTATTTTCAAAAGTTTGTCGTACCAAACACTGCAAAGAAACTAGAATCTACTAAATGAGCAGTGATAGAAAAACTTGCTGACATTTGTACTGCTAATCGACGTGTGGAAATGAAAACAATAGTTTACTTAGTGCAATTTATTTTTGATAAATTAACATTAAATTAAATTCTGAATAAAACTTAAGAATAAAAAAAGATGGAAGATTTGCTTGATACTAGATCAAGTAAATGTATTTATATAGGTGTAATAGGTAACTTCTCTATTAGTGGGGTTGTGTCGCAGTAATTTACTGTATTTTCTGTGCCTTCGACTAGTTTGCTTTCAGCAGGCCATGTCTATTGGATGTTTAGCTGGTGATGTGGTTTTCATACCTTCCAAAATACTTGTCACACTTTTTGAAATACTGATAAAAACAAACTATATTTACTGCTTTTGGCGTTTATAGTTGTAGTGACATAAGGATTGAATACAGGTATATTGGACGTTTCAGTGCCCCATTTTAACAAAATATATACTCAAGGTATTGATGTAGGCTACTTGTAAAAAAATTATGTGCAATGTGTCTATACGTAGGAATTAACGACACTAGAAGTGTATGTAGATAAATGGAAAGTTCCGTTTAAGGATTTTGTAAATATTTAGTTTAGTTACATAGTATTTTAGTCAGGTACTATTTTAGTTTTAATAATGGTTAACATCTCCTAAATTTTAGTTATCAAAAACCTGTAAAAAAAAAGTGCCTGTCAACTTATTTTTATAATTTGTGATTGATTTATTCCCAACTGGTGCCTATCTGAGAAACAATTTTACTATGTATTTATTATTAAAATGTTTTTATCATGGTTGATTATGTGTTGGTCAAACTGTTAAAAAGCGTATTTTCTTTTTTATTCCATTGGCGTGATAAGCATATCTAATTATAAAAATTCCTGAAAATAATTTTAGATATTTTTTCATATGTAATTTACAAACTGTTAATTATTGTAAGACATTCTTGCTATACAAATTTTAGAATAGTGCCGACGCGGATTTTTTACATGATATTATTTGATATTTCTACAGTTTAGATATGGTTGCTTGCTGTGAATACTAAATATATAGGTGTATTTGCTAAGGACCAATACCTATGCTGTTTACAAGGTGTCATTTTATATTCCTGTATGTTATTTGACTGTGAAGTTTCTTAAATATGTTAATCATTAATGGATCTTGTAAAATATAATGTGTATATTGTTCAACTTATTTTTAGGGTTCTTGTAATGTGTCAAGATTGAAATGTAACCAAAACATTACACCTGTATACAAATTATAAAAATAAATAAAAATTGCTGTGGAAAATCTTTATTTTATTTATTTTTACCAGACATGTATTTTTTTAACTAACAATACACACAAGAATAGGATCAGAGCAGACACAAATCCAGGGCCCTAGTTTGCTAATGTTACTAATAATTATTAGTATAAATGCGAAAGTTTGGATGGATAGATGATTGTTACTCAATCACGCCAGAACGTCTGAAAGGATCTAAATAAAATTTGTAACAGAAATAGAAAATAAATTAAATTTTCGTATAGCAGATAGGTTACTTTACTAGGAAAGAAAAAGTAATGTTACAAAGTCATAGTATTTTTTTTACAGAGCAAGGGATCGACATGGTTTTTGCCCCAGTGGTAGTTGTTTAGATTAAGGAAAGGACATTCCACGCGGGAACAGAGATATAAGTATACCCAGCGAGACTCATCCAACTCTCACAGAGGTCTCTGACAAAGCTACACCTCTGTCCGCGTTTCTTTCCTACCGACGCCACTGCCTCTGATCCTGGTTATTGGCCACTCCATAGAATAGTTGAGTATATTGCCTGATCAGTGCTTGAGTTTTATTTCCTCAACTCGGCATTCATGTATGATGTGCCGTACAGGTATTCTTTTATAAGTCATATATGCATGGACCACAAACATATCCATTGAGGAGTAAATCCTTGGATAGGCAGAATCGGTTTCCCTTACATGGCCTAGATGAAATGAGCTGCACTAGTTTTAGTGTATACTTTTAGCTGTTTAATACCTACTTTTCTTAATTTAATGATTTGCTGGTTTACTGGTGCCAAGGTAAAACTCCAATAGGACACGAAGACCAACTGTGACTCTCAGAGGATAATTTCCAAATACCACAGCTAATTGTTTGAGTTACAGAGTTTGTAATATCTACATCATTTAATTTGGCACTTGTATCTTGCTGATCTAAATGTTTACCATCATTATCCGACTGTAAATCATCAACAGTATAAATCTTTGGTGATTTAAATGGAAATTTATCTGGTGATGCTATTAATTCTGCCAATTGACATATATTTTCTGTAACTAACTTAGGTAAGCATGGTTCTACCAAATTAAGAACATCTCTTATAAAATATTTGAGGTATGGATTATAAGAAGAAATTATAGGCTGAAGAAACTCAATATTCATAAGCTGTCCTGGAACTGGCTTTTGCATGTCGAGGAGAAGTCCCCTTGTTTTTTCATTTGGAAACCAGTGGTGGTAAAGTAACCTCAACTCACTTTTTTTCTTTGGTTCTAACTCCACAGATGATCTGAAAATAATAAGACAAATATTTACAATCATTTAATATTTTTGTTTTTATTAAACTAAGTTACGAAAAGCCAGTCTTAGACAAAATAATTGCATGCAAAACTATTATGTTAATTCCATTTACTTTAGATAGATTATCATTTCAGTCATAGGACATCCACTGGTGAACATAGATTTCCCCTAATGAGTTTGTAATAGATAAAATATATCACACAACTCGAAATATGAGATGGCACAACACAAAATAAATGTGTCATTAGAGTTAATGTAGTATGAGATCAAATTAAAGAGTAGCACCTCAAGTAAACAGGTGTCTTTGGAGTTAATGTAGATTCCATGCACATTCTGATAATCACAATAACTCGTCTATTGTATTGTTTCAAGTTGTGCTACTCTTTATCTAGGTGTGCAAAATATTCTTTAATCTTTAATAGGTTATAAATTCATTACAATTTATTTAAAAGTAAATTTACACATACTTCTTAAGTTTTGCCATGAACTGTTTTGATTTTGCCAAGGCTACTAGTATTTCAGAAACCCAGAGAGCAGCAAGATGACATTTTTGATCTCCATATTCAACTTTATTTGTAATTTGGATGAGCTCTAATATGAAGTCTAAGAGAATGTCATGAGTGTGTAAACAAGTCACACTTCAAAGCCCTGGATATATTGTGAACTTAATTTTTTTGTATAAAAGGAATCACTACTCAAATTATTTAAAACATCCAGGGAAAGAAACAGTGACTCTTCCCCAAGTAATGCTTTATTAACATGTGTGGCAGTATCTTTGGTTTTGAGCAACTTTTTAGAATGGTTACTATTGAGCATATTGATTAAAGATACAATAGATATTGTTTTCAAATTTGAAAAGTCAATAAGATCTTGAAATATATCTCTAGCATCATTTAAGATGGATTCTTGCATACTTGGATCTGGAATATCAGCTAAATTTTTTATCTTGCATCTAGAATGGACACAAAAACTTAGAGATAGACATAAGTTCATGAATGCTGCTATTTTGTTGGTATCGGAAGTGTCCATATCTTTCTGCCCAGATTGGTAATCTGCAATACATTCTTTGTATTTAACCCAATAACTTTTCTTTAGCCAATCAAGTCCTATAAGGGATGCTTCTCTAAGCAATTCTATTGATGGTAGGTTGTTACTGTGGGCTGTGTCATGTCTCAAGTCAATGATCCAGTCTGGAACGCCCAAATTTTTGGCAGCTTTGTATAAGCTAGAACCTTTAGCAGTTTCTGTGTCTAACATATGGTTCACGAATCGCATAATTGCGGACGAATATGCCAGGCGAAGAAGATAATCACTGCGCATTGTGGCTACAGTGTTGTTTTCATCTTGAATAAGAACTTCCAACAGAATCAGTGTTGACTCGATACCAGATGGCAACGAAGGGCACCTCGCTTTCCAGAGGAGCATTAGGTTATGTGCTTCTGTTGTGTTTTTACTGATGTAAATCTTTTCGTAGACATCTAGCCACTCTTTACTGTTAAACCACGGAACAATATTATAGTATTCACTCATTTTTTTAACAATCTTTTACAATTATACTATTTTCAATTTAAAAAAACTAACGTAGTGAACGTACGTACATTGACAAGAGTCGATGTCGTTCTTAAAGCAAAGAAATTAAATTCACTATCGTGCAGTCAGAGTCAGACTGACCAAATAAACGTAAAATGTGTACAAATACACGGATTAAAATGATTTCCTAAAGTTTTCTCCAACTGAGCAAAATATCGTAGATTTATCGTGCGTTAATTTAATAAGTTTTCTGTGGAATTACACTCAAAAATATCGTGGATCTAGGATAATTATCGCACGTCTGGCAACACTGAGTGGTAAAGAATACCGATGACAGATGGCGGCGGGCGCGGCTCCGGACTCGTCTTGACATTGTAAGGTCAAACGCTGCCATTGGTCGATATTTGGGCTGGCGGAAGTTGTTTAAAGGATAGACCAATGGCAGCGCTTGACCTCACAATGTCAAGACGAGTCCAGAGCCGCGTCCGTTGCTGTTTGTCACCAATTGAAGTCTAAAGCCGGTGACAGATGGAGGCGGACGCGGCTGCGGACTCGTCTTGACATTGTAAGGTCAAAGGCTGCCATTGGTCGATCTTTGGGCTGGCGGAAGTTGACTGAAGGATAGACCAATGGCAGCGCTTGACCTCACAATGTCAAGACGAGTCCGGAGCCGCGTCCGCCGCAGTTTGTCACCAGTTTAAAGCCGGTGACAAATGGAGGCGGACGCGGCTGCGGACTCGTCTTGACATTGTGAGATCAAGCGCTGCCATTGGTCTATCCTTCAGCCAACTTCCACCAGTAAAAGGATCGACCAATGGCAGCGTTGGACATTACGATGTCAAGACGAGTCCGGAGTCGCGTCCGCCGCCAAACTGCGGCGGACGCAGCTCCGGACTCGTCTTGACATTGTGAGGTCAAACGCTGCCATTGGTCGATCCTTTTGCTGGTGGAAGTTAACTGAAGGATAGACCAATGGCAGCGCTTGACCTCACAATGTCAAGACGAGTCCGGAGCTGCGTCCGCCGCAGTTTGGCGGCGGACGCGACTCCGGACTCGTCTTGACATCGTAATGTCCAACGCTGCCATTGGTCGATCCTTTTACTGGTGGAAGTTGGCTGAAGGATAGACCAATGGCAGCGCTTGATCTCACAATGTCAAGACGAGTCCGCAGCCGCGTCCGCCTCCATTTGTCACCGGCTTTAAACTGGTGACAAACTGCGGCGGACGCGGCTCCGGACTCGTCTTGACATTGTGAGGTCAAGCGCTGCCATTGGTCTATCCTTCAGTCAACTTCCGCCAGCCCAAAGATCGACCAATGGCAGCCTTTGACCTTACAATGTCAAGACGAGTCCGCAGCCGCGTCCGCCTCCATCTGTCACCGGCTTTAGACTTCAATTGGTGACAAACAGCAACGGACGCGGCTCTGGACTCGTCTTGACATTGTGAGGTCAAGCGCTGCCATTGGTCTATCCTTTAAACAACTTCCGCCAGCCCAAATATCGACCAATGGCAGCGTTTGACCTTACAATGTCAAGACGAGTCCGGAGCCGCGCCCGCCGCCATCTGTCATCGGTATTCTTTACCACTCAGTGTTGCCAGACGTGCGATAATTATCCTAGATCCACGATATTTTTGAGTGTAATTCCACAGAAAACTTATTAAATTAACGCACGATAAATCTACGATATTTTGCTCAGTTGGAGAAAACTTTAGGAAATCATTTTAATCCGTGTATTTGTACACATTTTACGTTTATTTGGTCAGTCTGACTCTGACTGCACGATAGTGAATTTAATTTCTTTGCTTTAAGAACGACATCGACTCTTGTCAATGTACGTACGTTCACTACGTTAGTTTTTTTAAATTGAAAATAGTATAATTGTAAAAGATTGTTAAAAAAATGAGTGAATACTATAATATTGTTCCGTGGTTTAACAGTAAAGAGTGGCTAGATGTCTACGAAAAGATTTACATCAGTAAAAACACAACAGAAGCACATAACCTAATGCTCCTCTGGAAAGCGAGGTGCCCTTCGTTGCCATCTGGTATCGAGTCAACACTGATTCTGTTGGAAGTTCTTATTCAAGATGAAAACAACACTGTAGCCACAATGCGCAGTGATTATCTTCTTCGCCTGGCATATTCGTCCGCAATTATGCGATTCGTGAACCATATGTTAGACACAGAAACTGCTAAAGGTTCTAGCTTATACAAAGCTGCCAAAAATTTGGGCGTTCCAGACTGGATCATTGACTTGAGACATGACACAGCCCACAGTAACAACCTACCATCAATAGAATTGCTTAGAGAAGCATCCCTTATAGGACTTGATTGGCTAAAGAAAAGTTATTGGGTTAAATACAAAGAATGTATTGCAGATTACCAATCTGGGCAGAAAGATATGGACACTTCCGATACCAACAAAATAGCAGCATTCATGAACTTATGTCTATCTCTAAGTTTTTGTGTCCATTCTAGATGCAAGATAAAAAATTTAGCTGATATTCCAGATCCAAGTATGCAAGAATCCATCTTAAATGATGCTAGAGATATATTTCAAGATCTTATTGACTTTTCAAATTTGAAAACAATATCTATTGTATCTTTAATCAATATGCTCAATAGTAACCATTCTAAAAAGTTGCTCAAAACCAAAGATACTGCCACACATGTTAATAAAGCATTACTTGGGGAAGAGTCACTGTTTCTTTCCCTGGATGTTTTAAATAATTTGAGTAGTGATTCCTTTTATACAAAAAAATTAAGTTCACAATATATCCAGGGCTTTGAAGTGTTACTGACTTGTTTACACACTCATGACATTCTCTTAGACTTCATATTAGAGCTCATCCAAATTACAAATAAAGTTGAATATGGAGATCAAAAATGTCATCTTGCTGCTCTCTGGGTTTCTGAAATACTAGTAGCCTTGGCAAAATCAAAACAGTTCATGGCAAAACTTAAGAAGTATGTGTAAATTTACTTTTAAATAAATTGTAATGAATTTATAACCTATTAAAGATTAAAGAATATTTTGCACACCTAGATAAAGAGTAGCACAACTTGAAACAATACAATAGACGAGTTATTGTGATTATCAGAATGTGCATGGAATCTACATTAACTCCAAAGACACCTGTTTACTTGAGGTGCTACTCTTTAATTTGATCTCATACTACATTAACTCTAATGACACATTTATTTTGTGTTGTGCCATCTCATATTTCGAGTTGTGTGATATATTTTATCTATTACAAACTCATTAGGGGAAATCTATGTTCACCAGTGGATGTCCTATGACTGAAATGATAATCTATCTAAAGTAAATGGAATTAACATAATAGTTTTGCATGCAATTATTTTGTCTAAGACTGGCTTTTCGTAACTTAGTTTAATAAAAACAAAAATATTAAATGATTGTAAATATTTGTCTTATTATTTTCAGATCATCTGTGGAGTTAGAACCAAAGAAAAAAAGTGAGTTGAGGTTACTTTACCACCACTGGTTTCCAAATGAAAAAACAAGGGGACTTCTCCTCGACAT
Source organism: Anania hortulata (assembly GCA_963576865.1). NCBI lineage: Eukaryota > Metazoa > Arthropoda > Insecta > Lepidoptera > Crambidae > Anania > Anania hortulata. Next base: position 11,482,856 of record OY756406.1, read on the forward strand.
GCAAAAGCCAGTTCCAGGACAGCTTATGAATATTGAGTTTCTTCAGCCTATAATTTCTTCTTATAATCCATACCTCAAATATTTTATAAGAGATGTTCTTAATTTGGTAGAACCATGCTTACCTAAGTTAGTTACAGAAAATATATGTCAATTGGCAGAATTAATAGCATCACCAGATAAATTTCCATTTAAATCACCAAAGATTTATACTGTTGATGATTTACAGTCGGATAATGATGGTAAACATTTAGATCAGCAAGATACAAGTGCCAAATTAAATGATGTAGATATTACAAACTCTGTAACTCAAACAATTAGCTGTGGTATTTGGAAATTATCCTCTGAGAGTCACAGTTGGTCTTCGTGTCCTATTGGAGTTTTACCTTGGCACCAGTAAACCAGCAAATCATTAAATTAAGAAAAGTAGGTATTAAACAGCTAAAAGTATACACTAAAACTAGTGCAGCTCATTTCATCTAGGCCATGTAAGGGAAACCGATTCTGCCTATCCAAGGATTTACTCCTCAATGGATATGTTTGTGGTCCATGCATATATGACTTATAAAAGAATACCTGTACGGCACATCATACATGAATGCCGAGTTGAGGAAATAAAACTCAAGCACTGATCAGGCAATATACTCAACTATTCTATGGAGTGGCCAATAACCAGGATCAGAGGCAGTGGCGTCGGTAGGAAAGAAACGCGGACAGAGGTGTAGCTTTGTCAGAGACCTCTGTGAGAGTTGGATGAGTCTCGCTGGGTATACTTATATCTCTGTTCCCGCGTGGAATGTCCTTTCCTTAATCTAAACAACTACCACTGGGGCAAAAACCATGTCGATCCCTTGCTCTGTAAAAAAAATACTATGACTTTGTAACATTACTTTTTCTTTCCTAGTAAAGTAACCTATCTGCTATACGAAAATTTAATTTATTTTCTATTTCTGTTACAAATTTTATTTAGATCCTTTCAGACGTTCTGGCGTGATTGAGTAACAATCATCTATCCATCCAAACTTTCGCATTTATACTAATAATTATTAGTAACATTAGCAAACTAGGGCCCTGGATTTGTGTCTGCTCTGATCCTATTCTTGTGTGTATTGTTAGTTAAAAAAATACATGTCTGGTAAAAATAAATAAAATAAAGATTTTCCACAGCAATTTTTATTTATTTTTATAATTTGTATACAGGTGTAATGTTTTGGTTACATTTCAATCTTGACACATTACAAGAACCCTAAAAATAAGTTGAACAATATACACATTATATTTTACAAGATCCATTAATGATTAACATATTTAAGAAACTTCACAGTCAAATAACATACAGGAATATAAAATGACACCTTGTAAACAGCATAGGTATTGGTCCTTAGCAAATACACCTATATATTTAGTATTCACAGCAAGCAACCATATCTAAACTGTAGAAATATCAAATAATATCATGTAAAAAATCCGCGTCGGCACTATTCTAAAATTTGTATAGCAAGAATGTCTTACAATAATTAACAGTTTGTAAATTACATATGAAAAAATATCTAAAATTATTTTCAGGAATTTTTATAATTAGATATGCTTATCACGCCAATGGAATAAAAAAGAAAATACGCTTTTTAACAGTTTGACCAACACATAATCAACCATGATAAAAACATTTTAATAATAAATACATAGTAAAATTGTTTCTCAGATAGGCACCAGTTGGGAATAAATCAATCACAAATTATAAAAATAAGTTGACAGGCACTTTTTTTTTACAGGTTTTTGATAACTAAAATTTAGGAGATGTTAACCATTATTAAAACTAAAATAGTACCTGACTAAAATACTATGTAACTAAACTAAATATTTACAAAATCCTTAAACGGAACTTTCCATTTATCTACATACACTTCTAGTGTCGTTAATTCCTACGTATAGACACATTGCACATAATTTTTTTACAAGTAGCCTACATCAATACCTTGAGTATATATTTTGTTAAAATGGGGCACTGAAACGTCCAATATACCTGTATTCAATCCTTATGTCACTACAACTATAAACGCCAAAAGCAGTAAATATAGTTTGTTTTTATCAGTATTTCAAAAAGTGTGACAAGTATTTTGGAAGGTATGAAAACCACATCACCAGCTAAACATCCAATAGACATGGCCTGCTGAAAGCAAACTAGTCGAAGGCACAGAAAATACAGTAAATTACTGCGACACAACCCCACTAATAGAGAAGTTACCTATTACACCTATATAAATACATTTACTTGATCTAGTATCAAGCAAATCTTCCATCTTTTTTTATTCTTAAGTTTTATTCAGAATTTAATTTAATGTTAATTTATCAAAAATAAATTGCACTAAGTAAACTATTGTTTTCATTTCCACACGTCGATTAGCAGTACAAATGTCAGCAAGTTTTTCTATCACTGCTCATTTAGTAGATTCTAGTTTCTTTGCAGTGTTTGGTACGACAAACTTTTGAAAATACTGCATGTATGACGATAATGTGTATAAAACCGTCTGAGATTCAATATAAGTAGGGTTTTACGTTCTATAAACGATATGGAGTCTCACTTGGCTTAGTTTTGAATTTTAACTAAGAATGTAATTCATTGAATGATCTAAAATATCTATAGTCATAGACCTAAATATAAATAAAAGATGTCACAGAACATTCGTTGTCTGAATAATAAGTAAAGACTTATAATTATAACTAAGCATAGAATGTGGTTAAAATATTTGTGACTAATAATTAAAAAATCAATAGCTTATCAGTAGACAGTCTTTTTTTTAATATAAAGCAGATAAACGTCAAAAGCAAGCTAAAAGTACTCCTGATTTATCAATATGAATAGGTACATGTTACATGTATGTTTTTTCTAGTCGTGTAAAATGTATGGCAACCGGAGTGAAGCTAACATGTCATGGTAATATGAATGCAAATTTTAGTTTGTCCTAATTTTACATAAAAAGAGTTTATGATAACAACTTAACACTACTAAACCTACTTTTACGGAACTTAAACATGTAAAATGTGTAGATCTGTTGAGTGAAAAATAAATTTTTCTACGTGTTATTTTTTTAGGGTTCCGTAACTCAAAAGGAAAAAGGAACTCTTATAGGATCACTATTGACTTCACTGCCTGTTTTGTTGTTTGTCTGTCAAGACATTTCAGGTATCATGTTAAAATTAATATCAAATAGTAGGGGAGCCCAAGAGGGGATATTTGGATTTAATCAAGCGCGGCAATATAGTACCGCGCGTGTAGAACAGCCGATCAGAATAGTAACAATAAATCGATACATACGTAATACTCGAGCGCGTCAGATGGGTATGGTGGGTTAATTATACGCTGAAAAGTGTACATTTCAATAATCTGACGATTTAAGCGTGGGGTGGGAAGGTCGCAAACTTGCAACTCTGCCGATTAGGACAAGTCGAAGTAACAAAAATCGTCAATAACGTTTTGCGCGTGCAGCTGCAGCGAAGCATGTATTAAGCATGTATTGTATTCTACTCTGCGCCGCTGTCTTATTCACTCTTTCTCTATCTCCCACTCTCTCGCACCGTCCCACTGTAGATCGACGCCATACAATTGATGGGACATAGGCAACATAAACAAACAAGTGTGGAATTACGAAAAACAAGTAGTACCATCGCTTCCATCTACTTAAAAGCTATAAAAATATTGAGAACATTTTCTCGGAATCTTATTTGGAAAGGTATCGTGCCAAACGTGATGTTTTAGTATGGAAACTGACATATAAAATGATGTATCTCGGGAGTCCCGCGGTGTTTCGATTGGATTTTTTAATATGTTAATAAGATCTGTATTAGCTACATGTACCCTAAACAGATTAAGAAAATACCTCCGAATACTTATCAGATTATGGATCAGCACGACCAAGACATCAAGCTGAACCATCTGTATGAAAATCTTTCGCGCGCGCGTGTATTTCAAAATGCCGATTTTTTGCCGAGCTTGCGACACATCCGAATCGTCAGTCTTTTGAATGAGAGTTTCGTTCAGGTTCACTTAACATCCCTTCTGAATATCTGACGCGCTCGAGTATTTTTTTTTCCCCATTTTCAACCGTACGGCCGATCCCACCATGCAAACCGGTAGTTTATCATCTCTCCGTCATCAGACACAAGTCAACAACAAGGGGCATATACAGTATCAATATCTGACGCGCTCGAGTATTTCCATGTGACTGTTTTTTACATTTTTGGATGCTTAGAGACGCTTGCCCGACCGGTGAAAGGGTAAACATCATACAACCTTTTTTTCTTTCTCAATCTAATCTTCAAAATTAGGTACGTCTCAACAACGCTCGAGTAAATCCCCATTTAGCATCGTGGGCTCCCCTACTATTACTCAGTTCGGCAATTCCTTTGAGCTTTGAAGTTTGAAAGCCGGCCGGCCGGATGCCGCATATTTTGGACACCTGCAAGGTAATCAAAACCTATTGGATACTTTCCGTAAAGCATTAAGGTAAATTTGTAGCATCAACACAAAAAAGCAGCAAAAATATTTGAGACTCGATTCCCGTTATGAAACTATCTACAAGTTTGTACGGAACCCTCGGTGCGCGAATACGACTCGCCCTTTCCCGGTTTTGTTTTCATATAGGAGATTTATTTTCAACCGCTTATGAGTTTATGGCCAGTTAATTGCATGGAATAGAATCTAGTCAAAAAAATAACTACTATGTGTTTTAAATTGTAATTTATAATCCGCTATGGTTTTGAAACCAAATACTTCACGTCCTATTTGGATGTTTACGAATCACGAAAATAATAATGGAATAGACCCACTACTGAACAATAAACGACAGCGGTATTATAAAAGGGCCTAATACTACACAGTTTAAAATCATCACAATTATATATTTTTACAATCTCCAACAAAGGCGCTATCGAACACACTCAACTTATAATAAACCTTAAAGACACAATATTGCTATTTTTATAAATCACAATTACACAAGATTTACAATATTTACACGGAAAATATATCATAAAATATAATGTCAGTGCAAAGATGAATATAATATTCACATAGGAAAATATTTTCTCGTTTACATTCACATTAGGATGCGGTGGCCGCGTCTGGAAGCGTACAAGTAGTATTTAAGCGAATAAGCTCGTATAACTCTATAAGTAAGTACGATTTTTCACTACCGCGTTCGTTTCGTAATCTCTCCACGGCCTACGCCTTTCGTCAGATGCAGCACTAACATGACACGGTGACTCCGGCACTCGCTCAACATCGAGTTAGGTATTTTAGTTGACAGAACGTTAGTGGCAAGTAGACTACAATATCAAATGTGAGCCTCATAAAATTCAATAACAATGTCTACACCATCAAACAATTAAATACCAGAAACCTAACAATGTTAAAAATTATACGGAGACAACTTTTAAAATTACGTAAATATAAACTACTTATCTAGTGGCATGGATCATCAGTTGGTTATGAGTTTCTTATTACTTACAACTGATTTTTTAACTAAGGTTTCCTATATTTTTATAATAAAGATTTTTGTAGTAAATATTGGCAACATTGAACTTAAAGATGTGATTGAATATAATACGAGAACAAGATATTTTTTTTCTGAATATCTAATTAATAATAATGAACTAATATTTAAATAATCTCATGTGTGTCCATTTAATAAAATACCTATACAGCTTTTTGCATTAGCGTTTGTTCAGCGTAGGCTTTCGTCTACCGTGTGCGCAACGCAAACGCCAAATGAAATTGTGTACGTCTAAGCTGAACAACCGCTAGTGCGAAGGCACCCTTAGGCCGTCTACTGCTTTGGGTGGGTTTAAACCCTTCGCGTGCTACTTACCCACTGTAGACCGGAAAATCCATAAGAAAAAATATTGCGGCACGCTATAGAATAGAAACCGGGACTGCCCTTACCGCGTTAGGTAACGCGTGTCGCGAGAAGACAATGGACGGCTACTATGCGTGATTAAATAGGTTACAAAATGCGTGAATAAATTATACAAAAAACGCACCTTTTACGCTTGGCTATCTGTCTTACCGTTTCAACGAGTACTGACAGTGAAAATTGTCAATAAACTTTAATAAAATCGAAATCAACAATTTAATAAATTATAGCATGACCACCAAAACACGATATGATATGATATATATCGAAACTAACTGTAAAAATATGATTGATATAGCCGCCATTTTGAATATTGTCGAAACAGCGATCACAACATGTGACGTCACCGGCACCGGCTTATTAACATGGCGGCTATGCCTATCATATTTTGTAAAAACGAAATAGATATTTTTGGGAATAAAAGCGATATGGGTGTAATTAAGTTGTAATTTAATAGAGATGACGACTGGGTAAAGAATATGAAATTCTATTTAGTTCGTCAGTAGAATTGTCAAATTAATTATGTACATTTATTTTTTCTTTTGTCAATTAACAAAAAAAATACAAAGATAAAGCGCGACAAAGTTCGGGAGTGACGTCGTAGTAAAAAAATTACCAAAGCGATACGACATTTCAAATCTGCTTGAAATATTTTGAATAAGTGTAAAAAGAATAAACGTAATACGTGTCCAATACTTTCTGATAATCTACCTGATAGACGAAGAAAAACAAGTTAGTCGTCATCCCTATTAGCTCGGCGTTGAAAGACGATACACGAAATCTGCATATTTATTTATTCGGATATTACTGAATATATAAGCGTGGCCCAGCTCTCCCGTCTGAGGGTTCCGATAGAACCTGCACTTTATAGAATTCATATATGCTGAAATGTCATTTCGACTTCCATTCACTCCTCGATCATATAGTTGTTTGGAATATTAAATAAAACGACTCGAGTCAAAATTTGAGGAACAAGGTAAGCTACTAGAAGGAGGTTCTAAAAAAGTAACATTTATTATTTGAATCGCGGTTTGCTGATAAATGTATGGAAATAGCAAGCTTTCGCCAAGGCATATTTGCAGCTTGCGCGCCATCTCACGTGTATCGCAACGCAATCCACATTATGCACATATTATGCATATATATATATTATACACATTATGTGGATATGCACATTATCCACATTCCTTGACTTATGGGGGTTAACGACCGGTAGAGAATCGTTTCGTTGGTAGCGATGATACATCTATATCAAGAATCACCAAATAATTAAATAAAATGTATAATTTTTACTTCATTTTAACACACGTATATTAGCTTCACTGTTAACTAACTATGTAGTCAAATCTTGGAAGTAGTTTTCAACCTTAGATTAATGACACATAGATAGGTAAAATTTGAAGCAACTTAATTGGAGCCAAAGAGGGCTCCTTACGCCTGACAGCTTCGTAGTGTTTGTCAATTCGCTCCGAAAGCATGATAGATAATCTAGATGTAGGCATTGCTTTTTTCGATTTTTTTCCGGTTTTCGGAAAAAACTACTATTAAGTCAACCCACCCCAATTTATAGTGCAGTGCGTGTCTGCGTGTAAAAATTTTGACACATTTGTTGCTTCAATTTTGTAATCGCCGTAGGTACCGAGCTAGCATTCGATGTGTCATTATTCAAAGTTGTTAACTTACTTCTAATTTTTAATCTTGATTGCTAATGATCGTCTACAAAACGGATCTCACAGTCAAATTATAAAAAAAACAGACCTCTAATTAAAGTAATCGGTGATCCCTGGTCTAGAGGCACTGAAGGGGTAGGCGCGCGGCTACTTGCGGGTGAGTGCGGGTGAGTGCGGGTGGGTGCGGATGGGTGCAGGCGGGTGCGCGCGGCGAGCTAGACCATGATGGGGTCGTCGGTGGAGAGCTGTCGGTGCAGCAGGCGCTGCGAGCGCAGCGAGGCGCCGGCCGCGCTGAGGTCGTCCGTGGACCCGAACTCGCCGTCGTGGTCCGTCGTCGACAGCAGGTCGTCGTCCGACGTCGCTCTGACCGAACAAACGTTATCGTTCACAATTCGTTGTGCCCCGGGAATGATTTAAACACACTTTAAATTGGTTATTTGGAAACTAAAGGATACCTTTTGATGATAAAAAGATGTGTTAGCAATAAGAGAGTTCACCTCTGGGTTCTTCTTCTTTGCATATGATAGCAAAAAATTTAACCGTTTGTATGTTTAATGGTTTATTGTTATTTATTTATTTTTTCTCAATTTTAGATATGTTCGCTATTGTGTATGGCTATCGTCGATCGATTTTGTTTTGTCCCAACCCTATTTAATAGCAAATAAATTATTTTTATTTATGTTCTATTATTTTATGATTTTGCCTAGTATGTTCTCTAAAATAGGCGCGCGCGACGCGGAGCGCAGCGACGACGGCCGGCCGGTGGCCGAGTGGCACGCCGAGACCAGCGTCGCGATGTGTCGGTGTGGACCCGTGCGCGTTACACATACCTGATGAGCGTGGGCAGGTTGGAGGTGAGGATGGCCTTCTCCTTCTGTATCTCGTGGATGTGCCCCACCAGGATCTGCTCCTCGGGGCGCGGCGCGCGCGACGCGGAGCGCAGCGACGACAGCCGGCTGGTGGCCGAGTGGCACGCCGAGTCTAGCGTCGCGATGTCCTCCAGCGTGCCGCGCACCTGCCGAGTTACACACACATTACATTACATAAGTATTACTTTGCTCGAAACACAGATCAATTCACATACTTTTAATATCTCCAATGATTTTTTTAGATATTTAAACTGAAGTCAGATTACTCGTATAATTATTTAAATATTTCAAAACATCGAATAAAACTAATTTGACATGCTATTTATCAAAGATAATAGTAAGAAAAACTTGTAACAATAATCATCGACGGCGCCAAAAAATTTAACGATAGGTCAGATATGGCAACCTATATTCGAATGCTTAACCCCTAATTAAAACTTCAGTGATAAATATTTTTAAAAGTCCAACGAAAATCATTGTTCTATCAGAAACGACTGTACATCTTTACTAAAATAATTACAATGAATGAACAATGGATTTGTTTTAGTATACTAGACTCGTTACTGATTGAACGAAAAAAAAAATCAGATTTTGTAAAATATTTTTACGATATTCATGACTATATCCTAAACTTGTACTTCACAATGCAGGGACAGATGAAGAAGTGCGTTCAAGACCGTAATTGCGCAGGATGCACAATTCCACAGTGTGATACGAGTAGTAGTAGTTACTAGTGAGTAGTGGTTACGTACGGTGCGCAATTTGTCCTGCAGGATGGCCTCGAGGCAGGCGGTCTGGCGCGCGATGTCGTGCAGCGAGTCCTGCGCCGGCTGCACCTTGTGCGTGCGCAGGATGCACGGCGCGAACACTATCGCCAGCGCGTTCGGGCCCATCCTAAACATACATCACACATCTTCAATAACCCCTCGGCCCAGATAAACGAGACACAACACTCATTCTATTATTACGCGGTCTCATGCGATCGCGCGGCAGCCAATAATTAATACTTTAATTAATGAATATCGACATTTGAGACTTCAATTATTCAAACAGTTTTAACTCGATTTAAGCCGCGTAGTAGACAACATTATGGGAAAGCCTACAGATCGCGTAAAACCTGATTTTCCCTTATGTACAGTAGGTACCGACTTTATTGGTTCATTTTTGATAACAAACCGCGCACGGGACGTTAGTGCAAGATAGTGTTACTTGTGCATTTTTATTTGTTTCCGATATAATGGTGTTCACTTAGAATTAGTTCGTGACATGTCAATAAATGCATTTGTACTGACTTTGAAATGGTTTATAGGCAAGCCAAGATCATTTATTGTGATAATGGTAGAAATTTTGTTGCAGCCGATAATGAAATAAATTCATTTCTGATCATGTATCTCGTGAAGGCATTGAGTTTCGCTTCTTTCCAGTGTACGCTCCTCACTTTGGTGGTATTTGGCCGAGGTTAAATCTGCGAAATTTTGCTTACGGAGAGTCTTAAAAAGCGTTCACTTGAAGTTTGAGGAACTAAGTTCGCTATTTGTTCAGATTGAAGCGATTCTTAATAGCCGACCCCTATGCCCCTTAACTTAAGTCCTTCACCTTAAGACCTAACTCCACTTACCCCGGGCCACTTTTTATTTGGTAGGCCGTTGACGTCATTGCCAACACCGTACCTGCGTGACTATAGAACACATCATCTTGATCGATTTTAGCGACTAGAGCAGGCTCGTCACAGCTTTCTGAAGTGGTGGTCAATGGAGTACGTCGCAGAACTTCAGCTCAGAGCGCTGTGGAAGGTGCGATGCAGGGAGCTCAAACTAGACGACTTTAGTCCTAATCAAAGATTAGCGCTCCACTGTTTGTTGGCGCCTTGGACGAATATCTCAAGACTGTTCCCCAGCTCTGATGGAGTACCACGAGTCGCCGACGTCTTTACCTTACAAGACACAATACGTAGAGCCATCAATAGACTGTGTCTACTGCCCTTTCCGGATGAAGACCATGAGAACTAATTATGAAGGCTCTACTTTCTAGGCGACCGAGAATGTCTACGACACATTCACAGCATCATCGTTTTCGTTCCATTTATACATTCATTTTCGTCTTGTAAATTCATTCCGAACGTTAGGCGGTCTACAGAACTTTTATTAATTCGTAGTAAATAAAATAATATAAAAACTTGTAATAAATATACTAAATACGAAACATTTGAGATTCAAGATAATTGGTCTGATTTAATTAAAAGTTAACACATATTATTGGTTTGCTTTTGTATAGCTTTATCTTCTCGTATTTGGAAGTCTTAAATTGGCAACAGATAAACTTTTTTTAAGACCTTCAGGCAGAAATGCCGCGCGTGCAATCTATTATATCTAAAAGTATCTTTTTTATTAGTATAACATGTAACACGTCGTTACAAATATTTTTAATTTTTAATAATTATATTGGAAATGCTTCTTTTCAACAATTTTTTACTTGGATTTTTATTTCTTGGCCAAAGGCAGAATTCCCTTTTACTAGACAACGCCATCTATCGGGATATCTTTGCCATCCGTTTTGTTCCGTTTCTCTTCTACTACTACTACCTTTTTTTCAGCATCAACTCTTAACTTGCACATCTAAAGTAAGTAATGTATTTTTAATAAAATAACGTATAAAAGCTGTAATTGATGTTTTTCAGTTTCAATGAGTTTTTGGGGCTTTTCAGAGGTGCTTTGTTCTGCGTTGACAAATCAAAATTTTAACATTTTCTTCTTTTGGTCAAGTATTGCTTGAAACGAAACGCGACTGAAGGTTAGTTTAGGACATTTAGATTTGACCGGAGCCGTTTTTTGAGACGCGAGGACGCGGCTGGCGTTCCTAATTTCTCTTCGCTGGATATTGCTATCTAATAGATAGATAGATACTCTTTATTGCACACCATACAAGTAAAATACACATGATTTTTACAGAAAGATGTACAATTTAGGCGGTCTTATCGCTAATAGCGATCTCTTCCAGACAACCTTTAGGTAGAGGACAACCATTAAAGAAAGGGGAAGGTGTTGCAGAGTTCTTAAAATTCTAATAGTTAAATATAAAAAAATAAAATTAATGGAGGCGCCTGGTGCGTCATGGCGACCTGATGCCGTGATGGGCATTTTGTAAATCCAATAAAATGTGATTTATTTTTGTCTTCTCTTGGTAAGAAACCTTTGAGGCTTGGTTCGCCTGTTTTCTTGCGTTTATTTCATTTGTTATGATGAGATCTTATATAGATGCTTGTTTCTTTTAGGTTTGTTTGTAACGTCGTACCCTGATGATGCAGTTTTGTCAATTCAAGTTGCTTTTGGGTAAGCATGCTTTTTCTTTGTTGCGTCATGTGCACGTGTGTCTGGCTCCTGCTGCTGTGCTCATGGATGCCTTTGCAAATCAATTCGCACGAAGCCGCGTGCGCAACATTCTTTGGCCATGTCGCATACTACTCCCACGTGCTGTCCCGCAGTGCACGTGTGGCTCATAACCTGCTGTACTCATGCTTGTGTATGCTTTACAGGCTTAAATTAATGCCCAGCTTGGCACACCCTCGTGTTCTCCGAGGACTGGAACTTTATATCGTCGAGATCCGAGGAAGGGACATGCGTGGTTCTCCGCAGTGATGTTATACATATAATATATCATAAGTTCTTAATCAATGCTAAGGTATTTATAAACCTTCTTATTTAACCTCATTGGTGATATTCACAGGCCAAGTTAGGATAAGTGTTTTTTTACTTTAGAACTAAGTATAGCACACAACGCAGCTGCGATTCTATTTATTTGTAATTTTGTTGTTGATGACACCTACTGTCTAGTAATTGTTATCTCTCATCATTAGTGTGGAATCGCATACACTACGTTGAATTTAGTTATCTCAAAATGGTGTATGTATATCACCATCATCAAGCTTATGGCTAAGCTTGATTTTTTAACTTGCAATTCTTGTACTGTTAAAATATACTCTGTATTTACATAGTTTTTATTTGTGTTGTGGCAGCATGCCCATAAATTGGTTATAAGTAGCCTTTTTTAAAATAAACCAGCAGAAGACAATTTAGTGTTGTTAGTGTTTTCTTTCTTTCCTTAAATTAACTTCATTCTTTCTTGCTTGTAGTTAAAGCAAGTGGCGCCCTGCACGGTTTTCTTGTAGGAGTCTCTGAGCGCCTGAGGACCCACGAGCTAGCTTAACTGGCAAAAATAGCACACACCATCCCGCTGTGTTACAATTTTCAGTTCAGTTCAGTTATATTACAAAGTGAATTAGTTTTTTGACTTGCCTATTGTGATCTTCTCCTAGTGCCACCCTCGCCAGGTGAAAGATGAGCCTCTCCACCAGATCGAAGTTTGGTTTCGGCAACTTTTTGAGTATCGTGAATATGCTCGATACCCTTTCCTGTAAGAAAATTGTTTTTTTTACAAAATTTTTCTTTTATTTAGATGTCAAAGGTAAGCAAGAAGAGGTCCTTGAGAACGGACGTACAGCTCGAGCTCGCCTTAGCCGCGGGGTACACGACACATAGTACACACCTGCGGGTCGGTGATCTCGGCGGCGCGGATGAAGTCGTCGTAGAGGTCGAAGGTGAGCAGCGGCTCGGGCAGGTCGCGGAAGAAGCCCTTGAGCACGGAGGCGCGCACGTGCACGGCGTACAGCTCGAGCTCGCCTTAGCCGCGGGGTACACGACACATAGTACACACCTGCGGGTCGGTGATCTCGGCGGCGCGGATGAAGTCGTCGTAGAGGTCGAAGGTGAGCAGCGGCTCGGGCAGGTCGCGGAAGAAGCCCTTGAGCACGGAGGCGCGCACGTGCACGGCGTACAGCTCGAGCTCGCCTTAGCCGCGGGGTACACGACACATAGTACACACCTGCGGGTCGGTGATCTCGGCGGCGCGGATGAAGTCGTCGTAGAGGTCGAAGGTGAGCAGCGGCTCGGGCAGGTCGCGGAAGAAGCCCTTGAGCACGGAGGCGCGCACGTGCACGGCGTACAGCTCGAGCTCGCCTTAGCCGCGGGGTACACGACACATAGTACACACCTGCGGGTCGGTGATCTCGGCGGCGCGGATGAAGTCGTCGTAGAGGTCGAAGGTGAGCAGCGGCTCGGGCAGGTCGCGGAAGAAGCCCTTGAGCACGGAGGCGCGCACGTGCACGGCGTACAGCTCGAGCTCGCCTTAGCCGCGGGGTACACGACACATAGTACACACCTGCGGGTCGGTGATCTCGGCGGCGCGGATGAAGTCGTCGTAGAGGTCGAAGGTGAGCAGCGGCTCGGGCAGGTCGCGGAAGAAGCCCTTGAGCACGGAGGCGCGCACGTGCACGGCGTACAGCTCGAGCTCGCCTTAGCCGCGGGGTACACGACACATAGTACACACCTGCGGGTCGGTGATCTCGGCGGCGCGGATGAAGTCGTCGTAGAGGTCGAAGGTGAGCAGCGGCTCGGGCAGGTCGCGGAAGAAGCCCTTGAGCACGGAGGCGCGCACGTGCACGGCGTACAGCTCGAGCTCGCCTTAGCCGCGGGGTACACGACACATAGTACACACCTGCGGGTCGGTGATCTCGGCGGCGCGGATGAAGTCGTCGTAGAGGTCGAAGGTGAGCAGCGGCTCGGGCAGGTCGCGGAAGAAGCCCTTGAGCACGGAGGCGCGCACGTGCACGGCGTACAGCTCGAGCTCGCCTTAGCCGCGGGGTACACGACACATAGTACACACCTGCGGGTCGGTGATCTCGGCGGCGCGGATGAAGTCGTCGTAGAGGTCGAAGGTGAGCAGCGGCTCGGGCAGGTCGCGGAAGAAGCCCTTGAGCACGGAGGCGCGCACGTGCACGGCGTACAGCTCGAGCTCGCCTTAGCCGCGGGGTACACGACACATAGTACACACCTGCGGGTCGGTGATCTCGGCGGCGCGGATGAAGTCGTCGTAGAGGTCGAAGGTGAGCAGCGGCTCGGGCAGGTCGCGGAAGAAGCCCTTGAGCACGGAGGCGCGCACGTGCACGGCGTACAGCTCGAGCTCGCCTTAGCCGCGGGGTACACGACACATAGTACACACCTGCGGGTCGGTGATCTCGGCGGCGCGGATGAAGTCGTCGTAGAGGTCGAAGGTGAGCAGCGGCTCGGGCAGGTCGCGGAAGAAGCCCTTGAGCACGGAGGCGCGCACGTGCACGGCGTACAGCTCGAGCTCGCCTTAGCCGCGGGGTACACGACACATAGTACACACCTGCGGGTCGGTGATCTCGGCGGCGCGGATGAAGTCGTCGTAGAGGTCGAAGGTGAGCAGCGGCTCGGGCAGGTCGCGGAAGAAGCCCTTGAGCACGGAGGCGCGCACGTGCACGGCGTACAGCTCGAGCTCGCCTTAGCCGCGGGGTACACGACACATAGTACACACCTGCGGGTCGGTGATCTCGGCGGCGCGGATGAAGTCGTCGTAGAGGTCGAAGGTGAGCAGCGGCTCGGGCAGGTCGCGGAAGAAGCCCTTGAGCACGGAGGCGCGCACGTGCACGGCGTACAGCTCGAGCCGCTCGGCGCCCTCCGCGGGCCGCTCGTCCAGCAGCCGCCTCAGCTCGCGCACCTGCACGAGATACAAAAACATATTATAACCCTTGCAGTGATCGGAATCGGGTGACTATATTTACCTAAGCTTTGCAATGAAACATAAAATAGAGTTGTTGCAACCACCAAATCTCCGGAGTGTTGTTACAATCACAAAATACTCAAAAATACGAAGAATTTCCATGTTTACTTTTTAGCCGTAAATTATGTATTATTAATCTTTTTCCATCGTATCTTCGTATTACACGCCAAGCATAAAGCGATCTTTTTGAATGACAGACTAGACGCGACCGAAAAATATGCGCTTGGCAGGGGGTTTGCAGCGCGCAATTTTCGGGTATAGCTTGGCCATAACTGCTGCGCACTCTCTGAGGTATGCGCGCGGCGAGACGGGGGGACCCGCTCTGTCAGTCCGCCGTCAACGCTCGTGGCGGCAGGTAGTGTCATTTGTATCGGACCGTCAATGTCAGACGCACATGAGATAAAAATTCAAAGATGGGTCGTGCGTTATCTCGTGATGTAAAAACCGTAATTTTTAAAGTGACTGAATATTTTAAGAAAAGAAAAGCAGACAGAGAAAGCTTTGAATTCAAAAGTGATGCGAATATTGCCAAAATCGTTGCGGAGGCTACGGGGTACTCCAAAAGAACCGTGCATAGTGTAATTTCTGCGGGTTATTTATCAATTGAAAATTCAAGCCGTTTAAAGTTTCAAACGCCGAAAAAACCAAAAGTTATAAAGAAAAAACATGCTGTGGATGATTTTGACCTTGCGAGTTATCAGAAGAAAAATTCATCAGTTTTACGATGTCGAAAAAAAAAAACCAAGTGTCCGAAAGTTACTATCAAGTTTAAGGCAGGATGGCATATTGAATTGTGGACGGGAATATTTAAGACAGCTTTTACACAAAATGGGCTACCGTTACAAAAAATGCAAATCGAAGAGACTACTCCTTATAGAGCAACATAATATTACAGTGTGGCGGAAAAAATATCTTACACCAATCAGAAATTACAGAACGCAAAACAGCAACATATATTTTCTTGATGAAACATACATCAACGCCAGTCACCATGCCAGTAAATGTTGGCAATCATCGTCAGAATCCGGAATTTATGCTGATATTGGGAAAGGACGGCGATTGGTAATTCTCCACGCTGGGTGTCGAAATGGCTTGGTGGATGACGTATTGACTATATTCAAATCAGATGCTAAAACTGGCGACTATCATGAAGATATGAACGGGCCTACTTTTTATAAGTGGGTAGATGAAAAGTTGAAAGATAAGTTGCTGCCGAATTCTGTTGTTGTAATGGACAACGCGTCTTACCATAGCGTTCAGGTTGAGAAGAAGCAAACTATGTCAAGCCTCAAAAGAGAAATGCAAGACTGGTTGCTACGACACAATTTAGAATTTTCAGGAACCATGACAAAGGCTGAACTGCTACTTCTCATCACAAGTACACAAAAAGAACCCGTGTATAGAATTGACGAACTCCTGAAAGCCCGTGGACACACTGTTCTGCGTTTACCTGATGCCCATCCAGATTTAAATCCAATCGAGTTGGTCTGGGCTGATATTAAAAACAACATAGCCCAAAACTATATTAATTCTTCTCTAGACGAAAAGATAATCATATTGGATAAATTGTTTTCGGAATTCACGGCAGAAAAATGGCGAGATGCGATGCTCATGTCCAGAAAAATGAAAATGATTACTGGAATTGCGATAATAGGTTCGATAATATTATCGATTCATTCATAATAAATTTGCAAGACTCTGATTCAAGTTCCAATGGCGATATGGACGATGAAGATGATGACGAAATGGAAGATGAAGTTGAAACACAATCTATGTCAGAATAACTTTACTACTTATACTATTTTTATTTGTTTGTAATTATAGTAAATTTTAAATAAAACAAATTCTGATTTGAATTTTAAGTTTAGTTCTTATTCATCAACTGCCTAGGTATTTTAATAAGCATTGAATCGAGTATATGTAAATTACATTTTTATCAACTAATAAGATAATACAACTAATACATTTTTATCAACTAAAGAGCCTCCGACCACCGTTCCGCCACAAGTCTTGCCTTATACATAAACTGATATCGTAAGATTTGTCCGACGTGTATTGATCTCATGTGAACTCATGCTCTTTTTTCCCCGGCTCTCACCTCGCCGCGCATACCTCAGAGAGTGCGCAGCAGTTATGGCCAAGCTATAGCACGAAATTTTGGTGGTTTTACCAACTCTGTTTTGTCTCATTAAAAAGTTAAGTTAAATATAGTCACCCTATTCCGATCACTGTTTACAAAGCACAGTACGGCGTGATGAAACTTGACATTTATATTATCACCACTGTCCCATAATAGGTTTAACGTAATACAGCGCTTTTATATACAGTTTCTGAAAACGAACGCAAGCTGCAGGCCTGAGTAGTGGTAAAACGACGTTCAAGACTGACGATTGTGTTAAATATGGAGCCCTATTTTGTTAGTTTACTTCCTAAGGAACGATAACAGATGTCGGATTGTTCAGTGTGATTTCAGTGTTCGTTTTTATAGCATTAACCATACAATCTGTTTAATATAGCTTATTTCCCGTTTAAGTCTTTTTATAACGTTTGAATCCGTGAGAGACAAGTAATTAAATTTAATCGCATCTTACCTTCGAACTAAGTCCGCTTTTTCTATACAGTCCTTCAGTGTAAAGGCCAGTCATTTCTATTGTTGTTAATAGTCTGTCTACTACTATTGGAATATTACTATCGCCCGTTGGAAGCTCGCTTAATGGCACGCCAAACACCTGTGAAACATCCAATATTTTTTATAGAAGGACTATGTCAACAACACATTAAGTTTTAAAAAAAATCACATGTTTATTACCTTTCCTCTTTTGATGACACCGAATTGTTCCCTACCGCCTGCGTCGACCACGCCAACGATTGCTGCAGATCTATTTGCTGAGTCTTTTCTACATAATGTCGTCACCTAAAAAATAATAATTATTAAGATTGTTTTAAAAAAAATTATAAAACATAGCAGATGCTTAGTTTAATTAGGCATAATTAAGATTTTACTTCATACTCTAAAACAGGAAGTTTTATATAAGTATACATCAGTACATCTTGACATCTACTTGACATCAGTCAAGGTGTCTCAATCTTTGTCCATTAGAAATCTTGTTCAGTCGGTCAGTGTGTCACATATCATTGCCATGTCCGTCTTATTGTATTAGCTGCGGTAACTGTCTTATGAGCTGGTGAAATAATTTATTGGGCTCACGTCTTTCGGCGACTCGTGGCACTTCAATTATTAAATCACTTACCTTCATGTAGCACTTTTTATGCGAGGCCAGTTTGCAAGTCTGGCAGATGAGCGACCGCTCTATGGGCCACATGAAGAACGTCTTGCAGATCTCGCACTCCGTAGGAATGTTGATCATCGACAGGATGAACGTGTGCCCTTTGTATTGGATCGGATCGTCCACCTGCAAGGTACCATTAGTTTTTAGTTACAGGATGCTAAAAAAACTGTTAATGGGATTATGACGTAGGGTAAAACAATATAGTATGTCATCATCATCATTTCAGCCATAGGAAGTCCACCGCTGAACATAGGATCTCCCCAGTGACTTCCAGATTGGCTAGTTAGAAACGGCCTGCATCTAGCGACTTTGTACAACCTTTAACAGGTCGTCTGTTCACCTTGTACTGGACGTCCTACGTCGTCATATAGTATGTGGCTGTTAGTATTTTAGTTGTCGATTTCTCTACTCTTACCCGATAAACGTCAAAAGTGGTTGTTCAGTGGTTTTTCAGTGCATTCTACAATATTTTAGGCCGTGAGGTTATTTAGCTATCGTATTCACTGGTCTTTCATGTTTTTAAAAGTAAACTAGCACCATTTAGTTCACGTAATAGGCCAAAAACCTGTTTTAAAGTTAATAAAGTTCACAGGCACAATATTTTCACTAAACATTAAGAACAAGTCACACACAACCAAGTAATAAATTCGCAAAATAAATTAACGGTTAATATTATCGTGGAATTCAATAAAAATCTCACAAAAACTCAATTACTTGACGACTATCTATCAAATGACCTCGTCAGTAATCCCGCGGATTGCGATGATGCTCACTGTGTTAGTGTAACCATCGCACTGTGCGGTCCCAGAACACCAGCAGGGAAGTGTTTGCCTCTACCCTCACCTTTCTCTTCTTGTCCTTTTTCCTCTTCGTCCTCGCCTTGTCCGTGTCGTGCTGGCTCATGAACTCGTCCATGAACCCGCGGAAGGCGTTGACGCCCATGGTGATGGAGAGCGTGGACCCCTCGCGCGCGCACACCGTCTCCATCACGTGCAGGAAGTTTCCGATCAGGTCCTTGTACTTGAGCGCCGAGCCGCGCGTCTCCACCACGCTGTACGTGGCCACCAGGTTGTCTTTGAACTCTCGGAGCGCGTGTTTGAATACCCTGTCAACCTGGCGGGAGAAGCCCTAACGTTTTAGCACCTTTATGGTGAAATCGGTTACATTTTTTCAGTAATTCAAACACTCCTACGACCATATCGAACCGACTACCAAATCGAATCAAAACGAATCTTGAAAAATTACAAATAGGACAAGAAAAATAAGAATAGTAATTCATACCGAATAGTTAATGACATATCTTTATAAATATTCTTATTTTTATTTACGATTCAGATAATAAATGTGAACGTCTATTCGTCTTTACTGAATCCGTAATGTAAATTGTCTAACTTTACTAGCATAGGTAGAGCTTTTCAACAACTTGCATCAAAACAAAATTCTTGCATCGTTACGAAAAGTCGCCGCGCCGTAAGGTGGAAAGGTTTTAAATGATTTCATTTTTACTTAAATCTATTAGGAGGAATTTAATTTGAAAATCTAAAAGACGTGTCAGAGTTACACTTACTTCAGACTGCTTGTCATTTTCTGAAGATTCCATTTGGTAAATCTTCTTTGTGATGAAATGCTGCATCGCTTGTAGCTCAGTCGCGTCTGATATTATTTTATCCGTCCTGTCCATGAACTCGGAGGTGCCCGTCAGACTGAAATTGGATGTGACCGACCCTTTGGTCTGGTCGGCCAGTATGTAGTTGGCGTCTTTGAGCATGATTCGTTTCCTGTTCTTATGCCGCCCCCTGGAGGCGACCGTGACAGGGCTGGTGCAGGGCATGGTGATCACGCCCTTGTTCTGGATACACTTGGTGTGGTACAGCTGCTTGCAGTCAATGCAGCGCTGCCCTTGTGTGATGAACGCGTCGATCGCCTTGTGGCAGTATACGCATTTGTCGTCTTTCGCGAAACGCGTGCCTTTGCGAAATCTGGAGGTGAAATAACGAGTTCTAGAATTCTACAAGGACTATCGTGTAACTACCAGGGGCGTGCATTGGTTTCAGATAGGGGTAGGCTGGGTACATACACATTTCAAGCCAGTGAACAACGAAAGCCTAAACCGTAATTCATATTGAGCGTTTAAATAAATGCTAGATACATTTATTTCTGGTATCACTGAAATTAAATTTAATCCTGTATTTTGTTCACTTATATCTACGTCACAGTAAGGACCGCGTCTTAATGCTTTTTAAATATAAATTGTACTCGTCCACATCTCGCGGTTTAGGAAATGTAAATACTAAATAAAAAACGCAATAAAATTGACATGTTCACGTAACAAGCGCCATCTTGGTAATTAGATTGGAATAAGTTAATAAATTGGTGGATTTTGCTAAAGCAGGGTAATGATTAGTTATGTGAAAAACTCAATAGATGGAGCTTTAAAAAATAAAATGATAAAAACTTTAATTTTACCTTTAGGATTTTCAACTAAATTATAAAGAGGTACTTCGAAATTCACATGGTATTGCATTGTTTAATAAATGATAATTTCTTACCCAGATGTCGATTTCTTTTTGCAAAATGGTGAATGGGGTCGTTGATTTATTTTACCACAACAAATATCAAAACAATGAATGGAATTAAAACAAGTCATTAATCTGATATCCGTAATGGCTATGTACGAAAAATCTGTTGATAATGTCTTGTTTTTGCAACTAACACAAATCCACATTTGATTGTCTTCGGATTGGCGCGTAATTTATTTAACCTAGAATTCGCATTAATACTTCACTTTGCAGTTTTTCCATTGAATAACACACAACCACACAACACTTAACCCCGAAAACAAAGATAGCACTCAAAAAAGGTGTAAAGATCAGTAATACTATAATCTGATTTATCAAAACTCGCGAGATGACAGCCGCCGGCGGCAAACTATGAAACTAATGGAAAAAATTGCTGACGCAAACTTTGTATCAAAACAATGTCCTGCATTACCTTTCAAGGAACTGTAACCCTTTTTTATTATTTTCAAACGTTTCTATAAATATAATTACGATTTTATCATTTTAAATATTCATTTCAATATCTTGCACTGTCAAGTTTTAATAAAATACGACATATTTAAAGTGCAAATGATCGAAGTAGGCGAGCCTATATCCGGTTTATGCTGCTAATAAGGAATGTTCCTTCCGTCCGATTGTCATGTATGAAAAGGGTGTAATCTTTAATTTAGGCGACTTTCATTTTTTTTAAAATTCAGTTTGTTCACATATAAGCAGCGAGTATCTAAGTGTGAGTGAAAATTGAGTAAGTTTGCGTGATACAGTAGGCGATCTCGCGGCAGCCTACATTGGTTAAATTGCACAGGAACGATCTAAGTTGCGCGCTTTATTAAGGAATAAGTATAAGTAGACGACAAAATGGTTACAGAATATTTATTGTTTATTGTTGAATACGTAAATAATAATTATGTTTAGGTGTTCTGTCGGTTTTTATGAAGGTAGGCTCTGCATAACAGCCTATATGGGATGCACGCCCCTGGTAACTACTGTAGTAAATGGGTGTTATCTTATGGGTAGCTAGAAATTATAGCGTAAACCAAGATGTAACCAGAATAAATAAAAAAAAAAATAAAAAAAAATTATTGCACCCATTGCTCTCACAGTATATTGTATAGGTAACGAGCGAGCGATAGATAGTTTCCAATCTCACTCTTCATAACGAGAATACGTTAACATTTTTAACGATCTCCGTAGCCGAGAGACGTGTACGCCGGACTTGGCATCACCATCACTGACGTCCCGGGTTCGATTCTTGGCCGGGTCAATGTAGAAAACCAACTTTTCTTTGTCTCGGGCCTGGGTGTTATGGTAGCGTCGTTGTTTATGATTTCCATAACACAAGTGCTTTAGCTAGTTACCTAAGGAACAAAGCAATGTATGTGATGTACTAAATAAAAAGGATGACGACTGGGTAAAGAAAATTCAATTCTATTTAGTCCATCCGTTAATTATTAAATAATAATGGAGTCTTTATTTTTTCTTTTGTCAATCAAACAAAAAATACAAAGATAAAGCGCGCCAAAGTTCGGGAGTGGTGGCTTGTGACGTCACTTTTAAGTAAAAAGTGTACCTAGACGTGAAGTCATGCGACATTCCAAATCAATATATCTTTGTAATATTTGGATTATGTGAAAAAAGAAAAAATACGTGTCAAATACTTTTTTAATTATACTTCTGATAGATAAAGAAATAAAAGTTAGTCGTCATCCCTATTATTTTCATCATCATCATTTCAGCCTTAGGACGTCCACTGCTGAACAAAGGCCCCCAATGAATTATCATCGGGGGGAATTGCCAATACTCGCCACGCTTAGCAGACAGGTTGACGAACGCAGTTTTTTTCATAAGATTTCGCATGAAGACGCTGCTGCCCGTTCCGTGCTACAGAAATCAGTCGCCTCTTACGACACACCTCTTGTTGGCGGTGGGGAAGTGTATTATTTATGGCCGTCCCCACGGAGCCCGTGCCCTAATATTTTTATATGATTTAATCAAACATACCTATGGCCCGCGATGCGGAAGAGTCCGTTCCCCGTTTGCCCAATGTAGTCAGTGGAGCGCGGGTCGGGAGCGCGCGCGTCGCACGGCGCCGGGTCCGAGTTGCGCCGGCGCAGGCTGCCCGCGCCCGCGCCCCCTGCCCCGCCCGCGCCCGCGCCGCTCGCCACCACAGAAGCTTCCAGCAACGGCGACATCAGCTCTGACGCCGTTCTGAATCGAACCGATCTCATTTTTTAGTTCTTGCTCTTGCAGAAAGTTGATATTAATATCACCGACGAATGTTTATTGATTGAGTTAGCTCACGCTTTTTAAGATTAAAGAACTTTATTTCTCAGAAAACCATAACAGTCACTTAATTAAAAGAAACGTTTGTTATGAAGTTGTTACTTAAATAATGTCCGATGGGTAGGCGGCAGACACGATCTTTTTTTTTTTCATTTGTTTATTAGTCAATATGTCTTTTTAATCTAGTTTTGAAAATATAGATTTTTTACGTTAGGAAAATGCTGTTCCGCATACTATACCAGCCGCGGGGGCGGCTTGGGGCTATGTGGGACTCCGAACCTCAGAGTGAGGCCCGTCTACCCATTAAAAACTAACGGTGTCCTTCGGTGCCATTGAGCGAGTAGGAACTGCGGGTTATCGCCTCAGGCAAGCGCTGGGCATTGCCTGCTTTAACGACTTAAACGTGTCATTTTGTGAATATATGTAACTTCTAATAAAAGTAACTGTCTGACATTGACTGGCCTAATTTAAATTGTGATTTGCAATGCTCAAATAAGCTTCATGATATAAGTAGTTCGCTACTATTTGTTGCCTTATTGTATGTACTCATAAATGTACAATAAATGAAATGGTAAACAGACAGTCGTTATGTCAAACTAAAAAAGCAGTATGTACATATCGACTTACAGGAGGGTCAATAAGGAATTAAAAAAAGTCTAATTGAAGACAGTACTTCTCCATCTAATGTGATTCCGAAGCTTTATATTTTCGCTTTCATGTTAGGATCGGTTTGAAAGATAATTTATAAAGAATTTCGATCTCACCGCTTGATGTCCAGATGTTCAGCGGACGCATGCGCGACGTGCGTAGCATGCATGTGTGCGTGGGAGGCCAGCGACGCGTGCGACGCGTGCGACGCATCGACGCTGTCGAGCGCGAGCGCCCGAGCCGAGCGGCGCGGCGAGCGGCGCGCCGAGCGGGCCGGCGGCGCGGGCGGCGCGGGGGGCGCGGGGGGCGCCTCTACGGACCGCGCGGCAGTCGAACACGCTGTACACAAACGTTAAAAGCGTTTTACGTTACGTTCATCTCTTAAATTAAAATACTTTTTTACGATGTGTTGTTTAAAAATGAAACGTAAATATAGCATAAAGCCATACACAGCATGTAATTTTTTTAAAAAAAGTAACATTGTGAGTATAATAAAAAGCAAAACAAAAAAAAGGCAAGACTTGCGGCAAGTTGTTCGCAAGATGCAGAAGTTGACAAAAGATTTTGCTTCCGGAAGATGACTTCCACAAGTTCTGTTGCTTGGAAAAATAATTAATTATTTTAACAATTACACTAATTATCTAGCTTATAGTAGAGCTTGTTCGCTAGACTAGATAACGGATAGAATTACATAAATATTGTTGTTTAACGTGGTATTTTGTTCCTGCGCGTACATTTGGTAAACTAGGTTTAAGCTAAACAATCAGAATCGCGAATGATAGTGAAAGGATACTTAGGCAGACATAGACAGTTAGTTTTTATTGTACACCACACAAAAGAAACAAATAACGGAAAAAAAATATTATTCAAATCTAGGCAAGCTCCTAAAGACCACCTTGGTAGAGGACAGCTGAATTAATAAAAGAGATCTAAGCTAGAAATAAAAAGACGCTATATGATTATGAAAAGTGATAACATACCAATGTAGTAAAACACAATTTTCACACAAACGCTAATATATCCCATGAGTACAAGAATAACCAACACTACAAAAATATACAGAAAGCATTTTTGTTCACTACTCGTTTTATAGATTTTCACCACCGACACCGACATTCTCCCGCACCAACATTGAAATAGCGAATAAATACGTCAACACAAACAAAAAGAGCTTATCTCAAAGGTATTTTGGCAGATTCAATAACGTCATTAACTAAACAATGGGGAAGATAAACACATTAGACAAATGTTAGGCACTCGGCATAATTATCGAACCTTCAGTAATTAGTGCGACAAATAACTTTTATTTTAAAAAGTAGTGTGCTCATTTCAGTAGCTCTTGGTGATGTGATTCGAAGGTGTATTTGTAAACAATTATGTATTTACAAATAGTTTACAAATTCGGTGCGAGTTAAGCCGAGTGCGTCAACTTGCGGCGCTCATGCTCTTTGTATTGTAAATAGCATAGTTTTTAAATGAAGGGCGCACGCGATTGTGCGTGACATGTCGATACGATTATTGAAGAATGATTTACTATGATATAGTCAAAGTACATTTAACCATATGACGCCATATCATATAAATGCATTCACGTTTGTATGCTGGAATAAGAATGGTAAATCTCAAGAGCTGAGCGCGCTATGTCACACTGCCTTTCCAAAGTGTCGCTGTTAGGTATACAGAGCCGCGAAGGGGAACTGTGAATTGGCAGGCTATTCCAACGCTTTGTTTAAATGTTTTTTATAGTGGCCAGTGTACAGATTTGGTCGTGGCGGCACCGGGGGTGAAGCCGAACCTAAACTTACGGTTTTAAATGCCAGGAATTTCAGTTCCGAGCAAAATGTGCCAGTGTGTTTTTGCCTTAATATTCTTTCGGGTAAACGTTTCAGTACTTACTAATGAACCATAATAGGTACAGACAACAGCACGTCAACCTACCACAAAACGTCAACTTTCCTTAATCGATATTGATCTCTACATGTCGGACTTAAAGTTGAAAATCAGTTCAATGACCTTTAACTTTTTGGGTAAGTTGACCTGCCGTTGTCTGTATCAGGGTGTTTTTTTTACAGAATATCTATTATTAAGGTGACATAATAAATAAAAACAACAAAAAATAAAAATCGCTGAATTTTAACTTTTTATATTATAACAGGAAAAGAGTTTTTCCAATGGCTTTTTTTTTGAGAATATTAAAATTGAATGGTGTTTTTTTTCTAATTCCGAATATTTGTATATCTCAATTTCACAAAAAATGATAGTTGTGCCCTTTTTCGTTACAATGGCAGGATTAATTATACTGCTCGATGTGGCGCAGTGGTTAGTGTACCTGTGTTGTTGACAGCCGGCTGCGCGGCGACGGGGGCGGTAGGGGCGGTAGGGGCGGCGGGGGCGGCGGGGGCGGCGGGGCCGGGCGCCGGCGCGTCGGGCGGGTCGAGGGCGCGCGCGGGGTGGCGCCGCACCGGCGGCAGCGAGTGCAGCGCGCGCCCCGCCTCGAGGGTGCTACTCGATATGCTGCGGTGGTACACCACGGGCGACCCTCGTCTGAACAACAGATTCTTGTTAAGTTTTGCACGAAATCATTTCATGTTTACTCAGGAGTCTAAAACTTTTAGCACCTCGATCGTCGTTTTTGCAACTCTCTTATTCCTTAGAAGTCCCTTTTGGAGATAGTTTTAAAAATATGTTTTAGTGAACTCAATGATAAAATATTATATTTAAACGTAGAATACACTAAACAATTACGAAAAGGGCGACCGTACCCGACGGAGGTTGAAAGAAGATAGGCTTTGCTACGTACAACGCAAGCTCGAGTCGACTCAAGAGTGCAGGGGCTGCAGATCTAGCAGTTCCTCATGATTAGCCTATTTATGCTACAGAGTTAGATATCTAGTTTTCTATTGATTGATTCGTTCATGCATACATGCATTCCGTTTTAGCGACTCTGCGTTCGAGCACTAGCATCATCTATCAAAGATTTTGCGACTGCATCTCGTTTTAGCGATTATTTGGAGGCTTTCGAAAGTAGCAAAAGCGCAAATTGCTTATTGACAGTCAGCCACTGCTTTCGGTTAAAAACGCGTCGCCAAAACGACAATGCTAAAAGTAGTAGTGTATAATAAAAGAGCTTACTTTTTATTAACAAAAACTGGCATTTAAGACAAGGAATATAAAATCAAATATAACTCAATCATTGATATGCTTGCTTTTCGGGTCGAAAAAGCGTGTTCGTGTGGAAGCGAGCACATATGTACATACTTCTATTAGGGTGTGCCGTACGTAAGCAATACCTTGAGTCGTTATTTTTCGTGCTGTCGGAGTTGTCTGCCGAGCTCCACCTGTCTATACATTCTGATAGGTACTCCTCGCTTCCACTAGCCATGGATTCCATTAGTTCTTCTAGTTCTCTTTCTCTTATCTGCAACAAATGTGTCAATGCTCATTTTGTCCGGAATTTATTTTACGGTAATTACCGATATCAGACATTTCGTTAACTTTAAAACTACAAGTAAACGTCACGCGCTTCAGAATTGCCGTAAAATTCGTATTTAAAAACATAGAACTGCGCGCGCGCCTCCTTTGACATTTGACAGTTTAGGTACACTAATCACCCGGGTTGACAGAAGGATTCTAGCGATTCCACACAGTTCTAAATCGGTTTAAACATTTTAGAAGCTATCGTAGGATAAAGAAAAGGACAAACATAAAAACTCTGAAAATATACATAGATTTAACAGACAAGATACAATAATAGTCTTTTTGTACACGTCTAAAAGGTTTATGCTATTTTTAAATGAATTTAGATGCTCTCTAGAATTCACTTACCTTATTTTTACCCTGTAGATAACTCTGGTCTATCCTAAGCCATAGCCACTCATTAGCGAGGTCCTCGGCTGTGATCTTCTTCGGGAGAGCGATGCCTGTTTGCGGGTACTTTGCGGGGTTTACGCACCAGTTGTCTTCGGGTGACGATTCACTCTGTTCTTGCTGGCCGATGCTAAAAAGATTTATTCGTCTTAACCCGGAATTAAACGCCAATTTTAAACAGAAAGCAGATCAAAGGTAAAGCGAAATTGTAGCAAGGCTTTGTGACATTCTAAGGGACTTGTCAAGTCGAATAGAGATAGGAAATACAACCATGTTGACATTCCCTCGCGCGTACATATCCGCTTTGCCTAAGATTCACTCTCTGTATAACTAGGTTTTATGACCCACCCAAACATAACTCACTCAACAAAACCACACTGCAGTTAGACATGCTGTAAAATCGAGGTTAAGGTGGAGAAAGAAAATTATGATTTTGAAGTCAATTGATGACAAATAAAGTGTATTATGAGAATACTCTACACTTACACTTCATGATAGGTCATGTTTTAATATGATCCCTTGTTGTAGGTTCGACCAATGTTAAGAAACGATATATTTTTAAAACATAAATGATATCCCATACCAAAAATAAATAATATACCAACACACGAAATGATAAAAACATGCGTATCTAAAAAAATCGCTAAAACTAAACACCAATAGCACTACACAACTACCTCGTACTGGCTTGCTTCAAAGTTATCTCATTTACGTTCTGCGTTTTATAAAGTTTCTTCTTGCTATACGAATCTTCATCTGTGATTTCTAATAATATGTCCCCAACTTTTTTCTCCCAACTGTAATGAACAAAGTGATGTCACTACTATTCATTTGGTATGAATTTAGGTTCAGAACTTCTGTAGTACCGATAAAGATAATAAAGATCAATACATGTATGGCCCGAAAAGAAATATATGGCCCTCTACCATGTTGCGAAACTTCAACACTGATATATTACTCACCGATAATGTTATTCCCATGGTAACTATCAAATATCATGTAATCTATATTAATGTTATAATTGTGAAAGTTTAGATGTTCGTTACTCAATCACGCTTTAACACCTGAACAGAAATAGCTAAAATTTAGCACACATATAGATATTGACCTAGCTTAATACATAACACATAGCAATTTTTATCCCGTTTTAGTGTTCCCGTGGGAACTGGGCTGGTTATTTATTCCGCAGTAGCTTAATTCTGAAATCCACGCAGACAAATTCGCGGGCAGAAGGTAGTCACTACATAATCATAATTTATTTATTAATTTGCTTTATCTGTGTGACCAAACCATGGCCAAGAGTTGGACCAATAAGCTCGCTCAGCCTTCAGACCTTTTGGGCAGGCAGTTGCGATACCAGGACGTTCATGATACTTCGTATGTGCACTTACATATGAGACCTAATTCTCGTGAAGTGCATATTGTTTAATATTAAAATTCTGAAGATAACAAGTTATACGTTGTGTTTATTCTATTGCCATATTAGGATGCGTTTTAGCGGCGGCGGGTCATATATTTGTTGTCGAGCTTTACGTGGTACTTATATCATCCGAAAAGATGGTAATTTTTTACTCAGGAGTGAATACTAACCTCGCGATGGGTAAAGATTGCGTTGCCCTCAGTTGTCTAGCCTTTTCTACGCTGTCTATGTTTCTCCGTCTGTAATAAGGACAAAATCAGAAACCAAATCCCAACATAACATTAGTGTCCGAGATAGGACAAGTGATATACTAAGTACATGTAAGGATAATTTCGTTTGCTAAACCGTACCCTTCATGGGGTCATCTAAGACACATTTATGATATATTTAAAGGGATCTTCAAGACGAATTTAAGAGTTTGGAGGGGTGGGGGAAGAGGAGGACCTTTTCACCCCTGCCCCACAAAACCCATAAATTTGTGGACCATTATTGTACAGTTTAACCACAAAGAGTTTACGTTAACTGAACGTTTTCAAGATCCCTGTATTTTTTGGCCGTTATTAAAAAAAAAAACATTTGACGATGAAATTTTGAATATAATAGACAGACTTAATGTATTATGTAGTAAAAACATGCGCATGATTGCTGATTAAAAAAGCTTCGATCAAACAAACATCCACTTACACATGTATACCAATGATGTCCTTGATTTGTTCCAGACTTAGGATGTCGCATTCAGGATCGATTTTGACTTTCGCCTTGTACGCCTGCTTATTGTCATGCTGTCAACACAAACACATACCACATGTATGTACAGAAGTGTGATCCACAACACTTTATATGGTATGACAAGTTACGCTCTCAAGAGTTAGTATGGATGTTAAAACAATTTCTGGTGCATTACTATAACATACGTTTACAACAATGAACATTATCACGATCGTATGGAATAACTAGCTCAGATAGCGTCATATAGCACAGTATTATAGACCAGTTTGGTTATAAGAACAGAATTCTTTATGCAACTTGCCGCCTTAGCTCTTTAGTAATTTTAAGTTTAAAAAAAAAATTAAATAAAGAATGAAAGTAAACGATCCATTTGATTGAAATGTGGCTACCGTCACCCAACACATTTGCTAGGAGAGTGTAGAAAATATCTAGAGATCCATCTATATTATAATAATATTTGAGGTGTTTTTAAATTAAAAATTGACAGTTAAAGCCAGGAGTAGGACCTGGTGACCTGTAACACAGGCTTGCAAAATGCCTTTTTCAGGTACCAGTTCTCACACAAATGTAGGTAGTTTTTATAAGAAAAATGTTACCTTAATTAAGATACTGGAAATGTTTATTTGTCTGAGAAAAATAAATGAAAGATCATGTATTTATTTGAAATAAGTAGCCACCTTAACTATTCGTTAAATGGTGACATTGGTTACTGATTTGAATAAATTATATTAAAAACCTTGCTAGCCATTCCAAGTTCGTCTACTTAAAAAAAAAACTTGCATATCCACGAAAGCATTCCAGTAGTTACCGTGGGGGGCGGCAATCGTCTCCGCAACTCTGGCAGAGTTTTCCTCAGGAGATGCCCCCGCACGGCGGCCTGGAAGGCGACGACGCCGGCGCGCAGGCGGCGGTACCACCGGCGCACTCGGCTGCCGCGGAACCAGGACTGGACCTTGATTGCCGCTTCTTGACGGATCACCAGCCATTGCCTTTTGAGAAAGTCGAAAATTGGACTAGTTTCTCTTTTTATTTCGGTGAGATCGATCATGATAGTATTACCGGCTTTGCGAACAATCATCATATTAACATTATACATCTGTCAAAAAAATTGCTACTTCATGTATAAAACGTGTTTGCCACTTAAGGCGACGGGTAAGGCGAGTGACCTTGAGCGTTTAGCGTCGATTTGCGCGACATCTATTACGTGCCTAAGATAGTACAAATGCTTCTCGCAGACTAAACATCCATCCTTTTTGCTCCTGTGCAATTATTATTATCATTGCGAGCAAAATATCCGCTCATGGATAAGTAGGCGTTAACAGTAAAGTCCATTAAAAATTCTTAATTTGTTAACTATTCAAGGTCACTTGCCTTACCTGTCGCCTTAAGTCTTCTTGCACATCTCAGGATACCGAATTGAACCCCGTACTATCTACTAACAATAATCCCGTACTAAGCTAGTCCGGTGGCGAGTAAGTCGATGTTAATGTTAAACTGTAAATCTGTGACTTAATCGCCTTCACAAGACAATGCCAGATGGAAGGGGGGTGACGTTGTGGCAGATATAACAATTAAAGGTAAAAAAGTGGAAAGTCTAGAGGGGTCATCAATAGAAGTCAGCTATAAAGGCCGTAGACAGGGGGATGTCGTTATAGCAGATATGACAAAAACAAAGGTAAAAACAAAAAAGTGGGAAGCCTACGTGTCAATAATATTAAAATAGAACCCCCCCACCCCCATATGAATCAGACCTCGTTCGAAATTAAATTCTGATCGGTGTTGGATTTCGAGCAAGTACGAGTACACGTACCTGCAATAGGTCTGTATGACTTGCGAGGCGCGACGCAGCGCGAGGAAGCGGCGGCGCTCCAGCACGGCGCGGAACCAGCGCTGGATGGTGATGATGGACGCCATGATCTGCTGGTGCAGCCGGTACTCCAGCTTCGTCTGCTCGCTTTCGCGCATGAAGATCTTTGTCGCGCCTGACAATACAGTACATTGTATAAAAACTAAAATCGGTTTAGTTTTCGCGACAAAAAGTATAAAATAACATTGTATTAAAAAGGGACGCGACTGACTGACGACCGTCTGGTCTAGTGGTCCGAGCTCCGGACTGGAAAGCCGAGCGGTAAGGTGCAAATGTTTGTGTGATGAGGACAAATATTTGTACCTGAGTCATGGACGTTTTAAATGTATTTAAGTATTTTTTTCTGTTATCTATTCGCCATAGTACAAGCTTTGCTTAGTTTAGGGCTAGCTAATTGGTGTGATTGTAAAAGCAATTTATTCAATTTATTTATTGATAATTGGCTAGCTTCGGTTTGTAGTCACTTATATCATTGGCATTACGTCGGTCAGGCAAGCTAGACACGCACGGCAAAAATTACCTAGCTGAAAACTAGAATAGCGTTATAATTTGAAGCATGGTTCCGATCGAAACCAATGGGAGTATAACGTGCGGGGCGTCATTCAGTGTGAAAATGAGGTAAACTCGTCGTAAATTAGCCCCTTGTAGGGTAGGGTTACTAAGCACGTTATATAGAACCACTCGAGACAAAGCATGCAAGCAAGCAATATGCTCGACATTTTTAGGGGTTATGGGACCTACATGTGGTCCCCGCAGGTCTTAACTTTGTTTTTCATTATGGATGATTATGGATATAAGTGATGTAAAATATATTATGTCTCAGTGTAAATAGTTCCATGGTAACAATGGTAAGCGATTTTGTAGTGGAAATTAAATATATCTCGGATAATATTATATCCAATAGTGAAAAACCAGCTTTACTAACCAGGCCCCTGATTCAGACCCTTCGATAATGTTAAATCCTATACTGTCACGTGGTTTTGTGGTCGACTTTGCTATCGAATGGTTCTGAATCGGGGGCCAGGTCTATGTTGTGAGAAGTTGTACTCTGAATCAGGTGACCCCACTACTGAATGTCTAAAATTATCTAAGAAATCTAAACCCACAATATCTTTTATGCCTTACCTAGCTGATAATTGTCTCTGTCCAAGTTCAACGTGGCTAGGAAGTGGCGTACATCGGACTGTGAGCTGAGCAGGCCTTTGGGCAGTAGTATCCTGTACAGCTGTATGAACTCCTCGTACGTGAGGCGCACGTTGTAGCCCGCCTGGCGGATGCGGACCGTCTCCAGCATGCCGGTGTACCGCAACTGTCTCTGGACGGTCTCCTCGTCGAACACATTCGGTACTTTGTCGCTGTTTGATTTTATACATCTGTGGAATGGAATCGTATCATGAAACTATTCGTGTCCATTATTTCTACGCTCGGTTACTGGTCAAATGATAAGCCTGCGAAATTAATATATCATCATCATCATCAGCCTCTAGAAGTCCACCGCTGGACATAGGCCTGCCCTATAGAACGCCACAGCGAGCGGCTCTGGGCCGTTTGCATCCAGCGGTCGCCCGCAACCTTGACCACGTCGTCAGTCCACCGCGTGGGAGGCCTGCCCACGCTGCGTCTTTCAGTTCGTGGTCGCCTCTCGAACCCTTCTTCCCCAACGGTTGTCAGTTCTGTAAACAATGTGGCCTGTTCTGTCACGTTAGTTTTGCAATTCGAAAAGCTATGTCGGTAACTTTGGTTCTTCTACGATTCTCCTCATTTCGAATCTTATAATAATACTCAATAATACTACTCGTTGGGTGACTTTGAGCTTGTTCAGGAGGCCGATAGTCAAGGACCACGTCTCATTGAATATATCAGTGGCCTGGAACTAGTATTTGAAAACTATCTAAAGGTAATAAATAATAATTTGGATGCAGGCCACTTCCAATCTTTAAGTCACTGAGGGAGGCCTATGTCCAGCAGTGGACGTCCTAAGTTTGAAACGATGATGATGATTTACTATTATAAAGTTACAGTACTTAACAACTATGATTAATATAAAATACATCAAACTTTTATGTTGAAAATGGCTGATAATATAATAATATTACTACCTATTTAACATTTTGAAAGATGGTCACGATGAAGCTGTAAATACCGATTGTTATTCTATGAAGATACCTGATGAAGAATGGGTTGGCTTGGTTGAGTGTCTCCATGAGAGCCGCGAGCGAGTGCTGGAACTGCGCCCCCACCGTGAGCGGCTGCTTGCGCTTGCCGGTGGGCGCGGCGGTGCGGCCGGCCAACGTCTTCACGCTTTGCAAGTTCTTCAGACCTTTCTTCGCGCGTTCCCGAGGCCTGAACGACTTGTTTTTCCTATACAGACCGGTGCCCTATGTTATTTATTGGTTTTGGAGGTTGGCACGAGTTTGCATTCATTTTTGAAGTCTATACTTGTTTTGATGTATGATTTTAAATGTTAAAAAACATTATCTATAGAGGTTTATTAAAAACAACGAATGATAGATGGGCATCAATATTATTTAAAAATCATTTACAACGCTAGTATAAAAAATATTACGTCTAACAGCTTTCTGAAATGGATTGTATATTTTCAAGATTAAAATGCAAACTCGACAGTTGAACATTTAGAAACACCGACCACCGAAGAAAATAGAACTCGGCTACGTGAATATGAGGCGTCTGTATTTACATCATGCGGCTCGTTCGTGACGTGAACGCGTCTTCGATGATCTCGCTTAGTGATTGATCATTGCTGGTCATAAAAGCTTATAATAAAACGATCAATATACAAGTTTACAATAAAAACATTATAATATTGCATTATAAAGGCGACAGCTTTAAAAATGTCTACATAATACTAAAAGATCCCAAGTACAAAATAAAAGATCCCTATTTTAGTAAACAAATTACAAAGATACAATTTCCATTGCGAATGTCAAAACGTGATAAAAAAAACACATAATATAAACAAAACAACAAACAATCAGAATAAAAGAAAGCCACAGAAAATTAAAAAACCCATAGCCATCACCGTGAAAGAGTGAGAGTCCTCAACCGAATCACGCTGATTCATCAAACAAAAACTTTATTGGAACATGTACTTTGTTTTTGGTTGTTTTATCCATGACACTGCACAGATGAGGGAGGCGACAGTATAAACCTAAGGCAAAGCTAAATCAATCAATATATCAGAATAGAGAGAATTGTCTTCACGCCACTAGTGTGCAACACTGAACTTTTACAGTCATGGGTGCCATTTTCAGACATTCAACATGTTATATATCGTTTTTTATTAAACAACAGTGTCATGAGTAAAATGTAACTAATGTTATCATGAGGATATGTACGACCTTTCCTCGTGACGATTGCTGCATAAGTGTATATGTGAAAAAGTGTTA
The DNA here is from genome assembly GCA_963576865.1 of Anania hortulata. Taxonomy (NCBI): domain Eukaryota; kingdom Metazoa; phylum Arthropoda; class Insecta; order Lepidoptera; family Crambidae; genus Anania; species Anania hortulata. Next base: position 11,518,009 of record OY756406.1, read on the forward strand.
CGTTTTGTTTGACGAATGCCTATGTGCGGGACAGAGAAAGAGAGAGAGCATGTGACGCTGGCGGCGTGGCGACGTACATAACGATCTGGCTGGCGCGCTGCATGACGTCGGTATCGTCGAAGCGTTCGTCTCTGTCGCGCTCGAGGCGGCGCGAGCGCGTCTCGGCGATTCTGTAATGTTTTGTCCCTTTCTGGTCGGCGCGCGCGTGGCCAGCGTCGGGGCGCTTAGTATCGAGCGGGCGCGGCGGCGTGTCCCGCGCTCGAGCCGGCGCTCGGTGCGGCGTTCTGTACGTGGGGTATTATCGGGCGAAAAACGAAATTAGGGTCAAAATAATTAACAAAAAATTAAAATTAAATCGAAACGGCGGTGACGCATGCATGACTTCTCGTAGTGAGAAATGAGTGCTAGTTCTAGTTCTATTAGGATGTACGGTTATGTATGAGTGTTCGACTACTCGATCGTTCGAGTCGACCGATTAGACGGAGGGTTCTCGAGGCTGTGTTTAGTTGTCTGTTAGACTACGGTGCTTCGAAGGAATAATACGTATCTAACCACAGCCTTTGCAGGCGTAAAATTGCAACAGAGGGTGATAAAAGTTATGGGAAATAAAAACATCGAGGGCCATGCATAGTGCACATAGAACATAAGCATTCCATATTGGTGACTTACGCAATGCGGTTGATTGCGAGATTGATTGACGATACTGTCGCCAGTTGGCTGAGCAACAAGACACATTTCATTATGTCACATAACTATAATGGCACAAGCTATTATAAATATAATATTTATATGTTTTAAAATTGCGGCCCCACTGCAAGCGTTGTAAATGCATAAAAACGGTACACAATCCCATTAGAAGTATCCCATTCTATAAACTATATAATTCAATATTGGGCGATAAAACAGGCACAGGGACACAAAAAGCGTTTTTATCTACGTTTCTTCAATCGAATGACGTCTTTGAGGCTTTACAGTGGGTCCGCGTCTAGCCAATTTTTCACAATATTACATCACTGAATTGCAATCAGTGATGTGATGACAGATCATTGTTCATGGCGAAACATGTTAATAACATACTGCTAGTTAGTCGTATAACGAATCATGCAGTGATCGGATTAGGGCACGCAATTTGACGGGATATCACGATGACAATGTTAATATGGATATGCTACTCGAGCACTAATATGTCGGGATTACAAAAATAATTCATAATCTGTCTAAAAGTACTTCACCTCTCAATAATAAATTCAATATTTGTCACATTTTATTTAAAGACTTAATTTTGACAGTACATAAATCGGGTGGGCGTATCCATGCTATTACAATGTTCAAGGACGTTGGCCCTAAAGCTACCTATTCCGATCACCGGGTTGTGACTTGTGGTCGGTCACGGGCCGGGCTGGGGCGACTACTGACCTGACGATGGAGTCGTTGTGCGCGTGCGCGGAGGCGCGCGGCACGCGGCACGCGCCGTCCGCGCGGGTGACGCGGTGCTTCCTACCCGCGTCCATGAACGCGAAGTAGCCCCTGCGGACAAAATATTACCGTCAGTCTGTCTAGCTCGGGCTCGCCCGCTCGATATCAAAAATGTATGTCAGCATCATCATTTCGGCCATAGGACGTCCACAGCTGAACATAGGCCTCCCCCGGTGACTTCCAGATTGGTCGGTCGGAAGCGGCTTGCATCCAGCCTTCGTTTAGCCTTCACCAGGTCGTCCGTTCGCTCTGTAGATGGAACTCCTACGCTGCGATTGCCGGTACGTGGCCTCGATTCTAGAACCTTTCTGCCCCATCGGCCGTCAGTTCTACGTGCTATGTGCCCCCTGCCACTTCAGCTCGCTGATCCGTTGGGTTACGTCAGCGACTTGTTCGTTAATGAATCTCTTATTTCCTGATTCGATCTCGCAAAGAAACACCGAGCGAAGCCCTTTTCATAGCACTCTGTGCAACCTTAAGCTTTCTTATGAGGCCCATAGTGAGAGACCACGTTTCAGTTCCATATGCCATCACTGATAACACACACTGGTTGTAAACTTTCGTCTTTAGGCACTAAGGTATTTTGAATGTTTGTCAATAGATAGATAGATAGATACTCTTTATTGTACACCACACAAAACAAACAAATCACAGGAAAGTAAATACATAATGAAGCACAATTTAGGCGGTCTTATCGCGGTCGATTTTCATATTTCATGTTACAATATGTGTTTTAATCATATGAAAATTTTGTAAATTTGGTCTGTCATTTGTTACCCTAAATATCGATGGACTTCTGAAATAGGATTGATCTGATCTGATAACTAGGATTTCTGTCAGTCCAACAATAAATTCAAACAAGTTTTTTCTAGGTCGAACCGCTTTATCTTACGCGCGTCAGGCAGGATAAACTAACTATAATACAATACAATACAATATATATACAAACCAATTTGTCCTAAAAACTTTAGCTTGAGCTGACGCTATTTATTCAGGTTCATAACAGATCTGCAGTAGATTATTCTTATCATCATCATCATCATTTCAGCCCTAGGACGTCCACTACTGAACATAGTCCTCCCTCAGTGACTTCCAGATTGGCCAGTTGGAAGCGGTCTGGATCCAGCTATGGGTTAGGTTATGGGAGGGTTAATAAATTATATCTGGTAAATAAAGAAGATGTTTACCTGAAGAAAGCGCGCACAATAGCCCAGCGAAACACAGCAACGGGGTCTACCCCGACCAGTTCTCGCACGAACGCCAGGGACGAGTTCTTTAGCACGCTCACGATGTCTTGCCGCATCAGATCTAAGTTCTTTTCTCGCATCACTGTCACCTGTTTAATATTATTAAAGTAAGTCGAAATAGAAAAAGGTGACAATGATGGCAGGCTTTACTTCCGCTTTTAATGTTATGCAAAAGGCAGACACAGCTTTTTGCATCGTGAATAAAAATACAATCTACTAATAACTTGCAAATGTACACTAATTTTAGAGTTTGGTATACTCAAAGATCTAGTGCGCATATAAATTACTTTATACGCAGGGTGTCCCGTAACTCAAGGATTACCTTGTAACCACATATTCCATACATCATGGTGAAACACTTGTTCTTACTCTGATATCCTTTGTAGCGCGTTTTTTTTATGTTGATCCCTTATAAAAAGGTAATATATTTGAGCATCTAATTCGGGTCTAAGCGGTTTTGCGTATTCAGAGTTACTCGTAAATATAAAACAGGTTTATCGTGTTCGTCTGGTAAAAAATGTTAGCTACGGAAACATGAGATTTGACACCATAGCTACTCCAACTATCCAACTATTTAAAAAAAACTTACTTGATATTTCACTCTGCCAGCATAGTGCCGCACTACAAAAGCTGGTTCACGCCGTTGAGGTTTCTCATAAAAATGGTTATCCTCGTGTACAGAGTTGAACTTTTGCAGCAACGTTTCATTTGTGGCCCATGGGAAACTGAAACAAGTAAACTTTCCAATGTAGACAATTATCAAGTTACACATATTTCTATAATCATTTCAGCCGTAGGATGTCCAATGCTGAACTTAGGAGGAAAAGGGGGGATTGCCAATACTCGGCACGCTTGGCATGCGGGTTGGTGAGCGCAGTTTTTTATAATATTTTGAACGCCGACGCTGCTGCCCGTCTCATGCTCGTGCTCGTGAAAATCTGTGGACTGTCTCAAAGACTGCACGTTCAGTCTGTACGTTTATGGCTGTTGCACTTTTGGCCCGGGACTCCTTATTGTCAATAATTACTTTTAAACTCGCATTGCATGAGTAATGCACTAAAACAGGAATTAGGTAAACCTTTTATTTGCCTGACGTTTCGACCGGGTAACACCGACTGTGGTCACAAGCTGACTTTCTACTGTCGATGTTGACAGGGGGGGGGGGCTACAAGCGGAGGCTGGGTTAATTTAACAATGGGAGGTGATTTAACTGATAGAACTAGTGTACAAATTATGTTCAGTTTTTTTTTCTATTTTCGGCATTGCGTATACTATGCAATAATTATAAATAATCGAGTACTGTCAACGGCAGGTCAATTTACCCAAAAAGTTAAAGGCCAAAAAACCGATTTTCAACTTTAAGTTCGACACGTAGAGATCAATTTCAATTGATAAATTTAGACGTTTTGTGGCAGGTCGGCGAGATGTTGTCTGTACATACTGGGTGTATATTATAGATTTTTAGGGTGTTACGCTCGCACAAGAAGTTTTCCGCATTTTTCCTGCTAACGGATAGAGGATACATGGGTACTACGCCCCAGCGACTCACTTGCACTGGTCGTCCAGGACGCACAGCAGGCCGCTGGGCTTGCCCTCGATGAGCTGCAGGCAGCCGGTGTTGTCGGAGAAGCCGATGTCGGTCCAGCGGATGCCCTCGCGGCGGTACTCCTCCTGCTCGTACTTGAACACGTGCTGGTTGAAGTAGTACTGCAGGTGCTCGTTGGCGTAGTTGATGCACAGCTGTTCGAAGCTGTTGCACGGGCCGAAGTCTTCGAAACCGAATATGTCGAGGACGCCTACGAGATAAATAAATAAATAAATATCGGACAACAAAGTGTTGTCTTACAGAAATAAGAAACAACGGCGATATTACAACACCCAGACCCAAGACAATATAGAAAATATTTTTTTCACCGACCGGGAATCGAACCCGGGACCTCAATAGCGATACTGAGTCCGGTATGCACACCTCTCGGCTGCGGAAATCGTCGGATAACACAAGAGTTACAGTTAAAAATAGCGAAATACGAGTCGGACTCGAGCACCAAGGGTTCCATCACACGGATTTGTTCAATTCGGTCTCTAGCAGGAGCCCGATTGAAACTTGGACCGGTTTCTAACTCATACAATAAAATGATTTAAAAGTAATACTCTGACGAACCCTGATTTGTCCATTTTTACAAGACTTTTATTTGCTTCACTCGTTCAACTGACTAAGAGCTAGCTTACTATGTAATCAAATCTCGAAAATTGTTTTAAAACTGCTTTACCTACATTCAAATGACAGTGCAATTATTTGTTACGATCTTGCTGATCTGATGATAGAGCCAGGATGTGAAAACTGCAATTTATACTAGTAAAACATTCGTGTTTGGGCTCATAATTTGCATGTACATATTAACCACTAATATATAGTAAACGTTACGATTAATTGGGAATTGCAAGAACATGTACGAAGGAATGTTTCAAAAAATTCTAAAGCCTTTGCGACACATGTCACCAGTATTCATTCAGACTTACATACACTCTTACTAAAGTGCACGGCGCAGGCGGCCTGATGTTATTTATCTCGTATAACGTTTATCTTTAAATGGAAAACTACCTATGCTATGTCCCTGATGCTCCCGCAGCGTGTCCTTTTTAGAAAGCAGCGCGTGATTGACTTGCATCACGATCCAGTCGAACAGAGCACCGTATAAACACTTCGCCATTGCATCTCGCGTCGCAATGGCTTCGGGGAGCCTAAAAACAAACATTATGGGATGAAAAAAAAAGGAATTACATGTAAGATGAAAGAAAATCCTGAAAATATAAAATAATAATAAATTGTTTTCACAATCATACCAATTATCTAGCCCCAAACTTAGCAAAGCTTGTACTATGGCGACTAGATAACGGATAAATATACTTAAATATTGTTATAAACATCCGTGACTCAGGTACAAATGCTCGCGATCATCACACAAACATTTGCCCTTTGCGGTATTCGAACCCGCAATCGCTGGCAGTCCGGAGCGTGAAGCACTACACCAGACGGACGCCATTTAGATATTTAATTGCAAAAAAACAAGTTTTATCAATATAATTTTAACAAAGTGTATATAGATCAGCTGTTTTTTTACTTTAATTATTTTGCAAAGGTTACAAATGTAAGGATAAGAATTGCCTAATTACCTCAAATGTTGTAGTAAAATGTTACATGATGTGTTATCAACACCTACAATAACATTATTCACTTAATATCCTCTACTATTATTAGTCATTATAGTTTTATTAATATATCAATATTTGGAGGATAACGCGTTAATAATGTTTGAGTTATGTACCTATAGGAATACCTATTTTTGAGGAAGGCACAGCGTGGGCAGGCCTCCTACCTGGTGGATTGACAATCTAGTCAAGTTTGCGGGAAGCCGCTGGACGCAAACGGCCCAGAGCCGCACGCTGTGCCGTAAGGCATAGGCCTCCCCTATGGACATAGGTCCAGCAGACTGACTGCTGACAGGTCCAGAGTCCTGCACCTTTCCTGCTGACTTCCAAAGGCTGATGGATGATGATGATGTAAGTACAACGATCTTGAGCGCTGGGCGAAATATGCTTAGAAGACCATTACGTATACATGATTGGCCGGTCGCGCGCCGGGCCAGCACCGCCGGCCGGGATTGGTTGCTTGCTCCGCGTACACGCGTCTGTGATACGATGATCGTCTTGTAAGATGCGCAAAGCGATCCCCACTTTTTCCTCCAGCGCTCAAGATCCGTGCCGGGGATTGTACCTATAATTAATGACGAGTGTTTCCCCCGAGGCCCGGGCGCGCTTGGATGTGAGCGCAGCGAGCAGGGTCTCTTGCTTGACGTGAAGTAGAGACGATATGAGAGAGACCACTTCTGGGTTCCGCACGCCCACCGCCTCGTCGTGGTGATATGATTTGCGTTGTGGTTGGAACTCTACGTTACCTATAATACCAATATAGTTACCAGTTAGCCTATTTTGTGACTGTAAGATCAATGACAATCGCTTTAACTTATTGGCTGCCAAGCAGTCGCAGTCTCATGGGTAACGATATTTTTTTTATCGTGTCTAGTTTTGCAGGGATGACAGGTTAAATAACATTTGTATTGCCAACCATTGCTCGCTTTGATAACAGGTGCATAAGCATCTCTCTGTCAAATATCAAGAGAAAGGGATCGCAATAGATATTGGAGTTGTTTGAACATAGAAAATTACTATTAAGCTGCCTTAAAACGGCCAGGGAAATTAAGACTTTCCCCTGTGATGTGAAATTTAATGTGTAAATAGATAAAATAAACGGTAAAATACGGCTTTTTACCACATCATTATATGTAATCAATTAAATGTAAATTCATAATACTCTTTTATATAAGTACGAGTAAGTAAGTAAGTACTGAAAAAGTCTGAGATATGACTCAAACAAAATATACATATTGTAACATTTTCAAAACAAGATGTGTTTTTTTTATCTAAAACACAAGAGTTACGATTATTCACGCATAATAAAAATATGTATTAACCGATAACAGTAAACAGTTTAGAGATTAGATTGAGTAATCGTAGGATAATAAACATTATCTCGAAAGGAATTACATTCAAGTTATTTAGATTGCAGATATTGGGTCCAAATACAATTTCTGTTTCAAATTCAACATCCAAATACAATTTCTTTATCAATCAATTCATCTAACCCCAAGAGCTTAAAAAACGCCGAATAAGCCACACAATGTTTTATAGGTTTATGGGATAGTTAATAAAGACATTACCTAACAAAAGCACAGCAGATAAAACAGCAAACAGCCTCCGCCTTTTGTCCATGGTGAAGCCCACCATGTCCATGGACTGCTTGAGCCGCGAGAACTCATACTGCTCGTCCACTCCTGGCACCACACTACACCCAGTCCTCGATAAATAATTGTATTTGTCAACACTAAGTAAATGCAACTGTTCCTTTTCTTGTTCCGATGCACCAGCTAATAAATAATAGAAAACGTGATAGTTCCTTTCGTTTCGGCCTTGACTACATATTCTAGATTTCTCCAGGAGATATTTTTGTACAACTGCACCATGGACCATACCGTTTTCCTTATAATTCACTTGTATAAACTTCCCGAAACGGCTCGAATTGTTGTTATGGGCGGTTTTAGCATTACCGAACGCTTCTAGCACCGGGCCGGCACTCAGTATGGTCTGCTCCACGCCACTGCCGTGCGAGCCTTTTTGGCTAAGAGCTGTCAAATGATGCAGAAGAAAGTTCGTGCTCTCTGTCTTCCCTGAACCACTTTCTCCACTGATCACTATACACTGATTTGTTCTTTCCCGTAGCATGCAATGGTACGCGGCGTCGGCGACTGCGAAGATGTGAGGCGGAAGGCTGGACCCGATTCTTTTGTTCTGATACAACTTGACATACTTGGGGTTGTAAATGGGGTAGAATTTAAACGGATTGAGGGCTATTAAAATAGAGCCCACGTATGTGTAGATGTAGCCGGCCGCGAACCTCGCCCGCAAGTTGTCCAGCAAGGTCTGTTCGTTGAGCTCCGGCAATTGGCACAAGTCCGGATACTCGCGATCTTTTGGCTGATACAAAAACCTCTGGAAGAAATCCTTGATCAGCTGGGGATCCACTGAAAAATTCTCCATCCATGGCTCTTCTGGTATTTTTTCACGTAGATAGAACCTGAAACAGAACAGTCATCTGTTATGCAACTTTACAGGCGGAAGGATGTTCATAATTACAGCTACAATATTACTTTTGAGTCATGTTGTGATCCTAAACTCGTAATAAACAGAAAAGCAACAACAATTTCATGTTTGTAGTAAGAGGTTTGTTTTAGTTCAATTGGCAGGATGGGGACACTGTTATCACGCCGCGCGGTGGCAGGAAGACTGAGTCACGCGCCCCATTGGGATATTTTATCCCCAATCGCTACAGGCCCTTACAAACCATAGAGCTATGAAGCTAAACACAAAGATAATATAATGGAATTCATTTAACAAGTATATCACACTTTCGGCCCTATAAGTTTTTTTGTATGTTAATGCATTAATCATATTGTTACAGAACGATCAAAAATAACATACTTTTATTTTTCGTAACCTAAATTCTACAATTACAATACTTACGCAAAGAAGTAACTGCTGCATAAAAACACAGGACCGTTAAATTATTTCCATAAATATATTATTATTATAGTGAATTGATAATATCCAATGGCATTCGAGTACATGTTAGTATCAATATGTAACATACATGGGTAGAAATAGGCGTAACACAATTTGTAGATTGAATTAGCATCATTAATGTTGTATACTCATTGTAAATAAACTGTTCAGATTGTTAACACTAATCCTGCTGTAATGTATGCTGTGGCAAGCCATAGAAGCATAGAATAAACAAAACCCGGTCAGCTAATTACAGTTAGTCAGAGCTTGTGAATATTATTTATAAGTGAGTGGGTAAACTCAGCATAAAAACAATCAGATAATATCAGTGACAGGACGACGTAATTACCAGGTGTTCACGCAAGGTTAGACGTACACACAACTCGTAGTACTTCGTTGTGGCTCTTGAGATAATTATACGCGGCACTACAACCAGATACAGTGCTATTCACTGTCAAGATCAATAAAAAAAATACTATTTAATGGGAATAATGTATTATAGAAACTTTAAACACGAAATAAGTGTTATCAAAATTGCAACATAAAGTATGAACGACGAACATAATTGCATTTATAGATAATGTATGTATAATCATTGCAACATAAAAATTAGGAATTATTGTTTAATTAAATTTACAGGCTCTGACTTAAATTACAGTATAGTTTGCATTAATTACCTGTAATATTGGCCAGAGTTGTTGTTGGGCCACAGCAGCATGACGGCAACTGGCGACTCGTTGGGCCCGAGTCGCCTCTCCTTGCATTCGCCGCTGACCATATCTCCAACAACCTAACACAATACTTGATGTGTAGAAATAGTATTTTATGCCTTCGGAAATATCTGTGCATCTCGCTTTTAAACCCTATCTCGCGCTTTCTCACTTTCAGATGCAATTGTTTTCGCGCATCGTTACGTCATAGATTTATAGATATTTTCGACAAGCGGTAGTATCATTCGAAGAACAGAAAATTAAGTTGAACGCACACATGTCTGCGCCGCATGCGCCGAAAGCCTTTTTCTTGCTAGTTTCTACGTGCTATGCGATTCGCTGCGGATAGGTGTAAGAGGTTTCATAATTATGATTTCATTGCAAGAATTACAAGTTCGGCGCGGATAGGTGTCCGTTCACTTAAACAAATCTTGATTAAACTGAAGAAAAATTGTTCTATTTAGTCGTGGAGGGCGCGGGCCGCGACGGCTTGAACTCATTGGTGGCCGTGGCTAAAATTCGTGAGTACTATTTCACCTGCGTAGGGCACACGCGCGTACTAACCTACCTACAGTAATGGTGCAGCCCGAACCGCAAGTTACTTTACTCTGTCCACGCGCGAATGTAAATTTAGAGCAGAATTCATCTAGTTGCACAAAAGCCTTGAAAGGAATCACAGTGAACTTGGAATCCCATGAGTCACTACTTGCAATGTGCAAAAAATGGATTAATGACAAATATCATTAACATGACAGTGCCTGACTAACTGGTCAAGATTTCCGCCGTTACACACAGCGCAATTACTAATTTAGTAGTATACTGAGAAGTATGCACCATTACAATCTAAAAATATGCGACGCGAGCGCGCGTTTTTTTATCTTGGTGCTCAAGTTGTAGTTGCTTTATTTTTCACATAGTTTGTGTTATTTCTAAAGCACGTATACATAGGTGTCCTTTTGGACTAAATAGGCTAAACTCTAAGCATGCATAGTCTCAGAGCAAAGCATTTACAAAAAAAATTAAGGATCAATTTTTGTCATTTTCAAGATTCAATTTAAAAATGGTAAATAGGTAATAATCATTTAAACGAAACGGGCGGGGCCAAGTATGAAAAATAAACCAATCGATTTTAGATTTCAATTTTCAAGTTTTGTACTTGGCCTTGACCAACTATAAAAAATATTATTGGCCTCTTTTCTGTTGAAGTCGGTAAGTTATAGTCAACCTTATTCAAAATGTATATAATGTGTCGAATTGACCATCTCTTGTAGGTTTTTGATGTCAGATAAAATAACACTACATTATTAAATGTCAGTGATTTGAATAATGTCTCTAAGCTCTCTAGTAGTATGTTAATATTATTATGATCAATTGTAATCTGTAGAATACCTTGATAATCTTCAGTCTGCACTTTATTGGCTTTCTAGACTCAATTAGTACTATAGGATTTATTAATAGGTTGTGCCGCTTTTGAGATTTGCTTCTATATTATTTATTACGCTTTAAGGTGCACCAATGCATTTGAGAGAGAATATTTCGAGTATACTAGTACTAAATACAGAAAACAAAAAAGGGTTATACTGTTTCTGATAACTTAAACAATATTTCCACAAAGTATTGTCCAAAATACACATCAAATAAAGTGATACTTTAGCAGAAAACTAAATCATTTGATGTCTATCTGTCAGAGGGTTCGATATAAGGTCCACGTGCACATTCTTAAATTGATAGATGTATATTTAGCTACCTGAATTAAAATTCACATTTCATACTAAGTGTAAGTGAAAAATCACTTACTAGTTTTGGAGAAAGATGGTTCATATTGCTACTCTTTATGGTATGTGCTCGATGTAAATTATCTATGATTGTCTTTATTAAACTGACAGAAAATTATGTACTTATAAATTAATAAATTCTTTCCACAATCACACCAATTATCTAGCCCCAAAGTTAGCAAATCTTTCACTATGGCAGATAGATAACTGATAAACATACTTAGATATGTTTATAAACAGGCATAACATAGGTACAAATGCTTGTGCTCATCACACAAACATTTGCAGGATTCGAACCTGTAACTGCCTGGCTTTTATAGTCCAGAGCCACTAAACTAATCAGTCGTCAACCTTAACCAGGATTGGTAAGAAGATAAAGATTTCTATTTATTTCTATTTAAGATTTGTGTTGAAAGTTGATAGGTAGACAGATTTATAACAGATTTTTACATAGAGGTACTATTACTGTGATATCATCTGTATTTAACAGTCTCACAAATCACAATATGAGTATAATTCAATGAAATGACCAATTTTACTTACCTCAGCCAACTCATAAGGGCCTCCAGATCCATTGTTCAGGTTTAGCTTATCAGCAATGCAGCTCACTATCTCTTCGGAACTGGTCTGCTTGGAGGCTTCCACTGATAAAGCTTCATACTGTGCAGACAGTGCCCCCACAAACACCTGAAGATATTGTTGGAGATTTACATGTTTCCTCAAATATATTGGTAAATTATTATTACTACACGCGTCACTTAACCAATATTGAGTCACCGTAATAGTTTCCTATAACGTCTGGTTTTACTGGAATGTCACTGGTATGGTTGCAAGGCATAGGGCTTAGGTGGCATTTTCACTTGTGAGGTTTTCATTCCAAATGTAACTACAGGCTGGGCTTCCTAGTTTTGGACAAGGCAACTAATTACTTAATAAAAAAAAAACACTGTAATTTGTTCTTGAGTCTAATACATAAATACAACTGCAGTCTCTCAAACGTAGGGGACTTGGACACTGACCACTTACTGATCAGAAGTTAAAACTAATTAGTATAGTTTTAATAACTCAAATGACACTTTATTCATATAAGCACAGTTGAAATTTTCATCATCCTGCCGACTCGATGTTGATTCACTATTAAACGGATTTATTAGATATATATTCTAGTTTTGCTAGGATGTGAACCATAATTTATTATTTAGGGGTATTTAACCCCAATTGTTGTGTTTAATGTCTATTTGTGTAACTTACTTTAAATTTAAATCAGTTTTTGGGCAATAAGATATGTTTATCAACAAGTAAAGTTCAACACTGTGTAAACAGAAGAGGTGACTGTAAGTCAATCACCTTTTATATTTATGTAATAAAAACAATGTGCTTTTTTATTTACAAACCTGCACTATGTATCTATGATTTTCAGTATGAGCCATTGTATGACATTATTCCTCTCCTTTTTGTATTAATCAATCTTCGGTTATCTTATCCAGACTCCTCCTTCTCATTATTGACTTTACAAACTCCAGTGTGTTATGCATATTTAAGCGTTTTTTATTTACTTACTAAAATAGATATGAAAATTAATCAACATTCCGTTTCACAGGTCATAATCGACGCACAATCGTTAGTTTGAATGGATAATAATTAATCTCTTTAGGTTGAGAGAAGCATACGTGTGTCCAGGCGTTAAAACACCTGACCCCCCGTGAGGTAGGCAGGTTGTATTCAACCGTGACATGTTCGAAAAATCTTGCGTGGATCAAAACTTAAATAACTTACTATGGTTATTAGATTAACTCTGTTTCAAATATTGAGTTACCGAAACCAAAACAAGAGCTCTGTAGATGAACACAAAGAGGAGAAATCTCAGATTTGGGTCACATGCTGATTGGATGGCCAAGCTTCACTGAAATATTCCAAGCTTTCTCGTTTTTATCTTAGTTCACGGCTCTGCGGTTATTCGCTTTTATGACCACAATCCAATAGTAGCTGTAAACGCACTTGTTTAGCAAAAAACAACACATTCAACACAAAACTGCAGCGAAATCGGTGTCTCCAACAACCTGTTATTTGCCAAACACAACTCTCGTTGTTGCACCTTAGAAACGCACCAGTTGGACAATTGCAATCCTAAAAGCTTTAAAAAAGTACTTCACTTCCTAATTATTGTTGACTACGTTTGTAGATTAATTCGATTTATTAAATGTTCGGAGAAATCTAATCTATTGAACCACCATTTTTATTTGTTGTGTCGACTGTCGATGATTCAGTGATGGGCGTAATCGATTTTGAAATAATCGATAGGAACTATTAGAAGAAAAACTATCTTTATTCATAAAAGAAAATCGAGATTGTTATGCCGTTGGTTTATTGTATGATTCATAATTTTACAAATTAATAGTTTCGTCCGTTTGCAAGTGCTGGCTGTTTTGTTAAATACCTAGGCAAATTGATGATGCTTGTAATCGTATTCGTTTCGTCAAGACTCGTAAATTAGGGTAACCATGATTTAAGATCACAGTCATAATTAAATTATATTCGTGTGAGAAAGTACTTACTTTATTTAAGAGGGAGGAAGTAATATTTAGCACATTTGACTTTAATTTTTATCAAGTAAAAAATCAGCATATTGTAAACGGTATTCGAATTGACAGTATGTTTTTATGGACTATTACAAACTGAGGAAGCATTTTACAATTTGCCTTAGGCGTTTTACAAAACAGCGAGCGTTTGCAAACGGATGACGCCATTTCTATAATGACGAATTACACAATATGCCGATGACACTTACACAATTTTTAAGTCAAGAACAGCTGGACTGATTTTTATGGTCTTTGGTTTGTTAGATTTGTCTCTACCCTGAATAGTAGAATTTATTTATTTAAACTTTATTGCACAAATAAAAATTGTACAAAAGGCGGCCTTAATGCCATGGGGCATTATCTGCCAGTAGACCATTAGGCCAAACAGAGATATTTTGTGGGCGGTGCGACATAGCGTTTAACACGCAGAATAACTATTCAAATATCACAAACTTTAAGAAAAAACTAATATTTATTGTATGGAACGGAAACGGCATTTTTTTCATTAAAATAATCGAGTTAGGGGCAGCACAAAGTTCGCCGGGACAGCTAGTGATTTAATAAATATATTTTTGTTAGTTTATATGGATGCACCTAAAAAAATTATACGATTACAGTTGTCTTCTTTCTTAAGAGGTATATAGATATTAGGTCTCTCTTCTTAAATTATTTTGAAATTAGTTTTAAATTAATATTTATATTTATTATAAATTCAAATTATATTTTAAAGTGTAAAATTACCACTATAATTACCTTATTTTCATGCTCAGACACTTGACAGAACTTGATAATTCGTTGTATTGAGTTATTATAGATGTATCATGTATGTGTAAGTATCCATATTTATAGCACTGTTGCTAGGTACCGTCGTTATCTTAGAATAGAAACTAGTTATTAAAAAATCTATGAGAGCTATTTTCAATTGTAATGAAAACTGCAGCTTAACAAAATCCTAAATGATTAATTTAATTCAAATTATTGTATTATATTTTAAATTAAACTAAAAGAAGTAGCCACTTCAAAAAGTGGATTTATAAATATTAATGCTATGTCTTTGTTCATTCGGTATTTAAAGTTGAATTAACCTTTGCTAATTCCAAAATCATTTGGCGATTTTACACTTCTAAATTATATTTTGCTATTTACATTACATAGAATTAAGACGAGGTTTATTTTTACAAAAATATACTATGAAAATGCCATTCAAACGACATCTAATCACGGAGAGCTTGCAGCTTACGTCATATCTATCCACATTCGTTCCATGTGTATATGTCCCGAACTGTAGTAAACTGGACAAGCTGCTGTCAAATTAAATTCGTGCCTATTATTACGTTAAGTACTTACAAAATATAAATTTACATGGTCATATTCGAAAATAGTAAGTTAATAACATTATTATGTGTTATCTTCAGTTAGAATTTATAGCGACTGATATTTTCTTTATATTGCCACCCTTAAAGGAACCCGATTCTGCCGAATCATCATAGAAAAATGATGGGTTTATTTGGGGATACAAAAATAATTTGACAGCAGCCTATACAGTTTACATCGATTTAACACTCTTTCCAACCGGATTGAGCAGTGCGCGAAAAAAAATTAATTAGGGTTACCAAATTGTAAGTCTAGGCGAGATTGAAATAAGTAATTTTAAAGATCGTTAACTGAAACAGTCGCTTATAAGTTACAACTATTCAAAATAGAGGATGTATGAAAAAATGATTTTATTAAAGTAGGTAGTTAGGTATCAAGGGCTCCATTTTACTGAATTTGAGTTACATAAGTGAAATAATGTATAGACATTGTATGCACGACGGCCTAAATTATGTGTTGTAAATAAGTTGTTTATAATATTCATTGTAATAGTTTTTATAGTTTCGTTTATAGTTATTGTTTAGTTCTACATTTATAACTCTGTGTTAGTCAGTAAGATACTTTGTTTGTTGTAGATCATATTTTGTGTGTAAATAAATAAGTATATAGGGCCCGTTAGGGAAATACATAGGAGATCCCGGGCAATACCTTAGTACATAACAGCCATAATAGTGGGCCTAAATTAGCGGCTCTCTATAAGGTATTGCCCGAGATCACAACACACCCGGAGTGAGGGAGATAGCAAAATCTTCCCTCCCGCTCCCACTCCGGGGAGCGGAAGGGGAATTTGCCTCCCAAAAAACTATAAAAACCGCGTAGGTGGTCCCGTTAATCATCACTTGAATCAGTTGAATCACTCGAACAGCTCGGATAGTCCGAAGCACTTGATCGTCATTCGTAATCACTCCGGAGAGCCACAAAACTCTCAAAACCATCGCAACTCCTAGCTCCGATATCAACCACAAATACTGGCGTTTTCATTCCACACCCGCAAGTCCTTCACCGTGAACCTCCGCCCACAGGCCCTACCGGATAACACTGACTCATCATATCCGAGGGCCGGTCGGGAATACATTGAATTTCTTAGAATGTGTAGGTCATCGAGCACATACCTTATGAAGCAGCTATACGAACCAAATTTTTATTATTATTCATTTTACAAAAACCGTACAGATACAGATTAAAAAATGTAAAATTAGCTTAACACCTGTGATTTAACCATTTCCTCTTACTCAAGTCAACACTCGCAGGATCACATTTTCTTTTTAGTGCAGGTCCTCCAAATCTCGAGATCGTAGACAGACGTCAAATTACTTTAATGTTAAGTGTAAGGTAATTTTGCGGTAAATACAACTATTATTTTTGTAAAATAAACCTTAGGCAGCTTTACATAATAATGTATTAGTGTTAGAGAAAAACATTACCTCTTTATTGAAGGTTCGAGCTAGAATACTAACATCGAATTATGTGTAATAAATATAATTATATGTCTAAAAGAAAATAATAAAAAATATGGGTGTAGTGGCAACAGGGTAAAAAAATTAAATGTACTTATTTATGATTTAATAATCTAAAAAATAGACTTTAGATATTGTATGTTGGATACTTTTTTTTACATAATGTACAACACCTGTTAACTTAGGCAAGATTGTAGGTTTAAAATCCTCTTTTTTGAAATGTCGGCTGCATACTATCGGGTTTTTCAAAATGCTGCCACCCAATGCACCCAACCACTTCACACTTTCATTTTTGAGAAATCTGAAAAGGAATACCATAAACGAAAGCTTATTTAAATATTTTGAATAAATTTTAAATTAGATGTATAATGTATCTTATGTACCGTAATAGCTACAAAGTTGAAATTTACACAGATTATGTATTTCTGTTGCCGCTACAACAACAAATACTAAAAACAAAATAAAATAAATATTTAAGTTATTTAATAAACATACAACAAACGTGATTATTTTGCCGTTTTTTGCTCGATGTTAATAACAGCAATAGGCAGACGCTTGAAATATTCACAGAATATTTAATCGTTTATTTACCTTAAAAATAAATAATTAAAATTTTCAAGTCCCAGCTTCATACTAATAGACTTCAGAAATTCGACTATGTCAATATTCCATATGAAATCAATGATTTTTTTTTCTGTGTCGTGCCCCATAGCGCCCCGTTTCTTATACTCCAACCACGTGTTTTTTTGCCGTTAGTTTATATTATAGAGTCTAATGTTGCATTGACAATGGTACGGAAACCTTGGAGCGTGAGTCCGACTTACACTTGGCCGGTTTTTTATATCTTGGGTTTTTAAAAATTATGGTCACCTTACATCATGTGAAATATTCTATTTTAATATCTTATTTTGACCAGAATTAAACAGGTTTAAAGACACAATACCACATTTGGGATAACTTTTACTTTTGCAACCCTTTAGACAATAAACTTTTACCATTTTGCACTTTTTTATTTTAAAATGAACTGACAATCATGACATGACACCATATTAGCTACTGTGTCAAGTTCAGGAATGACAGTAGACATTCAAAATAATACGTAATAATTAATCATTTATCAACACCGTTGACAAATTTGATAGTAAATCAATTATAGTTTTTTTTTATAACAAAAAAAGCAAAACGCATTAAAACTGTTAATTCCCTATCTTAATTTTATCAAGTCACGTAATTGTATTGATTCAAAGAGATCAATCAACAGATTGTATACTACCATTTTGTAATATTATTTCATAATGGCAACTGTGCAAGCGGGACACACTCCTCCCCTTTTGGGTCTCACTCAACAGTCCCTCAATTTGGTTTCATCAAAGAAAATTAAACTTTATTGCTAAGTTCTAAAGTGTAAGTTCTTTTAGCAACATTTTAGAAGTACTCAATCCAGTTTAAAAGAGTGATAAATTTATGCCAGTTTATTACAGGTCAGTGCACGTAGTTTTACTTGATCAGTGGTCAGTGCTGCAGTTACGTTTTTTTTATGCATGTGGCAAGTACATTTTCTTGTCGAGCCTTAAAAAGTGCGTCATAAAGTTTAAATCACAAAAAATCAATCTAATATTTTAAAAAAACATTTATTTTATTTATTAACCTTATACTTACATAAAAATATTTGAAAAAACACTTATAATCATTTTTCATATCAGATTGTTTATTGATAGTAATCTATTCCCAAATTAACTAAATTCACACATCACTATTAGGTGCCGATTTTCAGTTGTCTCGTTCCGTAAGGATGCCTATTTAAGGATACCTTCAAATTAAAGTTAGATTTATGGTGCCGTACCGCTTTACAATTTGGTTGTATAATAAAATCATAGACAAGCGCGAACTTACCACCGACAACTTCAACTTTTATATAAATAGCTCACGTCTTATAAAGATGCAAAAAAATAAATAAACATACAGGTGTAGAGATATTCAGCTGCCTTTTATTTTAAGATTTTAATTAAATTATATGACCAGACTTCTCTTACTCTTAATTTGTTTTAGATAAATAAGAAATCTAATTTTTGTGTAGAAAAAATATCAACAAATGGCGCTGTCTTTACAAAATGTTTTTTCTGCTTAGCACACACCATAATAGTTCCTCTGATTAGCACACACCCTAACAGTTCCTCGGTCCATTGGACATGTATTGTGTATGATAAATACCTAAATATAATTCAGTCCCCATTGACTTAAATATTACTTCGTAAATACTACTATTCGTACTATTTAAATCAATGTCAATCCCTATTTAATTGATTTACCTTCATACAAGTATTATTTTACTCTTTGCTTAGGCTTAGGACTGTCAACCAAATAATTTTATTAATGATATTTAGTTTTTAAAGAATTTTACTTATAAACATGTTTGTACTAGGTATTTATTAAAATCATGAAATTACCATTTTGGTTGGCGTTACTTATAAATCAACTGATTGTATGTACATAATTTTTCAATATTTACATTATCCTTTTTCCTTACATTTTTGTTTCTTTTTATTTTCGGTATTTATTTATTTATTTATTTATTTAAACTTTATTGCACAGGTAGGTACAATTGGCGGACTTAATGCTAAACAGCATTCTCTACCAGTCAACCTTGAGGTAGTGCAGATAGTGAAGTTTGTGGCGGAGTATGAAGTAACTGACAAGTTTATTACATAAGAAAATACTTTAATTAAAATAAACATTACATGCTAATACACATAAGTAAATATTTTATAAAAACTAGATATACATATATATTAAATACACATACATAAATAATAATAAGAATACATACATACGGGGAAGTCTAACATTGATGGGTGAAGGTCTAGAGAGAGAAAAAAAAGGAGAAGAAAAAAAAAGAAAAAAAACAGAAAGAAAACAGGAGACGCATGAAAATGATCAGTTCCGAAGGGTGCCAAGATAATGCTCAAGAAGTGATTTTTTGAAAACAAATTTAGATGACGATTGTTTGATACGGAGAGGGAGAGAATGTCTGGGACCTCAGATCGCTTGGACATGCGTGGAACTGTGAACATGTTTATTTAAGCACCTCGGAGAGGAACGATGTCGTTCCAGTGTCGGACATAGTTCCTGGAACTATTACGATCCGGAACGACACATGTCTAACGCTACGCTTGGGGGGTACGCTATGAATTGGTTTGTGCCACAAAATTTATTTTGTGCCTCTACTCTATCACGCCGCAGTACCAAGCCACAAGTCACAACACAACATAACCAAAAAGCCAACAGTACGCAGATTTCTAATCTGTGAAGCTAACAAACGCGGCAGGCGCGGATGAAAACCGCTCCGTGAGTTCTTAGCGAAAGAGATCGCTATTGACGACGAGGCCGCTTGATTCTACACAACCGACCTGTCATGCTTGTGATAAACCTATCATGTGTTTGTGCATTAAATTTTATATCTATTTAATAAACAAGGTATTTCTACTACAGCTCTTGAGCAATAACTATTACCAAATCAGTGTCCATACAAACTGATGTCATTAAAATCGAAAAAAAAACACTATTTCACATACAAAATAGCTGTTCATCTGTGATATGTTGTGGGCTGTGGCTTGTGTATGTAGTAAAAGCACTAATTTGGTATTTTAAAGCAGAAGTTGTTGAGTAAGTAGTAGAATCGGACCCTTATTTTTCTTATTTATTTATCATTAAACCTTTTATAGGAAGTAAACAAACTAAACGATTTGAAATCTATATATATAAATAATCATTAATAATTTCTTTGTTTTAGGATATAATATAAGTCAATGGTTTTAGGCATTGATTTAAATATATAAGTCAAATGGTTTTAGGCATAGAAGTGACGTCATCTTATCTCTACTATTTCAATACAAATGTAAATAAATTATATTAATTAAGGGCAATAATAATATCCCGTTTTGACAGATAATAAAAAAAAAAACTACTTACATCCATTGATTGGTGATCTAGTTCACTATCGTCCGCATTTCAACCTAAAAAGGGGTCGGGTTTTAAAAAAGAACGCATTTATTTCCCAGGATTTTGCTAATTTACGCTCTCCTTCCGCTTGCGTCTTCTTGCTAGGACCAAGTAAGAAAGGGCATTTCTCGCCAATCAATATAATTTTGTATTTGTTCAGTAAAATAAATTGTTGCGCTTGTCTTAGCTTGATATTATTGATATGTCTTATTCATAACGTTTAATTTCTATTGCATTCACATGTCCTAATTAATTTAATATAAAAAAAATATCAAATAAAATTGTTGTAATTTTCCTGTAAGTAATTCTTTAGTTAGGTGTTGATAGCTACCACATATTTTTAAATTTAAGTTAAGCATGGCGTGGTTGCCTATAGTTAGGCAAGACTAAAATGTAAATATAAACTAGGTAAGTTACATTGTAGTCTGTTAAGTCGAATTTTCTTGGCTAATACGAATATTAAAAATAATAACGTTGAAGACGCTTCTTTATATTGTTTACATTTTAATGTAAACTTTTACTTGGCCATTTTAAATATTACTATACACTAAGCTATAACTAGCGAACAATAAAACTTAAGTTTAATTTATTAATTAAGAGCTTCCATTTTTAGGCGCTATTTACACTGATCACAGAGCAATAAGTAGTTTCCTGTTGCGGCAATCGGCAACTAAGTATCATTTTTTTAAAATTGTTCATATCATTTTGAGCAACTGCGCTGTCGTAGCAACCCTAGTTGCGAGTTTCCGCAATTGCAACTGTTTCCAGTTGCTGCAATAGGTGATTAAATTACCTCAAATTATCACCGCAATCAATCAATCATTTCCTAAACTAGTAACTGACAAAATACCAGTTATGACGAGTTGCTGGTTTCCGCAACCGGCTACAGGTATCGTCGGCAACACACCTCTCTTCAAATCACACTCGCAGATTTCAAAAGTTGATTTTAAATTGCAGCAACCGTAAACTAGATCTTGATCATTTGCATTGGTCTTAGGGCCGATTATTAATTAACTAGATAACTTTTATATTAAAAATAAGTTTGATATGTTGACAGTTTTCGTATGGAAAATGTGTCAAAACGTAAATGATGCCTTGAAAAAAGCCCATAGTCAAAACGCAACTAGCAAAGCAAAAACTGATTAAAAAGTTGACAGTTCGTTAACTGAAGCTACTTCGTGTGCAAGCGCCTTTGAGATTCATACTTTCATTTCAAAGAGGTCCTAAGTCCTGTGTGCATTTCTATGGAGGAGGCCAATTTTCTGACATCGATGCCTAATCATGGTATAAAGTCACCCTTTTGTATTTTTTTTAAATCTGTGCAATATAGTTTATAAATAAATTAAATTAAATTATTAATTTTTTTCCACAATCACATCAATTGTCTAGCCCCAAACTAAGCAAAGCTTGTACTATGGTGACTAGATAACGGATAAACATACTTAAATACTTTTATAAACATCCATGACTTAGGTAGAGACAACGGCAGGTCAACCTACCCAACCGATTTTCAACTTTAAGTTCGAGATTTAGAGGTCAATATCAATCGAGAAAATTTGTCGTTATGTGGTAGGTTGATGTGGTGTTGTCTGTACAAATGCTCGTGCTCATCACACAAACATTTGCCCCTTGCGGGATTGTAAACGCCCAATGTGAGTTTTCTTTAAATAAGGAATTTAGCTCCAATTATGAATAGTGGAATATAATCTCATTCCAAAAACGAATGGTACTTAAAATAACTTCTAGCAACTTGAGGGGATCTACGGATACAGATTCATGCGTGTTCGCACTTTTGATATTAATTTGTATATGTACCTATTCTTTAGTCAGCAGTTTAGTACCCTTAAAATCTCAATAATGGCATTTACATAGATTTTCAAACATTCGCATTAATCCCTTAATTCACCCTTAAAAAATCATATCCGATTTTTAACAAACATTTTTTGAAAGCCTAATTCTGTACAAGTTAACTTAATACATTTAATTTAATAAACTTTAAGATGTAATATTTATATGAAAAAAAAAACACGGGTATTAGTGCTGACGATATTTCTTCAGCCAAGTCCGAAATTGAGATAAAATATTCGTAAGTTATACCTCGAAAAATCGTACCTTTTTATTAACACCACTACTTTCCTCTGACTGACCGTCTGCCGCGTTGAGGCCTGATGTTGTTGGGAAATCTAATATTGCCAGCAGAATTATTTTATTATAATATAACTACTCGGATTGAGGTTTAAGCGAAACAAAACTTTAATTTAGTTAGATCTTTTTAAATAAGGTCATTAGGACCTAGGTACTCGTCATCCATAAGTATATCACATGAATACTAATTAATTTTACTTATTTCAAAGAGATATTTTGAGGTGGTTTAGTTAAATTTTGGAAATAGGACATCTTAAAGTAACAGTTCCTGTGTTTCAGATTTGGAATTATATTTTTTTTGGCTAATATACATTCTAAAATGATAGGCTTATTATAATATACTTACAAATTAAAACTTAAAAAAATAAAGCCTCTTCTTATAATTTCATTAGTAAGTACATGACTGTACGTACATGTACTGTTTCAAATAAGACCTCGCCTGTTTCCTTAGAAATCCCCATAGATTAAAGTCACTTTTACCTAAATTCAGTCCAGTTAATAAAATAGTTCCAAGTTTTACACTAATTGTAAATCACTATAGGCGCCTCGCTCGACTCGGGACCTGAGGTGCAGCGGCGCGGCGCGCGGCGGCGGCGGCGCGGCGCGCGTGCACGCGCCCGTGCTTGGCCAGGTGGTCGGAGCGCGCGAACCGCTTGCCGCACTCCCGGCAGCCGTACGGCTTGTCCCCGGAGTGGCTCCGCCGGTGGCGCGCCAGCTCGTCCGAGCGCGCGAACCGCCACTCGCATTCCCCCCACGTGCACCGGTAAGGCTTCTCGCCGCTGTGCCGGCGCAGGTGAGCGCGCACGTGCGACGCTTTCGCGTAAAGCTTCCCGCACTCCTCGACCGGACACCGAAACGCACCCAATTCTGGCACAAACTGGGGCTCCCCCCAAGATCTCACCTTCACGTTAACTCTTTCTATTTCCTCCGCGAAGCGGCCCTTCTTGTCCCAATCTCGTCGTGGCGTCGCAGTGTAGTCGTGCGTATCCAGCACGCATGACCTCTGCGTGTGGTCAGTGGTGTCCGCTGTCTCTGACCCTGAGTGCGGCGTATCGTTCGACAAGTCGCTGCTCAAAGCTTCCAGTAAGTACTCATCTATCACACTATTGTCCAAATCCGAGAAGTTGAAACCTGGCGAACTGTCCGTTAAGTTAAAATCGTCTTTGCTTATATCGTTAATGTCACTAACGAAGGCATCACAATGTAAGTCCAAATCACTGAGCTGCCAGTTGAGGTTCTCCGATTCGATGGACGGCAGGTCGAAGTAGACCAGACTCTCCGCCGGAGAGTAGTCGTAGAGGAGTCTGTCATTTAGCAGAGCGTCCTCGAGGATCGGGCCGCTGCCTTCAAAGTACATCTTGGATCTGTAATGTCAACGTTTGAATTAATCCAAAATATTCCGACAACGGTGTCACATTGTGAACGTAGGTGTACGAGTCCTAATGCAGAGGTCACCATACAGTATACTCACAAGTGTCGGTGCCGCTCGATTGTATCTCCAGTTTGACGGTTCCGTTATTTTACTAAGTGTCGGAACAAAGATAGATAATGCAATATAGGCTGGAGTATTCGTTTATCTGTTCGGGATGAGGTGGCAGCCGGCTGCGGCGGGTCCCGGGCTCGGAGTGAGCCTGCGCGCGCGCAGCCGCAGCGTGCGGCGTCGCGACGGACGCGATAACGACGATCGACGATTATCGCAGGATCCGCAGCACATGTCCGCAGCGGCTACGATTGATCGTCAATAACATGCAGTGATTATTATAGATGGCAGTTATTTTTTGACTAGACTACACACTACACCCGCGCTCGGTTTTATTAATTTAACATGTCATACATTTTATCAGAAATGACTCAATAATATCAGATATAGTAATGATTGTAATGTATAACTGATAAATTAGCTTCATCGTGTATTATTATCATTCGATTCATAGAATACTATTTTACTAAGATATCACTTTTTAATTACAAAAATAACTTACAGGCACCTAGTCACCTATAATGCCCCTGCACTTTCATTCCAACATTTATTGTCGATGTAGCTTGAATAAAATTCTTAAGGACGTGATTGTTTACTTATGCGGTGTGCTATGCGGTTTGAAGGACTAATCGAATTACAAGAAATTTTCTGCCCGCCCAAACCGACCCGCATCACCCGCAACTCCACATTCACCCCCGCCCGGTCGCATCTTGTGTCTTCTCTCACTCTGGTAATCGCAAAAGTGAAATTACTAGAGGAAAATTACACCCGGTTAATAGCCGGTTTCCAGCCAGGGTGTAATAAACACATTTGATTCGACGGGTGTCCAGATGTAATTAGTAGCAGCCTCTCAGAAAGAAGTAACTCTGACACAGATTCTTGACGTACCTGCTGTGAAATAGAGGCAATTGTTTATTAATAAGTATTAACTAACTAATGTAAAATGTTCCCCCAAATTGGTCTCGCTCGAGGGAATGGACAAGATTAACTTGTGCATTACTTTGTTTTTGTCTACATTTTAACACATTGCGCAGTTAAAGAGATAAAAAATGGAAATATTAATTAACAAAGCTGTTTATTGAACATAATGAGACGTGGATGGATCATTCACTTTCTCGTCTGATAACGGTTGTTTGCTCGACCTATCGGACAGTTCTTTTACCTAGGATAACTTAAGTAGTCTTGTACTATGTAGACCGACTATTGTCAATTTTAATGAGTTTGTTAATCGGCAAAATTTATTGGTGTACCTCATTTCCTAAGTGATACAATGTATTATATTGTTATGGACGTCACAAATGTCAATAAAAATCTTACATGATATAGTAGACGTTGTTTTTAGGGTTCTGTATCTTAAAAGGGAGAAATGGAAACTTTATTCAAGTTATAAATGCTAGTCCATCGCATCGTCTTGTACATTATGTCATTAATTTTAAATTCAAGCTTTTAATTTGCAATCAAATGATACGGTTGTCATCATGGCCAATAATGTCCCATAATTGTATCCTCTTTTTCTTAGCACTTTCTTTTCTTCAGCTCGTGGTCATGGTACGCTTGAATATAGTTTAGCAATGCATCGTTATACTGAGGCTTGACCATATTCCTAGACGCAGCAAGTCTGGGTATTACATTTAGTGCAATTGCCATCAGACCTTTGTAACCCTTAGACAATTGGAACCAGAACTTAGCATGACCAACAAAACACGATATGATTGATATGATATAGCGATTTATCGACACAAACGGATTTTTTAAATATGAAAGATGACGAGCCCTCAATGATTTACAGAATTACCCTTGAACGATATAATTGTACATAGAAATCACTGTTCATCGTTCATCGATACAAATATATATTTTTTACCGGCAGCTCGGTTCGCCGAAAGAATGATAAATATTTCTTTTTCTTTCGGCGAACCGAGCTGTCGGGAAAAACAAATATTCCGAAAAATACAGAGGTACCTACGTGCTGTGGGATGCGAACTTAAACTCAACTCATGTGAGGCAAGACTTTGATTCTTCGATATCTGAGATATAACTGTTCTAGGAGAAGAGTCACAACAATATTTGCCCTTTTTTTTTAGTTTAAACATTTATTACTTTAACACAGAAAATAACAAGTTACACTGCAAAGGATCTTGAACTAATGATAGTACGGAACTCCCAGTGCGGAACTCCGACTAGTTTTAGGCGGTTTCGTTGAAAGACCTATATATATACCTGTAGACATAACCGAATGAAAATCGTTAGTTAACTCTATGTTACGCGGAAATTACTAAGATTCCTTAATAACTATGTGAACCGTGTTAGTCGAAGTTTATTACTAATAGAATATTCCAGATGGATCAGTAACAAACAAGATAATTAAATAATTATTGGTAGAATGTGCTATTTCACAGAAACATTCATATTTTCAAACATAATCACCATTCGATGGAAATGGAAACAGAATCGTAGTAGGTACATTACATACATACGTTTGCAGTTCCGCTGAAGCGGAATTGGTATTATTTTTGCATGATAAGTTTAATAAGATTTTTGTAAAATATTGTTTACAACAATCCAGTGAATGACTCATCACAGCTGGTGTTAGTTTGTCTAGGGATGAGTTAAGCAATCACTAGTTGCTAGATTATTTGTTTTGAATTAGTTATAGGACTAGGTAACAATAATTTAGCCTACCTACTAAATGCGTAAATAAAAAATACTAACGATGAAACCGCTGAACCACTCGAACGATATTCAAAACGCTCTGACCGATATAATGTAAACTACAAAACTTACAAAATTATTTTTTTTGAATTTAATACGTTGCGACGATATTACACAACATTATACTCCTAATACATACTCCTGCGATATTACCTGGGCCACAGAATAAATAATAAAGAAGTGCAATTCCCTGCCTATTTCTAAATTCAGAAGTCCTCTAAAATCATCATGTCTTACTTCAAATTGATCAAGAGCAAAGACGTAATACAATGTTAAGAATACTTAATAAGATTGCGTAAATACTGAAACGGCGCGCGCGGTGGCTGGCACCGCCATCATCTGGCGCGAGCGCCGGCTCGGGTTACGGGCACCACATATTTGCGTACCAATGGATTTACGCATTAAAGTTTTACAAACAAACCGATTAGTCTTAGCTCTTTGTTTTCGTGGAAATAGGGTTTTCCTAACAATGGGAAATGGTATTGCCTGGCACTAAGACTCGAAAGTTGAAACGGTACCTTCATGTAGCTTATTTGTTTCAATAATCAATAGATTTTAAATTCAGACTTCGTAATCATTGGACTTATATTACTTTTTAAATCTTTGTTCGTAATTCCTTTTTACATTTTACTACGATTAGCCATTACATTACCTTTTTATATATATATTTTTTAAAGTATTTAAGCACTAATAAATCATATACACTCGTTACTCAAGGAAACTTAATAAATTTTAGTGGGACTGAATATTACATTAAGTTGCACATTATATGCAATAGGTTAGCTTTTTTATTCATAAACATAGCCAAAATACTATTTCTACAGGCTTTATAAAAACCATGTCGCCAACGAATCGAAAGTGGCCGCACAAATACAATGCCGGCGATAACAGTCGGTGGCTGGTACCGCCAGCGTCTGTCCGTCCACTACGCCAGATTACGAACCATATTACTTACTGATCGTACCTACGGTCATTGAATGAACCATCGGAGTCGCCACGGTCATTAAGATGACCCCAACATCAAAATTGGACTTACACAAATAAAAATAAAAAGATGTGTAGATGCCGTTCGGTCGGTGTTCTACTGAGTGCGAGTGCGACAAGAGTTATGGAATCAGGGTTGCCACATGCAGTTTTCAGATTGTCCCTATAATGATAATTTGTTTGATTCATGTAGTATGTAGGTACCGCTTCCAATGTTGAATTGTGCTTAAAATGAAGAGCACATACTATATTTTTGTCTGCCGTCCTTAACCTGGGACACGACTTCTGCATACATATCATATCTATTGTGTAAAATGGATATTTAGACTGTACTCAATGTTAAGTAAGTACCTAATAATATAATACCGCGTTTTTTATGCCTTAGTATCAACATACACTCATCTACAGCTTGCCCGCATCGTTGCGCGCTGAGATTGTGAATGAACTTCTTACGAGCAATAGACGATAAGTAGGTACGCGTCGAAGTCAACATTCACTTATTCAATTTAGGTTTACACAACACGTCTCGCAAGCTCTTTTATACGCTTCCGGAAGAGGACCTTCAACTTAGAGTTTGGTAAAAACTCATTGAATTTTTTTCCTGTAATTCTTATCAGGTCAAAAAAAAAGAATAATAAATAATTTTCACAATCACACCAATTATCTAGCCCTAAACTAAGCAAAGCTTGTACTATGGCGACTAGGTAACGGATAAACATTCTTAAACACTTTCATAAACATCTATGACTGCTCGTGCTCATCACACAAACATTTTCCCCTTGCGGGATTCGAACCCGCAACCGCTGGCTTTGTAATAGCTAGCATAGTTTTTTAAGTCGCTTAACTATATCTTTGTAACAATGTAACTTTTTTAAAATTTGTATGGACACTGTTCGAAATAAATATTTTATTTTATTTTTTGTATTCCGGAGCGCGAACCACTACACCAGACAGTCCTCAATCTCAGAATCTGATACGATTTTTAATTTTATTATTAAGTAAGTAACTTAATTTGTAATTTCAATTTAATAATCCATAAATAATTTTACTTGTTTCTTAATGTTTCCTTAATTCATGTTTTTCTTCATATAAATTCTGTCTAAAACTATTACAATTATTGATTTATTTTTTGTGCGTAGTTAGAGCGCTTTTACACTAAGCGTAGAGTCGCTTTCGCGTGTCGCGCGTCGTCCATTAAAGAAAGACAGTCGCGCGGAAACAATTAAACCGATATTTAATATCGTTAATGTAGTGTAATAAACCTTCGCTACCAAGCAGCGCGGCTGTCGCGTGGGTATCGCCTAGGTGTAAAAGCGCTTTTATGTGGTTAGAATCACCACCACATGTATATTTTTCATTTTTATTTTCGGATAAATAAAAACATAGCCAAACGGCCATAGCAAAATGTTTTTATCCAAAGACAGATAAGAGCAACGTTAAAGCCAGCTGGCATGGTTTGGCGCAGATTAGGCGATAAATTATTGTTTAGTGGATTCATCATTATCTGTGACTCTACTCAAATTTCAACCATCGATGAAAACGAGCTCCATGTTGACGGAGTATGTCCACAACAAGTGGATTTCCTATTACAAATGGACTCACATTAGATTTAATGAGTGCGTGTTGATTCTATGTAATGCATAACAAGAATAAATTAATAATCTAACTAAGCAAACCTGTTTTAACTCAGCAAAACTTTGTGTTAATTCAATCGGGAATTAGAAAAATGCAGGCTGCATATCGAATTGACATGTCTAGTATCTATTATATAGGACGATAAAAAATTTTGGACCCGAAATTAAAGGTACCGTAAATATACTAATAAAAGGATATGTAAAATATAACGCTTTTTTTTTAGTAAAATTATTTAGATTTTTAAAAGTAGCTACTGCTGTGCTGACGGCTTTACTAGTCGTTATTTTTTTAAGTTTATGTCGGTTACATTAATTTCAAAAATGAATACTACATAACATTTTCTAATTATGTAACACACCTTAAATCAATGAAAATCATACAACAAATATTTTCAATGGTTTCTGATTTTAATTGGCGAGAATTGAGTTATCTCACATCTGAATGAACTAAAAATCACACAACAAATATTTTAAATGGTTTTTTGATTTTAATTTACGAGAATTGAGTTATCGCACATCCCACGGGATCTGTAAATATTTCTGGGAAAAAAGTACGTCCCGATGTTATTATCCATGTTTTCATAATGTGATCTATATGGGCAATGGGTACCGTACGGCCTATAGGAGTGATGCGTAATTTCGCGACTAGTGCTATGAATAGTCGACGAAGAAATTGGCGTACCAATCTAAGGTTAAATATCACTTGCTTATGAAAAAATATAAGGTCTATTTCGGCTTGCCTTTAGTTACGTCAGTAAGTAGTAGTGTCATTTGTGGTTATCTGAACTTTGAAGTGTAGGTCTTACAATAAGTTTAAGCGAATTATTATTTTACTAGGATATGTCATCTAAAGTGGTAAAGTATGTCCTTGGTCGACTATACGAACCGAGAAATATTATTTTCATTACTCATACTCGGAAAGTAGGGCTGAAGTTGCCTGAGGAGCGGGTTGAAAGTAATACTTTTCAGCCCTAGGGAGAATCGTTTTCAACTGACAGCTGTCAAATTATAAAAAGAAAAAAACTAGTTCTATTTCTACATTCCTATTGAACCATGTTGCAACTTTCTATACAGCAACTCAATAACAGCGCGATGTAAAATTGAATTAAGTATCATAAAGTTAAGTATGTATTCATCAAAGTTTTTTTTAATGACCTTATGACCAGATTTGGGCAAAATGTTTACCATTTTTTCAATGATGAAAATGAATAATAATGGCTGAATAGCTGGTCGGCCACAGAAAAAAAATAGGCGAGTAAACAGCAATCCGATCTTCATTTGTTTTTTAGAATTGTTAAACGTAGTAATTGCATGCATACTGTTTGATACGGTTTGTTATTTTGTTAAAATTGACAATTTTTTTTATTCAGCTAATTCATGTTTTTTTTACTTACCGTGTATTCGTAATGAAAAGCACAGTGTTTACCTCGGGTTAGACTTATTTAGGGGCTAATTAAGTTACTTTCACCCCTAGGTTAACAATGTACATACTATTACACACTTATTATTTGCATTGACTATCTGCTCTATCAGTTTTCTTACCCTTAC
Source organism: Anania hortulata (assembly GCA_963576865.1). NCBI lineage: Eukaryota > Metazoa > Arthropoda > Insecta > Lepidoptera > Crambidae > Anania > Anania hortulata. The sequence goes on from OY756406.1 coordinate 11,549,306, forward strand.
ATTTTCATGTTAATGACGTTGAGTACAATACGTATCTGAAGACTTTTTTATAATCGTATTTATTAATTATATAAAGGTTTCATTGAGATACCACAATGATAGTAAAAAATATGTAAGAGTTAAAGGAAGCAAGAAAATAAGTGAAACGAACATATAATTTGCGCATATCTTTTCTTTAATACGAGCATTTTACAACAATATTGAAACGAAATCGTCATTTTGAGATCTGCTGCCAACATACACTACGGCGCTCAACAAATAAACATAAATCGCGCTCACTAATCTATATAAACAAGTCGCATAAGTACATACAGGCTTCCCAATATAATCTATACATACACTAAAGCTATATCACCACTTGCCACTGTTCGTTCGCGGAACGTTCTCACTCACTTGTACACAGTCACTTGATCTAGTTTGTTCGCTTGTCTGAATGTCTGTTAGCGTGTCGCACTAGTAGATCACCTCGTACACTGTGGCCTTCTTGTCGCCGGAGCCTGTCACTATGTATTTGTCGTCTGATGAGATGTCACAGCTAAGCACCGATGATGATTCTTTTGACTGTAAACAAATTATATATTGGTTTATATAAAAAAAAAAAGATACGTCACCATCAAAAGTACCTGATCAAAAACTAACTTCCAAAAGTACTGACTAAACAAAACTGAGTGCAGCTCAACTTTGCTTCAATTTCGCGAAAAACAAGGTGAACTTTTAGGTAGCCAAGCTTCATCATCATCATTTTAGCTATTAAGACGTCCACTGCTGAACATTGGCGTCCCTAATGATTTCTAGATTTAATTTAATTTAAGGTAAATAATATATCTAGGCGAAATTAGCCTATGTTAACATATGGCATATAAATGCTATAGTGAAGTCAGAAATTTGATCTTTTTTTTAAAATTTCATACAAATCGAATTCTGAGAGTTCAGTTGTAAGTTGTTATTTGCAGTTGCAGTTCGATTAAGTTACTGATTCTGAGTCACTCCTAAAGACCACCCCTTTGCAATGTAACCCTGTCTAGTATACAATTCCGTTATACGTTTAATTACTTGTGATGATACACACACAAATAATTAAGTAAGTACCTGGAATATACTGGCCCCGTAGGGCGTGCGCCAGGCGTTGAGCAGGTTGTCCTTGCCGGTGGACACGAACCACTTGCCGCACGACGCGAAGCGCAGCGACAGCACGCACGACTCGTGCAGGTGCAGCTGGTACTTGTCCGGCTTCACCGCGTGCAGCACCTCCACGTTGCTGTTCTCCATGCCCACGGCCAGCCATTCACCTGGGGAAACGATTAATTAATATTTTTTTCAACAATTACACCAGCAGGGATGACGACTGGGTGAAGACAACGAAATTCTATTTAGTTCGTCGGTTAATTTATCAAAAAATAATGTTGTCAATCAACCGAAAAGTGACAAAGATAAAGCGCGTCAAGTTAGGGAGTGGGAGCTCGTGACGTCACTTTCAAGTTAAAATTGTACCAAGACGTGACGTCATGCGACATTTCAAATTAAACCAATATATCTCTGTAATATGTTGATTATTTTAAAAATACGTGTCCTATACTTTTTGATAATCTACCTGATAGACGAAGAAGAATCCATCTAATTATTTATTTATTCTCAACCTTTGGAAGTTCACTGCTGGGCATAGGCCAGAGAAAGCCGCTTGTACTATGGTACTTGTACTCGTGCTCATCACATAAAGGCTTGCCTTACGTTGCGATTATGCAAACTTTGACCTAATTAAGTAGAAGATTATTTTTGGATAACTTTGCCTGAGGACTATCCATCGCATCTGATGACCTGAGTGATTAAATAAGTCACGCAACGACGACTCGAATTTTTTAATTTGGCTACGAAGCAAAATGCCTAGACTTATAGGAGCTAAACATGACTTAATATGCTTTATTAAGTCATGTTTACTATATTACTGATTGATTCATATTAACATTATTTAAAAACCGTTGAATTCCACACGGGTGGATTTGTATATAAAATGTTCAAGTTCCAGCACTCGTCTATGTCATCAACATTTATTTTATCATGAAACATCCAAGTTAAGTACGAGTCAAGTATCTACACTTTCTGACATAGGGTGAGGAAATGTTTTACTCATGTTGACGGAAACGTGGTGTGTCATACATAACGTAACATGTAATGCAAAGTCCACGGATCCCACGCAAGCGGATATCCACGGCGGTCAGCCCCTCAGCGGATTTGACGATAATCTCGTTCAAAAATACGAACTATCTGTTATTATAATTATTGTATCACATAAGAATTCATAATATCCGACTTCATTAAGTTTGTCATAAATAGTTTATTTGCATATGTTAAATAAACTTTATATTTTTATGTAAATAATATTTTAAACATTATTCGGTTACAAGCGAAAATGGCTGCTACAGAATACTTAACATATTACTTTACACTGAACCTTTGAACTTTGTTAGGCAAAACTTATTCAAGCTTGTTTACATAATAATAACCTATGTCTGTGTGGGTAGCATTTGTGTAGTAAACACAGTAATTTTTTTTACAAGAAACTGAGTTTGTGTGTGTATTCTTACCTGTTGGACAGTAGCCCAGTGAGAATATCTGAGAACTGAAGTCGTGTTGTTGTAGTTGTCTGCCTTCTCTTAAGTCCCATGATCTGTGATAAAAATATTATATGATTAAGACAAATTAATTAATAATTTAAAATAAAACAAGTTATTCCTTCAAAGAATTTTTGAGGATATGAATGTTTTAATTTAAAAAAAACCGAAGACTGCTCGCAAGCAGACGATCTTCCTGTTGGAAAGTTTTCGCCCATAAAATATGCAACATAATACCCGTAACAGACGCTCCGATTTAGTTGGAACCAACCAGCCGACTACAGCCAAATTGGAACGTGTGTGTACGGCGGTTGGCCCAACATAATTATTATTAGTACTGGTCGGACGTGGTCGGCTTCCGATTTGGTTGGTTCTAACCAAATTGGAACGTGTGGAGCTTTGTTCCGACCAAATGCTTCTCAGTTGCATTCGCAACGCCGCCGACAGGAGACGTAAAGAATTATTATTGTTATTTCATATTTCTTTAACAATAATTCGTCATCGAAAAGTATATTTAAGCATGTAGCTCATTTTATCTAGGTAATCCCGGATTCTAACAATACCTTATACATCAAAATCGATTAAGGCGTTCAATCGTTAAGGTAAAATAAATAAACTCACACACATACATACATACGTATACATGAGCCATAAAAATATTACATTCCTATTTGGGCAGTCGTGTAAAAAACAGGCGGCATGACGTCCGTACTCTGCCGTAGCAAGAGGCAACTGACAATTGGATAGCCGACCGTTGAAACGTCTGTAGCAATGTTGGAAGCGGTTGGAAGGTTGGCCCGATTTGGACGGCTCCAACCAAATCGGAGCGTCTGTTACGGGTATAAGCGGTTGCCAAGAAGTTGCCAACCATTACGAGACTTGCATACTATACAATCTGCTTTTAAAGACCACCATGTTTAAACGCAGAGGACTACAAGCGGGAGATCTTTTACAATACTTTTGTCCATACGATGACATTAGTCTGGTTGTGTGAAATAAAATGTTTAGTGAACTTACCGCACAGTGTTGTCGAGGCCGCCGGTCCAGAGTTTGGTGCCGTCGGCGGAGATGTCGATGCAGGACGCACCGTCCGTGTGCCCCTGGAACTGCCGCACTAGAGTCTGGTTGTGCAGGTCCCACACCGCGATGTTCCCGTCCGAACAGCAGCTGAAGCAAACCTGAAACCGAATCTGTGATCAGCAAAGTGTCCCGAACGAATAGCTGGGTTTAAAATACAATAAATCTGCTTTGTAAGGAATAGTTGATTTCTCTATTAGCATAGTGCCTCTAAAAATGTTCCTCAATAAAGATGTTTGATTCAAATTCAGTACGGTTTACGTAGCAGGCGGGCGCGGAGGAGGTGAGCTCGGCCTTGATGCGCGGCGTGGGGAGCCAGGTCCCAGCTGGACAGGTCGCTGTTGTGCTGGTTACCTTGGAGTCGGGGCTGATGGCGAGCGCGTAGCAGGCGGGCGCGGAGGAGGTGAGCTCGGCCTTGATGCGCGGCGTGGGGAGCCAGGTCCCAGCTGGACAGGTCGCTGTTGTGCTGGTTACCTTGGAGTCGGGGCTGATGGCGAGCGCGTAGCAGGCGGGCGCGGAGGAGGTGAGCTCGGCCTTGATGCGCGGCGTGGGGAGCCAGGTCCCAGCTGGACAGGTCGCTGTTGTGCTGGTTACCTTGGAGTCGGGGCTGATGGCGAGCGCGTAGCAGGCGGGCGCGGAGGAGGTGAGCTCGGCCTTGATGCGCGGCGTGGGGAGCCAGGTCCCAGCTGGACAGGTCGCTGTTGTGCTGGTTACCTTGGAGTCGGGGCTGATGGCGAGCGCGTAGCAGGCGGGCGCGGAGGAGGTGAGCTCGGCCTTGATGCGCGGCGTGGGGAGCCAGGTCCCAGCTGGACAGGTCGCTGTTGTGCTGGTTACCTTGGAGTCGGGGCTGATGGCGAGCGCGTAGCAGGCGGGCGCGGAGGAGGTGAGCTCGGCCTTGATGCGCGGCGTGGGGAGCCAGGTCCCAGCTGGACAGGTCGCTGTTGTGCTGGTTACCTTGGAGTCGGGGCTGATGGCGAGCGCGTAGCAGGCGGGCGCGGAGGAGGTGAGCTCGGCCTTGATGCGCGGCGTGGGGAGCCAGGTCCCAGCTGGACAGGTCGCTGTTGTGCTGGTTACCTTGGAGTCGGGGCTGATGGCGAGCGCGTAGCAGGCGGGCGCGGAGGAGGTGAGCTCGGCCTTGATGCGCGGCGTGGGGAGCCAGGTCCCAGCTGGACAGGTCGCTGTTGTGCTGGTTACCTTGGAGTCGGGGCTGATGGCGAGCGCGTAGCAGGCGGGCGCGGAGGAGGTGAGCTCGGCCTTGATGCGCGGCGTGGGGAGCCAGGTCCCAGCTGGACAGGTCGCTGTTGTGCTGGTTACCTTGGAGTCGGGGCTGATGGCGAGCGCGTAGCAGGCGGGCGCGGAGGAGGTGAGCTCGGCCTTGATGCGCGGCGTGGGGAGCCAGGTCCCAGCTGGACAGGTCGCTGTTGTGCTGGTTACCTTGGAGTCGGGGCTGATGGCGAGCGCGTAGCAGGCGGGCGCGGAGGAGGTGAGCTCGGCCTTGATGCGCGGCGTGGGGAGCCAGGTCCCAGCTGGACAGGTCGCTGTTGTGCTGGTTACCTTGGAGTCGGGGCTGATGGCGAGCGCGTAGCAGGCGGGCGCGGAGGAGGTGAGCTCGGCCTTGATGCGCGGCGTGGGGAGCCAGGTCCCAGCTGGACAGGTCGCTGTTGTGCTGGTTACCTTGGAGTCGGGGCTGATGGCGAGCGCGTAGCAGGCGGGCGCGGAGGAGGTGAGCTCGGCCTTGATGCGCGGCGTGGGGAGCCAGGTCCCAGCTGGACAGGTCGCTGTTGTGCTGGTTACCTTGGAGTCGGGGCTGATGGCGAGCGCGTAGCAGGCGGGCGCGGAGGAGGTGAGCTCGGCCTTGATGCGCGGCGTGGGGAGCCAGGTCCCAGCTGGACAGGTCGCTGTTGTGCTGGTTACCTTGGAGTCGGGGCTGATGGCGAGCGCGTAGCAGGCGGGCGCGGAGGAGGTGAGCTCGGCCTTGATGCGCGGCGTGGGGAGCCAGGTCCCAGCTGGACAGGTCGCTGTTGTGCTGGTTACCTTGGAGTCGGGGCTGATGGCGAGCGCGTAGCAGGCGGGCGCGGAGGAGGTGAGCTCGGCCTTGATGCGCGGCGTGGGGAGCCAGGTCCCAGCTGGACAGGTCGCTGTTGTGCTGGTTACCTTGGAGTCGGGGCTGATGGCGAGCGCGTAGCAGGCGGGCGCGGAGGAGGTGAGCTCGGCCTTGATGCGCGGCGTGGGGAGCCAGGTCCCAGCTGGACAGGTCGCTGTTGTGCTGGTTACCTTGGAGTCGGGGCTGATGGCGAGCGCGTAGCAGGCGGGCGCGGAGGAGGTGAGCTCGGCCTTGATGCGCGGCGTGGGGAGCCAGGTCCCAGCTGGACAGGTCGCTGTTGTGCTGGTTACCTTGGAGTCGGGGCTGATGGCGAGCGCGTAGCAGGCGGGCGCGGAGGAGGTGAGCTCGGCCTTGATGCGCGGCGTGGGGAGCCAGGTCCCAGCTGGACAGGTCGCTGTTGTGCTGGTTACCTTGGAGTCGGGGCTGATGGCGAGCGCGTAGCAGGCGGGCGCGGAGGAGGTGAGCTCGGCCTTGATGCGCGGCGTGGGGAGCCAGGTCCCAGCTGGACAGGTCGCTGTTGTGCTGGTTACCTTGGAGTCGGGGCTGATGGCGAGCGCGTAGCAGGCGGGCGCGGAGGAGGTGAGCTCGGCCTTGATGCGCGGCGTGGGGAGCCAGGTCCCAGCTGGACAGGTCGCTGTTGTGCTGGTTACCTTGGAGTCGGGGCTGATGGCGAGCGCGTAGCAGGCGGGCGCGGAGGAGGTGAGCTCGGCCTTGATGCGCGGCGTGGGGAGCCAGGTCCCAGCTGGACAGGTCGCTGTTGTGCTGGTTACCTTGGAGTCGGGGCTGATGGCGAGCGCGTAGCAGGCGGGCGCGGAGGAGGTGAGCTCGGCCTTGATGCGCGGCGTGGGGAGCCAGGTCCCAGCTGGACAGGTCGCTGTTGTGCTGGTTACCTTGGAGTCGGGGCTGATGGCGAGCGCGTAGCAGGCGGGCGCGGAGGAGGTGAGCTCGGCCTTGATGCGCGGCGTGGGGAGCCAGGTCCCAGCTGGACAGGTCGCTGTTGTGCTGGTTACCTTGGAGTCGGGGCTGATGGCGAGCGCGTAGCAGGCGGGCGCGGAGGAGGTGAGCTCGGCCTTGATGCGCGGCGTGGGGAGCCAGGTCCCAGCTGGACAGGTCGCTGTTGTGCTGGTTACCTTGGAGTCGGGGCTGATGGCGAGCGCGTAGCAGGCGGGCGCGGAGGAGGTGAGCTCGGCCTTGATGCGCGGCGTGGGGAGCCAGGTCCCAGCTGGACAGGTCGCTGTTGTGCTGGTTACCTTGGAGTCGGGGCTGATGGCGAGCGCGTAGCAGGCGGGCGCGGAGGAGGTGAGCTCGGCCTTGATGCGCGGCGTGGGGAGCCAGGTCCCAGCTGGACAGGTCGCTGTTGTGCTGGTTACCTTGGAGTCGGGGCTGATGGCGAGCGCGTAGCAGGCGGGCGCGGAGGAGGTGAGCTCGGCCTTGATGCGCGGCGTGGGGAGCCAGGTCCCAGCTGGACAGGTCGCTGTTGTGCTGGTTACCTTGGAGTCGGGGCTGATGGCGAGCGCGTAGCAGGCGGGCGCGGAGGAGGTGAGCTCGGCCTTGATGCGCGGCGTGGGGAGCCAGGTCCCAGCTGGACAGGTCGCTGTTGTGCTGGTTACCTTGGAGTCGGGGCTGATGGCGAGCGCGTAGCAGGCGGGCGCGGAGGAGGTGAGCTCGGCCTTGATGCGCGGCGTGGGGAGCCAGGTCCCAGCTGGACAGGTCGCTGTTGTGCTGGTTACCTTGGAGTCGGGGCTGATGGCGAGCGCGTAGCAGGCGGGCGCGGAGGAGGTGAGCTCGGCCTTGATGCGCGGCGTGGGGAGCCAGGTCCCAGCTGGACAGGTCGCTGTTGTGCTGGTTACCTTGGAGTCGGGGCTGATGGCGAGCGCGTAGCAGGCGGGCGCGGAGGAGGTGAGCTCGGCCTTGATGCGCGGCGTGGGGAGCCAGGTCCCAGCTGGACAGGTCGCTGTTGTGCTGGTTACCTTGGAGTCGGGGCTGATGGCGAGCGCGTAGCAGGCGGGCGCGGAGGAGGTGAGCTCGGCCTTGATGCGCGGCGTGGGGAGCCAGGTCCCAGCTGGACAGGTCGCTGTTGTGCTGGTTACCTTGGAGTCGGGGCTGATGGCGAGCGCGTAGCAGGCGGGCGCGGAGGAGGTGAGCTCGGCCTTGATGCGCGGCGTGGGGAGCCAGGTCCCAGCTGGACAGGTCGCTGTTGTGCTGGTTACCTTGGAGTCGGGGCTGATGGCGAGCGCGTAGCAGGCGGGCGCGGAGGAGGTGAGCTCGGCCTTGATGCGCGGCGTGGGGAGCCAGGTCCCAGCTGGACAGGTCGCTGTTGTGCTGGTTACCTTGGAGTCGGGGCTGATGGCGAGCGCGTAGCAGGCGGGCGCGGAGGAGGTGAGCTCGGCCTTGATGCGCGGCGTGGGGAGCCAGGTCCCAGCTGGACAGGTCGCTGTTGTGCTGGTTACCTTGGAGTCGGGGCTGATGGCGAGCGCGTAGCAGGCGGGCGCGGAGGAGGTGAGCTCGGCCTTGATGCGCGGCGTGGGGAGCCAGGTCCCAGCTGGACAGGTCGCTGTTGTGCTGGTTACCTTGGAGTCGGGGCTGATGGCGAGCGCGTAGCAGGCGGGCGCGGAGGAGGTGAGCTCGGCCTTGATGCGCGGCGTGGGGAGCCAGGTCCCAGCTGGACAGGTCGCTGTTGTGCTGGTTACCTTGGAGTCGGGGCTGATGGCGAGCGCGTAGCAGGCGGGCGCGGAGGAGGTGAGCTCGGCCTTGATGCGCGGCGTGGGGAGCCAGGTCCCAGCTGGACAGGTCGCTGTTGTGCTGGTTACCTTGGAGTCGGGGCTGATGGCGAGCGCGTAGCAGGCGGGCGCGGAGGAGGTGAGCTCGGCCTTGATGCGCGGCGTGGGGAGCCAGGTCCCAGCTGGACAGGTCGCTGTTGTGCTGGTTACCTTGGAGTCGGGGCTGATGGCGAGCGCGTAGCAGGCGGGCGCGGAGGAGGTGAGCTCGGCCTTGATGCGCGGCGTGGGGAGCCAGGTCCCAGCTGGACAGGTCGCTGTTGTGCTGGTTACCTTGGAGTCGGGGCTGATGGCGAGCGCGTAGCAGGCGGGCGCGGAGGAGGTGAGCTCGGCCTTGATGCGCGGCGTGGGGAGCCAGGTCCCAGCTGGACAGGTCGCTGTTGTGCTGGTTACCTTGGAGTCGGGGCTGATGGCGAGCGCGTAGCAGGCGGGCGCGGAGGAGGTGAGCTCGGCCTTGATGCGCGGCGTGGGGAGCCAGGTCCCAGCTGGACAGGTCGCTGTTGTGCTGGTTACCTTGGAGTCGGGGCTGATGGCGAGCGCGTAGCAGGCGGGCGCGGAGGAGGTGAGCTCGGCCTTGATGCGCGGCGTGGGGAGCCAGGTCCCAGCTGGACAGGTCGCTGTTGTGCTGGTTACCTTGGAGTCGGGGCTGATGGCGAGCGCGTAGCAGGCGGGCGCGGAGGAGGTGAGCTCGGCCTTGATGCGCGGCGTGGGGAGCCAGGTCCCAGCTGGACAGGTCGCTGTTGTGCTGGTTACCTTGGAGTCGGGGCTGATGGCGAGCGCGTAGCAGGCGGGCGCGGAGGAGGTGAGCTCGGCCTTGATGCGCGGCGTGGGGAGCCAGGTCCCAGCTGGACAGGTCGCTGTTGTGCTGGTTACCTTGGAGTCGGGGCTGATGGCGAGCGCGTAGCAGGCGGGCGCGGAGGAGGTGAGCTCGGCCTTGATGCGCGGCGTGGGGAGCCAGGTCCCAGCTGGACAGGTCGCTGTTGTGCTGGTTACCTTGGAGTCGGGGCTGATGGCGAGCGCGTAGCAGGCGGGCGCGGAGGAGGTGAGCTCGGCCTTGATGCGCGGCGTGGGGAGCCAGGTCCCAGCTGGACAGGTCGCTGTTGTGCTGGTTACCTTGGAGTCGGGGCTGATGGCGAGCGCGTAGCAGGCGGGCGCGGAGGAGGTGAGCTCGGCCTTGATGCGCGGCGTGGGGAGCCAGGTCCCAGCTGGACAGGTCGCTGTTGTGCTGGTTACCTTGGAGTCGGGGCTGATGGCGAGCGCGTAGCAGGCGGGCGCGGAGGAGGTGAGCTCGGCCTTGATGCGCGGCGTGGGGAGCCAGGTCCCAGCTGGACAGGTCGCTGTTGTGCTGGTTACCTTGGAGTCGGGGCTGATGGCGAGCGCGTAGCAGGCGGGCGCGGAGGAGGTGAGCTCGGCCTTGATGCGCGGCGTGGGGAGCCAGGTCCCAGCTGGACAGGTCGCTGTTGTGCTGGTTACCTTGGAGTCGGGGCTGATGGCGAGCGCGTAGCAGGCGGGCGCGGAGGAGGTGAGCTCGGCCTTGATGCGCGGCGTGGGGAGCCAGGTCCCAGCTGGACAGGTCGCTGTTGTGCTGGTTACCTTGGAGTCGGGGCTGATGGCGAGCGCGTAGCAGGCGGGCGCGGAGGAGGTGAGCTCGGCCTTGATGCGCGGCGTGGGGAGCCAGGTCCCAGCTGGACAGGTCGCTGTTGTGCTGGTTACCTTGGAGTCGGGGCTGATGGCGAGCGCGTAGCAGGCGGGCGCGGAGGAGGTGAGCTCGGCCTTGATGCGCGGCGTGGGGAGCCAGGTCCCAGCTGGACAGGTCGCTGTTGTGCTGGTTACCTTGGAGTCGGGGCTGATGGCGAGCGCGTAGCAGGCGGGCGCGGAGGAGGTGAGCTCGGCCTTGATGCGCGGCGTGGGGAGCCAGGTCCCAGCTGGACAGGTCGCTGTTGTGCTGGTTACCTTGGAGTCGGGGCTGATGGCGAGCGCGTAGCAGGCGGGCGCGGAGGAGGTGAGCTCGGCCTTGATGCGCGGCGTGGGGAGCCAGGTCCCAGCTGGACAGGTCGCTGTTGTGCTGGTTACCTTGGAGTCGGGGCTGATGGCGAGCGCGTAGCAGGCGGGCGCGGAGGAGGTGAGCTCGGCCTTGATGCGCGGCGTGGGGAGCCAGGTCCCAGCTGGACAGGTCGCTGTTGTGCTGGTTACCTTGGAGTCGGGGCTGATGGCGAGCGCGTAGCAGGCGGGCGCGGAGGAGGTGAGCTCGGCCTTGATGCGCGGCGTGGGGAGCCAGGTCCCAGCTGGACAGGTCGCTGTTGTGCTGGTTACCTTGGAGTCGGGGCTGATGGCGAGCGCGTAGCAGGCGGGCGCGGAGGAGGTGAGCTCGGCCTTGATGCGCGGCGTGGGGAGCCAGGTCCCAGCTGGACAGGTCGCTGTTGTGCTGGTTACCTTGGAGTCGGGGCTGATGGCGAGCGCGTAGCAGGCGGGCGCGGAGGAGGTGAGCTCGGCCTTGATGCGCGGCGTGGGGAGCCAGGTCCCAGCTGGACAGGTCGCTGTTGTGCTGGTTACCTTGGAGTCGGGGCTGATGGCGAGCGCGTAGCAGGCGGGCGCGGAGGAGGTGAGCTCGGCCTTGATGCGCGGCGTGGGGAGCCAGGTCCCAGCTGGACAGGTCGCTGTTGTGCTGGTTACCTTGGAGTCGGGGCTGATGGCGAGCGCGTAGCAGGCGGGCGCGGAGGAGGTGAGCTCGGCCTTGATGCGCGGCGTGGGGAGCCAGGTCCCAGCTGGACAGGTCGCTGTTGTGCTGGTTACCTTGGAGTCGGGGCTGATGGCGAGCGCGTAGCAGGCGGGCGCGGAGGAGGTGAGCTCGGCCTTGATGCGCGGCGTGGGGAGCCAGGTCCCAGCTGGACAGGTCGCTGTTGTGCTGGTTACCTTGGAGTCGGGGCTGATGGCGAGCGCGTAGCAGGCGGGCGCGGAGGAGGTGAGCTCGGCCTTGATGCGCGGCGTGGGGAGCCAGGTCCCAGCTGGACAGGTCGCTGTTGTGCTGGTTACCTTGGAGTCGGGGCTGATGGCGAGCGCGTAGCAGGCGGGCGCGGAGGAGGTGAGCTCGGCCTTGATGCGCGGCGTGGGGAGCCAGGTCCCAGCTGGACAGGTCGCTGTTGTGCTGGTTACCTTGGAGTCGGGGCTGATGGCGAGCGCGTAGCAGGCGGGCGCGGAGGAGGTGAGCTCGGCCTTGATGCGCGGCGTGGGGAGCCAGGTCCCAGCTGGACAGGTCGCTGTTGTGCTGGTTACCTTGGAGTCGGGGCTGATGGCGAGCGCGTAGCAGGCGGGCGCGGAGGAGGTGAGCTCGGCCTTGATGCGCGGCGTGGGGAGCCAGGTCCCAGCTGGACAGGTCGCTGTTGTGCTGGTTACCTTGGAGTCGGGGCTGATGGCGAGCGCGTAGCAGGCGGGCGCGGAGGAGGTGAGCTCGGCCTTGATGCGCGGCGTGGGGAGCCAGGTCCCAGCTGGACAGGTCGCTGTTGTGCTGGTTACCTTGGAGTCGGGGCTGATGGCGAGCGCGTAGCAGGCGGGCGCGGAGGAGGTGAGCTCGGCCTTGATGCGCGGCGTGGGGAGCCAGGTCCCAGCTGGACAGGTCGCTGTTGTGCTGGTTACCTTGGAGTCGGGGCTGATGGCGAGCGCGTAGCAGGCGGGCGCGGAGGAGGTGAGCTCGGCCTTGATGCGCGGCGTGGGGAGCCAGGTCCCAGCTGGACAGGTCGCTGTTGTGCTGGTTACCTTGGAGTCGGGGCTGATGGCGAGCGCGTAGCAGGCGGGCGCGGAGGAGGTGAGCTCGGCCTTGATGCGCGGCGTGGGGAGCCAGGTCCCAGCTGGACAGGTCGCTGTTGTGCTGGTTACCTTGGAGTCGGGGCTGATGGCGAGCGCGTAGCAGGCGGGCGCGGAGGAGGTGAGCTCGGCCTTGATGCGCGGCGTGGGGAGCCAGGTCCCAGCTGGACAGGTCGCTGTTGTGCTGGTTACCTTGGAGTCGGGGCTGATGGCGAGCGCGTAGCAGGCGGGCGCGGAGGAGGTGAGCTCGGCCTTGATGCGCGGCGTGGGGAGCCAGGTCCCAGCTGGACAGGTCGCTGTTGTGCTGGTTACCTTGGAGTCGGGGCTGATGGCGAGCGCGTAGCAGGCGGGCGCGGAGGAGGTGAGCTCGGCCTTGATGCGCGGCGTGGGGAGCCAGGTCCCAGCTGGACAGGTCGCTGTTGTGCTGGTTACCTTGGAGTCGGGGCTGATGGCGAGCGCGTAGCAGGCGGGCGCGGAGGAGGTGAGCTCGGCCTTGATGCGCGGCGTGGGGAGCCAGGTCCCAGCTGGACAGGTCGCTGTTGTGCTGGTTACCTTGGAGTCGGGGCTGATGGCGAGCGCGTAGCAGGCGGGCGCGGAGGAGGTGAGCTCGGCCTTGATGCGCGGCGTGGGGAGCCAGGTCCCAGCTGGACAGGTCGCTGTTGTGCTGGTTACCTTGGAGTCGGGGCTGATGGCGAGCGCGTAGCAGGCGGGCGCGGAGGAGGTGAGCTCGGCCTTGATGCGCGGCGTGGGGAGCCAGGTCCCAGCTGGACAGGTCGCTGTTGTGCTGGTTACCTTGGAGTCGGGGCTGATGGCGAGCGCGTAGCAGGCGGGCGCGGAGGAGGTGAGCTCGGCCTTGATGCGCGGCGTGGGGAGCCAGGTCCCAGCTGGACAGGTCGCTGTTGTGCTGGTTACCTTGGAGTCGGGGCTGATGGCGAGCGCGTAGCAGGCGGGCGCGGAGGAGGTGAGCTCGGCCTTGATGCGCGGCGTGGGGAGCCAGGTCCCAGCTGGACAGGTCGCTGTTGTGCTGGTTACCTTGGAGTCGGGGCTGATGGCGAGCGCGTAGCAGGCGGGCGCGGAGGAGGTGAGCTCGGCCTTGATGCGCGGCGTGGGGAGCCAGGTCCCAGCTGGACAGGTCGCTGTTGTGCTGGTTACCTTGGAGTCGGGGCTGATGGCGAGCGCGTAGCAGGCGGGCGCGGAGGAGGTGAGCTCGGCCTTGATGCGCGGCGTGGGGAGCCAGGTCCCAGCTGGACAGGTCGCTGTTGTGCTGGTTACCTTGGAGTCGGGGCTGATGGCGAGCGCGTAGCAGGCGGGCGCGGAGGAGGTGAGCTCGGCCTTGATGCGCGGCGTGGGGAGCCAGGTCCCAGCTGGACAGGTCGCTGTTGTGCTGGTTACCTTGGAGTCGGGGCTGATGGCGAGCGCGTAGCAGGCGGGCGCGGAGGAGGTGAGCTCGGCCTTGATGCGCGGCGTGGGGAGCCAGGTCCCAGCTGGACAGGTCGCTGTTGTGCTGGTTACCTTGGAGTCGGGGCTGATGGCGAGCGCGTAGCAGGCGGGCGCGGAGGAGGTGAGCTCGGCCTTGATGCGCGGCGTGGGCGACGCCAGGTCCCAGATGGACAGGTTGGACGCCTCGCCGCCCACGATCAGCGTACGCCCATCCGGCAGCAACTTCACCGATCTTATGTAGTTGTCGCGTTGCTGGAATTGCATCAACAATATGCTTATTACATTGCAAACACTTGTTACGGTATATTCGCGGCTAAGTGTTAATTAATCTGCAAAGACTTTTTTACTCGACCAGCCTCGACCATTACCAGTTATTTCTAATTATGCCCTAAAATACAGCTAAAGCAGAATTTGAAACTAGTTTTGTAATTATTAATGAATTGCTAATATATTTTAACCGGAAATCGATTCAAAAGTGGGTCTAATGACAAAACAGTTCAAATATTCTTCATGTTGATGACACCGTAATTTAGATTGATTTGATCGCAAACATATTCAATAATGTTATAAAATTCACTCAGTATGATCTATTGGAATAGATTTTCATATGTGTGGATTTATAAGGAGATTATTAGTGAAATGTGACTTCTAGTATCGGAGTACAACGATTGATCCAATAAACTGAGTCGCCGACAGTTACCCACTCACCAAGCAGTCGAGCTGGCTGACGGGCGCCTTGCTGGGCTGGCTGATGTCCCACACCTTGACGCAGCCCTTGCCTCCGGTGTACACGTATTTAGTCGGCGACGACACCGTGACCGCGCACACCACCTTAGAAAGTAAACATGTAGATTCTATAAGTACACGGTAGCTCAACCAAGTATTTTCATTGAACGCATTCTTCTAGAAATGTCTGAGTAACGAGTTGTAATGTTCCAAAAGACACATGTCGCGAGTCTGTGTGATTATAAAATCAATTATTATAATATGGTATTTAGATGTCTTTTCTCTGATTTTAAATTAACGAATAATTTATTTCCACAATTTCTACACACATCTATTATTATTAACCCAATACTAGATACAAATTATTTTATTGTTTACAATCATTTCATTTTTATTGTAGTGTCTGTCTAAGATAAGATAAGATAATATTTTATTTTGCTTAAAATGTGGTACATACAGATCTTAAATTTTAACAGCGTTTCACACATTTTACCAGAATCTGGCATGCAAACAATTTTATTAGATACAATAATTACTAATTTTAACATCATATTCGTTTGAAAAAATCAAAATATTCCTCCAGTGAGTAGAAGCAGTTATGTATCAACCAGGTTTTTAGTTTCTTTTTAAACATTTCCAATGATAGAGACTGCATATCATCGCTCAGTCTGTTATATATTTTGACTGCCATTTGGTATCTATTTTGACCATATATCCGAGTCGTTACTGTATTTAGTATCAGCTTGTTAAGGTACCTTGTATTACGTCCATGTGTTTCCATGCGTGTTTTAAATAACTGGGTGACTTTTGACAAAGACGCATATTTCATAAATGTACATGCAAGGAACAGTAAGAAAATTTAAGTCTTTAAAAAGCGATCTACAAGATGTTAGTGAATCAACATTACATATTGCTCTCACACATTAGAAGCAATGTGTATATACGGCTATAAATGCTCGATTCATATGACAAGAATTTCCCCACAGAAGAATGCCGTATCTAAGCGCACATCCCACATACCCATGATATGCTTGAATAGCTACCTTTTTACTGCTAATCTTTAGTCTATTTGTTAGTTCTAATAATAATACTTAATATTGCTCATTTATTCAGTATATAGGTGATATAGGCCCTCTTCCGGGAACTTATACACGTCCCAAAATATAGCTTAGCCCTACCACTGCCTCGGGACTACATATTGGCTGGTGATGAGAAGAAACGGCGCAACAAAATCAGTAACATTTGTCGCCCTTTTTTATAGGAAATACAGTTACAAGACATGTAGTAAGTCGATCTAAGCAGGTTAAGTCCATGCATTCTTGTCGTATAAATAATCGTCTATTTTATAATATCCTTTTTTCATGCGAATTTTTTAAATGTGGATTTTAAATTAATTTACATTTTAATAAGAGTCTGTGGTACTTTATTGAAAAATTTAATATGTTCGAGCATAACATAAAAAACCGGTCAAGTGCGAGTCGAACTCGCGCACGGAGGCTTCCGTACCTTCTGTGAATATTTCAAGCGTCTACCTATTGCCGTTATTAATATCGAGCAAAAATAACTTTTGTTGTAAGGGATCCCACTTAAATATTTATTTTATTCCGTTTTTAGTATTTGTTGTTATAGCAGCAACAGAAATGCATCATCTGTGAAAATTTCAACTGTTTAGCTATCGCGGTTCATGAGATAGGTACAGTCTGGTGACAGACAGACGGACAGTGGAGTCTTAGTAATAATGGCCTGTTCTTGTACGGAATCCTAAAAATTACTGGACTAATATAAATAAAACTTTTTGTGTTTATAAAAATTGGTACGTATTCCAACGATGACGGGCGCCGGAGATGTAGAACTACACGCGGACGGAACCGCAGGCAAAATCCAGAACTATAATTTACTTTTTAAGAATGTTTGTCGGCATGGTACAAGCTTTGCTCGGTTTGGGACTAAATAATTGGTGTGATTGTTTGAAGTATGAATTAATTAAAATCGAAGTGTTCCTACCTCGCCGTGCGCTAGCGCTGACACCTGCCGCGCGTGGCGCGGGATGCCGGGGCCCATGAGCGCGTCCGGCGGGAACGGCACCGGCTGCATCTGCCCCTCCGCGGACACGTGGAATGAGTATGCTCTGGAATCAAACGCTACGATTAAATTCCCTTCAAAACCTTATTATTATAATTACATTTGAAATTGAATACAACGCGACCTGCCCGCTGGTTTTAAGGATCGTATTCAGCCCCAATTCATTTTATATCGACACCAACTGTAAAAATATGATAGATGTAACCGCCGTGCTGAATCCCCGTGCCGGTGACGTCACATGTTATGATCGATGTTTCTAGAAAAATTCGACAAGACGGCTATATCCATGATATTTAAAAAAATTGACAGTCGGTGTTGATAAATCGCTATATCATATCGTGTTTTGGTGGTCATGCTAGGGGGGGCAGAACTATTATTCTTGTCTTGGTCACACGCCATGTAATGGTGCGTGTGAATGAATGGTAAAGACTGGAAACTTCGATACATCTAGTTAAGGAAAGAAGACGAAACAGACCATGGTTGTTTCTACAGAAGGAGAATATACCGTGATTTAAATTAACCTCTTTAATTATTAACTTCAGTAAGTAAATGCATGTTGAATTTGTTTATCGAAATAAAAGAAATTCTTTCAGGTGACATTTCGGTTGGTAAGCAAAGGACACGTAACTACTGAAACCATGCAAATATGAAAGCGACTAACGGTTTGCCTCCGGGAATGGGCGCTAGCGCGGCGGGCCCGAGGGGCGGCCGCAGCGGCTCGTAGGCCAGTGCGGCGCGCGCCGGGTAGCCGGCCAGCCCGTAGGCGTCGTGCGCGCCGTTGCCGAGGTACGGGTACTGCAGCGCGGGCGGCTTGGCGGCCGCCTTCAGCGACGCGCCGCCCGCGCCGCCCGCGCCGCTCGCGCCCGACGTCGGCGTCACCGGCTTAGAGATAGGCGTGCTCGGCTTCTCGTCCAGCTTCTTCGCTGACGGCGTTGAAGCGTTACTCGAGGTTCCCGACCTGCAATTTGGGTTTCTTGGTTTTAGCTAATAGGGATGATGACTAACTTTTTTTCTTTGTCTACCAGGTAGATTGTCAAAACGTATTGGACACGTGTTTTTTTACGTAATCAAAATGTTACTAAGATAACTATATTGATTTGAAAGGTCGCATCTAGGTACAATTTTTACTTAGAAGAGACGTCACGAGGCCTGAACTTTGACGAGATTTATCTTTGTGATTGATTGACAAAAGAAAAAATAAGTGTCCCTTATTTTTATTAATCTAACTGATGGGCTAAATAGAATTTCATTTTCAGTCGTCATCCCTATTGAAATTCAAAATCTATGGTCAAAAGGAAACCAGGAATTATGCGTATTTATTCTCGACTAGCACCCCAGCCGCGGCTCGCACCCGTGTTATGAATATTTACACTAACCTTCCGCAAGAAATTCTTAACGATATTATGAACCGCAATAACATTTCTTCAATTCGTAACATTACATAGACACATGGAAATCGATTGTGTTATACTATTTATGTAAAATTCTTACGCAAGAAGTTTCACAACGAAAACGATACTCTTACGTTAACATATAAGTGATTTTCGACACCATTTTACCAAAGAAATCAAATAGATGTTAAAGAAAACTTCCAAAGGATACCTTGCGGTAAATGGCACTTATCATTGTATGTTTGCAACGCATAATGACAGCATAATGTTGGTTAAACATCGATAATTGCATGTAGTGTCATTATCAACAGCGTTGCAGTGTATCATTTAGTGTGATTACGTACATAATTGCCAGTAGTCTAGTCTGTCTGTGTATACTATAGGCAGTAAATTAATGCGAAAGGTTAGGCGCTCAATTTGTTGAAGTTTGCACGAAGATTATCAGCAGTTATCCACGAAGGCGTGTCTAATCTTATTGCTGCTAATAGGACTAGTACTGAGCCCCCGTCGGTTCGTATTCGGTAATTGATTTAGTGTTGGGAGGATTAACTTTCAACTCGTGTCGTACGGCGACCTTCCAACTAACATGTCACCTGCGAGGCTTCTGATAAACGGATGGTTGGATTATTAGGTGCTGGACACAGAGGCGATAGAAACGCTGTGAAGCGTAAAAAGGGCTTCTATATTTTGTGTCATTGCTTGTGCAGCTTTATAGTCGTGTAATTCTATTACATACATTTAAATGAAACATACTTCTTGTAGATTATCAGCTGTGAAGGTAATTTTTTACATGGTGCGTTTGTTTGTGGTTATGATAGAAAAATTATATGGATGGTTTTTAGAAATAGTTCTTACGGGTCAACGTACAAGATTTTTAAATTATGATAGAGAAATAGATTAAACTAACTCTCATTGAAAAGTAGAGAGGGATACTTTACCTTGGGCTATGAGGAGGGTGTTCCTTTTTAGGCTGTAGTTTGTCGAGTCCATTTTCACGTGGTGAGGGCGCTCCGTTGTGTGGTGACGTTGGCTCTTCGCTCGCGTCGTCTACTACCAACTCCTGAAAATTTATCAACATCTTAATTATTGTATCCTTCTCATGTTCTCGAAGTTAACGTTATTAGACCTTCATATCAAAGTACGTGGCCACACCATCAGTTACGTCACGTCAACCGTCAAGACACCGATCAGATTAATTAGTTGTATATTAACTAATTTAGATGGTAAAAAGTGTAGAGGGTGCCCAACGATAAACTGGACGCGAACCATCCAAAAAACGTATTTGCGTAACAATGGACTTAACGCCAGAAATGACGCAAAACCGTCAAGAGTGGCTAAAAAGTATTAGGAGCACAAATAAAGAACAAGCCAGATTGGTTTATTGATGTATAGATAATAAAAAAATTATTACTTGTGTATTCATAGTAGTAGTAGGTTACGTTAGTTCGTCTGCGTCCAAAATCACCGCTCTGACGCTAACGCGACTGATTGATTTGTGTAGGTATCGTATCGTTATCTTCGTAACGTATCCTTATACAGATACATACCTGATGTCAGCTCATAAATTGGCAGATACGACTTCGTTGAATTCAAAACCCTAGCAGACTAAACGCATGTCAGCAGCATCGCGTGACAGCAGTAACAATAGGCTAGTTTCCTGGGTCAAAAAAAGATTATTCTATTTAGTCCGTCAGTTAGATTATTAAAAAATATTGGACCCATATTTTGTCTTTTGTCAATCAAACAAACAAAATACGAAGACAAAGCGCATCAAAGTTTGGGAATGGAAGCTCGTGACGTCACGCCTTGCTAAAAAGTGTCGCAAGGCGTGATGTTACGCGGAACTTTAACGGGCTATATCTTCATCATTTTTTTGTTTAATTGAGAAAAGAAAAACAACGTCAATTTTTTCTGTTAATCCAACTGACGGATTAATTAGATTTTTTAGGAAACTAGCCCATTGTGCCGTACGTCACAGTAAACGCAGCTGTCGCAGGCCAGCGTTTAATTAAACTGACTTACTAATGAGCCGCGGGTACTGTCTCGAAGTTCATATACTTAGTTCTTTTTATCTTGTATTACTTCCAGGGGCCTGCGATAAGGCCGCGCTGCTGCGGTGCTGTTTTTGGGTTGCCCGGCCACTTATTTGTAAATATGGTTTGTCTTATTACATTGAAACATCAAGATTTTAAAAAAAAACTTACATGGCCCATGTCCTTTTCTTCTTTCTTTAGCTTCTTGTGGTCAGGTTCGGCTGGACTCCGCGTTCTATACTTTTCCCTTTCACCAGGTGATATTGAATTTCTCTGTAACAAAAAACGTCTATAATAACAAAACGGTCCATTTAATACTGGCGAGCATTGGGTCTTGTTAGTTCAGCAAATACGAGTAAGTAAACATAATCAAAACGTTTACGGGCGGCTTACGTACCTATAGCAATCAATCGATCATTGTTCGCAAATAAATCGGCGCGCAGCGAGGCGAGTGCTACAGTCAATATCAATATCAAAACACGCTGAGGCAGAACAAACTGACCGCATGATTAGCTCCGGGAGTGGTCATCGCCCCCCGTGGGGAGGGGGCGGCCGCAACATTTGGATGAGCGCGCAAATACGGACTAATGAAATAATCATATACGTGACGAACGACCACCGCGCTCACTGATTCAGTTAGTGTTGATGTTTTATTTTATTTTTATTTTATTTATTCAGTACACAAAAAAGAAATACAACAATTATTACAAGACAATTAAAAAATATATATAACATGAAACAATGATAGGCTGTAGTTCCACAGACATGTGTACATAGCATGTTATAAGAAAAAGATCAAGATTTGTCAATATTTAACATGTTAAAAAAAAAGAAAGAAACAGTTATATTATGATTAATATAATACATACATATAAACAATCAAAATCGGTGCGTATAATAACTATTATTTTGCACACACGAGTATAATGTAGGTATATTTTATTAAATTTAATAAAATAGACCTACATTATACTCGTGTATGCAAAATAAAAACAGAATAAAAATTTAAATAAATACCTACGAATCATTCATTTTAATACAGGTAGGTAGGTATCGACCATTTGAATTATCAATAATCGTTTGAGTGATCACGGCGAATTGTGTTAGGCAGATGCTATTTGAAGTGTGCAAGCATTACGGCAATTCGAGCGAAAAGGCTTCCTCGCTTACTGAACAATTGGTTGCAGGAATTAATCTCGCTTTGTAGGCACTACGGCCATTGCACTTTTTAGTCAAATAAATAAAATTTGTACCGTAACAGCTGTATTGTGTTCCGTTGGTTGAGAAACCCATTTCATAGCGTACATAGACGGCGCGCAGAGTTCAATACTCCAGTAAATCCGATGTAAATGGAGTTGAATGAGAAACGGCTCGGCGTAATCCGACGTCGAAACGGGCGGGCCAGGACCAGGACGCGTGCCCGGAGGAGTGTAACGGGGCCTAATTTTACGAGGCACTAATTCAGCGGCGAGTGGCGAGCGCCTGTTAATTTGCTCTCTCCGCCGACCTGTCGCCGCCCGCTGTGACTTACTGCCGGCTCCAGCCTCGAGACAATAACACTTCACGTCTTCACGATCTATTACTATTATTGCCACCAGAGATTTCGCCAACACCACGACAGATCCAGATGAATCATTTAAAACAGGCTATATTCTCGTAGAGATACAAGATTTACGGCCGAGAAATTACTTGTATATGTTGAAATTGAGACGAGAATTGTGTGAGATCAAACTAGACGTGAAGCTTATTGCGGCGGTGTTATTAGATATTTGATATGCGAGATGTAGGCAATAAAGTTTTATTATCGGTGTGGAAGGGAACATAAATATCGCGTTGGCGATACGTCTACGACTATGTGTAAGTCAGAGCGTGGCGCAGCAGCTATGTTGTAGAAATGTAGAGACGCGGTAAAGTAATACGAGTACAGCGGGGGCCTACCGTGTGTTCGAGGACCTAATTTTACGATCTCCACAGAGTTGGATATCGAATTTCAAGTGCTATTTCGAGAGACCCACGGCGCTCGCGGTAATGCGACGTGTCGGATTCGATTGGATGGATTTTATGATGCCCATAATATTACGAACCATTCGCCCGGGGTAGAGTGATTGCGGTTAATCGTTAATTTCATAGATTAAATTTGTGGTCTGCTGCCGATATTGCTAGGTTAGTTATAATGTGTATTAGAATTATTTTTATGTTATTCTGCATTACCTTCTGTATCCAATTTTATGTGAGAAATGTATTTAATACGTATTTAATGCTCGTTTTATTACTTGATCATGAAGCGTATGTATATTAATAAATAAATGATGGAATACCTAATATAAGTATAGGTAGTAGGTACAAGATTTCTACGTCGTTTTTTAATTTAAATGTTTTTTTATAGATAACACTATTTTTACTACTAAAATATGTTTGCAAAAGTTTTAATATTTTTTTCAAAAAATTACAACATAGGTAGTTTATTATCAACAAAAAACTACATACATTATGTTATGTACAAGTATGTATGTACCCGGCAGAACTAAACGTATCCCTCCTAAAAAATAATTTATCTAAGAATTCGGATTAAAAACAAATGTACGTAGAAATCGCGATCGGATTAGACTAATAGGCATAAAAGTAAGAGGATCAAAGCTAATACTTATATCTCCTCAAACAGAACACACTATATTGAGTAGTCCTCGCAACCTTTTCCATTTTCAACAGAAAAGCGAACAGAGCTAATCTTTACTTTATCCCATTACGCGGGTCGACCTCAAGAAAAAGGCAATTGAGTCGGGGAAGGGTCGGGCGCGGGCGGCAGTCGCTAAACAAGTACGAGTCGACTACAAGCTTCAACAACACGACTTATCGGCTACCGTTCGGTTCGGCTCAAGTCGCGGGTCGCACACATGTGTCGCCGGGGGGCGGGCGCGGGCGCCGGTCGCGGGGGCTCTGACGTAACATATAAAGTGGCAACACACAGGCGCGCTGTTAACGCCGCCTGGGCTTATTGTCTGCGGTCACGCGACGAGCCGTTTAGCCGCGCGCGCCGTGCCGCCGCCCGGTTAACCGGAAGGGGGGCGGTTAACCGGACGCTCGGGGGCGGAAGCGGGGGAAATAGATAAATAGACCGCCCGCCGCTCGGAAATGTTCGGATTGAGTCCGGACTATATTTCAGGTATAATAGTTTTGAAAAGTTTTATGATTTACACGCGATGTTTTTGTCTTTTGCAAAACTTTCTAACAACTTTATTTATTACTATCATAATATCATTACATCGAATTTATATTTCTACGTCAATATTGTTTCAAGAAGTGAGGTGTGAAAATCTGTTGAGCGTATAAAACTCATTTATTTGAATATGAGTGCTCTTATCGTGATTAAACCGGTAGCTACCTGAACTGATCGTCATCGTAAAAAAGTTAATCATTCGAAAACGAGAATCCGCGATCGTCGGAAACTCAGGCCCACAAAATATAACAAAAAAATTAATCGTCAGCGAGCGCGTAAACCGCGGGCGACTTTAAAATTAACTTTACCGGTTCATTCGTATACATAAATAATGGAGGAATTTCTGAATACACATTAAACTCCTATAAAGAATACATTAGCATAAATTTATGGTAGCGAGTCGGCGTTTCGAGCGCGTTTTTACGTGACTCGTAAAGTTTATAGTCGCGAGTGGAGGATTGCGTTTACTGCGCTCGCTATCGGTTTATGGCCGACCCCAAATAACCAAATTGCCTGGTGCTCGTTGTCGGCTGACGTGCTGCCGCCCGCCGACCCGCGCCCCGCCGACAATCTGTTCGGGTTCGGGAGCACTCGCTCTTCGTTATACCACTTTTCGCGGCAACTTCGATGCACAACGCGCTTGCTTCTCGAATGCACTTGGAAAGCTGCCCAATGCGATTGATGGTCATTAAATTACTGGACTGTTTATAAAGTCCGGTTCAGCGTCCAAAACTAAATCTTAATAACCAGCACATCAATCATAAAGAGATTACTTTACGCGAGCCAATAGAGCGAATTAACGTCGCGGTCGGGCAGATGTAACAAAGTAAATTCCGGGGAAGCCGTCGATAAGCAATCTCACCCCGCCCCTTGCTCCATTACAGGAGTAATTAGCACAATTAACAGGAGCGGGCGCAGAGGGTGTCTGAAGGGAGGAGGTGGGGGCGCGATCGCTTTCACGCACGCAAACAAATGTCACGTGGCGTGGCGCCTTAATTAAAACGATAATTGAGTTGACTTGCGAAATTCATCCGCCATTTCAACATTCCGAGAGAAATTTCACGGAAACTCCCCTCGAAACTACGAAGCCCTTAAGTGTCGACGACTTTAATTTTGTGTTAGCGTCTACTTTGCGGTCTCCGGGCAAATTTTAATACGGTGTACGCGGCCTCGCTTTTGTGAAATTACTTAAATAAATTACACCGAATCGAGTTTCGTCGCCATGCTGAGAGGCAACTCGTTTGGAAAATTGCCGCTGAAGAAATAAAGTCGCGATAACGAGAAACTTTTGTCAAAAGCTTTATGCGGCGAGAAAAACAATGTTTTCTGATGAAAACATTGTTTTTCAGCTATATATATCGGCGGGGGCAGCCCATTCGCGGCTATAATGAACCGAGTGAATTAAGTAAATATGAATCAGAGGTTATTTTCATTGATTTCCAAGGATAATTGCTATAATAAAATATGTCTGAACGTCGCGTTAGTCCGTCGGTGTTGACAAAGCCGACTCCTTTAATTGTGATCCGTCGCTTAAATCAAAGAGGGTGCGGAGGGATGATCCCTCGCAGGGATTCCTTCGCCTGCAATATGTGCGTCGGCACTCCCGCCACGGTTTAATGCCGGGGATAAACAATTCGTTCCGCCTTAACGAACGACTCACTCCAACGACATAATAGCACTAAAAATTAATTTGTAAAGGTCACTGTCCGACATTTAAAAATTATGACCCATAAAAGTAATTTAAGCGTCAGTTCACTGTGTTACACCGCGCGTATTATCGTGCATGTTTAATAACATGTTAAAAACATGATTATGGCGATGAACACATTAAAAACTAACAAGATTCGGTGAAAGGTGTGAAAAATAGATGTGGTACAAGTATGCGGCGAATTTAGTTATTGAGTCATATATATATTTTTTTTAAATTAGGTTTTAGTTTTAATTCGTTTCGTTTCGTTTCGTAAGTATGGATTTTTTATTACTCAGTAGCCTGAGCTCTATGCTCTAGAGTAAAGCCGTAGCAGATACGTACACCCATACGTTGATGTTCCAACAAGTTGGTTAATTAGAGAGCACGATGGGCAAGTCATAGGATCACCGCGACTCGCGAAAGGGGTCGCAAGTCGCAGCGCGCGACCGTGTTAAACGAGAGCTCTCCCTCACCACCCGTCAATAAAACATTAAACACGTAACAAGTTTATGCGCAGCGACAACCCTAGCGGATTCCGCCACTTCGTTAATCCGGGGCGGGGGCAGCCCTAAATTAGGGTCGAGACAAGCCGTAATCCCCCGCTCGGCGCGACGGGGGATTTATATTGTTATTGCTCCGCGTCCGGAATTATACGAGGGTTGAGGGACTAATGAAAGGGGAAATTTAATTCCTAATGATTCTCGTCTTAGTCCGTAACGAGGAAACTCGAAAAAGGGCTGCGACCCGCGCACTTTTTATGATTAATCGGTTCAAGCGAGCCGAAGGTTATTCAGTTATATCCCCTTTATTTACGTATTAGTATTTGGTGTTTTTGTAGAAGGAAAGTTTGTCGACACACAAGTTAACGATCAAAATGGATTACAAATTTATTCATGAAACATTTTCAATGCTGGTATACGGCAGCGAGGAGGCGAAGCATATGTAAATGGTAAGCGAGGAGGGAGCGACGTGGCATGCATAGAGCGGCGTGTTGCAGCGTGTTCGGCGAGAGCAGCCGTGTCACGGCGCGGGAACACGCCGCACGCCGGCCGCATTGTAAACACGCGCGGCGACCGCAGGGCACCGCGCTCGCACATAACGCCAACGCACCGGCCGACTCTACCCAGACCAATCGACAATCCCAGTGGATTGTGCAACATCAGTACATTGCACGAAACCGCACACGACAATGTATATACAATTATCCGGGTCTCCGAGTTACACAAGTTAACAAAATAAACCAAAACCAGACAGAAGTTGAAGAACACGTATAAGCAAATTCTGACATACTTATATGACTTGATGCAATGAAGTCTGCAACCAAACAAAATAACACAAACTCAGTAAATAGAAGCCCGACGAGAATCGGCTAAACCACCTTTTGATCGCGATAAGCCGTAGTCCACGAACAGTGCCGAAGGCGAGCACCGTAAAGAATCTATCTCCACAGACACTATTCTTACAAATATATAATCCGGTATGAAGAGAAAATCCAACAGATTTTATTAACAGTTTTTTTCCCACGCTTTTGAGTGACTACTACTAACTTTACAATAATTAAAACGTGAGAAAACTTTTGTACTAATGTACACAACGACAGGGAGTGCATTTCGCACTTAGAGAGCAAGAAAGCACAGTAGCGACTAGCGAGGCCGGCGCGCCACCCGCCCTTCCGCTTATTACGCGCCGACTAATTGAGATAAATTATGAAGACGTGCACCGAGCCGCGAGCTATCGCACTCACCTCGCACTGCTAATTACATGCAACGATTTCAATTATACAACAACAACTTCAGCGTGTTCTAGACGAGGAACGCGGTTCGTTTGTTTTTATATCTCACATTTACAAGGAATTAATCGTAATTATAGCGTCAAAATAACGCATTGTAAAAAGAGGTTTGGAGCAATTAGAGGTGTGGTTATGGCTAGTCGTAAAAGGGAATGAAGCGAGTGCAATAAAGGTTTAGGAGGAAGGTAGTCGGTAGCAGTGGATGCGGGGCGGCCAGGCCACACACGTCGCAGGGCGTGCGGCCGACCACAACAGAGAGCGTGTGTGCTGACCGCACTGTCGCGTCCGCCTCTATCACGCTGACTCGTCAGTGTTGCGGTCAAGTGTCGACAACATATGTGTGTACATATAGCCTGTGCATATAGCACGGCACAGGACACGACAAGCCCCTGGTAGAATTGAAAATCCGGAGAAATGCAAACTTTAACGTGTATGTAAATCATAATTACTAAAACATCTGAAATATACATAATTGAACTATTCCAGTGGTCGTGGGTATGAGTACACTCACATGCTGAACAAATCAGTCTTGCTATGCTTACGTTTTTGATAAAGATAGCAATTGAAATATCGATAAAGTGCAGATGTTATTCAGAAAGTTTACTCGTCTAATTTGTGGCATGTATGTACACGGATCCAGAACTCGTTTTGTTTACGAGTTGCGTCTATAAATTGCATAAAATATTGCACTTGAGATACATATCGGGAATGCAATACGTATTGAATATTTCATTTGGAATATTGAATGAGAGTGCGGGCGCGCTCTCGGTCGTCAGTCGTGCGACACGGGTCGCCCCGCATCCAGCCCCCGAATGTCGAACACGATACACGAAACAATGACTACGGATCGGCGCACTGCCGCCTAATACATAACACAATACAAACGAGGAAGCGGTATGACACGAGTAACGAGGACCGAGGACGTAACGTTCTAATCTCTGAATCAAAGGTTGAAGTTACGCGGTTGAAGAGTTAAATTAGCGATAAGGATTAAATCTTGGGATAGGTGCCTTTGAATCTGCAGCATAACATTAAAATTACTTCTGTTTTAACCGAAATGAACTCTTTAAGTTTATACTATCATAAAGGTAGATATTGAATAATAATAATAATACTCGGAATGGCATCTGTTCAAGCAACAGAGGCAGCAGGCAACGGTGCAACGGCATTAAGATAGATATTGTGACGGGTGGCGCGGTAGGAGGGGGCCGATTCGATCAAGCTTGCATAAATCGATGCGATACAGCCCGATCGGGAACAAAGCCGCAGCTTAGAGACGAGCAATACCCTTGCCTGCCTCCGACATACGTAAGTCCTACGTATTGAACTTAAGAAAGGAAGCGTTTGGCAAAGAACGTGATTCCTTTGCCTGTTGAATTCGTGAGATGTTGAGAACTCTTTGTGCAATTGAAGACAATTTTAATAAAATACACGTCTATTTTTCTGTAACAATGATTGATTACATTGAGTTCTTTACTATTTTTATTAGAGTCTGTTGACAAATTGTAGGTATTTATTTGTATTTTGATGATGAGGAGATAAAAATAGTGCAGATGTTTGACAATATACCTACCAAGGTGTACTCATTTATCACAAGTAGTTAGTTATGATTAATCGTGTGCTATGATCGTAGAGAGCGACAGCGCGAGTTAGAGGCAGATGATCCCTTTGGAATAATCTGGATGCACTGACGTATGTATAATATATCAGCAGGGTAGGTGTGTTGTGTCGTCATAGCTTCATAAGAAGATTAACTGTATCGGAGTATTTGGAACATTAGCTCTGACATACGTCGCACTCCGCTGAACAGCGATCAATCGGCTTACAGATAGATAGGTGGTACCTACATACTCTTATCCTACACTGCATACCCTAAATAATAATCGCCTCATTAACTGCATTGTGTTTTGCTAGTATAAATTAAATAGACGGATGGATAACGGACGCGGACGCATGCTAATGTTGTCAATCTAAAAATCATAATAAACTATGTATGAATCGAGTGCTTATCTTTAATCGGTACTGAAGCAGGCGGATGTGATTCGAAAGTCACAATTATTCATTCGTATACATAAGTGAAATACAATGCAATAAATCTCTACATGTCCCATTGTATTCTAAAAACAACAATGGTAATCTCAAAGTGGCTGCGATCAGATTTTAGCCTAAGGTATTCGCAATAGATCGATATCAATTTGCTACTGCCTTATTCCCTTTCGTATCCATTATCAGATGGTTTCGATAGATAAGACAGGCCTCACATTTAAACATTAGTTAGGCATGACTGAACTGAATGACAGAGACGAATTGGCTTTTAAACCTGCCGCAAAATTACTACCGGTTAGACGAGGAATGCCTAGAATCTCGAGAGATTAATAGTTGATTCAATGTAACAACCAAATTAGGTACGTATCTCGAAATGTCAAGGAACTCGCCAAAATGAAAGTCAAGAAACACAGATAAAGACAAAAGTAAATCAAGATCTCTAGGGACACTTTGTTAAGTAACCCCAAAACAAAAAGTTCTTTCAATAAAAGCGGTAGCTCTCACAAGTAACTTTTTGTATCAAATCCTCAAGAGAAAAACAAAACGGCACGAAGACGACTACCGCGCAATCTGTTTCACTTTAGGCCGTCTTAATAATTACAAGTGGCCATTCCTTCCAATTAAGAAAAGTCTCGGGCGATAAATTGTGAAGAGTGTCGCGGCGCGCTCCGGGCGACTGTTGTTATACTCCGCGTAAACATGCCGGCTAGGGTTGCCACTACACCGATAAAAACCTGCACAGTTTCGCATCGACGACCGCCTCGATGAAATACTCATTTCTCACCTCCTCAAATAGAATTTACACGCGCTGCTGCCGGCTTAATTAAAGGAGCGCACCTTTAAATACCCGCCGACTGAAGCGTATCGGAGAACAAACGCAAATTTATTCTGACCGGAGTTTTTTTCGGCATCTATTAAATAAAGAAGTCGAGGAGAATGCTAAACAAGGTTGAGCGGCCCTCGCCCTGCGAGTTTTCCACTTGAAGTGGTGAGCGGGTGGCGCGGCGACGTTCGGGGTAGGGGCCCGGGGGTGTTATTCAGAGTGGCTTAGATAAGGTAAGGAGGATGAAGAGGCGAGATGCGCGGCGTAATGAACCGGCTCCGAGCAGTTTTTGTGTGGTTCAGGCGCCCAAATTGAATATTAGGCGCGATTTGAGAGCGAATGAGCGGGCGGCAGAAATAAATCCGCGGTTATTATGTTACCCAAATGAGATTGTGGAAAGGCTCGCCCTGTTAGGCTTAGGGACGCTGCTCAATTTCGCGTCGGTGTAAATTGGCAGTCGTAAACTTTGTTATATTTGTGGGAATTCGAGTTACTTTGAAGCAAATTCATTGGTTTTAGCCACTCCTATTGATTATGTTTACTTAACTATTCGTTAGCTAGTAGCAAGAAAGTCGTAAGTAGATAATAACGTATTTTTCTTTATCACAATGTTGGCGTCAATCGTATTTCGATGTGTTTTTATTTATTTTAGATGTCATGTTCAGTGCCGTCCATAAAACGATGGCAGCTAGTGCAAACAGCGAGTTTCTCTACATTGTTAAAATAAACAGCGAGCTGATGTATCGGAAAATCAAATACACGGCGTGCGATGTTTGCAAATAAACAGAGAGCTGGTTGCAACAGTGTAGCACCTTCGTGATTCGCAGTAAAAACATTCGCCGGACAAACGGGCGAGGCACGAACTCGGTGTAACCTGACGCCCCCTCGAGCTGCCGCAGCCAAGACGCGCTAGGTTTATGTAAACTTTATTACGGCGTGCATTTCTCCCTGCCCCCATCTCCCGGTTCAAATTGTAAGGCGCGTCCGTGCATTACTCAGCTCGCCGCGTGTTTGCACAGATCGACGGCTCCGTGAGCGGACTGCCGACACTGCCGCGCCGCATCGAGGTCACACTGCAAGATAAACTCTTCTCGTGTTCTCCTCAAGTTATAAACTTGACTAGCTCACCTAAGTTTTACTAAAGTATGCTATAATGGACTTTTAAGAGATGAACTTATCATGACATGACGTGTTATATATGTCGAATATTATATGTTAATTTATGATAAGAGGGTTTAAAGAGACCGTTCTTTTAGCAACGTAAAAAGTAATTATAATGTTTGGCTTTGACTGTTATAATTATTTCTGATTGTAGAGTACTTCTAGTGTCAATATTATTATACAAAAATTTAATGAAGACATTAAATTTGATGGATATTGGCGATTTATTATTTTTGAGCTATTGAATGTGTTTCTTGAATGTTTCAAAAAGGACATTTCTGCAGAAACTGAAAGAAGTCATATAGGACTGATAAAGATATCTCGAGATTGGATCATCCGATCGTCTAACGAGCAGCCGAGGCGGCTTAGACAGAAGTAGGTTAGTGCAACAAAGAGTGTGTTATAAAACAGGCGCGGGGGGGGTATCGATTCGCATGCATTCCGCGAGGCGGCGCGGCGCGGTGCACGCCGGCACATCTGTGCGGTGCGCCGCTGCGTTCATCCGAGCACAACAACGGGGCCGCCACCCTCTCCCACCACCCACCACTGTAGCACGATAGCCGACATTCGCAACACCTCGCGAACGACGCACTCGGTCGCGAGCTCACTTCACCCAAGGGTCGACACTTATTGATATACCTAATTCGTTAGAGGTTTTTTTGGTGCTTAGCTTTTTTTATTGCTAATTGTTTATTAGTAAATATTTTGGATCTGAAGTATCTAACCAAATAATATCAATATTAAATACCTACATAATATCCTGCTTGTGATCTGTTAAAACGTTTTAATCTCTCAGCAATTACGTTCTAAGTAGGATACTGAAAAGCTAAGAACACCAATGTTTTATGTTTTTACGTAACATGGTTGGCGTGTGTTTTATAATTATGAATAAATAAAATCTCATACAATGACGTTAAGTCATCAAACACACGGCTTAAAATCGTCAATATTTAGTCATTCCGTACGCACCCATTCTATTTTATGAAGTAATCAACATAAAGTAATAACCAATCTTTACACCTAATTTTAAGATCCTGCCTCTTTATCTTTTTTACAACAAAAAAAAACAAAGATTTAAAAAGTGAAATCAAACTAAAAATCTTTCAAAGCATCAATCATACAGTCAATTTAAGAAATTATATCATCACGATTACTATTTAACGGAAAGCTTTGGCAAAACAATTCAAATTAAATAATTATCTAAAACTATAGTCTGCCTTTTTTAGTTTATTAAAGTTAGAAAGATATGGGTGGATATTAAGGACAATTAGTTTTAATTCCAAACCCGTCGCAAATTATAAATATTTTTTATTTGCAATAAATAGAGACATTTATTATAATTACGTGGATGCCACTATTCTTAAGTCTTCTAAGGTGAAACATGATTAGAAATTTTAGTGTATGTGTGTGGCAACCCTACCGCGGGGTGCGCCACTTGCACCACCCACTTGTTTCAGCCAGAGCCGTGTTATGAAATCAACGTGTTCGAGCGCACCACTCCTCCGCGTTCGCATTCCCAAATGGAAAAGGCAGTATGACGCTTGTTGGGGAATTTTTCAAAGCGAAATTCGTCGTCGCAGTTTTAACAACCCGGGACAGAAATTGGAAAAAGTTATACGTTACTCACATGTCTTTCCTCTGCTGAGCTGATACCTGCGGATAAAAGAAAAAAATTGTATTTCATTCTTAACTTAGCTTTGATATTTTGAGAACACGATGAAGTTGTTGGGTGTGTTTAGAAGGTGTGCCACGTTGGGCGCCAGAATAAACGATAATTAAAAAACACTTCAATGAATTTATTTGAGTGTTAAACTAATTTCCAACCCTAACGTATAATTTGATGACTTCCAACCACAGCCTGAATTGGTATAATTATGGGTATCGATTATACATAGACGCGTGCACTCGCGTCCGGATCTCAGGGACCGGGGTGTAAAGTGCCCGATGAATATTGTAGAGGATGTCGGCGCGTCACACACACCCAGGGTTGATGGCTGTTATGTGACCGAACTTCCTGTCTAATGGCCTACCGAAGTAATATAATATGGATACATCCATACGAGTAGCTTTATGTCTATATCTAAAGACATCGGATTGATCTTCGCGAACCATCTTTTGTTTGTAAGAGTACAAAGAAAATCTTTGGATGACTGATTTTACTTTTATTGGCATGGCACATACGAATATATTGCCATTATTAGATGTTTTGTATCTTTTATATTCATCCTTTTTCGTCAACCCGAGTTTTTGGAAGCGAAGACAGCCGCTGAACGGATATCAGCTTATTAAACGCGACGTACACATAACTACTTATAGAGTTACACAGTTATATATTTTCTTATACGACGGTAGCTAGTGCTACGGTTGACTGGTTGCAAATTAGCGACCGCTCCCGCGGCGCTTAGCTGACAACGACGTTGGCCGTTGCCCGAATTAGACCCGTCTGGGTTATGCATCAATCAGAGTTCTATTTCACAGACTTTCTAAATCACGTAGCTTTATGTATCTTGCAAAATTATATTATTTTTATTTATTATCTAATTAATCTAATTTAAATATGTGTATTGTGTGAGTATAACACACATTAGGCAGCTCGTAACCACGACTGACTGGCTGCAAATTAGCGATCGCTCCCGAGGCACTTAGCCGACACCGCCGCTGCCCGAATTAGATCCGTCTGGGTGGACGCATCAATCAGAGCACTATCTCGACGCTATAATATTCTCTTTCCAGAATTGTATACTGTTGTACTTTAAGTTTAAGCCCGTTATTTGTGTTTGATACATTTATACGAATTTCCTAAATCATTAAACGATAATTTACATGTTGGTTGATATATTTTATTCTTAGCAACAGTATTTCATTTAGGAATCATTAGATTGTATGCTGTAACGTAATGCAACTCAAGTATTTACAGGAAACTCGAGCACTTTAGCGAACACTATAATTTAAACCCAAGACGTTAATTCAGCAGCAGTTAACGACTACAGACGAGAATTGCCTACAGGTTCGCATAAATGCTTCACATATAGCAACATAGAATTACGTATGCAGATAGTAAACATCAAAGGCATTATCTGCCGCGTCTGATTCGCCACAAGTTTGCGAGCAATTGCCAGTCCAATCCCATTACTATGCACGCGCAGTACATATGTAGCACATAGAGACAGACGCTGCATTAGCACCGCATGTATGCTACTATTAATTTAAATGCAATGGCCTCAATTATTGACATCTATTCGACCATTTCGTCCACGTACGCATGGATGCTCCGCGCACATTAGTTAGGACAATGCAATCGTGTCATAACTGAAATGTAAGTTTTCAATTACGCTATCGTAAACAATTAATCACTGGCGTGTCATTATATTATTACCGGTAATAATTACACGCGAGCACTGCGTTGTTTGTTTGAATGTATTATTTAGCGAGCATTAAAACGCGGCACGTCGGTCCGCGGCGGCATACGCTCAAGTCACCCGCAAAATTACGTTACTAATTGACTAAAACACGCGACGCTCACACCAGCAAGGAATAATTAATTGAGCGCGGGCAAGGTGAGGGGCTAGGTAGGAGCGGAGGGGGGCCATCTGCGCGGTAACTCTTACATCAGTACACCGATAATGGCACAAATTAGCCAGGGAAGTGGCAGGCGGAGGAGCAGGGGTCGAGGGAGCGGAACGGGGGGGCGCTAAGCCGGAACATCCCGGAGCGCAGATTACCGCTTGCTTTTGTAATTAACCGGAGCGACGGGCGGCTTCCAAATCCATTTCTGTGTTACATTTTCATTTGTGGCGCGTTCGTCCCCGCCGCGTCGGGATTACTCGCGCTCCAGTGAAAACTGGAAACCCCGTTTCCTGATGTTTGCTATGTAGGTAGACGTTTACATGTTTTTTTTAAAATGATTTAAGTAGATACACCAGCTATTCACCAACCAATCTGTTTCACGTGTGATTCCATATTCTGTCCAAACACACGCATAGATAGGTACCAATTCTAAGAAGTGACTTATTCATACCCTCAAAGCAATATCGGGCGCGCCGTAGCCGTCAGCGATCCGAAAACACGCAAACAGTAAGTTCAAAAAGCCTCTCGAAGCTGGTAAATATTGAAACAGAAGTGGGATCGGAGACGTCTGCCGGCGGGGGGCGCGGGGGCGGAGGCACTAATAGTCTCCAGTGGCACACACCAAACAAGACGAGCATACAAACTGACGGCTCTCAAGATTTTCATGTTAGGTATGTATTGAACCGTTATATCTTACTTGCTATGATTTGTTTTGCAGATTACATGCTAATGATATGTACACAGGACAGGTCATACTTTATTTACAACGAAGATACACATTGTACTAATTATTTTTTTTGTAAACATACACTAACGCCCGTCTTTAATCTAAAATAATTCATTATTTAATAAATAGATATTTTGAAGTGTGAAACGACTTCCCGTTCACTTTTACACTGGTACACTTTTGAATCTTTGCCAGTGGCGTATTCAGACCCCAATCAAAAAAAAAGATTTTAAAATTGACCTGACCGAGCCTTCAATAATCTCCTGGGCTCCAGGTAATGATTATAAAACAACAATTGAATATCAGTCTGTCCTTACCGTTTCCCTTATCGTCCGCCCGATGATGGTCGGGTGGTTTAGCCAGTACAGAGAGTGGGTGATGCGGCACGCCGAGGCCAAGCAGACCCGCTGGCGGTAGAGCACCTTGGCCTAGCAGCGGCAGAGGGGGCGCGCCGTGGGCGGGGAGGTGCGCTGCATGCATCTGCTGCAGCAACCTCGGGAGGTCTGGCCTTTGTTGCTGAGGAAAATAACGTGATGTTAGACAGCTGAAGACAAAAACCTATGTGAGAGACTCAAAATTATGGCGCTGGCTTTTGTTTCAGTACCCGTAAGTTGAAAATTGTTTTATTTTTGTAGTGCACAATCTTATAATCTTATTAATATTTTTTTTCAATAAAATCTTTTTAATGGGTTCCTGGGTGGTTTAAAAACACAATTGGACCCGGTAAGTGGCGCTCATAGAGTACATTTGTATGTGGCGCTCAGAGACTATCAGAATGGCGCTGCAATGGAGTTATAGGAATTTTTATCTTTTGACAACTGACTGGATAAGACAACGTCTATCGGTCGGGACAGCTAGTAAAGTATAAGTATCTATATATTTTTTGTCTAATGCTCCATAAAGCTGTAAGAGCATTTTAGCATATTCAGAAAAATATCGTATTTTTTTACGTACATGCACAGCTTGAGCGCACAGAGTCGAGACTTTATAGCTAAATAAGTTGTGCGACTATTTAGGTAGTTTCAAGTGTTGACAGTCAAAGTAAATTGACGTGTCACCGCAGAGCTCCGTGCATTTTTAAAACGAAGCGGAGCCAAATTAAAAAGTCCTCCACGAGCCCCCTCCGCGGCGCGTTATTTTAAATTTTAAATGAGAGCTTCGCCGGCGGCGGCGACTGAGCGAAATTGATTACTCCTTCTCCATTATTCCCCTTTTTCCACTTTTCCCGTTTTCCCGCACATCCTGTTCGTATCTCGTCTCGTTTAACGTTATTATTATCCGCCGGCCGCGCCGCCATACGCTTCTCGTTTGCGCCGACGACCGCCGGAGCTTTTTCCGCTCGGCCGAGCGCGTTCTTTTTTTTAGCCGCCGAAAATTAATTGGATTTTCGCCGAGGGTGGAACATATTTTTTATTGGCCGCTCACGGCTGTGATTTATTGTGTGTCAAAAGGTGGCGAGCGCCACTTAGCTGGGAGTGCTTTTTTACAAAAGGGGATTTTTTAATTCGAATTAGTCCTAAAGAGCTATCTTCAATTCGTGCAAACGCTGCGTTTTTTTATTCGTAAAATATATTTACAAAATTCGCAAATAAATAAAGTTCAATAGGTATGTAGTTCGTAAGCTTTCGTCGCTCGTAATTTGCTTATTTTATGAGTCTTTAATGCAAATAAACGTTTCGAATGTACCATAAAAATGTTGGCTATAATTGAAATGCCTTTCGAAACTGGCCGAGTGTAAGTTCTAATAAAGTGACGTCGGTAGTAGTGCGGTAGAGCGGGTGAGTAAAGCTCATGAGTTAATTTATTCAAATCGCACAATTTATAACATTATTAAGTCGACGTCTATTTACTCGACACGAGACAATCAGACGTCTGCGGTGTTTGACAAATTTAAATAATTAATTATACAAGGAAGTTCTTGCTCGTATCCTTACAATACCAAATTTAACAACTCTATATTTGGCAGAGACGTTGGGTAAATAACATCTTTTATGAATGAACACTTAGAGGCTACATCACAAAATTAATAAGGCAAAAATGAAATAATTAAAAATACTATTTTGAGTTCATGAATAAAGGATATATGTATTATTCTATTTCGTTATAAATAAGACACTACCACCACTCTACCTAACTATGTTATGCAAAAGGGAAGTGTCTCTTTAATATCCTCCATATTAATAATAAAAAAGACAATAAATATAGGTTATTATCGGAGCATAAACAAAACTATTCAGAACAATGTCTCCCAGATCGACGTGCAAGTTATTCAAGCGCGGTGCTCGCTCGTTTCAGGGCGGGTGCCCCGCAATGCTATCGAGAGTTCTCACGTCACGTCTCGCACCATCCGCCAGGGGTACTAAACTTCATTGATAGCGAAGCTAAATATAGATATAATTTTACATAATAAATTACAGCTCCTTTAAATAAAGTAAATTGTGGGTATTTGTAATGGTAGACTGGTTGAGAATATGTTGTAGGTTCATCAATTGTACATTATATCGTACAATATCGAATATATATGGCAATATGGCCAGCCTTTTAGGCTTTCTTTACTTTGAACAGCTCTAGCAATCAGATATTTT
The DNA here is from genome assembly GCA_963576865.1 of Anania hortulata. Classification (NCBI taxonomy): domain Eukaryota; kingdom Metazoa; phylum Arthropoda; class Insecta; order Lepidoptera; family Crambidae; genus Anania; species Anania hortulata. Next base: position 11,586,951 of record OY756406.1, read on the forward strand.
ATTCATAGGTCCTTTCTGACTGCGTATATACATAGTTTAGGTTTTAATATAAATCTATATAAAAAATACGCTTTTATTTTTAAGTAGGTAGTTTTTAGTTTAAGGTGTGTTTATTTTTGTATTACAATTTAAATAATAAATCTGGATCTGTTTCCCCACGAACGCCTTCCAAAAAGACCGACCGGCTTCCGTGTTATGATTTTTCGTAGGAGAGATACAAATAATAACAATAATAGGTAATTCGGTAATTTATTTATAACGAATAAACAAATAAATTGACTTCACCCGAAGTGATAAATACCTCAAGGTAGGTAACCTATATTGTACCGCGATATTGATCTACTTATATCAAGTTTCGTACCATTTGCATCTTAAAGCCTTTTTGTCGCTGGCAATTACAAGTTTAACCTTTTTCATTCATCAGCCACAATGGCTGTATAAATTTATTGTATTGTATAAAACAATAGGCACTTGAATATGTTTATTGAAATATTGTTTCGACAGAACGCAAAAAATGTGTAAAGGTTGGATAGCCCTGACGGGGAGCCACCCACGCCACCCGGTCGCCTGTTATAAATGACAATAACGTGGTGTGATACTTCGACGCAGATTTTTTTTCCACAGCATATTTAGACGTGATTAAATAGCACGAATAGTCTCTCCCGGGATTAAAACTCTTTCCCCCTAACGACTTCTCCATCCGTTTACTTATCTCCCGGCGAACTTTGCTGTTTGTATTATCAACCAAATTAAAGTTTGATTAAGTTTCGTTTGAGACAACAAAGAGGGGTGAGATCATTTTTCAATACTTACCAACCCAGCTATTATGTTAAACGCCTGAGGTAGTAACGATTTCTTAAACAAAATTGAAATAATAAAGCAATCTGATGTTGTTAATTCCAAGAAAACAGATATTAGATATGGGAGGATAAAACTAATTTAATTTTAACTTGTCGTTTTCAGACATGTTGTTATGTTAGCATAGTGTTAACAATTAACATAAATTTTAATTTAAGGTAATTACTTAATTATAGTTACAATAGGTAGTTAAAACTAACACAATACAATATTATAACAACTACTCTGAACATCTGCAAAGACGTCCCTTCCTTAACATTAAGAAAGCAATCTTCAGAAAATTTATATAAAAAATGACTGTGTTTGTGTGTGCGAGGGAATCTGTCTGAGCAGTCGGCGAGAGCTGTCTCCGAAGCTTTTGTTACGAGAAAAATGCTCCGGCGCGTTCGGGTTTTCACGCCACATTTGCCGCTGTCTATACGCCCGGGATTATTCTCCATTTATAAATGGATAGCGCACGCCGAGTGCACACATTTTTATGCATAAATATTTATTTCCCTTCGTTTCACCGCAAATATTTTACTATGAACACGTTCGGCAACGTATAAAATGTTTGGCGGTTATCCGAACATTTTTACCTGTCGTACCCAGATTTCCATAACATTGACCTGAAATTGGTTTTTTTTTTCAAACATTTTATCGACTGTTTTAATTATAAAAATAAATTACTACTTAATTACAGTAAACATATATGGTGCAGTCGTACTTGACATTTAATATCTGAAAATGTTAAAAAGAGGTCGACAAAAACATAATCATAGTTAACGAAAAAAATAATTAAAAATCGTTTACTGTAATGAATAGGTATCAGTGTGGCATTTAAAAATAAATTACTCAATAGTATACAACAAATGAGAGGATGTGTAATCTATACAATTAGTTACGTTTTAATAGGAGCTATTGAGAGACGAGGAAAGTTTCCACTCTAACACACTTAAATAATTAAGAGCAGTTAGTTCGCGGTTAGAGCCGCATTAGAGTTATTATAGCGATTGCTTTAAAGCGCTTTCCGCAGGGATTAAGTTGTTGCGTAATTCGTGTATTATTATGATCATAACATATTAATTAGTTATTACCTAATCTAATACTATGACGCATACGAGATTCATTGACAGGGTTGAGTTAAGTATGACAAAAACTGAATTGTACCTTTTGTGATGTTGGTAGTCGTCTAGAATATAAAGTTTTAGGCAGATATTTAGACTACGTAAACGTCGATAAAATTTCAATAATAACAGTAACTTAGTAAATTTTAACCAATCCAGCATTTGAATAATATTTGATAAACGAGCTTACGGCGTCTATGTGCCCTAGTATTTTTTTGTTTGTTTTGTTGTTAATTGGTGTGATTGTGAAAACAATTTATTTATAAATTTATTTGTACATTTCCCGCCCTAATATTCTGTAATCAAAATAATAATAGCCACGACGCGATCACGTTAACTTGTGTAAGCATAAATCGGGATATAAAACGTCGGTTCGTACAAAGAGGGTAGTTTATAGAAACAAGGGGGGAGTCTTCATCACGCACCATTAGGCGCAGCCAGCCTCGGGCGCCCGGCGGACCGACACGTGAGTCCGCACGTGTTACACTTTCGACATAATTGCTTCTAATCACACATTATACCTTATACGACAAAATGTAGCATTATAAATAGAAACTAACACAAATAGAATAGTATCGGAAAATCAATAATGTACGTACATAATACTATAATATAGACTCTGATAAGCATTAAAGTTTCAAGTAACAAAAATCGAGTTATTGGTATGTTCGTGAGGGTGAACTCTATCGGATCGTAAAAGAAGTATTTACGTAAAAAAATATTTTACCTGCTAGATAAAGAAACAAGGTTTTGTACAATAATCAATCATGAAAAATGAAGAAAATAGTAATTGAAAAATTGTAGTACTAGAAAAACCTTTTTATCTTTAAAACTCTACTTATTCGATTTATATTTTTAATTTGCTAAAAGAATTCAGAGAACCTTAGCACCTTTTAAAAAATCAATTGAAGCTATAAGCCTATTTAAGCAAAAGGGTGTGTTACGTGTATGAACAAAAGTACTTAATGCTTTTTTTGGAAAAGTAACGTTAATTCTATTCATTAAAGATGTAAATTTTTGGAATTTCCATTCAATACGTAAGAAGTTGTACCAAGGTTTAAATCAAGCTCCGTTGAAAAACTTACTATGGTATTTCTCTCAAAAATGTCACTTGAAACCTTTATGCTTAACTGAGTCCATATAGGTGAATAAATAATTATTTTCTCGATATTTTTACTCACACTCAAAAATATAAAATGCTTCGTGATGAAAAAAGATCAGTTTTACTTCGAATTTCATTAAGATATCAAATTTGAAGGGTACTGTACAATATAATGGTAAATTTTGTTTACCTTTTTTGTTAAGAGTAGAAGTCTTACACGGCTAGCAATAGTAGCAGTACTTCTCTTCTTCTTCGTTGTTTTGTTTTTTCTGTTTAGATTTTTTTCTGTTTGTAAATATATATGTATATAATAAAGAGATAGAGATGTAAGCACATTGGAATCGAACCCAATAACAGCTATCTAGCATACCCCAAACTAAAATAAGAGACGCCAATAACTTGACAAACAACATAAAAATCTCAAAAGAAAAGAAAAAAGTACAAAAAGCGCGCGGCGGGACGGATGAGTCGTAAAACTGATTACATAATTTCATTGGAAGCGACGACAGAATGGCCCCTAACTCACTTCCGCGCGTTGAAAAACAAGGAGCTACGCGTAAGCGACAGGGGAAAAGTTAATGCGGCTCACTCGTCGGGCGACGATGCGCAAGAAACGCCAAGGGCCTGCAATGCAATATTTATCACCCGCCCGCGAACGTGCCTGGGAAAAAATGTCAAATTCATGTTACCCCGCCCGGCCTGCCCGCGCCGCTCCCCGATTTATTCCCGCCGTAATTTTTATCAGAGGGCGCGAGACTCGGCGTAAACTAGATAGAAATGTTTTCACGAGTCGCTTGTTTATAAAGCCATCGACGGCGAAACAGATACGCTCTATTTACACAGCGCGCTTGTTTGTTCTCCTATCTCGAGATAATGTTGCATAAACGATATACATAATTCACTTGATCATTAAATTCCATATAGTTCTTATGTCAACGATGATAGCACTTTTCAATTACGAATGGGTGTTGTAAATATAAGAATGAGATCACTTCGATGCGTATCTGTGACACGGGGGTGCACGTCGTATCGATCTGGGGAACTTACGTGAATATTGTTTCAATGCGAACATTTGTGTCATGTATAGGTGAAGAACATGAGAGGGAACTGTATCTGGAAGCTATTACCTCAGCGGAGGTTGGCATCCCTGGGGGGTGTGCGACGCGGAATAAAATCAGAACGAGAAATTATTTACTCGGCGATAGCGAAGCGAAGACTTCTCGCTTTATTGATGCCGAGCTCACGCATAAACACAATAGGGAACTGATCTGTCGCGTTATTTGTCACCCCTAAATTCTATTCACGCCACTTCGCGTTTGTAATCCAGTCGACCGTAAAAGCTAATATTGTTTGACTATTGTCCCTGCTAGGAATGTTAGAATGTTTTATTGTCAATTAAGTATTCATTCCAAATACTCTGTCGTCAAAATGGATCAAACGTAAATTGTAAACAGAAAATCTTTGTTTCGCAACGTTTTGTTTCCATCGGCATCGGTGCTTCAGACGAGGGCTGAATCACCGATGAAAACAAAACGTTTCAAAACGAAGCACTCAAAACGGTAAGTGATTTTAATAGGCAAGCAAACAGTCCCCAATTTGAGGACTATTCCCTATTCACAAATCGGCGCGAGGCGGAATCGTCGCAAATCAGACGGAGACGGGAGCGGCGGGCGGCCACTCTCAGGGGAGAGCCCCTTTGATCCCTAGCTGACCCGAAAATAAAAAAGGTTCGTAATAAAAAAGGACCGACATACGGAAGGTGGCGCCGCTTTTTTATTTAAATTAGAGTGTTTTATAGGGGGAGAGCGATATTGCGTTTTGCCGGTGTCTCAGAGGCTGTTTGGTAATCTATACATGTAGGTAAATCTTCGCGGAAGGGGGCGACGAACTTGCGCCGAATACTTTGGGGTCTTAAGGCATTTTCTTTTATCCTCTGAATGTTTCCCCAATCGTGAATAAAAAGGTTTCACAAAGTCGAATAATAAATTGTATCACATACTTGCATGCGGTATGTTTAGAGAATAACGAATGTATTTCGAGATAAGGTTAGCAACTCAAACACATGTGTGAAGCATTAAGTAATTAGGGACAGTTATTAGCGAGACTTCAACGTGCGTAAATAATTCATGAGATTGTTGACTCAACGCCAAAAGTTACAACCCACGTTTAGGTGTTAACGTTGATAATTTTTGAAGGCAATAACATAATATTTTGCCAACTTGGTATTTTGCTAATAAATAAAGCTGACAAAAATACATTTCGGAATGTTTACTATTTGTCTTTAGTAGAAAAGATGTTCGGTGTCGGATGGGAGTAGGAACACGTTTGTACGTGATGTGTGATCGAATTGGCGGCGCGCCAAGGCCCTGTGCGCAAGAGTATCGGCCACAGACAGTCGAGCGATGAGTGAGTTCCATCCACCACTTTATTTTCGCCCTCATTATCTATAAAGTGATTTATTTCAGGCGCGGTAGACGTATTCACAATTTTCGAACGCCGAGTGTTAATACACCACGAGAATAGGTCGCACTAACTACTTGGCACCGGTCCGCGAATGTGCCTATTGAAATTTATAATAGACGGCAATGAAGTCCTCACGACGCCCACCGGCTAAAAAATACAATTAGTGGGTTGCGAAATAAATTAGAAGTCCAATTTGAGGACAGATTGTGTGCGCCGCCAGAGGTGCGGTTAAATGGCGGCTGTAAATTGAAGTAAACGCTAATAGTGTAGTCATTACGTTTAGATACACGCCTCGCCCACGCGGATGACAAATGGTTCCTTGGCGAGTACCTACATAAAACATGCTAATTTGTGGTAAGCTTACTAAAACACACCGGCTTAGTAAAAATCTTTATTTTCTGTATAAAATAGCTCTGCTTTGTAACAGTTTTATCAATTCCTCGTTGTTGGATCGCAGCCAACCTCGTCTTGCGGGGCTTAGATCGTTTAATTAACGACCGTCGAACTTTCGACCTGTTGAAAGCCGTGCTTTTAGAGAATTTAGTTGCTTTACACGTACTCCCCTGTTTAGAACAACTGACTGGGTATTTGTAACAATTATGTATTAGAGATATTGGAATTATTTACATACAACTTTAAGTGGAGTTTAATTTGAGTTGTTAGAATTATGAAAAAACAATTGAACAATAAGTATGTTTTTTTTTACAAATTAGGCATTTTCATTTTTTGACGACCTTCGTAGCCGAGAGGCGAGCATACGGACTTAATGTCGGTATCTCTGAGGTTCCGGGTTCGATTCCCGGTCGGTCAATGTAGAAAAATTACTTTTCTATATTGTCTCGAGTCTGGGTGTTGTGGTACCGTCGTTGTTTCTGATTTCTGTAACACAAGTGCTTTAGCTACTTACCATAGGATCAGAGCAATGTATGTGATGTTGTCCAATATTTATTTATTTATTTATTTATTTATTGGATAGTTCAGGACTTTATGAAACTTTCGCAATTCCAAAAGTCGCCGTGACTGGTATTGACTACTGAGCCGTGACTAGCATAAAATAAGTTTCCCATTTGGCAACCGCATCCACGTTTGTGAATGTTGCAACAAGCGAATAAGTAAGTACAGAGTTGAGACACGCATTTCTTACTGTTTGGACAGATGCCATCGGCCAGACGCTGAACGCCCCACATTATCTAACTGCTAAACAAACAGCACACGTGTTGTATTAATCGGTTTCGCGTGAAATGTTATGCCTAACTAATAAATTTCCTCAGAAATAATTAGACGCATTCCTACACTATTACCCGAAGTGATTCATAGAAAACTAAGCGCCAAGAGGATTTATAATGAATAAGTACTAGTACACTAATAACTTCAGCTGTAACATGTTGTCTTACGACTGTTAATGAGATGTTTATAAAATGCCACTACCAAGAAATTATTCTTTTTGAAAATAAACCGAAGTAGCGCATTATTTATAATGGTTTTTGGTAACGATTAAAATTTTGGGAGATAACTTACCCCTATAATAGCGTTGAGTTCCGTCATAGTGACCTGTTTCGCCCTCTCCACCGCCGACGCTACTTGTTGCTGATGCTCTTGCGACAGGAAAGGCAAAATTTGAGCTATTATAGCGTTTAGCCTCTTCGCTATCTCCGTCTGCAAAACAAAAAGTTTTAATTAACAGTTAATCGGACTTGTGAATCAATTAAAGTCTGGCGTGATGGCAATATTCTGTCGACATTGATGAACATCGATAAATGCTAATAAACCATGACACAGTTAATTTGAATTCAGCTATCTATTTCTTTGGATAAAATTCACATTATCATTCATCGAAGCGTTAATCAGTGAAATACCGACCTTTTGCAGCAGATTAATCTATTTAACATACAAATTGAGATCCAAAAATGTTTCCACATTCCAACGCAATTTGAATTCAATAATAACATATATAATTAGTGGATAAGCTGCTCTGAGAGCAACAAATAAAATTAACACGATAAACAATAATGCACGCGGTCAAATGAAATGATAAATTGCCGTGTTACAGAGCCGCTCGCGTTTATTGGCTTTGTTCGTATTTTCCGTTTAAATGCACATTCATTTTATTCACAGATTCGGAGTGAATTGTGGACGAATTAACATAATTGAGTCTCTCGAATAAAAAATAAAACACGTAATTGGTAAACATTAAGTTTTTTTTTTGTATCGCCGCTCCAGTGTCATTATGTTCCGAACGAGTGGGTTGTTTAACGATCGACATGCATAAAAACAATTTAGTAACATGAAAAACAAGACTATTAAACACGTGGCGTTTGTATTCCGGATATAAAAACAATTTTGTGGAGGCATTATGTTCCATTACTAGTATTTGGTGGCGCGCTGCCCACTCCAAAGTTCAACACGTATTAATTTAAAAACTTGTAGGAGATGATTCGAAACGGAACGGTACTTTTCAGGCGACCCTAACTGCTGCAATGAAGAGAAGAAGTTGTGTGGCGGAGGCGGCAGTCAGTAACAGCGCTACACCGCAAATTGCACTTCATTCCACTCCGCTGTTTACTGTAGATCTGCGTACATTTTTTCTTTAAACTTTTGTTTTATTTAAGCATTCATTTTAAAGACGTTTTATGAAATAGATTCGAAAATTTTTAGATTCGAACGATTTTTGTTTTTTCAATAACATTTACATTCACAATGCCGATTTGTCAAAACTGATTTAATTCGCTATTCGATATTTCGTTGCACATAGCGCGCATAGGTATCTGAAGTCGGCTGTTGAAGCGATAACTATCTAACTTCGTGACTGGCTACACTCAAACATTCGTAATTGCGAATTTCCTAAATGGTAATAGAGCGAATCAAAAGGTCATCGGTTAATTCGTTTCGCATGTTGCATGTACAGTGATGGCAAATATTAAGAGAAAATAACAATCAGTCTAATGACATGCACTCACAGACAGTTTAATGGGTCATTTAGAAGTTACACAAATGATATGTCTATCACATAACGTTTAATAGACTTCGAGCACGAATCATTTTACGTACTATAAAACGGGTTACAAGAGTTAAACGACGTAGTTTATAGTAATAATAATTATTGACATTAATTTGTAGGACTAGTTATGCATCAGCACTTTCACAAGAGAGCAGTAGCAAAGTAAACCAGCTAATATGGCAGTAGAGTCACATAGTACATTTAAATAGTAGCGTGAATACGACCAGTAACAATAAAGAGAGGAATATCGTGATGAAATGTAAATAAATGTAATGTATCGTTGGTTGTAAACCGAGGCGGGCAGTGACGCGGACAAGCCGCGCGCCGCAGCCGCGACGCGCCGAATTACCGCAAATTACATTTTCATTCGCCGCCCGCCGCGCCCGCACCGCACTACGACCACGGTTATTGTGGTAATTCTCTAGTTACTACGTTCCAAATTACAATGTTTTAATAATTTTTCGGAAAAAAATAACATGTAGTTTTAAGTACTTTAACTTTGTTCAATACTTTTTCAATTCAATCAAACTCGTACTTGTGACAATGAATCTTATTAGTATTAATTATAAAAATATAATATTATACAGCAACTAATTACTAAATTACCGTCGCAAATGCATCATACTTTTACCAAAAGTAGCCGTTTTCTAAATTAAACGAATACCGTGAAATCGTTTTAAAGGCCATGTGAAACATTTCTAGAAACTTATCTAGCTAGGCATTCATCATTAAAATAAATAAAAGTGAAATTAAGGTTATATAAAAATATATGGGTAGTTAAATGTGCAGTGAAGTCGTGATGAAATTAGCGGAAGTTATTGTTCATAATGATGATACGCAACCACGCGTGGGTCAGAATTAATTGTTCATAATTTTGCACACTTTCTGCAATGTTTATGCATGTCGCTCTCACAGAGACGAAATAATGATCATGACGAGTGTCTATCTTTATCAAGAACGTGTAGTCACGTTCTATGACTATGTAATCACTCACATTCATTAAAAGAAGCCGATATAATTTATAGGCTGTATGATCACTGTTTCCATTTAGGCAGTAGAACGAGTTTAATAACTTTAATGATAAAATTTCACCAGTTCTAAAACGGATACGTATTACTCTTTCAGGTGCTCTCTCCTGTAAAAAGATTCCGCTTGACAATTACGAGATTTAATTAGAGAACGTCACCCCGCTCTACTAAAATGTCGACAAAGGGTTTCAAATTGAAACGGTTTTTCTTATTGACGTTACGAGTCGAACAGACTCGGCCGTATCTGCATCTCGTATATCTTATAGCGGGCTCTACGGACGGCGGAATAAAAAGCGAGCGTACAAAAGGGCCGCAAAATACGTACTTTTGCGAGCTCTCCACAAAAGATATAGTACGGTTTGTCATTAAGGAGTTCATCCCCGCGCGAGAAATAAAAGAGGAACGTTGGGTTTCGGGGAGAGCGGGCGGGGAGGCCTGGGTGGGAGCGCGCACTAATGGCTCCGACACTCATCCGCTAATGCCGCGGGTGACTCCTCTTTTTGCGCGATTTTCACGTGGTTTAGTCGCTGGAGCTTTTAATCTGAAGCTGCATCTTGCCGCCGGTGACGCTCCATTTGTTCTCCTATCTCTAAAGTTACAGATTTAATTTAACAAGTCAACTACGCCAATCACTGATTTATTAAGCATTGATAGCAGCAAGTCTTTATTTTATATGAGCCTGTAATGAACAAACGAGTTAATTAATTTCCGTTTGTTAAAATAGATATGAAAAGTAATAAACATTCTGATATTTCGATTCGTTAAAGATACATTATGTAGACAGCCCAGTACTAATTAATTAATTATGATTCATTTAGTTCATTTCGGCAATAATCCTACCGCAATAAAACCTACTGCACAAAAATTGCCTGGCTTTTATAATTCTTTTTAATGTAAAAACGAGTACATGCTAGTTACTAGTTCGGGCAATGTTTTACTGTTTACATTTAATTAAATTATGTGGCGCAAGTTTATTCTTAGAAAACTAATTTAATTATACAATGAGACACACCAAGCAGATGTAGGAAAGGTGCAAGAGTGATGCAGTGGTAAGTGGTAGTTTTAAGCAAGATGGAAGACGCGCTGGGGAGGTGGGTACCTACTCTCCGCGCGCGGAAGGCTGTGCGGCGTGACCCAGATGCGGTGGCGGTTGCACCGTTTCTTGTCTTCCTTAGGGCAAAGACACATTGCTACTGAATTTACGATACTATTTGAGGCCAGGTTTTTCCACTACAGACTACGGGTAAATATTCCCCCCTCAATATCATCAATTCAAATGGAGTCGACATTTTCCAAAATCGGGACAATAGCGTCGTAACTTTATTGGTGATGATGTAAATGTAAGGACACTTGCAAGTCGTGCCCAAAACTATTAAAGTCTTATTTATTGAGTATCTAGAAAAACGTGTATTTAATTGCTTAATTAAGAAACAAAAAATATCTCTTTCAACTGACTAAACACAAAAAACATTGTGATTGTTGATTGCAATATTATTCCAACACAATAAGCACACATTACGACGTCGCGGTCGCTTTAAATGTTTGCACGCCACCAAGAGCTGGTGGCATTTTAAAAGAAATAGCGAGGCTCTACTTTTAGATAGCCAAAAAGGCAGGCCAACTAATACCTATATAATAGTAGTAAATGTTTTGCAATGACCCATTAAACTAACTACATTTGCATAAAATCTAAGAGTTGATAAATAACTAACGTGGTTACAAATTGCTTAACTAACAGTTGTTTTACCAAAACTCGGAGCCTACGGCGTGTACGAAATTTAGACAAAACTAGATCTGTGACATGGCTGGTTAAAAGTTCGGTAACATACGCTACAGACGTGCTCACCGCTTCATCCGGAGACCTTTTGAGGCGGTTTTACGAAATAAGCTGAACGGACTTGCATTTCTATTGGAATTGCGAAATAAGCTGAACGGACTCGGATTCGGCCTTCATTATTGACTGCCAACTCTTTTATGAATTATTTATGCATGCAAGTCCCGTTTTGCTTATCTTACCCGCAGCGCTCTCGTGAAGTTTCTACTTTATTGAACAAAACTGTCTCCAATCGAGAAGGCTCGCTATTGTATTGTATTAAAAGCGACGTCGCTCTTATGGCACGGCAATAAATAATTCCTCCGGTGAAATGGCAGTCGAGTCGATAAATGGGCTATTATTGCAGCAGACAGAGCCAACATTATCATCGATTCGTATCGCATTCGCGGGCAATAATTGTTTAAACATAGCCTGCCGTGGAACATTAGTGGCTGGCGCATCGATAATGCAGATAGCTCGATGTCGGCGCTCCTCGTTAGCTTTCTAATTGCTACCTATGTTCCGTGTCAGAGAAAAACAGCCGTTGTTTGTGTAACATCGATACGCGGCGAAAATAGGGCATGAAATATTAAAACAACGATCACCCGTACTGACGCAGTTATGTGAAGACAAAATAATTGCCTTTACTTAAAATAATTACTAGCGTCAATACTCACAAACAGGATAGAGTCGGACGCGGAGGGCGCGTCGTTAATATTCATTATAAACAAATGGATATAATTACTCGGCAAGAACAAGTTGATTCGAGAGCTGTCGAGTGGGTGTGTAGTGGGAGACACGTCGTTATCTCGATATCGAGTATCGAGTGCAGCCGGTGCCGGTGTCACCTCATAATCAGATTGTAATTGCGCGATCAAGAGTCAGCTATGCTCGAATAACCACCACCTGTCAATTTAAACCTCGTTACTTCGGTACAGACTATAAATATACATTTATGTAGGCATAATGGTGGAATGCAGTTAAAAGACAAGTCATCTAACTATTATTTTATTCCATATTAAGGTACATGAATATTCAGAAGCTGTTTATTAGGAATTAGTTTAGTTAGACATTTAAAATAATCACCCGTTTACTGTTAATTTCAATAGATATGGACGTATTCATAATATAACATCATATTAGTTAGTAGTAACATTGAAATAGTAACAATTAATATTCTTATGATCAGAATGCTTGTATGATGACCATAATGATGTCTATATCTGCTCACAAATGTTAGTTAATATTCACTTAAGCAACCGGCGAGTACTGATCAGACGCTCCGATATAATTTATAATCATAAGGAGGTTGTACCGCGGCATTGAACAAGCTACGTCAGTCGACATCTCGGGGCACCGGTCACGTAAGCAGTTAAGCCTCGATATGATGCCTATCTATTGGAGTTGTCGAAGTTATAAATTGACTCGGCGCACGGGATCACGTCCCGATTGACGGATTAGAGGCGACATATCACGAGCGCCGTGACATACGGTTCTATAATAGGGCGCAACCCGGGGAATTCGAGTGGGGCGATGTTGACTCGAATGTTTCTCGTCAAACAAAGCACCAGCTTCCTAGCTACCCTTGTTTGTTTAGGTCCACGCCAAACGTTTATTGCCCTTTGTGTATCTTACCTCTCGCTAAAGCGTGAAGCCTTTTTGACTCGGCACTTTTTACGAGAGCGCTTATAAGCGTGTTGATTACTCGACACCCGAAAACAACGACGTCAGATATTTATACATGGAAGTTGAGATACGTCGATTTACAATATAATCGTGACTGTTCAAAAGTAAAAGCTGCAAACAAACGAATAGAGTGCAGTGTAAGTGTACATGTGTACTCAGCGGGTGAGGAGAAACCTCGGCGCTTACGTGATAATAAAACACAAACAAGTTTCTCGTACATGAATTGACCAATTTGTAGACAGCAGATAGTTTCACAGGCGGTTTCTATAGACAAATCAATCACGGCGTGCATGCGGGAGCTTTTTTGCCGGCATTAACGAGTCGTCTGGTAATGATGGCGCGTTTCCGTCGCGCGGCGCCTGCACAATGCGCGAACATACCTATCTGTTTGGCTGTATTATCGTACACTAATTAGCGCCATAATACACTCATAATTTATGTAGTTACAAAGTTCCGTTTCACACGTAGACCGAAAGGTTCCGAATAGATCGTTTAAACATTCGTGTACACATCAAATTATTCGCGCTTGGCTGCGTGCCTATTATTTTTAATTTCGAAACGGCGATTATCCGCATGCTATAGTGTGTTATTATCACGCCTCATATCAGCAGGTTATTTGAAATAACAACATTTAAACCGCGATATACCTATACGTTTAATCATAAAAAAGTATATTTATCTACACACAATCTCTTTTATACATTATGATTTTTTAGATCTACCGTTTAGCTTTCCTGACATGATATCAGGTTTATCAAAGGTTTTGTACAGAAATTGATTGGAGTGATAGCTGGAAATCCGGAGTATGTTAAGCGATAAACACTCTCACCTACCTATATTATTTTAGTATAATCAATATACAGATAAGATGATCGGAGCCCTGTCATGCTTCGAAAATCCTACATAAGTGGTCTGTCGTTTTTACATACATGAAAATGATTAATGGTGTTGTGAAATCAGACAGGTAATGAGTATTTTTAGAAAACTTTTTTTGTTCAAGTATCAAACTTGAAATGTTATTTTTGTTGGTTACACAAACACGCGTTTAGTAACGAAGAGTGTATTAAAGTCAAAATTAAACATTATTTCAGTAGTAATTGAAGTAACCTAAAATCTGTCACCATTCACCAATACAATAGGCAATAACTACATCAAACCGAAACATGTCTGTCGAGGAACAAACAATATTGAGTGTACGTAGGCCCCTATACCATATAGTGGGGGCGCACGTCTGTGTGTCTAGTTGGGTGTAGGGTTACCAATTTCCTAGATTTTCCCGACAAAAAAATACATATACTATACCTACAGTAAGGAAAAGTAAAAGTACCTATCCTCAGAATTTCATAAAAAATTGCCTCATATCTCGGATATGAAAGAAAATTACGGGTTGGTATTTTAGCACCTAAATTTAAAAAAAGTAAAACGACTTCAAAAAACTGAAAAGCTAAAAATAATATCAACACATAAGTACCTAATCAGTACCTTTCGCGTCGGTGCCATCCGATAAGAGTTTGAATGTTTTCGTTTGCACCGTTAGCTTTTCAGTTTTTTGAAGTCAGTTTACTTTTTTAAAATAAAATTTTCTTATTTCATCTATTTTTAGTGATACATCCTCAACAAAACAAATCATTTGAGTGCAAAATAAGTTAACAGTTGAACACCGATTTCATCACTTATTTTTCCCACCTTAGAGGTGAAATTTTTCCAAAAAAATTTCAATATACTATTTTTAAAGTATAGGCTATTCGATAAAGAAAGAATCATCAAAATCGGTTCACAAATGCCGAAGATATTGGACAACATAGGTACAAAAATCAGTTAGCACGGTATGGAATTCATGCAATGTTGATGATTTTCTTATAGATCCCATCATCAGAACTTGATCAAATTTATATGGGACTATTACGAAAGTATTCCCTTTCGAACAAAAAAAGAACTATCGAAATCGGTTAACCTGGTAACGAATGATCGCTGAACATACATCCTTTTTTGAAGTCGGTTAAAAAACCCTCCAAACCACTGTACATCATGGGGTCCAATGCTTGACCCAGCCAGCCAGCCAAACCAATGCAAAATTAAATATTTTTGTACGGGACTGTGCTATTTTCTCGACCTAGATCAGCAGGCAAATATTACTCGTCGAGCCAGATTAGTACGCCCGGCCACATATGTCAAACAAACCAATTTTAAATGACAAGGGGTTAGTTTACTGTGATCAGTAAACAAACCAAGTGAAGTACTGCGGCCATACTGTGTTGATTTCGGAGATTTAATCTTAAGATTTAGATATTAAGCACTCCTCATTCCTTTTTTCTTTCTTCTTTGTCCTCTACCTGAACGTCGTCTGGAAGAGATACCGCCTAAATTATGCGCCTTTCTGTAAACATTAACTGTAACTTTTTGTCTTATGTGCAATAAAGGGTATCATCTATCTACTTCTTTAAAATAATGTATTTGCATGATAAATTACAGAATGTATTTTTTAACGTTTGTTTTGTTTTTTAACACTTATTTCCCGTTTGTCTGCTGTCGTACCCCTGACGTAAGTAGGGACGGGTTTAAGCTCGTAAAAAATCTCGAACTGAATGAAAATTGTATTGTAACAAACAGTAACTTATTATGTAACCAAATATGGGAAGTAGTTTTTAACCAACTTCTAACTGGCGTACAGATTTGAACTTTGTAAGTATACGTCATTCGGATGACAATACAATAATTTGATACAATCGTGCTGGTCTGATGATAGAGTCAGGAGGTGGTTAGTGGAATTCTTCAATAACTACTAGTAAAACCTTTGTGCTTGGGCTCATTTGATTCGTTTTGAAGAGTCTAATACATTATACAATTGTGTATGATAAGACTTGTCACTTATTAAATCGAGGATCGCTATTAACTTTTTACATAACGTTAAAATCCGATTGAATACTAGAATGTTGGTAGTACTGTTTGGGAGATAGAAGCGTGCTTATTTACGGAGCCCGTTTGCAGTGCTCTGTTTGCGATCTCGTTGTGTCGACTGCAGTCCAGAGTTAGCAAATCCTTACTATCGCTCCTCTCCAGAACAGAGAAGATAACGAATTTATTTAGCGCGATCGGAAACGGTGCCCAGCTCTACAAACTGAGATGGACTTCGATTGAGTGCTCCTGTCTGTGTGAGTCTTATTTATGTAGAATTGGTTTACGTTTGTCGGTCAAAGAAATTGTAGACAAGACAATTTTATTTATTTAAAATATGTTAACACATATTTCGTATTGTAGGCTACACGTCATTTAGTCACAAAGATCAAATCACAAAGAGACTGAAAATCGTTTTGCAGAAGATAGATTACATTGGAGTTGCAAGTCCCCTGAGCCTGTTTATAAATATTTTGAAGTCAATGTCTTAGAATTTCCATATCTTTAATAACTCCAAAATATGTTTTAACTAAGTGAGAGGAATAGGTGGTCACTTCTTCGAATTACTATGCTATCCTTTTAGGAGGCTGCCGTAATCTGTTTGTAGGTAATTTGTAAAAACTTAAACGGAGAAATTTAAATACTGACCAGCCGAGCAGATAGAGCGACGAGGGCCGCAACATACAGAGAAGGGTCAGTGTACACAGTCTATGTTTACGCAGCCTGTTTGCGCTCAATGCTTATTGTGAACTGTCGACCCAGCCCGTGTGTGCCGCCTGAATATTGTTTAATTTGTTTGATACGCCACGCGGAAAACTCTACAGCGCAATTTTATGCCGTTTACACTCTTTGTTTGGCGATAGCGAGAGCGAGCATAAAACAACTGCGTAAACACATTAGTCGGTTGTACGACTAGTCGACTAGCTACCCAGTAACAATATTCAATTCTACTGAAATATTAATCGTTTCATGGTCAGTTGTTTACTTGTTTTAGTACCTATTTTAAAATATTAAACTATACGAGTAGGTACTACAAGTATATCGAGTCAAATCAATGGGCCCTGAATGAAAAGTACCTATGTGATTATATTGGTATTAGTAGAAAATTTTGCCTAAATTATTACTTACTAAAACTGCAAGGGTGAACTGGAGTCTAACCTAATAATTTTAAATTAGCATTTTTATTTAATGATTTACATCTTAAACATTTATGATTGATATGATATCAATAATAAACATAATTTAAGATATCAATGATATCTTAAATTATAAAACCATAATTTTTATTTAGTTTTAAAGGTACTATTACTACTTCTATTAATAATACTATAATTATATATTATACTACTATAATAGTACTATTACTATTACACTAGTACCAATTTGTTGTAATTTAAATACATTGGCAGGCAACAAACAAACAACAATGAACAAACCTACACATTGCATAGATTTGTGTTGATTTTAGATTAATCTTTAAAGCACAATTGGAGTGGATTTTATTGGATTGACTTTTTTGATTGACATACTTCTACTGGTATAACTTATTCCTACTTTTAGGTAAGGTTTTGAATTTGAATCCCCTAGTTTGATAGAATAATTCAGCATATTCAACCGTTTGAGTAAAAAGTCCGTAAAATGTGCACGTGAACCAGCTCAAAGCAGTTTGTAACAAATTCAACAAAACAGTGTAGTACACGGGTAAGCGAGAAGGGAGCGAGTGCGGGCGACGGGTGCGGGGTCCGGCCGCGACCGCGCGGCTGCGGCTTGCGGCGCGCCGCCACCGCAGACCCGCGCTCCGCACTCCCGCAGCCCTAATGTTCAGGACTTCTTTGAACTGAGTAAATTCTTACACATTAACTGCTACTATTATTAGCTGGGTAGGTGGTTTTTTTTTTCGGCTGTGGTGATGCCTGATGACTTTATCGCATTGCCACAACATTTCTTCCAACGAAAATGACGCAATTTGGTTAACGAATACAATTAAATACGACTATTAAAATGACTTTGTTTTCCTTGTAATTTTTTGATGAATTAAACAATTACCTTCTAATTATTCAGTTAGTGTAACATGAGTAAAAATCATTTAAATTAAGAAGAAGCTAATAAATCACTACGACGATGTGTTACTGCGAAAGTAGTATTTATCAACGTGGTTCAACAAGGTTCTTAATTTATTACCTCATTAGTAAACCTGTTTATCCACCGCAAACATGAGCATGGCTTGTTAAAAATAGAGATATTTGTAGGCTCAAAATCAATCCAAAATTATAGTGCTTATTATTTTTATTTAAGCACTTATTTAACACGAAACATTGTATTTAATTTTACGACTTGCTTTTTACGAAAATGACATTTCCTCAAAGAATATTTATGGTATTAGACCATTTTAGTGAATTACATAGGTATCTCAAATTCTCAATATTTATACTATTATTACGTGTTGTATTCGTCGACGTTTGATGGAAAAATAAATACAATTTGAGGGATTATTAACCCTAATAGGGTTAAATTATTATAGGGTTACGATTCAACTATAAAATGAAGAAGAAGAACGAAGAAACTATAAAATGAATTATAAAACCAAAGAAACAGGGACACTTTCGATAACGTGTGCTGTAGGTACCGGCTTAGCTAAGGACGTGGCCCGTCTAGACGACACCTTGTACGCCCGCAGCTACACGCAAGCGACCACTTCTCAGAACCACATGCAATACACGTGTTCATACGCTACCGCATATAGCGAGCCTAATTAATTCAACATTCACAATTACAGCGAATTACCTTCACAAATTTATATTCAGCACAATTACTTTAACAATTACGGTTTCCACATCTCAAAACAAATGTTTCATTTATGATACTGTTAATCACAAATACATTGTGTGATACATTGGCCAGGTAAAGATTTATTAAACGTTTGTCATAACCTATAAAATGGCAATTAACTGTTAATTAATAACGGCTAGTGACTATTGAAACTAACCGAATCACGCAGTCGAAATGAATAAATTTCCAACAATTAATTAATTGGCTAGCAATTATTAACTATGTCCACGTTGTGAAGAGTAATTAAATATTAAATGTAATTAATTCAAACCTGTTGAGTCGATTGTCGTTATAAAAACAATCGGCTAAAGCATTATTGCTGAACTCGATATTATGATAATTTAATTAGTAATCTTTTACAGCATTAAAATGATGAAACAGTAAGAAATTATAAATAAATATATTAAATAACGCATCGCGTTACCTGCCAGCGTTACGATCGCGATGTACTAAAACTAAAAATTGATTTAAAAAAATCTCGACTTAAGGCGAGTAGTGCCCCTAAATTTAGCGACTCGGCGCGTGTAGTACGAATATCGCAAGAAAACTCATTTAACAAACTCAATTTTTAAGGTTGATAGCAGTGTGCAATGAAACGTGGCTGTTACGACAATCGGTGCGTCTTTATGTAGTGAAAATTGAGGAAAATAATACTATTCGCATGGACGCAATAGTTCGATTAAAAATCATTTGCTCAGTTTGTAGATATCAAGTTGGCCTATCAATCGACGTACGAATTAAATCGGTTAAGCGTTCAAAAAAAGTAGGAGTATCAGGATCTTTTTTTTTCTATTGAAGTATAATTGCTAGAAACAAATGTTATGCTCAAAATGTTGTGTAGGTTTTCACAATTCTTAGCATATTTTTCAAATATTTTTCTGACGATTTGGGCTTTAGTAGTAGGCTTTTGAAACCACAAGCTAGTTTACATCTGGCGACTATACTCGCCTTAAGTCATCACGCACTAGCAGCCTATACTTATGTCTTTCGATGTCGAGATGACGGGTAGGTAAAAATATCAAGCAAGAAATTGGATATATTTTAGATTCTGATCTGCGAACTTTTTATGCTGTATTTCACGCATATGGTCAGCATTAACTTTGGATTTTTTGTCAAACCAATCTGTGAATTGTGTGATGCTGATGGATGTGCGAAGCGTTCGCGTTTACTCATTGCGTGAGCACTATTTAAAGTGTGACTAGTATGTCGACGAGCCCAACAAGCTGATATGTTGTTGCGAGTAATGCAAGGCACCGTTCGCTGCTTCCGCGATAACGATCGCCAGGAATCCAGGATACACCTGGGGATCGTCACAAAATATCGACAACTTCGATCAGATAACGTGTTCCTGCGGAGTTAAGTGTGACTAGGTTTTTTTTTTAAATACGCTTCTGCAAATGGCTTGTGTTAAGTTATTCTAAGAACGTCCGTGGATCGTGTTTCCGCAGTGAAAGTATACGGTTTAGATCAATTTACATTCAACAAACAACGATGTTTGTCTACGCATAAATTAACAGTCAATAAGCAATAGTAAAGTCACAGGTTAAACAGTCCACTCAAATATGTAATTTGTATGGTGGATGGTAGCTATTTTGCCTGGCATTAGTACTAATATCGTCCATTAGTCCAGTCGCCGCTTATATACAATTCAAAACATGCTACTCGCATTGTTAATCTATTCGTTATTGTGCACTCGGTTCATGATTGCTGCACAATTTCGTTATTTTCTATTAATTTCTTTTGATATCACCCTAAATCTGGGACCCTTTGAATGTTTTAATATCTCGACGGGAGTGCTCCCCTGCAATATGGCCATTATGGGTGTACGAAAGCTTTATACTTGAGCAACTCGGCGTCAAAATGTCGCTGGCAATAAACTGGTGAATAGCGGAGAGATTATAACGACCAGAGAGATGATACAGACAATAATTATTGTCAACACGTTGCCGTTATTGCAGTACAGTAAATAAACTTGGGCAATATTGCCTACAAATACTAACATTTTACCATTAGAAAAATAGAATATTAAGGCATATAAGAAGACCGTTAGGCATTTACTGAAATAAAATTCTTGAAGCGGGTTATATTTAAAACACCGTTACATATTTTCACAACATCGACTATGATAGCGAAAACTAGTATATTACTTACTCCTTTGCAATTCTTTTCTTTTCAGTGAACGTTCATTATTTTTATCCAGCAACAATGCCTTTAACCACATTCCATTAAGCAGAATGAATCGTGCTCGGCTATAAATTAACGACAGTACATTTAACGTATTATTATAGACGGAATCCTTTCGTCGTTTCGGTCCGATATATTACATTGTGTGGGTCGTAAACTCGTGAAGCGCTCTTCAATGGGTGACAAAGTGTATCGCGAGTGTCAGGTGGCGGCTAGGGTCGCAGCCACCCCGTATTTGTGCTTACCCCTTTACTGTTTGCATTGTTTCGCTCTATTTGTATAGAATACCCGCCGTCGTACAACTGTTACCGGTTCGTTATAATGCCAGAGATTTAATGATACTACTATCTATGATAATATTGTTCGCAATACAAATACGAGAGTACATGCATCATGGATGAGAATCTACGACTTGTTTCTAATGTAAAAATGATAGTTTTTGATTTGTTAATTTGATATTTGTTCTAACAAATACTCGTAAGACCGTACTTACAAGTAAAAAAATAATAATGTACAATACATTTTCTTTAAAAAAAGTACTGTATTTATGCTGACAGATTTCTACATTTATGTCAGGCGTTGAATGTCTTACTACATAATTGTTTTAATTCAGTGGAACGCTCGAAGCAAATAATGCTGCTTTTTTAAATTCTTACACCATCCGAGCTGCAGTTTTACGGGCTATTACAGTGAATGGAGAATGAATGAGTCATAGGCGTGTAGTTTACGACTCGAATAGAAATCGTCTGTTTTAAATGAAGAGTCAAGGAGCGTACAAGGCGTCCATTATTCATGAGGGCGTTTCACGCGCGAGTGCCGACGGGCGAGTCCAGGCCCGCATCGCGGACTGTTTCGAAATCAATATCCGTGTCTCAATCAGTGCAATTAAGGCGGGAAGAGCAGGGGCAGCATTTAGTAATTAGTTTCGCGCGGCAGCAAGGGGCGATAAATAAGCACAAGTAGAATAACGTTAAACGAGCAAGGCGCGGGGTTGGTGACGATCTCGCCTACAGGTTGTCACAGTACACAGATAACGAGATCAGTAATATAATTAGGTGATACATGTATCGACATCAGCATATTATTACGTTGTTCCATTACGTGGTTTAGGCACGCAATAAAACTGTGTTTATTAGTCACGAGTGTTCACGGCCGCATTACACGGGATAACTTAACGCGCACGAACATTGAATCGTTAAATTGTTCAACGTCACTAATAAAACGTCGCGCCGAGCCTAACATATCAGCCGGGCTTAAACACGACGTCGCGTAAAATATTCAAACAGCCTTAATGTACTAATACGACATATGCTTTGTGAAATTCGGCAATGCATTTTGGGACAGGCTGTATACAGAATTTAATAAAGCGTAGGGTGAGTACGCCCTATTTTTTCGTGTCCCTCGGCATCGCAAGGGCAGAATTTGAAAACACAATTAGACTTAATACAGAGGTGATTGTTGACGGGCGAGGGTCGTATGCGAGGGGTTAAGGGAAATCCTTTAATTTGGCTCCCCGATCAAATAATAAAGCGGAGGGGCAGCTAGAGAGCGATATCGCGTTTAGCGGTTTTATTGCAAGCGCCATCTGCCGCGGCGCGCCCTGTCCCTGTCGATGGAGAGATAATTTCGCTTTAAAAGCGAGGGGCGCGGTGGAGCGGACGGTTCGTTTAGACAATTCACAAGGCTGTAGATGCATCAGATAGCGCATTATGCGGGGGCCCTTAACGACTACCTGCATGCCATGTTGTGAGCGCCCGACACTCATAATTTGATAAGGCACGCGCACTCGCCTTGAACAATGCAACATTATTCCACCGCCGCCGATGAACTTTATGAACGGAACGGAACACATTTTAAAACAACACACAACAGTGCCAATTACTCGTTTATTCATGTTTGTATACATTTTAGTCGTACAATTTATTTGTATGTACCAACGTGCAACGGTATGTTCCTACAAACAAGAATATGAGTTTATTATTAGTATGTGTGTGTAGTGTAGTGACAATCTCGTAGCCGAGAGGCGAGCATGCTGGACTGACTAGGCGTTGTCATCTATGAGGTCCCGGGTTCAATTCCCGGTAGGGTTAATTGAAAAACACGATGTTTTGCTATATTTTTTCGAGTCTTAAGTGGTGTGGTACCGTTGTTGTTTCTGATTTCTATAGCACATGTGCTTTGGCACCTAACTTAGAATCAGAACAATGTATGTGATATTTTCCAATAGGTATTTTATTATTTGTTTTATGAACATTATGTGTAGATGTTGCATTGTAATTTTCTAAGTGTAGCATATTTTGGAGTTTTCAATAAAATAAAAACATTTAAATAATCTGTCGAAATTATATATAAAACGGTTTAGACTCACTATCAATATAATCGATTAAAGCTATTATCTATAATATGAAGTTGTATCTGTGTAGACATTTTGTGTGCGTCAGGCACGTACGCCTAATAAAACGGTGCAGTCCTATTGGGAAAACAAACAGGATTAGGGCCGTTGCACAAGTCCCCCGGTTTCATTAAACAGTGGGTAAGCGGATCGTGCACGTGCAATGTTTTTATCAACAAACGCGGGCGCCCGTGTGCACTCACCCTAACACATGCGTCCGCCCCGCCCCACCCAGTAACCACAATTAGCGTTTTCACGAGATAATCCATAAATTAAATTCATGCGTTCAACAAACATATCGGGACTTGGGCAAACTGAAATAAGTATTTGCAAACATGTTTTACAAAACAGTGCGTAGATTAAAATAGTTAATACGATGCAAAACACTCCAGGTCGGTTTTGGCTCTTACGGCGAGTTTTTCACCTTTAATGCAAATTTATTAAGTAAATTAATAATAAAAATTTACATATTTGCATGCTTTTATTAGATGGCTGAAAAAGCTGAACTTCATAGGAAAATAACCACATAAATGTATAATTTTTCAAAATCTTAATTTCATTTTACACATATGTACTTGGGTCTTTGTATTGTATTTTCGTGCTTGATACGTTATTACTACATCTTTTACGTTAATAAATTACATGTTTGTTATGTGTGCCGTGATAGTACACAGAATTTGACACTTTAAAAAACCAACATTAAAGTGTTCAGTTTTACCATTTCCGGTACGGAATAAAAAAAACGAACAGCAAAATTGATTTTTCATGAACAACCCAAAACGGGTACATTATATCAAATCGGGGAATGTCCTCAAAAACAAGTTGCGATGGTGACTCGATGCGTGCGTATGAATAATTTGAGTGCGCATCGGGGCGAGGAGGGCCGCGTGCCGTGCACGGAATCGCAATAACCCCTAAATGATTAAATTATACGGCCTCGCTCTACCCACCGAAGTGCCAGCTTTTTTTCGACCCCACTATTATTCTAATTGGTGTGTACGTGATACCATTACGTTACCGAAAAAAAAAGCTTTTTCGAATGTGAAGGAGGATTTAATTAACACATAAATGGAATGTTTGTTTTATTAAGTTTAACCACATCAAAAATTGTGTAAAATAAACAACATGCTAGTAGTGTAAGTAAACATTAACTTAAACACTTAGCGGTTGACTAATGTCAAGTCGTGTTTAGGAGCTCATAACCTTGATAAAATAAAATAAACGTTCGTTCCAGCAAGCAACAACACTGTGCAAGTTACAAAGAAATACACGACATGTATTTTCAACGCGGCACCGCGTCCGCGTCATTGATATTTCATAACGAGCGAGTGTCTGCGGAGGGTGGCGGGCAACCGACCGCGCAGGGAGTCCTCGGAAACCTCGACAAAGTATTATATCGACAACCCGCCCACCGGCACTTGCGACTACACAACCCTATTGTCTCCCAACATTCGTGACACTCCATGAAAGCACTCCACCGTTATAAATTTATTGCTCTTCAACCGCTGTTGACTCCCCATTCGACGGGTTTTATCAACGTTTATTATCGAACATTTAATTATGATCGCAGAGATGATAAGCTCTGGCGGCAAAGGCCAGCTCTAAATACGGAAACCATTGCAATAATCGGCAGCGTGAAAGTCAGCTCGGGCGTGAATAATACCACGAAGCTCAGAACAATAAGTCTCCGTGTCGATACAGTCACACAAAGACGAAACAATCAATTCACAGCATAAGTAGGTGCGATTCGGCACGGTCTCTCTACGGTCTGGCCCCGCGACTAACAAAAGAAAATCTAAGCAATTAGTCGTCGTCAGAAAGAGCGGAAAACGCGCGTTAGACGCGGTCACGGCAACGAACGCGGCGCGGTCACGACTCTACGCTGCGACGAATGCGACCTTATCGACATCCACATCGATCCACTCCAGTTGCTGACCGAAATACGTCGAGACAGATCCACCGCGACCTTGGAACGTAACAAGTTCAACGACAATTCAATATAAAAGAAAAGCAAATCGGATTTTTTCACTAAAAAATATTATCAATCTGATTTTATTGGGTGTTTGACCAGGGATTGGTTAGGTACAGATTATAGACAAAACGATCACGATTGTGTAAACAAAAAATGTAAAAACAACTTCTTATTCCATTACGCTTGCATGCAGCGATATAAAAGCTTAACAAAGTTGGAGGGGCAGTATTCTGGTTCTCGCTCGACTGAGCGTGTTAAGTGCTAATGTAATAATCCATTACAATGAAGCGCGGCAGCGTACGCTAAATAGCGCATTCAAGCATTGAGTCATGCGGAGGCCGCCATCTGTCCGCCGCAGCGGCAAACAATGCGACCCTACCTAATCACCCCATTGCTAGTTTGCCAGACCCTAAACAAATATTGCTCCTCGCCGTCGGCTTTGCGATATTATAAGAGAGCTTCCAAAGTATCATCCGCGTCGAGTTTATCCGGCGATTTAATCGCAAATTCTCTTTCTTAATGTTTCTTCGAATTACATACGGACGCGAACGATCCAGCTTACAATTATTTTCTTTCGGAAATTATTTTCTGTATTATATTGTATCTATGGTTATTATTAGCCTTGAGGTAAATTTGATGATAAGCTAAAGGAAATTAGTCCATATAAACAAAAAACACGTTTTAAAGTAAAAAATCCACGTGAGAAATTATTGATGTGTGAATCGAAAGAGTGTTTCTTATTATAGCAGCGTATCAAATTGATTTTAGTTCCGTTTTGAGGACGTGTTAAAGCCGGGCTATTATTAAAAGTGGGGTTCGAGCGTGGCAAGCGGGCTGGAGCGTAAAATCAACAGATTACTGCGGAACCCCGGCCGACCCTCGGGCGCAGGGAACCCCTGGTGCATAATATCCATTCGTTGTGATATCTATTGTTCAGCTGCGGTTAGGGTTGTCATCAAACACAGGGTCACAATATGTAATGAAGTGTCGAGTAATTTTTATTCATGAGTCTGACCTGACCTTACGATAGATACTATATTTAGATTCGATAAAAATAAATTTCTACATAAATTAAACAAAGGTGGGTATAAACTTTAACAGTTTATTTTTTTATTTTATATAAGTATCTACGTTTGTCGTTTATAGAATTAAACCATGTAAATAAGTTGGTTTGAATTTGTTGTTGTAACTTCATTTTAATAGTTTTCTAACAATTCAAAATAATTTATATAACAAAATAAACGTCAATTATGTTACGATTGTCAACCCTAAATACACCCCTCTTGTGATTTCTACTAAGCGCCTGTAACTCACAGAGATATAGTCTCCTCTCTAGTCATACGCATTATTTAGGGGAGCCTGTTCAAAGCTGTTCCCCCAGCAATATTTCTATCATAATGTATTGAAATAAACGCCATCACAACATTACTCCGGCGGCCACGGCTCAGATTGCTTAGACAAATTATTTTCCCGTTGTTTATGGATGGAGAGAATACACCAGAGATATTCGCGTAGCGTAAAACAATTTTAGCGAAACATTTCGCGAAAATTAAAAACCAAAATGTCAACAAAGCGGTTTGACCGTGCAGCCTCGCCGCGGGGCCGCCGGAGCCCGGGGCTGGGCCCAGTTGTCAAACAACGAAATCCAACAAACAGGCGCGGCGCAATAACACGTTTTTTACTTTTACAACATTTCCCCGTGCGCCCATTCGCCCGGCCACAAATAAAACACAGCTATTTTTCCACTTCGTCACGATATTTTTAAAGACCGTTGCTGCGATGGAATGTGGACACATTATACTCAAACTCATTTAAATGCCTGTCATCATAATTAAATTATAGTCGCGTTAAATTTAATTGACTTTGCACAATTAAAATGTAATAAAACAAAATAGGTACGTAAAAACAAATAATATTATACTGATTACGTACCTGTTTGTGCATTTCCACATTGAGGCCATACGACATTTCATAGTACTGAAACATAAAAGACAAGCATTAGTAGAATCGATTACGATATTATGTGTGAAAATGCTCGTACGGAGTGTGACACGGAAAGCTTTTGGCACAGATTGGCTTCCTCAAATTATAGAAGGCGAGTGACCAAACATCCGCAGCGACTGAGTTTGGACTCGCGCCAGAAGTGTTTCCGACACATAAAAATTCTCAGAGAAAATTTCCTCCCGAGCGTATTAAAATAAATTGCGAACGATTTGGCAACACTTAATCGTGATTCATATCTGAATGGGGCGAACATTTGAGGATTAAAGCATGCCAAAATACACTATACATTACGCTGACAAATGCACGCTTGTTATTGTAAGAAACGCTAGGATGGCGACAATGTGTTTCTGAACAACTTGTGAGAATACACTGCTTAGGCGAAGTTTACTCGTACACATTAAAGCCTGCACAGTTTAGACAATTTAGGCCTATTTACAAACGAGGCACTATACTGAATTCATGATTACGACTATTACGCTACACTTACTGCTTAAAAAATATAAAATAAAACAATTATTGTGAAGGTGAACGCATATACCTATCGGCGCCAAATTTTAGATTATTTGTATTCCCGGTGATGTTTGGTGCCGACAGGTGAGCAATCACCTTAAGGCGGATCAAATCTAATGAATACCACAATAAACATTATAGTCATCTAATGTTTCATAAATGTTTAGGCCAACAAATAAAACGAAACTTCCGATAAACATCTCTCTCTATTTAACCGATAAATTAGACCTTTCCCATTGTATAGTGATCCCTAATGGTAACATAATTGTTGCCATGTGCCGTTTTTAATTAAAAAAAAGTCATAAATACTTACCATAACATAATGCCTCTGTATTTCGATTTTTTCACTAGCCAATTTTTCACATTCTAATTTTAAACTGAAACAAAAAGATTTGAACTTTAGTACAAAGCACACCTGCCAATATTATTATCAATAGACATTTCTTTGCTACTAATTGGAATTCTTTTTCAACTAATTAAGGTTTTTTACGCATATGTGTTGCAGGAACTATATCGTGCGTTATTTTACCCACACCGTCTGCTACTAGTAATAACGTATAATTACTTCAGAGATAATTAGTAAGTATGTGTACCAACTCAATAAGTAAGTATCCCACGCACTTGACGTTCTATTTAAGGAGCACTTGTAATATTAATAAAGATAAGCAGTTTATAACAAACAAGCCATTATAACACTTATCGTCGAGCTAGGTCAGACTCGTTACGGTTAGATTTTTATCGCTCGGGACTATTCGGTTTCACTTGAACATTATTACTTTATTACTACTTTTTCGTAATCACGCTTTTAACATTAAATTATACTTTAGCTGAAGTATTACTTATATGTATTATTTCAGTAAGGACGTATTAGATGTTTTAGAATATGTACTGTCAGTGATGTACTGTTTATGTTCAGAACATTGTTCCTTTGTTACTTTTTAAAACTTCTGGTATTTTTTCCAGATCACGGAATTTTAAATGCAGTCCTTTTGTTACTCCTTCCTTGGACAGGTATTCAAACAAAAAGTGTTGTTACCTTTTTTCATAGATAACAAAGAAGGTCACAAAGCTGGGAACATAAAAAAGGGCTGCGCTGTCAAGGGCCAGGTATGGGATTATTTCACTGATTCCGTGGGACAGGACAGGTTGGATCCTGAATGATCTCTTTTTATCTACTTTATTTCGCATCACAGATTTACTACCATGTTTTTTTTGCGTTTAATAAACAATGCGATAGTGTTATCTGAACGTGCGATTATTTCATAAGCTCGATACAGGTTTTATGACTATGATAAAAAGATGGATTTATAAAACCAATTCATGAGGAAAGTTTGAATAATTTTGATAGAGATAATAGTATGATTTACATTTTGAGACAGAACCAATAGGTAGGTATAACTGGGTACGATCAATCCAAAGTAAATATTGCAACAACTGCACCATTTGCGGAATATTAAATTAAAGTTTCAAGTGTTACTTACTTATGGTATTGTGCTTGCAGAAAGTTGAATTCCTCTTTAATCCGATCACACGATTCGCCGACGGTGAACTTTATCGGTTGACCTGGCTGCGGTGGTCCCTGTGAACAAAGTTCAACTGTTGTTACTTGTTAATACCAACAATTACTTAATATTAGTTTGAGTCATTAGTTCATTAAATAACTGCATACTCGGTAAGTATACGAAAATATTTAGTGCCAATTCTATAAATCTTGATAAATAATCTAGTTTGGAGCCGGATGTATAGAACACTAGATCTAGGACGTCCTTATTAGCTTGGGTTTGAGTAATTTAACACGCGACATTTGATAAATTTAAGCGCCTACCACACAACTCATCAATCTAAGTCTTAGCATAAAACATTCCTATCACGATACAAAAATTACACGCATCCTAAATTACCATAATACAAATTATCCTTTAATGACCATAATTCGGTGTGAGCCTCGATTAATGAAAGAAAAACAACAACGCAGACCGCTCGCCTTTTAACACAAAAATAAAGTAACGTGAACACGCGAGCATGTAATAATAAAGTAGAAAAAAACTAACTTCATAATAAGAAGCACGAAAATAAAAATAAAGCAAGGGACACAACAACACACGGTCGCCGGGAGGCCGACGGCAAAAAATAAATAACCGCCGCTCGGAGCCGGCGCGAGGAACAAACGGACTTTAAAAATAATAAAAGGAGCGTAAATAAAAGCGTAAAAGGAACTGGCGCGGCGTGTAGACGTTGTAAATGGAGCTGCGGACAATCGGGCTCGGGAAAAATGTGGCCGGGAATTTAGTGAATGTAACCACCGGAGAGATAGCCTTGCGGTGGCGCGCCTCGACACCGATGTCTCCCACTGTAATGGTTGATCGCACTTAATAACGTAATAGGTACCTGTAACCGCAGGCAAGTCCCGTGTTAAGTTACAATTTATAGACAAGCAGAACAAAAACTTCAGATTTGTCTAGTTAACTTAGAAATACTTAGGTAGAAATGTCAGATAAGCTTCGAGATTTTACTTATTAAGCTATTTCTTTTCTAAATAATTTATATTCAGTCTACAGTGTAGCTGGATAGTTTTTACACAAACGCAAATTCATGGGCATGCCGGAGCTCGATCAATAACAATTGCAAAAAGCAGTTTTGAGTGTGAACTTACTCAGGCAATTACTTATTCGTGTTCGACAGTTCGAGTCTTCTGATCGTCGGATAATAAAAAGTAAATTGAAAGTTACAACTAATGTATTTGAGAGGCAAAAGCAAAATGATACTGACAGTAGCGGCCTGAGGCGGCTACGGCAAATCGAAGGCGAACGCTCGTGCGCTCGCGTGTGGCATAATGGGAAACGCGATGTCGTACCAGTGTGCACCCGCCTTGAAACGCATTTTTGTGTGCACGTTTGCTCTGTCCTACGATATATTTTGAAACATTGGTGACACATTTTTTTAACATTAAAATTTAAATTTGTATACGAAATCGCAAAAAATTGTGTTCAGATTTCTAGTAAATTATTTACAGACTGGATGAATAATTAGGTAGGTAGGACTTCAATAAAAGCAGCGTAAGAAGAGCATTTTACGTTCGCGTTCATAACTCTTATTAATGTTGACTATGATATACATATTAAGGTATCTCGATTTTTATATTCAAGTTTAGTTTTACTAATAATATTGTTAAAACTGACCACATAAATGACAAGAGTAACAAAACGTAGTAAATTGTAGATTGATCTATTGTGTAAAGTTAATTATTTTGCCACAGTACCTAAATACTTTGTGTGCTAGCTCTTTTAACTGCAGGCATGATCCATTCATTGAGGTATTTTATTTTATCTCAGTCAATATGTTACAGCTCCGGTTAATTATTTGTTTTATTCAGTGTTATCTCGGCTTTATCTGCCCGCTAATGCGGCCCGCGTGTTATTTCGCTCTCCACCGACACGTTATAGGTAGTGTTTTATGACCGCGATTAAATCAACATAAAAATAAAATTACCAACGCACCAAATTAAACACAAAATATACCAATATGTTTTATAAATGTCATTTTGTTTAATTATTACACATTGCCTTGTTTGTTAATGCAAACCTTTTTCAAAGAATTAATGTTCGTCATTTAGCTTTAAATTCAATAGCCTTAACTTCGAATCAATCACAAAAGAAACGAAAATGAAATAATCCATGGCAATAATAGACTGGGTAAACGTTCCCTTCGACAGAAAAAAGATTCCCATAAATTATCGCCGAAAAGGTCAAATTAAAATACAATGAACAGTTTTTGAGTGGTAGTATGTATTGTGTAAAGGGCCCGGATGAAAGGCCCGCATCCAGCGAGCAACGGCGACCACTCACAAAAACAAAACTAAACAGAATGCGTTTAAGCGGATATAAAAAGAAATATACGTGTTCTTATTTCAAATTATTGAATAAAGTCCGTCTGCCCACGTCTACCTGCCTGAAGATTTGGTTATCGGAATTTGAATTAGGAAGACTGAATGGATTTTGCTTATTTTTTATTTTGTTTTGATGTCCGTCGTTATTTAAGAGACCGTATGGTTATTAAATGTCAATTTAATTTAACTAAAATGTGAAACTACGATAAGTTTAAGTATTATATCATCGTTGCAGTTTTATATCATAGAAAGCTTTTTTTTAGTAATTTAAACAAGAATACTTATCATTATTTAGAAACTCTGAAAAGTGAATCGATGTCAACTGTTTATTAGTAATATTAGAGGCTTGCCAGTTCCACAGAGAGTACACACAAGTTCAGCGGCTCGGTAAACATCTAAACACCATTCGCACTTACAAACCAAACAAGCATAGACAAATATTTGAACATCGAGATTGGCTTTGGACCATAATGCCGTAACGCTCTACTGATTCGAAGTAATTTCTACTCTAATACAATCGCTTTACGATCCATAAAGGTTCAACCGTTAGGGTCTTTTACGTAACGCTTTGAGTTTCTGAAACAAAAAAATGTTAGTAAACTAATATGGTAGCGTAGGGATCAGAGAGACGATTTTGTTTTCTTAGAAACACAACACCATGAACCGCCCAATAGTTTGACATCCTACACTAAGAGGTTCCACGAATTAATGTTTGACACCTATTAAGCTATATAAATAAGACTGCTATACCCAATTAATCTTATCAAACAATAAGATTACATTCAAGCACAAATTATATTGCCGAGAAATAGGAGATAGGTAATTGAAATCCGGCTGGTGTACCGACGCTTTCGTACCGCTGTTTCTTCAGTTCATTCAGTTTACGATCCTAGTCGAGCAAGACTCATAGTAGACCAGTTTTCACGGTTTCGAGGTCAAAGGGCAAAATACGGAACCCTTTAAATAATTCTTCCAATTATTGGTCTGTACGTCACAAACATTTTAATAGCAGCCTTCAGTGCTCAAAAAAATCTAAAATTCAGTATGACATATGACGCCAACATGAAATGATATTTGTTTCTATCTTTTAATAGACGTTAAAATACAGGTTACTTCCTCCTAGCCTAGTAGGTACCCTACATATTATGTTAAGTAGGAAGTGTTTTTTTTGCGT
Source organism: Anania hortulata (assembly GCA_963576865.1). NCBI lineage: Eukaryota > Metazoa > Arthropoda > Insecta > Lepidoptera > Crambidae > Anania > Anania hortulata. Next base: position 11,619,851 of record OY756406.1, read on the forward strand.
GTGTGTTTAGTTATTAAACATAAACTAGAATATTTCTTGTTTTTATGGCAGTTGTTATAGCTAAATTATCATAATCAGGTCACATCAGTCCACCGCTGGACAAAGGTCTCTCACTATGCACAGACAACAGCGCGTGAACCTACCACAAAACGTCAAATTTTCTTAATTAATATTGATCTTTACGTGTCGGTCTTAAAGTTGAAAATCGGTTGATTGACTTTTAACTTTTTGGGCAGGTTGACCTGCCGTTGTCTGTACACTAAGCCCGATCAATATTTTATTAAAATAGTAAAGTCATGCAAGATGTAAAATGTATTATTCATTTTGTCTCGCAATATTTTAATCTAGTGATAAAACTATACTAGGCAGACCGATATGTAACGCAGTTGGTTGATGTGCAAGGCAAAACATTCGAGATGGCATCTTGATTATGACGAGGCATTGTTTGCGTACTCCAAATGACTTGTTTGCGCTGTGATAGTAATATCTCGCTACGAATGCCCGGAATTATTTCGGGTGATATTGACTTAAGGCACTATTCTTATCAAGTGCGATAATCCCATTTGATGAAATACATTTCCGTTGATAGCGGAGATAAGCTTTGAGGACGTATTTTAAAAAAAAAATGCTACTATTAATAACCCAGACCTCATTAAACATTAGGTCAATAATAATACAGAGACGTTTATTATACAGTACGACTATGTGTCAAAGATATTTTATCACGCAAGTAAGTATCGTTCCAACTACAATAAAAGTGAATAGTCGAATTACCAGCTATCAGTCCCGTTTAATTACAATGCCAACTGCATGAATTTCTTATGAACCTCGATTGCAAGAATATCAATCAATGAAGCCTATTAAATTATGTAGGCGTATTTCGGTGCTGACAAATAAATCATTCACGAAACGTAAAAGCGGATATAAATTGAAAATGGAACTACTCAGTCACCAACACGAAATTTAATGCTAGTGATAAACATTGGTATTAATTTCCAAACTCTACATGATAAAGCACCTAGAATTGTTTGAAGAAAACGTAAAAATGCTTGGGGGCAGTGAGAGGCCTGCGTGTTGTTTGGCCATAGCGGTATTATCTACCATCCGTCAAATATTTACAGAGTAGAATGAGACACGGATTTTGAGCAAACAGACAAATAGGCATACATTGAACACCTCACCCTAGTCATTAGTCAAATTTATTGTCATTGTCACTAAAGACAAAACCACAACCAGTGGCCTAAATGACAATAAGCTATAAGCAGAATTTTAGACATACCTGTCTAGAATTAATAGGAAAAGGAGAGTATCTAAAGTAATGATAATTTATTAGTTAATCTAGAGAAAGGCAAAAGATCGAGCGAAATAGTGTGCCATTTTGCCTTAGAAGATTTGAATGATTCATTTAAACACAATTTAAAAAAATGGAAATTAAATACATATCTACCTGTATATACATATATGATTTATTTCTCTTTTGTTAATATTAACAGTGATAACATTATTTACCAAATAATTACAAATAGGAATTATAATAATAAATATCATAATAATAGTAATAAAATAGCAATTATAATAATATAAAAAATTGTAATATCAATATAACGGATGTCAGGGTATTTAATAAATGAATACCTACAGAGATTATTATACAAAATTGCTATTGAGACGTGTTTAATATTATACTTGTAAAAGGATCTTACATTCTACATCTTGAATAGCTTTGAACCTACAAAGCTTTTTTACATAATAAAACTGAAAACAATACTATAAGTAAGTAATTGATTTTTAAACTGTGGTTAGTTCTCTTCGACGGAAAAGGCAGCGACAGATGCACTGCGGCTTGCGGTTAACTGCCTTTAACTGCGCCACCTAATAAAAGCAATATGTACCCTTTCCCTATATTGAATAAAGTTTAATTTGCATTGCAATTGCAGTCTAGTGAACGCTTTATGGTCAGTTTCAGCCATTAGCTTTGTAGAACTTTAATATTTTTAATTTAATGTCAATTGTCATTTAAGTAATCAATTATATTTTTTAGCAATATGTATCGTAAAGTTTCTAAGCAGTTACCTACTTACTTAAATGGTATTTAGTCAGATTACCGAAGTGATAAAACAAAATTTTGTCACTGATTTTAAGTATGATAAAGTCCTTTGCACAAAATTTCACGGGTAATTGAGTATTTAACAATGATCCGCCGTTGCCTGCGCCAGCCTCCGCGGGGGGTTCACAGTATTCTCGCATTTGTTTGTGTCACTGAGCTGTAAATAATTATAAGATTAAACGAACTTACCTTAAGTGAAGTTCAATCTTAATTATACGCAGCTGATTGTTTGAGATATATTTACGAGTAGTACCGATGTTCTACAACAGCGTCGGGTCACAATGTTTTAAAGCTGGAAAAGAAAAAACATTTATCCCTGCAAATGGCAACATTTGTTGGTAATGTCATTACGTTTAAAGACAGCCTTATGAGCAACCCTCTGATATACTGGGATAATACAAGGTATTAGTGGGTGGGTTTTTGGGACTGTTATATCTCAAACAATCAGCTGCGTATAATTAAGATTGAACTTCACTTAAGGTAAGTTCGTTTAATCTTATAATTATACTTGCTGATTGTTTGAGATATATTTACGAGTAGATGTTTGAAGTTCGGTTGCGAATAAGTTGCTTATTAGTTTAGAAAATGCAAAAAACATTTTGAAAACTAAGTACAATCCGGAGACGTTTGATGGCAAATCAAAACAAAAAAGGTACTTATATTTAATCATATCTTTTATGTTTAGTGCTAAGGCTGAGTAACTAATGAATTCACGTAGAATGTCTGAAATTCTGAATGCGTCAAGAGTAAAATTACGTTCCATTTAGGTCTCACATAATATACTGCACAAGCCAGGCCACAAAATAATAACTAGTCTATTACGATAGTGTTACATCACACTTTTTTTTTTTTTTTTTTTGTAAATATATTTTTATTTTATTATCCGATTATAACAACAATGTCCATTGTTAGCCAATTCCATAATTGAGTGATAAAACATCGAAAACAATTGTTTCTGAAGACCGGTTGTAAGACAAATATGTTGTTATAAGTACTGTAAATACTTATTTCAATAAAGTGTTCTAACAAAAAAAAAAAAACAAATAAAAAGATTAAAATGAATATAACGAAAGGAGAGTATCTTATTTTTTTTAAAAATGCAGGTGCGCAATCATAATATCTTAGCGTATGATTACAATTAATATTTTTCCTAAAGGTGGCAATAATGATTAAAAATATTTATACTTTAAATGATAAAAGTCTTTGACTGCCACAAACTAGACACAATAGAAAATCTATTGTTTGCGGCTCCGCGTAGCGCTCAACGTGTTAACAATCAATTATTATATTCTTTTATTTTTTATCTCAGCTAAGGCCGGTAATCTATAGAATCAGTACGGGAAATTCCAAGTAACTGACCTATGTAATTAAGTTGGCATATTTGTTATTGTTGAGGGTTCATTCTGTAAAGTTTTTTTTTTTTTTTTTTTTTTTTTTATTTTTTTTTTATTGGTTAAAAACATCAATCGTTATGCATTGTGCAACTTTTAATCTAGTCACTTAATGAATGGGTGACCGTGGTCAAACAACTTCAAATTTAATCACTTTAGTCACTTATTGGATCAACCTCAGGTTTGGTCACTAAATGGATGGGTGACCGGGGTTCTAGAAACCTCAATTTTGGTCACAAATGTACGGATGACCATAGTTAAGATACATCCTTATTGCTACCGAATGTTAATATTATGGAAATAATATTGCATTATTTGGTTGAAAATATCGATTGAATTCAATACGGTAGCTTATGCTTTATATTTAGCAAGATAGAGCGTATAATCGGATCATAAAACCAAATATTTTATCAGTTGATAATATTGTAAACTAACAGAAAAAAATGTACTTTAACAGATTCAGTTATAGCTTTATTTGAATGCAGCAATGTAGGCATAATTTTCATAAATGTAACATTAAGTTATAATGTGAAAGAATGTGTTAATTTTTTTATTTTTTTTATTTTTTATTATTATAATTTTTTTTTTTTTTTTTTTGCTATTGTAGAAAATATTATTGAATACGATAAATGTATTTATCAGTTCGACTTATCTGTTATAAGTTATAACTCTATATTGCCCATCTTTTATTTTTATTGACAGTTATTGGGCAGTCAACGGGTTAAGTGTTTACCAACAGGGAATGGTTCTATCTGAGACATGTTTCTACATGTACAGGTTAATTATGGTATCTACTAAAATGTCTGGTTACTAGGCTTTGTTTTTGGAATTTACTTCCATATTTTTTATTTATACCTAATTGATTTAAATTAAGTTTTCTACATGAATTAATTATTTGAAGTACAATTATTCTTAATGTATTATTTTCCATCACACATTATTGTCAAGATTGTCATCTTTAGTAATTTGTAATTACAAGAATACTTTGTTCAGAAATTTAGTTTCAATATGTCATATTTAAGGAAATTCAAGCCCTGGCATTATGTAATTTTTATCAGGACAACAGGTATTAGACTGTTCCTGTTTTAGTGACTCAAATGAAATAAAAGTAATCTCTAAGATTATATTTAAGGTGATATACCAATAAGTACATATGTAGGGGTACCTACTATGTTCTTATTGTGAATTTATCTATTCTTAATTTTGAGAAATGTCTGTCTTAATGGTAATTTAAAAGGGATATTTCAATTTTAAGAAATTGAATAGGTATAATGATTTTGTTAGATTATGATCAGAACTTTTAAGTGATTAGAAGCAGTTCCTTAGCATGTGATAGGGGTCACAGCGTTATTTTATTTTATTATCATAAATATATAAAAAACAAAAGATCTATTGAAATTACTAAATTAGTATTAGGTAAATGATCATCACATAGCCTTTATGTTAATTCAGCGGTTACAGAAGTCTACCTTAATAAGGTTTTATTACATTAATTTTTTATAGTCCTCAATTAATCATAACAAGATATTCAGAAGAAGGTCAGCCAAAGAAAAGATGGTCCCACACATATAGCTTGGGCTCGACTGGAAAAAGACTCAGCACAAAAGGCTTAATAAATAATAAATAAATAGTTACATACATATTACTAATCTTACAGACTTTTGTCCATCTTATACTTATTTCATATCGTTATGATGGAGGACTGAACAAATCAAGCGTTCCCAATAGTTTTAAAATGTATCTTATTTTGAATAATGGTACTTATGTAAGTACATATTTATAAATAGGTATTCTTAGTACATTACATTGTTTACCACAATGAAGTAAAGAAAAGGAATCTGGAATATCTAGGTTATTATTTAATTAAATAATGTAAGCCCAATATTTTAAGGGTTTTTATGGTACTTCCATAACACCTTTACTTTTGAATTTGTTTGTGGCATTAACTTTGGATTAGGGTTAATAAATTTTAACCTTAAGGATTTCTATGCAAAAATTCTTTGACATGAAGTATACGCTGATAAGATGGCATCTGATTTGTCACAAGCTGGATAAGCTGGATTTTATAAACGTTGTCTTGTCAAAATCCTTGTTTCACTGCAATTTTGCAGGACTATTTATTTCTTCCAAGAATTGCATAAGTGCAATAATACCTTTAAATACTAATTAATTAGTAAAAGATTGGGTTAGTTATATAATTTCTTGATAAATTATTCAGTAGTGCAACTTCATTATCTGACTATGGTAAAAACCAAGAAAGGGTTATTTTGGAGTTTTGAACCAAACAATGGATTCATTAGCGCAATGGCTAAGACTTTATAATAGAGATTTGTGATTAATAAGATGGCCAGTAAAGTAATCCATAGCTTTGATAAGTAAGTATCTGTATCTCTATTGTAACCTTCTTTCTTGAGGTAAAGGGCTTTTCACAATAATTCCGGTTTGAATTTTCTATCTCCATCCAATTCCTTCCGCTTCCAACCGGCCAATCTGGAAGTCAATGGGGGAGGCCTATGTTCAGCAGTGGACGTCCTATGGCTGAAATGATGATGATGATGATGATGATCCAATTCCTTAGGAAGTAGTTAAAACCATCTTTGTTTATTTGTAATAGTATTTATCAGATATTAGCACTTTTGTCTGACAATAATAATATTATAGTGTTGTGTTGATTTTGTACAATTGGTTTTACAATTTTATATAGTATTGTTTTATACTGTCATCACATCAGCTTACTGTGCAAGAATAATTTGTTTGATTTTTCATTTGTTATATATGTAATATAACACTAATTGCATAGCAATAGGTTAGTTAATATAACAAGTGAGCCTGCTTGTTTGTCCATAATTTCTTTTTATTCTCTTAGTATATTAGCGCTTGTTTAATAATGAGTGAGCCTGCCCATTTCTATATACTGTCTATTTGCTTAGTAACAGTAGGACTTGGTGTTTAAAAATGAGTGATCCTGCTCATTTGTCCATACTTTGTTGTCTCATGATAGTAGCGCTAGTTGATTGAAATTGAGTGAGTATGCTTGTCTGTCCATACTATTCTATCCACTTGGTGGTAGCGTTAGACATCTAATATTTTTGTGTACTTGTTCAAATTTAATTTTCATGGTATTGCAACATATACTGTCATACTGTCTTCCCGCTTGGTGAAAGCGCTTAATGTCAGGTCATTAGTGCACCGGCTCAATTTTTAGTTTTCCTGGTATTGCAACATACTGTCTATCCGCACTGTGATAGCGCTAGATGGCAATTAATTGGTGCACTGGATCAATTTCCATTTTCATGGTATAGCAACATACTGTCTATCCGATAAGTGATAGAGCTAGATGTCAAATAATGGGTGCATTGGCTCAATTTTCATGGTATTGTCTATTGCCCATTATGTATATACTACCCAGGCGTTTGAAGTTTATTTCAGTAGGTAATTTGTAAAGTTTTCTCAACACCCAGCCATTGCGTTTCCACTTCAATTTCATTGATATAGACTGAAGCCTGAGGAGGCTGCTTCAATATTTGAGTCTCCATACTTGTGTCATGGTTTCTTCATCTTGCTGTTTTCTAAATTTCTTATTTTTCCTTATTTTCATAAATTGTATATTTACTAGGTATCTTCAGTTTTGGGGCGAACTGGAGCTTAAACTTGATAACTCTGTATTTCATTCTCAACTTCTATTAAGTTTTTTATAAGAAAAAGTAACAAGATTATAATTTAAAAATGACTTAGGTTAGATTCTATCAATCAATTAAACGTTAGGTACCTAAGTAATTCCTCCATAGGAGAATATCTATAATTCACAAAAGGAAGTAAAGTATTTGATTGTACATACCTGTAACTGGAACTAATGAATATTTATGTTGATTCCATTAATATAGCGTTAAAAAACAAACCATAACCGCGCCTGATTATGGCGCTCATCCCTTGTTGATTTTTGGCTGAAATTCACTATAAACCTTATTGTAAACACAATCCACATAGAGAACTGTATAATAGCATTCTAAACACTAACTTATAAGCTACAAATAGAGTAAATAATAGTTATTTTACACATTTTATTGCAAGGACTACGTGCCCGCGCTGTCACAAACAATCGTAATGACATTACCAACAAATGTTGCCATTTGCAGGGATAAATGTTTTTTCTTTTCCAGCTTTAAAACATTGTGACCCGACGCTGTTGTAGAACATCGGTACTACTCGTAAATATATCTCAAACAATCAGCAAGTATAATTTCTTTGACGCAGCGTTCTTTTGTGTAACTATCTTTGTTATTATTATTAAAACAGTGAACTTTTAAAATGTTACACAGATGTGATTTTTTCTTACAATGTATTTCGCCAGTCATTTTGTGTTGTTTAGTCAGAAATCGTCGATTAAAGATAAATCACAAACGAGCGAAACTTTCCCCACGCTTGGTCTCAGCAATCAGTTTGTTACCCGCTTCGCTTCTTGCTTTGTGGGTTACGTTACGGGTGATGAGATGACGGTAATATGTTAGGGGCGAAGATGTTACCAGGTTCAAAAGCCGTTTATCTTACAATATGCATGTGTTGCTTACCGGATGCCTGGCGGCCGCCACAGCAGCGGCGGCGGCTGCGGCGTTCATTGCGCCCGCGCTTGGATACATCCCCACGTCAAACACACGCGATCATCGTCTGAAGCACTACAAGTAAAACAGGACACAGCACACACTCCACTTAATACACAAAAACAACACTAAAGACGCACGTAATCCGCGCAGTCAGTCACACGCGATTCACTTAAAAATCAGATACGACACACGTCCAACACGCACCGACGCTACGAGCGAACTGGCGGGCGGGCGGCGCGACGGGGGGACCCGCTCCCCACCCTCTCGAATCCTCCGACCCCTCGCATGCTGCCTGCCATGCCATACATATTTTCTCCACTCGAATTTTTCGTCGACTATCTTCATGTTTGAGGAATACTTTAGGCGAATCGGAGATATACGCTCTAATAGATACGTATTATTTGGGGATTTTCCTAGGGGTGTGGGTGGGGGTGTCGGTGTCACGGTTTTCGCGATCTCGCCTGCTCCTGCCGCGCGTTATACGACCCTGCTCGACTTGTTTTTATTTTAACAGGCATTTATTTTAACTGCTATCTTTTCCCATTAATTTAGTGAACTACCCAACTAACCAATACTAGTGGTAAAATGTAAAATTAAATAGGTACCTAGCTAGATCGCCTTGATCCTGTAAAATCATTAACGCAACTAAGTAGCTTTAAAATATTTAAATTGTTACAAAAAATAAGTATAATCCTTTATTTACGAGAGTAAAAATAATACCTAATAAAAATGTCTTAAAATGTAATAACTGTTGTTGGCAGCTTAACTGGTAGATAATGCTTCTTGACATTAACTCCGTCATTTTGTAGTATTTTATGCATTTTTTAAATGTTTAATAAAGTAAAAGAAATATGTAGAAGCAATTAAAAAATATTTTACTATGCACGACAACCAACGCCGACATTGTTAACTCATTGAGTAACACTAATTATGAAATTAACAATGACTATGGGCGCGACGATTGATCGCAGTCGGCGCGCCCAGTTAATTTATTTTGCAAGTGACCTGCAAAGTCTAAACGGTCGGATTGTTAACAAAAGCGTTAACAATCCGAGCGTTGGCTGGCTTGGCAGTGTTGCGGCGAAATTAAAATAATAATGTGTGCGGTTAATTTGGTAATCCGCACGAGCACTTGCGCGTAATTGATAGGTATATTACTTCGGACGCCGCGCCTAGGGATGTGGTCGCCAAATTATCTCTGAATCAGACTCCTACTACTCTTCAATAAAAATAGGTTTGTTTTTGCAAAATGTTTTTTTTATTTTTATTTTAGGTAATATTAAACAATTTTGTTTAAAAAAAAACTGATAATGGGGCCGAAAAATTAGGACCCCCAAATGAAGGTACCTAACGTGTAAAGGCTCAACTCATTTGATTTATTGATGTATTTTTAAGTTAATTTCTAATTCAATTATTATTTATTAAAATTATAATATCGTATTGGGATTTTTCTGTAACAATAGCTAAAGGTAAAGTTACAAAAAAAGTATTTAAATACCTATTCAACGATAACTTACACAAATAGGCAATAAAAAATTTGGGTACGTTTCATGTAAAAATGAAAAGTAATCAACATAAAGGAAGACGCTTCGTTTGCTTAAGGCCCCACAAGCGTAACTCGTTTTTTCCTTCTTTTTAACAGCTTTCTACTCTTTATTTAATGCATATAATCTTAGAAGTTTTATCTTTAAAATCATACTAAAATTTGTATTTACTCTATTTTATATTAACGAAAACAGGCTTTTAAACTACATCGATAAAAATGTATTCTATGCATCTTCTCCGTAAGTAATCCTTTACTTCATTTTTGGCTTTGAATAATCGACAGACTAACAATTGTCCTACTTTTTTGAATTGGTCCATTATTGATGATTTTTGACAATTATTCATTATCTACGAACTTTTGTTTCTCTGGCGAGCCGCACAGAGTAGAGATGCTTCGATTAAAATAATAAAGGCGTTTAAACTACTCTATCCTATCTTATGGTTGTGATGGATTCGCTTTCCTGCTTTTTATCCTACACTTCGCTCTATCGTATCTTCTTTCTTCAGTGATATCGTTCTTTATGTCTTTTGAATTGACAACACTTAGGTAACTATCGCAACTCAACCTGTGTCGGTGTCAGAGTTGGCCTTTAAACATTTATAAACTGAATTATTAAAGTAAATTATTTATTTAAATAGAGGGGGCCAACCATGATCTCATAATATTTCTTAATATAATACGCAGTATTACTTCAACCTTGTTTTGTTTTTCCTGTGTAAAGTATGACGATAAAACAAGACTGATAGTGGAACGGTGTAAGGTACTGTTTAGAAGAGTTTATGGTTAAGCCCCAATTTAAAATATATATATATATATATATATATATATATATTTACTGCAATAAATAGTTAAGCCTCGCATATCCCTACGGTTACTTAAGTTGCACAGACTATAAACGCACCTAAATAGCTCGCGATCGTGTTCAATCTATTTACTATCTTGTACGACAATAATTGTACTTGGTTCCGACAATTCATGGCCAGTAATTAGAAATACTGGAGTAGTTAGGTGTGGTATTTAAGTCATAAATATGATATTACAATATCAGCGAAATTCGTCATTCAATACACATGAATGAATTTCATGTGAATAAAAAAAACACACAAAAAGACTTAGCGTGTTTTTTGCACCGTATGAGTTCAATGGAAAAGAAAATTCTCTTTTCACAATGGTTGAACTGCTCTCCATTACACTCCATCTTTGAACCATCATACCATACTATCAATACGAACGTATTTTCTTTTATTAATTTCGGTATTACATAGCGCGAAGACTTTAGAGTTTTTACTACAAACACATCAAGTGTGTTGTATCTATTACCCATCGTTGGGTAAGCCTTACCTTGTGTTTTTCTATTTAAAAAAAAAAACTATTTTCTTTATGCTTCAAACAATAAAATTTCCATAAGATTTATTAAACAAGTAATTATTTATTTGTTTTTTTGGCTTAAGTTGAAACACAAAAATATCCATGGTGTCGTGAGACTGGGCCTTTTAGCAAATTTCATAATTCTATTAAACCGGAAATACTCTATAACGTTTTGTTATGTCAGTTTGCGAGTGTCTAAATATTCGGTTGTATTGACCGGTACCGGTATCGGTACAAGGTGTAAAAAGCTCAAGCTTTTTAAGCTTGAGCTTTTTACACCTTGGATCCCTTTAAGTGGACCTTAGTATTTTTTTTTTAAATCTGTTCCACATCTTCAACTCGATATCAGATCACAGATAAAAAAGTGCAGCAATCTAATAAAGGTTCTGTAATTTCTTTTTTAGAAGAACGGGACCGTAATACACAACAATCTAGGTAAATAAAGTATATTTTTATTTTCTGCTACACTGTTTTGTTTGCTATTATTTCTACTATCATTATCGAAGACTCTTTTTTTACGTAATCAAATTTCAATCAATAAGTAAACAGGTTCTAGTTTTTTTTGCATTTTAACTTTTAGTAAATCGCCAAGCTATATTCTGTTAACATAAACAATTTTTAAACACGCCTTTTTACGTCAGCGAGCGAGTACTTAAAATGTTATGGTATTTTTATGTGATCATTCAAGTGGCTTCTTGTAATTCGACCGTTCAAGTAGCAGTAACAGTTCGAGGAGCCCGCGTCGTGTGTGGTGCCGATAAAGTGACCATATCTCGCTCGAACCAATATTGACCTATTGATTAACACAGCCAGAAGCATCCGGTATGCAATGGATAGGCTATTTATACCATTATTTATTAGGCATTTAGTTAGTGGCTCTGATAGTCTGATGAGCCACGTCCAATTTATTCGTATACCCCCACATAACGACGTTTTCATCGTGAATCGCCGTATTAATGATGATTTACTTCACAGCTCCATAATCCTAAAATTTAAGACAGGGATATTAATAATAATTACTTACTGTAGTTCAGATTACACGGACATCTGAACTGAAACGTACTATGATATTGTAGATCGATGCAATACATGTCTTAAAATACCATATAATAATTTAATTTAATTTTCGCATTGCATGCAACGTTGTACGAAATGTAAAAATAACCTTCCAAGTCTTTTAATCCATTGTAAGTATTTATTCTTAGCTTACAATGGCATATTGCAGCCATTTGCTTCCAACAAAAAGTTTATGTTTTAAACATTTTTCTTTATATAGCGTCTGTATTACGCTCTAGGGCGTGCAGTGTTTAAATTTATTCAATGCATTCCAACCGCTTATGTAGGTATCTGTTTTTATTATCATGAAGCGCATTCTGAGAGTCACGCCTGTGTGAGATATTAATTAAGGAAGAATTGCGTCATAAATATTTTCATAGACAAAGCATTTCATGACTCAATATTTTAGAATAGACACACTGAAAAATTTTAGGTGTATCTTTTTTCTTTAGAAAGTTTTAAAATGTAACATTCATTACATCGAGACTTACCAGTAATCGCTGTAAGAGGAGTCAAAAAATTAATAAGGCGAGTGTATCGTCAAATGAAAACTAGCATGTGATTTCAAAAGCTTACTACTTTTTAACATTTTAAACTTTCTTGTTGCATTTTAAACTATTTTACGTAAAATAAGGTATGTGTTGCTTAATACCCGTTTAGTGCATAGTGTTATTTACTACTTTTGCCCAATTCGTCAGAAAAATATTTAAAAAATATTTTGATAATTGTCAACACCTAAACAACATTTTGAGCATAGTATTTCTTTACAGTACAAACATTTTACAGAAGAAAAAATATTGAAATCATTGAGTAAATAAACAAAAAAGATGCTAATTCACTTTTTTTAATCGTTTGTAACTCGTTTATAAGTCGATTGATAGGCCGACTTAATAGCTATAAACTGTGCACTTTTTAAATCGACCAATTGCGTCTATGCGAAAAGTTTTTTAAAAATATTTTCGCTACCTAAAGTCGTAAGAACCACTTTTTATTGCGTGCTGTTATTATGAATCGAATTTTAATAAATTTTCGTGCTAATATTGACGACCTCCGTAGCCGAGAGACGAGCATACCGGACTTGGAGTCGCTATCTCTGAGATTCCGGGTTCGATTCCCGGTCGGGTCAATGTAGAAAAATAACTTTTCTATACTGTCTCAGGTCTGGGTGTTGGGTGGTTGGGTGGTACCGTCGTTGTTTCTGATTTCTGTAACACAAGTGCATAAGCTACATCATAGGATCAGAGCAATGTATGTGAAATTGTCTAAAATTTAATTTAATTTATAATTTATTTATATTCTTACCAACACACGTCGAATTGCTAATTTAGGGGCACTACTCGCCTTAAGTGCATAAAAATACATTAAAGTAATATTTCACGTACAGAGGTCATTGGGCAGGTCTCAAAATATACCTATGTCACGGGTATGGGTGTCGTGGATCACGGAAATCGAAGTCCACTTTACTGTACAACCATAGATGAATTTTTGTCGAAACATTTTGCTGCTATTTTCGTTTGTTGCGTAAAACATAAATAGGCGAACTGTGTTGCTCAAAGATAATATGTTTCAAATGTTTTTAGCATAGACATCAAAATTTAATTATACGAAACGTAGAAAGAAGAAAAAGAAAGTATCTTATCGAATTGCGTTCTGTATTTTATGCTTTCGTAACTCGCACCCCAGACAATAATAATTAAATCAATAAAATCACGGTGAATGTCAGTTCACTGGACAATGAAGTAACTTTAACGGTTTTGTCAGTTTGCGCCTGAATTCCGCCGATTGCGGCCTAAGATGTTTTTAAAAGTTCTTTTTGAACGTCATTGATTGCGGCTATATTTGTGAATGGGATGGTAAACTTTGCGATATTTATGTTAATATTTAACAAATTTCCTAACTTTATCTCACTATTTCTGTGATAAGTAATCAAGTATGAGAATGATTTGGTTCGATAAAAAATTGTGTAATGGCATCACGCTATCACGAATTCAAAGAAACTATACAGGGTGGTCCAGGCCAGATGGATATAAAATTTTTTTTAGATAGTCGGCCTAGCGACCTATTTGTACCCGCCAGGAAAAAAATCGCTTGTCAGACGCTTTCAAGATATGTTTTTTTTTAAATTTTTGAAATATCACAACTTTTATTGTTTTAATAATGTTTTATTATTCACTTAAAATTTGCAGATCAGTCTGAATTTTTTTTCTGAGAGAGTGCAATGTCTAAGTAAGCACCTAAAATAAAAAAATAATATAATTTTCATTTTAAAAGTAAATAAAACACTATTAAAACATTAAAAGTGGTGATTTTTCTAAAATTTAAAAAAAAAACATATCTTGTAAGCGGCTGACAAGCGATTTTTTTTCCTGGCGGGTACAAATAGGTCCCTAAGCCGACTACCAAAAAAAATTTTTATAACCATCTGGCCTGGACCACCCTGTATACCACGCAATTTGCCAAGACGACTTGGTTTTGTTTATTGGTTATACATAAATGTATTTCTTGAAATTAAATATTATTTGTGCTCATATTTCAAACTAAAGACTGATTGCCATTGACTGAGTGCCGTGTGGGGACGGCCGTAAAGAATACACTTTCCCACCGCCAACAAGAGGCGTGTCGTAAGAGGCGACTAATTCCTGTAGCACGAGACGGGCAGCAGCGTCTACGTGCGAAATCTTATAAAAAACTGCGCTCGCCAACCCGCCTGCCAAGCGTGGCGAGTATTGGCAATCCCCCCCAATGATAGGTCATTGAGGGAGGCCTATGTTCAGCAGTGGACGTCCTATGGCTGAAATGATGATGATGATGATGACTGATTGCCAAATACATTTAAGCAGTCTTAAATAGATATTATGAATTTATTCCTTTTTTATTACTCAGGTGCCTTTGTCACTAAAAGAGAAGAGTCCATCTGACATCATAGCATAGCCATGCACCTAGTGTTTACCGTAACTCGCATTTACGCGGCATTCATTCTAAGGAAGTAACGAGCCGCGACAAAAAACCACCTCATTCATTCGTTCGCTCGCTTCGTATCGTTTTTGTTTCGACTCTTTTTTGAAGCCTTTTTGTGTGTGTTTTTAATTCTTATTTCGAATCGCGCAGCCGTTTTGCTCGATGAAACCCATATGTCGCGCTGAGCGACGTGAGACGTAGAATTTTAACAATGGATATAGATGTGGTAAATTGTATGTCCTTTACCTGCCTTATTATAAGTTCCCGTAGAGTACTT
The DNA here is from genome assembly GCA_963576865.1 of Anania hortulata. Lineage (NCBI taxonomy): Eukaryota > Metazoa > Arthropoda > Insecta > Lepidoptera > Crambidae > Anania > Anania hortulata. The sequence goes on from OY756406.1 coordinate 11,635,155, forward strand.
AGGTACCTGCTATTGATATCGCAACGAAGTTTTTCTCTCTTTACAATGTTAAAATAATTTGGGACGAAAGTTACAACGTTTTACAAACTGAAGGAATTTGTGCAAACCTTTCACCTATTAGTATCTACTTACACAATCTAACTAAACTGCTATTAGATCGAACTAAATGAAAGCAATTAACACTTTTTGCTTTATAATTTTATGATGCAATAAAGCTACCGCCACTAAGTTGCTCAGAGGTTAGTATATCCTCGAAACATCCATAACGAATATATTTTATTACTACTCGTAGCTCCGAGATCAAAGCGATAGAGCTCCCTGCGCAGGCGGTCTCACGAGCGATCGCCGCACGATAACGCATAAATAACAATCAGGCAGTATTGCCACGACATCGCTACAACATCGCACCGACGACCGTCGCGCGTCGCCGCACCCCACCGGTTTATCTCTGCCTACCTGTACTGAACACGAAATTTTTACGATCCCATCGCGTCGATGTCGATCGCCGCAGTGGGAGATAAGCATTAATTAATTAGGTGGGCACGTTTAATCGAGCCGAAGTTTCGAGTCCATTCCAATTTACACTCGGCGACTTTAATAAACACTTTTATCAAGATTACACACTCTAATTCGAGTAAAACTTTGATTAGATAGCGAGATTCAGTCTATTACTTAGATACGTCGAAATCGAACAGGTTGCGGTTTAAACGCTGCGGATACGTGTTTATGTTACCCAAGATCCGTGAGAATCGAACTAGGGTGGGCGAGTTATTCGTAAACAAGTTGTACATATTTACTTAGTTACAACAAGGCCACGGGTCGCAATATCAACGGGATATCAATCGAGAGTCGGGTCGAGAGGTCAATAAAACAGGCGTAGTACCAAGTACCGACGGTCGACTGTATTACTACTACGCCTGTTTTACTGACTCTGACCGCGCTATCTGCGCGCGGCCGCACACCGCGGTCTCGACTAAACAGACTTGAACAAATAAAACAAGCCGGGTAATTAACCGGCGCGAACAATTAGTTGTATAACCGGGCATTGTGTCGCATAAAAAACGACCATTCTCAAAAGCCACTCCATTTCCCAGAAGGCTCGGATTGCCTAGTCCGTTCTCGGCCGCCAGCAGCCCAAGGGTTTTTTGCATGAAAATTAATATTTAATGGTTGCAGTTGGAATTGCATGCGATCTGAGTTTTAGATAAACGTTTATTTACTGTAAGGGTGTGAATTATTAACGTTTTGCTGTGTTTACCTATAATAGTTGGGTTTATAAAGCATCAGACAGGCTAGCTACACTTAATTTACATTAGGTAAGTGCTTAGGATTGCGTGTAGGTATAGGTTAGACACATTTACATAACATTTATTCTTGATAAGGTTTCTTTATTTACACATCTGCCTACGCATTCAAAATAATAAATATAATTTTCATTCAATGGTTTATTCAAATAATAAAATGATTATCCAGTTTCTAATAAATAACTAAATATAAACAATGCCTATAAAATCTACTAAATATAAACAATGCCTTTTCGAAATTAAGGGTATACTAATGAATTCGAACATACTTTAATTTGTAATGAGATATTTAACAACAAAACGATAATTAGTTGCAAACTAGTATAGCGGAATTCACCATAACGTAGATGATTTCACGATATTATTTTCATTTTAAGGATGTGTGTAGAGTAGTAGCTCTATTGGTAAGGAAGCCCGTGTGGGCGATAGGTTGACGATCAGTGGACACTCCTTGCCGCAAACTCAATTACTGACTTTAATTTTACTATTTTTTCAGGCTCTTCTGTACTAAACGAACAGTCAACGGCAAGTCGACCTACCCAAAAAGTAAAGGTTATTGAACCCATTTTCAATTTTAAGTCGGACTTAAAATTGAAAATGGGTTCAATAACGCAGAAATCAATATCAATTGGGAAAATTTGACGTTTTGTGGTAGTTTGACGAGCGTTGTCCATACAGTTCTCAGAATGTAGAGACGGGGCTACCAATTATTTCAGCGCTTATTTTTCGTTCGAAACAGTCACATCAGTGATAAAGAACTTATAACACACATAGTACACATGTCTACAAGAAAATTGTACCTACATTATACATACCTACCTACCTACCTACCTACTTCACTATTAGTCAGCTGTGCCAGTTTTGTCATCCCTCTCTCATGGTTTGATTTTCTCCGGGAATCGCTCAGTGCTCATCAAAATTGATAGTACACTATTTTAGGAATTACCAGATATGACAAGAGCGGTGGGTTCAACAAATCGCCTATAAAACACGAGTTTATTACGTAATGCCGGCGCCCAGTGGCTGATGCGCGCCCCGCAACAATAAGCGTAAATATGCCACTTACTATGATTGACACCATTTGACACACACTATTGTGCACTTTAAAAAGTTACATTGGTGAAGCTATATCTACATAATTTAGACACAATACATTTAAAGCGAGTATAGTCGTCAAATGTAAACGAGTATGTGGTTTCAAAAGCCTTACTACTTAAGCCTAGTTTGTCAGAAAAATATTTAAAAATATGCTAAGAATTGTAAAAACCTACACTACATCTAGAAAAAAAAAAATTAAATCATTGCAAAACTACTAAACAAATAAAACTCTAATTCTCTTTCTTCTTATTAACCGCTTGATCGATTTAATTGGTTTACAGGATTTTTTATTAGAACAATAATTGCGTCCAAACGCTACGACGCAGCGACTGTCGTAACAGCCACGTTTTATTGCGCGCTATTATGAACCGTATTTTAATGAAATTTTGTGCGAAATTCGTACTAACATTCGTCGAGTCGCTAATTTAGGGGCACTCGCCTTAATTATGTCTACTTTACTATAATATGTCTGTATTATTTAGGCAGTGAAATCTAAAACATGGCAGAAAAAATCAATTAGTGCGTGAGTGATAAGGTAACACTTGACAGGTTGAACTCTATCTATCTCAAGAAAAATATTTTTACTTGAAAAAAAATTTCAACTGCCTCTGGTGGGATAAAAAAATATTAATATAAATTTTATCTATCTCTTTTACAATTGTTATGAAGTAAGGTCGCCGTTAACGGGTTGATCTCATCACCATTCACACGCATTACCATAACAAAAAACCGGCTAAATGTGAGTCGGACTCACAAGGGTTCCGTACCACCGTATTTTATTTTATTTGGTTCAGGATCCTTAGCGCAAACCCGGCTCACACTTGACCGGTTTTTATTATTTGTTGACAAACTTTAATGTTTGCATTATGATCACACCAAGTTTGACGCTTGTATGTATTACGTTTATTCTACAGACCCCATAATAAAAATGGTCGAAAACTTATAGTAATCATTTTAAAAAATGCTTGTTTAACCCTAAAAACGATGTAGGTAAGTAATACATCATGAACGAGCGTGATAGGTACACGTTACGATTACCTCGGACGCGATAATATCTCTTAATTAATAGCGGAGCTCACACTCCGGTACCGAGTTTAAATAACATTAATTCGCAGCGGCGCCGCTCCATCGACGCGCCCTCGGCTTAATTGAATTAAATCGGGCACAAACCGGCATTGTAACGAAATTACCCAGTTGCCGACGACGTTCTTAAATATCTCCACTCGACTCATATCGGAAACCGATGTTATTATGTCGTTTATGAAAATAACTTTGTAAGTGCTCGGCCGGCGGCTCGTTTGGTAGTTAGAGACACGGTAGAGCCACATTAGGTCGCATGTAACTACTACATTATGGAATGTACTGAATGCTATCACAATTTAAATAAAAATTGTTTTACAACTTACCAGAATTTACCCTTATTAAAACTAATAATATAATATTGTCATTGTTCAAACATTGCCAATTTTATGTTGAGTGTGAACTGAATAACACATTTCGAACTGAAGGACCATACAAAACAGACAGACTTTTCACGCTATTCATCATCATCATCATCATCGGCCTCTAGAAGTCCTTCTCCTATGACTTATGTCTATCATACCTATTAACAATAATTGAGGACGGCGATTAGTTGTAAAGAAACAAAGTACCTACTTCATATTTACATCGAACGGGATTAAACCCTAGAAGAATTATTTACATCCAAAACATAAACAAACAAAATTATTTTAAAAAAAACACTAGTAAAATAAAATGGAAATATGTTAATAGGCGGATGTATGTTCTTTTTTTTGTTAATTTAAAAAAAAAAATAGATAATATAAAATATTATATGAATAATTTTAAAATAAGAAAGTTGGAGCACCTAAAAAAGGTAATTAAGTATTTAAGTCACATTATGTATGTATAATCAGTGCTTAGGTAATTAGCAATAAACGCTGCATTTGAATTTGAAATATTTATTGACGTTTGACGGCATTTCATCGTTGATATTTCGTGTATTAGCCAAATGTAAGTGAATTCTCTACCTATAGGTTCTTAAGATTGACATACCTATGTAGAGATTATACTTGTTTGTCAATAACAAAATAATTATTCTGCCTTAAAAATTATCTCGGAAAGCGCAATCACAAACACGAAGTTCTAGTTAAATTCACTAAGAAAGTTCCATTTTCCTTACATTGATAAATATTGGTTTTCGTTAGGGTTTCGAAATCTGAAAATAAGCTTTCCCAAGTACAGTTAAGACATAAAACATTTACCTGAGCAGCTATTACAGAGTAGCAGGTATGAAGAGGTACTTATACATTATTATGGAAGCATTGTATGTATAACTCGTACCTACAAGAACGTGAGGAAACTATGGAACATCTTAATTTCATGCTTATTACAAGGTTTTATTACCTAAATCCTATTTGTGAAGCTTGGACGTAGATATTAACGGTTACTTATTAACACTGCAAACGTATTTGTGTGGGATGTAATGGTAATATACCTAGTAGAAGTAGGAACCCATTTAGATTTCGCTTTAATTCGTTTTCCAAAGGCCTCCTCCAAATCCAATTAATCTTAGTAGATATTATGTTAATGCACGAAAAATTATTTTAGATTTTATCTGTAGGTAAGGTGAAATACAGTACACTTAATTGGAAATTTGATATTTAATATTAATTTGATTACAGAACTCTTTGGTATAAGGTTGATATTGGTTGAGTGTTTATTTTGCGTACTTATCTAATCTTGATTTAGAATTTTTCAGAAAGTTTTATTTTTTATTTTTTTAGTCTGGTCGTTTTTGCTAATCAGCAGAAAAAGAAAAAAGTATAGCAACTAAACTAATTTATAGTAACACGAAAACTTGATGTCCATTATTAGGTATTCTGTGTCCATGCTCTCTGAATTGTACAAGAATATAGCTAGGAAGTAGGAATGTACAAAGGATTCATTTGACCGACTGAGTGGAAGATAGTCGAAGGTGCATAGTCAAACCGGCCTTCCTTATACGTCGTACAACTAGTTAGACCTACAGACTGCCTAGTATACTGCCAATAGGTGAGTAAGTGTCTCTACATAGGTAGTTTTTTCAAGCGACAAGAAAATAAGTGTGTTGAATGGCGGCTACCGGACAAGCCCGCCTAACCACCTAGCGGATGGAGGTCGGCGACGCTGCTCGCATATCTGACGCGAATACGCGATGTGTTTTTGCCGGCCAGTACTTTGAGCTTGCTGATTCTTATTTTTCTTCTTATTCTGACCTTTTCTGTGCCCTAAGAAAACTTTTTTTGATATCTGTAGGTTAACGGTTAATATCGTAAAAGTATGTTAGTTTTTTTAGAAGCAACTTAAATTAAGTTTTTTTAACCTAAATTAACCGAAGGAAATTAAATATTAAAGGCTTTTTACACGCTTAAAAATAGTTTTTCACACTTGTCAAAATGAGAAAAATACAGAAAGTCAAAGTTTTGTAAGTTAGGTGGGCTTCCTGCTATCAGTAGCTATCAGCAAATTCAAGTAAATGTTTTTACTGCATGAGGCTATTTTACGTAATCTTAATAGAAAAAAAGATAACTTGTCTACCTGACTATAAAAGGTTAGGGAAGATACATTTTCTCTTAAATAATTCAGTAAGTAAGTACTCAATTATGTTGGATATCATATGAGTAGGTAATAAATAATAAGTTGTTATTGTAATTAACCACCTTGTATCTGGTGAGGTGGTGACAAAAAATGACAAAGTATTTAAAACTAGTAACACAAGTATCTGTTAAGCATTGAGAATGTCTAGTTAGCGACAGAGTACCTACTCGAATAAACATTCATTTCATAATGAGTCTATTTCTGTGACGGTAAGTCTATAAGTCGCTACGAAATAAAACGTCTGCTGAGTTGCAAGAGCGTACAATTTTGAACAAACTCGAGATATGGAACAGCTGATAGTTACCTGCCTGTTTATGACGCAGGAATAAGAGACACGACCCGTTAATAAAAACTGGTAAAAGCGGTTTAAACACTTTGTACCCTCGACTCTTCCTTCTGTTTAATCTCTATTGACTGAACGCAACATATCCGTATCCGTCTAGGTAAGTCTATAATAATAACAATAAAATAATGTGTCTTATCCATCAAAATCCCTGAAATCTAATCTAAAGCGATTTCACGAAGGTACTCGTAGGTAGATAGATATCTAATTTAGTTAAGAGTGTTAGGTGTCTGGATAGGTAGGTACTTACTTACCTACTTTTATAAAACTTAAATTTAGGTTAGTAGGTACCTACTTAATTCTATGTAGGTAAGATAGGAGGACCTAGGTAAATCGGTTTGGAATTATCTGCCAGTCAAACATAAGGCTAAACAGAAATATTTCGAGAGCAGACCATTACGTTTAAAAAAATATAGGAACTTAAAAAAGAAAACAGTTTAGTACCTAGGTACATAAACTAAAGCATAGCCTTTGAGTGATGTGTCTATCTAGCTGCTCGTTTATCGTGCACCGCTCCGCTGCGGTTGCAGCGCGTCTCGAAGCAGGGAAGCGCAACCCGCGACCCGCGACTTGCCATTAGCGCCGCGCATTCAATAATAATGAACAAGCCGCACCGAAATATCCCCTGTTTACACCCACTCGCTCGCTCGCTCCGCCGCCGCACCGTCCGACCGCATTTTATTTTTTCGCTGTCGCACATTTCGCCGTCATAGCTATTTCCACTCGAGGCATTATACGCGCGTGGATGTGTGAGTCAGTCCACGTGGACCGCTTCGACGTCGGTGAACAGAATCCGTCGAATACGTGCACGCTATTCGACGAGAGCTCGAGATCGCTTATTAAGGGCGGAGTTACACGCGTATCTGCCTCGGCATTGGCTGGGATGGTGCGCGGAAAACGTGCTATTCGCCGAGGCGATTTTTATAAGCGCGGTAGTCCACGTGGACTCGTTTATCTATTCAGACGCCGGCGGCGCGGTCGCGGGGGGAGACCGGGGGGTATACGGGCAATCAGTAAAGGCGGGAGGAATACGGCCATATTTATAAGAGCTGCGGGGATGCAATCACGAAGCGGCGCGGGGGTCGGCGGGCGGTCGGGGGAGAGGCGGCGGCCATTTTGAGGGCAGCTCTTTTTATTCGTTTTTCGCGCGGGGTGCGTCGTCGGCGGGAGCGCGCCGTGCGCTAATTGCGGGGGTAATGAGGGCGCTCGACTCGACTCGCTCACTCTATTAAACTCGCTCGCTATCGACTGCCTTATTGATTTGTCCTTAATCGAGGTGCGGTGGAGTAGCGAGTGGCAGGCATGGCTCGGTGTAATGTAAACAAACGTTCAACTCGCGGCCGCGACAGCATCGCGCGGAAACGGTGAACAAATTGAATTAGAATGATTAGGTGCCCCTACCGGCGACCATCACTGACCTACTCCATACCGGTGACATCTCTCAGCTGCTACTATTTATTACCGGCGCTAGGCTACTAAGTACTTAACTTACCAATACTTGTAATTTAAATCAATGACTTGTATGTAACCAATTCACGTTGCCTTTGGCTTTTGCTATCATTATCAACACGTTTTTAAAACGTTTATTTATTGTTTAAATACCATTAAGAGGCTTTTAGATTAGACTAGCTAGATAGAAGAGCAGACACTTAAATTTACCAAAATAAGCTGTTAAATTTTTTAATAGGCAAATATAAAAGTGTGAAAGTGCCTTAACAAGCGAGGCTTGGCAAAGCAACCTTTGTTGCAGACGTAGTAGGTAGATAACACAGTTTTTGGGTGACAGTAGGGTTGCTGACTTATTATTAGTTTATTGGTAAGTTCAGAGATTTTTTGTGCAACAAATTCAAATAAAATATTGCTTTTACAATACTTTAGTTATTGAGTTTTACAATGCACTAGTTATTCAGTTGAGTAGGTAACTCTTCGGCTCCTTCTGTTGATTATTATGTAGAGTTAATGGAACTAAAAAGATGTAACCTAATTACTTATAAGTACTTAACTTTTAAAAAAAAGAACAATTCTCGACCTCAGAAGCGGTCTGATGTGTGCAAGGTTTTCAATCACACATTAGACCTTATGTTTCTAAGGTCAAGAATTAAGACGGGGTACGAGCGACCGGGCGATGACCAACATGTAAAAAATACAGGGTTACGTTGAAAGGGGTGCTATCTGCTGGTATCTTTAGGAGTGGCTCGGAATCAGTAACTTAATCGAACTATGCAAAGAACAACAAATTTTACATTAAATTATTCCTATCCGCTGTTAAAAATCGAACGCATGGATTATTTAACTCATTCATTAAAAAATTGAATGTACACCGTATGTGCACTGCGTAAGGTCCTAGTTGGCTCGCCGTACCTACGCCTTTGACCGCGTACGCCGCCTTTACGATAAATGACCGCGCGGCTTTCGTAGTCTCAGACTTTATTGGCAGATTTTAAAAAAAAATTGTATAACATACGATATTAAAAATAATAACGATTAAGACGCTTCTTTATATTGTTCCCTAGATTTTAATTTGGCACCCCTTTGCAATGTAACCCTGTATATTTAACCTATAATATTTACGAACGCCAATATGTCAGTATGTTGTTGTAGGTAAGTAACTATAGGTACTTAACAAATTTATTATTTTACAATGAGCCTTACCTAGATTATTTACACGAAAAGTTAATGCGCGTACTGAGAGTAAATGAATGACTAGGACGGCCACACAGTTCCGTTTTACCCGGAAAGTGGTCTAATTTTAGGACGCTCCCCTCAACGATATAACCCGAGGCGAATAAGGGACGGAATGTCAGGGTTAAGGTTTTTATTTATTTACCTTTATACAGATAGGTTATTAATAAGATGCGAAGTGGACATTTCCGAATAAAATTTTGCGTAGTCCCAGCACGGTGTCGATTAGTCGATTTACATTTAGAGATACATATATTTAAAAAAAGTATTTACCTAATATTAAATTACCCAATAAAATAGTCATGTTTTTATGAAGTACTTTTAAATAAAAAATTGTAAAATTTTGCATTAAAATAGGTAATTAAAATTGGACTCCAGACCTTTTTCCTTATTCAACGTTGTTACGACGTTACTGATAATTTTATATATTTTTATTTCGTAGATACAACAGTTTCATTAATTTAGTAATATAAGGTAATTATTATGAGAAAACGTAAACCTGTCAGCAATAATGATTTTGAAGGGTCATCACTAACTTTGAACGACATATGGTAATGTTACTTACATTATCATATAATATGTAAAAAAAAATTACACCCATTTATAAATTTGAAAACTTTTACCTACTTGTTCAGAAGTGAACCATGAACACTAAGCAGTGTTGTTTTCACGTTAAACTCAATACAGAACAAAACAAAACAAGGTTGAATAAATACCTACTGATTTAAGAGATCAGTGTCGTTAGCCCCGTGTTTATTTGGCAGTTTATGTTTTTTCGCTGTCCATTAATGTGTATGAAAATATATATAGGCATAAAATGAGTAAGTAAACATTATATTCGCGTGAATTCGTCATCTTTGTGCGTATAGAAGCATGACCAATACGCTGACAATAAATAGGTCTGTTTGTTCCATATGGTAGATTATAAAAACATATCTGCTCGATTTCTCTATAACCTGACAAAAAAAAATGCAGTAAAAAAATGTTTTAGTTTTTTAAAATAAAAATAAGCACAATTACCGTTAATGATTACACACACATCACGTCAAATACAAATAAGTTTATGTACATACAACAGCTCGTCAACCTAACGTCACAAAACGTCAAATTTTCTCAATTGATATTGATATATCTACATGTTGGACTTAAAGTTGAAAATCAGTTCAATGTCTTTTTACTTTTTATTGACCTGCCGTTGACTGTACAAACGTTTCAAAACATGTAAAAACATTGCAATTTTTTCAAACTAACAAATTGCATAGATTAATTTTGATGAATACTAATTTTGTTGACCCATCCCTGCTGGCTGCCCTCTTGTCATCCTCATTGTCTCAATCAGAGACGTCTTCATTATACGCAATAGGAATTGCTATTACAATTTATTGCTGGCAATCAAATTAGCATCAATAAATTGTGGTGTTGTGTTGTGATTGCAGGTAGATGAGCACTGAGCCGTATATTGAGATAGTGTTAGATTAACCTATAGTACGAGCAAAGTGCATATCACCCACCTATCATTTAACGACCTGAGCGCTCGCATTAGCGGCGTCGTGCTATACAAATGACTACACATGACTAATACACAATTACATTATGTCCATTAAACTCCATTACATACTAACCAACGTAAGCATGTTACATCTGTGTCAATTTTGCGCAAAACACACATTTTGCGTTTTGATAAAAGCGCGTCATTGTATCTCCAGCTCGATACGAAAAACACTATTAGTCTTCATTTGATTCGATACCAACTCGTATCATTCAGCACAACAACAATCGCTACCTAATTCGGAGTCAATGTGAACAAACATAATAGCTGAGCCGACAGTCAAGTGTAACAATTCAGCCGTTTCAATGCCCTAGTAAGGTAGTGCACCAACAATGGAGCGAGACGCGGCGTGCGAGCGATATGAAATTTCATTAACGAGGGTCGGTGAGCACTCCACAAGACGGCGGGCAAACAGCGCGCGTGAACCCACGAATAATTCACACGCGAGCCCTACAAATAACGGGCCCCCGCGCCCCGCGCCCTCCTTGCCCCGCCAGCCGCAAACTGAGTTATTTATCGCCCCCGCGACCCCCCCGACCCGCGCCGGGGACAGGAAATACCCGCACGTATTTTTACTGCCAGCTGAAGACCGTGCGTGAAACCCCTAGCGACATCTACTGGGGGGCGCGGACACTGTAAACTTGCGACCGACGCGTATTGCCCTGCTCCTCGCTTTGCAATGGATTTTCTGACCCTTTTATTAATCTGTGGTAGTAGGGTTCGCTTTTAAATTCAATTTGATAATGGGTTTCAATTACAAAGTCTATTTTTTATTTAATTAAAAAATTGCTTGTTTGACACAGGGCTACATTTTTATATTAAGTAATATACAAGTATCCTAGCTACACGTGAAAGTTTTAAAGCAATAATATTTACAAAGTAAAATAAAACGAAATAATCAACTAATATTAAACTTTTTCCGACTTTTAACGACAATCAAACGAAAGACTGACCTTTTTTACTAAACGCTTCAGGCGGATGTGGTTCTTTCGAAAACATTTTTTGTTATTATTTTTCTCCATTGAACCAAAACAAAAAGAAATCAACTTAGTGTTAACAAATTGTTAGTAGTCTGTTTGAAGTTATTACTCAAAAGTAAAATTAAAGTCTTTACTTGTAAACATCAACGAAATTAAGTAGTTTAATTAAGTACGGACATAATAGTGCTATAATAAACTTGTAAAACGCTTGGTAGGGTGACCAACCCCTTTCTTAGTCTATTTTAGATTTCTTCTAAATTCTTAATTGTTGTTTCTTAACAATAAAGTAAATTATTTATCATATTAGTGTTACGAACAATAAATACTTTTTTTAATAACTCTTGCGCAAGTCAAACAAATAAAACAGACATCGAGATACCTTAAATTGTATCATTAAATTATTTTATTAATTTAATTTTAATTTTTTTTTTAAAAACCTCTTCCGAATTTTCAACCTTGTAAGAGGATTAAATAAAATGTTAATACCCCCGATTAATAGAGCGGACGTTCGTAAGTAACCGATAATGATTCGAGGGCTGGCATCCTTTACCCTGCGTGAATATCAATTAAAGACTACAATTATTTCCGTTCCTAACGTATTTTTAGTCACTCAGCGAATGGCAGCCTCCGACGAATTCTGTTGGTAAGTACAAATCAACCCTTTACAGAAAACCGCATCTGAATCGGTCGAACCGTTTCGGAAATAAATGGCAACAGTCTAGTGCACAAAATAAACAACCTCTCACCCTAAACGCTCAAATTAAACATTATCCGTTCCGTCGTGGGCAAAAATTAGACTTTCTGTCTAAAATTAAATTCATTAAAGTAAATCTAAAATTAAATAGGTAATCTTATAAAATTCCAGCCAAAAATGTTTATTTGTTGCTTGGTAATTTTTTTAAAGTATTTTTTTAATGGTTCAGATGCTACGATAACGCCCAATAAGGCTGCCCATAGAACTAGGTCTAGGTCCAAAACAATAATGTCGATGCAAATATTGTCAATTTGTCGTGTTCCAATCCATGTTCCGTTTATTAATTTAGAAAGATGAGCTGGTTTGTAAAAACGGATTAGGATACGTGATTATATTAGTGTCGATATCCGCGAATACGGACACGGAGTGGACCTCAACTTTCGTACTCACTCAGTCTGGACCAGTGCTTGTGATGACCTTGTTACTAAGTACTTGTTAGTATAACAATAGTTGACGATTTGCGTTGATAACGCGATTTAAGTTTCTCTGAAAACGTGATTTTATCTGATGTTAACACTTAGTGGTGTCTTGATAATTATTTGAATTAGTATATTGTGATATCATCATAATCATGTGTGATTAGAGGTTTGATCTCACTATAAAGATTAATTAATTTCCATGATTCGAATTACTACGCGTATACTACTGCTAGCTAGGTAACTAACTTACTAAAATAAGTAACAATAAATGTTTAAATTTAATTTTAATGTGCCAAATACATGTCACCTTAGGAAACAAAAAAATATTATAATTAAAGTTAATAATATTTTTTTGGCATAGGTACCTTAACCTTTACCTGGCGTAACTTTAAAATAAACAATAAAATGCATTAACATAAAATATCCATTAAAGATTCGCTAAAAATTAACGAAAATGAATGCAGTTACAGATATTTTTCTTCGGATATCCGCGTATATGGATACGAATATATGGCACAACCCGGAGAACATCACTCCTTGCGCAGAAACGATGTATGTATGGAAACACGTAGAAAAAGATATAAATTGATGCATGAAAAAAAATTGTTTTTACTATATTTACATGGGGCACACTAAAAGTTTTGCACTTCTAGCTAATCGGAACTATTTGAATTTCGAATGTTATATACATATTTTTAAACGTTGCAACCATCTTGGTAATAAAAAAAAACAATTGGCGGAAAATGATTTGTCAATTGTTTTTTATCACACATCAAAGTTCTACGTACGCAACGATAATATACGAATAGTTGAACGAATATAACGATAATTGAAGAAAACCTGCGGATTACCTATGAGACAATTCGAAGACTATTGGAGATTGGTATGAGCCAAATACAGAAAATTTTACATGAAGAATTGCAAGTTCGGAAACTTTGCTGTCCTTGGATCCCTCATGATCGCGTTTTTTTTTGTCAGCTACGGGTCCCATCTGTACAATTCCACTTGAAGATCAAAAGAGTGTTAATGCGGAGTAGTATTCTACCATTTGTTTACCCAGGGTGTTAGAAAAAGTTCGCGATAGACGACCCAAAAGCCGCGTTCTCCTACATCATGACAACGCTTCTTCAGACACGGCCAACAAAACAAAGTCATTTTTAGCTTCCGAAAAAGTACTACTCGTCACCCATCCTGCGCATAGCCCCGACCTAGCACCCTTTGATTTCTGTATTTTCCCTAAAATCAAATATTTGATGAAAGGTTTTACTTTTACCAACTCCGAAGAGGCAGTGATAGCGTTCAATCAGCACGTAGAAAACATGCCTTTAGATCTGTGGTCCTCCTGTTTTAAAAAATGGTTCGATCGCATGAAACATGTTTAAAATGTAAAGGAGAGTATTCTGAAAAGCAATAAACATAATATTTTGGTTATAACATGTTGTTTTTTTAAGTTACGCAAAACTTATTGTGTGACCTACGTATAAGAAAACATATGAAATTATAGTGTTAATAGTGAAAATCTCCAATTCGAAGAGAAATATCTTACATTAGCAAATATCACTCACAGGTGTCCCATTAATTTGTGACTGAAAACACGCGATATCCAAATCCAGCACACTTACAATAATATCATCATTGACGATTGATAAAAAGAAAGACTCATTTAGCCAATTATTTAATAAATAAAATAAACTTACACGACTTGTTTAAATAACATCTTAATATCTTAATCAAATAAATTAAATTGTTTTGACAATTACCCAATTATCTAGCCCCAAATAAATCAGTGCCCAAACTAAGCAAAGCTTGTGTAATATGGCGACTAGTTAACGAATAAACATATTTAAATACATTTATAAACATCCATGACTTAGGTACAAATACTCGTGTTCATCACACAAACATTTGCCCCTTGCGGGATTCGAACCCGAAAACGCTGACTTTGTAGTCCGGAGCGTGAACTACTACCTACACCAGACGGTCGTCATTTTATAATTGATCTTTATATTAATATTAATCACCTACTAGCAGGAAAAACTAAGCTAAAGGATAAAATAGATTACGATAACAGAAATTATGATTTACGTCTAAATATAAGTAGGTAGGTATTTCATCATTTTTAGTTAAGCTGCACATACAGCAGTTAAAAAATGTTAAATATAGTGACAGATATGCTATTTTGTACAACTTACTATAAGAAATATTGGATAACTTCTAATACATTGCTATGATCCTAAGGTAAAGCTTAAGCACTTATGTTATAGAAATCGGAAAAAACGACGGTACCACAAAATAGAAAAGTTTATTTTTTACATTGACCCGACCGAGAATCGAACCCGGGACCTCAGAGACGGTGACGCCATGTCCGGCGTACTCGCCTCTCGGCTACGGAGGTAGACAAATACTGAAATAATTGTATCAGTTAATCGGATTACTAATAATTTTTAAAGTCAATAAATTTTTCACATGATCATTGATCATAATAAAGTAATTACATAATAAATATTAAACCATGTAGGTACGATTATAACGAAATGATTACGATAGTGTCAGTGGATTAGGCATTAGTAGATAATTATATGGATCATGATTCGGATACAAAATAACACTATAATCTAGAAATAAGTCGCAGCAGATAGTGATGAAAGCAATACTCGTAAAGAATCTATATTTTATGAGTGCATACGAGTACATAGGGTGACTTTGAAAACTGTGGACTTCAAAAGTACCGACCGATATAAATGTTAATAAAATCATAATCCTCTTGTAAAAATATTCTGTTGTTCCATCATACATATGGAACACACATCATAAACAAGAAACCAAGAATTTGATTCATTCTGAACAATAAAAACACTTAAATATTGATACTTTCTGCAGTGCAAACCAAGCGGGCCAATTGTTCCTTCAATTGGACTCAGTTGAGTCAGCGCTGAGCGGTGCCACTGCAGGTCAAGGGTTCAATTCCCCGCTCGCTTCTTACTGGTTATTAATTTCAATGTCTGCTACCAAGTGTTTTGTTTTTTGATTGCTCTTTCAAACTGATCTTAACAAAATCGGATAAAAAAATAGGTATGCCTTGCTTTTATCACATTTGATTTTAAATCTTTTGTTTATGGAGCTTTATTGACACTTATGAATATTCCAGCTCCAGCTGGCCTCTACACTACACGCAAACATCAATTAAACTCAAAATAATGTATAAAAATGAAAAACAAAAATTACTACTACAAAGAAAATAATAAAATATATGACTAAATTTGTATGCATTACTTTAAAAAAAAAACGGATACAAATTTAGCCGTATCTGTCAGGGACTCCGAAAATAAAGTTAATTCAAACGATAAACATTTAACGTTTTGGTCCGGACCTATAATTTTTTTTCATTCACTTGATATACTATACCACTCTACTTGAGTTCTTCAAAGGTACGTCGGGCTCGGGCTCGAGACTTTAAGGAGTTCTCGAAGCATCTGCTTTGAGGAAATACGTCATTTGAAGTAAACACATTTAGGGAAAAAAATTCAATAGAGTTGTTTCAGTTGTTTTAGGAAAAAAATCAGTAGAGAGTTAAGATTCAAAATTTATCTTAGTTTTACGTTTGAGAAAACCATTTACTAGCTTCGAGTTGTCACATTCGACTCGAAGTTGGTGAAGCCTGAAAAAATTTACGGAAACCTTTAGGACTTTCTCTGCTCCTTATAGGAAGCGACTAAGAATAAATGAGTAATCGTATCTCTGCCTATTCATGTTCATTACATAATTATAATTAGTACTGCTTTTTCTTGAATGAATTTGAATTTTAAATATATTTTGTAAAATGCTTTTATAGTTTTAACTCTTTGCGTCACGCTTCCACATCTTTCAAAAACTTGAAAAAAAATATAGCGCTACTTTATTGTACTCAACATAAATTTCAATTTAAATTGATATTTACATAGACTGTTCTTTAAATTTATTTCGGTCACCAACTTATTAAAGCGTCGTATACTGAACTACAGTAGTAGGTAGTACAGTTAAACCAGGTTTTATGTTCGTAATATTTTCTTCCGAGTAAGTGTAACAGAGCAAAATTTTTCAAAATATTTATTTAATAAATTTCATGAAATTGGATCTGCAGCTAAACCACAAATTTTAAATAGTACTCAAAGAGTATGGTTTAAGGTCGAACTTTAAACAGAAAAAAATAAAATAAGATAACAGTTTTAAGAGCTCATGGTTAGCCAGAAGTTGCCAAGTTAGTATTTGTTTGGGCAAATTTTACTAGTTATCTAATTTTAATGCGATACTTGTAGTATTGCCAATAATACGAATTATTTCCCTATTGGAACCACTCAACCAGGTTACAAAAACACAATATTAGTTTTAACGTTTCGTCGTGCCTATATCGTAAATTAAATATTATGTGCGAACTATAGCACTGGTTATAACGAACATTGCTGCATAAAAAACAAATAGTGTCCTTTTCAGACGAGGAAGGAAGGAAACGAACCGGAGCCAGAGGTTGGTAATTTGATAAGTGGCAAAAACAGTGACTCGTTGTTTTGATGGGGGCAGTAGGTACGTGTTCTGCGTACTAGGGATGTGTGATTTTTGCACGTGAATCGAGTTTGGAAAAGAAAATAAACTAATAATCTATATCTATCAAAAGTAACTTTGTCTGACTGTCTGTTGCGTTTTCACGCTTAAACCGCTAAACAAATTTTGATTAATTTTAGTATAAAGTTAGGTGAGACCTTGGAAAAGGACATATGCTACTTTTTATCGTGAAAGCTGCACCGATTTTGATGGAATTTAATACGCAAAAAGGTTGAACCCCCTAAGGTTCCGTTAGGGTTAGGCCCTAGCCTTCCATATATGTACTACTATTTTTAATCCACCTCCTAAGCCAGTAAAATAGGGTGTGACAAACCGTATTCAAGGCGGGCAAAGCCGCGGGCATAGCTAGCCCATAGTAATTGTGTAAAACCGGTTTAAACTAAAATAGGAAAGTATGTAGTTTACGTCCCACTGCAGGGCACAGGCCTCACCTCATATAAGGTGGTTTGGGCAAAACTCCACTACGCAGGCCCAGTGCGGATTAGTGGAGAGTGCTGTAAGGCCAGTGACCACAATATAACCGATAAATAATTACTAATTACCAAAGAATAAAAATAAAATCAACGCATTGCTTCATTTAAAGACTTGATGACTTAAAAAAATCCCTTTATTTTTTATTTGATTTAAATGGATTTATGACGACTTTCGTAGCCGAAAGGCCAGTGCGCCGGACTTGGCGACGCATTCTCTGAGGTCCCGGGTTCGTTTCTCGGTTGGGTCAATATAGAAAACGAACTTTTCTATATCGGGTCTTGTCTGGGTGTTGTGGTACTGTTGTTGTTTTTAATTTCTGTAACACAAGTGCTTTAGCTACTACCTTAGGATTAGTCAGAGCAATGTTTATGATGTTGTCCAATATAAAATAATATAAAAAATATGTAAACACCGCCTGATACTATAAACTAAATTAATTTTATAAAAAAATAATAAAAATATGATTAAATTAAATATAATTAAATTTAAATTACTTAAATGTTTTTTAATTAAATACAAAAGAAATATTATAATATATTTATTAAAATATTTAAATAAATTGATTACACGGCATCAGTAAAGAATATAAACCTGATGTTGGGCATCCCTAGCAGCTGCGGCGCGCGTGTCAATTAGTGGCGAGGTGCGATAGCCACGGACGCGCGATTTCACGAGGAACGACAACAATACAAACAATACCCAGAACCGATGCATTTTGCTATATGCTCACAGAAATAGCCGCTCTCGCTCACTTGCGGTTGCTTATCTCCAGGATATGAACGTACCTAACTAATTAAAATCGACTAATAATATAGGTACAGTTTACCTGCTTGATAATATCGGGAAATAAATCACCTTATTTTACAGCTACTACTTATGTGTACCTACTTAACTTATGGTTTTATAGTATTTTGTATAGTCATTGATTGATGTCGTCATATCGAGAAACTTTAGGGACTTATACCTACGTGGGTACTACTATAGAGATAAAACAAACAAACACACACAGTAGAAAATATGATACACACTAGTTTTTATGAGGTAAGGTAATCCTTGTGTGCAGGTACAAGCAGACAACGATTTTTGAGCCTACCAGCACACTTGCTAGACGCGAACTAATTCAGAAAAGTTTACTAACTATTTTTTTCTAAATTCTGTGCAGAAATAAAAGCAACTTCTTCATTTGTGATGGTCACAACATTTTAGTTTCTAAACGGCATATAATTCATTTACGATCTTATTACAAACGCTACTATTGTTAAGCAGAAGACCTAGATATTAAGCACGTACTAGTCGTTACTAAAGCACAAAGCGAAATCAATTATGAAAACGACCATTAACTCGAGCTTCGCGTCTAAAAACCGATAAATAATGCTTAGTAACTTCAAACGTTTCCATTTCCATCCACTTATCGCAACCCGGACAGATATTAACCCACTTTTATTTACCCAATTCACAAATAACAGCCAAAGTATCTATCGGCGAGTTATCGGGACGAAATCGCAAAAAATTTAAAACAAAATCCGCGCGCTCCACTCCCCGTAGCCGCGGATCGAGCGGGCCACCCCCTATTTTTTGCGGGTAGGTAACGTGCTCGGTGACACCTCGCTCGGGTCAAGTGCGGGGGCGAGAGGGGCGCTAATTCCGAGCGCGTGACCGCAGCCCTCCCCGCTCCTCCCCCGCGGTCGCCACTCGTTTTCCCGCCGGATTTGCGTTCATACAGTAAAATAAAAAGGGCGATTTGGCGCCCTCCATCGACGCCGCCCGATTAGCGGCGCCCGGGGAAATTAAAAGTATTTTATTCGAGCATTTATTCCCTTTTTGTTTGCTTTGAATAATACGAGCGTGTGGTGCGATGTGTACAGTACGACACGGGCACGGCCGTCTAGGGTTGCCAAATACACAGGGTAAACAGACAAAGAACTATTAAATTAGATACTACATAATTCTGATTGCAAACCTCTCTGGATTTGCGTTAGTTAAGCAACAATTAAGTATTTTATTAGTAAATTGTACAATTAATACTTACTTCATATATGTTTTGAAATGGGATAAACCATACTTATAAAATGAATGTTCTATTTAAAGGTACTTATAAGTATAATATAGCTAAAAACTACCTGTAAACTACTGGGCTAGGAGTTTACATTCCTGAAATTCGAGATATTGATCCCCTAGCGTACCCTCAGTGATCAAGTTATTAATTTTTATCTTATTAAAAACTGATGAAAACGCACGCATGAAAACTCAAATCCCACACCCTTATTTTTAACGTAGTACTTAATCAATGCATGAGTGCATGAGTATTTAGATAATGACGCGGCGCGTGGCGCAACAAATGACAAAATGACGAATAAGATGGCTTTGATAAACAGATAAAACAACGTGAATTCATGGTTCAGGATAAAATCTACTGAACGAGTACAAGTTAAAATGTTCATTTAATCTCTTTTTAAGGAAGACATTCCTTGAGTAAATGGTGGTCTTTCATGGTCTCCGGCCAAAACCTGTGAGTTGCTTCTCGCCTGGTGAATGAGGGCTGACATCAAATGTGCCATGCCTCACCATAATGACACGCGGCATGCGCCCTCCTCAATCTCTGTTGCACTTTACCATATTTTTTGATAGCGCCCAACCTTAAAGCGTGTTATTTAATAATTGACAGAATGGCCTTAGCTGTTTGTGCCTACCCTGCCCTGATGGGAGGTGTTCTGCAGGTTGGGTAGCAGAGGGATTTTGAAGGACCAGACTGGCTCGGGTGTCTATCGTCTGGGTGGTATTGGCATCAGTCACTTATAAAAAAAATTTAAGACTGTAGACTCATTTCAGAAGCCTTGAACTTACGAAAAGAGTTTGACGTTTTAACATCACTACTTAAGTAATATTAAAGTTTTTGTTGTAAATTATCCTGCCATTTAGTTTTTTCTATTTTATCAATATTTATGAGGTGAAAAATTCGTCAAAGCCACGAAATAAAGTCCTCTATCTGTCTTTATTTCGTGTCTTTGTCAAACCGAGCTTCACGTACAAGTTTGTATTATTTAAAATAAATTGCTACACCGAAAATTGAATGGAGAATATAAATTATTGATAAGTTTATGTTTATTATTAGAAATTGAAAACTCACATTACTAAGCGAAGGAAGTTCGATGATCGAATCACTTTTTATCCCTATTAAATTCAGGGGCTATAAATCATAAGACGCGACAATAATATTAAACATTTATTATTAAAAAAGTATATACGCTGAATAATAAAAAAACAAAGAAGAATTAGTCATAGATCTGCTGTAATATCTTGAAAAAGTGCAAATATTTAAATATTTTTGTATCGAGTAAGACGCGTTGTGCCATGTAGCGGACCTTGACTCTTCATTTAGTTAAGGTAATGATGTAGTAAAATGTATATTACTTGTTTTAAGTAATTAATGCTATAGCATAAATTATAATCTAAATTTACATTAAATGGTGTGTAGTCAAACAAATAAGAAACCCATGTTACGATAAGGTAATTAAAAACAAAAAAGTGTAAGGAAGCACAGCATAATGCCTACATATAGGATACAACACACATGACAATAAAACAAATGGCAAAAAGGCTACACTCGTTATTAATACTACAGTAGTATTATAATTTATAATAAGTAGTATTATACATTTAGGTGTAAGTATGTACATTGTATGTATTTATACATATTATTGTTATGAATTTATGTATAATGTGTTTAGGTTTATGCAATAAATTATCCATTTTTATTTGTATTGTATTGTATCAGGTACCTACGTAGAATTATAAGAACTCTGCACCACGTTCCCTTTTCGCTGTGATTATCCTGCACCTGAAGTTTGTCTGGGAGAGAGATCGGTATTAGCAATAAGACCGCCTAAATTGTACGTTTTTCTGTAAAATCTAAGTGTAATCTTCTTTGTATGGCACACAATAGATAGATAGATAGATAGATCTCTTTATTGTGTGCGATAAATAGCATCGACGATACCTCTTAAGGGCTAATTTTTTTGTTCAAACATACATTTTATACAGCACAAACATCGTAATTTAAAAAAAAACATACAAATAACAGCTGATTAGTCATTAACTTGTGTTTTTAAGAGTTGAGCACCGAACCAGCTCTAAAGAGAAATTGCGCAAACAAGAAAGAACGTTGTAGCATCGTACACGAATCCTACCTCTATAAATATCTATACACAAATGTAAAATAGTAAAAATGAAATTTACGAATAAAAATTCATAACAGACGATGAAAAAAGCGTCAACACCGCTGGCACTCGCAGATTAGCCTACAAATCACAAACAAAACATTTCATTTCGAAATGAGAGCGGCCGCTTTTTCCGCGAGAGGGTGCTATAAATCAAATATTAGCTCTAATAAATGGAAGCCCTTTTTGCCGACAGTTTCCCGACTTTATACTCTCGGGCGGGGGTGTCCGCCGCGAGCGTGCGCTTCGACGGTAGGTACATTATAATATTCTAACAATGTGCAAGTTCTAAAGATCACTGCATATATGCTATGGACAATATACTCGTAGTCATAGTGGCTTAGAATTTGCATGGCATATACGTTTTTTTTGGGGGTTTATGGCGACCATCATCATGTTAGCCTATTGCAGTCCACTGCTGAACGTAATTAACCTAAAGAGCACAATTTCCCGCTTTTTTCATCCAGCCACTGCCAGGCATCTTCCTTAGGTCATCGGTCCACCGAGCATACGTGAAGAGCTTTTATATAGCGTCAGGAGCAAGAATTACCATAAAAAAGAAAAAACACATTAAAATAAACGATGTTGATTGAGTCATCATCATCATCATTTCAGCCATAGATGACGTACTGCTTGAACACAGGCCTCCCCCAATGACTTTCATTGGGGGGCATTGCCAATACATTGCCCATTGGAGATCGCAGTTTTTTATAACATTTCGCACGCAGATGCTGCTGCAATGCTGCCCGTCTCGTGCTACAGGAATTAGACTCCTCTTACGACACGCCTCCTGTTAGCGGTGGGAAGTGTATTCTTTACGGCTGTCACCACATGGCACGGGTTGATTGATTACATACGATTATCTGCATTATTTAAAAAAATTACACTGTTGTTAAAGTTGGAATTCACTTAAGACTTTTTGCAGGTTTTCTGCATGACCTATAGGTTGACTGGCAGAGAATGCTTCTAGCATTAAGTCCACCTTTTGTACACTTTTTATGAGTTTGTGCAATAAAGTTTTAAATAAAAAATAATGAGACGTTTTTGTTGTTGTTAAAATTCAGTTGACACTATTGATGGGCGACTGGAATATTTTCTAAATACGGATAAAAACACAATTTCTACCCTTTTTTTTATAAAGCTAAATGAATACCTTTTGTCGCCTATAGCTACATGGAGCACATATGACATTTATTTAAAGGTTCCAACAAATTATGGATAAAAATACGCTTTCAACTCATTTTTGGAAGGTAAAAAAATGGGTAGAAATCCGATTTTTACCTTTACCTTTATTGGGTAAATAGTGTAAATATACCGTTGCCTATCGCTAGTTGACACCATTTAACTCTAAGGCATAGCAAGTTCAAACTTTTTGTTGGTTTTCGACCTGATAACGGACTATAATACGGTTCAAAATATGACTACGAGTACTATATCACCACTGTTTTAGTAAGGTTTAGAAAAAGAAAACTAAATTCGTTCGCGTGTTCTTTAGTTTAGACTAAAAAACTTTGCAAAAACCACGCGAAGTCGCGGGCAACAGCTAGTGTAACTTTTTTACATTTGAAAACATTTGCCAACTGGACAGTGAAATCTAACGGTAAGAATAAGTGCCATCTTTAAAGACAGTTATCTTACAACCTTCGGGAACCGTACATTTTTCGGTATAAAAAGTAACCTTTTTGCTATTTACCTTGAGTCCCGCATGTTAATTCTAATGTTTACTTAAAATGTAACCATCGCTGCTGAGTTTACAATTGTTTAAGACTTTCTTATAAGTACCTATATGTTTTAGTATAAGCTTATTGTAAACTTGTTTGTGGTTCTTTCAATAAATTAAAAAAAAAACCGGTCAGGTTTCAATCTGGCTGTGCCAAATTTCATCTAGATCGGTTCAGCCATTGTGGCGTGATTAATATCGTTGCATGATTGATCTCTGTTTAGCCTAAAGGTGTACTAGTAGAGAATGCCTCATGGCATTAAGCCTATCTTTTGTATGGTTTTTTAAATCTGTGAAATAAAGTCTAAATAAATAAATAAATTGAGTAACAAACATCAATCCCTCCAAACTTTCGCATTTATAATAATGTTACGCTACGAGCTACGCCGTAGTAGTCGTAGTAACCTAATTAGCAGGCAATGAATTCTGAAGGCAGTTTCTTTTACACAAATGTTCTTCAAAGTTTATTTTCAATTAAAGTCTTATTAAATTACAATTTTAACATCAAAGTTTTTCAAAGAACTGTAGTGATGACTAATAAATTGATGTTAATTGCGTGACTCGGCCACTTCAGGGGTGAACAATGATAGACTTCAATGTAATAAAAGGATACTAGTGGTATTTACATAGATGATTGATGCGCCTCGCATCTTTATCGCCTCTTCAACGTTTAAGTGCTTTGTTCCACAGTTCCCGTGGAACTGCTAGCAAATTTTACTCATACAAAAAATGCGAATGTTTGGATAGATGTTTGTCACTCAATCACGCCACAATAGACGCATCTAGATGAAATTTGGCACAGAAATAGATTATAGCCTAAAATAGCAGATAGATTACTTTTATCCCGAAAAAAATGTGCGGTTCCCAAAAGATGCTGGATAACTGACGTTACAGATGACGCTTCTTACCGTTATATGCCGCTGTTCATCATCATCATCATTTCAGCCTCTGCTGAACATAGGCCTCCTCCATTGACTTCCAGATTGGCCAGTTGGAAGCGGCCTGCATCCAGCGTTTTCCTGTGACCTTTCCAGATCATCCGTCCCCCTTGTAGGTGCGGCTGCGCTTACCGGTACGCGGCCTCCATTCTAGAACCTTTCTGCCCCATCGGTCGTCAGTTCTACGTTCTATGTCGCTGTTCGGTTGCCAACAATTTTTTTATGAGAAAAAAATAGAATACCGGTTGTTGCCCACGACTTATTTTGTGTTTAGTATAGACTATGACTATAACTAGATTATGATTTGCAAAGACGACGCAAACGAAGTCGTGGGCAACAGCTGGTATATAATATATTATGTCTACTAAAATAAAATGTAAGTACTTTCATTTTGCTATCTCTACGCTCTTTAATAAATATAAGTACTTACTCAAATTGTAACGACATATTGGGCCAGGTGAATAACAAGTTAGCTCTTAAGTTGGATTGAAATATCGTTATCGTTTTTGCCGATCGAATATTAAAGTCATGTATTTTGGCATCAAAAAACGTAATCCTCAAAAGAGAAAAACAACTTCAACATCGAACTATGCGACCAAATCTCCTACGTCCATATAAAATAAATAATATAGCTGATGATAAATAATTTATAGCACACAAAAGTTAACACACAAAATTCAAATTAATTTATTTACTTACTTCTCCGAGTTTGATCTCATCAATCAAAGGTATCCACTTTTCAGACCTAAAACGTAAATATACCTCGCTCAAGTTAAGCTTGATATTATGGTTAAGACGATGACTTAAATTATTTTTAACAACAATTAATTTAATGTGAAAATTTGTTTTGGTCTCACAAGGTCTCACAAGGTGGTCAGACGATCTGGCAAGGGTCGCAGGAAGACGCTGGATGGGATGCAGGCCGTTTCCAACCGGCCAATCTGGAAATCAATGGGGGAGGCCTATGTTCAGCAGTGGACGTCCTATGGCTGAAATGATAATGATGATGATGAAAATTTGTTTGTTTAATCGTCAAATTTAGGTTTTTTTTTTCTCACTTTCAGTGATTTTAACCGTCTTCATTATAAGTATGACATTTATGTTCAAATGCGGAAAATGTTAATAGCAAATAGAAACTTCTTAATTTTGCAGAATCATAATGCAGAAAGGCCTAATTGTATTCCCGAAGAATCGCAATAAAGTTATTAAACAATCGAATTAATTCAACTATAACAGTCTCATTAGTGCAACCAGCTGAATGAAAGACATCAACGCATCACGTTTCACAAATTGTATCTTCAATTTTTAATTTGTGTCTAATCTTGTTAAGATCACTTAAATACTTAATAAGTATTATCATTTTGGCATCAAATTAGTAAATGAGAAACAAGTAAGTACTAATCCCTAAAGTATCATCAATAAATTGTGAACTATGGTGCGGTAAGCTTCACCATCACATTCCATCGTTCTTTATTCGGCGTTATTACGAGAGGAAATAAAACTTATTCAGCGAGTCCACAACAAAACATCGCAGCTCTGATTTCGCAGAACTCCGAAGTGAATCCAATTAAGCCATTGAAAAACAAGCTAACGTCTTACTTTGTGTTTGACACTTGAATGCTTCGCACAGCCCTCCGAAGCACACCGTGCACCAACTTCGGGTCTCATTCCCCTATTTTCCCCGCCTCATATTTCCGGGTGTGTTATCGACAAAAGACCCCTCATATTGAATCAAGAATAATCATAAACCCTCTAAAGACCCGATTTGTTTCCACGAAAGGCCTTTAATGCTTTGATTCGTTGTTCATTATATATTTTTTGTTCCCGTAAAATAGCAAGGTATCTCAGCCGGAGATTAAATTTCGATTCCCTAAGCTTCGACGTTGATTGATTTAGACAGATCTTTTAGATTTACGAACAGGTGACTAATTTAATCCTTGCAAAATACTAATTTCTGATTCTAACCTTTTGTATCCACAATTAATGTGTCAAGACTCAAGATTAAAAAGTCCTCAAAAATATAAAAAAATAATTATTATCTGCATAAATTGATTGACTAAATGTATTAGTAGGTAAGTAATGATTGCAGCCAAGGACCATATTTAACACAGTGCGCATGTATGTATGAATTCCTAGGAATTGAAAACTCATGAGAAGTGTCACATTGGGAATCTAAAATCCTTTGTTCGGTTGACGACGCCCACAAAATAAAAAGCGGCATATTGCAGCGGCAAAATATTGCGACCGTTGAGTGCAGCGGCGCAACTCGCAGCTATGAAAACCTCGTGCCTCAGCACAACAGTTGACTCTAAACACACTCACACACGCGCAGGAATACTACAATAAACCGGGAGGGGGCCCGGGATGAGGCGAGGGGTGACTGTGACGATGCAGTTTGCACCGCGGCCTCCTCCAACCTTCACCAACTTGCGCCCGTGTTCTTGGGAATCGTTTTAAATTCAAGAACCGCAGAACACTCCGCAAACAACAACACACCCTCTCCACCCTGACATACGAGCCAAAATCGTAACTACACCGTTTTATAAGTCGTTTCGAAAATGGAATACACCGTCACCACAACATAAGATTTAAAACTCTAAACGTACGACCGAAAGTCGAGAATCGCGTAAATAATGCAAAAATGTCAGCAGTCCTTGGTGTGAGTGCGGAGGTGAGAAATACATTAGCGGTACCGTTTTCTATTGGTCGTTGCTCCTGTGTTGATATTAAGCAGTCCACGTGGACTGCTCCGGTGGTTGCTTGTCTCGTTTTTTTCGGCGGGTGGTTCTCTGTCCGTCCCGTTCTAATCTACAACGAAACGTGGAATGTCATGTCCGGAGTTGTTCAGAAAGTCGTGAGCGTGCATCGTGCTTCGAACTTGCGTTTCGTTCGATAACAGCGCATGTTCGCCGAGCTGCCACTCTACATAGAGCTTAAACTTTCATGGCTTTAGGACAAGTTTCAGTTGTAGTTAAAGGGTGGTTGTAATGATTATTGAATGTGTAATATTGATAAGCATTTTTAAGTCAATTAAGGTTGTAAGCTAAAAGCGGTTGTTGCTACATTTAAATTATCGGTCGGCATTCAAATAACGCCATTTTTTTCGTGTCGGCACGAATTTATTTATAGTTATATGTTATGGTGAGTATAATAACGCGGCGTGGGCGATACTATTACGGCGCATATCTAATACGGAGCTATTCATTCACTCGGTCACGGATATCGGCTTAGTTTAGTAGCGGGCAGTATTAATAAAATTTGTTGAATATCGCGTAACTCGTTAGGTCATTTGCTAGGAAATGCTGGTTACCTACTCTTACAGGAACTCGATTCGTATTTATAGTTAGTCTAGCTAGAATTATTTAAATAAAATTAAAGAATTGTGCATGTAAACTTATGATAACTAATATGAAACTCATGTGATGACTGATGAGACATACACACAATAAACCTAGTTAAAGAAAGAAAATAGAGAATACTTAATCTTTCTGTAATTATTGTTACGAAAATTTAAATTGTGGATAAAAATGTGCTCATGGTTAAATTTTTTACAGTAAACATCATTTTATAAACAGCTCTTGGTTTCGTGAAACACTTTTCAACATCTTGTGAGTTTGTTGACTCTACATTTCCGCGTATATGTACTGGTATCGACATCTGGTGTATTTTTAGATAACTAAAATGTACAATGACAGTACAATTTTATGCTTTTGCTAGCACATCGACTCGTCCGAAACAATTTCAACAACAAAAATAATAGTTACCTATTTTGATTAAAAGTCAGAATTTTTTACAGCACCTTAATATAAAGAAATATAAACGATATAAACCAACATACTAAAAAAAGATTCGATATGCCGACTATTTACAGAAACTTAGTCTAGTTTGGAGTATTTCGGACTAGGCTTTGCAGTTGCTTTGACGTCCTGTCACTGTCAACGTCAACTAGCGCTGTATATTTTTTTTTGGGATAAATATTGTTCGTGTGTTTGTTTTGTTTGCCGATTGTTTCGTTCACTGGCTTACGAATTAATTACTAAAATAGTTTATTCGTAAGTTTGTGTTATCATTAGATATGGCACCAAGTATTATTTTATTGTTTAGCGGTAAAAGAAAGTCAGGAAAAGACTTCTTGACAGATCATTTGCAACATGAGTAAGTAGTTTTTTTTTGTATATAAATGTTATATTTAATTGCTTGATTTAATTAAAAAATGGCTTCAAGTGCTTTATTTATTATAAAACCTATCTTAATTTATTGTTTTTTTAAATATTTCGATTGTTGAAGTTGAGTCTAGTTTAGTTTGTTTATTCATTTTTTAACGCCAACAAGACAAACACTATTTCAAGTTTGAGTAACAAGTCTGACAAACCAAATGAAATCTTTATTAAAGGTGTAACACATAAGCTAATACGATGACTACAAAGCTGGTTTTCGTTACATTGTGTGAAGATAAAATTAGTTAATAACTTTCAGTGTATCTTGTTTTTTTAATAAAGATTTAAATAGTAAAAAGTAGCTCATTGGCCTAAAAGATCTATATTAGACACAATATAAAAAAAACACAATATCAAAAAATAAAAGAGAAATAAATAATATTGGAAGATTGAGGAATGATTTAGCCAGATGACTAACATAATATTTTTTCGGAACTATGAAAGACAGTTCGGAAATATGTTTGTGTACATGTAAATATGGTTAAATAATAGTTGTTTTCTTTTAAAAACAAGCCTAAATGTTAAAAAATGTTTTTTATAAATTTTAGGCTAAAAGATAGATGTGAAATCATCAAAATATCAGCACCTATAAAAAGTCACTGGGCAAAAGCGAAAAATCTAAATCTTAATGAACTATTGAGCCACAGTGAATACAAAGAACAGTACAGATTGGAGATGATAAGATGGAGTGATAGTGTAAGAGAAAAAGATTATGGATACTTTTGTAGAGAAGCTTGTGACAATGGTTAGTAAGTAGTTAAATACATAAACAGACAATAAATCAGTATTTCATGTTTTATTTATTAACAAATAATAGTGTAAACTAAAGAAATAATACTAAGATATTGTTAATTAAAAATTCAACAAATATTACATATAGATTAAGATTGAAATCAAAATTAATTAATAGAAATACTTACTAACAAAATTTTATATATATATATATATTTTATAATACTCTTAATAGTATTTACATTATACTATTTTTATTGATTCCAGCTAGTGAAAAACCCATATGGATTGTCAGTGATATAAGACGTAAAACTGATATTCTTTGGTTTAAAGATACTTATAAAAATCTTATCAAAACCATCAGAATTATAGCTGATGAAGAAACGAGGATCAAGAGAGGCTTCCAGTTCCAGGATGGGGTTGATAATGTGGCTTCAGAATGTGATTTAGATGATTATGATGAGTGGGATTTAGTTATAAATAATGGTGAAGGGAGACAGCCAGTGCAGGAACAACTAAACATCATACGTCAACTGTTGACAATTTTATGACAAAATTATGAAAAGTTATATTTTGTTGTTGCAAAATAGTCTTTTATTCATTTATTTTGTCACAATATGTTTTCATTGTATTCATATTAATGGCTAGCTGTTAAAACTGATGTTTACGGTTTAACTATACCTCATAAGGACAGTTGCATGTATTTTTACGACATTCCTTAGTGTTTATTGTTTTATAAAAAAAATACTAAATATTTATTATTCGTTTTCTTAATATAGTTTTACTTAGAATAATCTTTATGTATTTTTAAACCTCGAAAACATCCCAATCTAATCTGGAACTAAACTTGTTGGCATTACATCAACGCCTAATATATCGGGTGGTTGGCAGGAGCCATGAATGACTATGCAGCTTCACAGTAAGTCACTAGATGGCGCAAATGAGTAGAAATTACAAGGCTTTAATTGAGTGAGTTAACAAAAGGTGAACTAAGCTAGAGCGAAGTTAAGGGATTTTAAAAAATCTGCTTCAGAAACTACCTTGCACGCAAGTAAAATACCTAAAAGAACCTCGTAAATATCTGCCAACCCTCCTGCCAAGTAGACCGAGAAAAAATCCATAGTAAATACCATAGACATATATAAAAAGAACACCAGTTTAAAATTCAGTCATTAACTGTATCAGAAGCGGGATGAAAATTTGTACTACAAATAGAATAAAGCAGGGAACAGTGCTTGGTTTTCCTAAAAAATATATAATCAACCAGTACTAATACTACAGGCTAGTATTGAACCAGCCACCTATGAGATCTGAACGGAATTTGTTGAAACAAACACGAGATAGTTTTTACGAAAAGTACCTTTTAACTAGGTACCTACCATTGCTTTGCTTAGTGTTCCTTCAGCCATCCACAAGTTTAATTCAAGCTGCCAACGGGTTTCAATAGATGGCGCTAGCAACTCTCGACAGTCAGCGGTCTATCAGTAACATCGACTGAAGGGATATGTAAAGCCGTTCATTCATAAACCTTTTCCACTGACAAAAGGAATGAATGAAAAATATAACGAAAGTGATGCAATATAAATTACACATACTTACATAGGTATTAGTAGATTAACGCTCAGAAGGATTAAAATACGTAAGCTGCTTAAAAAGAATTGGTATCCGTTAAAATTGATTTTATTACTTAATGTTATCAAACTTGTAAGCAGTACCTAAAGGATGTAGTATTCTACATACTACTGTGTTTAGGTACTTATGTATTTCTATCATACATAGGTATCATCATACATAGGTTTCACATTATAGACGCTTTTTCGTAGCAAATTAGAAAATAATGAGTTTCGCGAAAATATCAATCAAACTGTCAAAATTGACTTTTTTTACTGACTGACAATTCATGTCTACTTATTCTTTTTCTTGCATAGTTTTTCTATACCGCCTATTCAAGGAGGTTATACTATAATTGTATTGTCTAAATAATCATTTATAAGGTTTCGGCTAGCGTAAGTCTGGATTTTTATATTTATTTATGTTTGTCTACTGAATATCTTCATTTATTGTCCTTTTTAAATAAATGATTTTGTCAGTTTGATTGAGATTTTCGCAAAATTTATTATTTTCTAATTTGCTGCGGAAAAGTGTCTATAACGTACCTTGGGATACCTGTGTATGATAATAAAACGTAAGTACCTAAACACAGTAGTATCTAGAATTACTACAAGGATTCATTAGGTCGGACGTCCAGTGGTTTATATTTTCGCATTAAGTTGTAATACAATATTACGCGACGAACGAGAACAACGAGAAGTAGGTGATTTGTACAATTAATGTGAACTTTAGGTTCTTACTCAGAAATATAATTAAACGACTGCTATATAAATAAAACAATCGCTATCTGGGTCAGAAGAATACCCCTAGTTGAGTTTTAACCTATTTAAAGTCGCTAACTGTGAAGTTTGGGTGAGCAGTTGTGCAGACGCGCGAACTTATCTCTTGCAGCATGTAAAGAAAACATTATCTACTAGCTAGAGTAGTAGTAGTAGTAGTAAGAAAACAAAAACTATTTACTACTCACAGTATCGCTAGTGACGCTGGTGATAGTGTGATGGCATGAGGTACCTACCTAAATGTATTATCCAAACCTTTACTATTCTTCAATATGTTTCAATGATGACCTCTGTAGCCGCAAGGCTAACTCGCCGGACTTGGCCCATGTCTTAGATCATTTGATTCCCGGTCGGATCAATGTAGAAAACCTTTTTTTTATATTGTCTCGGGTCTGGGTGTTGTATCCTTCTTCTTCATCTATACGGTCAATCCCGGTTGCGTCCAAAGCCATTGCTTTGGAGCCCAGGGTCCACTTTCCTCGATTTACTCCTCCACTTCGCACGGTCTTGAGCGTCTCTAGTTGTAAGATCATTGGCACGCATTTCACCCCTTACGACGTCAAGCCAACATTTCTTGGGTCTACCCCTTTTGCCAGGACCTGGCGGTGGCGGCATGGCTAGACATACGTAGCTTCCCGGTTTCCGCTAAACATGGCCTTACCAGCGTAGGCGACACTCCTGCAGCTTGTCTGCAATATTACGGACACGAAGGCTACCGCGGATGCGCGAGTTCCTCACGCGGTCCTTCCGCGTGACGCACATCCACCGCAGCATATTATCTCCGTGACACGCAGTTCCTGCTTGTGTCGCTCAAGTAGCGGCCACGCTTTGCTGCCATATAAAAGAACAGGCCTAATGATGGACTTATAGATCTGTCCTTTCAGCTGAACCGGCATTCTGGGGTCACCGGCATTCTGGGGTCTGGGTCTGGGTGGTGTTTCCGTCGCTGTTTTTAATTTCTATAACACAAGTGCTTTTGCTACTTACCATAGGATTAATGCAATGTATGTGATGTAGACGAATATTTCCAAAAAAATTACGGCAGAACCATGGCCAAATCCGCAACGGAAAAAGGCAATAAAAGCGCTGTTAAAGCGAGCGCAAAAAAATTGTGAAATATAACCTATTTAATATTTAACCTAAACTGGATAAGACAATAGCATCAACCATTAAAGTCTTATTTATAAACTGTATGCTGTGCTTGGTAATTAAGTACGAGTGTGAAAATCCTATTACAAGGCTAATTTCCTAGTCCAAAATAGCTATGGGACAGGGATGATGAATTAAAAACGCAAGCTAAGGACGCGCGTACATTTAAAGAAATATCTTTTATTCCAAATCGAGGAAGAAATAATCAATATCATCATCATCTTAGCCTATAGCAATCTGCTGGGCGTAAGCCTCCGCCAAAGAGCGCTATAGAGCACGATTTTTCGCTTTTTTCATCCAGCCACCGCCATCCCGTTTACTCCACTTTTCATCGTTTCTGCGATAGATATGGGCGGCCCACTCCCACTTTAGCTTGCTGCATTTTTGGATATGTCAATTACTTCTGGCCCTCTGCCGCATGACCTTGTTTCGGATTTTATCCAAGCATCGACCTTTCCATACCTCACTGTGTGACGTGAAGACGGTGGGCCAGCTTTTCTGTCATATTTCTTGTTTTGGCTTCGTAGGTCATCACTGGTAGGCCGCACTGATCGAACGCCTTGCTCTTCAGGCACCTTGCCATGAATACCCATATCTAACTTAAGGTTAATTAATGATGCCCCGTGGATAGGCGGCAGACACGATTTTTTTCTCTTTTGTTCGGAGTTATCTGGTAAGATAATGTGTCTTTTTTATCTAGTCTTGAAAATATTGATCGAGTCTGGTACTTTCACATGATCTGGGAACGATATATAGCTGTGCGCCTTAAATGTTCTAGTTTTTTTTTAACAAAATTCGTTCCCGTTTTAGGTAAATATAATTTATTACATCTTTGTGTGTATTTACTTATTGGGTTAATTTGAGTTTATTTTGTGTAACTTAACCGTTCTGCTAAATACAAATTATTTTTACCTTAAAATATTTCTATCATTCTAAAACAACCCTATAATCAAAACATATATGACATCCCAGTACATTGGTCCTTCGAGCCGAATATCCTGCCCAAATATAAACAGGAGGGAAGCAAGTGTAGATAAAGCACCACTCCCGACGTTCAGAATGTAAGGTCAGAGGGAAACATAACTCCCTAGCGAGCGAAGAGTCCTACCACAAAACACTAAGTCCCTAGCCCCACCTAACAATAAATACGTAAATATAACAAGGATGTAGAAAGGAAAACGAGAACTGCACAGGTCAGAGTAACAGAGCGTTAGGACGGGAGGTAGGCGGTGCCATGCAGTCTGGCAAACTCACCAGACTTATCATAGTGACGGCTAAGGTAGTCTTGGCCGCAGCAGAGAGATATAAAAACCAACACGAACGGTTGTTAATGATATATTTAGTATAATGCCATGTTTATATATATAAATTACAGAACGTTAACATGTAAAGGTCGATTCATGTGTGCCGACGGTGCATGTGCAGGGTCCATGGGTCTTCGCTGGTTGCTAGGTCGCTGACGGCGCTGCAGTCAACTGTACGATCGTAGCTCGTATACTATGTACATTTCTTTATGTTACTTTTGTTCAAACTTAATGAAGATAATTTTGTATCGAATATTTGTGGTGTAAGTGGCACACTCCTGTGAAACTGGGTTCGTAGGAGCCTATTTCTAGTCTCTACTTATCTCCTATAATAATTTAATTACCTTAAATTTTAGTTATTTTCCAAAATTATATTTTCGCACACAACATAATGTGGTATTAATGATTTATTGTTAAATCAACGTATAGATTGTTTAATAGAGAACTTAAGTAAGATGTTTCTGAAAATTTCACTTTGCGATTCAAATTGGCAGATTATCTCTTGCAGTAGAGCGGTGAGAAGAGTACCTCAGAGTCATGACATAATATGACAGGCAACTTCGCTACGCATTTACCGATATCATTGACCTTTGTGCTTCGTTCGTTCAGTCTTGTTTCGTGTTCAGCGCTCGCCTGAGGTTACATCGAACATCCTGCCTTCCATGCTGAACTCTACAACTTCTTAGACTCAGTAGTCTAAGCTCATTAGTATTTTTATTTTATTTAGATGTTATATTATTAAAAATTTTAACATACTATTTGAACGCAAAAAAAAATTTACTTTATACTAACGACAAAGAATCAATGATTTTTAGATTTTTAGAGATAGTAAATAAGTCTGAAAACGACATGATGTGAGAATGTTACTTTACGTGGAAAGTAATTTTAAAATTCTTAGTATTCTCTATGGCAATAATCTAAGGTGAAAAACTTTTATTCGAGTCAAGATGCAAGTTGCATTACTTTTTCAGAACATCCTAAGAAATGCTTAGAGTTGGCATACTCTTTGTTTCGTTAGCGCGGGAATTCCTTTGTTCTCGGGCTTTTTCTATTCTAGGACAGCCTGAAACTAGTGCAGCCCATGTAAAGTAGTTCGATCGCCATGAGTCAGGGTTGCCAACTACGAAATATGTTTACCAGAATCAAAAGGAAATTTTAAAGAGAGAGAGAGATAGTCGTATTCTTGTTATAACGAATGTTGTTCGTATACTCATGAATTCAAAAAAACTGTTTCAAAAATTTTGCCTGTTTTTAAGCTAAAAAATGCATATTTATCGTTATTTCTAGTTTACATAAAGTCATCGATATATCCTTATCGTAACCATATGTCGTAGCCAAGATTCAACTTTACGTGATTAAATTACACACTGTGTCTCAAAAATTCTCAAAAAATATTTTGGCAGTGTCATAATTTTGAAGGTAAACTCTTAAGTTGGCAACACTCTTGCCATGAAAAGGTCAAATTCGGGTCACGTTGGAGTGACCTTGGGTCATCTAAAACTCTATTGGGCCAGATTTAAAAATACTTAAAAGTTTATGGGCATTTTTTAAATTAATTTATTAACTAGTACTAATATTTTCTAAAAGTAACAATTAAGATTTCACCTTTATCATTTGACTGGCATTTATTGTAAATATTTTAAGTCCGTTTCAAGGATAAGATAAGTTTCTAAAAGTCTGTTTGTGTTATACAACAAAAATCTACATCCGGCATCAGTGTGGAGGTTGTTTCGCTTTGTGGTGTACGTCCAAAGGCGTGTAGAGCCATCGTCGTAATGTCAATCGGCGTCGGTCGGGCGGGGCTGCGGCGGGGCGGCGGGGCGGCGGGGCGGCGGTATCGATGCGGCGGCGCGCGCACGCCCGCGCCCCTCGCGTTCGATTTTCCCAGTCCGGGCGACAGTGGCGGCGCGTTGCATAACTCTGTGGCGGCACTCCGCGCGCGATCCCGCCCCGAGCGCTCGCGAGCGCGCAACACGCGCCCACACGCGGTTTACGTAACGCGCGACCACCGCGCGCGACCGCCCGACACCCGCCGCACACTCGGTAGGTTGGAAGTGCCCGCGTGAAGTGCCCGCTGCCCAGCGACGTGCCCAGCTCCGCGGCCGGCCCGCCGGCGTGCTGGTAGGTGCCGCAGTGCGCGCTGCCTTTGTCCGGGGCTCCGGGCGCGTGGAGGCGACGGCTGCGGTCGCGTGTTGAATAATTGAAGCGGAGGCTGGTCACCAGCTATCGACCTCGCTCGCGTGACGTGCCCGCATTAGCGGCAAGGACGCCGCGCTGGCTGCGGCATGCCGCCGCCGTCGTCGCCGCCGTTGCGTCTCCTGTCACTAAAATGATTTTTGTATCGCTTCATCACTCTGTTGTCTTCTCGCTTGTCATCGCATGACACAACATCACTCCATCCTCTAACCCGCTCGACAATTACAGATTGACGTTTCCGCTAAACAACACTGGAGTGACACCTTTGTAGATAACACGTAGATCGATATTCTTGCCGCAATGTAGAAATCATAAACTTTTTCAATAATATTCTCTGATTTAGCATAATACTTCAAAAGGTGTACGCTCCGGAAATGGCAACAGTATATTTGACGGCTCGACCTTAATGTTTCCATTCAAATGAGGCGTCAACGTCTAAATAACCTCTCGGGTCTTTGGTAACGGAGTTAAAACGGGTGTGTGTCTATTACGTAAAGTGACTATTTTCGCTTTCCATTCTATTTGAGACGACTTATATTGCTTTTATTGTAGTCAAGAAAGGATGTTTTTACTTTAGATGTTCTTATTTTAGCCCTACATTTACATAAGCACATAAACACTTTATATGAGGAAGTGTTCCTTCTTGTATTATGTACGACTGCAGCACCTTCGTGTTCCTGCTTCCGCTAATATATCGGAATTTGAAGTATTAACCAATTAATTCATGCCTATTACGAAAATATTACCAACGACTTTTTTGGGCCCATAGCCAAAATGTCATTAATAATTTGAATGCGGCGAAAGATTGCGGGAACTACGAACGCTACGTAAATTTGTAGCACGCTACGCCTAGGATCGTAGCTGCTACGAAATGATACTCAACTGGCTACGCGCTACGAAACAATGACAGTTTTCTCTATTGTCGTTATTGTAATTAGGATTCTTTCAGATAAAATTGGTGTTTTAAAAATGAATACCTTCTTACCTGTTTTTAAACATTGGGGGTATCTTAGATTGATGTTATTTTAGTGACATCTTTGTAGTTTTTCGTAGTTATTCTTATGTAAGATTTCACTAGATCATTTTTATTGCCGAGCGTATTCTGGCAACATTCTCATTATGTAACTTGTTTTGGAAGGATACCAATAGCAAGACATTCGTTAGTTCTCAAGGATCGTGACCGCCTTTATCTCGTGATATCTTCTTCCGTCTGACTTATAAATTAGGTAGGGATTCGACCATACTATAAAGTATCAATTTTACTATACTTAATTAGGGAATCCTAAATATCACCTTTTTGCACTAATGAAGTATTTAGAAAAAGTTTTTTTTTTTTTGACTATAATCAAAGATTATTTTATGCGCGCCAATCGTACACGACAAATAAGATGAGGGTGTCACATTCAATCAAGAAAGAAACAAAAGAAAGTTTATTTTCAAACACTAGATTTTTCTTGCAAAACTTATTATGATAGTTATTTATTCAGTTCAAAGGCCCTTTCCGGGCACTTATACACGTTCCAAAAAATACAGTTGCGAGCTAGGCAGGTAATAAGGTTCATGCAATCTTGTCATCATTTAAATAATCTTCATCATCATCATCATCATTTCAGCAATAGAAAGTCCACTGCTGAACGCCTTTCCCAATATCTTACAGATTGGCCGGTTGGAAGCGGAATAATCCTATATTATTTCTTATAAAATGAGTATAAATGTAGATTTCGAATTCATGAAGAGGTAGTAACAAGGGTATGTGGTGTACTTTGTTGAAAAATTACCAACTTTGTGTAGGACGTGGGGAAAGGAGCGAGGTGTAGCATATAATATATCTTGTTGTAAGTAGATGTTATCTCGGGGTCTGACATCTTGCTCAAATTTTCCTATTCGTTGTTAAACATGCCATGTTAACACATGAATATCCTAGCATGGCTATGGGGTACATTATCAACTAACTAATCCTTATTTAACCATAATTAATTATGACAGTCAAATAATTCTATAGTCCCATCAAATGGTTTAATAGGAACCAGTCTACATTCTTTCTTACAGGAAACTATCAGTTTTTGTCTCTTTTAGTTGAATGAAAAATCATATATTTTCAATTCAACAAAAAGATACAAAAACTGATAGACAAAAAATCATAGTAGAAAAAGTCTAATTTATTAACTAATTACCAATTTAAAATCGACTTATAATATCTAATTATAAGGGGTTAATGCGGAAATAATAAATACTAACAAAGCAGAATTAAAAAAGTTAAGTACATTAACTAAGTAAGTTTATGTTTCATGTATGGTATGTAAAAATCTATGCAAGATACGAACATGACAAAATTGAGATAGACTATATATGTATCATAGGCTTGCTGGAGACTTACTAAATCATCAATTTCGTCACAAATAAATGTTACTCAAGTATAAAACTTCGTGAAAAGCCATGCCATGTCTTAATTCTATGATTACAAAATCAAAATGTGTGTGCAGTACATCGAAAATTATTATTTTCCGGCTTTTGTACGGAATCTTTTTCTTATTTTAAAATCACGTGTTAGTCTGTAGGTAAGAGCCAACTGATTCTTACTTGGATCGAATTTACCAACTGACAAGACATTCAAATATTTTTCTTTCCCTAAATTACAAATAGATATTAATTATGAATAATACAATAATTGAATTGTATACTTTGCCACTTGTCACACGCACTGTTGTGCAACTACTAGGCGTAATATTGTTAAAAAAACAGATTGATTTATAACTTGTTTATGCATAATTTATTTGCTTATGTTTTTGCTCTTAAATTACGTACTTATGTACTTGGGGTGGAGCCGCTGCTCTAGAGATTATGATGGAATCAAAATTCTGAAAATATCCCATTAAGAAATTAAAGAGGCTCGTTTGTACGCGGAAAAGCGAGGAATAGATAAAAACGAAGAACAATCAACTGTCAGGAAGACAGAGTAGAAACAGTTTTCCTTAATAATGGCGCTTGGTTTTCTTTCAATTTCCTTAAAATAAATTCTGACAGCTATTCCTTCTGTCTGGAACCGTCATCGTGGTGGCTCAAGAACTTTTGTTAATTTTAACGAATTTCTGTACAGTTTACTGTACAGAAATTAGTTAATAGTATTTAAAAAAAATTATAAGTAATGTTTTCAAAATGTAATATAACAGTTTGTAATTGTTGGCACATAGCAGAACACAAAATAAATAAATCTTGTACCTACTTCCTTTGCTACAGTGATGCTTGCCAATTCGAACTAGAATACGGTGGCGGATACCATTGCTCATTTTTTGTTTTTTTGTTGTTCCTTAAAGCCGAATAGACTCGGCATCAGTTAATCCCGTTTTCTGAAGAGGCAGCTGAAGCATAATCAGTCGGCAACTTTGACACAAAGCACAACCAGACACGACGACGGAAAACTGGATTTGTTTCGTCCATCAGAGGGCCAATTCCCGTAATTTGACAATAGTCGCAATCCGGTGTCGATCCGCTCCCAGTAACATTACGATCCCAAACGGTATTCTAGTAAACTCAAAAAATGCTATTATAGTTCGTTATGCGACTAAAAATGAAAGAAACCAAAATTAGATATTTTTTTGCTCTGTTTTTAGTCTTATTGGGATAGTTTTAATATTTTTACGTCAAATTGAAAGTTTACGAGAATACCGTTTGTGATAGTAATGTTACTGGGACCGGATCGACACCGGATTGCGACAATTGTCAAATTACGGGAATTGGGCCT
Organism: Anania hortulata; assembly: GCA_963576865.1. Lineage (NCBI taxonomy): Eukaryota > Metazoa > Arthropoda > Insecta > Lepidoptera > Crambidae > Anania > Anania hortulata. The sequence goes on from OY756406.1 coordinate 11,675,601, forward strand.
CTGTCCAATACCGGTACTGCTTACCTTTCTTTTTACTAATAATGTTGCCTGGCAGCTAAGTTTTTTGTCAATTCTCACTGACCTTACCTACTCGAAATCCGTCATAATAGCAAAATTATATCAATTATGGTCTCACAGCAATGCTCAACTGTGGAAATACACTATATGGCGTGTTGTAGACACACTCCGCCCAGAATTTCCGGTAGATTTTATTTGTACCACGCAAACTCATGCTTAATATACACTGCGGTAATCGACAATAGTTTTTCTCATTCTTTTTATACGATACCAACGAAAAATTATGCTTCATTGTATGATTTTCTTGAACCAGTTACACTTTTTTAACTTTTTTTAATTCAAGCTTTATAGTTTATAATTGCACAATCGATCTGTCTTTACCTATATTACCTACTGTTATGGAAGTCATTAGTAATAATTATTTAGGAGAAATCATTTTAACTCGTTAACTTCCAACCGGTCTCATGAGACCGCATAACAGTAGAATTTCTATTGTGTTTCGATTACGGATGCCTAATGAGTAACAACACATATATTTTGAGCAACTATATAGGTATTTATTTTATTAAACAGTTTTTTTATTGAATAACGATTGTGTCGCTAATATTTATTTTTTAGTAGAAATAAAAAAGACGATTTGCTACATGCATTGAAAAATTATTAACCTAATAAATTGGAAACGTAAAGCGCGACCTTTTTGTGCGTCGTATGTTGCCGCTACGGACTACGGGCTGCGACGACCTTCGCAGTTCGTGGCGAGGCCGAGTGCTACGAAAACATTGTTGTAATCAAATCTTATTCGTAGTTTTTCTGCATTAGGGCGAGTAGTGCTTCTAAATTAGCGACACGACGCGTGGTGACACGAATTTCGAACGAAATCTCATTAAAATACGGTTCATAACAGCGTGGAATGAAACGTGGCTATTGAGACAATCGCTGCGTCTTTAGGTAGCGAAAATTGGAAAAAAATACTTTTCGCATAAACGCTATTGTTCGATTAAAAAACCCTATAAATTTTTTGTAGCTATCAAGTTGGCCTATCAATCGACGTATAAACGAATTAAATCGGTCAAGCGGTCAAAAAGAAAAATAATAACAAGCGTATTTTTTGTTTGTTATTTCAATTATTTTGTATTTTTTCTCTTGAAGTATAAGTACTAGAAACTTATGTTATGCTTAAAATGTTGCGTAGGTTTTATCAATTCTTAGCATATTTTGTTTTTAAAAAATCTGACAATTTAGATTTAAGAAGTAAGCTTTAAGTTGCCATATTACAAGCTTCGCTTGGGTTGGTGTGATTGTGGAAAGGATTTATTTATGTATTAACACTGAAGTACACGCACGCGCCTCTTTTTTACATAAATGCACCAGCGGTAGTACTGTTAGTACCTAGGCCTAAGGTAATTAGGCTAGGTATAGTAACCTTATTTACAATAGCAACATGGCAATATTTATTTTGAATTTTGAATATTTTGAAATAAAATAAGAAAAAATACAATAAAAAGTTTCTTATTAAAGTAATAGGAACCCGATTAGAATTATTTTTTTGAAATAAATTATTATTCTACTTAGGTATCAATAAAATTATAAGTTGCTTAGTAGATACATACCAGCTGAAGCTGATTTTATAACATAAGATATGTTATATCATACAGCCGGTGATCGGGATAGTTGCGTTTATATTTATTTATTTGTATGACTTTAACCACTTTTGTTTATTGACTATACGAGTAGTAGAACTGCAGTTTTGGCGCCATATTAAAAAAATACTTAGTGCCGCGTGGTACTGGCTTGTTCACAAACATTTTAGGTGATGCATTCCTAGAGTCGCAGCGTTATACTACGTAAAAAAAATGATTCCTAAAAATTATACCCAAGCGAAAAGTCAAACCCTTTTCTTATTTTAGAATTGAGACCTTTAGAAAAATCATTGGAAAGTTGCTAAGCTTCTTTGGCAGGCATATACTTAGTCTGGCCATAAATACTGTTACAATTAATAATAAACAAAATATTACATTTGAATTTGGAATCTGTAATTTTTATGTGATTGTTCATTAAGTTTTCTCATTTTGGCACCAATATGTTGTACAATATTTTGCGATTTAAAAATGGAGTGGGGTGATAAAGAAAACCGAATTACACACACAGTAGGTATAAAGCCAAATGCAATTTTTAAAACTCTCCATACGCTTGGTATTAGTAAAATGTTTGTGTACCGGACTATTAATAGGTACAATAAGACCTCCTCTGTTTGTGACAAAAAAAAGGTGGTCAAAGCAATAAGGGAAATAATTCGAAGACATCCTGTCCGAAAGCAAAATATTTTATCTCGGGAGATGAAGATAGGACCTAGAACCATGTCGTGTATTTTAAAAGATGACATAGGACTTGCAGCCTATAAGAGACGTACTGGTCATTTCTTAACTGATCATTTAAAAAAGACTAGGGTGGTAAAATCGAAATAACTACTGAAGCGGTACGCAAAGGGAGGTCACAGAAATTTTTTGTTTACGGATGAGATTTTTTTTACAATTGAGCAACATTTTTACCAACAAAATTACCGTACTTATGCTCAAAGCTCTAAGAAAGCTTCCCAATTAGTCGACAGAGTGCAACGTGGGCACTTTCCGACTTCAGTGATGGTTTGGTGGGGTATTAGCTATGAAGGAGTGACTGAGTCATACTTTTGTGAAAAAGGTATCAAAACATAGGCACAAGTGTATCAAGATACCATTCTTGAGAAGATGGTGAAGCCCCAACAACACCATGTTCAATAACCAAGAATGGTCCTTCCAGCAAGACTCGGCGCCGGGTCATAAAGCTCGGTCTACGCAGTCTTGGTTGGAAACGAACGTTTCGGACTTCATCAGAGCTGAAGACTGGCCGTCGTTTAGTCCCAATCTTAATCCGCTGGATTATGATTTATGGTTAGTTTTAAAAAGTACGGCTTGCTCTAAACGCTATGATAATTTGGAGTCCCTAAAACAATCCGTACGATTGGCAGTGAAGAATTTTCCCATGGAAAGAGTGCGTGCTTCTATTGATAACTAGCCTCAACGTTTAAAGAACTGTATTGCAGCCAATGGAGACCACTTTGAATAAGCTTTTTATATTTTTAATTGTTTTATATTTATGTATTAAACTAACACACTGTAAAAGTAATAAGTGTTATTTGCAATCGAATTTTTTTTTCTTTGTTTCAGTGTTTATGGCAAGACTAGATATAATGAATGACACATTGTATTCGATTTCTAAGCGGCTTAGTGAAATGGGTTAATGGCCCAGCCCATGTAATTAAAAAAGGTCTATACTGGTGGTGGAATTTAAATAAAAGATGAATGAGTATCATTATGAATTACTCCGACGCGAACGCGAGAGTAGGATGGAAATAATGTTTTTGGCAGCAACATAAGGGAAGAGAAAATTTTAATTGCATGATAATTTTACAGAATAAAACAGGGATTTTGATTCGACAAGGGATCTCCTTGGAAAATACTGTTTAAAGGATTTGTGTTTACCTTACTAGAAAACAGATTATTTAGTAAAAGGAGTAAAACAACTTTGTTTATAGGAAAGAGGTCAATTAGGCGTTTCATCATCATCATCATTTCAGCCATTTACATCCACTGCTGAACAAAGGCCTTTCCTAATGACTTTCATCGGGGGGGATTGCCAATACTCGCCACGCTTGGCAGGCGGGTTGGCGAGTGCAGTTTTTTTATACATTTCGCACGCAGACGCTGATACGCTGCTGCCCCGTGCTACAGGAATTGGTCGCCTCTTACGACACGCCTCCTGTTGGCGGTGGGGAAATGTATTCTTTACGGTCGTCCCCACACGGCATTAGGCGTTTGTTCTAATTGAAATAATTCCTTTAAAGAGAAACTGAATGATTTTCTGATTCGTCGCTTTAGAATATTGCAGAGTTTGTTTTCAAATAAGGTCAGCTGGATCGTGTTTTTGTACAGCTTAATCAAAACCCAATGATTGGATATAGACATTGTAATTATGAATGGACAGGGCCCTAACCTGTAGGGGAGATCGAGAATAGTTTTTTTTTAAACAAATAAATAAATATTGGACACCATTACATAAATTGCTGTGATCATACGATACTCGTAAGTAGCTAAAGAACCTATCTTACAGAAATCAGTTTATATAACGAACCTAGTAATTAAATAAACACTTAAAATAATTACATTATTTGTACATAATATATAGAGGTACAATCCTATTAGATAATGTATATAAGAACATTAAGTACAAGGAGTTGTTAAGCTAAGAAGCCAATAACAAAACGCTTCTTACATATCAAATCCTATTCTTGCATTATTGTAGCAAAAAATGACAAAAGAGGAAACAAAGAAGAAATTTCATAGAATTTTATTGTTTTCCACTGGGACAGCAACAATGGATGATTTATTTTTTCCTATTGTTAAGTTTTGCCTTCAGATATCTTAAACATTTGGTATTATGACACAAATAATCTTTTAAATGATCAAAAAGCAAAACTAAGGAAATCAACATTACCCTGTTTATAAATTTTCCGTTACCCAAAATATCTAAGGTGTATTTTTTTACTAAACCAACATGTACAGTTTTTTAACTATAATAATATGAGAGTGACAGTCTAATTTAATGTAATCGTACATTACGGATATAACATGAAACTTATTACCATGTTATACAGCATTAACAACATTGAAATGTTTTCGGGATGTATTAAGTGGGTTTGTGGTAGGAGTTACATGAGACTAGTCGTTATAGAAGCTAACTACCGCAGTCTAGTGTACACAGGGCTTTAATAACAATTATTTACATTGTGCGTCATGTCCTGCTTCTCACACCGGTTCACTTACATCCACAACTATCTAGATTTATGAGATTTCCAAACATTATAAAATAGGGCGAGTATTAATATAGATCATCATTATCATCATCAGCCTCTACAAGCCCACCGCTGGACATAGGCGTCTTCTATAGAACGTGGCAGCGAGCGGCTCTGGGTGGCCAATAATCACGGACCGTCGTCTCAGGGCCATGTCATCACTGGCAACACGCACTGCTCAAAGGCTTAAGATGGCTAAAGATATTGTATTAAAAATTGACTTTGTTAATTGAAATGCACAACATTTAGCCCATTAACTTTGACATCTTACTTGAGCTACATATTTCAGAAGAGTAACCAATTCATGAAGATACACCGAAATATTTTTTATGTTTATTGTCTAGTAAATTAAATTAATTGTAACTATAGATGTTCGGAATATTTGTTGATGTATATCTCTTAGAGCTCGTTTATCTTCGTTCAGTTCGAAAGAATTTATTTTTAGAACTTATTCCGATCGGATGCTTAGTTAATCGGTTTTTTATTAATCGAAATAGCTCGGTGCCTTCATTGCTGCCTTCATTGAGATTGGGAGAGCGCTAATTAAAGCGTGGCCAATAAATTTTTACGTCGCCTCTGCCAGAGTAATCAATTCTGTCCAGTTCTGAACACCTGAACAGTCACTACACGAATCAACACGAATCGCAAACCTTTTTTTGTTTTCATACTTTATTTCTGGCTTCAAGGCAACATGGGAAAACAAAATCAAATATTTTGAAAAACCCATGCCCATGAATGTAAAAGTTGTAATAGAAAAAGAATTTAGCCCTCCCGAGTAAAAAGAGCACCTCATGACATTAAGTCCTCCACAGTTTTTACGACGTTAATCTAGGCAATTACTTAAATTAATTTAAAAAATGTTTAGCAGTGCATTTCCTCTAAGAGATTTATTAATTTATTTATCTAATATAAGAGGAACGCGGCCGTTAGGGAACTCCTAGGCTAGGTGCTTGCTTACATAATGCTTGCGATAAATACAGCGTATCGATGGTCTACCTATCTCATTAGTTTAACTTCCTACACATTGTAATCTATACATACGAGTATATATAAGTATATGTGGTCACCATATACAAAAAACCACTTTATATATAAATCGAGGTCTCAAGACACGTATTACTTTTGAATGGTTGAATAGATAAAAAGTAAACCTTGATTCATAGTTAAAATATATTTTTGTATATGGTGCCATGTGACAAATATTAAAAATTATTTTGTAATATAATATTTCATTATTATTAAAACTGTGTTTATTAGTTTCGATTGTTTTATCACTATGGTTCGGGTGGAATATTTCGTGCTTTACATCATTAAACTAGTCAAACGAACCTAAGCTCGAGCGGTGTACAAGTAGCCATTCATAAGTAACTATTCATTTTCCGCCTCATTGTTTTATACGGGACTCGTACCAAACAAATTAAATAAGCTCATAGTCAACAGGTTTTTTGGTAACCATTAGGGTTCCACTATCGGCCTGATGTCTCTATCGTTGGAATCTCATCACGAATATGGAACTCGTCAAAACAAATATAATGAGCCCAAAGTAGATTGGTGTTTACCAGTAACCATGGAAGAGTTTTACTGTCAACATCTTGTCCTCATTACCAGACCCTCGTTATTAAATGTATTGTATGGTACTCGTCAAAAACTCACAACGAATCAAATAAGCCAAGCCAGCCGTTGGATAAGTCGTTTAAAAATATTATGGGTATTCGAACACCATTTTTCGATTATTCATATCGCGTTACTAATATTGCCCAGCTTAATAGCTTTAAAGTGCAGTTTTTTTTTATAGTCAAGTGTTTCATCTGCCAATGAAATGGTAGCTATAAGAAAGATAAAAAATACACAACAGTATGTCAAAAATATTGTTTAATCGCCGAGAAGCTTTATTCATTTGATAAGACTTTCACTGGCAGATAGCTGATGTTATAAGAAGTAGCGCTATTTTTATTTTAGAAGAATTAGAGTACCAGCGGAACGTAGCGTGTCATCTCTGTTCTGTGGGGTAGCCTAATTCCCAAAACTCATAAAATTGTAAATTGATTTAAAGACCACGCGAAGTCGTGGGCAACAGCAAGTCATGTAATAATTTTATACTTGCAAGGCAGTTATCTAACATCTTAAGTGATTACTTAAGAGGTGTGTTGGAATTGATCATCCATTAATAATATTGATAGAAAAATATCGAAACGTTACACGTTAACGAACGTGCCTGCAATTTATTTTTCTGGTATCGTTGGTCTACGGAAGCCCTTTCGCTCTGAATCATTATTTTTGAAGTCTGAGATAGGCCGTGTAAAAGAAGTTTATATGGAAAACAAATTACATTAATATAGGTCCCATTGATCGCGGTCAACCAAGTGGTTGAGAATCGCTTTAGGCGAGCGAGCTGTCAAAAGTGCTTAAATGTTTATTAGTACAGTGTACTGTTTCCAATCAAATTACTAATGCTAGAATACAGGTAGAAAAAACTTGTTTATGAAAATTTACAAATATCTTGCTTCACCTTCTAGTTTTTAGCAAAATAAAAGATATACCTAATAATACAATAAATACTCCTACAACATCCACAAAACCAAAGCTATGCGTTATTATTCCTTTTATCTATTATACCTACATGTAATTAAAAAGCGTAATATAGGTATTATAATAATCGATGTAAGTGGTAGGAATAAGTAAACCATAATCTAATCAATTCTTGGAGCGCATATTATATACAGTGTGTAACGAAACGGTGAACTAAAACTTTAAGGGGTTATTCTACGGCTAAATTACATCAACTTTTTCTATGGGACCAACATCAAAATCTCAAAAAAAAAATTGACGTTTCCATACAAACTGATGCCAGCTGGTCGCGTTTTAGTATGGGAAAGTGTTTTTTTTTTGCGATTTCGATGTTGGTCCCATAGAAAAAGTTGATGTAATATAGCCGTAGAATAACCCCTTAAAGTTTTATTTCACCTTTTCGTTACACCCTGTATATTTAAAAGCTTGAAATATTTTGACGCCGTGGTGCCTAACAATTTTACCATGTCAACGTAATACTTTCATTACGGAACGGAATGTAACACAATGCCAATAGTACGTGGGTAGGTGACCTAATTTACGTTTTTGTGAATTCAAACATATTCGCCACGGCCACTGCTCAAAGAAAATGACCCGCCTAGTTAAATGGTAACGGTGCATGGCACATTGCTCATTTAGAATAAAACGCTTACGTGTATTAAATAGCTGATATTTAAAGCAACAAAAATACTTAACGAAATCCTAATAAAATGGACGTATTTAAAACAAGAATAATGTGCAATGAGTCATCAGTCAGCCTGAATAAAACAACCAATAACATGAAATGGAGCGCCGTATCCAATTAGGAAGGGGAGTTTTTGGCAAGCTATCCAATGTTTTAAGGAAGAAAGCTGAATCAGAAATGTGAAACTTTCCAACAATTTGTTGTATGGACAAATGTCAGAAACATGGTCGCTCACTAAGCAGGCAATCACTTCAGGAGATTTATCTTCGTGATCATTCTAAGAACACAGAGATCAGAAGAAAACCAAAGCTGGCTAACATAAGCCATAGAAATACAGAAAAATAATAGGAACTAGGTGGGTCACATATGCTGAAAAACAGACAGACAGAGATGGGGCAAGAAAGTGTTGATGCTCAGAACTGGCACTGGACGCGTGGGCAGGCTTTGCATTGGATGGACTTACGACTGGTGAAAGTAGCATGGAATACTTGGATGCGGAAGGCACAGTAAAGAATGGGTGCAATCGATCAATTCGAAACTACGACTGCTGGTTTCGTAGTCTGCGTCGCAGACCATACTATTCCAGACGGTCTTCACTCAGCATTGGGCGGATCAAAATGAAGAAATCCTATTAAAAAAATTACCCGTTTTTTCGTAAAATTTCACCCTTATTTAGTACTTACCTATGTAAGAAGAGCCACTTGACGTAAATGGGTAATTTTATGGTGTGTAAGCCATTCCTAAAGCGTGATTATGTCAGGGCGCGCGTTTCATTTACATTTGAACACGCAACGAAGTAGCATCATCTGGTTATTATTGCCAATATTTAAAGAGTTGGCTGTACAATGTTGAATTATGGGTGAAGGGTCTTCCTCATTTACATTTGAGTAATGATTTTACCAACGTCCTTAATGTAAAGGCGTTCGTTAAGGTTCCGTCGTATGCTCTAATAATTACGAGAACATTTATAGGTCCTTCCTAACACACGAGAGGAGAAAGGGTCAACGCTTCTAATTTCCACTTTTGAATAATTTGACTTTCTCAATTAATGAATTTAATTGGTTTTGTCGCTTATCTAGTTGTTTAAGTTTCTTTACATTTTGCCATAGATAATTGGTTTTTTATAGAATACATACTAAAAAATATAAATAAATATGCGGAAGACATCTCACCAATTGGCATGGTCTAAAAAATAAGGATATAACATCCTTGTGATACGATGAACTAGATAATGTGAATTTTGCTAAGGGCGTTTCCCAGCACACAAACCCGCGCAAATTTAGAAATAATCGTAGCCTACATTGAACCAAACTAGGAAAAAATCCCGAGACCGTTTGCGATTTTGGCGAATCAGCGCGCCACTTCGCCAGTCGGGTCGACAAGTATTACTCACCCTGGTATTATTAAAGCAAGAATTCGGCTATTAATGAGGACAATGTTTTAAATTTACCTTCTTAGAATGAAAATAAAATATTTGATTAGAAAATACAAAGGTTTTTATTTAGGTGTAATCTAAATAATAAATTATGTTTCTCCGTGTAAAGTTGAATGTATTAAGCGAGTAGATTCCTTTTATGTCCACAGTAAGGTGGAACGCAATTTCGGTGAGAGCCAGCAGAACATGCAAATGTATGGGCAGCCGGCGACACGTAAATATTTTGTGACCCCACGTTTATGGGGGTTTTATTTTGATTCATGTTTGCTTAGGTAGATTAGAGGTGCATTGCAATTTTAGTTCGGATGGAAGTCAATAAATTTTTCATGTAAATACACATTTTGTTTGTCAGAATTGAAATACTAACTGGAAATTTGCAGAAATTCCTACAGAGTTTTTTATTGTATTTATTTCTCTATTGTTTCCATGTAAGAGTTTATCGTGCATGTCTGGGATATATTATACGAGTATAGTAGCCCGTTTTTATGCTACGCCCATGTAGAGTTCGTTTTGTTTATATACACACACCGTATGTTACTCTGAAATACTTTTTACCTTAATAATTATCAAAGTCTGATCTTACCTTGCGGAAACAGGGTATTACCTTTTTGTAATATAGGTATTTATTTGTAAACAAATTCAACAGTTTTAAAAACATTCATACCTACCAATATTTATTTTTTAATTCCATTCCTTGGCTTAAACAAAATAGCACTGTACTAGGCTTCTTAGCACAATCGATCGACTGAGAATCACTTTTATTGAAACACAAAACAAAACAAAAACTTCAGCAATGCTTATCAGAATTACAAATCGAAAAGTGCATTCTCTGTGAACTGTTAACGGAATTACCTGCGATTTTTCTTGCGAAGTCTTAAGTAGTGCGAGGAAAAAGCTGTTTTATGCAAATGTCAATGAGTAGTACTTACTGAAGGAGCCTGGCAAAGATCTAATTTTAGCGGGAAGGGCCGGATTCACAAGTTGGAAGCGTTAAACCGCCTCGATTTATCGTTATACGTCCTTTGCCTTTGTCAGTTTGTTAAGCTGGTTCTTTGGTACTTGGGAGCACAAGTTGCAACAAGTACCTACGAACTTAAAACACCTGCTGCCTTAATACTGTATGTATAGCTGCGTTTTCCTAATTTTGATTCAAGACACTCTTTGAGAGTTTAAAAATCGTTAGATGCGCAAGTACAGCCCAGAAAAACGTAAATACTAAAATTTACTTATTTTATCTATTTTTAGTGATAAATCCTCCTAATCTAACTGCTGAACACCGATTTCATCCCCTATTTTCCTACCCTTAGGGGTTATTTTTATTTTGCAAACTTTTATCATAGCATCTTTGAAGTATAAGCTATTCAATAAAACAAAAATCATCAAAATCGGCTCATATTTGTCGAAGATAGGTAACAAGAACCACAACCAAAATATTATCTGGGTATATATTTGTTGATTTTCTCAAAAAGTTCTAAATCAATTTCGATAAAATTTATATAGGACCACCTCTGAAGTATGATCTACCAAACAAAAAAAGAATCATTAAAATCGTTTCATTAAAAAAAACATACAGTCGAATTGTGAACCTCCTCCTTTTTTGAAGTCGTTTGAAAAACCTCAGTTCAATCGTATAATCGTAACATTTGACAAAGCAATCCTTATTTTTGTTTCAAAATCTTTTATAACTCTATGGTTTAAACGCATTGTTTACACTCGTGGACTACCGTTACTTTTAACGGGAAATATAAGTGAAAATTGCAGACCCACCTTAACACAGAAATACGCATAGGCCCGCAGTGGCGCTCGCGCCCGGCGCCCAAGCCAGCCCGAACTTGGAACCTTGACACCACCCTCCCCCTTCCCCCCACCAACCTTTCTTACTTGTGTTTTCTTTATCAGTATACTAGGTAATTGTATTATGTTAGTTTTTACTTATTGCCTCTGGAAGTCTGTGTAGATAATACAATTTTTTTACTTTTATACCGACACGATACCGCTTCGTGTCATGGTAATAAGCGCTGATGTTTCCAGTTGGTTCGTGTCGCAAATTATCGGTTACAACTGCATTTTATATGGGTCACTAAATGCAATTGAAATAACTCTAGCATGCCTTATAAGGTTCACCCGACGAACAATGAAATAAAATAGAGCATAGCACAGTCTAACTTGTGATCAATAATTACTTGTGAAATATTCAAGTGTTTAGAAATGTAAAAAACATGTAGTGTGACCAACGAAAGAAACCATTACCATCTAATATCATATTAATAATTTAAATATGCATTGCTATGCTAAAATAGATTAAAAATATTTATAAATAATAATAATCATTTTTATATGGACTTATCCCGCTCTATAAGCAGAGCGGTGATTCTGCCAATGTCGAGTGTTTCTTGATATTGTGTTCACAATAAATAACAGGTGTTTATTTTTTATTGCTTTTCTTGGATTAAGTGAAGGCTACTCTTTCCGTAGAAGCAGGTTTCAACTTTCAAGACGCTATCGGGTCTAAAGCAAGTTGTCTTGAGACAAGTCACTTGACACTAGATGCGGCATTGAATACAATATAAATATTTCAATAGTTTTAGGTCTCTATCATTTCACCAAACATTAGACCACAAACTACACCAAACTTGCACTCTAAAGCTCAATAATAAAATTACTGAATCATCAAAATATTAGTCTATGGCAAGCCACACCTTTCGATAATCAGAGTCAAACGTGGTACTTAACTATAGGTATACTCACCGATAGAATGTAAAGACTGAGTCAGTTGAACTCTGGATAAATTATAATTTAAGATTTGGTAAAAGTAGTAGAAATTCTAAGCTGTAAGGTTGAGAGCACGCTATCGTAGGCCGCCGTAAGGTCGTCCACACACGAGCTAATTTATTATTGATAGTGATTCATGACCTCAGTTGTGGGCCCGAGTGACTTTATAGAACGCTACAAGTCTACCAATGTTCAATCGGAATCGGATCGTTTCGACGTTATCGACATTTTAAACTGGTGTCCTCGAAAAGGCGAGTCATCTAAATTATTTACTTTAATTAATTTATTTTATTTTATTTAGAAACAAGTGATAATTAATTTTAAAATAGAGGAAATAATTATCACAAAGTTGGCCGTCTGTCTATCACTTAATGCATCAGAATTGTGTGGAGGTGGTAAGTTGAATTTAATATAAATTCAGGTCTGCAATCCCTTGAGCTAAGAAAAAATTAAACTCCCATCGAAATAAAAAATACCGGCTAAATGCTGCATATTTTGACACCCGCAAGGGAATTGAAACCCTTAGGGTAGGTTATAGGTACCTACTCCCGTTGGCTAGAATTATGAAATTTGGCAAGAAGCAATGTCTTGTAATACAAGTAAAGGAAAAAGTCCAAAAACCGACTAATTAGATTAAACATTTTTTTTTTAACAAACTTGTAAAAACGGTTAAAATTTTTGAAAATCGATTCCCGTTATGGACGAACAAGTTACATAGTACAAGTTTTTACGGAACCCTCGGTGTGTGAGACTCGCACTTGGCTTGACTTGGTTTTTAGTACTTACTGACGAAGTATATTTAATTTTCTTTCCCATAGTGTTCTTTTACTTTATTGAAAAACTATTAAATTAAACAAAGATTACATTTAACTGAAACTAATCAGGGGACTATTTGAGTTTTATAACACATATTTTATAAAACCAATCCTAAAAATTAAATTGTCGCATACCCGATTCGATCATTGATTGAAAAGAGACAGTTACCGCCTACTTACCTTGCCTTCATTTATATTCAGTTATCAATATCATTTAACTGCAAGGCAAATTTAAAATCCTAATTTCTCCTATCCTATTAAATTAATCATCAAGTTATCGTTCCAAAGCTTTATGTCAAAATGTTTCACAAATGTATTTTATTCGAACATTAGCATCAAGGAATTTAATATCAAAACCCACGCTTGCCCGTCTATGCTGCAAGCTAACCGCTGACCGTGTGATCGATGCATAGCACACGACCAGCCACTGCGCCATGCCAGCATTGTGGTAGGTCGACGGCCCGAATTCCACGTATTTTGGGAAAGCTATTTTAAGCGGCAATATCTAGTATTGACAATGACGATTTTCTTTATTCAGTTTTCTATCAAATTATCAACATTGCGGTTTATGGCAGGGGTTGGCAACCTTTTTGCAAAAAAGTGTAAGGCTACTAGTATCAAAATTAAATAAACTGGGACGGACGTGATTACGCTTTTGTTGGGACATAAATCGATGATATTAATATCGAAAAACAAATATTTATGATCTTTTCAACCGACTTCAGAAAAAAGAGGAGGTTCTCAATTCGACTGTGTTTTTTTTTTTTTTGTATGTAGATTTAGATAGATTACTCCGCCAATTATGAATCGATTTTAATGATTCTTTTTTTGTTTAGTAGTTCATACTTCAGAGGTGGTCCTATATAAATTTTATCGAAATTGATTTAGAACTTTTTGAGAAAATCAACAAATTATACCCAGATAATATTTTGGTTGTGGTTCTTGTTACCTATCTTCGACAAATATGAACCGATGTTGATGATTTTTGTTTTATTGAATAGCTTATACTTCAAAGATGCTATGATAAAAGTTTGCAAAATAAAAATCACCCCTAAGGGTAGGAAAATAGGGGATGAAATCGGTGTTCAGCAGTTAGATTAGGATTTATAACTAAAAATAGATGAAATAAGTAAAATTTATTTAAAAAAATAAAACCGACTTCAAAACACTAAAAGGCACCGACTCAAAAGTAACTGATTAGGCCAGCCGATAAGAGATTCAATGTTTTTGTTTGCACCGACTCCAAAATTAACTGATTAGGTACTTAAGTGTTAGGATTATTTTTAGCATTTTAGTGTTTTGAAGTCGGTTTTAAAAAAAAATAAAACTTACTTATTAATATTTAAATTACATACTTAGTTGAATGAACAAGTAAAACAAAGACAAGCGCGAGAGAAGTCAGCGCTAATAATTTTAGATTCGTATCGTGGAAGGTGAAGCAATTTCAAAACGACAAAAGTGAAGAACGTAGCCCGCGAGAGACAACTCGCCGCAGAAAGTGTAGCAATTTTATTGCAGCATATGAAAACCGCATGCAGAGTGAGCGCGAAAAGTTTAGACATCAACATCGAATTAAGATAATCCTACTAATATTATAAATGCGAAAGTTTGTGGTGTATGAAACTTTGTTACTCTTTCACGCAAAAACTACTGAATGGATTTTGATGGTATACGTTCGAACATTGATATGAGATATTAGGCCTAACCCTCACCTCTCCCGTCAACTCTTACTGTGGTTAAATGTGACCGTCTATCTAAGTTACTTACCTTGTACACACATCAGTCACGACTTCGTCAAGTGCCGTGACGAGAGACGCGGTCGTAACGTGCGCGCGTGCTAGAATAACGTATGAGGCCGATGTCCTACACTACTTCTATATTTTTGACGTATGAAGTCTGATCGGTTACTTGGAGGTGCCATATAATATGATAGTGTGCATGTGTCTCACTGTATAATAAACTGTGGAAACAAAACCTTGTAACTTTACCATATTTTCCACAACTTTGGAAAAATTGTAAATCGCATTTTTTTAGTATGAGCTGGCAAAGTTAAACTAATTTAAGCATCGAACGCGACGGCGACATTCACGAAACTTGCTGACGCAATGCATCAGTTCCGACGTTTTGTTTTTTAAATACTTAGGACAATAAACCTATAAAAAATAAAAAACAATTTATTTCTGCAAATAGGCCCGAATTAAGTACTTTTACACGTCCCAATTCTATTTTTAACCCTACCACTACTTCGAGACAACATTGTGGACTATATAGCGCCGAGAAGAAGCTTTACGCCTTACACATTGTTTACTTTTCGATTTTATGATGATAAATAGCTGTCTCAAGACACAGACTTTGTCTTTTCTAAATTTGACTCTGAACATAATATTCAGTTTTACCTGTTTTTTTTTTGGGGAAAACTTTTGCATTTTTCCCTAGTACGAACACAACGATAAAAGGAATGAGCCAAATCACTCTAGCGATTCTTGTTTTTCTGTACGACTAACGAACAGCAATTGATTTTTAAAGTCGGGTTAGTTACATTATCTATATATATAAAACAAAGTCAGGTTAGTTACACCATTTATAATTCAAGAACGGCTGAACCGATTTTTATGATTTTTGATTTGTTAAATTTGTCTCCACCCCGAATAGCAGAATAATTAGAAAAACACGGAAAAAAATCACAAAAAAAAAATGAAGAGACGGTACGAAGTTCGCCGGCACAGCTAGTTTATAAATAAAGAACGACTAGACCGATTTTTTTGATCATATTTTTTGGATGGATCAAAAATTCACAAAAAAATATAAGAGGCGGTAAGAAGTTCGCTGGGACAGCTATTTACAGTTAAAGTTTAAATGACACCTTAGATTGTGTCTCGTGTAAAAGATCGATGTATTGTTATGTAAATAAAAGACTAATATAAATAACGCATACGAATCAGAAATGTATTCCTTCCACTTATTATCACGTGCAATTACGCATAAATCATGCGGCGAAGCTATCAAGGCTTGTGAAAGGCTGTCCGACAACCCTACTGGGTTAATTACCGACAGTGAGCGCGGATCATTCGAATTAATTAGTTGCGTCTGGGAGTGCGTAGCGTCAGCAAACAATGTGGCTTCGTATGTTGATGCAGCTGTCAAGCATAAATAGCACAGTGCCTAGGTTACATTATCAACAATTTTTGTAGCATATTTGACTATGAAGAAGTCGCAGTTCACGAAATAATATTTCACGGGTGTGGACGGCTATTTAAATTAAATTAATTATGCTGGGTAGTAATTAATAGAACGAAAAACATAGTTTCAGATGCCGTCCTACCTAACCTAACCTACTTTACAAATTATTAAAAACAAGAAGTTATTTTATCAAATGACAGGCTTATTTATGATCAGAAAAACATACGCCCGTCAATACGATGCCTTTGTATTTTTGTGTAAATGCTGATATGTAACGGTCTAAAGTTTTAGATTTTTCCGCGTAAAGACGCATCGCATGCAAAAAAAAAGTATTATTACTAACAAATACACGTTTTTAAAAATTCAACTACAATTTTATACGAAATTGTCACGCACGATTAACATAATATTGCGTGTGTAATCATTTATTGCACAAAAAAATGCTGCCGTCCGTCTGTCCGTCCGTCCGTCCGTTTCTGATTTTGGACATTAAACCAGAAGTGTGACGAAAAGAGTTGACGTATTTAACGGTTGTGACGACCGTCTGGTATAGTGGTGACGCTCTGGACTACAAAGCCAAGCGGTTGCGGGTTCGCATCCCGCAATGAGCATATGTTTGAACATAAAAATAAAACTTTCAGGAAACAGCTATGTAGGTACAAAGATTACATGAGGGATGAACTTTGCAAGTCCCGAAAGTTTCTAAATCAAATTACGGGAATATTGTAGTTCCTGTGAATACACCCGTATAATTGATAGCGAGCCTATGTAAAGACGACCCAGAAACGGAGCCACGCCAGTGGTTTGTGGAAAATTCGGTAGAGGCTCAACTGAAAACTGGTAAAGTTTTTTCTCGTGATTATTAAAAAAAAATAGTAATGTACACAATTTAAAGAAATATAATTATGTATACAAGCATTGGTATTAACATGTGTAGTTAACATTAAAAATGGGACAGTTACATTCCATTTTATCACTACATGTATGATATTTCTTACCAGTGATGACCTACATGACACAGACATGAACATGACAGAGCTGGCACCGACTTCACGTCACTCTGTAAGTTATAGAAAGGTCAATGCTTGGGATCTCGTTAAGGGACAAAATCCGGAACAGGGTCAATCGGCAGAAGACTAAATTAATGGACATAGTCCAAAAATGTAGCGAGCTAAAGTTGCAGTGGGCCGGCCATATCTGTCGCAGAACCAATAGAAGGTGGAGATTCTCGAGTGGCGACCACTTCTCGGCAGACGTACTGTAGGATGCCCCGCAGCTCGATGGACCGACGACCTTAGGAAAATGGTTTGAAGTGGCTGGATGAAAAAGAAGAAGATCGTGCTCTTTGGCGCTCTTTAGGGGAAGCTTACGTCCAGCAGTAGACTGAAATAGGCCGAGATGATGATCATGAATTACATTTTTACAGTTTTACGATACTTGTTGCTATAGACGCCTAAAGAACACCATACGCCAGCTAAACTACGTCGACACAAACCCAAACTACTATTCCCAAAGACTATACGAGTAGAGTAGAAGTTAGTGTTTTCGTAGTCTTTTCTTTATATAGATAAAAATAAAATAAAAAACGACGTATATGTTTTATGTATCGTCTCCTGGGGTCCCTTACAGCGATCACACTATAGGTGATAAGGTGATATATTATAAACTGTGTTGTGACAGGCGGTAGCCTAGCAACTTCCTTAATCGGAGGTCAGTGTACAATACGAATGCAATACTTTTTATTTTTCGGTACTTAATGTTAAGTTCAATTAATCTCACACGTATAGGAAAGCCTGGTCTTCCAAACTGTACAGGAGTACCTACAACGATAGTAGTTAGTAGGAAAAAGATAATATGAATGGAGTAGTCACTTCTTATACAAGCAAAACGAATGTCACCCTCCCTTTGACTCAGATTATTGCGCTCTCTACATAACACTAAGCCAGACAGAAGACCGTTTACTTACTTATTACTCGTATCTTTTTGCTTATCTTGTCGTGCTAAGAACTTCAGTCAAACCCCTTTTTGTTGGATTCTCCGCAACATAATATAAGTATGTAGGTGGAATCTTGATATTGTTGATGTCAAATAGGTATTTAGATATAACATTAGACTTAAATTCTAACTTACAATTTAGCTCTAAAGTTTCTCTAAGGACACATAATATTACTTTTCTGTAGGTAAGTAGGTAATTAATAGTGGGTGTTTTTTTTTGTTGTTGTTGGTTTATTACTGCTTCACGAAAAAATAGAATTACATTAAATTACGATTATACCATAAGAATTGGAGTCTTGAATACCTAGCCGCCATTATTAGGTTTTTTAAAATTAAATCCCTGTCATTAAAATGTAGGAATGGATTAATTGTTAAACCCGCGACGGTTCCGTTTTATTACACTACTTGTTACTACTATACTATAATATATTTGTTTTTTATATCTACGTCTACCAAACTTGAAAATCGTTAAAAACCTTCGAGACTCGATTCTCGTTATAGACGAACTATTTTATTTACATAGGCGGCAGAAGTTTTACGAAACCCCTGATGCGCGCGAGCCCGCCGGGCAAAGCTACTTATCATAGGATCGGAGCATATGTGTGATGTTGTCAATATTTATTTATTTATTTACTAGCTGTCCCGGCGAACTTCGTACTGCCTCTTCATTACTTTTTGGAAATTTTTCAAATTTTTTAATAGTTATTCTGCTGTTCGGGGCGGAGACAAATCTTACAAATCAAAGATCATTAAAATCGGTTCCGCCGTTCTTGACTTATAAAAAAGAAAGACATTTTAAGTAGAACAGTCGGATAGACAGTCAGATATATAAACGGACGGAACATAGAGACAGAACTAGTCTTTAGAAAAAGTCTTGCAACTAAAAGATTTAAAAAATTACGATGAAAACATTTAAATTTCGTCATGTTAAAGAAAACTTTTAGGCTGAAAACACACTGGTACTTTGGGATCTAACCACGATAAAATATTTAGTGAAAGGTCCTTTGGATAAAATGCTAGCAGATATTTAGCCCTTCCTACGCACTTCGCTTTCTTCGGATTATATTGGCTGGTTACAAGATAGCTATAGATTTCCCGAGGGAGTCCGAGTCGAGAGTCGACGAACTTTCTTTATAGCCTGAAATAGTTGCATTTACTTAACCCTTAAGAACTTGAAGAACGTTGCTTAGTCGTATTTTTTTTAAAACTGTTTTACCTACTAGCTGTCCCCGCATGTAAGCAGAGTAGTAGATAATATCAGAAGGTATTTTTGAAAAAACAACCCTAGTCAGTTTTAGCAAATTTTACAGGAGAAGAAAAAAAACGTTTATGAATTCAATGACATTGACTTTGGTTCTCTTTTCAATTACCGAACAAACACCGCAAGGAATATCTACTGACTAGGGCATTTGTTACAAATAAACTGAAAAGTCCGTGTCAAAATAACAAAATCTTGATTTAGTTTTTTCTTTGCCATTTGTCGTTTTTCCAAAAATCCCTTCTATTGTTTTCACAAGCAAAATACTTTATAATTTCAAATGTTTGACCACTAAACAGAAACATCAACCTAAATTAGCGCTCATAATATTGACATCTATCTCGCTCGCATCCCTCGCACATTATACTTTGACTTGTAGACAATGCTTTTGGCATTAAGTCCGCCATTTGTACAACTTATTTTTGTGTCTGAGCAATAAAGTATAAATAAATAAAATAAAAAATATATATTGTACAGAAAGTTGCGCTGGTTTTAAAGAAACCCTCCTAGCGTACCTACTCACCAAACGATAGCTTAAATTTCAATAGTTTATGGGAACTTTTTTTTCCCTTTGGGTGCTAGTTGAAAATTATTTATTAGCATTCATGAAAAAACGCTAAGTTATAGTGACTATGCTAGTTAAAAGACACAAAAAAGTGATGAAATATTTAAAAAATGTGTTTACTAAATAAATAAATAACATTCAATGATCAAGATAAGCATACTAAACTCGAGTTAAGCTCTATTTTATGGTCGCATAATCAAAGATGAGCCTTGAGCCTTGCTCACTTGGGCACATCGAACGAATACTATGACGATAATAAATCTGCCTCTTCGTAATAACGTCCATAACCCTTGTCAAATACTTTTTGGGTCAGGGATGGCCTAAATACGAGTATGAAATGCAATCAGATCTACTAATGGTCATACTAGTCACAGATTGGAATATCCTCTCTACGAGCCGAGGCTGAACCAAAACTGCATTTGTAAAATACTGACGCTAATAAAAACAAAACTCAATTCAAGCTTAATTGTTTTGACGACTAGAGGCTTCAACCACAGTAAAGACGTAAGGTCTCCTAAAATCGATTTGTTGCACAAAAATAAAGCATCTTATCTGACCAACTACCATTTTTTTATACATTACTAGCTGTTGCCCGCGACTTCGTTCGCGTGGTCTTTAGTTTATTTATTAAGGATTTTCTGCGCAACTTCCTTAATTTTTTCTTTCAAAAATACCTTTTCCTAAAAATAATTAACACCACAAAAAAAGAATTAGAGAAATTGATCCATCCGTGCACGCGTGATGCGATGACCAAGGGAAATAGAGATTCATTCTTATATATACAGCCAAAAAAAGTTGAAAACATTTTAGAACTAACTTCAACTAAAACCAAAATCATTGTCTACCAGACACGCAGGGGTGCCAAAATAAATGTCTACCTGTCAAGCATGGGGCAAGACAGACCATTATGGAATATGCAGTATTACGCAACGTAATGTGTTCAGAATTAGCACACGCAAGCAGGCTTTCTGAAAGTACCGTTTTTGATCGTAATGTAACTGGGAGCGGATCGACACTGGATTGCGACTATTTTTAAATTACGGGAATTGGGCCTCAGGTAAAATACGTGTTTCACTGATTAGATAGACATTAGTTACTATTTAATTCATAACATATCTGATATTCAAGTTGTTTTTAGGTTACTATAGATGTTTTTTCTAAAGCTCTTTGCCTAAAAGGAAAAACTTTTGTTTAGGATCACATTAATGTCTGTCTGTCACTCACGACCCTTTACTCGGGTATGAGTAAAAGTTGAATTAAATACAAATTAAGGTTTATAGTCTTTTGGAGGTGTAAAAATGTTTACTTAGAAATCAATGCAATCAAATTTTTATGTGTGACATGTCATGTATATTGTATGCAAGGCTCACAGTCACAACGAATGTAAAGGAAAGAGTCTGTAAATTGACAATTTATTGTTGCAACACTGAAAAAATTGCGATAGCAAACTTCCATAATTGCAGTTGGTTCATCGACCGAGATCTGCTGTGGTATTAAGTAGGTATACCATTATTAGATTTTGCATTTTTTTTTTACCAAAACCGTATAGGTATTAGATATTCAAGGCCAATTATTAATTACACTTTTGATTTATATCTGTTATGGGGAATAAAGTAAAAACGATAATACTTACATACAAACTTTTAGCTGTGTGACTAGGATAAATCATAAAGTTAAATAAGAAATATATTTAGAATGCGTTAGTCAGGCTCGGGCTAAACATTCAGAAATGTAGCAAAAAAAAGTGGTGGTACCTATGGAACCCTCGATTTGCGAGTCCGACTTCTTACACTTGGCTGCTTTTTTATCGGTAAATGTTAATAACTTACTAGATACTGCGTCGGTACCCAGCGTAGCAAAATTATACTCATGGTAGTTCTACTCGTACTTTTAAATGGAATACCTCTAGCATCATTACAACTTTATTTTTGTTTTAAGAAAATTCGTACAAAATTACTTTTACGACGTTTGCGTTTTTTAATTAAAACAAAAAGATCATATTTCAAATTAAGGTAAAGAAATAATTTATTATAAAAGCATTCGTTATATGTATAAAAGTACGTTTTTACGATAGAGCAAAAACGTCTTTTTGTGAAAAAAAAAAAATTACTATAATATTTTCAGATTAAAAAAGCATACAGCCCATAAAATTATTAAATTCCGAGCGTTCGTCTAAGACAATGTAACAATATCTTAAAACAACTGGCCGATTGTTGTTAAAAATGGATAGTGTTTTAAACGACTACAACTTTCATAATTTACTAACTCTTCGAATTCGTAAGGTTTGGTGTTGCGCTACGTTACGAAATAGCAATTACGAGGAGTAATGGCTTACGCTTGATTAGTTTTACCCACTTTCGTCATGTTATTACCTAATGTAGGCAAGCACGCGTTTATGCTTGTTTGACCTAACTACAAATTTTCGAAGGCACATCTCCGATTGGCTTAAAAAAGGTTATTTTTGTTCTGGGATTCAATTAACTTTAACACTCAATAAAAAAAGGTAAAACTTATAGTTTCAGGTTAAGTTATAGATATAGACTTCCTGATTTTGTACCTGCGATCAAGTTGGCCTACGGATGAACATGGACAAAACCAAGCTCATGTCGAATGCCCATGTAGCGCCCTACCCAGTATCCGTTGGGAGCTCTCTCTCGTAATTGTTGACAAATATACCTGGGACAAGTACTTAATCCAGATAGATACAATTTTGAGAAGGAGGTTAAATGTCGAATCCAACTCGGCTGGGTTCGGAAAACTACGCAATGTCTTCTCATCTAATATACCTCAGTGCCTAAAGACGAATGTCTACAACTAGTGTAGGTGTATTACCACTGATGACATATGGAACTGAAACGTGGCCGCTCACTATGGGCTCTCTTACTAAAAGGTGGACAGACGAGCTGGTAAAGGTCGCAGGAAGACGCTGGATGCAGGCCGCTTCCAACCGGCCAATCTGGAAGTCAATAAGGGAGGCCTTTGTTCAGCAATAGACGTCCTATGTATGAAATGATGATGATGATGATGATCAGACTGTAATACAATCATAAAATACAAAATACCTTGGTCACATTGTGACGGAGCACCTAAAAAGCGCTAAAAATGCGAAAAGAAAGCGCAGAGTGATGACGGTTAAGGCTAATATGTTGGTTTGCTGATTTGCTAAATGTTCTACGCCTGTCTGTAAAGGTTACACTTTCCAAAGCCTATTGTCGCTCTTTCTACTCGGGCAGTCTGTGGTCTAACTATACCCAAAAATCTTATAACGCCCTGCGTATACAATACAACAATGTCTTCAGGGCCTTGCTAGGGCTACCAGTATACTGCGCCGCGTACAGTTTGCTTGCTTACTCAGGGGTTGATAGTTTCCTAACCATACCTAAAAAAGCAGTCTCACTCTTGCCGCGAGTTCGCGGCAGTCGCAACAATGTCCTGCAACCGATTGCCAAGGGTGAAGACTGTCCATTAGTCGAGCACGTATGTCTCTAATTCCGCGTACAAATTATTCAAACAGGTGATGAAGTCTTTTTTTTTATTACATTAACATGTATGGATTGCCTGTTTTTTTTTCTTTGAAATTTTTAAATACTTAATAGATTTATTAGACTTCATTTTGGTATTATTTAAAAAAGTTATCTTAAAACAGTTTAGAGCACTTTACACCACAGTAAGCAACATTAAAAATGATTTATAAAATTATTAATTCATTGCAAGTATTAAGGTCAGCGTTTTAAATATTTTGTACATTCGAGTATAGAGACACCTCAAGGCTACAGACAAAATAAACCCCATACAAAACACAGCACATCTCTGGAATGTTTCCCTTGTTTGTTGGCGGCGCGAGGTGTGAGTGAGGCTAGCACAATTATGACAGGCTGTAATGATCGCGTGCTCGTTCCCGCAGCCCGTAGCCCGCAGCCCGCAGCGCCCGTAACTGGGTCACTCGGAGCACAGGTGCAGGCTGCTCCACTAGTGATGTGCCATGTCACTCATTTTTGAATCAAACATGAACTTAATTAGATATTCATGTGTATTTTTATATTTTAATGTAAGGACAAAATAATAGCAGTGATGCTTATGACGCTGTGTTACTAATAAATAATATAGCAGCGACATACAATTGAAAATTTAATAACATTTTGCTTTATTACAAGAAAAAAATAGTTTGTGTCCGAGTGTGAAAATACTGTATAAAGTTGCTAATTTGTTCATAAGGATTTTTTTTTTGCTTTTTAACTAACCTATATACATTTAAATAGCATGTCAAGATGATTTTATTTAAAAGTTATTACACTTTTTATGACATTTTAAATGATAAAAATATATGGAATCAAATACTGCCCAAAATTGTCCCGAAGCAGTGGTAGGGTAAAAAAAATTTGGGACGTGTAAAAGAGCTTAATTTAGGCCTATTTGCAGAAATAAATTGGTTTTATTGGTTTTTATTGGTTTTATCTTAAAACTCACAGTATTCGTTTTGGCATGTATAATAACAAAAAGTGAATGTATAATTACATTGTGTCTCGTTCGGACGAGCTAACAGTTCAAGTAAATACAGTTACATATGATTCTAAAAGATTAAGTGTAAAATTACAAAAGGATGAGTGAAGAGTATTGTTATCATATTATTAAATCAAAACTATATTTATGTTTGAATTCTTTTTAACATTGAATTCAAACCAGTTGATATTTTCTTTGAATTTTACTAAGAAAATACAGACTTTATAAATACGAGAAGTTTATCATGTCGTATCTATTATAATTATCTTTTACCTTGCAATATAAAACCTAATTAAAATGAATTTGTTTTATATAATTATGTTTTTTAACATACATACATAAATCCAGATCAACGAAGATCCTATTTTCGTCATTTGTAAATCCATATCATTCAAGGGTAGACAAAGTTAAGTACCTACTCAGTAATTGTTTCGTTCCAGTCTACACACGAATCGGAGTGTCAAGTTAGGCAGAAGTAAAAAAAAAAGACTACTTAGACTTCTATTGGACGTAATTTTCCTACACACACAAACCTGTAAATCTCAGATAGACTGCCCGCAGCTTCTTGCTAGGGTGCCTTTGACGGTTCCCCGCTTACTTCCGCGGTATCTCATCTCAAGAATGCTCTGCCCTCCTCGTTGCTGCACTAACCAGGATGATTAATAAGTATTACAAACCGAATAAAAGCAACACGGTTTATATATTTGATGACTCGTTGCTGAGCTTTAGGAATCAAATAGTAAAAGGTTTTATTAGTAGGTACCCAATTAATTAATTTTTCGCATATTTCTTTGTCTTTTAGGCTTTTTATTGCCCTCACTTTTTAGCTCTGGATAACTTTAATACGTGTACAATGTATTCGTTTGGAGATTATTTCTAACAGATCGGATAATTGACCTCACTTCCACTGTAATTGGCCAATGTTATGTACACCTTTAATTAAAAAAATTTATAAGAACTTAACCTTTACTAGCTTCTAGAATTTGATGTATACATTGTGCTGTTGGTGTACTTAAATAAATAAAATAAGTAAAAAAATAAAATCATAACGCGTTTTGTTTAAAAACAACAGAAAATTGTATTCTGAAAATAGTGTAGTTGTCTGACACGTAACATTCGGAATAATAAAAAAACCGGCCAAGTGCGAGTCGGACTCGCGCACCGAGGGTTCCGTACAAACCTGTAGGTACCGTTATGAGTAAAAGTTCACCCATCACGACAATCGAGTCATAGTTATGGTATTTTTATTGCAAAATAAAATCCATAACATTACGAAAGTTAAATTGCGGTTTACGATTTATGACGTATTAAAAAAAAACTAATTACTTGATCTCGTTCAAACCAATTTTCGCTGCTAGTTTTTATGGTAATGTACATTATATATTTTTTTTAGATTTATCATTCTCTTATTTTAGAAGTTACAGGGGGACACACACATTTTACCACTTTGGAAGCGTCTCACACGCAAACTATTTAGTTTAGAAAAAAATGATATTAGAAACCTCAATATCATTTTTAAAGATTAATACCCACACGTATGGGTTTGACGATAAAAAAAAATTCAAGTTTTAGTTCTAAGTATGGGGAGCCCCCAAAATTTATTATTATTTTTCTATTTTTTTGTGAAAATCTTAATGCGGTTCACAGAATGCATCTACTTACCAAGTTTCAACAGTATAGTTCTTATAGTTTCGGAAAAAAGTGGCTGTGACATACGGACGGACGGACAGACGGACAGACAGACAGACAGACATGACGAATCTATAAGGGTTCCGTTTTTTGCCATTTGGCTACGGAACCCTAAAAACACATGCAAAAATAATTGTAAAAGGTATTACTTATCGCTCGTCATTATTTGCCAGTTTTTCAAACTCTTCTATCCCAAAAATCATTTTTTTTAAAATAAGGCATTGTTTTTTTACGGAAACGATACATGCCAAGTGCCGACTACAAAATACGCCTTTTTTGTTATTAAATTTATTATTCTCGGAACTGACCCTGAAGATGCAATTAACTAAGCAATGGGTGACCATTGCTTAGCAAATGTACAACCTTTTTACCGGGACCTGTGAGACAGATGATCAAAGCGACTTTAGTTCTCATTGAATTTTGTTTTATTGGATACACAGTTTCTGAAAACCAACTGTGTTCTGTTATATTTGAGCAAATAAAACAAGTGAGTTTGTAGGCTTCCGTAGTTTCCTGTCACAATATGCGGTATAATTGCTACCTGTTTTACATAACATCATCTATGCTATCAATCTATCAATATTTCTTCCCCAGGTTACATTTTACCCGTGTTATGTTTAGTGTTGGTTAAAAAATACTACGAGAAAGTTTTAATGTTATACATTTTATAAGGTAACAGTAAGTAAGTACAGTAACTTGTAAAGCCTACCCAGCTGTGAAAGGTTTCTTTTTAACTTCGTTAAATTTTGTGTGAATATTTTTACCGATTTTTTCGAGTTAGTTTAATTTTTTTTTGGTTTAACTACACAATTACGATTTTTAGACTGTTATCTCTACCTGTGCTATTGTACAACATATTGCTTCTTGCTAAATTTTATTATTTATATGTCAACGGGAAGTGCCGTACAGGTTTTGATCCTATTGCGCGTGTCAGAATATGCGGTATGACCGGCCATATCTTTTAATTGCGTTAACTTCGAAGTTTGTTTTTTTCACAGCTACAAGGGATTGCTAATCTTAGTATTCGATATTGGTCTTGACAGACAGACGGACCAGTGATTCTATAAGGGTTCCTTTTTTTCCTTTTAAGGCTCGGAACCCTAAAAAAACAGCCAAATCGGTCTATCTATTGTCAAGTGATGCTCTTTCATACATGTAATTGATTTTTGGTTATTTAGATTTGAAAACAATTTAATTTGTATAGAAAACTTTTTTTTTTTTTTGAAGAAATTCTATAGGTACATACATATATTGTATAATCTGCCTTTTAAGATCATTTTATAAATATTTTAGTCTGTTTAGACACCCCTTTAGTTTCAATTAATATTCAACAAAGCCGTCAGTTTGTAGCCGTTTGTGTATCGAATAATAAATGTCGCAATGCGCGTTCTTTCCTTCGTGGAACTAGCGATCGGTATTTTGCAGAACACATTAAAATGAGACTTCCCATGTTTGGCATTAGCATTAAAAACATTTATTATACAAGTATAGCAAATATAGACATTTGACATAATTTTTAATATGTAGTAAGAAATAAAGCAACAAACGGCTAGTCAAATTAAATAAAAATTGGTCTCTTTACTATCCTATGGAATACCTCCGTAGCCGAGAGGCAAGCATACCGGACTTGGTGTCGCTATCTCTGAGGTCCCAGGTTCGACTCCCGGTCGGTCAATGTAGAAAAATAACTTTTCTATATTGTATCGGGTCTGGGTTTTGTGGTACTGTCGTTGTTTCAGATTTCTGTAACACAAGTGCTTAAGCTACTTACCATAGGATCAGAGCAATGTATGCGATGTTGTCCAGTATTTATTATATTATTATTATTATATTAAAAAAGTTCCTAAAAATTTTGCATGTTGTAGATTATTTAAGGAAGTCTGTTAGTTAGTTTTAGTTCCGGAATGTTTAGCAAAAGCTCTACCTTTACGTAAGTAGGAAAATTGAGACCTACTTAATTGTTTACATCAGCTTGGATGAAATACAATTTCGCTACAAATACTCAATTTCACACTTATTTCTGGTTAAAAATGTACATAAGTCCTTAAAAGCTTTATTGCATACATGCACAAAACTCGTACACTGCAGAAGTTGTTTAACCAATCGCGGCCTCGAAGTGGTTCAACATGGCGACGCCGGTGTTATGAACTTACTTTACAAAGTATTGTTTAGCCCGCCTAAGCCTTGAGTCGATCAAAACAATCCAATGTCATTCTTACACGAAACGTGTTGTCTTGTGACTATAATAAAAAGTATGTATTTAGCTTTTAGGTTTAAATGGAACACACTTTAAAAGTTATAGAAGCCCATCTGTTGTATAAAAAAAAAAAAAAATTAACGTTACCTAGATTATGCTTCTATATATATTTGCCTGTTTAATATATGCTCAAAGAAGCAATAGATATTTACGTATGGAGAAAAAAAGTACACGCAATGGCTTCCTTGTAACTTAAACCAATAATGTTCTAATATTATCTACATCAAGCAATTCTAAAAACACGTTATTAATTTAAGAAATCAAAAAGATACAACAAAACTGCAGTAGTTTTGATAAGAATATAAGTAAGTATTGGAAAAGCCTGCGATTGCTCATGCGCCACAAAGACTAAACCTCACACGAAAAAACATAGCCATATAACGACTACTTACGTAATATTTATAACTTTTATTCTTTATTTATTAGCCGATTTAATGTCATATTATTTGTTAAGCTAAAGAGTTACATGAACACTCAAATGTTTTGAGACCTTTAGTTCTGTTTCTACCTACGTCCATTAATAAACACTGAGCCGCGAGATTAGTCCATCCAAGCCAAATGATAAACAGGCCTTTGCCCTGCTGGCCATATTTGATAGGCTAACTTTACTTACAAGAAAGTAAAATACTTACAATGAAGCCAATTTAATCACATAATCTCAGGAACTATAAACACTTTACACTTTGCAGGTAGGTTCATCGTATTAAAGGCGTAGACATCCGCTAAGAAAGGATAAAAGTCGACCCGGCTCTTAGGTGGATGAAATTAGGGTTGGAACTTCCAACTTGGATGGTTTTATGAGGAATCCGTTATTTAGGCATATTTTGTCATGGGGGAATATCTGGTAATCTAATATGTCCTAGAAAAATCTTCCTGCTACAATAATATCTACTCACCCCACTTAAACTTTAATTAAAGTTCAGAATTCGAACAAAATTTAAGTGAAATATCGCATCTATACAAAGTTACGTTGCAAGTTTTACGTTTACGTCAGTCGCATACTTGAATGTCGATTAAAATAGATCGTTTCTGCGAAAGCGCGGTCGATACAACGAGCGACGAGGGCAACACGACATGACATGTCGTAATGTCGTTATTTTAGTTTTACTTTAACAAGTTCACTTGTTATCGAAACGCGAAATTGAGTAACTAAAAACTTATAACACGTTCGTATTATTTATAATATGATTTCAGTAACGTAACTAATGATTTTGCTTTTTTGCATTTTTTTAAAAACCATACATTTTATGTACTAACAGTAATCATGTGCTAATAGTATTCCTATATTATACAGGTTGTACTAAAGAATACAACTCTCCTTGAAACCACGTGATCAGCTGCTTATACAATAAGTTTTTCTGTGGGAGCAACATTGAAATCGGTAAAAAATAATTAGATGCTTCATATAAACTAACGCGCTATCTCGATGATAATGTACGGGCTTAGAATCAGTAACTTAATCGAACTATGCAAGGAACAAAAATATTTTTTTCACATTTTATTATTGCTATCCGCTGTTAAAAATCGTACGCGTGGATAATTTAACTCATTCATTTAAAAAAATGCACCGTATGAACATTGCTAAAGGTCCTTCTTGCCTCGCCGTACCTGAGTGAATGATCGCGCGGCTTTCGTAGTCTCTCTATTGACTTTATTTTCGGATATCTTAAGTAATTTTTTTTTTCGTAAAATTCGATTTTTAAAAATAGTAACGATTGAAAGGCTTCTTTACATTGTTCCCTAGGACTTATTTTTTAAATTTGACACACCTTTGCAATGTAACCCTGTAACGCGCTTTGCTGGAATTCAGGCGTTCGATTATATTTCAATAACGGTAACTTGAATTGAGATAGTCATCCTCTGACAATATCCTTCATTTTCAAATTAAGATTAGAATTTAGATTAGTAAAATTAAGTGAAAATGTAATCCGTCCAAGTAATTAGGTTCTAATTAACGTTAATTCTAATGTAATATCACAGTTGGTTGACCTTAGTTGATTTCATCACGATAGGCAGTTAATATTTAGTACCTACCTTCTTCGTAATAGCTTATCTAGTCTTATCACTTTTTCTGATAAAAGAAAAACGAAACTTCCAACAAATTCAACAAACTTTTCTCAAGTTATGTAACTACTTGAAACATAAAACATTTTGTCTGAAATGATAGCTTGGATGGACATCCCATATCGCAGAACTTTTATTACTGCGATAGAAGAGCATTATGGCGAATATAGACGAGGGTTGTCAGTCTACATTTTGGGTTTAGTTATTTGGCAGAGCCTCTGAATTATGCTGGATATGTGGGTTACAATAATTCATTATTTTGAGTACTTCGTCGCCAGATTTTATGGTCGACTGTGGTAAATACATCCTTAAGTGTAATATTTATTGGTTAAGTACCAGTACGTTATTATTTACGAATTTTTCAATTTTGCAAT
The DNA here is from genome assembly GCA_963576865.1 of Anania hortulata. NCBI lineage: Eukaryota > Metazoa > Arthropoda > Insecta > Lepidoptera > Crambidae > Anania > Anania hortulata. Next base: position 11,706,664 of record OY756406.1, read on the forward strand.
GTTATAGGTAGGTATAGTAAAGCATAGACAACATCAAAATTTTTGCCCCTTGCAAAAATTCTGTGTATGACACAAGGATATTAATTCCTTACTTCGAGACTATGACCATTAGTATGTTGTCGGGCGTATATTTATTACTTATTATTATATCGAAGCTTAACGTTAAGTGTTATTTTGATTCTTAAGCTGCCTCTGCATTATAAATAAAGTCGGTAAAAAAAGTTAAGATACGGATACAAACGATATGAACGGATTAACCAAATTTAACTTTGAGCAGTCATTGGTTATATCAATGTTCTGAAATTGCGAGTTTGTGAAAGTTTAAAGATCGGCAACCCTACAGTGTGCCTGTAAAGCGTTGACCGGGTCGCGGATCGATCGCAGGCAGCTCGCCGCGGTTCCGCCGCGTATCGTCACTCACTAATTATACTGTGATTGATTAAAGTATCAAAAAAGGCTATTTACGGTAAATATTACATAATTATATTGTTAATAACATATTTACGGCTATTGAGTTTAAAACAAACCAATTCAAGCTAAACTTACTGCGATCACAGTATTTAAAAAGTGTCATGTTTTATTTCGTTTTTAGAGCTCTTATTTTTTATCAGTAGAGAGATAAGCAGCCAGTACCAGCCGCTCAAATATCACGTAAGTACTAATCTGCTATATATAATAGGTATAATTTGTTTGTTTTCGTCCCGGTGCATATGTCGCAGGGGTCTGTGTATAGCGGTGTCAAAGCGACAGACGTGCTGTCTGTCGCACTGACCGGGTCGCGGCACGCGGATCGATGCTGCCGCATCGCGGGTAATTACCGAGGGTAACTATTAAATAACATTAAAACTACTATTTAAAATCGCAAATTCACATTAACCTTAGCGACGTCGTCAAGAGTCATCGACAGGGCGTGTGTGGTGGTGTCAAAGCGACAGGCGAGCTGTCGGTAGCGCAGATCGATGCCGCCGCACCGCGTGTCCGCCAACTGTCCAATAATACCTCGATTCAAAAACATAGCGAGCCCTTAAAGCGCTTTAGATGTTTTCTGTCTGGTTTCAGCAGGCCTAAGGGCTCGAATCAAAATCGGAATAGCTCCACCGTCATAACCAAGTGTTAACTAACACCCTTCGAATATATGAGATTAAACATTCGTTCTATTATTTAACAATTTGTTTGAATTTGATCCCTTTATCTAAAAAAAGGATTAAATATATGTTAATGTAATCAGTTACGTATTCTTAAATTATTGGATCTGACAACGTAGAAGATGTTAAGCTTTTTTCAACTATCCTGAAAACAGCAATCTACTAAGATTATTTGTGAAAAGATGCCTTAATTTTTTCCGCATTTCTGCTACTCGCATTTTACAGAAGAAAAACGACTTGGTTGTTATATTATTTCTTCTTTCAGTTTCAGTTACGTTCGTTAGTATATCCTCATATAAAAAACACAATTTACTAAGTACAGCTTTACAGAGTATTATATAAAGAACACAGTGTAAGAAATCTCAAGTCTTTTTAATTTCCTCCTTCTAAGTTTAACAAACTGTTCTTTGTTTGGTTCAGGAAATACATTATGAGTATTTCTCGGCTGTTTTAATCTCAAAAGTTATAAGTAAACTTCTACTGCCCGGCGACCTTGCCCTTTATTATAAGTCCGACCTATTCTTAGGAACCTAAATAGAATTCGCCTCCGACTGCGCCCGCGTGGGATATAAGTTTTAATAAATCATTTAACTTGGACGCATGACATTGATGGGCACAAAACCAGTTTAGAATTATGATATTACTTGCTACATGTGCTGACATTTACGAATTACCATAAATATAAAACCGGCCAAGCGTTGCGGCCCACGTGCCGTAGGGTTCCGTAGTTGCCCGGTTGTTTTTCAAGGTTTTATTTTATAACTTTGTAGGCGTGGTGATTAATATGTATAACCTTGCCAAATTACACCTTTTTAGTACAGACGGACTGCGAAACTATTTAGGGTTCCTTGTTTTACTACGGACCCAAAAAACCTGAACTCTGCGAGTAAATTAATGTAGATTCATTCATTACTTACTTTATATTAAGGTATAAAAAAGCAACCACTATGATCGTGGACGAAATATTATCTTTCTCATTTTATTATTCACAGCGCGTTTTGTATTCAGTTAAGTCAGTGTTATTAAGACGTCAGCCTACGAGTATTATTCATGTAGACTTAAACAAGATACAAATGAAACTACTGTTTTTTCATAAAAGCAATGACGATAGATAAAAAACTTTCAAAGGAGGAGGTTCTCAATACGTCAAATTTATTTTCACGAAGGTAAATCATAAAAAATTGTATTTTTTCATAATTAATGGTTTCAAAAATATATACCAAGAGCTGCCACGTTTTTTTTGTATTGTTTGTCGTATAATACGTTTTTTCATAAAAGCAATGACGATAGATAAAAAACTTTAAAAAGAGGAGGTTCTCAATACGTCGAATTTATTTTCGCGTAGGTAAATCATAAAATATAGTATTTTTTCATAATTGATGGTTTCAAAAATAATATACCAAGAGCTACCACGTTTTTTTTTGTATTGTTTGTCGTACAATACGTTTATTCATGAATAATCCGAATTTATTATAATGAACATTTAGTTGTGCCAAGTCTTTCAATCATCATTAACAACAGATACCTGCCGTGTGCCGTGTGAAAAACTGGCCTTATATCAATTGTTCATAAAAGCATAAAAGGTTGAAGCTTGCATACAAACAAAAAACAATTTTATTATGTCTACAAACAAAGGAAAAAATGTTTTAAGGATAAGTAAGGCCTTGTTGACCATTTTAATAGTACCCTAACAATCGCACCGTTTTACGCTTTTATATTTTCCGGCAATACAATATGACTATTAAATGCGTACCTACCTTATAGGAGGAGGAAGGAAATTCTTCACGCATACCTGCTGGTACCTACCCAGCCTACTTTTTTAAATCATAAATACGAACCCCTTTTACTATATATTTTAGTAAAATATGTTTATATTTATCGGTATATAAATTTGGATACTCATTAAAAAGTGACCCTGTATGAACATAGTGAAAATACGATTCATGAATGTAACACTTTTCCTATTGCGTTTAAGGTACTTCGGTTTATTTGTCGTCTTAAAATAAGATATTCTGGATGTAGTGACTGCAGTGGAGGCTTATTCCGACTTTTGATATATTATTTTGTTTGGTACGCTACGGACGCGTTACCTACGGGTCGGCCTTGGCCTATTTACGTAGTTTATCTACGGGAACAGTGGGAGGATGCCGGCCGGGCTTTATTCATGGAAAAATACCGACCACTTTGTCGAAGTAACATGAGCGTTGATACCAATCCGACTTGGTGATTCGGTTTGAGCACAAAAAGGTTTGATTTTCGGTTCGAATTCATTCAGAACAACGTTTTTTCCTAAATTAGCTGCGGTCTGAGGCCCAATTCCCGTAATTTGACAGTAGCCGCAATCCGGTGTCGATCCGCTCCCAGTAACATTACGATCATGAACGGTATTTTCATAAACTTTTAATTTGACGTAAATTTATCAAAACTATCCCAATACGACTGAAAATAGAGCAAAAAAATTATCGAATTTTGTTTTTTTTTTTCATTTTCTGTCGCATTACGAAATATAATTGCATTTTTTGAGTTTAAAAGAATACCGTTTGTGATCGTGATGTAACTGGGAGCAGATCCCGGATTGCAACTATTTTCATATTACGGGAATTCGGCCTCTGGGTCTCTGGCAAAATTCTTGGCTGGTATTGGTGTGTAGTCTGGCCCTCATTTATATGAACCGGTGGACATGATTACTTTCATAACGTTATTTTAATTTAATACAATTTAGTCTAAGCTAGACTTGTTTGCTGTATTTCTGATCGGAAGCTAGAAAGCCTAGTAGGGTTAATCTAAAATAAAACTCGAAAACTTTTAAGATTACATCATTGATCAGGAATATTTAATTTAAAAAAAAAACATTTTTTCACTCTATCCTATTGTCTGGTCTCTTTTTGTAGCATTTTAGACTTTAGTACGTATAACAAATTGAAGATTGGCACACAGTAAGCAATGGCAGACGCATAGATTAATATTAATAATAGCTGTCGCCTGCGACTTCGTCTGTGTAGTCTCGTGCGCACAACAACTCACCAAAGTTTCATTTCATTGGAATCGAATGAATCGTTAAGAAAAGCATACGGGACAAATAAACAAACAATTTTATTATTTACATTTTTTAAATTTATCTTAAGATTATGTAACAAGTGTTGAAAAGTATTACCTCTATATTCCATCAAATAGGTAAATAAGTTGCGATGTAAGACCCTTGTAATAACTGCGTGCCGTTTAAGCATGTCGTAATTTTTCAACCATTAAATATCGTAAGGGCCATTTCGTCCCTCCAGCAATCAATACCTAACGATTAGAGCCTCCCCTCGCAATTTCTGAAATTCAACGCCAGTAAAATCCTAAACTTAGTGCAAAGTAGGTCAAGACCGAATCGTGTGACATGCTATATGCCTAGGGGAGTCTGATATCGTGTTGAATTGTAACAGGTGGGAAATAAGCCGATTCCCCCGCCACTTTCCTTTTTACTCTCTTTAGGTGGAAATTATGTAACTTGGAATCATTTTATATCATTCTTATTATTTTTAAAGATGACTTAGTTAAAATGTACATTAAACAGAAAAACCTCTTAAGTAATCCAACTGTCTCGAAGTGCGGAGTGTTCTTTAAATATTAGGCCAAAATTGCAAATTAAAGATCAAAACCAAAACTTAATTGTTTCAGATTTATATTTCTAAAAAATTTTTCGTGTAAAATACATTAAGATAAGCCATCTTTACATTTATCTTAAACATAATATGGCAGCTCAGCCATCTAAAATAAAATCAAAGTGAAAAATTACGAATACTGTAATGGTTGTTTTTATCAAAAGGAAGTTTCCCTACAATTATCCGGTTGGGAAATGTAAAAACCGTTTCCATGGAAGGCTTTGCTTTCCCTTCGGTTGCCGATTTCGTTACAAGTCAAGGGCTAATTTCTTTCTTGCGTCGAGAACTTCTCCGATGCCTTTTGTTCGAAAATCTGTTACAGTTTTTTTATGCAGTATAAAAATAAATAATTGATTATTTACGACCCTGCGTAAGAATATTCAAAATATTTATTGCGTTCTATAATGTTACTGTTATAGATAGGAACTTTAAACAGATCATTATAGACCCTGACAACAATAAGGTAAAAGGTATACTACAGGCTTTTAAATATTTAATATTTGTTATACTATGATTATCGGCCGATTACAAATCGTTTCAGTGTGCGCCTTTGCTTGTGAATTCATAATAAATAAAAGACCGATCAAATTACGGCCAATTCAAAAGTCTGTAGTGTGCGGCGACTCTAATAGTTATTGTTCATTTCATGCATCCTTTTTGATCTACTGTCTACCTTTAAGTTTTTAAATCGGTAAAGTAGGGTAAAAACTAATTAAAAATAGGCCACAACCACAACGAAATAGAAGTTAAAAATGTTGTAATGCGGTTTGACCTCATTTGCGTCTCATTGTATAACCTCACCGTCTCTTTTGCATGGGAGAAGCGTAGAAGGGATACCCGACTGTTGTAGTTAAGACACCCGCGTGACTGCACATTAGCCTTCAAAGGATGTGACCTAGTTGCGAGGGTGCTTTAGGCTAAGGTTTACATTACCAGGCTCCTTGGTCGGTCAGTTGACTTGTTTTATTGGACAAACCAGTAAAGTATGCCTTTATACGTCCCACTGCAGGGCACAGGCCTCACCTCAACTTTGAGGTAGTTTGGGCCATACTCCACCACATGGGCCCAGTGCGGATTGGTGGTGGGGTGTTGTAGGGCCAGTGACTTAACCATACTGTCAGATGTTATTCAGTCGCCCTAAGGCCTCTGACTAGGCTTCACGACTGATATCATTAGCCGGGACCAACTTTGAACGTGTCTTCCGAAGCTCGGAGATGCTAGTGATAAATGTCACTAAATATGGTGGGAATGGTCACCCATCCAATCATAACCGCGGCGTCGGTGGCTTAACTTTGGTAATCACTACTAAAGCGCTGCCGCCACTGAGCCTCTCCTAACTTAGAGAGTACAGATTCTATATTCCGTGGCTATAATTTACAAAGAAATGTGTCAAACACGTTTGGTGCGTGAGATAGAAGATATTAAAAGTTTGTTATATTTTATTTTATTTTACAATGCTGTATTACAATATTAATATACAATTACTTTGCAAGTAATGTGCCAAATTTCCAATAGCGTCTCAGAACCAGTAACTTAATCGATCTACGTCAAGAACAAAACATTTATTTTTTCGTTTTTATCTATTCCTACCTGCTGTTACAAAATTGAACTCATGGAAAATTTATGATTATCCGATGAAATGGCACCATAATTATGTGCACTGAACTGCATAAGGTCCTTGGTAGCGGCGTCGGCGTATGCCAGTAGTGATCTCTGATGATAAATAAATAGAGAAAGTATATCTTATTCCAAAATAACAAAGATTACAATTAATAACTTGTAGATAATAATGTTTTTGTCTCAATGTCTCATACGGTCTCATATATAATAATTCCAATAGATACGTGCTACAAAACACGGTGTTACTTTGACATTCATACACTGTAAGCGACTTGCACTTTGCTATGTGCCTCCAGTGTAGATAGCATACAATCGGGACGAACCTATATAGCATCCTGCTTAGTGCTTATAGCGTAGCGCCATGGTGGTCACCCGTGACCCCCAAACTATAAATTTTCTATTGTGTCTAGTTTCGTGGCAGTTAAAGACTTATAACCTTTACACTACAAGATTTTTCTTTGACTCATCGCGCAAAGCGCACAATCATTTTATTCCTAGAATCCCCTATTTGTGAGGGCGGCATGGAGAGGGAAAATTCATAGAATCGTGCGGTGAGCTCATACTTTTGTGAAAACGTTTACACGCTTTTTCGTCAGTTTCGAATAAATTAAAAGATTCATTGTCGCGTAGACAATATATGTTACATAACAAACTGTTCACTGGAACCTGTTAAGGAAAACGAAATTCTATGGATTTTGCAATTGTATTAACTAATAAAAACCATTTAGAAAACAATAAAACCAATGAATTTCTGTAAATAGGCCTAAATAAAGCTCTTTTACTAGGTAGTATGAGTAGACAATTGTAATATCTGAGATATTTTCCAGCGGTAAGGAAGATGCATAGCATAGGATGCACCAAATTTAACTGATTATAGTCTCTGACTTTGTTTAGTCTGTAAAACAAATGGGCATCCAACAAGCACTCAAATTATATAGGATGATTTTTTATTAGTATAAAATACTTAAGGGTTTATTCATACTCATGGTAACAAATCACTTTGCCCAAGAAACTACCTAATCTCAAAATAAATTTCTTAGTGTACGAAACTATTTCATAACAAAAACGCTGACGGCAAACGTACACTAACAAAATAATGTTGAAATAGGCAATAAGTTTTTTGGGAAAAGTCGTTTGTCAAGTATAAACCAACCCTGAAGTATTTCACACTAATAAAAATAATCTCTTGTATAGTTTGGTGCAATTTAATTATTTGTAGTTCATGAACATTTACAATCAGACACACACGACGAACAAAACCAAGTTTTCCAACACTCGCTGCCCCCTCCCCGGTAACCTGACAGTACCTGTACACAATCGGCTTACACGTTGCATTAGCGGCATTCGCTTGTAATGCGCAACCCGACACCGCGCTTCTTCGCGCGGCACTAACTTGATTTGCTCAACCGCGGGGTGAATGCTCACTCAGCCGATTATGTGCCATTACGATTAGGCAATAGATGTCTTTAGTTGAGGTTTTTTTTCTTAGAACCCACGCACACTATAGACTTTATCGGTCGATATCGACGGTTAGATTGTCTTTGTAATACTCGGAATAAAGATAAACTTGCCGTTCTAAATCTCAGACTATATAAAGTAGGTTATTCGTAATGGGAAAATGTATTCGCTTATTTAACAAATTACCATAGTCCATTGATGAACTACCTACAAAAAATTTAATCGCATGACAAGATGATTTTAATGAAAAAAGGTTATTACATTGTAAATGACTACTTATATGATAAAAATGTATAGAATTTAATACTGCCGTGCTTGCACAGGTACATTTTATCCTGTAATGTAAACATACTAATTAAAAAGAGGCTGACAATAGTGACCGAGCTACTTGCGCTGCTTCTTATCGGCTTAATTTAGGCCTGTTTGCAGAAATAAATTGGTTTTTACTATCGGTCGATTACAAGTCATTTCAGTGTGGGCAATCTCAAATATATTCATAGTAATTAAATAAGTAATTAATTAAGAAGGCTTATATGTAGTCCCTGAGGGTTAACACTGGAATTTAAATTCCAAAATCTTCGAAATGAAAAACCTTTTCTAATGCAACTTAATACGTAACCGAGATACAAAGAAAATATTACAAATCTGCAAAGTTAGTAAAGGAAATTCTGGGAATATCTAATTTAAAAAAGATGAAAAACAATTTGCCAAAGGTCGTAAGTTCTATTCATTATCTTTAAAATAATAGCTAGGGTCGTTAAATGTTCAAATAATGTTTAAAATTTAAAAAAATACTGTTATTCTGTGTTAACAAAGACAACTTAAAATCTCTCTATTTTACTGCAATAACCTTTTTACTTTTCAGACTAGTTATCCTGCTTATGTGTAGTATGTTTCATTACAATAGGTTTACTTATTTAAAAGATTTTGGACTCCAAAGATTGAATGAAATACGGTGCAGCGTAGCTTTTAAAGCTCTTAAAGCCTATTCAAACATTTACGCAACATTTGTTGGATACTATAAGTAAATTTTCTAGTCTAGCTAGTGCGCAGTCTATTTCATTGTCATTCCCGCACAGCGGGGACTATCAATAGCGAAGGCGCACAATCAAATAGGCTACTTTCCTGGGTCAAATTCTATTTAGTCCGTCAGTTAGATTATCAAAAAATATTTGACCCATATTTTGTATTTTGTCAATCAAACAAAAAATGACGAAGACAAAGCGCATCAAAGTGAGCACGTGACGTCACGCCTTACTAAAAAGTGTCGCAAGGTGTGACGTTACGCGGAACTTTAACGGGCTATATCTTCATAATTTTTTGTTTGATTGAGAAAAGAAAAAATACGTGTCCAATATTTTCTGTAAATCTAACTGGCGGACTAATTAGATTTTTTTAGGAAACTAGGCCATTGTAGCTGATTTTAATTTAATTCACTGAATTAAGAAAACTAAATACACCAACAAAAACGTAGTAAGGCGCGACAATCTCTATTATCCCATCTTTACATCATCTCTTACACATAAAATGTCCTGGCTACGGGGCCTCTCACTATGGGCCTTACAAGCTCAAGGTCGCACATCATGCTATGGAAAGGGCTATGCTTGGTGTTTCCTTGCGAGATCGAATCAAATATGAGGAGATCCGTAAACGAACAAAAATCGCCGACATATCCCAACGGATTAGTAAGCTGAATTGGCAGTGGGCGGGGCATATAGCACGTAGAACTGACGGCCTATAGGGCAGAAAGGTTCTAGAATTAAGGCTACGTACCGGTAAGCACAGCGTAGGACCTGCATACACAAGGTGGACAGACGACCTAGTAAAGGTCGCAGGAAGACGCTGGATGCAGGCCGCTTCCGACCGGCCAATCTGGAAGTCAATGGAGGATGCCTATGTTCAAGGCTGAAATAATGATGAAGATGAGGTCTGCATCTAAATCTGATCAACGTGTATTTAGATAGGCTGGATTCATTATAAAAAGACAATCCGTTCTTACCTGTACTCAAATAATTCTTATAAATTAATATTACTACATCTAATTTCGTAGCGAGGAATGCGTAGCCGTTAATGCTACGCGCTGCTACGAGCTACGGCCACGAGGCGCGTAGCTAAGTAGCCGTGTGGGTGGTGGAAAAATTCGGAGTGCTATTTACAGTGCTTATATTAAGCACGGATAAACAAACAATAAACGTCTAGAAACAAAACGCGTCTTTTATCTGTTGATAAACAGTGATATATCTATCGATATAAAAAGAATCATTGATGATTTACTCATAAATGTTTTGACAAGCAATTTTTTTGTGAAAACATTTGTAAAATATTTTGGTACTGTCACAATTAACATCAGAACCATATAATACGTTAGTATTATTTATTTTAAATTCATTTTTATATGATCTATACAATGTGTTAGGTGATTTTAGCTCAGTGGCGGCAGCGCTTCGGTAGTGATTACCAAAGTTAAGCCACCTACACCGCGGTTGTGATTGGTTGGGTGACCATTTCAACCATATTAAGTAACATTTATCACCTGACTTTTTTGCGATATAGTTTGGCTAGTTGGGTGTACTTTGGAAGGCACGATAAAGTCCCCCGGCTAATATCGCTTGAAACTAGTCGTGAAGCTTATTCAGAGGCCTTAGGCTTAATAACATATAACAGTAAGGTTAAGTCACTGGCCTTAGAACACCCCTCCACCGCACTGCACTGGGCCTACGAGGTGGAGTATGGCCTAAACCACCTCATAGTTGAGGGGAGGCCACACAGTGGCGTATCTACTTACGACTTACATAGGCATACTTAACTTATTTACTTTTAGGGTGTAAGGTTTAGGGTCAAAAAATATGCATCTAGGTAAATACTACAGTGAAATCAGAAATTTGATATCATCATTTAAAAAATATAAATTTCCATACAAAACTTGATTACTTAGACACCAATTAGTGTGTTTTTTTATGCCTCCACTTTTGCCATAACCTGAATTAAACAAATAGAAACTGACAAGGATCACGAATTCTTTTGTAGTAGCGCCGTTAAACCCCCCCCCCCCTCCTTAGCTACGCTGATGCGGTGAGGTGGGGGCCGATCCGTTAATATTATCTTTTGTTATAAATGAAGCAAATTGAGGTTGTATGCAAAAACAGGTTTATTATGTAAGTTGGTGCTTAGGTACTTACTGACGTAATTAATTTTGTTTTTTTTTCTTTATTTTTCCGCCCGCGCGCCCCTTTGTGCCCTCGCGCCCCTTGGCACGTGCCTAGTTTGCCTTAAGGATAATCCGCCTCTGCACATATCTTTTTCTGCTTTATAAGGTCCCATACAAGTTATACAGGATAACCTTGCACGCTTGATGACTAAAGCTTAGAAAAATATCATTAATAATGTAGATAAGTGGCTTACCATTGAAATACCTAAAATTGTTTGGAGTCGATAGTTGCTGTTTCTTGTAAAATCGTTCAATTTAGTCTATCGAAAGTCGTGCTCACTCTGACAATCGATATCGTAGGGGCGGCGTAAATGTGTCTCAGTTTTACTGTGATCGTTTAAGACTTTTATTTGTATGAACTTTTATTCGAAGTCCACACACACCCGCGGGATAGAGTTATATGCGACAAACCGGCTAATCTGGAAGTCAATGGGGGAGGCCTATGTTCAGCAGTGGACGTCCTATGGCTGAAATGATGATGATGATGATGAAACCATGGTATCTTATGGCGTGGTATAAAACCGGTAAAAAATTACAGTAAACTAGCTATGAAATGCGGCTTATAATCCCCTTGCTTCCCTTAGTAAAATGATTTTAAAAAGTAGACAATGTCCTCCCCTAGATTTCAAGCTATTGCCGTACCTAATTTGGTCGAAATCGGTTCATTAAGTTTTAGCGTAAAAGCGTAATAGACAGACAGATTTACTTTCGTTTTGTTATTATTACAAGCTGTTGCCCATGACTTCGTTCACTTGGTTTTTAGTTTGTTTATAATATGTATGTATATAATGTATGTATAATAAACCTATAAACCTTTCCCTTGAATCATTCTGTCTATTGATGAAAACCGCATCAAAATCCATTGCGTAGTATAAAAGATTCAAGCGTACAGACGGCGGGAAGCGACTTTTTTATACCATGTATATAAGTATAGATGTCCGAACGTGTTCCTTCATACTCATAGTAGGACTGCATCCATCAATTGTACTAGATTCCAACACAAGAGAAAGAGAGAGCGGAGATCGATACTGGCGTGGGAAGAAACTTGTTGGTGTTAAATGCGCAACGTCTCGCGGCGGGCCAGGCGGCGCGTTATCAAACCCCATTGATTGTGAAATGGGGCTGAGCCTGAGCCGACCGATACCGCAGTAACGTAAGAACGCTTTATGCCTCTGAAGGTCGTGCTGTTAAATGGGTGGACCGATATGTTTTAGTTTTATCTTTTTTTAGCTTTGCTTACTTTACGTTTGACGTTTTTGGGATTTCAAAAAAAAATCTAAACATTTCATGTCAACAAAGCTTTAATCAGCTTAATAAAGTAACAAAATTTAGATTTTAATTGTGATTAAGTAGTTTTCTCAATTTTAGGTAGATCATGAAATAGAAGAAAAATAAAGTGCGTACTTTAAATAGTTATCCAGTCGCTACAACTCGATCATCGGTGTAATTGTAGGGAAAACATATTTACTTATTTTGTAAACAAGATTCGCATTAACCAACTGAAAACTAACAAAACTTATTAAATGGATATCGCGACGGTGTTGGTGAGTTGGTGAGTGAAATGGATTCGGCGAAATAATCAAATTAATCCTACTACTACACCCACACGCGTTAACGAATGGTAATTTATTCATATGTTTCCAACAAGAGTGACGATGAAAACAAGTTGGCGTGTACGAGTATTGCACATATTTTTATACTTACACAAAAGTTAATTTTTCGAACAACGTCCTGGATTTTGAATTATTAGTTTTTTAATCATGAACAATGCACAGTTCTCAATAGATGTGCAGTAACATCTTACTGACATACATAGTTCTTACTATAACATACATTTAGGATGTGTGTATTCATAATAATACATAAATGATCATAATATCTAATTTAGTAATGCAAGCAGTTATTTTTACTAATTTATTAATTAACTTATTGTATCGGGGCGGTGATTCGTGCCGTGTGGGGACGGCCGAAAAGAATACACTTCTTCCCCACCGCCAACAGGAGGCGTGTCGTAAGAGGCGACTAATTCCTATAAAACGAGACGGGCAGCAGCGTCTGCGTGCGAAATGTTACTAAAAACTGCACTCGCCAACCCGCCTGCCAAGCGTGGCGAGTATTGGCAAGCCCCACCGATGAAAGTAATTGGGGGAGGCATGTATTCAACAGTGGATGTCTTATGGCTGAAATGATGATGATGATGACCGTCGTAGGAGAACGCGTAACAATAAAATAAGTCACAATGGAGAAGCACTGTCAAAGCTAATCTCACACAGCGTCAGTGTTTGGTCTTGTCATCAGTTGTCAACGAATCCATGCATATGTCAAAGTTCGATTTCTTTTCTGTGCTCGCTAGTATGACGCAAGTTTTACAAACGCTTGCCAACTTATCATATATAACCTTTATGGTATTGATTATTTGATCAGTGGTACCAGTGCAAAAAATCCAGTGATCAAATAATCACTACGGGCAAGACCAAACACCATTCACCATTCGACTACCCGAACGAAAAGCATGGTCGATCTATTTTAATGTTTTTTATTTATCATTTAAAGAGCTTTAGAGCGCAAGTTTGGTGTAGTTTGTGTTCTAATGTTTGGTGAAGTGATAAAGATCTGAAATTATTGAAATATCATTGTATTCAACGCCGCACGACCGCAAATATGCATCGTGCGATCCACACAGCGTATGATCGCGGTCTGTGGAGGAAAATTGTATGTGGTCGCGATCCTCATAAATGAGGAACCGAGGAAGAAGAATCGAGTGTCAAGTGACTTGTCTCATGAAAACTTGCTTTAGACCCGATAGCGTCTTGAAACCAGCTTCTACGGGAAGAGTAGCCTTCACTGAATCCAAGAAAAGCAATAAAAACTAGACACCCGTTATTTATTGTGAACTATATCAAGAATACACTCGACATATGCAGAATCACTGCTCCGCTTAAAGAGCAGGATGAGTCCATATTGCAAAAAAAAATACAGTGCGACACCTATCGGGCTAAAAGTGCAGTGTGGTTCCCCATTGTCTCGTTTTGCTGGACTGAAGGGTAGTAAACTCATGAAAAAGAACGTCGGTTCTCTGCAGTGATAAGGTCGTTGTCCTATTAATCGTTTGCCTTTACTGTTAAAAAGTGTCAATGGGGCAGTTAAATGAATGGAAGTGGGAGGGCACATTCTTTACCTTTGTTCTCGTTTGGAAGTTACCTTTTGCCGTAGTGTCCTATCGACCTCTGAAGACAAGGCAGCAACGTGTTCGTTGACCCCGGTTATCTTCGCTTCGAGGAAATCGATACTCGCACACTGTCGAAAACTAGCATAATTATACATTGGAACGGTTGATTACCTCAAAAAAACAGTTTAGAACACGTTTTAAATAGCTTTATTGAAGTGTCGATTCGAAAATGTTTGGTTAACGGTATCGAATTTATTGTACCTATAGTTAGAACAATGTGGTGATAAACTGACATTTTCGGCAAGCGGAGCCTTAGTGATAAGTGAATATCATGTCCTTTCATGCACTTCTGTTACTATATCGATTTATTAGAACTTTATGCTAGTTGCAGTGATTCATTAAGGGTAATACTTTCAATGATAAATAAATAGACACTTTATTACACAGAAAACAATGGACAATGCTTACGCTTTCTTTATTATCTTTATCAATGTTATTTATAGCATACCTATACTTACTGTTACAGTGACCTTTTAACGTTTTATTTACTCACGTGTCGTGAAATCGAATCATATCGTCACTCGAACGACTGCCCACCGTACCCTACTCGTGGGACAGGGGAAAAGACAGTTCAACTTTTAATGGTTTATACAAAGTTAAACAATTCGCCCAAACAACTAGTAAAAGAACGTGAACGTTCGATTTTGAGATAAGCTGGCAATTTTTTTACCTGAAATATTTTATCCTTTTCATATTCATTCATCAAATCATATTGTAATTTATAATGTTGTTTTTGTATTATCTAGCTAGCATGTAAATAAAAATAACATTTAAAATAAACATTAAGTTATTTTCTTACTTGGATGTAATATTCTGATATAGGTACACCATTTTGCAAAAGGCCAACAGTTCGATGTTGGTCACATATTAAAGTTGTAAGTAGTTGTCATTTTCACGTAATAGCATGTCTAAGAGGAAACGCTCCCAAACTATGCCACATTATGCGGTTCCTATATAAACATCGGTAGAAACGCTTACAAAGGACACCATTTTGGCTTGATTCCGGACCTGTAGGATATTTTACCCATCTGTAAAGGGTAGTAAAGCGATCCGAATGAAAAAGACAATAGCGTTTATTCACATATAGTTGTGAGATATTTTAATATTAATGGCCTAACAATTTGTTACCCATTTTTGGATACTGCATCCGTTCCGTATTCGATCCTGAACCCGAAAAATGTCGGCCTGTAGTAACCGTACTTAGTAAGTACTTTTTGTATGTTTCAAGTTTTCTAGATCATCTTCGTATATAAGATATCTTAGTAAGTAAGAATGAACTACGACCACTGATAAAAATAATCCGATCTAAAATTTAAAACATCGACTTAAAGCAAAAGGGTAGGTACTAAATGCTTTCACAGTAATAGTCTAATCATAATAATTGTTTCATTGCACACAGAAAAATACAGCTGCGTTTGTAGGTACGAGCTGGTATCGACCAAAGCTGTCTCGAGTTTGTTCACCCGGTGCTGGCTAGACATACATAGTTGTTTGGAGCCTTATTGAATTACAAGCATGAAATTCAGCTTACTTCAGGACTTAAACGATATTGCATCTTATATGTAGCTTTATTCGTAGCCGCATGTAGGGAATACTCAACTACAACTTAACATAACTCTTCGTTCAATATCTAGACATCTTTCTGTAGCTCTGTTGCTTTAGCTGGGATGTAGTTTCTTCTTGAGAGTTTCGTAGAATCAAAAATGATTAAGGTCTTGAAATAGCTTAAGATTGCAGCTATCTAGTCTTGGCTATAACTTATATGTATGATCTGCAATAAAGAGTATCTATCTATCGGCAATACTGCCTTTTATAAAACATTGTTTCTATGCTAATGGCACACAGTAGGCCCTAGTAGTAAATTGGTGAAGGAAGTAATTATTTCCTAGCAGTTTCTACTGAAATTATTCTTCTACTAGAGTCATGGGTATAAAATAATAAATACTATGTTATTATTTTATAGTATTAGTATTTAATCATTTTATCTTACTAATTTGAAAATGTGAAAGTTTGGATGGATGGATGTTTGTTACTCAATCACGCCAGAACGGCTAAACGGACCTAGATGAAATTTGACACAGAAACAGATTATAGCTTGGAATAGTAGATAGGATACTTTATAAACCGGAAAAAAAATATGGAGAACCATGCAAGATAATTATAGATAGCGCTTCTTACCGTTAGATGTCGCTGTTCAGTTGGCGTTGGTCTTTATTTAGTTTAGACTAACTGTTTTGCTAGACTAATTGTAAAAATACGTTTTTAGACGCTAACTTTATGTTACTGCTCTTTTTTATACTGCACAAAAAAATATCTTTCACACTAAGTTATTAACATCTTAATGAAAATTGAATGCTGATGATGTGAGCCGTACTAATGGGGGCAATTTGAATTAAAGTTGACATTTAGTTTTCTTTGTCACTGTGTGTGTGTGAATTCCAAGGCTGTTAATTGTTCGCAATTTAATAATTGTACCTGCATGAATTTACTAGAAACTATACTTTTTTGTAATTCTACTCCAGTTCGTGACAAAGCTTTGTAATTGCCTCCTGAAGGTTTAGCGTGCGAGGCTATTGAAACACAAGTAATAAACGGTTTGCTGGGGCCCGAGTTGCTCTGTGTGACGTCATAATGATTCAGCTAAAGGTCACTCGCTATATTCGGTTCCGCGTTTCTTAAACATTGGGAATGTTTATAGCTTAAAACAATAACGAAACCCTTCATTATCTACTATTTTATCCAGGATGTGTTACCTCTTTTTTATTATTGTAACACGAAATTAACAAAAGAATAGACTGCAGGTATATAAAAAAAATATTCAAAAGTTTAAAAAGAGATCAAAAAATTAAAAACGGTCGTTGCATAAGTAATACAAGTTTTTATCGATAACCTTTAATAACATAACAAATGCCCGTTTTTTTTTAATATTTAACAGTAGGTGTCGCATTGTGTTACCAAGCAGGAATAAAAAAGTAATTCTTGTTTTACAATGCTACACTTCTAAACATAGCTAGGGGAAGAGTCAATGGTCGTAAACCGGCGCTAAAGTGTTACTGCCTGCATCGTATTGTCTGGCTAGAATACTCATTAGACTCTAGGTTATTAGCTCGGGGAGCGCTAGCTAGAACCTGAGTAAGAGCTAGATTAAATTCCACTTTATAATATTAAGGTACAGTTTTGATATCTGTAATTGAATTGTAGATTAACCACTGAACATTTGAATGAAAGTAAGAAGTGCGTCCTGGATCACCAAAGTTTTATTCCAGGAAACTGATCTTAGCGAAGAGTGTTTTTCGTCCGTAAAATTTGTAAGAACCGAGTATCACGCTTGCTGAGTCCCGAACAAAATCTAGTACTTACATAGTATCATAGACCAAGGAAAAATATTTTATTTTTTCCTTCGTCTATGATAGGATTTAAAATTGCCTAAATCAGAATAATAATATTCAGAATCGGATCCCGCGACAGCTGAATAGCGGCCAGCCACAGAGATAGACAAGGCGTCGCCTTGTCACTGATATTTTCATATTCCAAGAGAAAATACGGAAAATAGTAGACTTGTCGCCCGCCCAGCACTGAATGGCTCAGACGCGCATAATGGCGCCCGTCTGAAGATTGTGGTGATTCACTGAGTTTCATTTTAAAATTACCCGTATCTATCTTGAAATACAATGACACTTGAAATTGGATAGCCTTGTGGGACAACTAGTCGGGTTTGTTTTATGAATAAGGAGCCCTTTGATTTGGATGGTCTTGCTATTATTGATAGATAAGCTATTAAATAAAATAAAAATAGTAAACAGTGCATCCTATTGTCGTAGTGGCGCGGTAATTCGCTTTGAACGCAAAGAGATCCCGGTACGGACCAATTTGAAAAAGATCTTTTTTTTAAATTGTTTCGGGTCTGGGTGTGCTAGGAGACGCCCCTGGCAAATTCATTGTCTAGTAGGTACTTCGTAGCACAAGGAATTATTTCCTTACATCGAGACTAGCAATCTGTGTGTTATCTGGCACATATTTAATTATATTTATTTATTTAACGTTATTCCATCCCTGTATAACTCTATACTATGTCACTTCTGCTATGTTACATACATTACCCTATGCACAAAGGACCGAATTTGAGTCTAAGTGCGGAAAAGGGAGTCCATTCTCATACATTAACAAATAATATTTTATCAGCTTAAACATCTGCCCTATAAATACTTGCGCGATAACTTTACGGCTACACGATGGAATTAGTCGTACTAGCGTACAAATACGATAATACCGCGTCAAAGGAGGA
The DNA here is from genome assembly GCA_963576865.1 of Anania hortulata. Lineage (NCBI taxonomy): Eukaryota > Metazoa > Arthropoda > Insecta > Lepidoptera > Crambidae > Anania > Anania hortulata. Next base: position 11,725,256 of record OY756406.1, read on the forward strand.
ATCCGACAACAACGCTTTGAGCCCAATATAATTAAAATATTTGCTATGAATTAGGCTGATCTTTACCGCCCTGCGTGTTGCGCGAGGAATAAAATAACAACAATCCTAGCTACCAATTGAATAATAATAACGCATTCATTCCGAAGCGTAGTTTGCACTGTATTAGTAATTTAGTCGTGTATTTGAGCAGGAGAGTTGTGACCTTTGCGGTTCCATAATCAACGAAAATCCAACGTGTTAGGCACTTTCCTATAAAAATCAATATCCTAATTTAACAGTAAAATTAAACCGTTCTGAACCAGAATAATTTATTTCGCTTTAAATTGATACCTACGTATAAAATAATAAAAACATTTATACTGTATTTGTGATCTCCTTGATCACAAATTTCACACTAGAAATCAATTGCAAAATACCTATAATGTAAATTAAGAGCTCGCAATAAAACGTAGTTTTGAATGCATAATAAGTGGGTCACTCACAACACACACAACATTCGGGATTTTAAAGAATTTAATAAAATATTCATCAATAATTAGGTAATTAAAGAACATTTCCCTATCAATCACCTTTATAGAGTACTATTTATAGCTAAACAGTAAGACCACCTGCTGTAAAGTGGTTTGTAGTTTTGTTAGGCAGTACATGTTTTTTGGAATACCTCGTATTAAATTTGTAAAAATCCTTTTTTGTAGTAAATATATTGACATTGAGCTTTCATTATGAATCATAATGAAAGCGCATTTTATGATATATCATTGATTACACGAACACATAGTATAAGTAAAGTAACTTAGTCCCACGAGAAGGCACAGGCCTCGCCCTAACTATAAGGTTTTTTGGGCTATACTGCACAACGCGGGCCCAGTGTGGTTTGGTGGACGGGTGTGTTTTGTAAGGCCAATGACTAAACCTAAATGATGTAATCAGGCCTCTGGCTAGGCTTCACGACTAGTATCAAGCGATATTAGACGGAACCAAAATTTAATACAAAGTTAATGTTTTTTTTACTAATTGTTACAGGCGCGGCTATTGCGCTAAATCAGATGTTGCGTGCGCGCCGAAACTGGAGAGAGGAGCGCGTGAGGCCTGCGGGCGACGCGGCCACCCCCCCGCGCGCCCTCTAGACACCACCCTACACACAGCACTATATACGGTGAGACAATTATTAAATAGATTTAAAAAATACCTGGCTTTACCATAAACTTAGTACCTAATCAACAGCCCCCGAACATAGGCTTTTTTTCCATCGCCTGCCAGCAGCTTTTTTTATATCATCGTTTCACCTTATCGGAGGGCGCCTTATGGCGTTTGCCAAGTCGCAATACCTTATCAGTGTTGATTAAGCGACAAACTCTTTACAAAAATAACAAAACAAGGTTAAACTGATACTGCTATAAGATATCATGCTATGGGGTGAGAGTTAGTAGCTGATAGATTAAAATTGCGTAAAGCTTATATGTGTCTTCGCCCACTGATCTGATACTGACTTGTTTTGTTGTTGTTAGGTTAATTAATTTAAAATGGCAGCAGGGATATTTTCATATGATCTTGCAGAAACTGAAAATGAAAAGCTCTGAAATACCACTACTTATTTAAGACGTGTATCTGTTAAAGAATTCGCTTTCGAACGAAAAAAAGTAACAAAATAAACATCCACCTCGTGGTACAAGATAACATTTGTGCACTCACAGTGATAACGTCTTCATCATCGGTCTGTAATAAAAAGCGTTATTTGACAGCTTAGTGCTATCAGTGGGCTATCATTTCAGACCACACCTTAAAATAACCTCTCTTTCAGCATAATTGATTGTTTAACTTCTTTGTTTGCTATGGAATGTTTTTATGCTTATGATGGTTTCCTTCGGTGGAGATAACTTCCAATTTAATATTTTCTTTTTATTTATTCTATGAAGTTTTTCCCGCCAAAATATTTTTGAACAATGTCAATATGATATGTGGTTCATGGAGATTTCATGAAAGAGCAAAATCGACCTTAATTGGATTATATGGCTCGAATGAGGTCATCCATGAGCACGCTAAAAGCTGATTTTAGCTTAGTTCAAATAAAGAGGCCAGTCACAAGTTGCGAATGAAATTGTTTATACATTTAATGACAATTAAAAATGCGCTATGCGTATTTGTGGTAACAGTGCGCTGAACAGCTATTACAAAGAAAGATTAATGATTCTGATACGATGTTAAATTGATTTATTTATTTAGAAAAATAATGAGATATCAAAAAAATAAAACAAAATTCATTTATTTAATTCTATCGTGGTTGTAACATAAACAGTACCTAGTTGAGGTAACAAGTAAGTAAACTATGGACCAGCCTTTTAGATCTTAGCACTTCAATAACTAGCATCATACAAAACTTAATAAGTAGACATGTAAACTTTTAAAAAAATAGGACAAATCATGCAAATAGGAAGTGTAAATGCTCGTGTGTATAAGTGAATGTAAGTGTGCGTGTATAAGATGTAAGAGAATAGAAATCATACTTCGTTCTTTGCTTGTTCCAGGTCGGTCATGAAAAATCTTGCCCATTTGCTGGCTGTCCCGATCAGCGAACACGTGGTAACTTTCATCTCCTTGGTAGCCGCGGCCACACTGCACGCGTGGACGACAGGTAAACCAGCACACTTCTAACTGAACACAACACAAGAATTCAGCATTATCATCATCATTTCAGCAATAGGACGTCCACTGCTGAACATAGGCTTTCCCCAGTGACTTCCAGATTGGCCGGTTAGAAGCGGCATCCAGCGGCTTCCTGCAACCTTTACACAAGAATTACTTTTTGTAAAACGTACAGAGTGAAATTGGGATATTTTTGTGTCTGATGTTTTCATATCGATCTGACAGATCAAGCAAGTATTCCGAATAATGGACTTCCCGGTGTAATACTGCAACCGTTGTTTTTAATATAGCTTTATAAATAAATAAATCATTTAATTACCCGAATATGGTAGGTAAAATCAAGATAAATTTTCCAATATATTCTATTTATTTTGGATATCGAAATGAAACCGTTCAAAATAAAAGCATTCAAAACCAGAATCATATAAGTCACTCGTAAAACATTATACAATCATACTTTACCAAAATATGGCATTTAAATGAAATTTTAAATAAACATTTAAGTACTTTGTATTTAAATGTCACATAACTTTTATATTATATAAATAAACCAAGTTAAACTTTAATATTTTTTTTTGTAAAATAAGCAAGGTGAAATTAATATTGTACGGCAAACATTTAGATGTTATTCTATCAATTAATAATTTTAAAAAAAACTGTTGGAAATAGCAATAAAATATGTTTCATATTAATTTTATAAAAACGTATAAAAATTGGTCCCTTGTTTCAATATCACGCTACATTAAAACCTCAAAGACAAATCGCACTCTGCCTCAACACTCTCAATACATTTTAAGGTTCTAACTATCTGCTACGCTACGGTTTCTGTAGCCATACATTTTATCGTAGCTGGTTTCGTAGCAGTTAGTCTAAACGTAGCAGAGAGTCATATTCTACCAAATATCCGTCAATAATATAATTATGTTACTAAACTACACAAATTTAGCGTAGTCTGTCACTCTGTTGCATTGTTTCTACGCCACACCCGTAAAGCTTCGGTTTAGCTGTGGCAAGCAGCAGTTAGCTTCGGACTCCGTGTTCGGCGAGGCATAGCACATGATTGGTGACGCAATAGGGCCGTCAATCAGATCTAGAGCGCTTGATTCGCCTCCTTCTGTTATTACGTGACTCTGAATACCAGAGGCATAATTATACGCCGAATCTAAACAATATCTTAAGCCAAAGTTAATTATCTACCTACCGCCTAGCACTTAATAAATAAGAAGCTTTTGTTGACTACTTACAATTACTTAAGACCCTTATTTGTTAATAAAAATACGGTATTTATATAACGTTAACTTTAATATGTTACTTCAAATAATATGAAAAACACGTTCCATTACGTTAACTTGTTTACATTTTCAGCCATTTTTAAATGAATATGATTGTTGATTGCGCAGAGGGGCGTAGCGGCCGTAGGTGGTCGGTGGGAGGTCGCGGGCGCAGAGCGTGCGGCCGCGCTCGTTTCCCCCACCACACACACCCACCCATTCACTGTTAGCAGGTAACACACACTAACGCTAATTAGTGTACTCTTTTAATCATCAGACGCACCCTAGCCTATAAACTACATCTAGTACTTCTCATTGGCAAGAGGCGGTTTTGCGACAGCGACTCTTCAGCAAAGTTCGGCGATATGCGTTATTTAACAAGATGAAATTTCGCCCACGGGCCCAACTATAAGTTCTTAAACAATATTATTACTTCAACCTTATTTTGTTTTTCCTGTATAGAGCTTGACGTAAAAATAACGCTAAAATGCCAAATCTTTAGGAGTGGCTCAGAATCAGTAGTTCGATCGAACTATGCATAGAACAAAACAAAATTTTTTTTCAGATGTAATTATTCCTATCCGCTGTAAAAAAACGTACGCGTGGATAATTTTACTCATTCATGAAAAAAAATTTGTGTTGTTGTGCACTGCGTAAGGTCCTTGTAGGCTCGCCGTACCTACGCCTCTGATGAATGACCGCGCTTTCGTAGTCTCTCATTTAACTTTGTTTTCTGATTAAAAAAAAAAAAGATTTATAAATCGGTTGGGAGGCGAATAATAAATCGACGCGTGTTTTAAACTAACACACGTCGAAGTTTAATTAATTAAAGTAACCTTGATCATACATACAACGTTTAATGGGTCTTTTGATAATTCTTTTTAAGTTGGTTAAAGTGATGATAGATTTTATAAATCTAATTTTCACTATTTCTTTGACGTTTTCTTTTAATTCGCCTAACAATTAAATAAAACGTAAATTAACTTGCCTATTGTTAAGTTTTTCTGGCCCCGCCCGATATTGACATGATTAATTAGGTTTTTAAGGTTGTTATTTTTAACGATTATTTTGAATAATTTTGATCGCTCCGATACGAACTTCAAACTAACTGGTCGCCTATGATAAATGAATCAACAAATGATGATTTAAAGTGGAACGTATAAAGAGCATCGCTGGACTCATGTGCTTATAGCACGTTCAGTGATTTAGAAATATTTCTAGTGGGACTTACAATTCCCTGGACCACCATATTTGAGATCAAGTTTCAATATGTTTTCTCTAAAATTACAAAGATGACATTTATAAAATCAAGTATCAGATAAAGTAGCATTAAGGTAATCCCGCGAAATCTCAGTTACTTTACTTGTCGCCAGTACAAACAGTTCCGAAAATCGGCTTGTCTCTTGTAGTAAGTAGACTTTAGCAATACCCTCGGGAAAATGGAATTCCACTTTATAGACAGAACTGAACTTGTCTAACGTGCCTTTGAAGGGATTATAATTACCTACGAATACCTACTGTATGTTTACCCAGGGAATCAGATAACTTCAAAATGATTGTTTAGTCCTAATGCACCTTTAGAGCGTTCCTTTACTTGTGAAGTAATAATTGAAGTACTAATTATTTATTGTAACCATTATTAAAAGTCTGAAAACAACCTGAAGTTTATAACTTTCATCTATAGTAAAATTTTCTAAATTTTGTTTGGATGTATGAGATATTCTATAAAGGCACATTGCGAGATGTCAATATACGCCTATTAAAGTAGATATCGCTTTTAAGTTGTCAAAAAATATGGATTAAAAAACAGTAATATGAATAATAATAACTGCCCGTATTAAACGCGGATGAAGCCGTGGGCACAGCTAGTAGATTGATAGAGTTATAAATCAATATCAATCATATTTTTTCATTAAATATAAGAAATAATTGAATGCAGGAAGAAGTTAGCATCCAATTACGAAGCTTACCCACAAAAATCATAATAAAAGGACTGATATAGGTACTATATTGTAGTAGCAGCCTTGACCTACTTCCATTACGACAAAAAATTCTTATATTCTTGCGTAATCGTGCTGCAGATGAAACGTTACAGTAAATCCGAATCGAGGCGCTTTATTGTCAGCTGCCGCTTCATTTGAACAGATTACGTTAAATACAGGCTTATTTCTTTATTGGTATTATTGATGTGACTAACATAAACGTTTCTGTTCCTTATGCAGTAGGCAGTTCACTCGGGGGGAGTTCGATAGACAATGTCCGAGGACTTGGACTCGATTAGCGAGGAAGAACGAAGCTTGTTCCGACCCTTCACAAGAGAGTCACTAGCCGCTATCGAAGCCCGCATAGCAGAGGAGCATGCCAAGCAAAAAGAACTCGAGAAAAAACGAGCGGAAGGCGAGGTCAGTACACACCGCATGCACCACCCAGTGTGTCTAAACCAAACACCGTCAAACATCTAGTACAAAATATCAACTGTTATTTCATTGGCAACTTGAGTGAGTGTGTATAAGACGATTTGGTGTTGTTTCACAATAATAATCCAAAAAAAAACGCACTCATGTGAAATTTCACTTAGAAGTACAGTGTGGCACCGAATTGATTTAGTTACACGTTTGATTACTCTGATGGATAATTTTTAAACTATTCCAGAACGATTTGGGGCGGCCGAAAAAGAAAAAAGAAGTAAGATTGCTTGCTTGCCCCTTTTACCTCTTTACGGCTCATTTTTATTAGAGAAATATTGACCAGCAAGTTATCGCTAGTAACTTCAAAATTGATTTTAAACTAATATTAACAACACAACAAATATTGGCGCCACAATTGTTAGAATGCGATAACTTGTGCTGCATTCTGATTTATGCATATTGACCGCATTTGAAGCATTCTCTCGAACACATCGCTTTATCGGCCAAGTATATGACGTATGCAAGCTTAGCTGTTACTTAAGCACAGGGTGATAAAAACACTGCGTAACAGCTAATCTTACTCGTAGTTAATTGAAAGAAGGCTTGTCATGTTTATTTGCAAATCGACAATGTAAACGTGAAGATTCCTCCACCACTGCCCTACAAATAGGAACCGTAGATTCAGACAGCATTATTGAATTAAACCCGTTGTATAAAATCTGTAAGTAATAATTTATAAGCGTGTTATTGCAAAAAGATTTGTAATTAGATTTTGTAGTACCCTAAAAACCGAAAAAATTATAGTCAATGTCAGTTACTGAACCAAGTCCCTAGTAGGTAACCTCTGCATCGTACCAAGTGACCCAATTAAGCAGCCATAAGTTAAAAACTTAGGACCTTAAGCTGTCTAAGCGTTATCCAATACACAAGCACATTACATTCACCATCAAGCATTGCACAGGACTGGCTCATGTTCGCCATCATCATGGATGCTGTCATTTAGGTCTAGCATGGTGACAACACCTAGCTAGCAATTAGTGCATATTGGATCTTATTAGTTACCCGTAATTCAAAATAAATAAAAACGAAATATCATACAATTTTATTGGTTATGATTCGTATTTTTGTAACATTTGTCTGAAGCTTGCGCTAGTCACTCACACCTCCTATTTTGGAACCGATTTCGAATCAAAACAGAAGACAGTCAAACTTCAAAAAAAAACACCGACTAGCAATTCATACAAATTTTATCCTAGTTCATGCCAACTATAAATTTACATAAATATAATCAAAAAAAGATTGCCAAAACAATGAAAAGAAAATATTGAAATACTAATGGGAAGCATTAAATGATAGAGCCAAATTAGCGTCGAATCAAAATGAAGTGGACTTGATGAACATTCGGAATGGTAACATAATAGCGAGGACAACTCGAACGCTTCTAGTTCTGCCAGATACGCATCATAGTCACACAGACAGCAGCACTACACGAATCGAATTAGCTTGATGAACGCCTTCACCAGACATGCTGACTTGTAACTTTGTAACAATACATCAATTTTCGAATAGTCCTGAAACAGGAACAGTCAATACGATAATATAATTGATTGATTCACTGGTCCATTCCGATTATAAGTTTATTTATATATATTTCGAAGCACTCTAACAAATTGATTACAGTATTGTTGCAAAGTCTTATCAGGATATGCTCATGATGATCTTTTGATAGGCTTACTCTAGTAGGCTAGCTTGTCATGGATCGAAATTTAGCATTATTTTTCAGAAGAAGATATCATTGTTGACTTTGGAAATACATCGACGTTTATCAATAGATGGCATGCGTCATTTGTTCAGTGACTGGATGCGAAACATGGATGTAATTTCAAATACGGACATTTTGTAGGGGTGTCAGAATTGGTAATGAAGTAAACGCTAAAACGAAACAGTTACATAAATTTGTGATGATACCAGTGATAATTGTAATGAATGATGTGTAGGTGCGATACGATGACGAAGACGAGGACGAAGGTCCTCAGCCGGACGCGACCCTGGAGCAGGGTTTGCCCCTGCCTGTGCGAATGCAGGGCTCCTTCCCTGAGGAACTCGCCTCCACACCCCTAGAAGATATCGACCCCTACTATCATAACCAGACAGTAAGTTACTCCGTTTCACTCTGCAAATACTCCTTCGTCATTTTTGTTGTTACGCACAATGTAAAAAAAAATGTTTTTATCGCAATAACTTTAGAAGAGTTGAAACTTATGTGTTATTTCAGCCCACAACTAGTTGAATAAATCATATTCTTTTTATTTTACAGACCTTCGTAGTAATAAGCAAGGGTAAAGATATCTTCAGATTTTCGGCAACGGACGCCCTATGGATGTTAGACCCGTTCAATCCAATAAGAAGAGTGGCGATATACATATTAGTGCATCCTTTGTTCTCTTTGTTTATCATTACGACGATCTTAGTGAACTGCATACTTATGATAATGCCGACGACTCCGACTGTCGAAAGTACTGAGTAAGTACATTTAACCAACTCGCTCCATTACGATCCTAGTTCATAACATACTCAATTACGAATGTCAGACTACAGCTCAAATTATACCATTGGATAATTCCGAACATACTTTTATAGGTCTTAGAAAATTTAGTAGAGTGCACGCTAGTTTCAAAATTGTTAGTATTCAGCTAGTTTTCAAATTAAATTTATTAATATTAGATATTATCGGAAGTACATTTTATATTAGAATTGAATATAATCTACGTACATATAGTAAATCAGATAATAGTAATATATGTTTATTCATAGTTGACCTATTGAAATTATAGCTGGAAAATCCTCTCATATATATTTTAATTAACAATACAATATTCCAATACAGAACTATTGAACCATTTTGTACATAATTCAAAATAAATCAGTTAGGTAGGTCTTTGAGTGATTAACTAATTGTTTTATGATTCCCTGTATCATTGACCATTTTCCTGGTAATAATTTAAAATGGTTGCATTTAATGAGATTGCAATAATCACAACAGCCATTTAAACTCAATTTAAAATTTTGGCTATGTGTTTTAAAAGTATATTATTAACAACTTTCATCATTGATCACTTAAGTTATTTTACGACAGAATATTTTTGTAATTATTTTATTAATGATATTATTTGTACATACTTACACTCGTACATTGCGACATCTTATATCATTCATCATTAGTGAAAGTCTTCATGTCTGTGACATCAACCTGTAAGATGATTGCTTAGCAAGTTTTGTTAATCTTAATCATACCAACAAGTTCAAATACAGAACTTTCTTTGGTTTCACCCTAAAACAGTTTGGATTTTTTTGATTTGAGATGATTGTCTATTTTGTTGAGCGGAGTTCCTCAGAGCAGGTGAATTTTTGCAGAGTTATCTTTACCGGGATCTACACGTTTGAATCAGCGGTGAAAGTAATGGCCAGGGGTTTCATACTACAGCCATTCACATACCTTAGAGATGCATGGAATTGGCTTGACTTCGTAGTTATAGCTTTAGCGTGAGTAGTAGACAATTTTATTGATATACGTAGAACGTTACCTATTAAAAATGTTTATAAGTAGATTTTATAGTCAATGTCTCATTAATAGTCTGTTGTTATATAGAAGAATATTTATTGTTGATTACTTAGAAAATCTACGTTAATACTTTAATGTGAAATAATACAATGTGATTTCAAAACTAACTGTAAAGTATTTGACTGCTTTTTTGTCATAAACGTTTTGTCTGATGTATTAGAGTTTAATAGTAGTTCGTAGAGATGTGTATTAACTTAGATTTTGTGGTTGTGGGTATCTGTTTTCAGTTATGTGACGATGGGCATAGATCTCGGAAACTTGGCCGCTCTCAGAACGTTCAGGGTACTTCGAGCGTTGAAGACTGTGGCCATTATACCGGGTAACTTACCTATTAATGTAACTTAGAATACCGTAAATGCTTTAACTTAGACTTATATGTAGATGATCATTTTATATCTCTCATCTTACTAGTAAAGATGATAAGGTACACTGAGTTAGAAGGTACATACATACATCAAATCTAAAGCACCACTCCTTTTTATTTTTTGTCAAAAACACAAATTTTTCATTTTTGTTTAACACGATCTACCTATTAATCATTTTGTAGTGAATACTTTTATACCCACACACAACCTTTATTACCTTTTTTTTACACTCTTAGCTTTACTTTAAAATTCTTACTCTACATCTGATGCCCAGGCTTGAAGACCATCGTCGGAGCCGTGATAGAGTCGGTGAAGAACCTGCGGGACGTGATCATCCTGACAATGTTCTCTCTCTCCGTGTTCGCTTTGATGGGCCTACAAATTTACATGGGGGTGTTGACGCAGAAGTGCGTAAAGGTGTTCCCTGATGACGGCTCCTGGGGAAACCTCACCGATGAGAACTGGGAGAGGTTTTGTCAAAATGAAAGTAAGAACTGTCTATACATAGATAGATAGATACTCTATTGCACACCACACATAACAAACAATACAGAGAAAAAAATACTTTTAGAATAGTACAATTTAGGCAGTCTTGTCGCTAGAAGCGATCTCTTCCAGCCAGAGAGGCGGTGTCGAGACTAAAAATATTAAAATCGATGTTATTTTTTAAGAACACAAATAAGTAAATGTTTATTTGTTTTAAGAATATGAATAAAAGGAGAGGGCTTGTAACCGCCACCTTGACATCCCTCATTACACGTGCTACGGGTAGGTGTACCCAACCTACATCGATCGAAAGATCAGTCGCATTAGATTGTACCTCCTTATCGCGAGAATCTGATACTGATGAAAAGACCAAATAATTATGATAAAAACCCTACAAAAGGCTCCTTAAGAGATTGTTAACAATTACATATCGGATATTAAATGCACACTTACTTACCTCAAGTTAATTTTAGCGAAATTATGAAAGCGACTTAGAATTACTTATATGTATGTTGTTTTAAATACAAGGATCAGGGCATCTTTTCTTATAGGCGATTCGTGATTTACGATAACGTGGCGAGAAAAGTTTTTCAAAATGTTAAGCTTTCTTTTATCCATAAATATAAACAACTGATTACAGAACTAACGTTGAAAATTAGCTGTTCCGTACAGTAACTCTTAGTAGTTTTTTCTCGATTTCACTATGGTCTTTTTGTAAAAATTGTGATTATTTATCAGAAGAACAATCAGAGGCCCAATTCCATTAATTTGACAATAGTCGCAATCCCGTGTCGATCCGCTCCCAGTAACATTACTTTCCCAAACGGTATTAAAACGGTACTGTGATCGCAATGTTACTGGGAGCGGATCGACACCGGGTTGCGGCAATTGTCAAATTACGGGAATTGGGCCTCTGTTGGTAGAAGAATGTCCCTTATTGAAACCACCTGTATAATAACCTCCCTGTAAAATTCGGATTTGTCCTTAACGTGTGCTGTGAAACCTCGCGTCTCGCATGTACCCTATAAGGTTCGATAAGTAAGTTGGCGAGTATCACAATATATGTACTGTTTGATTGCGTGCGTTGCCTTAGAAGCTTGATTTTTTTTTTTACCACAAAGGGATCGTAGACCTCTACCCAATTCCGTAAAAAGAAGAAGAGCCTACACAGACAGACAAACGAACAAAATTAACCCTGAAAATATTATAATACAAACACTCATATTTTTTAGCGAACTGGTACGGAGAAGGAGGTGAATATCCGCTATGTGGAAATTCATCAGGAGCAGGGTAAGCTTTTCCCTTAGTTCGATTTCAAAAAGTATTACAATTCTAAATATAATTCCAAGTAGGTAACTTTCAATGAATGACTTCAGTTGGCATGCCATCGATAAAATATGTAATCTTGCTTAAAATAATTTCACAAAAACCGAATTTTGTTTTTAAATCTGAATAAACTGTCCTTAGATATAAGTAAATCTAAAATGCTCTGTAGGTACTCTTTATTTATTCGCTGTATACTTTTATTTTGAAACATAGCATTGTCTTCATGAAGTAACGTTTAAAGCAATCCTATTTTGGCTCCATCAAGAACTACCTAACGATTTCTAATATCTGTAAGTACGTTGTCTCCAGGCAATGCGAACCGGGCTACATTTGTCTGCAAGGCTTCGGTCCGAACCCCAACTACGGATACACGAGCTTTGACACCTTCGGCTGGGCTTTTTTGTCCGCTTTCCGTCTCATGACCCAGGACTACTGGGAGAATCTCTACCAACTGGTAAGTTTCAGAGAAATTTATTAGGAAGTTAGACTTACGTACAGCAGGGTTTCTTAATTCGCCGTAGGTACTATCCAGGGGGTCCGTGAACATTATTTGTTGTAAAATTAAGAGAGCGTATTACTTAATACGCTTGGCCTAAAGGGTTCCGCGGATTATAGTTATTTAGCGCTAACCCCCTGAAATGTAGAAAGGCTGCCGTCATCGTTAATATTTCATTACCATGACATCATATATTTAACTTTGACGTTAAGAGTATGTCTATCTAATTATTAACTCGAAATAACTTTACACGGTTAGTCTATGTTTTCACAATTCGAAATGTTGTCAAATTTGGCATGTCTTGATAGTGGTGAAACACATCATAAAAGTATATATGTATTAGTTTGTTGCAAGCGCCAAAGAAAGTAGAGCATGCAAAATATGGGGACCGCATTCTATAAATTATTTTAACCTCAGAAAAGCATGCAGATTATGATTTTAGATGTTGCCCTTATATCAAGTAAGTCGATTTAACAAAGGCTTTGAAGCCAATTTAGTGATTATTTTAGTGACAATATCCATGTTATGAACGTCTGTAACCACTTTAAAAATATAACATTAACTAGCCACTCACATACAAGAAAACTTAAATTAGTTATATTTAGAAAGGGACCAACAGAACTAGTTTTTTGTTTGTTTGGTGTCTAAGGTAAAAGAATTTGAGATTAGTTGGCGGACCTCACATTTTGCAAACTCGACTCCATCCAGGTGCAGGTGCAAAAGGAAGTTAAGTCTGCAAGCAAGTTTAAAACAATTTACAAATGCTGTTCTCATATTTTACACAGATAGTCCATACAGATCCCGGTCTTGGGTCTTGGGTCTTGGGTTATCTTTAGTCATAGTTTAAATTTTGGCGAGATTTATAGTAACTGAGGCCAACTAAGTTTAGAATACTCTAGAACACTAACATCTAGATTTATCATAAGATCAACGTTCCGGTATGTCTATAGGGAATTGTTTTTTATCGAATAAAAACATCAATAAAATGTTTTTTTTGTTTATTTATTCTTTGGGTCAATTAACCTAAATACTAGTCGATTTAACCACCTCATTATATTCAAAACAAAACATTATTGTTCCGATTGTTGGTGCTCGATATTATTATCATCCATGCTGTATTAGCTTATTTCATAAAGTGTTCGTAGGGTTTGGCATGGAAAACACCTATAATAGCGTTGTGAAGGTCAAAGAACATCCTTTTCCATGTTCGATATGAATGACGCCGGTTAGTGTTGCGACAGCAAAAGTTATGTCATTTCTTGTCAATATTTAATGTGGGTAGTTTTTCAACTTCATCATTGTCGAGCAAATCGAACATTTACGTTTCTATTCACGGACTTTTGCATGACGTACATAATTCTACAGGGGGAGTAACAATACAACATGAACAGAATCGTATTAAAATTTCGTACAAGAAATTTCATGCAGTGCGGTTATATCTTGATCTCTACATTTATGCAACAATACAACCACTTTATGCGTTGTACACATACTTAGGTTCTAATACTATATTTTACCCGTCAAGAAAGGTTAATTTCAGCTATTGGAATTTCCAGTGGTCGAAGCTTAGAAGGTTTATAGTAGGAACTAGGTACGTAAATAAACGACGAACCTAGAATTCTTAGGCCAACGTTATACATGCCTGCTGGCTCATTAATAATAATAATAACTCTTTGTTACCAGGTGCTGCGCTCAGCGGGTTCGTGGCACGTGCTTTTCTTCGTCGTGATCATCTTCTTGGGCTCGTTCTACCTCGTGAACTTGATCTTGGCCATCGTCGCCATGTCTTACGACGAGCTACAGAAGAAGGCCGAAGAGGAAGAGCAAGCTGAGGAGGAAGCGTTGAGGGTGAGAGGAGCATCTGGAATCAGTTTTACCATTAAAATATAATTCGGTTTCTTGCTATTTAAAATATGTAATTGTTTAGTGATGTCTACTTTTAATTAAGAGTCTGTGCACACTGGGACTTAGCAACAGCGATCCGAAATTAATATGATCGCGGATGCTCAAAGTCGCGGTGCGCGCAGGACCTTAGATAATACTCGTAATTAATGAACTTTACAAAGTAAGGTATTTTTATACTTTGTTCAGGCTTCACATTATTTATGGAGCATAACATCAACCATATTAAACAACTAATAACCATATTAAAGTTTTAGTTCTTAAAAGGTGTCACCATTTTTTGTATTGTATAGGCAGATATGTAAAAGTATTTTTAAACGTCTGTTCCTAAAATAGAACTAGAAATATTAACGTGGTTTTTTTTGTCCTATGAAATAAGTGGTACTTACAAAATAGTTAGTAGATTTGATTGATGTTGTACCTACACAATTAACTAAATGTAGATTCTGTTCTGAGCTAAACAATCAACTAAATGCAGATACTGTCTAAAAACAAAATGAAGTGCAAAAAAATTAACGTTGCATTACATTAAACAAATTACCGCAGACCCACAACAATGTACATTTGGACTACATCAAACTATTGAGCATACCACCAACTCTCTTCAGGAAGCGGAGCAGAAAGCGGCGGCGAGAGCGGACAAACAGGAGGCGAGGGAGGCGCACGCACGCGAGCAGGCGGCCGCTGCGGAGGCCGCCGCGTACGCTGAGGCACACCCCGCCAAGTCGCCCTCCGACTTCTCCTGCCAGAGCTACGAGCTTTTCGTCAACCAGGAGCGCGGCAACCAGGACGACAATACGCGCGAGCGCATGTCCCTCCGTAGCGACCCGTTCCAGGACTCGGTGAGCACTCAGCCCACGCACAAGCCCGCCACCGAACCGCACCACGACTCACGCCGCCCGAGGAAGGTCAGCATGGTGAGTACCGCTGCGCCTACACCGACTTCGAGCCGACAATGATTCAACGCAAGAGCGTACTTCCTCACACGTAGATTGAACAGTTGTGTAAAACATTTACAGCTAAAAACATTTTCATTAATTGTATATTACCATGAGAAACTTAGATTTTTTTGTACGTATCATTAAGCGTTTTTTGTAAATTATAATAAGTAAAGCTTTAACTATAGAACCCAGCAAGAAATAAGTAATCACTAAATAGTAGGAAGGCATTTTTTTTTTTAGATAAATTAATTAACAAACGAAAGGAATTAAGTAAATTATTTTTGTACCTAATGAGGAAGTAATTCTGGTTTAACTTCTATGATTGTTGTTTTGGTGAAGTAAAATGAACTAAGTTACGCTATTTTTTTCAGGTGCTAATGGTCCTTTTACAAGTGACTGAGCACGATTAAATGTTTATTGAATCATTGATGGCTGAGTACGATCATTCTTTTCAACTTGACCTCAAAGATCACGCTGCTTGTACACTCGGACGAGATAACTGAAGCCTGGTTATCGAGCTTTGGATATAGATATTACGTCACACTTACGTACTTCCACTCCGTCACTTACTTCATCTTCATACCAGCACAGTTCAAGTTGAAAAGAACGTTAAAATTATGTGTCTCAATTGCTGTAAGCTTTAAGGTCTTGTCCTATGTTTGTCGCCCATGACTATTTCCATTGTGGCTGCAAATATTACAGTTATTTACTATATTAATATTATAATATATTAATAATATGTTATTACATAGTGAAGTAATTAAACAAAAATCAGAAACATTGATTCACAAAATGGTGTCTAATATTTGCAGTTCACAAGTCCTTTTCTTTTTTCCTGAAACTTAATTTCTTAATTTTTTCAATATAAGTCTTTTGTTATTATAACTGTCGCCTTTGCCTCTTGGCATGCAACTAGACTCGTCTCTCCTGTGTAATCTATCTACCCTGTGTTGCGATGCCTGTTTATATTGTACCTTAATTTCATCTATTACAAAAATCATACTTAAGCATTAATCAGTGATGCTATACATATGTTCATATTAGATTTAGTGGATCATTTCCTCAATTAGATCTAGCTAGTACTTTTGTTTTAAACATACTTGAGCACGAATACAATTATTTTCTGTTAGTTTCAATTGTTATAGTGTTTGACACAAAAAAAAAGATTTCATTTTAAGGAACGATTACCTAAATATGTTACTTTCAATACGCATGAATCTAGTAACCTGAAACACTGTAGTAACTCTTAATTCTTTGAACAGTCTCCAATAATATTTCTTTGCCTGACGCAAAAGTCAGCAGTTACATTTTAAATACGAACTGATTTGATTTTATTCAACGGGTATCAGTTTAAATATTTTAAACGAATACTTCAATAGAAGTCCTAAAACATAGGGAATACTATTGGAGAGAAAGAATCTATTGTCATGGTAGATTGTTTCTTTTGCAATGTAAGTGTTAAAGAACGGGCCGGGCTGAATCTGAACATATCAACGATAAAGAGGTAGGTTCAGTCAACCTTTTATAATTAAGGATTTGTAATAAATTTACCAATAAATAAATAAAATAAATACATAGATTCCTCAATTTTGATTTAGTGACGTGCGGAGGCTTCGATATAATCAGATATACAAAGGAACAGTCCTCATGACTTTAGATTTAGATTTAAAGGAAAATTAATAGTTACGATGATAGGATTAGCAGTTTGCAGATATGCATGAATTTAACCCCATGACTACTTCATGTGTTTATAAACAAAGTTACCTGACTAACTGCTGCTTTCATTCATCATCGCTAGTCTTTTTATCATCTTAATTCTTACAATAAGAGTTTTGTTCGATGCATCCACATTAAAATGTAACTTATAACAATCATTTGGATGGTCAAAAGTTCTTATTGTATGGGCAAGTTTTCTAGATCTTTAACTAAAGTATCACCTACGGCTGGACACATTACCGTAGATTTTTATCAAATACATCACAAACAGAAGTAATTAATGTTTTCTTCACTTGCTTCAAAGCTGCAATTATTTTTGTAACATGCCTGAATTGTTTTTTTTTTCGTTTATGTGTTTATATTGCAGTACCTCTCTCCATCCTTATCCTATTTGGTCGATGTCTAGATATTTGGTCGATATTAATTTATCACAATTCAAATTTAATCAAATTCAAAATTTTCTTTGTGTATTGAAGGTCCCTCACCCTGAACGCATAAATAAATACGGACAGTTATCATATGGGCCACTGCGGGAGGGCTCACAGGTTTGTCCTTATTCCTCATTGGTGTTTGTGCTCCCCTTCCTCTTCTTTTACAGTATTATCCATGTCTCCTCTGTTACTTTCTTCTTACTTTCTTAGTCTTTTGCTACCACTTAAATACTATTAATTTCGCGTCTATTTGCAACAATTCATTGCAATCAATATTCATTATATTCCTTTGTAATGTGTAATGTTTTGATGCAAGGAGACGGTCACGCGCACTTATCATTTCCTCTGTCTTCATTATATTAATTTCTTCTACTTCTTTACATTTCCTCTTGGCGTGCCTTTTCTTTTGACACTTTTGTTTATCAGCACATGAAAGTAAATAACCATTAGGTATTATCAGATATCGAAAAGTAGGATTAGGTACTTCAAAAAGCTAAAGCCTCTGCAACCGGTTCCATAGTAACATGAAGATGATAAATTGTCCTTGCAGAATTTGTTTACTACTTGATCTGAATTGAGGAAAGATTTGTTTTGGAAAAATGAGTAAATTTTAAATGAGCTAAATTTTTATATTGAATTTTAAATTTTATAAAGGTAAGGGTGTAGAATTGATTTGAGTGATGGATCTGATGCAGGCATCGTTATCTCTGCCGGGGTCACCGTTCAATTTGCGGCGTGGTTCGCGGGGCTCGCACCAGATGGCGTTGCGGCCGAACGGCCGGAATCGATACCCGCCGGGAGCAGACCGCAAGCCGCTGGTGCTGTCGACGTACTTGGACGCACAAGAACATCTGCCCTACGCGGATGACTCCAACGCTGTTACGCCTATGTCTGAAGAAAACGGTGCTATCATCATTCCCGTCTACTACGCTAATTTGGGTGAGTCTTTTATAATATGAGTAACTGCTGCCTGTATTGGTAGAGTGCCTACAATCTTCTCCGATGCAGCTAATTATTATTTTACTTGGGATATACCACTCTCTAAGTAATATATCGTGGCGTACATTTGGACGACCTCCTTAGCAGAGAGGCGAGTACGCCAGACTTGGCGTCACCATGTCTGAGGTTCGGGGTTGATTCTCGGCTGGGTCAATGTAGAATACGATTTTTTGTGTATAGTTTTTGAGTCTTGGTGTTATGGTACAGTCGTTATTTATGATACATATCTATAACACAAGTGCTTTAGCTACTTACCTTAGGATCAGCGCAATGTATGTGATGTTGTCCAATGTTTATTTCATTTATGTATTTATAAAGAGAATCCTGCACATTTATGTGAATGGTGTAAGTGAAATCAAATTGGACCAGGGAACACGGTTTAGTTAGACTTAAAACAAATGTTATGTAAAAATTAAAATTTAACAGTTAACGTTCGTAAATTGATATCTGAAAAGTGTTACTTACCTAGGTGGACAACATCCATTGCAGGTTCACGTCACTCTTCGTACACGTCACACCAGTCGCGGCTGTCGTACACCTCGCACGGTGACCTGCTGGGCGGCGGCAAGGCGCAGACGAAGGAAGCGCGCCTGCGCGGGCGCTCGGCCTCGCGCAACCACAGCGTCACCTCGCAACCACACGCCTACCCACTGCCCAGGCAGGATTCCTCGCTCGCCTCAAGACCGCTCAGAGAATATGTACGTGTCATGATCTTTTTTCAAATATCATAATAACAAATTAATTTACTCATCACACCCTTTTTTGCGGAATCCCTTTCCGTTTCAGATTTTTTCATAAACATAGAAAGAATAAGAGCATGGATGCCGGTCCTCACGTATTACCAACTCAACTCCGTCTAGGTGCAGGTGCCAAAGGAAGTTGAGATTGCAAAACCATAAATTCAATATTCAAAGTTCAATATTGTCACAATAATAATTAGAAAGACTGGCTTGGCTCCAAAGCATTTGTTCAATCGAATCCAAAGCATTTGTTCAATGTTTACTTGATATGTAAGCAGGAACTCATGCTCAAGCTCATGCTTTGCTATACTAAATGGCACTACGGTGTTGAATCTAGATTATACAGTTAAGATTGTTGTATGATGTTTACCGCCAATCCTTAACTCCGAAATACTCTAGATCAAGTAATTTCGTATCCGCGGATTGCAAAGCTTTGACTTTCTTCTTATAACCTGATAATAGCCCCCTCTTTTCATCCGTAGGTTTGTGAAATAAGTAAGCCAAAGGAGCATTAATTAGAATGAATATATGTTCCAGGAGATGAGCACAACTGAATGTACGGACGAGGCCGGGAAAGTGTTGAAGCCATCGAACGACAATCCTTTTATAGAATCTTCGCAACAGCCTAATGTGGTCGATATGAGAGGTAATATAACCAATTAATACGAAGCATGATGTCTTACTCTAATTTCCAAAACTAATACTAATTTAGAATAATAAAAACCATCATCTTCATTATGTAGGTGTCTATTAAATAAAAATGTGATTGTAGGATCCCAATTTACTGTTCGTTTCAGACGTCATGGTACTAAACGAAATCATCGAACAAGCGGGAAGGCAAAGCAGGGCGAGCGATCAGAACGGTATGAAGATTTTTAATGTTGTTGCCTCTGTAACAACGCTGTCTTGTGCATTCAATTATTTTTAATATCGATGTCCGTTACTTCAATGTGTTTTAAATTTATGCTTCTTCAAAATGACTGAACAAAATACACCTTAAATTCTATCAAGAACAGAACTCTTACATCGACTCTTACACACACAAACCAACACGCATACCGGTATTTGCTCATTATGCGACCAAACAGCATAATTGGCAATAGATAATACTATTGTGGATGTCATTTATTGTCGTAGTCATTTGTGTGAACGTTTGCTCCAATAAACTTCGAAGAAAAAATGACCGTAAAATCTTTAACTCAAAGAATTCACGGAAATCTAGTAGAACTGTTACAGAAAATAAAATTTACGTTTCATGAATTCAAACGTTTTTTCTCCAGAAGTAAAAGTACACATTGCCGTACACTTCCGTATTTAGCACACAAAATCGCTGAATACATGCAAGTATTTGTTTGTCGTACGTATATAATATAGACACGAATGCAATAACAATCAATGGATGTTTTATTATCCCTGTATGTCGCACCAACAGGCTTTGCGATATAATTTAGGAATACATGAAATAATATAAGAATAATACACACATAAAAGAAGAATCAACAGTTTGAATCTGTTGGATAATATTGGATATCTTTGTCGTTGTAATACGGATGATAATTGGTTTCTTGAATTCGAAAAAGGTATAGAGTTTTACGTAAATTTTATGAATCACATAGCCTGATAATCACAAGCACCGCTATAAATACTCGTCACCGCTTGGCACCCAACACAACCGCAGCATTTTTTTTTTTTTTCACTGCTTTAACATCCTTTTTGGCCTTTGACTTTTGCTTCAGTGTTGTTGTCTGTTGTTTTTAGTAATTTGTCGTCTAACTTATTCTGTTTAGCCTGTATGTCGCGTGCTACAAAATCTGTATTGACTAAATCGATACATGTAATATTTGTAAGAATAATGCCGTACCTAACGCATTTTAAGAAACTTTAAATTACATTGGTACAAATACAGCTTGATTCATTTGTGATAAAGTAATATCACGATATTCATATTTTTTGGCTACATATTATAATAATTTTCGTGAAGTATGTACTAACGACCATTTGAGTCGATATCATTCATATGTTGAGTACTTATTTAAGTAAGTAGTTAAGCAAATAAGCTTTGACGCAAGGATTGTCACTTCCAGTACTGGCTTGTGTTTGATTTGCACGATACCGACCAGCACAGTTTGGACTCCCATCAGACACGGTTGCGCCTTAGATGTGGAATATTCCCCACACCGAGGCTCACGTTACCACCTCTGAGTGCCACAGACTGCCCATTTTACTTCGTCAACATAAATGACAGCCAGTGGAATCGCAAAAAATATGGATATTTGTGCTCCCAAACCTGTATTACTTGATTGGAATTCATTAAACCGAGCTAAGTTCTATTAAAAGATTGATAAGTAAAATTAAATCAAGCTTATCGGATGCACCAAATCATTCTTATAATAGAAGAACTCGGGCAAAATTTGAAAATAATGAGCGAATACTAACAAAATTATTTCTGTCTCTCTCTAACACACACACACGCACTCTGCTGGTAAACGGGACGCAACAGTGTCAGTGTACTACTTCCCAACAGCGGAAGACGACGAAGATGGGCCCACGCTTAAGGAGAAGCTCCTGGATTGTCTGATGAAGGGGATAGACCTGTTCTGTGTGTGGGACTGCTGCTGGTTGTGGCTGGAGTTTCAAAAATACGTCGCTCTGTTGGTGTTCGACCCGTTCGTCGAACTGTTCATCACCCTTTGCATCGTGGTCAATACGCTGTTCATGGCATTAGATCATCACGACATGGATAAAGACATGGAACGGGCACTCAAAAGCGGCAACTATGTATGTTTTGATTTTGATAAAAACCAAAGTTTTTTTAAACGGTAGTTACTTAATACATTGATCTCTGTTTCAGTTTTTCACCGCGACGTTCGGTATTGAGGCTATGTTTAAATTAATAGCAATGAGTCCTAAATATTATTTTCAAGAAGGATGGAATATATTTGACTTTATCATCGTGGCCTTATCACTATTGGAGTTGGGTTTGGAAGGCGTTCAGGGTTTGTCTGTTTTGCGTTCCTTTCGTTTGGTAAGTTTTTTATATATTATTAAGTCTTAATATTTAAGTATTAATTTTACAACATAATTGATAAAATTAGTGAACCACTTTCAAGACTATAATATTATAAGTTTAAAATGAGTAACTTTAGTATGTGTAAGGCACTATAAAAATTTAATTTTTGTTAAAGTCTTGATATCTGTTTATTAATCATCATTCCATTAAGTTACATAAGTACATATTTTTGTTTAAGTTATTATTAAAACGTTAATTAACAGTATCACTTTTCTACCACAACAAAATAAATCTAAATAACAAAGTTGAAAGTTATGTAGGTATAACGCAACGATACCATAATTAAAACCCCATTAGGGATTTCACATTATATTTAATTTAGTTAACGTATGTAAAACATAATAACGACTAGATAAAGTTAATATGACTTTTGTTGAATAAGTAGGTACTTAAAATTATGAACCTTGTCTTGTAATGTTAACTTTTGTAACAGTATCATGAAAAATACACGGTTCTTTTTTACTTAGGTCAACTTTAAGAATAGACAAAGATTTCGCATAATACCTACTTGTAAAAGAACTAATCGAACTTACAGTGAGCACCAATGACAATAATGAATGACGGGAATTTTACAAACAGAGATCTTTACTTGTTCTTAAGGTACTCTTCGAGGTTAGCGACATTCATATATTTAACTTCTTTTGTATTAGATCATGCCAACAGTTACCAAATTCTTGAATAATGATGAAAGTTGCTAACCATTCTCGTCCCATACCTCTATAATACATGACCAGACATTTATGTGTTACACTGTCATTACATGCATCTCATGATCACACTACTCGTACTCTTACTGTTAAACATTGATGTGAGTGTTCTTTATGTAATGTGAAATATTTTCAGCTGCGTGTATTTAAACTGGCCAAGTCTTGGCCGGCGCTAAACCTTATTATATCCATAATGGGTAGGACAGTGGGAGCTTTAGGGAACTTGACATTTGTACTTTGCATCATTATATTCATATTCGCTGTGATGGGAATGCAGTTGTTTGGGAAGAACTACACAGGTTCTATTTGAAAGAAAATTTAGCATCTCTAAAGAACTAAGCTTCATTATTGATTCAGCTTCACACTCTCGAAATTTTTACACTGGGCTTTGATTGAACATTATTTTCATAAAGGACCGCGGTCCCGCTGAGGCTTTATAACACGAGGCCGGCCGAGGCGGACACGTTATAAAGCTATGCCACGCAGCTTCGATCATGATTTAAGCTTTGCATCGAGTTACATTAGATTTGACTTGCAGCTTTGCTTCAAAGAGGGTATTTGATGCCGAAGCTCTTAACTGATGGGATCTATGTCGTAACGTATTAGGCTTACAAAAACTAAAACAAAATATATCAGTATACAAGACAACAGATGATATATTAGAAATAAGAGATATTGAATATTGGTGCAAAAGCTCTCACAAAATTTGATAACATATATCCCACTCATACAGACAAAGTCTATGCACATCGATAGGTTACTCAAGCACACATTTGCTAATTTTAGTATGATGATGGTCCAGGGCCACTCACAAGGTAAACTGGACATGTTGTGAGTGGTCCCGGGCCCGGTCCAGACGCAGTAGCATAGGTGAAGCGCCGGTGAGCGAGCTTGTGTGACGCCTTGTTTCACAATTTGTACTTGCAGCTTCGAGTATTCAAATTGGCAAAGTCATGGCCGACACTTAATTTACTCATCTCTATAATGGGTAGGACAATGGGTGCCTTGGGCAACTTGACCTTCGTATTATGCATCATTATTTTCATATTCGCGGTGATGGGTATGCAACTATTCGGAAAAAATTACGTTGGTAAGTGCATTGGTGGGAGTGTTGCATGTTCATTGGTGTTTGGAGGTGTTGACTGTTGATGGTGCGATGGCGGCGGCCAGTTACTCGCCGGTGAATGTGTTTCAGCACTAACGGTGCTTTCATTAGAGCTAGCACAAACATATTGAAAATATTGAATTTGTGACCGAAAGTTTCCACACGAAGTTTTTGGTTACTCATTTAATTTATCCAATCCAGTCATGTAAGCTCTGATAAAACAACTTATAACTGTAGTGTTTATGACAGAAATACATTCACTGTTTAGTCAAATTGCTTTAGGTGTGGAAGTAATATTATTGTAATTGATTTCAAAAACCAAACCTTTTATCACAATTCGTCTTTTCAAAAACTGGTAGCTTCCACACTTCTAGCTCTGTGTGTATGAATAGTGAGTATTGTGTTGATGTGCGTCACACTGTTGTGCTCAATGTCACAGGCGATTGGCAAGTTGTGTCGTGCCCCTTCCAAGTGAGCCTTATAACTTTAAAGTACTCGTGTAGTCTCTACCAGTAGACTAATAAACAACCACACAGAAGGCGCCTCACTTGTGAAACACTCATCGCCAGCTTTTCTGTCTCTATCATCCCTTCGAATTATTTAAAACGTCTTTCCATAAATGATTTACAATTTAAACTTTTTTTGGCCTTTAAATCTTTAACCATTTGAACTACCCTTTATAGAATCTATCTAGTGGTATTGTATGTACGTAAATGTAGTCTTTTTGCATGATTATGTTATAATTATGCATGCTATATAAACCTCTTCTCTTACTGTAATGTCCAAACTGCTAAATATCTTCGTACGTAGATGCTTAAAATTTTAAAAGTACTTAATTAGTCTTAGATGATACAGCTTTTTAGATGTTTATTCAATGAAATTGCTGGTATTTACAAATGAAATATTCTTTTGAAGAAAAAAATAATGTCATTTTTATGTGTCGTGAAAATCTCGATTCTAAAAGTGTATCCTATGCTGCACAGATTACGTTGACCGTTTCCCGGACGGAGACCTGCCCAGGTGGAACTTCACAGATTTCATGCATAGCTTCATGATTGTATTCCGAGTGCTCTGCGGAGAGTGGATAGAGAGTATGTGGGACTGTATGTTAGTCGGAGATGTCTCCTGTATACCTTTCTTCTTGGCTACAGTCGTCATTGGCAATCTTGTGGTCAGTATCATTAGCACATTATTTTTCGTACCTGCAAGTTCTTCTATTATCTTTTCTTTATCAATTACAAGAGGTGCCCTAGTTTTGCACGGATGTACTATAGACCTTCCTCAATAAATAAATATATTTTATTTGTAAAAACCGCATCCTGTAATTTAGCGAAACAAATACGATTACCTACACACTTTGATTAAAACTACTTTCAATTTGACATACACGAGTTCATTTGTGTATTACATTTGATGAAACATAATATGGGATTTCAGGTACTTAACCTTTTCTTGGCCCTGTTACTGTCAAATTTCGGATCATCGAGTTTATCGACGCCTACTGCCGACCAGGACACGAACAAAATTGCAGAGGCCTTTAACAGGATATCGAGGTTCACGGAATGGGTGAAACGTAACGTAGCGGACTTCATGAAACTGCTAAAGAACAAACTAACCAACCAGATAGCGATACACGCACCCGGTAAGATGTGTAATTTGACTCAGCTGTGGCATGTTTGTGTGTAACCCTGTTTAATTTTAATAAAAATGTGTAAAGAACTAAGTGTTGATATTATGTGTATTTTATATGTAACTTACCTGTAAGGAAATCTTTTCAATGAATGGATTTATTAATGACTCCCTCATTAATGATTCCTTCTTAAATTGATGATGTTGTGGCATGATGTATCTACAAAATTGTAGCATGATCTGTGAAATAAAAAATAAAAAGTGACCTATCAACCTACCTATATGTTGTATTTCTTGTGAACACTGTGCGTTGCCTGCGCTATAGCTCCAAGTGTAGAAATGACCCTGTAACTCTTAACTGTCGTGTGTTAGATTTGGATTCTTGTGAATATACTACTTCCTTGTATTTTTATTTCACCTTTCATTCCACTTCCACATTTTCACACCCGTTCCTTTTCGCCGCGGTAAGTAATACGCTTGGGACATGTATTATTTGCTTTATGTCTGTGATTGGAGTCATTATTGCATGTACCGTGGACACTTTATTTATATACCGTGTAATCAAGTGGTGTTGTAAAATTGTAAGTAACCATTATATTATTTATATAAGTACAATAATCTTGTTCAGCTCACTATCGTTAAATATTAGGAAAGGTTTAATGTACATACAGTTTAATTAAAACTTAATTTCATTCAAATAATCTTTATATATAAAAATGAATCTCAATTTTCCTTGGTCATCGCATCACGCGTGAACATATGTAGGTAACAATTTCGCTAATTCTTTTGGTTGTGTTAGTTATTGTCAGGAGAAGGTTCTTTTGAAAGAAAAAATTAGGAAATTTGCGCAGAAAATCTTTTATGAATAAACTAAAGACCACGCGAACGAAGTCGCGGGCAACAGTTAGTATGATCTATAAACCTATATCTATGATCTATAAACCTAATGCAAAGAATTGATTTAATTAAATCATATCTCTGTATATCTACGAAAATATCATTAACTTTGCTTTGGTGCTTCTATCATAAATACTTTTATCAAAACCGGTATGAAATATACAAACAAAATATAGATATTATATTCACACGATTACTTTTTTTTTAAGAAAAGCTTGTATTTCATAATTATAGTTAATCTCGTTAAAAGTTGGACAAATGTTAAATATCGTATGGTCTGATTTCTATGCTTGGGCGCTGGCGATGTTGACGCACGGTGGGCGCGGGCAATAGGCTTAAAAGCGGCTCTGTGCGGCCGCTGTGTGTCTTCAGAGCGCGTCGACAACGACCTCGAGCTAGCCACGGACCTCGAAGACGCCGTCTTGTACAAAGATAAGAAACTCAAAGATCAAGTAGAAGTAGCCATAGGAGACGGTATGGAATTCACGATACCAGGTAATGACATCTGTCCAAATATACACCTCACGCAAAACGGTTTACTACAATGTACTTTGACCTATAACAAAGTTAAAGATAATCTTAACGGCTTTCCAGGTGACAATAAATATAAGAAAGGAAAAATACTAATGAATAATATCAATGCCATTACGGATAATCATAGAGACAATCGGTTAGATTGCGAACTGAATCATCATGGATATCCTGTGCAGGTAACATTTACTATAAACTTTGTCAATGTTAAAAGTATAAATAAACAATAAATAATATATTACTGTAACAATATTCCAGGATGATGATACAATAAGTCAGAAATCATATGGTAGTCATAAGATTAGATCATTTAAAGACGAAAGCCATAAAGGTTCAGCAGACACGATAGACGGTGAAGAGAAGAAAGATGCTAGTAAAGAAGAACTAGGACTAGAAGAGGGTACGTGAGGCAAGACATTTCTAAGTCGACTTGTGTTACCCGTTTTAGGTATTTATGAAATTAAATGTGTTTGCAGAAATGATAGAAGAAGACGATGATGGTAAATTAGATGGATCGTTAGGCAAGCAAGACATCATTGTAGCCGCAGACGAAGACGTGGTGGACGATACGCCGGCAGACTGTTTCCCGGAGCCTTGTTACGCGCGCTTCCCGTTCCTCGCTGGAGACGACGAGTCACCCTTCTGGCAGGGATGGGGAATGCTCAGACTGAAGACTTTCAAACTCATAGAAAACACGTATTTTGAAACGGCTGTGATTACAATGATTTTACTCAGTAGTTTGGCCTTGGTGAGCTATTTTAGTCACGAAATGTTTCCTATTTAAAATCTTGTTTTCTAATTTACGGGAAATAACAATTCTGTATTGTTTTCAGGCGTTAGAAGATGTACATTTACCACATCGGCCAATCCTTCAAGATATTTTGTATTACATGGATCGTATTTTCACCGTTATCTTCTTCCTCGAGATGTTGATAAAATGGCTCGCTCTTGGCTTCCAAAAGTATTTCACCAATGCCTGGTGTTGGCTCGACTTCATTATTGTTATGGTAAACACATCCATTTTATTTCTTACGCGTTACTTTGCAGGAATGTACGAGTAGATCATTTTAAATATGATAAAATGATAACCACGAAAGCAAAATGCTAGTTTTGTACAAGTGCAACAATAAATATTAATTATGAAACTTAATTAATTGATAGTATTCTTGGGTACCTAGTAAATAGAGTTAGAAAACTAACTAGTATTAAGTAATTGACATTATCATGTTAGTTGTCGCTCGTAAACCACGGAGCTGTGATGGCGGGCGCGGACGACATCCCCGCCTTCCGCTCGATGCGCACATTGCGCGCCCTGCGTCCGCTCCGCGCGGTCTCAAGATGGGAGGGCATGCGCGTGAGTACGCGCCGCGGCGCCGCCCCCACAAGCGGCGTGACGCTATCGGTGTCGGTTTTGTTGTTACGCTGCTCATTGACCAACAACACCAAGTATCAAATAAGTAACTTTATACTGACTACATGACTACGACAACATCGTCCCTCGTCAAAGGGCAGCGTGACGTTACAGCGTGTGGCGTGTAGCTTTCTCTGTTTGATGTTTATCGGAGCGGTGACTCCGACTGGTCTCACTTCGCCTGGAGCTCTTAATGTCGTAACTTTGTCTGTTTGTGGATACTGCTTATTACTATCTTACCCACGACTCCTGCTACTTGGCAAACTCTTGAAACGTACTACCGCTGGTGATTTACCCCATGGTATAGTGCAATATTAACTATTGGTATCTCAATTTCCAAATGCATGATGCGGCACTACTATATCTTTGTGCTATATTAGACTGTGCCTTTTTCAAAAATCTGAAACGAAAAACAGACGCACAATTTATTTAAACAAATATGAAAATGGCACATATAATATATGTTGAATGCTATTGGTGTCTAAGAGTGTGTTAATAGTATCGTATTTTGAGACTATCGTTTGACTTTTAACTGTAGACTCATTTTTTATCCAAGTTAGCAACTATATAGACGAGATTAGTTTCAGGACACTATTTCGAAACGACTACGTTGTTTTTTTTTATTTACTGGGTCAATAAAAGTTTCTTCTTACGGCTAACGTTATTAGCCTTCTTCCAGGCTGTAAAATATTGGTTGTATGTCTTCATCCATGGATAAGTTCTTCTTAGGTACATAAGGGATCTTTTTTCTTTAAGTTCAGGTTGTCACTTACAGGAATTGTCATTTTTAATATGTTTACAATGTTGCATACTATGATATTCATGTCCATTTATGTGTCTCAAAATGCATTCGTTGATTTCATCAGGTCTCGCTTATAAACTTCGTAGCGGCGCTTTGTGGCGCCGGAGGCATTCAGGCGTTCAAAACGATGAGAACGCTTCGCGCTCTGCGACCGCTCAGGGCCATGAGTCGCATGCAGGGCATGAGGGTACGTACCACCCTGCCTTGCAAGCCATCATCACCCACAACACATTTAGCGCCACACTCTCACACTTACATCTCGTAACAACATCTGTAAAATACATTTTCAACGATCTCACTTACACAGCCACAACTACATAGAAACATCAAGTTCTCGACGATTCTCTCTATCAGCCACTCAAACTTCTTTGTTTAGATGTATTCATACTATTCTGATGAAGTTACATAACTGTTAATCATTCGCAGTAGTCACTTATCGATTTATTTAGTCTATAACCATTTTGATATCGATGGCAGCACCCCTGAATGGCTTAGTATCATCAAAGATCGTACATCCTCTATTTATTAGACATGGGTTAATTTGGGTTCAAGTCGGAACAGATGTTCATTGTCATGTTTTGGTACTTTTCTCTTCAACTTTCATTACTTGTTAGTTTAGATTTAATTAGTTTCCTTGGTACCTTATTTTAGATTCTGCACTTTAGATTTATCTTCTTGTCTTCATCGTAAGTTGTTCTGGATCGCATGCGTTAGTATTGATTGACTTATTGGATGATCTTATATCCAAATGGTAAGTTTAAATTTTAGAGCATCATTGTTTATATGTTGTTATTTTTTCGATGTTGCTCAATGTATCTTTGTGCATGCTTCATGTATTATTTGTAAGCAACGTTTATAATTTAACCTTCTGTTGACTAATCATTTGTCACATCACAAATCACAAACTTAAAATTTCAAGTAATTTTTATAGCACCATTCAGGATAATGCTTTCAAGCATCATAATCTGCTGAATACTCACTTTTTTGAAAACTACATCTGTATCATTGTTTTAAGTTTATTAATAACAAATAAGTATGTACTTGGTATGGTAGGTGGTGGTTAACGCGCTGGTGCAGGCGATACCTTCCATCTTCAACGTGCTGCTCGTGTGTCTTATCTTCTGGCTCATCTTCGCCATCATGGGTGTGCAGCTGTTTGCTGGGAAATATTTCAAGGTAATACGAATCATCATTATAATTTTATATAAATAGATAACATTTATAAAAACTAAAATTATATTTCTTTTTTCAGTGCGTTGACTTGAACCATACAACTTTGAGCCACGAAATTATTCCGGATCGTAATGCCTGTATTTTGGAAAACTATACCTGGGAAAACTCGCCTATGAACTTCGATCATGTCGGCAAAGCCTACCTGTGTCTCTTCCAAGTAGCCACATTCAAAGGCTGGATTCAGATTATGAACGATGCTATTGATTCAAGAGAGGTATACTTGTTACTTCCGCCTTTGCTTGACTAAGATTGTGGTGAATTGGCTATTCTCTAATTCTCTATTACATTAATTTGTTTCTTCTTGCAGGTGGGACGTCAACCAATACGAGAAACGAACATTTACATGTACTTGTACTTTGTATTTTTCATCATTTTCGGCTCTTTCTTCACTCTCAATCTATTCATCGGTGTGATCATTGATAACTTCAACGAACAAAAGAAGAAAGCAGGCGGTAGTTTAGAGATGTTCATGACAGAGGATCAGAAGAAATATTACAATGCCATGAAGAAAATGGGTTCCAAAAAGCCACTGAAGGCCATTCCAAGGCCGAAGGTACACTCATAATTTATTTGTGTTTATTTATTTAAAATAAAACTGTTGTAGCAATCTGATAATACTATTATTTGTATTTCAGTGGCGTCCACAAGCGATTGTGTTCGAAATAGTTACGGATAAGAAGTTCGACATGATCATCATGTTGTTCATTGGTTTTAACATGTTAACCATGACGTTAGACCACTACCAGCAGTCGGATACCTTTAGTAACGTACTCGACTATCTTAATATGATATTCATCGTGATATTTAGTTCAGAGTGCCTACTGAAAATATTCGCCTTACGATACCATTATTTTGTTGAGCCATGGAATCTATTCGATTTCGTCGTTGTAATGTTCTCTATTCTTAGTAAGTATAAATTCTTGACATAATAACAACATTACGTCATAAGACAAATTTTAATGAATTAAATTTTTTCAGGTTTGGTGCTGAGTGATATAATAGAAAAATATTTTGTATCACCAACGTTATTGAGAGTAGTAAGAGTAGCAAAAGTGGGTCGAGTACTCCGATTAGTAAAAGGTGCGAAGGGTATCAGAACCCTATTGTTCGCGCTAGCCATGTCACTGCCAGCTCTGTTCAACATCTGTCTTCTCCTGTTCCTTGTCATGTTCATCTTCGCTATCTTCGGCATGTCATTCTTCATGCACGTCAAAGACAAGGGCGGTCTCGATGATGTGTACAACTTCAAGACTTTCGTACAGAGCATGATCCTACTATTTCAAGTAAGTGTGGCTAAGACTTATAATACTCACTGTTAAGATAATAAACCGAATGATGGATGGAAATAAATACTCGCACACAAATATTCACAAGTACTTACATACTAAATACCTAACTAAGCAAAGAACATTAGAGCACATCAAATTTCGGGTCTGCAAAAAATTTACATTGCACCTTTAAAATTAAGACTCCATTAAAAGTGTGATACCATGTGAACTACAACGAACTAACAAAATCCGTGTAGTTGTAAGAGCTTAAAATCTGATTTAATTAATTTGTTCCTTCTAGCAGTCGCTTCAACCCTAAAACGAATTAAATAACTGACCGAAATTTTATACATTTACTGGCAGTATTGCAGATGTTTTTAAAAATACTTGTTCCAAGCTAATGTTCCAATATACAGATGTCGACCTCCGCCGGCTGGGACGGCGTGCTGGACGGCATTATCAACGAGGAGGAGTGCGACCTGCCGGACAACGAGCGCGGGTACCCCGGCAACTGCGGCTCCGCCACCATCGGCATCACCTATCTGCTCTCCTACCTCGTCATCTCCTTCCTCATCGTCATCAACATGTACATCGCTGTCATTCTCGAGAACTACTCGCAGGTAACTATTGTACTCGATTAATACAAATTAGCTAAGTTTCAACTTTTTACGATAGATTTATTTCCAAAACTTTTAAACTAATATTTCCATTTACACCAACCTTTCCAATTTACAGGCGACAGAAGACGTGCAGGAAGGTCTCACGGACGACGACTACGACATGTACTACGAAATCTGGCAACGGTTCGATCCGGACGGAACGCAGTACATTCGCTACGACCAGCTGTCGGACTTCCTCGACGTGCTGGAACCGCCCTTGCAGATCCACAAGCCGAACAAGTACAAGATCATATCGATGGACATTCCGATATGCCGCAACGACATGATGTTCTGCGTGGACATTCTGGACGCGCTCACAAAAGACTTCTTCGCGCGGAAAGGCAACCCGATCGAGGATCCCGGAGACCTCGAGGTCGGGCGGCCGGACGAGGTCGGCTACGAGCCGGTCTCGTCGACGCTGTGGCGGCAGCGGGAGGAGTACTGCGCGCGGCTCATCCAGCACGCGTGGCGGCGGCACCGGCGGGTGCACGGCGAGGGCGAGGGCGAGGGCGAGGGCGCGGGCGCGGGCGCGGGCGCGGGCGAGGGCGCGGGCGAGGGCGCGGCCACGGCCGTGCTGCTGGACGCCGTGACGCCCAACGGGCACCGCGTGGTGCTGCAGGCGGCGGCGGGCGCGGCGGCGGGGGCGGCGGCGGCGGCGGCGGCGGCGCGCCCGCCGGACCCCGCGCCGCCGCCCGCGCCTGTCTGACCCGCGCTGGCGCTCGCGCTGCTGCCCGCGCTGGTCGACGACGCGCCGCTGCCGCTGCCCGCACCGCTGCCCGAGCTCCTGAGCCCACCCAAGCGCACTTAATAATTTTTTACGCTAGACGTTTCGCATTGTATATAAGTAGTGTGTCGGCGGGCCGCGGGCGAGCGACGCGACGCGCGCCGGCGCGACCTGCTGCGCGTCCGCGCCGTTTTTTTTCGTGGACGTTGTTCCTTCGCGTTCGGAGACGTTCGAGATGACGACCGGAGTGTTTCGTATTCGCGTGGCCGAGCTTTTGAGACCGTTTGTTTTGCGACCGACGTTCGCGCGTTCGACGTGTTCCGGTTCCGATTCGTTTTATCGCGCAGACCCGTCCCGGCGGGGACATCCGCCGGACGGGGTCTCGACGCGAGCGTGCCGTTTTTTTATTTTCGTCACTAGTGATTTAATGTAAGGTATCGATTAAATTGAGGAAGCTGTAAAGGCTTATTTTTGTATTCGACGAATATCACTGTCTATTCTGTAAATTCTAAATCTGAACTTTTTTATGACTGTGGAAGTTGCCGCCGTTTGTGAGATATCATTTTCCTTCCCCGAAATGGTGTCGAGCAACAACATTGTAACTAGAAAGGTAAGAGCGAGCCGGAGAAAGAAACCAATCGCCTTTAGTCAATAAATATTAGAAGAAATGTAAAAAAATATTTGGGTATATATTAGTCAGCGTGAGCAGCGCAGCGGCGAGGCGAGTGGTGTCTGTCCCGGCCGCGGGCGAGACGCAGTGACGTAGCTTGTTCCGTTGCTTGCGGCGGCGCCGCGCCTCCCGCGAGGCCACAGCGAGCAGATCGATGTAGCACTCGTCGTTTGGGATTCTTATTTTTGTTCCATCATTAAAACATGTAACGACCTTCGACTCGTCCATCGCATTCGGACATTAGTGTAATCGTATCTAATAAACGCTTAGAGAAGCAATGGCTACGCCGATTCATATCAATTTTGTCCGTATAGTTTTTAATAGTTCCGATTTTTAAGCCTCTCAGTGTACCGCGACGACACCATGTCGTCTTCTAGCGAGGTCGGCTCGCAGTCGGTCTCCTCGGAGTTAAGAGAGTTTAGAGAAATTTTTGCAAAGTTATCTAAGTAAGCTTAACAAATCAGCTGTGAAATCGGTACCAGAATTCACTTCCGTCCTAATCAGTATGCATCATAGGAATCGAGCCATTTTATGTAACGCGCACTTTCCATGTACCTAGTTAATGTAATTTTCCTTCCCCTGAATTACATTAGCTGCCGGCTGAGGCGGCCCCGGCGTCCCCGGCCGGGGGCGCCTCTCGCCCTGTCGCCTCCGCGACGGAGGATCACTACTTCAGCATATCTGTCTGTTTTTTATCATCGACCACATAATAAAGACCTGCAGTCGCTAACGCGTAGCACGTGCTATGGTCTCACTAGCACTCTACCAAAAAGTTCGACAAATCGTAGCGCGCTACGTCGTAGCTACAGTCGTAGTTCATAGCTTGTTAGCTGCGTAGCTGTAGTACTTTGTGACAAAGTGCGTTGTTGAGACTTCACTACGTATTACACCAGGGCTGCACGTCGACGAATTGATAATCCTTAAGAACTGATATTTTAGATTTAGAAGACTGACGTATCGATCCTCTGTAGGCGTAACGCGATAAACATTTTAAAATATCTAAGAATTGCGAGCGGGCTGGTACTGCTTCGAAAAATATTGCTCTTGCAGATTACATTGTAACGTAACATTTGCAATCTTTCACGTTGTACAACCGATTCGGCTACATGAGAGATCACAGTATTTAGCAATAAGATTATTTATATACCTAAGTGATCGAACGTCCCTTACCGAGTAAGGTAGATATTACGAAAAGTTTTGTTTCGATATCATCTCTGCCGGCGAGGCAGCGCGGGCTCGCGCCTCCTTGCGCTCGAGTTTCGTGTCGACATTGTCTTTTTCTAGCACAACAAATTCATTAAATTTTGTAATCTAACTTTGGAAGTGGTCAATTTTCTACTACTCTGTAAATAATGAGAGCTTACCGCCGGGTAGATCCCAAAACGCACGTCGCAACACATAATTTATCATGTCTACTATCTATTGATATCAGCGAGTAATGCAGCGATACATAATAAGCTTGAAGCAATAAGGTAACGTGTGGTCGACGAAAAGTTTCGCTTTTTATTGTATGGAACCTGTCACCGAATAGTTGTGTGTCGGTTGTTTTCAATTTGTTTCAAATAAAATGTGAAATTTCAGAAGTGCAAGACAATTAAGTGTTGCAAAGTTTAAAGAGTCGGTGTATCTAAACTAAATGAGACGCTTACCGTTTTGCACATATTTTGCAATAATTATGGTTACAGATAATGATTATGTAGATAATTTTATAAAGTAATGTGCGGGGCGTGAGCAAGAGAGCTTCCCCGTCGCTTGCGCACTCCCCGCGCGCCTGTGCGCCGCGTGACGTCATTGTTCCGTTGTTGCTTGTGTTCACGTTATTTCCGTTGTCGTAAAGCCCCGTGAAACGGTTTGAGCTCACGAACGGACCATTGCAATATTTAGACGACTGTAGAATATCATTTTGCTGAAATGCCAGTCAAGTACTTCATTGGAGAGCAAACTTTATCGTGCATTTGAAAATGAAACATCACGACAGTCCAAGGAAATTATTAAAATTAGCTCTAAGTCAATAAACTAAGAGATAATATTATTCAGATATATTTTATAAAGTGAATCAAATGTTAAATAAACGTATAAAAATATTCGAATTATGCAAATTTAAATACTAAGGAGTACAAAATTTAAATGTGGATGTAGTTATAAATAAAATTGGGTCAGTTACAGTGAGCTTGAATCGTTTCAGTAAGTATGACAGAAGGTGGTAACATTTTAACTTTTGTTGGTCAAACCAAAAGTTTTACCTACTATTAGGCGTATTTGCACAAAGAAGTTGTGTTTAATTAAGTTTAGACAATAAGTTATAATATCATTGTATTGTTTATCAATTATTTAACTATACTTATGACAAAAAAGTGAGTTCAGTTTGCGAGTGATAGAGGTTTAATTGATTGACTATTTATTATATATATTGTTGAAGTTTGTACAAAATAAATTAAGTAAACGATAAAATATAGAACTTGACTGCTTTAAAACTTGATTTTTATTTATTAATATATTTCTATAATATTTTTAGCAAAAATTCGATAGGTACTTACTAAAAAGTGCCTATTTTTGGCGAATTTCATAGATTACTCTCCGTAAAATTTTTATCCATTTGCAAAAGAAAAGCCAAATCGGTCCAGCCGTTCCCAAGTGATGCGTTAACAATAGTGTTTTTGATAAGATGGGGATGCATGTCATTGACAAGATGGTAAATACATTGACGTCAGATTGCCGTTTCGACTCCGGCCGATCCCAAACCCAAACAGGTGACCAATGCTTGTTTAAGAAGACGAAGACTGGAACCCAGCGACAAGTCTATCAGGTATGAAGGTAGTCTATATCCAAGGACCAAAAAACCAGGCTTAATTTAAGGGTTAACCGCTTAGACGACGTTCCGCTTAAGCCCTATTTAGAGTATTTATTTATTATTTATTTAAAACTTTATTGCACAAACTTAAAAAAGTACAACAGGTGGACTTATGCCAAGGGCATTCTCTACCAGCCAACCTTTGGGTCATGCAGAAAGCAGGTAATGGGTGCGGTAAAGGTCCAATATAAATTGTAATTGGTACTAAACAAACTATGATAATGCAAATAAAATTTAATAAAATACACATATATTTGGATAAATATGATACAATACACAAAATAAATAAATAATAAGTAAATAAACATACATACTATTAATAAAATAAGAAACAATATGCAACTATGTACTGAAATATTTTTTAAGTTTATTTTTGATAGAAAGTTTTGATTCCGAATGTTTAATATCTTTATAAATAAATTGTTCTCACAATCACACCAATTATCTAGCCCCAAACTAAGCAAGGCTTGTACTATGGCAACTAGATCACGGATAAACATACTTAAATAAGTTTATAAACATCCATGACTTAGGTACAAATGCTCGTGCTCATCACACAATTATTTGCCCATTGCGGGATTCGAACCCGCAACCGCCTGGTATCTAAGGGAAGCAAGTTCCAGAGTCGTGCAGCCCTCACTGTGAACGATTTGGAGAAGTGGGCAGAGTGGTGAAGAGGCGTAAGTAGCTGGAGATTGCTAGAAGAGCGGAAAGAACGGTCATGGGAGTTACATAAGTATGTAAACCTATTCTTAAGGTAAGAGGGGGAGGATGGGTTATTGAGCACGGCGAAAAGGATGCCAAGAATTCTAAGATACCTACGCTGACGAATGGGAAGCCAATTAAGTTTGGATCTATAATTGGATATGTGGTCATATTTCCTAAGGCCGAAAAAAAATCTGATGCAACAACTTAACAGGCGATCCACCTTATCAGTAAGTGCCTCAGAGACGTCAGAACAACAGGCATCAGCGTAGTCTATGATGGGTATGACAAGAGTCTGCATGAGCAAAAGTTTGGTTTTGAAGGGGAGAAAGAATTTCAGTCGGTAGAGACTCCTTAGACATGCGAATACCTTTCGGCTAACCTCGCTAACTTGAGCAGCCCAGCTAAGTGTAGAGTCAATTATAAGGCGTAGGTTCTTTACACTAGAACAATACGGGATAACAGTTCCCTCATATGCAACAGGATCCAGGAGTGCAGTGTTAATCCTGGCTAATAGTCTGGAACTACCAATGTCAATAGCCTGACACTTCGTTGGGTAACCTGGTAACCCATATAATATCGCTGATGGTTAATCAATGGGAAAGAACAAGATAAAAATGTAATAGCTTATTATGAAAGTTGAAAAATTAAACAAAAGTGAACCTTTCTTATACGATTGGGTTAACCCGTATTTAAGGATTAAGCGTAACAGTCGGGTTTCCAGCCGAATCGTTAAAATTAAACCGATAAATCCCCCTTTTTACCTTTTTGGTCCTTGATATCTAAAAGCGCTCACAGAAATAATTTAGTAAATAATTATCTTTTGATTATTTAACGCGGTATTGGCAGAGGTAGAATAAAAAAACATCATTGTCTATTTTTATTTAGGTTTTTATTTGTAGTAAAAAAACTTTTCCTATACATTTTTATAAATTACATTATTTTGGAGAGCTGATGGGATATTATGTATGCCTTAACTAATGTCAATAAAAGCTCATAATAGTCTTTAGACACTTGTTTGATTTAGATATTTAATAATAACCCGATAAGTTTGTTGAAGCCTGTAAGAAATAAAATGAATGTACAATTATTGATAAGTTTCTTAAAAATTACATTGTATAGTTAAGTTTAGACTAGATACTTCTTTAAATGCGTAGAAGTGTGTACATATAAGAGGTGGAGGCCACCAAACTGCTTTGTGTTGGAGTTTATTTTCTTCGATATCAGCTTATCGCGTCCCATGGCAGCGCGCAGGCATTCCGAAATCTATGAAAAGACGATTCAATATATCAAATAAAAATACCACTTTTACAAGAGTAAAATATATTTTTTTTAAACTAAGCATTGCCAGCATTCCCGATAAATTACCTCGCAGCTCGATTCTTAGATTTATAAGAAAAGCATTCACTTCTCTATACGGATATTTCCATTGGTTTTGAAGCCAAAAAAGACACATTCTCCACACACATACAACATTTTTTTTTATATGACCAAGATCAAAATATAAAAAAACACCCCTAAGATGAATTTTTATAAGTAAATACGTAAGGGGTTTATACCAGTCTTTCTCAAAGTGGACGATAACGCCCACTTGTGGACATTAAAAGCCTAGACGGGGGCGGTAAAGAACCCAGAAAAAATTGGGGGTGTTGTAGTCGTTTAGGGGGGCGTTGAAAAATAAATAATAAACAACCCAAGAAACTACTTACGTATCTCAACTTAATTTTGTTGGTGTAACAAAATTAAGTAGAGACATGCGATTAGTTTCTTCGGCAAAGTAGTTTGTTATCATGAGTATACAGGGTGTCCCGTAACTTCAGTATAGCCTAGTAACAACATATTCTATAGATCCATCTATGGTAAACAACTTTTGTTCTGAGTTTTGTAAATATGCATGAAAATTTATCAACTTCCCATACAAAATTACCAAACAGCCGATTGAATTTGTATAGAAAAAACTAAAAAATTATATGCATATTTATAGTCATAAAACGAAAGTTGTCCACTATGATATACAATATGTAAAAAAAAACCTGTCCGATCCAAAAGGATCATAAAGTTGCTTTAATAACATCACTAAAATGAGTATCAAATTACGTAATTCATGATAACAATTTTTTCTCGATTTTTAAAGTCAACAGGTTTAGCACCTATTTACCCCAAAACGGGAAAATTTTCAAAATGCGT
This sequence comes from Anania hortulata, assembly GCA_963576865.1. Taxonomy (NCBI): domain Eukaryota; kingdom Metazoa; phylum Arthropoda; class Insecta; order Lepidoptera; family Crambidae; genus Anania; species Anania hortulata. The sequence goes on from OY756406.1 coordinate 11,765,051, forward strand.
TAACCCTACCCGCGCATCCGCGCCTCCCGCTCGTCCGGTCACCGTCATGCCATGATTGCCATGGGATTGCCATGTAAGCTTTTTTAATGTAGTGAATTTTGTAATTTTTTTCAAGGGGTAATTTTTTTCTAATATTTTATGAAAATTATTACACAAGGACCTTATCTCGATACCTTATAATACCTTAATGGATCGGCACGTTTTTTTTTACATATTGTATAGAATAGTGGTTACAAGGTTTTCCTTAAATTACGGGACACTGTATACAAACGCTTATGTATGTAACTAAAGCCTAAGGGCGTACTTACACGGCGCCTTTTTGTGGCGCAAATAACGCACGTTTACGGTGCCGTAAATACCCATAAGAACGTGTGCTGAGGTTTAAAAGCGGCGATTAGATCGCGTTTAAAAAACACGCGATATCTGCGCCGACAAAATACGCTCCAGAAGCTCTAAAGACGCAATATCCTTATGTCGGTGAGTAGGTACGTGGGAGCAGTGGAAGCGCCGGCATAGAGACGAAGGCAGGGACCGTAAGTATACCGATATGTATATGGGATTTTTTATTCTGTATGACGTCATACATTTATAATTATTTGGTAACGCAAAATTAACGCTGTAATAAAACGCTGACATAGCCCAACGGATTAGCAAGCTGAAGTGGCAGTGGGCGGGGCACATAGCACGTATAACTGATGACCGATGGGGCAGAAAGGTTCTAGAATGGAAGCCGCGTACCGGCAAGCGCAGCGTAGGACGTCCACTCACAAGGTGGTCAGACGACCTGGTAAAGGTCGCAGGAAGACGCTGGATGCAGGCCGCTTCGACCGGCCAATCTGGAAGTCAATGGGGGAGGCCTATGTTCAGCAGTGGACGTCCTATGGCTGAAATAATGATGATGATGATGAACGCAAAATTTCAGTACAGATTTATTAATACCCTTATTTATTAAAGTACCTCATGCGAAATTTGGTCTTTATTGGCTACATTTGCTCCCCCCCCCCCGTTCGTTTTCCTCCACCCGCTGGCGCCCCCTCCCGCAACCCGCGCTCTCCTCGCATTAAAGTTCAAATAATTTCAGTACAGAGATAAAATAAGGATTAAATATGAGTAAAAAAGGAAAATATCGGTACATAAATTCATCCGGTATAAAATTTAACTACTGATATTTTTACTGGTACTATACAGTATATTTTATACCAATAGAATAGTCCCTGAGCGAAAGTTTGGGCAGAATCTTCGTAACTGTTTTGGTCGTGTAGTACAATACTTTTTCTATCTACTTATTACTCGTAAGTAATACTTAACACACTTACCAATTTACTAGGCTTTACTAGGTCTCGTGGGAGAAGGCGCCAACGCATCCCTGCGACAATAATAGCAACGTTATTTAATATCTGATCTAGACTTTACGAAGGCGGCTGAATGATAAACTAAGGAGCTCTGTCGAATTAGCGTTTTTTCGGTGTCTATAACCTCATTTTTAAAAGCGCGACATACGCGCACCTTGTGCCTGACACGCGTCTCGTACCAACGTAGACACGCTTCATCATCATCATCATTTCAGCCATAGGACGTTCACTGCTGAACATAGACCTCCCCTAATGACCCCGAAATGGGCGTTCAGTTTACTGAAGCGCGAAACGTAGAGCAAGCTGGTATGCCAAAACGAGAGTAAAACACGCAGAGAAAAAACGCTTTTCCGTAAGAGCCCTACTTATCAAGTTGGTCTTTTTGCAACCTACCTTCTTAAATAAAGAAAAATGTGTGACATGTAAAGTACAGATGTATTCTGTGTGTTATTTAAACACAGAGGAAGTCATTTAGAAAATTTAATTCAGTACTTTTTGTATTACGGGTCAGAAAATAGGCATGCCATATCGATATAATATTTTAGAAAATCATACATTTAGAGGATTTAGGATCGGGATGTTTCGGGAGGAGCTTAAGCAATATAAATAACACACTTCTTCTCGATGTTACTATTTTTATTTCCGTCTTAGTTTTAAGACAACTGTGTCCTCAGCATAGGCACACATACAAGATGCTCGTCAATACACAAGTATAGTGAATTACACGTTATCATATAAATATCTATACAGCATCTATATGTACAATGTGTGTGTACCGACGGCCTGCGAGGGCCCGACTCGTACCGCGCCCACTATGTGGACGCCCATACAGCAAGCTTTACTTTAGAACATTACTGGCAGTGCAACCGACTTATGCACGATCCGTATCATTACAATTATTATTAGATAATTATTAGAGACAGAGATATGTAGCGCGAGAATTATGATACAATAAGCGGAGTTTGGTGATTCGAAAGGCCTTCATAATAGTTATCTGTAAAAACCGGCGTCGAGTATCTCGTCAATGCCGCATTTAGTTGCGTGCGTACGCCACGCTACCTGCCACATATCACTATCCTATGATTGAAATTCAACTCTCGACTCTAACTCTTAGTCAGTAAATACAACTTTACAATACCAGTCGTTATTTTTTATTGAGAAGATTTAATTACATTTGATTTTATTATATTAACACAAAAGCAGCGTGTCGTGCCGGCCGCTAGACTGATCAATGATAATTTAGTTCTACCAACACCGAGAGAGCCTTCGAGGCATTAAATTATAAGTCGATCACAGAATAAAAAACACGCTATATCCTGAACTAACAGCTTAATTAATCTTTATATCGATAAACAGTACTCTAATAACAAAAATAGGATTTTTGGTAAAAATATTTTCTTGCTTCTTCTTAACCGATAATCGATATTTAATTATGTTGTGCCACTATTTGACTCGAAAGATTCGTTTTAAAGAAAAAATATAGATAAGCAAATACAATGCGAACTTAATTACACCACAGTTTATACATTACAATGAAATGAGGTCATAGTAATACGAAGAATCAAACAAGCTTCATCAAGAGGTTTTAAATGTTCAACTACACTAAGCGATTTACAAGAGGCTACATTAACAATAAAGTATCAAAATCATCAAATATTAAAACTAAGTCTAAAACGTTACAGTCGAAAAATAATGTGGGCTCTATCTAACTAACACTGTTGTGTAGCGGGAGATCTGAATAAGGGTCGTCACATGTATGAACTCTAGTCGAATAGTCAGTGTCTTGCTTTACCCCTCTCTTCCTCACTTGGTATTAGCGTGTGAGAGAGAGAGAGAGAGAGAGAGAGAAGTAAAGCAATGCCGATTCGCCACCGAGTTGATATCTGTGTGATAACCCTATCTCGTGTCACGTGAGGGTGTCTCGGCAGTACCAGGTATGTGCAGAATTAAATATAGTGTTTAAAGATTCACGTTTTTATGTATTACAAATAATATAAGTCACACAGTACATTTGAAGTCGGACTGAAGTATTTATAATATGTTGGAAATAAGATTAAAATATTCAACAAAGAATCCATAAATTGTAAAGTTTATTAATTGTAGAATATTTATTAAGCGCCTATAAATTTATATTTTGCTAATGACCCCGGATGACGATATAAAAATTATATTCCTGTTCTGTAAAAAACCAATGTTGAAAAGAATAAAAATTTAAATATACCAGTACCGCAACAACAAAGAAATGTTTAAAATAATTTAAAACTGGTTTCACCACCAGTTTAGAGAAAATT